>OX243908.1:29309439-30576516 GCA_945859665.1 Anorthoa munda | reverse complement strand
TTATGACTTTGGATATTTCGGTTCACTGCTGCCTATTTCCTAGATAACTAGATAACCATTCATATGCTTTTCCTCTAATACCGTAGAATTATAATTTGTTTAGTAGCCTATAATGACTAACAAAATCAAAGGCCTTACTCATATCCAAAAACAGGGAAACCGCAGTATCGCCATTGTTAATACTTTCTATTACAAGTTTAACAAAGTTAAAGATTGCAAGAGCAGTTGAACTACCTTTACGGAAACCAAACTGCTCTTTGCATAGTTAGCATGCGTATAGAGAAAATTATTTAAACATACAAGCATAGCCTTCTCTAAAATTTTCGATATAATCGGTACTATCGTGATAGGCCGATAATTATTCGGTTCTGACTTTTTTCCATTTTTATTTTAGTATTTTCACAACAGACATCTAAGTTGGTCAGGAAATACACCTTCTAAAAAAGATAATTTTATAACATGTGCTAGTGGATGACATATCCAACTAGCACAAGCTTGTAAGACCTTTGTGGCGATGCCGTCATACCCACTAGTTTTGCTATTGTTCAGGGACATAATTATTTTATACACTTCATATGCATCTACAGGATTCAAGAAAATTGTATTTAGATTTTTGTTTATTTGTTTAGGGTTACAATTATTAGAATTACGAAAATTATTGAATTTCTGACTGAAAACTCTTTACGTTACTGGCTTGGCTTTTGGCTTTTACTTAGTATGTTTTGCTCACATTCCGTTTCATACTAAGCGTATTTATGACCCGCTCTCGCTACATCCTATGTCTCAAAGCGGGCCACGCTAGGCATCCCTCTATGAAATACCATTGCTCCTTCCTAGGTGAGAATATGCTGTAGAGTGTAAAATTTCCCAAGGTGACAACCGTTAGGGGCATTTTTCTGTGTAACTATGTATGCCCGTGTAATATTAAACCCGGGAGACTTTAAAGAGTGCAAAATGCACCGTTTTTTCGCTAGAAATTTTCAGTAAAAGATAATGGACGGGCCTTTTTATCGGTTGAGTCTTAAAAGAGTGTATTTAATGTAAGTAAGATAGCTACATAGTTATAACATAAACATAGCTTCATGATTTTTAAGGTGTTTGTTTACAGCTTTTGGTCTTCCTGTTTTGAAAGCGCTGGTGTTTTTATTTAAAAATATAATGATAGTTCTTTCTCTTCGGTTGTAGGTACAAAAGTTTTGTTGATCATTTACTATTAATATTCCTTTTTTTACTTATTGTTTACAACGCTAGTGTTAAAATTTACCAATTTTTCTCATTGTGTATCAGTGCAGAACGTGGTTGATTTCACATTGGTATCATTTCTGTCTCCTATCTTTTTGTAATTCTTAATGTGTCATTGTATGTTTTCCCGAATGAATAAAATGAAGAAAAAAATTAACAAATTTCAAACTCTTAGCATTTAATAAATTATAGGCATCTTTAAATTGTCGGGAGTTGATCATCACAAAGATGAAATTAGATGAGCCCCAGAGTGTAAACATTGAATCTATGGCAAAACACCTCCATAAGCACAGACGCAGTTTGAAAACTCGACATGATCCAAATCGACCTCAGTCTTCCACTAACCGAGCAAGATTTAAAGGCGTACAGCAATATCTTAAACATTCACAATATCCACAGCCACTCTCCTAAATTCAAAACAGCTAAAACATGACAAAATTCTCACCCTAACACCCCGACACCCCCGGCCACACTAAACACGTGATATAGCGTCACACGGCATCAAATACAATCCTTTTAGAGTGGGAACCTCGCCAGCCGGTGATTGCATTGGCAGCCGCCTCTGTATTATACACTACACTGTGTTTTTGCAAACAACTGCACAGATTAATGCTGCAGCAATGCATTGATAAATTGGAAATTAAACGTTCTTGTTTGAATTTTATTTTGATGGTATTTTTTTTGTTGATTTGATACGTAAATTCTTTTAGTACGTTTTTTGGGTCCGTTTTAACTGGTATGTGTTTATTTGCGGGCTCTCGCAGCCCTCCTCAGGACATTGTGGGGAAAAATACCTATGAGACCGAATCATTCTGAAATATCGATCGAGTATTGGTTAACGCAGCATTGAAAAACCTACCACTGGTTGGACCGATGGTCTGGTAATCGTCATTATTCTTGGCCAAATGCATGAAACTTAACATATTTTTTTGTAGTAAAGAAAACTATAAAATTGTCTTGATTTGTCGATCGATTCATGAAGAAAAATTATCTCAAGTCAACAAGAGCTAGGACATTTAACAGCTTAAATTTAAAAGACGTCTCATTAGTAACTCCAGCGTTCTAATTTACCATCAAATCACATTACAGGCGTACCAACACATAAATATGACTCCTACCAGTCATGGCGTTACCAGCAGGCTGCCAACATAATCATGTTTTGGCCGGTCGCCACAACAAAAATGTTTCCTTCACCCCACGCTCGTATCAGGAGTATTTGTCCGACACACTTCTGGACGCCTGGACTGTCACAGAGTCACTAAATGCAGTTGAAATTTGCCCTTATTTTTCAGGATTTTTATATTCTGACACTTGCAGCAGTTGACGTATTTCGGATAAAATTCATGATTTTCTCATAATCACCTGATTGTCAAATATTTGCACACGTAGTTCAATTCTTTTAGAATGGGCGAGAAAACTCAAAAGGTATGCGAAAACAATGTTTGAAACTGTTTTATTCAGACAAGTACAAAGCCATAAACTTTACCAAACACCAATCTGCGTAATTCACGAACCTTAAAATATTGTTTAACAATGCGCGATGGTGGTACATACAAAACGAAAACGAGCATCGTCAATTATTTCAAAATATTTCGTCCGTACCGTATTCTGTTTCATTTTTCTAGGAAAAAACACACACACACACACACACACTTGCTTTGACAAATTGAAAGAGGCAGGATTTGTTCCTACAAACATACAAATTAGATAAAGCCTTTCCTAGAACCTCGCCAAATATTTTCTACAATCCCAACCCCGATTGCTTGGACGGATACATCAAAGGCGTCTTTTAGAAACATTTATCCAGACGAGTATGAGATTAAAATATTTCAATAAAAACGGGGTATTTCGATAATAACCATTTTTCTCTGAATCGTTGATTTTTATCCACTTGGTTATGTTCACTTCAATTTCCCTTGAGTGTGGGATGATGAAATTTCTGAGTCTACTTTAGGTACGTCGATAAAACATACAATGAATAAACTAAGTAAATTGTGGTTTTATGTCTTTATTACCTTCAGATGTCTAGTGACGCCCACGTCATGTCTGAGCTTGTAAGGTTATTATGATGAGATGGGTACAAACGTACTCATACTTCAATAGGATTATGTAACAAAATATTCTTAAGTTAATATTATTGATAACTCGGTGCCATAGACCTCTATACTTCATAAAAGATAGCTTGATCTCTGCGACATATGTCAAACTGACGTATACGTTATTGTTATCCTGTCAAGCGCTATTGTTACTGTATTGATACGATTTATTCCCTACTAATAACACTGGTATTTGTTTCAAATCATATTTATTTTCTATTCCGAACGGATACCATGATTGTTTAAACGAATACCAAAACAATTTTAAAGATATGTGTATATAAGTCAGTAAAAATGCTTTGTATAAAATTATAAGACAATTAATCGAAAAAATAAATGTTAGTATACTTAGTTCAATAATAAAATAATATGACTTTTAATTAGTTTTATTATAATTTTAGTTCCTCCTTGTACCTGTATAATATTTGTTTTGCAAAAACATCAAAACAAGAACAATTTACTTGCAATCTAAAAAAATACGAAATACCTCAGAAATCAACTCTTAATTTATATTAGAATTTACATGACAATTATTTTTAGATAGGTACGTAATTATTTACGTCTAGGTACCTATCTAATTATAACTACGTCAGGTATTTTTTTCTCAAATTCAAATAACTTTTAATCTAACAATTGTAAAATATGACAGAAAATCAACTTTTTGTATAATCAAATCAATAATTCATCACCTACATAGCAATTAATCCGCAAATGACGTTTTTTAATAGTGTTTAATTGCAACGATCTGAATAATAGATTTAAGGAAACTGTTTTCTACTCTGTTGTCGTGTCGAGATCTTCGAGTTTACTTATGTATGGCAAAAATTACGAATGTCAAAAGTGTGATATTATAAATTTGTGAATTAGTCAAAGTGTTTTACACCAAGAACCATTGGTGTAAATTAAATTCGATAACTAACGTCCACACAGATAAATTTGATTAGGTTTGACTGAGCTGACTGTACCAAAATGGAGTTGTTAGTATTGGTTTGCACATTAAATTTAACTATTTAAAGATTGGTATTCGTTCGGAATAGAAAAGAAATATGAGGTAAAACAAATACCAGTGGTATGAGTTTTTGGTATTATCATTGATACTGACTGCTGTCGCAGAGATCAAGCTATCTTTTATGAAGTATAGTGCCTATTTAGAGTTCATAGGCGACGGTAACTACCTACTTTAAAAATATGAGATCGAGACATTATAAGGGGAGTTGTACACGTCAACCAGTAATCCCGTCGCGAATTCCGTAAACAATTATAATTTATTGCACATGCATGTCACTGGTAAATTATATTAAGAACTAGTCACGTCATATTTTATCATATTGTAAAAAATGTCAATTAAAAATATTATTATTTAATGATTAATTAATTATAATTTATTTTTACATGCCATTGGTAAATTATAATAAGTAATAATGTCATATTTTATCATTTAAAAATTCTTATATGTCTTATCTATTAGAAATAAATACAATTTACTTTTGAATTTGCGGATATTATCTTCATCCCTTATAGATTTTGGTAATTCATTATAGACCCTTGGAGCCATTACAAAAATACTATTTCTGTATAGTGCAGTACTAGATCCGACTGTTTGTAATCGATCACAACGGCGCTGACTAGCGACTCGAGCAAATTTATGTAAATTATTTTTGACGAACGAGCCGCATAGTTAATATTTTCATATTTTTAAAAAACCCCTTGCAGCTGTCTGTCATCTGCAAATTATAAATAGCTCTTTGCACCTTTTTTGGCACTTAAATACCATATCTTTACCCGTGGCATTGCCCCAAAATATAATTCCATATCTCAATGTTGAGGCTACAAGACCATGATACACCGTTAAGACTGTTGCTCGATTGGCCGTTATACTTAACATGTGCAAAGCGTAGGAATATTGGTTTAGCTTACTGCATACTTTGTCAATATGTGAATTCCATTTTAAGTTGTTTTGTATGTTTAGTCCAAGAAATTTAGTCACATTTGTTTCATTAATAATTTTGTCCTTATATTTAATATTTCCTCACGATGTTTTCCTTCACCGTTTTGAGGAAACCGGCATGTCCTAGAACCAAAAATTCGAAGACATGTGACATCCACCAACCCGCACTGGGCCCGCGTGGTGGATTACGGCCCATTCCCTCTCTCAGAGAGGAGGCCTGTGTCCCAGCAGTGGGAACATTAATAGGCTGATGATGTGATGTGATGTGATGTGACTTAATATTTAAGTCTAAATTGTGATTTACTCTTTGTTGAAATTTCATTAATACTGTTTTATCAAGATTTATAACTAAATTATTATTTTGTAGCCAATTCACAACTGACAATAAGGTAGAATTAATCTCAGCCTCGAATGTGCTTGCCTCATCAATATTAAAAAGTAAAGTACTGTAACTATAGGCCCATCTCACTTCTTAGCCATTTCTACAAGCTGTTTTACGAATCGTTTCGCACGCAGTTTTGACGATTTCCAGCGCCCCGAACAAGCCGGATTCCATAAAGGCTTCAGCACCGTAGACCACATCATCGCTTACTGACAGGTGGGATAGTGGTCAAGCGCGAGCCTTACAATATTAAAATAATCACGCCTTTATTTTCCGAAGGGTTAGACAGACGTGTACTTAAGTACAGACACCCACATTTGGCCAGCCATCTAGTGGGCATACATTCAGACTTTGGACGGCTGCTGAGAAATTGTACACGGATGTATAATTTCTCTGCAGTTCGTGCTAGTATTATGTTATCTGTGAAACGGATAAACTATTTTATTTGGCTGGCCTTTATTTTTTTATTTTTTTAGCGAAGTGATCTGCTCATGCATACTGCGCTACCACGGGGAGATAGCGCAGTAATGTGTGACTCCAACCCATTAAAACTCCACGGTGTCCTCCTGTGCCACTTATGGCGGGATCACGGGCACGCGTTAGCACTTGTCCGTGTACCTGGCGCGGCTGTCAGTCATCGGACCTCCCTCCTCTTGAGAGTAACCCCCATTACCGGCACGCCAGAACACGTTGCACCCCATGACCATTTGAACTTACGACAATTACTTGGTTCACGATAGTAAATAGCTTAAGTTGAATTCTCCGATTTTAGTTTCTTTATTTTGTCTAGTTACCATGTAGTGTTTCAACTCCAATAAACTAACATCAAGTCTGCCGTTGAAACATAAAGCCTTAAATAGTTTTATACCCGTGCGTCCGGTGGCGATCACAGTTTAGGAGCGATTTGCATGACAATCGAATGTGATTGCTCGCGCCCACGCTACACTGTCATTTTAAAAATCAGTAGGTTTAGTGGTTTTCATTTAGTAGCGCTTTTTGGATATCTGCCAGTAAATTTTATTGGGTTTTCAAATGTATACGGGCAAGCTCAAATCATACCACACAAGTGTGTTTAAACATTTTTGTAAAAACGTTCTTATTTAAATGATAATCAGCTTAAGCTTATGAGGGATTGGGCCGGACATGTCTGCCGCATGACAAATGAGAAACATTGGCAAAAAGAACCACTGAATGGGTCCCATTAAACGCCAGAGGATATCGCGGCAGGCCAAGGTGACATGGCGGGACTAGCTCGTCTCTTACCGAAAGGACTGGCCCGCACTAGCAAATGACCAAATTGTGTGATAAAAGGAAGGCCCTTGCGCAGAAGTGTGACAAAATAGTACCTATATATAATATAGAAGGAATAAAAAATAAATACTTACAGGTGTCTTTGCGTGCTAATTTTCACCTCCTATTTATTATACTGAGTGATTAAGATATTTGTGATACCCCGATTGACTATCGACGTATTTTCTCATAATCTATAAATTTTCAATGAAGCGAAGAACGATAGCAAAACATTTCCTTTTCGAATTCCGAGAACATTTTGTTTCGAAAGTCAACTGATCAGAATAAATAATACAGTATCCAACTTCAAAAACAGTTCGAAGTAGCTAATAATTAAATTAATTTAGAACTTTACGTAGAGTTTCCAGAATTACTTAGGTAAATTATTTAGAAATTGGGTTGAAAAACAAAACATTCTCAGCAAGGAGGCCGTATTAACGAGACCAAAGACCACAAACGGACGAATTTTGAGAAACCAGAAACGATTTTGTTGCTTTTGTAACCAACACTGGTGTATTTTCTTTAGATAACTATTTTTTTTATTTTTTTTTTTATTTATTTAATCCAATATGTTACACTTTTATTAACACATATTCACCTGCCAAGCTGCAAAGCAATTTGTCGGCAGTATCAGTATAGTAATAATACCAGAGAACCAATGACGTAGTGTATTTAAAGAAAACGCTTAATATTTATATCAGGATTCAAATTGATCATAACGCATTATAGATGTATGTTGTGGTTCATAAAACACGAGATTACAGCTAGAAACTTTAAATCACAGACAACAGCCAATCATCATTTCAACACCCTTTTCCAACAATGAACAACACATTCAAATTGGCCCAAAAACCCTCAGAAATCCCTGAACCCTTGATTAAGAGGCACTAAACGGAATGGCTGCAAGATTCATTGCGAATGACGATAGTCTGTGTCACAGAATATATGGGTTCGTGTGAAAGCTATCGAAGCCGCTCGCTAGGTATCAGCGGCTTGTTTTAAAGGGAATGCCGTAAAAAGGACAGAGCCTCTCCCGTGGGGCCTTTGATCCGAAAGTTAGGGTTTGTTCGGAGTGGAGCTGAAGTTAAAGCGATTTAGGGACTGAAAGAATTAAACTATGAATGTTTTGAAGGTATCCCAATCGCCTGATGCGACTTGGTGTCGTATCTTTAAATCATCTAATTTGTAATCTACGCGTAAACAAAAAACTTTCTTACTATCAAAATTAAAATGGCTTTAATATTAATTCAGTCCTTCTATGCCTCTTCAAAACCTTGTAACCAAAAAGTCATCTGTTTGCTGTGCGGGAGGATGTTCACACAAGTAAATTGGTTATGTATTTGGAAAAGATATTAAAAGTGATAGAAAACGTGACACCAACAATATAAAAAACCGGCCAAGTGCGAGTCGGACTCGCACACGAAGGGTTCCGTACCATTATCGCAAAACACTGCAAAAAAATCACGTTTGTTGTATGGGAGCCCCCCTTAATTTATTTTATTTTAATTTAATAATTATTATTTTTTGAAGAGAATATACAACTAAATATTCTGTGAATATTTCAAGCGTCTACCTGTTGCCGTTATTAATATCGAGCAAAAAACGGCAAAAATATATTGTTTGTTGTATGGGAGCCCCCATTAAATATTAATTTTATACTGTTTTTAGTATTTGTTGTTATAGCGGCAACAGGAATACATCATCTGTGAAAATTTCAACTGTCTAACTATCACGGTTCATGAGATACAGCCTGGTGACAGACAGACAGACAGACAGACAGACAGATAGACAGACAGACAGACAGACAGACAGACAGACAGACAGACAGACAGACAGACAGACAGACAGACAGACAGACAGACAGACAGACAGACAGACAGACAGACAGACAGACAGACAGACAGACAGACAGACAGACAGACAGACAGACAGACAGACAGACAGACAGACAGACAGACAGACAGACAGACAGACAGACAGACAGACAGACAGACAGACAGACAGACAGACAGACAGACAGACAGACAGACAGACAGACAGACAGACAGACAGACAGACAGACAGACAGACAGACAGACAGACAGACAGACAGACAGACAGACAGACAGACAGACAGACAGACAGACAGACAGACAGACAGACAGACAGACAGACAGACAGACAGACAGACAGACAGACAGACAGACAGACAGACAGACAGACAGACAGACAGACAGACAGACAGACAGACAGACAGACAGACAGACAGACAGACAGACAGACAGACAGACAGACAGACAGACAGACAGACAGACAGACAGACAGACAGACAGACAGACAGACAGACAGACAGACAGACAGACAGACAGACAGACAGACAGACAGACAGACAGACAGACAGACAGACAGACAGACAGACAGACAGACAGACAGACAGACAGACAGACAGACAGACAGACAGACAGACAGACAGACAGACAGACAGACAGACAGACAGACAGACAGACAGACAGACAGACAGACAGACAGACAGACAGACAGACAGACAGACAGACAGACAGACAGACAGACAGACAGACAGACAGACAGACAGACAGACAGACAGACAGACAGACAGACAGACAGACAGACAGACAGACAGACAGACAGACAGACAGACAGACAGACAGACAGACAGACAGACAGACAGACAGACAGACAGACAGACAGACAGACAGACAGACAGACAGACAGACAGACAGACAGACAGACAGACAGACAGACAGACAGACAGACAGACAGACAGACAGACAGACAGACAGACAGACAGACAGACAGACAGACAGACAGACAGACAGACAGACAGACAGACAGACAGACAGACAGACAGACAGACAGACAGACAGACAGACAGACAGACAGACAGACAGACAGACAGACAGACAGACAGACAGACAGACAGACAGACAGACAGACAGACAGACAGACAGACAGACAGACAGACAGACAGACAGACAGACAGACAGACAGACAGACAGACAGACAGACAGACAGACAGACAGACAGACAGACAGACAGACAGACAGACAGACAGACAGACAGACAGACAGACAGACAGACAGACAGACAGACAGACAGACAGACAGACAGACAGACAGACAGACAGACAGACAGACAGACAGACAGACAGACAGACAGACAGACAGACAGACAGACAGACAGACAGACAGACAGACAGACAGACAGACAGACAGACAGACAGACAGACAGACAGACAGACAGACAGACAGACAGACAGACAGACAGACAGACAGACAGACAGACAGACAGACAGACAGACAGACAGACAGACAGACAGACAGACAGACAGACAGACAGACAGACAGACAGACAGACAGACAGACAGACAGACAGACAGACAGACAGACAGACAGACAGACAGACAGACAGACAGACAGACAGACAGACAGACAGACAGACAGACAGACAGACAGACAGACGGACAGCGAAGTCTCAGTAATAGGGTCCCGTTTTTACCCTTTGGGTACGGAACCCTAAAAACGGTCCTTTCCATCCTGTCTTCATATTAAAACATCGTCGTTGCCCCATTTCTCACGACACTGAGTCGCATCGTCCCTTCCCACGTAGCGCGTCCCATCCCCAGTGCGGCCAATACGGCAAACTGCCTAATAAATTGGCAGAAAGGACATCGCAAAAATGGATGCTTATCACGAACTGCCTCGGTTTCGCACCCCCATCCCTGCCCTCCTTCGCTTCTAAATAGCTCTGTTTTTGTATCCACCAAGCAGATTTTGATAAATAAAATTTGCCGATAAGTAAGTTGTTTATTGATTTTCAAATTTCAGTGAATAGATAATTTAATTTTGGTTTTGAGTTCTAATAAACGCCGAAAATATCCAAAATTAAAGTTAATCGAAGTTAAACAATCAAAATAGCAAGTTTTTAAATAAATCGCTCGTCTAATAAGAAAGTCCTAAACAATCCTAAAACAATCTACGAAATCCGAGCAATTAACCCTTTAGTAATCCACGTCTGATTAGCAATTAGCCGTTCAGTTTCCAATTTGTAGGTCAAAACAAAAGTTGTACCCGAAAGGTTATTGACAGAAGAATCGTGACCACCGCTAGGTGACACAGCTTTGCCACTAAATTCATTTCAAAAGCTCTGAAAGAAATCTATTGTCACAAAAATCTTTTATTTGCTTTGCACCAACAGTCGGACAAAAACAGAAAGTGCGAACAGCAAGAAATCGCGTGGTTTAATGAAGTCTCCCTAATTAATGTTACCAGTGAAATGGACCAACATCAAACACAAAGAGAAAGAAGATATAACGAGAGTAACGAAATGAAAACTGAAATATAATTCAGCGAGTTTATTCCATTATTAAATTGTTCGTGAAAGCAAGATAACCTCAGTTTAACTCCGTAAGAAAGTTTCGTTTAACTTCGGTTTAACGAGGTGAGGAGACCTGCCACTTCCCGACTTCAGCAGCCAGCCGGTGTTTTTGTTTCGAAACTAACTTACGTGCATTGTTACCGGGGATGCTATCGCCACCAAGAAGTATTAGAATATTGTCTTCAACACGTATTTTCTTTTGAAGCTCTATTTTATAATTATTCCACTAGCCCCGGTGCGCTGTTGAGCGAACATCTGAGCTAACAGTGTGCCAAAATTTATTCTACAATTTCTTAAAAAAGATGGCATAATAAGAATACCGTCGGAATAAGACGCAGTTCCGCGCAGAAATTCTTGAACGTGGAATGTACTTGTACTGTCGGTATTTCTAAAGTGAGATCAAGGTGATCCGTGTTCTCTCTCGAGCGGCAACCACCGCCAAGCTACGAACTAGTAACACAAAGTCAATCGATACTTCTTTAAGATAAGTAGCAATAGTTTATTGGGTCACGAACTACAGTAATTCACAAGTTTAGTCCACGATTTATTAACGGTTTCAAAACAAAGCCTTAACTTAAAGCTATGTTCCAGAATCTCGAGCAGAGAAAAAATACTGCGTTATTAAAATAACTCCATATTAGATGCATATTTCTTAAGCAGATAACAGTAATTTACGGCGCGTAAACATCCTAAACCCGTAAGAGGCAGGATTTTTTCATTTCATTACGGATCCCTATAAAGTAGATAACACAACGCGGCGTTCCCTACGGTATATAATTACAGAGTAAAGAAAAATGTAGGCAGGCAGCGACTTTGACGGGGCACCTCGCTTTTCGGAGCAATTTTATTTTATGTGTACTCCGAAGACGTGTGATTAAAAGGTAAAGAACAAGTTTTGGAAGCTTCGCGAAATTCAATTTGTATTTTATGATTAGAGAATATTAGCTATGCGTAGTGCGTTACCTTGTTTTGTTGAATATTTGTAGCAATTTTCGCTCAGTACGCTGTAATTCACAGTATGAAAGGAATTCTGGAAAATACCGCACTGCTGTATTACACACTGGCATTTCAATGTTAGTGATACTTTTCATTTCTGATCATTTCCCCTAATCATTACACGCAAACTGGAACACGTGAAAGGGAATTTATTATGTGCTTTAATTACAGGTTTAGTAAAATAAATACTCCAGGAATTCGACAGTAAAAGTAATCCTATCGAAGTATTCTCTCAGAAACAGAAAAAAAATCAGCAATCTGAAAACAAAGCAGACGAAAGTAAATGGTGTTAAAAACAGTGATGTAATAAAAATCATATAATAGTCGGGTCTGACAATAAAATGGCGATGTGCAGCCATAATCGAAGTCCTATAAATAGTTTTACCAAAGACGAAGTGTTCGGGGCGAAAGAAGAAAGGGGGGAGGGGACATTTCATTTTGTCTGGCCACCTTCCAAGGGACGCTGAACCAAGATTTGCACCAGCCAGATTTAAAATCAGAGTCCCAAGACACTCTACAATATTAACAACGTTATTTTTTGATAATTTGGGAATGTGAGAGGGAATTTTGCTGCTTAGGACCCGAGAAAGGACACGTCTGAGCCTAACTACCCCCGGGAGTCGTAAAAGCCGACAGAGGAATTGTATTTCAAGGGATGACTTCAATGTGCTATAAACTCGAATTTAGATCACTTACGTAAATATTTTCAATATTTGTAATAATTTATTACACCATCGATTGATTAAAAGCATAATTATTTGAAACAAAGAGCCAATCATGATTGTAATCACTGCATTTATTATTATGCTAATAATGTGGTAATATGCGATAAAGCCGTTTTGCGACGCTAATCGAAGTTTTGTTTACCCTTTAGTCGAGATAAACGTTGTTTTACGAGTGCCATAGAATTTTGATGATCGGCCCACGCAAGTCTGCCGAACAAGGCTCAAAATTGTATCGATGTCTATAGTTTCAAAAGGTTAAAGATGTATCACTAACCACCCACGCTTTGTGATCCCTTATCTCTTATTACAGACGCCACATAAGGGCTCACGTTTTCAATAAAAATACTTGTCATTTTGATCATGAAATGTATAGCTGGGACTAAACTTGTAATTGACATTGGATGGCGACAATAAACCCGACGAACGCCAATAAATTGGTAAATCCTCTCAACACGCGCAGATATTAAATTTTATTGTTGTACAGTGATCGTAAAAATTCGACAATGTTCAGTCGACCGTCGCGGTATGGTGCGAAGTCGGACGTTGTAAAATAATCTAAATTTTTCTCTATGCACGGATATTGGTTGTGTTTTGTTTCTTTTCGATATGGCCATGTAAATGGGGGACTATTTTTGTGTGAAATGGTGATTGCTTTTAAAAAAATGGAATGATTATTTTGGGTCTTGCGTATTTTAAATTAAGAACGTGTGTAACCCTTCTTTAATCTCAAAATATGGTTTTCAGGCTAAAGAAGAGTTGGAAACATACTTTAATTCGAATTCTTAATTCATAAATCGATAGTGAAACAAGATAACTTCATACCTACATACAGTCTCTTAAACACATACTTTAATCACAATAAACTATCTAATACTACAGCTTAGCTAGACAATATCACCTTGAAAATTCACCAGATTTAATCAGAAGTTAGGATTCATCTACGGATACAAACTTCATCGTCCTACGTTTATGCGGCTGTTGAACCAAACGCAAATGGAAACCGCGGTGGACCTGATGTACAAAGGTCCTAAAGATCTGTCTGGACCAGTAAAGATAAGAAAGAAATGGTAGATTTTACGAGAAAAATTGTGAATATATACCGAGCCATTCAATCGAGATGTTTGACATAGGATGTACACACTTCTCACAGGATTTTATACACGAATTTATTCAAACACGGCGACGTCGTTCGGCCGTTTACAACGCTACCCTATTTCCCATATTTCAGCGACAAATACCTTGAAGGCGCCGACCAAAAAGTCTATTTTACGAGGGTACTTGCATTAAGTCCGATTTATAAGAATAAATACATGGTAAGTAACGGCTGCGACAAGCCTCCACGTCTTTCTCATTTATTTGAATTTACGTATGTAGCGGCGCACAGGTTTATTGGGCGAGGCCACTTTAACAATGTACAGTACATTTATATGAAAAGTGTTTTGTTAAATAATTTTGTTTATAACGTTATTTGGTTATGGAGATTTTTTCGGGGCTGAGTAGAGTTTACTGCTTTAGTAATTTGGTGTACAAAAGTATTCTAAAATAAAAGAGGTCTTAAGTAAAACTTTTTAGTTTTACTAAAATTGCAGGTCGATAAAATCTGTCATTATGGACTTCACAAAGTTAGAAAAAATCATCTAATCAGTAAATGTGTATAACCACCAATGTGGATCTCACAGGATGGGTATGAATAATTATTACAATATGCAAAGAATGTTTTTCTATACTTATTATTAAGGCTATTACTACTTATTATAGTTAGAATGGATGGAATGTATTTGTCGGACCTACAGTGGCGGCTTTTGACAAGTGTATTAAGGTTGATTGCTAATATGTATATGAGTCTAACCAATGAAATCAGAGGTTTAAGTAGATACTCAGATTTATACTATCGCCAAGTCGGATTTAAAATAACCCAACAACCTTCTCAAATAAAAACGTTTGAAAATAAAGATTATGGCGTACTAATCCAGAGTTGTAACAATGCTCTGTTCAATTCAGTTTAGGGCATTTGGCCTCGAACCAAATTCTTATTGCAGGCTAGACATTACGGTCGCCATTATACATTCTAGTGCAGACTCTATCTATTTTATCCTTATTAATATTGCTTTTTCATTTTGAGAGGATACTACTTTAAGTAAATTGGTATTAGTAACTCAAGAGCCTGTGTTTGTCATAAGAAGTAACTCAACTCACGTTATCTATAGTCAAAATCATAAAGTTTTATAACGCACATCCTCGTTGATCTAGTGCTCACGAGACATCTGCTGGACACGAGGTCCTGGGTTTGATTGCCGGATCGCGTAAAGTGTTATTAGTTTTGACAATAATCATTATCTCAGCACCAACCCGAACCCTGTATTTGTCTCAATAGGTTCGCTGCCTCCAAATTGGTTGTACTAATATTCGCAATATTGTCTACCTAATCACACTATCACACTAATATTATAAATGCGAATGTTTGTGCGTGTTTGTATGTTTGTTACTCTTTCTTTCAAAACTACTGAACGTATCTGGATGAAATTTGGAATAGAGATTGATTAAAGTCGGGAATAGCACATATGATATTTTTACACTACTACTACTTTTATTTTTTGGGATAATTTCCGACATTTACGCAGGCGAAGCCGCTGGCAGAAGCTAGTACCTATATAAACTAGGGTCTGGGAAAAACCTTTCGTAGCTTCAAACAGCATCTGATAACTAAAGTTTTTTTAGGATTATAGAAAGCCTTTTTGCTTTCAAATCCATCTTTATATGCCGTTTCAAAGCAAATATTTTACGAGTACAGAATGATCAGTAAAATGTAAACACGACACGAATCCCTACTGAAAGCGGGTCCCGTACATCATAACGAGCGGACATGGTCATTAATATTTGATTACGTCGCGATCAGTCCGGCTGGCAGTCGATTACTGCCAGGAAATGGTCCGCTGTCACATGCAGCAGGAAAACGCAAAAGGATCGCAAACGACGCGAGGATAGAAATGTCTTTGAGTTTCAGGAGACTTTCAACTTGCCGCATAGAATTAACACTGTCATTTAGGAAAGTAACATGCTGCCTATGCCGTGCCAATGCCACCATGATTCCGTTGTGAGAGAGAGACGTCATTAAAAATTGGACCTCTCGGATTCGTGCCACCATACGAAGCCGCGGCGGACATTTGAACGATGTCATATTCCATCCATAATTGGCATAAATGGGCCTTTTAAATAAAATATAAATTTCGTTAATATCTCACACACATCTTGTTTTATTCAATTTTAACATCGACCCGTCCTTGTTGAAAGACCCTTTATAAACTTGGCGTTTGGATTGGTCATTCTTCACTCATCTACCTCTTGGTTGTCAGTCGCGTCCTGTGCCGTCAGATTAAGGCAAACCGGTTTACGTGACGGCGTCAATTTGACGCCTGACGGTGCGGTGACTCCTCATTTGATAGGTTAGGTTTAGTTGCAAATGGCGCGGACATGCGCGTCATATTAATGTAAGGAGGAAAGTTTCCGGAAACATCGGCATCGCGAAAGTTTTCATGTGCGGAGGTTGCTACAAAAAGGTTGTCTGTTTCATTAAAAGGTGGCAATGGAATTTCATTTGGCGAAGCTCTTTGAAGAGAAAAAATGAAAGTCCGTTCTATTTGTACACACGGGCACGCATTAGGTAATGTTTATTTAATAAGAAACACATTTTTACAAAAAAATACTACAGACTTCCTAATAAAAAACACTACAAAGTGAAAAATTACTTTCTTTTTGAAAGTCGGTTTCTTTGGTAGGTACCAATATTTTCCGTTATGGACACCGATTTCCAAATATTTTCTTTCTTTCACTCTTTGTTGTACCTAATAGGCAAGTTGTTTAGTAATACCTATAATGCCAGAAAATCACCCGAATATCATTAAAATTGAAAATAACCGGTGAAATGAGAGTGTATCAAGGTGAACTGAACACACCTACGTATCCCTTTAGAGCGTATTGACGTGATTTTGTGTTATAAACAATAAATAGACATGTGATTGCAGCAACCCCGAGGGATTTGCCATAATTTATTGAACAATTATGTTGTATATCACCGAAGTTCTTCATTAGATCTTCACCAAAATAAAATGGGACCTATTTGAAAACATATACTTTCAAACAAAAAATATTTTTTTAAATCGGTCCACAATTGACGGAGAAATCGGTGAGCATACACAAAAATCAAACAAAGTCGAACATAGAATCTTCTCCTTTTTGGAAAGTCGGTTAAAATGTAGCACATTATAACCAAAGCTTTCATGATCATGCACCGTAATAAGTCACAACTAGATTTGGAATAGATTGAAGTTGGAAATTAGAACATGAAATACTGTAATTAGAAGCAGTGAATTTTTGACATCTTTACATTTAGCCGCAGATTGGCACTAATTGAACAATATTTTTTTTTAATTCAATAGAGAACAAAGCATCTCTACAATAAAATAGACTTCTTCATTTAAAGACCTATTATAAAAACTGAATAACATCACTTTCAACTTTTTATTACTAGATACCTGCAAAAATAATAATTTCGTAGAGCTGTATCTCATATTCTATTATTTTAATAAATTTTTCTTCATTAAAGTTTAGACCCATATTTGTCTAAATGAGCCTTTAGAATTACTTAAGTTATAATTAAGTTGTTTATCTGGCTTCTAAGCACGACTTATCGATTGAGAGCCTACTTAAGTAGGTGCTTACTTGAAGAGCTCATTTACCTATGTGTATATAAACAGATTTGTGATTTAAGCACAAAATAAAGGTCGTAGCCGACTTATACGACACCGCTCAGACCTGGCAAAATAATGTTCATTAAAATGTGAGCTTCAGGACCTCCTCTGTAGACATATTTTACATTGACAACACAAATTAGCAGACAGCTTGCTGTAAGCGAGCTTACTGCCATCGTACTACTCGATAGTTGACGTCTCGCTTACCGCATGCTTACCACGCGTTTCAAGCGGGCGGCCCGCGCGCTTTACGTACGCATATGATGCAGACTTCTTGCTTGAAGCACGTTGCTAGCTTGTCGTAAAAGGAAGGCGAAAGCTGTCGGGGCGTGGACAGCGAACAGTCCTCGCCGTTTGAGGCGGTGTTGTGCGAGAGCGGTGTTCGAGCGGGGTGGTGTAAATGAGCTGCGACCTTTAGACTGTTATTCTTATCTTGGCTATTTTCTCACTGAAATGCAAAGTGAGTTCTATTTAGTTATAATTTGCTATTCTATTTTTAGCGATGTTATTAAGACAAACCCCCAATTTCTGAATGAAGAATTTGAATTAATTCTTTCTCACTTTTCGTCATGTGATAAACTATTTACCATGAGGTGTACTGTATTTCCTTTCATTTTTAAAATCCATCCAAAGGTTGTCTTGAAAAGATCGCTTTTAATGATAAGGCCGCCCATTGTGTCACCCAGTGTAATGTTTTCTTCGTCTATACTTTCTGTAACTTATATGGTGTACATAATAAAGAGTATTCTATTCTATTCTATATGGTCAGAAATGGTCTAAGTTCGATGCAATGGTAACTATTTTATTCATAAAACTACTAGTCCTAGCAGATCCATGTGATAATGCTTATTTCTAATAGAATAATTTTTCATCTGATCTCTCAGACGAAAATTTTAATCCTACGAGAAAATACTAAAAAGCACATTTCAATCTGAAAATTAAAACTTATCTAATTCAAATCCACGGCCTGACTTCCCAAACAAGATATAATAAACTTGGCTGATCAGCTAAACAAAGCGAGCACCTCAGAGAAATCAAGCGATCCGGTGACTTCCGGACGCGTCCGCCTGCTGAATATTTGAAAAGCAGGGAAATGAGGCCCGTCAAGCGCGAGCCGCACTGATGTAACGTCAGAAGGGCGACGGGACAAGGTCACGTCGTGTGGACTTCAGTTAAACCGTCGTCGGCTTCGGTTGTCATTTGGTAGTCGTTACGGACTTACTCAGTCTTGCCCCGTGTGACCTGGTTAGGAAGTCGCTCGGCGATGCAAGGTTAAGTCGCGGACGCCATGACGTTTGAGTGTAGTGAAGTCTGGGTTGACCCGTTCATTCCCGACAGTCATTTGATAGTTGTTACGGGTACTGACTAATAGACTTGCCGCGTATAACGTAGTTTGCTAGATTAAAAGTAAAGTAATTACGACAGGTCACAAGATCGAAAATATGGTAACCAGTCCTACCAAAGGCTATCCAATTAGCCACTGAATTGTGGTGGAGAGACAGGCAGTCGCACCATGTAAAATACTGGTGTACTCCTGAAGGCCGTTACACTGGAAGCCGATACAAAAGTCGTTGAAAAGAGGCTAGCCCTGCTAACCAGATGATGAAGTCATGATCGGCACTTTGTCAGCTAAAATGAAAGCGAAGAGAACACAACGTGTTCTAAATTACACCTCAAAACTCATTAATTTTGTGCTATTGTTACTCTACACCTCACCACTATTGTGCAATTTTTTATATATTTCTCTTTTATTACAGATATTCACACCGGTTATGAATTGAGAATTTAAAGTATGACAGGTTTTCTTACTCAAGTAAAGTCTGAGATATTTCTCAACCTTACAATTCTTAATTCAGAAACCAAGTCTCGAAGTTCACTGCGGGACACATCTTAAATTATAAAATGTCACTAGGATCTAGATAAAAGACTCTCATTGCGGTCCATATTTTCAGAATCTCCTAATAACTCAATAAACTCTACCAAATCTCACGAAAAATCACGAATGACCATAATTAGTTGAGAATTAGCACGTTCGCAAAGTAAACGAGAGAAAACATTTCACTGTAATGTAATCAAACGGAGATAAATACTAAAAAAAAGATAAGAAGTGTTCGGCAAATTAAATTGGAAACTTTCCTTTGTTTTCCACTTAATTCAACTTAAGTACTTGAAAACTACAATTGTAAAACAACCTTAGCTTCACAAGTATAGGGTTGAAAATTGAATGTAGTAAGGACAGTGTAAGGGTAGTTTCAAACTGGAGTAAAAAGAGGAAATTTTGTGTCGTATCGGATTTTAATTTCTTCTACGTAGAATTAATGACTTTGCTTTCGTTTCGATCGCCTTTGTCGATTCATACGTTAGAAAGTCGATTGGGTTCAAGTAGCAAGTACTGTTTCAAGACTTTATAATACAATTTCTGGAACAAATTTTATGTTGGACTTCGGAATCGCTTTTTAATTTTGTGTGGGTGGACCGAGTTTCATAAACTAGAGAAAGGGGAATAAATATAAGTTAAACAGAAATGTGGAACTTGTATTTATTCGTTCTATTTATTTAATTTCGGTTGACTTTATGTTTTCATCCCAAAGGCCTTTGCCTTAGTAACTTTGTGCTTCCTTTGCCTTTTAACCCCCTTTTAATAAGATTTTCATCGACTTTTCCTCTTGAAGTAGGCTAAAATTGCCAAGTTTATTTAGGGATACGCTGTGAAAACCAATCCTTCTATCGGATCGCTTCACATAGAATAATTCTTCTAATATCATTCCTGTTCAATATTTCCTTCTTCCGTTACGCAACATAAGTAGAGAGATATACATATAAGTAGAAACAAACCCACTTTATGTCATGTTCGTGTCTATATATCAAAACTTAAACGGTCCCGTCCGTCTTTCAAAACTCCACTGAAACTAAGTAATACAGGAAGCACAAAACCTCTTTTGGAAACTACCAAACAACATCTTCGCAATGCAATTTGTTTAAAAGAATTGTAAAGAACCCACCCTCGAAGTCTTGCTACATAAAATTCAACCTTAAATCTTAGTTACGAAGATTTAAATTAAATTTGTAACTGATATAATATGTCTTGTGTTAGTGCTTCTCTCACACACTTATGCACTTAAAGCCAATGCTTTTAAACTAAGTTTTTTGAAAATATGTAACGGCTAATGTTCTATTATTTATAACTTAGGCGCTTTTATTGCTGGTGGCAACCGTAGAATTATAAGAGTATTGGTATCATATAGATTTATGAAATTATATCTCTACAGTTAGTTAATATAAACCAAGTATTGCAAAAGCCTTTTTTAGGGTTCCGAAGTCAACAAGGAACCCTTATAGTTTCGCTCTGTCCGTCTGTCCGTCCGCAGCGTAGCTCAGAGAATCTAAGTACTAGAAAGCTATAATTTGGCATGTATATACATATTCATAATTCCGACAAAGTGGTAACATAAAATTATGAAAAAATTTTTTTTCGGGTACCTGCCATAGACGTAAAGCGGGGATGTATTTTTTTTTTCTCATCTATCCCATGGTGTGGGGTATCGTTGGATAGGCCATTCAAAAATATTATGGGTTTGTAAAACCATTTTTCGATTCAGAGATTCGTTTGCGTAAAATTAAGCTTTATGTTGCAAATTTATGTTAGAGTCAAGTGTCCCCCCCCCCTGCCAGCGAAATGGTTGCTCTTGGCTATGTGAAAAAATTCACGGCAGTAGTAAATATAACGAAATTAAAAGGAAAATTATCACGGATAACAAGGCTTTACAAGTTTACGAGTAATAGTCGACCAACTTATAAAATGTACTTGGAACAGTATTTTTTTTTTACAAATGCCTTAGGAATTTCACTAAAATAAAGTTGATAGCTGTGTAAAACAGAGTAAATATAATGCTTACGAGCCATGTAAAAATATACAAAAATAAAATCATAACAGGCTTTACAAGTTTACGAGTAATGGTCGACCAATTTATAAAATATATTTGGCACAGTAAAATTTTTGTACAAATGCCATTGAAAAATTACTTAAATAACGTTGTTAGCTGTGTAAAACAGATAGTAAATATATGCTTATGAACAATGCAAAAAAATACAAAAATAAAATCATAACATCCTTAATAATAATGATTTCTAAATTAATAATGTTTAAGCTCGAATAACGCATTGGAGTGGCCGGAGTCGTTGGCAGTACCAGAACGTAATTACTTATTTTCTTTTGTCGATATCCTTCTATAAAGTCAATATTCGACCCGACTTCATCACTAATTGAGTAGCGTATAACTTTCCAGAATGAAATAGTGAATACCGAAGATTAGAGGATTCACCTCTAATCTGCGGTATTAGAGGAGATTAGAGGTGAATACATACGATTTTTTTCAAATTCCGTAAGATAAATAAACGAGGAGCGTGCACGCAAGGATCCAGGAATGAACTATACCATTCCCCGTGGCTCTAACGCGCGCTCGTATGGGCTCCTTTCGCAATTTGCACCCGCGGTGGTACTCAAATAGATAATATTTTTCTAACTTCAGTTGCAAAGTTGGATTTTATAACTCCTTCTTCAGTTACCAGTTAGTCCTTATTTAGTTTAAGTCAAGAGTGAATAGATTACATCTAGGCAAGCGTGCTTCACCGTAGTCCAAATCATCGCTTACCATCAGGCGAGATAGTGGTCAAATGCGAGAATATAGATTAAAAAATCCTATGTGGGCCTGTTTTTAGACTTTGTGAGCCGCTGAAACCGTTCTAATGTTCATGTAACAACAACAAAACCCTCTTTTTAGTCCGCATTATTATGCAACTTCGGAACCCTATTACTGCGCGTGGCCCGACACGCACTTGGCCGGTTTTTATTTAAAGAGTAAATGTGGAGTTTCTTGTCCGTTCGTCGCCATAACAAACTACCTTTGCGATTTGAGAACTAAAATATAGATATTCAAGGTTAATAGCCAAATTTAAATAAATGATTTGACTTTGTTACAAATACAGGCTATATCTGAAACTCTTTGTTTGTTTTACCTACCCATCAGCTTTCAAAGCAAGTGTGAACAGGCCTCTTCTGGGCTCACTTTGTTCCATCGCAGACCTCATGCATCGGTTACCATCAGACGACATCGAGATCGAATTCAAGTGTTGGCTCATTGAGTAATTAAAGGCATTAGCCCAGGCGTCGCTTGTTCTATCACACCTCATCCATCGCTTTTCAACAGGGAAGCTCAAGAGCTGGCTCATTGAGTAATTAAAAAATATAACAATTAATATTTAAATAAATCTACAGTTTTATTATTATAAATACACATGTATAATTTAAAACTTCTCTGGAAGTACTTGAGTGAACTAAGGAACAATTCCCTACATGAGTACATGCGGATTCTTGCACGTTGTTATATTGCACTAGGGAGGGAAACGAAAGAAGTAGACATCCAAATAGAATTTAATTTTATGAAAAGGGAAAAAAGTTCAATGATAAAATGAGTGTAGACGTTACAAAAAGAGGAAATACAAGTACATACTCATATTTTCATATAGCTTAAAATCATAAAATGAATTTCAGGGTATCTCTTTATCGCTGAATCAGAACCGTATCCTAATAATTGATTAAAGATTCGTAAATAGCGATTTTAGCTATGTAATGAAAATAGAGCAGTGGTGGCCCAGTGGCAACGGCCCCGATTTACGTGTCGCAGGTTGTGGATTCGAACCCAGGCAGGTGTTTTCATCATCATCATCATATCAGCCGAAAGACGTCCACTGCTGGACATAGGCCTCCCCCAAGCGTCGCCACATTGACCGGTAAAGCCACCAAAACCACCAACCACTGCTCTAAAAACGGTGAAGGAAAACATCGTGAGGAAACTGGCATGTCCTAGATCAAAATGTTCGAAGACATGTGACATCCACCAACCCGCACTGGGCCCGCGTGGTGGATTAAGGCCCAATCCCTCTCTCACAGAGAGTAGGCCGGTATCTCAGTTACAGACTCATTATAATAAACTAGTATCTACTAAAAATCTAGTAGTCTGCGTAATTTGAAGCAAATAACACCTCATTGGCTCATTAGCGGGGCAAACAAATCATGAAATCTTTATTAATGGCCGTCATTAATAAAGATGACTTGATTTACTTGCTAATTGAGATTAAATAAACTAAACCTGTCAGGTCTAAGCAAACGCGAGATGTACTAGCATTAGCATTCGTCTTTATAATACAGAGCTCTTAGCAACAACTATAATTACTTTTCTCGTAAAATTTCATTTACTAAGCGAGTAGTGTCTCAAGAGATGTTATTTTTTGAAAAATAAGGAATATTATGATAAATTTTAGCTTTTTTATGGACTAAAGAAAATATTTTTAACTAATATAATACATAAAAAATATTCGAATAAGAGAGATTTAGTGTGAGAGCAGGAAAGAGTATCTTTTTTGTTTTTCATGTTACGAAATGTGCCTAAACCTGACGCGCCCTTGAAATTTCACCCTCAAATATCGTCCAATTTTGAATCCTCGCCAGAAGTTTCTTTTCTTAAAAACTTAGCCTCTTTTGGTTTAGACAGGTTACAAATACTTATTAGAATCTAATTTCTAAGGATTTTTTTGACAAGAAAAATTAGATTCATAATTGAATACTTAACTAATATTAAAGAAGAGAAAATGTCAGGTAGTCAAGTACCTACTGACATTTAAAGCTGAAGAATATCGCCGAATTTCAACAAGTGGGGATTTAAATTTTATTATTCTGCAAGATTTTCATGACACTCTAAAATTAAAATTGGCATAAAGGTCAAGAGTGAAATTGTGTCAATTAATTTTGGGCCAAAGGGATTTTCTAAACAAAAGTAAATACAAAACATAAGACGTCATAACAGAAAGCTATCGAAGCGGTGTTTTCTGTAGAACAAGAAAGAAGCAAGGCAAAACATCGGGCAGAGTAGAAGGCTGTGGGGAGACCTTCACCCAGCAGTGGGACGATATATTTCGAATATGAATAAGATCGCTTTCTATTAGGACGACGCCTAAGATTAAACACTTTCGGAAAGCACCCAGAAGGTATTTATTCAATACCTTTAACATCGATAACATTTCTTGCATTGTGGAGCTGTCCATCCTTGCCGTTGGGTTCCGCATAAAAATCATATTTGTTGAGGCTGCCAGTCAGCTAGCGTTGGCTAAATGCAAATATCGGGTCCGGCCATGTGTTTGCTTAGATGTTTCGATGCTCAGATGTTCCATTTGATAGCATATCGTGGAGTGTTACTGTACGTCTACTATTTGCTCGAAAACCGCTGATTTTTGTATGTATTGTACTAACAGTTTAGTTCGAATGTTTGGTTCATGCAAATCTGTTTGAGGATAAACAAAGGCGTGCTTGGAAGCGAAACATGAGCATTTTTATTGGAAGCTGCGGTTCGGAAATTGGTGAACGATTTGGAGGAAAAGATCTAATATTTTATGTTTGAAAAATTCGTATAGAATTGGTTATTGAGTAAAGAAACTGAATGGACACATTTCGGTGTAAATACCATACGTTTAATATAATACGAATAAAATCACCTTTTGTAATTCGCTTTTCATCCATCCTCTCAACATGGTAATTTCGTGGTGGCCAAGTGGCTAAGACCTCGCCTCCCTTGCTTGAGTTCGTGGATTCAAATCCGGGCAAGTACCAATTTGACTTTTTCAAATTAATATGTACTTTCTAAGTCTATCTTGGATATCACAGGCAACGGTAAAGGAAAACATCGTGACCATCGTCGTCATCGTCATCGTTCGTGGCAACGTGAGAAAACCTGGACTTATATGGTTAAAGTTAGTCTTAAATAGCCAAGTCCGAGGCCTGAATGATGCCTAGAGGCGGCTTAATTAACTCTGACTCCAGAGGTGGCCACATCGGCACGAAAAAAAAAACATGGCCAAACCATCTTAGCATACTCTTTTAAATTTTAGTTACTACGGCACCTTCTTTTAAACCACAACGTTGTCTTATTACATCATTCCTCAATCTATAATTTAAAGTTACACCACACATACTTCTCAAGGAACGCATTTCTATTGCATTAATCCTGCTGCTGCTGTTTGTGCTTTAGTAAATTTATAATCATAAGAATATCAGCTTTATATTTTTTGATAACGTGTAACGAAAACAATGAGATTAAATGAAACCCAAATCGTGTAAGCTCCTTTATCTCTATGTTTTTGCACAGTTATAATTAATGGCTCAGACACAATGTATTAACTACTCCTTCGGACAGGAACATTTTGAAAACCCAAGCTCATTTATAAAAAAAAATAACAAAATCTTTTTATGTGCAGTAAAGGGTAAAAAGGCGTACAAGTCATATTTGCTCGTCGGCAGTAAATAACTTCGTAGCTTTACCACTTTCGTACCCGACCGCGCCAGAGGATCCCTTTGTCGTGGCCTTCGAGAAAAACACAAGAGCTGATTTGCTACGAAAAACATCAATCTACTCCAACGTTCACCGTGATGTCGACGTAACTAAACGTTTGGAGTTTTTTTAGTTTTAATACTGGAACAATGGCTTTTTTATGTGCGGAACGAAATATTAGGTTCGTTAATGATAACTTCATAAAAGCTAATGCAAGATTCATGTCTAAATGTTTCGTAAGGGTTTATTATTATCTTGTGTTTGCACGAGGATTTTTTAAGAAAACTGTTATACCTGGAAAACAATTCATGATACTGATAAATTCCAAAACCTTTTAATTATACTTACATACTGCCTCGTTGGTTTAGACCACTACTATTCTCACGCGCTACTATCGGGCATGAGGTATATTTTTCCAGGGGGGTGACCACAAGCTCTTAGAGTAAGGTTATTTTGAGTGTGTGGACAGATAAATTTGACTTGTATACATCTGTCCCTTAAGCACACTCAAAGTAACCTTGCTTTAAGAGCTTGTGGTCACCCCCCAGGTCAAGCAATGTGTTATTGGGTTTTCTCAGAATTTCGCAAATAGCAGCCCATTATCGGATTTTGTGTTCGGTAGATGGCAATAGGCTTGCAAAATTACATGAAACTATATTTAACGTGTAGCACGAAAAGATAAACCAAAATACTCACTTAATATCAGCTCTCCTAACAGGATTTAAGAGTCCAATGAGAGCAAGCTACTAGTCTTGCAATGGTATGCGATTCACACGCGGTGCACCTTGTGTCGGATTTCTGTCGAATATCGTACTTAGAGCGGATACATAAAGGTAATTTTCGAAGCCCTTTGTTGTATACTACATAGTTATAGGTTATGTGTCAAATTTAGATTCTGGAAATAAACAATGTATTCCGGCTATTATCCCAGATCTTATTTGAAAATATTTCCTCTCTTGTCATCTGGTTATTCAATGAAAAGGTCAAAACACTAGTAATTCAAAGTTGTTTTAGACAATAAATTATTCTTTGAATGGCGTTAAGTGGAGTCAAAGTAGCTTTCGAAAACAATAAAATACAGACAGACGTAGTGCCTACACAATTTATGTAGCACAGATGTTTTAGTCTCCATTTTCATCCAATGCTTCGTAAAAATAGTAAAATACAGCTTAAATAAACATATCCAATCACACCACGTCCAATTTTTAACAAATTATTTCAAGTTGTTATAATTGTCTAGTTTATTTTGTCAGCCACAAGCTTTGTTTATTAAATAAAAAGCTACATGTTTTTACATAACATTTCGTATTTTACTGTATAGAATAAACCTTTTAAGAAATAATAAATATCAAACTATGAAAGTATAGAAGTCTAGACCGGATAGGTACCCTAGCTGCGAAATTACATCAATCACAGTTTAGCTGTATTTTACTGCGCAGACAGAATCATCGCAAGCCAACAGATAAGCCTCAGACAAAGGTCACAACACCACAGAACTAAGTAATTGCCAGCCACTGCCACTGATGTGGACTTCCACTGGAATATTCCAAAGTAGCCGAGCGAGACTCCAAATCGCCCATTTGGAGTCAAAATCTCACTATGCAAAAGTTTTTGCAATAATCCCCAACATTGAGTCCTAGTCACTCCACTTTTACGACAAAGGAATCTAGACTTAACGGCGAATTTTATTAGGTTCACTTTCGATTGGGTCGGGCGGAGAATCTAATAAATTTTGTCTAGCATGCAACATTTGCTTCGTCACCTCCCTCAAGGGATATTGCAGTGTGCTTAGCACGAGAGTTTGGCAGTGGTCTAATCACGATATGAATTTTCTAGCATTGGTAAAAGTTGAAGAATAATTTCAAAAGTTGTCAGGGAACATGTTTTTCTTTACAGCTTAAGTATTTGAAATGCAAGTTGAGTCTTCATTATTAACCAACTACAAAAAAAGAAGAACTTATTACGCCATGCCATGTTGTAAATTATAACCAGGCAGCACAGTTGGTTCGACTATCATTTTAGATCATAAAAAAAAACAAAGAAATATCGTTTATTCTAGTTATTTCTATTCATCATGCTGAAACAGGTTTAATCGTCGAATGAAATTATTCAACAATCCTTTGCTGCATTTCATTTCTTGCGTTCCGTTATAGAAAACCATCAAAACACGCCAAAACAAGGTCTCAATCAACCACAAAACAAGGCACTAAAGTCATCAGCTCTATTCGGATGTCACGTCACCGCGAGACACGTGTCACGCTGCATCTGCATCAGGATAGCGAGATAGCGAAGCAGCGAGGCAGTCACGTCGCCACCT
Organism: Anorthoa munda; assembly: GCA_945859665.1. Lineage (NCBI taxonomy): Eukaryota > Metazoa > Arthropoda > Insecta > Lepidoptera > Noctuidae > Anorthoa > Anorthoa munda. The sequence goes on along the minus strand of OX243908.1, from coordinate 30,548,017 downwards.
ACGTATCACGAACATTAGCCCGAGGCATGCAACTGATTTGCTAAGTTTTGACGTATCGGGAATGGAGCCAGATTTCATATGTGATTGTCTTTTGTATTAAATAGCTTACATGAGAGTCTGAAACATATCTCTAGACAGCATAGACTATGACATTTCTATCAACGAAAAGCATGGACAAAAAGTCTAAATTCGAGGCCGTGGTGAGTCGTTGTTTCGATGAAGGAAAAATGTAGGTTACTGTAGGTGCACCTCAGACAAACCCTTTATTTATTTATTTATTTAAATAGCACAGCCACATCACATGCATTTCACATCGACAGAAAAATAAATGAGCAATTACGGGACCAATGCACATGACAACTACGGCGTACATTGCACTCATAACAATAACATTGCCGCCCTCAAATAACCACATAGTCACAATACTATACTATTCGTAATTTATAAAAAAATACTATTCATAATTTTAAATACAGGTCACAATCAGTACAATAATCAAGATAGTACCTATAATAAAACAAAAAGAAAATATAGTCCAGAATCAAAATCATAATGTCAATAATCAAAATTATAAAGTCAAAACAAAAATAAAAACAATCAATATAATTAAGAAAATAAAATAAAATAATAAAAATAAAATGTCGAAAATCAAAAAAAGAAAACAATAATCAAAATCATGAAGTCAAAAATCAGTCATAAAAAATAATTAAATACAATATCAAAAACATTGAAATATAAATCAATTAAAAATCATAATCATAATATCAAAATCAAAAACATCAAAATATTCAAATCAAAATCCAAATCAGTAGTAATAAAAAATAACGATACAAAATAATATCATTAGAAAATAAAAATCGAAATCATTAAAAAATTATAAAGTAAAAAAAATAAATAAAAAGAGCCAAAAAAAAACTATGTACAATCTGACAGGAACAGTGTGATTTTTCTTTTAAAACTCAGTAGCTTGTCGTAAAATATATCTAGTTCTGGCAAGTTTAAGACTGCATTATTATATTCGTTGCTCATTCTGACAACGGGCGATTGTAAGCCTAGGTTAGTTTTGGCGAAAGGGATATCAAAAATCTTTTTATATTTTTTGGTCCGTGGGTAAGTTCTTGGAACTGTCAAGGAAACGCTCTGCAAGAGGCAACTGCATTGAGCACTACCGTTAATGACCTTATGGAGGAAGCATAAGTCTAAGAGACATCTACGATCACGAAGGGTAATCATTTTTAAATGGGTTAGACGCTCCTTGTAGGGCTTTCTGTGTGAAAAACCTCTTGAAAAGATGGCAAGATGTCTCGTGAAGGCTCGCTGTATGCTTTCAACTCGTTGCGAGTGGACTGCGTAAAAAGGACTCCATACACTGCTTGCATACTCTAGATTACTGCGAACTAGGCCATTGTACAGAAGCACTTTGGTATTTTGGTGCTTAAAACCTTTGGAATTGCGCTTCAAAAATCCAAGCATCTGGGCGGCTTTCGTCACTGCCTTATCAATGTGTGAGGCAAACGTAAGCCTGCCTTCCACGATCACACCCAAATCCCGAATCTCATTCACTTCCTGTAGTAATACGCCATCAATGTGATACTGCGTTTGAATTGGTGTCTTTTTCCTTGTGAATTTTATATGATGACATTTTTTGGCATTTAGACTCATACTGTTAATGTCGCACCAGTGTTGAATATTGTTTAGGTCAGCTTGAATTAAGTCAGCGTCAGTACGGGAGTTTATCACTTTGTATATTTTAAGATCGTCAGCAAACAGGGAAATTCCACAATGTCGTATGTGATTAGTAATATCATTGATAAAGATGAGGAATAGAAGCGGCCCCAGATGAGATCCCTGCGGAACACCTGAGTGCGCATAATATACCCCAGATCTGAAGCCACCAATCACTACTGATTGTGGTCTTTTTGATAGATAAGACTTAAACCACTCCAGCAATTCGCCACCAATGCCAAACCATCTCAGTTTTTCAACTAGTACTAGATGATTTACTTTGTCAAAGGCGCTGCTGAAGTCAGTATATATTGCGTCTATCTGCATTCCCCTGTCAACCTCACGGGCCAATTCAGAAACAAAGGGTACCAGATTTGTTACCGTCGAACGCCCGCGTCTGAAGCCATGTTGATAGTCTGAAATGCTTGAATCTACCATTTGTGAAATTATGGGACATAACATTGATTCGAACAGTTGGACAGTTTGGAAAAACATGAAAGGATAGATATAGGGCGATAATTTACTGCGCAGGATCACCTTTCTTAAATATGGGAACTATTCGAGCCCTCTTCCATTCCCCAGGGAATTTGCCTTCCTTCAACCCTTCATACAGACGTAATGTTATGTTATGTGAACCCACATTTTGAACTTTTTACAAACATTTTCATAAAATTTCAGATTGTCTAGAGTCCCTGAAAAACTCCAGAAGTCAAACGGGCAAAAACAGAGAAATAAAAACATTCCGACAGAGTTCCCTCGATATCCATGGAAAGCCCTCATCAGATCCTGACTTTGTCACCAAGTCAGGATGTGATGAGACCACCTCGAGAGTATACCCTTTCAAACAAAAAAAGAATTTTCAAAATCGGTCCATAATTGACGGAGCAATCTCTAAAAATTCATTAAAAATATATACACAGTCGAACATAGAACCTCCTCTTTTTTGCAAATCGGTTTAAAATATATTTACCATAGAATGAGATGTTCTTTTCGTTTTTGGTACAAATAAGAGGGACAGAGAAGTCGAGAGATGGAAGGAATAAAAAAAATGAGGCTTAATTGAAGTCAGTGTCTGTCTACTAAATGAGAGGCCAGTCACAAAGTTCCTTGCTACTTGCACTGGCACTTCCATGTTTAATGAACCTAAGAGTTAAAGGGGCTCTTTATAAAATCGATAGCCAATGCGATGACCGCCTACATAGTTTAATCCTTGGAGTTTATAACAATCTCTGCACTGGCAATAAAAGAGTTGAAGGTGTTTTATTGAGTTACGCTTAAGAGGAATCCAGACCACACAGAAAGAGCTAATAAACCGTTATTTTCACAGACAATTTACCCACAATTTGAACAAAAACTCAGCCAAAATCAAATCCTTTTGTGTCAAGTTTGATAAGTTTTTTTAACCGACTTCATACTAAAGGAGGTTATCAATTATTTATTTTATACTGGCCTCCGACATCTTCGAAGTCAACTATACCTACCTCAAAAACATAATATCCCAATCCAATTGGCTTTTACCAATAGACACGTCATACTCATTACAAACAAATAAAAACATGACGATATTTTACTTTTGTTACCTACATAAGACCTTGGAACTTTATTTCTATCACTGAGTAGGTTAAAAGATCACAGATATATAAATAAGACCCCGTTGTTTTCAGAGAGAGATAAACGTATGTTATTGTTCAAACGTACGTCTGATTCGCGGCCAGACGCAGGACGGACAGAGTTAACTCCAGCTGGTCAGCTTATAAAAATAAATAAATAAATTATCATTTATTTCAGGAAATTTTTCTTATGTTTGTATATACGAGTATATACGGTAATATACAAGTATAACATGATTGTCCATGGCAGTCAGCAATAGCATTGCACACGGCAATAGGAATTAGAAGGTCTCCTAAAGATTAGCTCGTACAAATTAACAAATACTATATGTGTTCTTTATAGTTTCGATGGCCAATCAAAATATTTAAGAGCCGTTTAAGCCGTTTTTTAAGTTGAGAATTTAAAACAAACAAACCTTACGACGAGTATAATGTAAAATTTCGTCAGGTTTTTAGGTTAAATTAGAGGTTTCCAAACACTCAAATTCAAATTCTCATTTGAGAAATCGGGAGAATGTTAAATCCAACACATTAAACACAACACATTATCAGTTAAGAGTCTTGATCAGCCTCTCAGAAACTGATCGCTAACCAGCCATTCAAAGTGATCCAGCTTGATTCGTCGTGAGGTGTGGCAGCGTGTTGACTTGTGTGCCTCAAACACAAGTGACGACAACGGCACGACGACGCACGTGACGTTTGCCGGTGACGACGCGATCGTTTTGACAATCTGATGCTTGGAGTGTGTGGATGGAGACTAAGATGTTGACGGAGGTAAGTAATTAATGAAGATCACTGGCTCATCACTGGCCTTAAATTCTTTTTTAGTCTGTTGAAAATATATTTAGTGGCACTCAGAAATGGGATCAGAAGCTACTGCCCAAGACTACATCCTGCAAACAAACAAATAATTATTTTTCGTCTTTATAACATAGTCACTTCCAACATATACAATTAACTTTGATTACCTGATCAGAGGCTTGGTCAATGGTCAACCAGAAACGTAATGACAACCAATTCAGTGGTCTAAACCAGCGTGATTACTGACGAGGTGTCCCAGCGTGTTGTGTATCTCCAACACACGTGACAACAAGGGTGCGGCGACGTGACGTTTGTCGGCGACTACGCGACCGTGCTGCCAATCTGAGGGCTTAGTGCGAGTTTTGTCTCACGCTGAATTGCGTTATCGTAAACATCAATTTGTATTGAAACTGGATAAGCGCCATCTGGTGACGGTAAGGAGAAACCTCTTTTTAGGGTTCCGAAGTCAACAAGTAACCCTTATAGTTTCGCTCTGTCCTTCTGTCCGTCCGCAGCTTAGCTCAGAGAATCTAAGTACTAGAAAGCTATAATTTGGCAAGTATGTACATATTAATAATTCCGACAAAGTGGTAACATAAAATCATGAAAAAAAATTTTTTAGGGTATTTCCCATAGACGTACAGTGGGGATGTAATTTTTTTTCTCATCTATCCCATGGTGTGAGGTATCGTTGGATAGGCCATTCAACAATATTATGGAATTGTTAAAACCATTTTTCGATTCAGAGATTCGTTTGCGTAAAATTAAGGTTTAAGTTGCAAATTTATGTTAGGGTCAAGGGCCCCCCTCCCCCTGCCAGCGAAATGGTTCCTCTTGGCTATGTGAAAAAATTCACGGCAGTAGTAAATATATCGAAATTAAAAGGAAAATTATCACGGATAACAAGGCTTTACACTTCTTGGATCAGTAAAAATTTTGTACAAATGCCATTGAAAAATTACTAAAATAAAGTTGATAGCTGTGTAAAACAGAATAAATATAATACTTACGAACCATGTAAAAATATACAAAAATGAAATCATAACAGGCTTTACAAGTTTACGAGTAATAATCGACCAACTCATAAAATGTACTTGGCACAGTAAATTTTTTGTACAAATGCCATTGAAAAATTACTTAAATAACGTTGTTAGCAGTGTAAAACAGATAGTAAATATATGCTTATGAACCATGTAAAAATATACATAAATAAAATCATAACATCCTTAATAATAATGATTTCTAAATTAATAACGTTTGAGCTCGAATAATGCATTGGAGTGGCTGGAGTTGTTGGCAGTACCAGAACGTAGTCCATACGGCGCATGCGCGCGGTGGAGTCTATTTTGTGTTAGTGCAGAAGTATTTTCGACGTTTTGTAAATAAATTGTAAAAGTAAAGTCAAATTAGATTCGATTTCCAAGCAAATTACTTATTTTCTTTTGTCGATATCCTTCTATAAAGTCAATATTCGACCCGACTTCATCACTAATTGAGTAGCGTAAAACTTTCCAGTTTGAAATAGTGAATACCACAGATTAGAGAATTAACCTATAATCTGCGGTATTAGAGGAGATTAGAGGTGAATACATACGAACTTTTTCTAGTTCCGAAAAAGAAATAAACAAGGAGCGTGCACGCAAGGATCCAGGAACGAACTATATCATTCCCCGTGGCTCTAACGCGTGCTCATATCGGCTCCTTTCGCAATTCGCACCCGCGTTGGTAAATAAATAATATTTTTCTAACTTCAGTTGCGAAGTTGGATTTTATAACTCCTTCTTCGGTTACCAGTTAGTCCTTATTTAGTTTAAGTCAAGAGTGAATAGATTACATCTAGGCAAGCATGCTTCACCGTAGACCACATCATCGCTTACCATCAGGCGAGATAGTGGTCAAACGCGAGAATATAGATTAAAAAATCTTGTTTTTAGACTTTTTGAGCCGGTGAAACCGTTCTAATGTTCATGTAATAACAACAAAACCCTCTTTTTAGTCCGCATTATTATGCAACTTCGGAACTCTATTACTGCGCGTGGCCCGACATGCACTTGGCCGGTTTTATTTTGTATACATTTTGACATAAGAGATCGTTTACGTTAACGCGAGTGAGCATGAGTAAAAACTCACACTAAGGCCCTGATGCTTAGAGCTGTGTGGATTGAGATTAAGAAGTTTGACCGAGGTAATTGATGAAGTTCAATTACATACCTATACGTAGTAATGGAGTGTTTATGTTGTCCTTCCTAAGACCTGGTAAGTTATTAAGTCCAATTTACCTCCTGGATGCAGGATGGAGGATTGTTACAACTTTGAGGAGGATAGACCTAATCCTTTGAAAAATACAGGTGTATGGTTATCTTTGATATGATCACCAGGCTTTTAGAAATAGATTAAAAACTTGATTTGTTTTGGGTTCGAATATGGATTTTTAATTCATTTAAGATGGCGAGCTTACATTAAGTCGGCCACCGTATACGACGACCGCTTTCGGTGGAACCGGATCGGTTAACCAGATTGAGCTGTTTACATTAAGTCGGTCACCAAATACGGCTACCGTATTCCTTTAAGTTGTCGGTTTACCGAATTCGGCGACCGCATTCAGCCAAACTATGTACACTCGTGTTGAAAGCATTATCATGGACAGACAATTGTATAACAACAAAGAAAAAACGCACTAAGAAAAAAAAACAAACACAATACCCGATGCGTGCGCTGTCCGCGCTCTTCGATTAAACAATGCATGGCACGTTTCAATTTTCAATAAGCCAGCCATGTTTGGTCATCGAAAACGGTCTGCCGCCGAGTACGGCTAACCGAAAACCTGTTTATATTAGTCAGTGACCGCAGACCAAAAAGCCATGTACACTAGTCAGTGACAGAATACGGTCTGCGGTCGAATACAGCTAACCGAAAAGCTATGTACACTAGTCAGTGACAGAATACGGTCTGCGGTCGAATACGGTTAACTGAAAACCCGTTTGCACTAGTCGGTGACGTCCTACTGTAAATGAGCCATTAGGTGACATAATCAACTTTGAAAAGACAGAAAAAACAGTGCTTAAAAATTCCTTGCAAATACACAAAAAATTTACAAGTTAGATGATGTTAATAATCAGCCCCAAGCTCCTTCTATACAAAAAAGAAATGTGATTAAGTAATTTTAGTATTTTTGGTGCATCTAGACAATCCATTTATAACTATGCTAATTATACACTGTACCGTTCGAAAAACCTACTTGCTTTTATGGAAAAGCAAGAAAGTTCGCGGTTGCTCTCAACATTCATCGATTCGCAGTCCACAATCGAATTACTATAATAATTCCCACACGCCACACCCGTGGGATTACAACGGAGCAATAATTGCATTTGACTACACCCATCTTGGGCTATTTTACAACGTGTCTGGGAGCCACTGGAATAATTCCATGGAACGGTATTTTGTGACAGAATCCTAATAATTTCAGTAATAAACTTCTCCTTTGGGACTACGATCTTGGTCTGTGTGTTGTGTACACTTTATATGAGATATTCTGCTCGTTGTGTGTCGTAGTTGTGTGTGTCGTTGTGTGTGTGTGTTGTGTGTTGTGTTGTGTAGGAGCATAATGTGTCATATTTTATGTCAGAAAGAACTGATTACAAGCTATTATTTAGTTCACCTGTTACAGTGTCTGTGTGTATGTAAACAAAGTTTGCAAGTAAATTTTGCTTCATTTCCCGGTGATTTTTTTTAACTAAGTTTATAGGTAAGGAAGAAAAGATAACCTAACTCTGCCATCGTGCTAAATCAACAACAATGAAATGCCAAAGTATTTTCAACGTGGTAGTTAGTTCCTTAGTGACTGTATCGTGGTTTTTCAGCAGGGGATATGTACTGTAAATATAGAAACACAAAAGTTGGATATATCATCATCATCATATCAGCTGAAAGACGTCCTCTGTTGGACATAGGCCCAAGCGTCGCCATATTGACGGGTCCCGAGCGTCTCGCATCCAACGAAATTATATCATTTCGAAATTATATAAGTTCAGTGTAATATCCAGTTGGATATATACTGGGTCATAAAATAATGTAAAATACTGAAAATCTAATTCGTGTTTTTTTGACCATGTGACACACTGCTGGTGCTTGCACAGCAAGCAAAAGATCATCTGATTATATAGGTTCTTGAAACAAAATTGAAACTCCTTCACTGACAAGTACCTACATACCTACACGACCAGAAAATTAAATGATATTCCCGAACTAAAATACGGAAGGAAGGCAAAATTTGTGGAGAGCGCTTCAGCTATCTCCGTAGCGCGATTCGAGATGCGCTAGAAAACCACAAATGATAGGAGCCGGGCTCTGGGGGTCGGCAGAGAGGTAGCTACTGCCACCACTGACATCAATAAATTCAGAACTATCTTTGCGCCGAGGTAAACTGCAGAAAGTTGGCATAGAACGCTTTTGGTAATACTCAGAAATGATTTATTTTATATAATGGTAATTTGTAGGGAGTGGTTTTTATATTAGTTAAGGTTTCTTGTAATGTTTGGTATAAGTGGTTTATGACCTACTCTAAATAGTTTAAAACAATGTCCTCTTACTTCATCTAAATCACGCAACCGATTTTGATACGGTTTTAACTATTAAAAAGAGCGATAAACGAGCAAGGCTTATGTATAATGTCCAACTAGCTTAATTAGCCATTCAGTTAAGTGATTAGACCTGTGATTAGACCTGACCGTGATTAGACCCGAATTGAGAAATGAGTTTATTAGAGGCAGTTTGAAAGTGGCGCCAGTGGCAGAAAAGTTGAAAGGAAATTGTTTGTCCTGGTATGGTCATGTGATGAGGAGGGATAAAACGCATGTTACTAAAAGAGTTATGAATATAAATGTGGATGGATGGAGAGGGAGAGGAAGGCCAAAGAAAAGATGGATGGACTGTGTGAGGAGTGATATGAAAGAAAAGGGAGACTTGACGGGGGACAGAACGTTATGGAAGAAGCAAACGTGTTGCGCCGACCCCAAGTAACATGGGATAAGGGCAGGAAGAGGATGAGTTAAGACCGCCTTTTTACTAAAGGGCGCCGTTCAGCTGGCGTGGCGGCCTAAATGATATTCAACCTTCCAATCAATTCAAACAGCTAGGCTAATTATTGTGTGGCTGGTTAAACTAGTTACATGTGACATGGCTATTGTTTTATTAAGAACAGGACACATTTCAATTCTCTCTGTGTAGTTTTTCTGTGCTGACGAATGCACGAACAAAATAACATAGTCCTTGCAATGCTGGCTCAAAAGGAAACCATCAGAATCTTCATGCTTAATGAATTAACTAGATAATGTTTGGCAGTGTTACTGAAAAACTGAGTTACAAGATACTGTGAAACTGCAAGCGGTTTCCAGGAAAACTTTTCGGAATCAACTGTGTGTGTAGTATCTACTCTTATTAATTAACTCACTAACATAAAATCATATCTTTAAAATAAATATGAAGTTAGTGATTTAGTTTCAGCTAACTGTAAATTATGCACTACCTTTTAAATTAATTGCAGGAAATGCCATGGAAGCAATTAACATGCAAGCTACTTAATGGCTTTATGTAATAGCTTGTTATAGTTGGCGGCAACTAAACATTTATAGCATCATCTACTGTGCACATGCACGCTTGTATTCCACAAAAGGTTAGACAGAGTTGTACCTACAGTACATTCTTTTTTTCTCAATTGGGGTAAGCCAATTAAAAACTGTGATAATGAGGCATTTTTGATGGAAAACCCCAATAACAAGTCAATGTCAACACACAAACAATACACACAAAACACACAAACAATGTCACTTACCTTGAGCCTGAGGCTCAAGTTATGTGGCATTGTATCGATGAAAGGGACGCGATAGTGATAGGTAAAATGTAATTAACTTGTGGGATTACCAAGCGTTATTCAAATGTCCCACAATTCCTTTCATTCTGCCATTTTGTCAATCGCCGTCGTTGATAGAATGACACATTATTTTTTTCATTTTCATAACTCCAGAAAAACCTTCACATAACCTGCAATAATTTAGAAAAAATATGCAAAAAAACCCTTATGCAATCTGCAATAAATTAAACATAATATGCAAAAATCCTCATGCAACCTGTAATAAAGAAGACATAATATGCAAAAACCCTCATGCAACCTGCAATCATTTAGACATAATATGCAATAAACCCTCATGCAACCTGCAATGAATAAGACATAATACGCAAAAATCCCTCATGCAACCTGCAATAATTTAGGCGTAATACGCAAACAACAAAACCAGTGCAAATTATTGCTAAAAACCTTTTATTTAGACAAGAAATCGATAGTTTTCACACAGACATACTCTTACAATACTGAAATAAACAATAAGGCTTGTTGTCTTTTCCCTAAGTATTTATTCCATATCAATCACCCCACAACCCTAGACGGCCTTATTTTCTTACGCACGACTTTCATAAATATTTTAATAACAAAAATTGCTCCAACAAAATAAGTAATAACATGCAAATATCCAGAAAAATGGCTGTTATATAATTTCACAAATCACAGTATTCTAGACAGTGATCCATATTGCGTGGGAGATGGTGTTCAACGGCTCGTGGTTTTGTAAACCACGGGCCGTTACCAATAGTTATGATCCCTGAGTAAAAGAATAATAATTCTATTATATTCTATTTAGTTCGTCAGATTAAATTACAATATTGGATTCGTATTTTTATGTTTTGTCAAATTAATAAAATTTTACAAAGGTAAAGCGCTATTATATTTTGACTAACCAATTTTAAGTTCGACTGTATCCACGGGTAGCTTTAAACAATATATGTTTTTTTAAAGTTTGAATGTTGGTCCAGTTAACCAATAAAATACAGAAAATAAATTATGTCATGAAATTTCAATGGCAGAACAATCGTCGTTATTTTTTGTTTGCAATCAATCCGCCTAGCCTTTTGCCAATTATGTTGAGGTCAGCCTCCAGTCTTACCGGATTCAGCTGAGTACCGCCGTTATTTATTAAGTGACAAATTAAAAAATACGTGTCCAAATTTAAAAACTACTTTTTTTTTTCATCATCCTTATTTCCCAAACCACAATATTCTAGTCAGCTGTGATCCATATTGCATGGTAGATGGCCTTCAACGGTCCATGGTTTACAACCAATTGTACGGATAACTGGCCCATGATGGGCCACGCCTTGCCCCCATGAATTTTATTGGAATTAGATTATACGAAGGCTGAGTTTTATAGCGTGATTATGGATGTAATGAGATTTCGAATGTGCGTATCTTTGATATTGCCGAATAAAATAATTGCACTGTGCTAAAAATATTCATGACACCTTTATTTAAGGCCTTATATTTTGCTTGTTATATGCTTTAGCCATTAGGGCCATTCCTTTCTATTTGATTTTTATACTTTGTTGCTGTTTCATATATTGAAAAATTCATAATTCGTACATACTTTTGCTGCTTCAATCAAAGAATAAGCATCTATACTCTCGACATCAAACGTAACAGTTTGGCGAGTTTATAATTAAGTAACATCTCAGTATTAAACTTACATTAAATAAATAAAAAAATGGTAGTCTGACAACGGAACATGTTTCCTCAATCGGCAAAAAATAACACTTAGCAATTAAATAAATGCCACATTACATAGTGGTGGCCCAGTGAGTAAGGCCTCGCCTGTCGTGTTTGAGATCGTGAGTTTAAATCCGGACAAGCCCCAATGTGACTTCTTCAATTCATACGTACTTTCCAAGTTCCTCATAAACATCGCTGACAGCGATGAAGGGAAACTTCGTGAAGAAACCTGGCATTATAGTAAACATAAGTCTGAAATCGCCAACCCGCCTTCAGCTAGCGTGGAGATTAATGCTCGTGCCTTCTCTGTTTGAGAATATGTTTTTGCCCTGCAGTAGGCAGAGTAACACGTTTGTATTATTATTATTATACAAAGAAAACACAATTCTTTGTAAGTATAACCGGTACGCATTGGAAACAGACACAGGTATGGTAAAGCATACACTCAGACAAATTATCTTACAAGGAACTCCACTAAACATAATGTCAAACCCCGTTATTGAAAAATATCGATACCTACTAACACAAAGTATGTACAGAAACACGAAAATATCCAGAGAAAATTGTTGTTGCATCTTCACGATGGAATCTAAAAGAGAAGCTGACATTGAATAATATGTTCACAGCATATTTCCATGAAAATACGTAGAAAACGAGACGAATTTTAAACATTACTCACGGAAAATGTTGTGCGAAAACGTATAAATTTTAACGTCCGTTGATAAAATATACGGTTTAGATTTCGAGAACTGATCAATGAGATTTAGAGGCATTTACTTATACAGGACGTTTAGGAAAGGTGTTTTAATATTTAAAAAATGAACTAGTTTTCCGTAACATACTGTATAGTAAGGACTGTGCAGACGCTACAATTTGGTCATACATATGTCATACTAGACCGAAGCGAACCCGCCACGCGGTAGACTATCGTCGGGATCGTCGGTGCGCAAGTCATGCAGCGTTTCTTGTATGGTGAACGCAAGTCGCCAGCACGATGGTCTGACCAAGTGAAAGAAGCTACGTCCTCAAGCAAGTTTCAGCAGTTGGTGATGCCAACTTTGGTCCGGAGTCGATGGAGGCGGATTGTCCGCTTAAACAGGTCCAGTGACCACGATCCTCAATAATGAGGGACCGATTGAAGAAGAGAAGAAACGAAGAACACATAATACTACATGCAAACATTCGGACGGCAGTATATCTGTGCTATTTAAATCTCTGTTTACAGATAAGAAATGCCCACACGGAGCAGTCGAAACGTTGCGGTTTCACAGCCAACATATCAAAGCGAACGTTTATCTCTATTTAGTTACGTGGGCGACTGTACTTAACTTCCTACTACTAAAATCAATGAGAACTAATTCCACGGGTACACTCGAGTGGAACCACGTTTCAGTGAAATTGCTGATGTTGGTGAATATTTCCGAAGTGTGTGTAATTTAACGCGTTCAGACATAATTGTTTAAAGCGGGTCAGAGCTCTTCATTAACTGGGTACTGGCTTACCGTACGGATAGTAGCTATTTGCCTCAATTATGGATCAATGGCATTACAAAATTATTGACATCTAAAGATTGTCTGAAATAAATAGATAATTATAACAAAGTCAAATTCAAGTGCATTACTTCATTTTAATAAAATACTGTATTTTTGTGTACATATACTTTCGTTCAAGGTCCTAATTAAATAAATGAACATTCCATCCGCAGTAGATGGCTTGAGCTTTGTTTTAAACAGCCTTAAAAAAACAGTAATATAAAAGAAAGCTCTTACAAAAAAAGATAGACTACGAGTATTAGTAGCCATTTAAAAATCTAGGCCATTATCACAGAATGTTCATAATAATTTTACGTTGTATAATTAAAAATAATTAATGCTGTAATTCATAGAACTGGTCGTCGCGTTATATTAATATTCACGCCTCGAGTGTCAAGATTTGAATAATTTTTCATTTATAATTATTTTTATTCAGTTGAATTTCTATTGCGCTCAAATTACTGTATTTAGAATGGCATTCGTTTAGATTTTTTTACAAGTCTGTTAAGTTTTAGGTACGTGATCTTTAGATTAGAAAGTCGTTGATCCTTAGATCTTATTGTGAATCTTAAAGGCAATTCGGTGACATCTTAAAAATTATCAGCGTTTTAGATTATTACTTTTTAATTTTACTTTCTAGATACAAGTAAGATTAAAGTCACGCCCACATATTTTTGTTTCTTTACAATAAGAATCCTTTCATTTTAAATTGAGAATAATGTCTAAACGGTTAGTCGTAATGTTTTGGAAATAATATGGTACATTAGACCATTTTCTTAATAATTGAATCTATGAAAATTTTGAGTTTTATTCGTATAACATAGTGTAATTAATTTGTAAAGTTATGTCTAACACGAACAAAAAAACGAAAATCGCACCAAAACCGCAAGGCGTATTTTACTGAAATTTTCACCATCTCAAAGGCAATTTAATTATCTACATTTAGATCTCAGGTTTTATTTTAACTCATAGCAAATAATAAGGAAAGTACAAAAAACAACTGAATTTCGCGCGGGTGTGAAATGAGTGCGCGTTTTGTTCCCTCAAAAATCGTTCGATCAAAATGTAGATAATTAAATTGACTTTGAGATGGTGTCAATTTCATTTAAACACGCCCAGCGGTTTTGGTGCGATTGTCTTGTTTTTGACCGTTTTAGAAATAACTTTACAAATTTATTACACTATGTTATACGAATAAAACTCAAAATTTTCTTAGATCAAATTATTAAGAAAATTGTCTAATGTAACATGTCATTTATTTTTTCCAAAAAAATACGACAAGCCGTTTAGACGTGATTCTCATTTTAAAATTAGCTACTCATGGGTATCTGCGCCTTAAGGAGACCTGTGTCTCAGCAGTGAAAACATTATAGGCTGATTATGGAGGGAGGCCTATGTCCAGCAGTGGACGTTTTGCGGTTGAAATGATGATGTTTATCTTCGTCTTAATCTTTTGTCACACCCTTTTCCCAGTTTAGCTGGGTTCGGGTCTCCTTGATTGTGTTCATAGTTACTTAAGCTATTTTTATCTATTTTTTCTATTTATATCTATTATTTAACGATTAATTGTAATTAATTTTGTAAGATTGTTACCAAAATTTTTCACAGCAAATACACCCTTCAGAGACTAAATCATGCTTCTAAATTAAGGTTTAGTGAAATAGAGATATTTTTATTTATTTGTATTATGATATCAGACAATTTAATGAAACGTTACACGTCATGTTGGATTAGTGTCTGTCTAGATTATGATAAATGGATTTAGTGATGATGTTAAATAAATAAACGACGAAAGACAAAAAATCTTAATTTCAACTAGGCCATTAAGCGGCGCTTTTGAACGTCAAACATAAAAGTAAAAACTAATTGATTCTACCGTCCATTCGGCAAAGTAGCTTGTTATAGAGAAAAACGGACAAGAAACTTCATAAGTCAAAAATCTCCAAAAAGACTTTGGTTTAATGACTAATTAATTGAAATTTAGATTCAGTTTAGATTCTGAATTTAACGCTGATCATATTCGCGAGCTGGCTGACAGAAACAAGATGTATCCTCCGACTGCACAGCAAGATTTTCTTCTTGTTTACATCTTTTTAGTTCGCTTTTTAAAGAGTCGGGTTTTTTGATTTTAATAATAATAAATAAATAATAAATAAATTTATTCATAAACTTAGGACTAGATACATTAACACGGTTAAGTGAGACAAGCATTAAAGTTCTTTATCTAGTTAGTGGGTGCAGTACTGTCCTTCTAGATAGGAGATGAAATCACCTGTGTTTAGAAGAAACAGATTGCGATCCCCTGTCGATAAAATAAGGTTTGACTTAAATCATGAACATGCTTTCATTATTAAAATCAATCAGCAAAATAAAAAGCAATATAATTGTAATTAAATTAAAAGTTTAGGTACTTAATCGAATGTCAGTTATGAATTAATAATTAATAAAATAAATTACAATAATCAAACAACAAAAAATAAAAAATTATATAAAAATTATGTTCAGAGTGATTGTGAGTATTGTATTTGTATTAGTATAGTGTGTGTATGTTTTCTATGTTGTGTGTGGTGCGTGTTTGTGTTAGCTTGATCACTTCTTAAAGAGTTCTTCTGTTTCATTATAATTAAGGTTCAGTAAATAGGAGCGAACAGTCTTTTTGTACTAACCTAAGATATAAAAACATATAAATATATATAAACAAACACATATAGAGTAAGTGATATATACTTAAATAAATACATAACTCTAAAATATATAGATACTAAATATATATAAATATGCTTATAAAGATCAGGTTTGAGAGGAAAGATAGTGCTCTTTTAATCGTTTTTTAAAAAGCGAGATAGTATCTAGATCTCGGATGCTAGGCGGAAGTGAGTTCCACAATCTTACAGCATGGACAGAGAAGGAATAGGAATAATAACTGGTTTTATGAGGATAGGATTTAAGAAGGGATCTAAGATGTGACCTGCATAATGTATCTCTAGGGCGGGCGTAAGAAAAACGCTCACGCAGGTAGGAAGGATAAGACGGGTTGTGTAAGATGTTGAAGAGGAGACATAAAATCCGAGTGTTTCTGCGAAGACGGATTGGGAGCCACTTGAGTTCTTTTCGAAGGTGAGAAACATGATCATACTTACGTAGACCATAAACAAAGCGAATGCATAAATTTTGCAGGCGCTCAAGCTTGTTTAATAGCTCCTCTGTAGCATCCAGGTAACAGGCATCGGCATAATCTATAATCGGCTGAATAAGTGTTTGCGCCAAATAAATTTTTGTCTTTAAGGGCAATTGGCTCTGAAGGCACTTCAGCGAATGAAATGAAAAATGCACCTTACGACTAACTTCGTTGACCTGAGCATGCCACGAAAGATTAGAGTTAATGTTTACCCCCAGATCCTTTGCGGTTTCGGTAAAGTTTATGCGAACACCGTCGAGATATAGAGGCATCAAAGAAGCAACGTAAGCCGCATTGCGAACGAATTTGCTGCCAATGACCATGGCCTGTGATTTACTTGGGTTAATTTGTAGCCCAAATGACTTAGCCCATGAGCTGATACATGTCAGGTCTGGATTCATGGCCGCAATAGCAGAACCAGCGTCGTCTGCAGTAAAATGTCGATACAACTGCAAGTCATCTGCGTAAAGATAGAAACTAGATGAGATTACTCTGGTAACAAAGTTAATAAAGATTGAAAAAAGAAGAGGCGAGAGAACGCTACCCTGAGGAACCCCCTTTATTTAAAACATTTTTTTTTTTTCTTATTACTTTAAACATATAAGTGGTATATATTTTTGTAATCATCTCTAAAAACGCTTCATTTAAATACCCCACTCGATGGGTATCGAAGAAAAAAAATTACAAGCCCTACAATATGGCGCCCAAAATCCACCATGTTTCTTTTTTTTAACTGCACACACGAACACTAAGAACACTTGGGCGCCAAGACCTATCTAACAATGTCTTAATTATAAAAATCCTTCAAGTGGTTTGAAAGATAAGCGTTAATAAAGAATATTACATACATAAAGATACATGCAAGATACGCGCGAAAAACATAACCCTTTCCGTACACACAACAATTTATATTTAATGGAGCAATCTAAGGCCCTGTTTTTGATCAGTAGTTACTTCAACCAATGGTTAAATATGCTAACCAATGGTTTCAAATTTCGGTAAAACGTATTTATTCCTCGAGATTTTTAGTCTAACAAATGGTCAAATAATTAACTCTTCAACTTATTTGACCATTTTGATGCCAACAACTGATGAATAAACGTGTTTTACCGAAATTTATCGGACCTAAAAACTAGGCCTAAGGTTGTTGTAAGCAAAGCTTGCCAAAGTTGGTATGTGCCTTTGAAAACACATGAGCAAGCAAGCAAGCTGCATCTGGTTGGAGTCAAGAATTTACTTACTTCTAGAGAAGCTTGCTTCACTGTCGACCAAATATCATCTACCATCAAGTGAGATAAACGGAGCTTGGGAAAAGGCTAGGCCAATTGAGCCTTTATCTAGCAGTACGCTAGTTAGTAAGCACAATCGTAAACGTTTACTACGTCAAATAAAATCAAATCTATGGCCGGTATTCCAGATGCTCATGCTCATTCTCAACTCATCTCAAACTGGAAATGGACAGTTGTGATTGGTTGGCTTGTTTATTTTTTGACATTAACGTGCTCAAGACCAAGATCCTAGATGCCCCAGACTAATGTCTTGAATTCCTTTAACACAAAATCAGTGGAATTGAGTGGTGTTAGCATGTACTTGGAACGTACTCGTACTTGCTAACTTGGACCTTCATTTTCATTCAATACTTACCACACATTATGTTTATAAAGAATTCAATAACGTCTGGGGCATCTGGGCTCTTCCTCTATTGAATACAAGCTGAAGAATCATATGCCAAACTCGAAAATAGTGATTGGTTGGCAGTCGATTGGTAAGTGTGGCCAAGTTTGAGTTTGAGTCGAGTATGAGCAACCGGAATACGGGCTTTAAGGTCGTAGCCGACTACGACACCGCTCCCACCCGGCAATACAATGCTCATTGAAATCTGAACTTCTGGACGTCCTCTGTAGACATACTTTACATTAACAAAACAAGTTAGAGCTTACTGCCATCGTACCACTCGACAGCTGACATCTCGCTTCAAGTGCTCGCTTGAAGCACGTTGCTAGCTTATCGAAAAAGGTAAGGCGAAAGCGGTCGGCGCGGGGACAGACATTTGACTGCTAGCTGTCGGCGCGTGGACAGCGAGCAGCACAGAGTACATTTCAATATACTGAAATAGAGACCAATCTCGTTCCGTGGAACGAGTCATTTGCGTTCTTGAAGAAACTAGCGCCATCTGCCCTATATAGTTAGAACTAAACCTTTGATATAGCTGTGTGTGTGCGTGTGCGAGTGTGCGTAGGTGTGTGCGTGTATGGAAGGGTTTAATTTTATTCTATAGAACTGTAATGTTCGTTAACTGTAATGCACATCATAACATAATAACATACGTAGTATCTCTAAGTCGTCTGTGATCATAACCTGTGATAATAACACAGAAAGATCACAAAAATAAACAAAATATCGCAAAATACCGGGCGCAAGCGTCAGATACACAGAGTACATTTCAATATACTGAAATAGAGACCAATCTCGTACCGTGGAACGAGTCATTTGCGTTCTTGAAGAAACTAGCGCCATCTGCCCTATATAGTTAAAACTAAACCTTTGATATAGCTGTGTGTGTGCGTGTGCGAGTGTGCGTAGGTGTGTGTGTGTATGTAAGGGTTTAATTTTATTCTATAGAACTGTAATGTTCGTTAACTGTAATGCACATCATAACATACGTAGTATCTCTAAGTCGTCTGTGATCATAACCTGTGATAATAACACAGAAAGATCACAAAAATAAACAAAATATCGCAAAATACCGGGCGCAAGCGTCAGATATCAGCAGACATTTGTAAATTGGGGTAACCAGTTTATGGTTCATAAAACCACCAAGGGAAATTTACCACCCAAATGAAAATTTGCAAAATGATTGTAAAAGTTATTGCTATATGTTTTAATTAATCAAAAAATAATAAAATGTCACACTGTGCGATAAATGTAATTAAAACCAGTAAAAATTATTCATAACATTAAATATTTTTTATATCACAGTAGTTGGTTAAAAATATACTATTTTAGTAGTAATATGCTACCTACTAGGCAATATTGACAAATTATGATTTTGTTTAGCGCCATCTAGTTTAACAAGTTGGTAAAAAAATCACGATTGTAATCCAACAAAATTAAAAAACACATTATGAGTTATTTTGTACAATGACTACATATGCTTCGTGATTTTGTATCATTGTATCCATTGCTGTCCCCAGTTTTTTGTACTAAGATTAAACGCCCTGGTCAGATATTAGCAGACATTTGTAAATTGGGGTAACCAGTTTATGGTTCATAAAACCACCAAGGGAAATTTACCACCCGAATGAAAATTTGCAAAATGATTGTAAAAGTTATTGCTATATGTGTTTTAATTAATCAAAAAATAATCAAATGTCACACTGTGCGATAAATGTAATTAAAACCAGTAAAAATTACTCATAATTGAAAATATTTTTTGGAAACAATATCACAGAAGTTGGTTAAAAATATACTATTTTAGTAGTAATATGCTACCTACTAGGCAATATTGACAAATTATGATTTTGTTTAGCGCCATCTAGTTTAACAAGTTGGTAAAAAAATCACGATTGTAATCCAACAAAATTAAAAAACACATTATGAGTTATTTTGTACAGTGACTACATATGCTTCGTGATTTTGTATCATTGTACCCATTGCTGTCCCCAGTTTTTTGTACTAAGATTAAACGCCCTGGCGAGCAGTCTTCTCCGCTGTGATGTGCGGGAGCGGTCAGGGCGTTTAATCTTAGTACAAAAAACTGGGGACAGCAATGGGTACAATGATACAAAATCACGAAGCATATGTAGTCACTGTACAAAATAACTCATAATGTGTTTTTTAATTTTGTTGGATTACAATCGTGATTTTTTTACCAACTTGTTAAACTAGATGGCGCTAAACAAAATCATAATTTGTCAATATTGCCTAGTAGGTAGCATATTACTACTAAAATAGTATATTTTTAACCAACTTCTGTGATATTGTTTCCAATAAATATTTTCAATTATGAATAATTTTTACTGGTTTTAATTACATTTATCGCACAGTGTGACATTTGATTATTTTTTGATTAATTAAAACACATATAGCAATAACTTTTACAATCATTTTGCAAATTTTCATTCGGGTGGTAAATTTCCCTTGGTGGTTTTATGAACCATAAACTGGTTACCCCAATTTTTTTTTTTTTTTTTTTTTTTTATTAAAATAAAACGTTGCCCCACACTAGGAATTTCTTCCTGTATCGTGGGTGCGTTTACAAACATATAAACTCACATACACAAACACCCAGAGCCGGAACAATTACCTGTAGGTCATACAAATTTTTGTTCCGTGCGGGAATCGAACCCGCGACACGCAGCGCAGCAGTCAATTGCTCAACCACTGCGCCAACCGTGCGCCCACAATTACACGCCCACAATTTACAAATGTCTGCTAATATCTGACGCTTGCGCCCGGTATTTTGCGATATTTTGTTTATTTTTGTGATCTTTCTGTGTTATTATCACAGGTTATGATCACAGACGACTTAGAGATACTACGTATGTTACTATGTTATGATGTGCATTACAGTTAACGAACATTACAGTTCTATAGAATAAAATTAAATCCTTACATACACGCACACACCTACGCACACTCGCACACGCACACACACAGCTATATCAAAGGTTTAGTTCTAACTATATAGGGCAGATGGCGCTAGTTTCTTCAAGAACGCAAATGACTCGTTCCACGGAACGAGATTGGTCTCTATTTCAGTATATTGAAATGTACTCTGTGGGAGCGGTCTTAGAGCGGGGTGGTGTAAATGAGCTACGACTTAAAGGTCTGCAGACAGGCTGTATAGTGCAACTCTTATCTAACACGCGAGGTATGGCGAGTTATGTGTGACATTTGACATTGTGAAATAGTAACGATGTGAAACAAAAACGAATTAGTTTTTTAGATTGTTTTTTTTTGGTAGCAACAAATGGTTTCTCGGAAAATCAAGCGACATTTTTGTTCGTGCTGGATTTTAGAACAGTAAAATATTTTCTGTTTTATATACGAGGCGCTCAGACGAGGCGTGACATACAGCGCAGATTGAAAAATAAAAATGTGGAAAAACAAAGCAGCGTTTTTGTTTTGTAATTGATAGGCTCGCGTTTGACCACTAATCACACCTGAGACAAAATACTTTCTGCATGCTACGGCACCGAACTTGAGCGGCGGCACTAGAAACTAGAGAAAAGAAGGTCAAATGCCGTGTAATACGCGTTGCTTACGTGTGGTTGCAGTCAAAACACTTCCATCGCAGTGGCGCGTAAAACTACGTGTCCTTTCTGCAGGTAATTTCAATGCATTTTGACGTTAGCGTCGGGCGTTAACGCTACAGAAAAGTTTTTTGCTTAGGTCTGCTGAAGGTATGCGATAATGTGGTCGAAGGTGAAGCACGAATAATAATAATATTGACTTTATATTCGCGTGAAGTGTGGTTAAAAGCTTTAAAACCCCTTAAAATACACTTACTAAAGTAATAATTAAAACACTAGCACTTAAAAATAAAGTGCAAACATATGTTTTAGTGAGATATCAGATCATAACGAGGGCGGCCATTACTCGCGGGTTATAATCGCGGCAACACGCGACGCGCGACGCGCCATAATGTAAACAAGTGTTACTTTATGAGCGACAAAGTTTTTTATTAAAAGCTCTTTTTATTATGGGAATATATAAGCACACTTTAAAATAATGTTTCACACTTTAAATTTTATTGAATGAACTATAAAAATAATGGTTTCCACTACTATTAATATTGCTACGTAACGGTTGGGCAATTCGATAATTATGGTCAATGAATTAGACCAAGAGCGAGCGAAGCGAGCTCGGGAGCTTTGTTGCTTTAATAAAGTAATCGTATTTACTTATTCTGACATTTTAATGTGCGTTCAGAAACTAACTGGTTTCGGAGTTGGTTTTCGACACAGTTATAGTGCAAACCATTATTTTTGTAGGTATTTTAATTATGTTGTTTATGACATTATTACTGCGTAGTGTATATTTATTTTGTAAAGCTTCATGTTTAATGAAGTGATAATATTAGTTTTATTATAATTATAGTTGTATTATTATTTAAAAGTGCTGATATACAATTATACAGCTTTTTTCATAAAATTTAAAATGCTATTAATACTGCCTTTTTAATATTCCTTATACATACATACATACGAATAACATCACGCCTGTATTCGCCAAAGGTTGGGCGGAGTTGCTTTTAATAGTACACCCATATTTCGCCAGTTTTGTTTAAGTTTTATGTAATTTTGGTCTAGTCTATTGCCATGAACCAGGCACAAAGTCCAGTCTCCGCACTATTACTGAGATATTCCAGTAGAAAACGTTGCCCGACCCGGGCATTGAACCCAGAACCTCTTGTTCGGCAGTAGCGCTTGCAACTACTAGACCAACAAGGCAGCTGGGAAATCTAGCGGGAAAACTCAGAGGTCTACTATTAGCCATTTAGGTAGGTAGCCATCTTGCTCTAGGACTTCTACGTGAACTAAATCTCTCGATGACATTGTACGAATCACGTGTGCCTTTTCAGAATACAGATACTTATTTTTGTTTTCGGGGAGAAACCTTCAAAAGACGCCTGGACATTTGGGGGAAAGACCAAGGAGTTTGGGATTTTCATCAGCACATGGAGGAGGCCCCGTTACCTCTTAACAGACGAACCCGAAACCCCCACTGTGCAATGCCTGTTAAAGCACATCCCCGGGGAGATTGCGAGGTGTCTCCCCTGAGCCTCGCTGTGCACGACAGCACGTGACCACTGTGCCTCTGTCTTACCTAGAGTCACATGCTGGGTCGACAGAGTCCCCATTAGTCCCAAATCTGGCCACTCGTGACCCCGGAGTCCACCTGCCTATGATGCAGACGGGGTTACAGATATCTAAGGAGTTGAATTCCCTACCTTAGCCTGTGTATTTCTGACAACTATAATCTGGAGGGATTTCAAGTCAAATGTGGGTTAGTTCTAGGCCGAGTTAGATAGTGATATCATTAAATAATAACAAAAATCATACACAACTCTGGTGATTAAAGGGAGTCCCTTCGTCTCTGTATAAAAACAATCCTCTGCCCTGCAGTGAGACTGTAACTGGCTGGTATTTTCATAGTATTGTTATACAAAACTGACAGCACATAAACTAGAAACTTAAATTAAGAATAGCTGACGAAATAAAATCCACCAGATAGCTCGGTACCATTAATATCATGTTCCAGCACACATTGTAAACCTATTCAAAGTATTTCAAGAGGAAATCCGAAAAAAAATCCGAATCCCGACCCAACCTTGCCGAAACACGTCCAATAAAATACGATATTAACCCTTGCCGTAACATTTACACGGTCATAAGTTTCGGATTAAAAAAAGGGGGTGGTGGGGGACGCAATGAATGGGAAGGAATCGCCTCTGGATGAGTAGGGTCCCCATTGTCGAGCCGGCTTGCGTATTAACTTGGTGTGTGTACATACGTGTGAGCGTAATGGTTGGGCTTCTTCGTGTTAACATTATTACTCAAAAAACGTGTTATTTTTTCAGTGTCTATGTATTTCACAATGATAGAAGACTTTATTCTCGACATACAAGTCATCTCCGTAGTAAAAGTGTATGACTATAGTCACCTGGTTTCCCAAGAAACAAAAAGGATAGATCTTAAACACCGTGTGGGCACACCAACATTTTACCAGAGGGCTGCACCTCTTCTTCTTCTGACATGGTATGGGCGTTCATAAGATCATGCCCGTAATCCCCAAAGGCAGAGTATTTACTCCTCATAACTCTATTTTTATCATTTTTGGTATGGTTTGTTTGACAATGAAAATAACTTTTGTTAACAGCTGTGGTTGTAGAATGGTGGGTTATCTTTACTAATATTATAAAGCTGAAGAGTTTGTTTGTTTAAACGCGCTAATCTCAGGAACTACAGATTGGAATTGAAAAAATATTTTTATGTTGGTTAGTCCATTTATCAAGGAAGGTTTTAGGCTATATAACAACACGCTACGACCAACAGGAGCCGAGCATAAATGAAAAATTTTGCCAAAACCGGGAAAAATTATTCCTCTTTGAAAGCTTCCGTTATAGTTTCGTTTTTTTTTTTGCTTCGGTTAAAGGTTGTAGGGTAGGTAGGTAGCCAGTTTACGGGAACGAAGCCGCATGGGACAGCTAGTTTATTAATAAATAACAAAAAGCAATCGGTGACCACACACCAGGCGGCCTTTTCCACCAAGAAATATTTAAAACTTCTTCAACCATTAACCATTATTATTTGGCAACCTTATTCATAGCAATTAACTTTAATTAACGATAATGATTACAAATAGAGGTACCTACACTAACGTTCCACGGTATTTCCACGATTATTGTGCCATATTAAGATTCAATCAATCTGCTTAATCTTTTCCTAACGCCAACCTTGGGCTTTCGGCTTCCAGTCTAACTAGATGCAGTCTAACCAGCATTTTACATGGAGCGACTGCCTCCTCAATCAATGCCAGAAAATAACATATTTACACAGAATACAATAAAAAATCGATGCATATCGCGCCATCTAGTGCTATTTATTTGATCCAAGTTTTCTTTTTTAGCGCTGGGACCCCGTGCCCTTGGCAAGACTGTTTTCAGATTGTCTGCTCTTATTAAAAATATTATCCTCATTTGCGTGCGTCGCGAAGTCGGGGTATAAAAAGATTATTTTCCCGGTACCCGTAGTATGTTCGCACACGATGCTATAATAATATGACCCATGTCGCTGACGTGTCGTCCAAATGTTATTACTTAAAGTGACGCTAACGTGGAACTAGCACGATATCTCCGCATTTTATATCTGATACAACTTTACATAGTAGATATAGTATTTTGTGCGTGATGCTATTATGAGCGTCGATACTTAAGTAGGTGCGTAACCCCGATTTCTGAATTAAGAATTTGAGTTGAGTAATTGTTATACTCCCTCTCTTGAAAAGCTTGAAAACCTGTTAAAGTTTGGCATTAGAGTAGGGTTTTGATCTGATACGTGCTTGACTCCAAATACTCAATTCAGAATCAGACCCTTTGTCTGGCACTCCTTGGGCAGTCAGTTTCGCTACCAACCTAGCTTAAATAGATAGAATAATTATACTTTATTGTAAGTCAAATTCTTTATAATACTCCGAATTCTACGGTTGCAAAGACGGATAACCTTTGGACGGTCCTAAGCTTTTCGCCAAGACGTAGCTATTTAGGCATGGTTCATGTGGTGAGCCTTGGGGGAGGTCTAATGTCCAGCAGTGGACATATTTTGGCTGAAATGATGATAACGAGGTACTATGCTTGTATTTAGTTTGTGCGGACTCGTAGCAGAATCATACAAATATCTAGGTCGTCGTAGCTTCTTCAACATATTTTTTTTTTCTATATCATAGCTCACAGATATTTTTTTCAGAGAAAACGAATCTTCCTGAAAAAGATTACAATGACACCAAAATCCATTAAGGCTCATTATATTATTTTCGACACGAAAAAAAAATCTCGACACGTTTCAACTTCCTAATAATTCACAAGTATGTGAGCCCATCCATCATGCGACGGCTAAACTAAAAATATTCATAGCCAGACGTTTCGCGTTTGGCGGAGTAATACCGTCACTAATTGATATGGAGTACGCACTCCGCTCAAGAAAATGGCGTCGACGTGAAAGCTTTTTGAATATTCATCGGCGACGCGAAATGTGCGGTGGTATCACTAGCTTTGTGCCGCGGGCTCGTCTGTGACTCGCACTTGTGACGGTAATAAAAGAGAAGTTGGTAGCTGAGTACCAATATTTTACATGGTGTGTCTGCCTATCTGACCACATCATCATCATGTTCCTGCCCTTGCCCCATGTTTCTTGGGGTCGGCACAAAACGTTTTCTTCTTCCATACCGTCCTGTTCCCCTTCACGCTATCACTGACTCCCTTTTCTTTCATATCTCTACAACAGTTTGAAATAAAATGGAAGAAATATTGCATTACGAAATTACTTTCGACAAGAATTCAAGCACAGATAAGTACCAGTAACAAATCCTAAACTATCATTTTAATAGAAGTTCCTAAATCAATAAAAAAAAACGAGTAATAAATAAACTATTTCAGGAATCAGAGGCTCGTAATAAATAGGTGGCACCCTGGAACCCTTTCAATTGAATCAAATTTAATAGCTCCAGAATCAAGATAAATCGATGTAATACAGGCGGGAACGAGCGCCAGTATTTATTTATGGTAGCAGTGAAAATGTAAATATCTATTTGTCAAGACGTTAAATAAAATGGGACGTATTTGGGGTACGCTGGCTGGATGAGGGGACCAAACATTACCTAATTCTTTTGATAATGGGATGTGGCCTTGTGTGATGGTTTATCCGAGGAAATTTTATCATCATCTACCCTAAAAGGACAGACACAGATATTATTGGTGATGTTCAAGTCTATAACGCGATACTTCTAGGCAAGCGTGCTTCACCGTCGACATCATCATCGCTTACCATCATGTGAGATAGTAGTCAAGCGCGAGCCTATTTATTATTTTGTAATATGTGCTAAGGAAAGAAAAAGCATATATATATTATCACAAATACTGACATGAATTACGTATGCTTAAAATAAACTTTTACTGTTTGTGTTAGTAGTACTAAAATTATGTTATGGTGGACGATGCGGTAAGGAGCGACCTTCACCCATTTGTTTAATGGATGAAAAGCATTTTATATCAAATGTAATATGTTATTTACAAACCGGGACTATATGATGAGTTAAGACAGACCGCATAAATACTTAAATAGACGAATGTTTTCTGAAAGGCCTTATTTTGTTCTTTTACGCCATAGATGCTGCCATAAATTGTATGCCAGTTCCGAAATATTAAGGTTAATAAAGGTACACTTAAATTTTTCATTAATCACAGGATTTTTTTTAAAGGATTTTTTCAGACAACCCACTCCCGATATATTTTTTAACATTTTGATATAAAATGCTTTTCATCCATTAAACATAAGGGTGAAAGTCGCTCCATAATCAGATCTTAGACCACTACCTGGGCGACCGAGCTCTACTCGGTGATATTGATATGAAAATACGGGCAACAGAATTTTCCCAGATAATTATGAAACCTGCTAAGCTAGATCAATTCTTCGCCCCCGAAATCAAATAAATAATAAATAAAAATATAAATAATAGATGAATATTGCAAATTTTATTGAAATTGTTAGAGCCGTTTTCGAGAACGTGTTTACAAATACATATATATACAAATATTGCTCGTTTAATAGTATAGGATTAGTAAAGACAAAGTTACGATATACTACCTACATTTAACACAAAACGAATGGAAGAAAAAGGACGAAACAGAAACAACACAGATGCACGACATGACTGTGTTAAGAAGGTTCCCGATCAGCAGAGTGTTAGCACTGTGCTATAGGGTACCCACAGCACGGTACCGATTATCAGTTGTCACCGAAAAAAAGGATTTTCCAAAGTTTTCAAACACAAGACGGAACACCGGAACACTTTATGTTCACGGTACTTTCAGTCAATATTTAGAAACCTGCGCTAGTACATCTTTAAAAATACTACAAATATAAATGCAACAAAAACCGCCAGAACGTTACATCTTTGACTTTCATTAATCCCGAGCATCTCAGCCAAAGCCGCAATTCTCCAATACTCAGCCAACTTCAGGCAGCCGACGCATGTTTCGGCATTTCCTAGACGCTCCAAATCTTGCCTGAATTTTTCAGCAAACACGGGCCCGACTCAAAGCGGGATTCGTGGGCAAACACGGAACATTCCCGCGGTAAGCCGGTACCTAAGAACGTACGTAAAGCCCGGGATAGGTAAGCCCCGGTCTAGACAAGCCATGTACAGTGCATGCTTTGTTGATCTAGACCTCGGTATCGGCAAATACTTTGCCTTGTTCCAATGTATGGGAAACAAATCTGTTGGAATTTGTTTTATTCATGGCTGATTCGTGAGTCGCGGAACAAAATGATGGCATGCACCTGCACGGAATTGTGTTGCATTTTTGATTAATATAAACATACCTGACGGTGGTGCAGTGTCTTAGTTTGTTTTAGTTAGGGCCCATGTCCTGTGGGTTTAGTCCGTAGGAGTCTGACAGACCCAAGACTGAAAACATTCATGAGGATTTCCACACGTAAAAAAAAGTACCGCCTTGAAATTGATGATATTAATTTTGTAGAATGCATAAAAATTCAATTTACATCGATTTCTGTTATGTTTGGTACCTATCGTAGGAAAACAGGCATTATTGATTCTGCAACGCTGAGAATGTTAAAATTTAAGTAAATGGGTATTTCTCATATATGCTACTATCGTGCCTACAAACATTTCAATCTAATACCAATACACCGTCACATTTCGTAACACACATTGTTCGAACCAGCATTGGTTGCATTCACGCTACCACCACATATCTCAATCTATCAGCTCGCATACCAATCAAACGAACGAATTCAAACGCCATGCGTCACTATCGCGAAACAATAACAGGCCAATTTGTAAATATCGGAATATCGCTCGTAATACATGATCGGATCGGCACGGGCATCGAACCGAAACTACGGTACGTCAAAAAGCAATCACTGTACTAACACGAAATCATTCGGCGACGCCGTCAGCCGGAACAAAAGCGAATCACTTTGATCCGAAGGCAGGGTGACCACGAGAGGGCGTGTAATGAGACTGTCCCGGTCGCGGTGTTACAAGTAGTGATTGGTATTTACGAGTGAACAGGTGTGAGGAATGTTGTCAACCTGTCGCGATGGACACCGATATGTTCGCTTAAGGAAAAGTGAACTGTGATATTGGACTCTACAGGTGCAATCTTTTGTAGCCTATGAATACAATGGCCGCATTTGTTTTTAGGGTTCCGTACCCAAAGGGACACTAAGGGAAACTAGAACGAGAACGGGAACGGGAAAAGATGATGTATTTCTGTTGCCGCTATAACAACAAATACAAAAACAGAATAATATAAATATTTGAATTGGGCTCCCATACTTTAAGGGTATTTTTTCCGTTTTTGCGATAATGGTACGGAACCCTTCATGCGCGAGTCCGACTCGCACTTGGCCGGTTTTTACTGTGTGAAATCGCCAACCTGCCTTGAGCAAGCGTTGTTATTAATGCTCGTACCGTCTCTGTATGCGAAGAGATCTTTGCCTTGCATTGAGATCATCTTCTTCTTAGTCGATATGCTCTTGACAGAGCAGTCGTGGTCGTTTTGTACTATTTGTAAGTGTTGTTACTATTTTCGGCAGATGTAATGCGTCTCAGAATGTCTCGCCACCTTTTTTGATTAAAAGTCATCCGGGTACATTTGTGCACGGGACCACCCATAGCAGACTTGATCTGGTTGGTCCAACGCATGGGTTGACCTTCCATGCGGTCTAGTGCCTTCCATTTTTCGTTGGATGACTAACCGCTCCATGGACTGACTACCACGTCTTGATACGTGTCCGAAGAAAGTGAGCATTACTATTGCGGATAGACGCTGCTTGATGTGGAGTTCTTGGAGTATATCTAGATATTTGAACGGCACATATTCGCGAGCTGGCGGACCAAAACCAGATGTATCCTTCGACTGCACAGCATGATTTTCTTCTTGTTTACGTCTTTTTAGTTTGCTTTCTAAGCAGTCGGGTTTTTTGATGTATTTAATTAACTTTTTTTATTTACAACTTTTTAGTTATTTTTCTTTGAAATTTGGTACATTTAAACATATAAGTGTTACATATTTTTGAAATCGCCTCTTAAAATCCTTTCTTTTGATACCCCACACGGTGGGTTAGGAAGAAAAAAAAATTTTTATTCCCCAGAAAATGGCGCCCAAAATCCGCCATTTTTGTTTTTTCCAATTTTAATGTAGCCAGTGACACTCGCAGGATTAAGACGAATCGATTGAAAATCGAAGAATCATCAAAATCGGCCAACGCGTTTGAACTCTAGAACGCCACATAGGAACAAACATACATACATACATACATACATATATACATACATACATACATACATAGACTGATAAACACATTACCCTCCTTCGGCAGTCGGGTAAAAAGAAGAGCATAGACAAATTGCGCTGAACGTGCCCATACCGAAAGGGTTACCAAATCAGCATTTGCTGGGCGTCAGACACCCAGCGCTGATTTTCAGTTGGCACCCCGCAGCGACACACGGACGTAGGTAACAAAATAAAATAATAATCTATACATAATTTGACATGAGTGACACAATTTAAGGATGTAATATGTGTAAATAAATAGTAAATGTTGTTCTTTTGTTTCTTCAAATATGTATTACTTCAAAGGGGAAATAATTTATGTATCAAGTATCCTCCCATGTAAAATTATCAATAAAGCGTGCGTGGATAACAAGTGTTAATCATTAATACCTTTGTCGGAAATAGAGCGAATCATAAAGCTTTTACAAAATTATAAAGAAAATTTAAAAGTTTATACCGATTTCATGAGAAATCATAATGTTCCCTTGAACTTTGCTTTATTTTCATTTGAACTAGTAATAATTAAATCAATAACAAATTCTAAAATTAATTGTATAAACGAAAATTCTAAAATCTATATAAAAAAGGCTTCATAGAATTGCTGAATCACAAAAAGAAAATCCTCCATCGATTTAAACTTTTAAAGCATTAAATACGAAATTTTGCGGCAAACTAATTAATATCGTGAGTGACGTATCAAACAATTTTACAAATAAACCAAATGAAAAATTTAATAGTTAAATATGCATAAACTAACCCAAAATTAATAAAAAGCTTTAACAAGTTTTGTTAAAAAACTATTATTCATCATTGTTTTAGCAGCTCACTGTATAACTTTAATAATATTAAATTCTCTTGTGGTATAACTATATTTCGCAAATTAATTTAATATCTCAAGTGAATTTAATTACAATTTAATAACAATCACTGCTGTCGTCTTAGTTTATCAATTAACAGCAAAAATATTCACAAGCGTCAAAAATAATACTGGGACAGTCACTGCAGCAAAGAACCAAAAAACAATGTAAGTATAACCAGTCTTCAACATTCTAACTAGGGAACGGAGAGGGTACGGGTTTCCTTAGGATGTTTTCCTTCACCAACTTGAGAACAGTCGTGATGAACACAACTTAGAGCGCCTGTCTAGGTTCAAACCTTCCTTTACCCTCACTCCATTACCTTCGAAAATTAAGTCGGGGCGGTGACCAATGGGCCATCAGTGCTGTAATGATACACATACTGGAATGCCCCAAGTGCCCATACACCTGCACTTTGGAGGACTCGCAACTGACGCCGCAGTCGGTGTGGCAACCTACTTGGCCCAAAATATTTAAAGAGTTTGGCATCAACTCGAATATAAATGCTGCATTTTCTTAGCCTATGTTGTCTTACTGCTGGAATAAGGCCTCTCTCATATTTTTTTTGCTCACTTTATCTCTAGCGGCAATGTGCAAAATAAAAACCTGAAAAGAAAAATTGAACCCTTTCTATTACTACAATTTCCTGCGTAAGTCCACCTCATCGTCCCCCTACTGGCGATAGAGCATAGGCGCTCGCAGATAGCTTCAAACAATGAAATGAAAGCGCCCGCGATATTTCAATGCAACGCAAAGCCAAGCGCGCCGCGCGGGCCCGCCTACAGCACACAGATTATTATCCTACCCACCTGCAGGAAAAGTTCACTTGTGATATGTGGCTTCAGTGGGGGCATAAAGATTTTCCATTATGTTTTCATTTTGCTTGTCACTTCATTTCTACCGTCTACGGTGAAGTCCAACTAGTGCAATATTTCCACAATCATGTCAATTCATGCTTGTTGTTCGTTTGGACTTTATTATATACAGATAAATCTTTGTTGAATCCAAAGTGACATTTTATCGCATTAACGATAATAAAATGCGAAAACGTTTGGTAATGGCCATGTGATATTCCTGTAACATAATATCTATCCCACATTTTTTTTACTTTTTGATAATAATAAATCGCTGTCAGAATGGAACTTCATCTGGCCATCTCTGTCGGTCATCTGTCCAATATAATTGGACTGTTTAAATATTTTATAGAAATTTGAGGAACTTGAAATGAATGGTGAAGAATGAAGTTACGATAAATATAAATATGATTACGACAATACGTCCACTGACAGTTCTGTTCCAACAAACAAAATCAACTTGATAATTGTAATAGACATCTTGAAATCTAATACCCATTGTTATGAAATATCGATGTTTTGATATTGGCAAACAAGAAGGTAAGTATTCAAGAAAATGAGCCAATTAACAGAAATATTGGAAACCATCAGAGTAATCTACTGCCGAGAACTTTCTGAGAACATATCAGGTGAAAATTACGTAAATTACCGGAACTCTGTAAGGTTATCGACTCACTACCGCACAAGTGTAGTTGGAATAAGCTATCAGCACATATCAGAGGGGGAGGGGTTCGGTTTACTTAGCGGACTTAGAGCAACTTAATGCAACTTAGTCGCCAACTATTCACTTAGTGCCAACCGATGAACTACTTTACTTTGGACGGCGCGGTTGAGCGGGATGTGGGAAGATGGTGATGTGGTAGTTAGGAAAATGTTATTGTGTAGATGATAGTCTACTGAATCCTCAGAAATTAAGGAGTAAATAAAACAAAGTCTAGTCTTTTAACGATATAATTTCTGAGAAACTTTGACTTCAGCCAACGAACCAGGATATATTCCCATGTGATTTTTTATTATCTTAATCGACTACTGGATAGTATTGAACTATTATGTTTTAAGAAGACTGTTTGTTTAGTGTAATGGGCAATGTCATTAAGAAGACTTTTGCTCAGTACTAGACCTTCACGGATTACTGTATAGTACGTTGCACGAAAGCCCCACAAATCCCAGCGACATCAGATATTGTCTATAACATCACATGTCTTATTAATGGATATTACTTGTTCATTTCCAAATTAACACATCCACGTTATCCTGGTTCTGGTCTAACTGTAAGTGAAGTTAGCCGGCACGATGCAATTCTCTAACGAGAAGCCTTGATATGCTAACATTATTACACGCCGCACCTACGAGCAGGACACACTTTTAGTATTGTTACTAGAAACTTAGGTCTGGCTATGAATATCGAATGTAAACTGGTGTGACTATGAGTGTTTGGTGCATTTAGAATTTAAAGAGGACCTCTACTCGTGGTTATAAGTAATAACAGCCATCCCGTATCTCGAGAAGTACGTTCAGCCATTGCCGTTTATCACAGCTGTCTTTTAAAGATCCTTGTCAGTCGTTACGGATAATTAGAAGCCAGGAAGTTTGGCACCAGTCTTGCCAAGGGGATGGTTACCTGGTAACTGGGTTGTGAAAGTCATACAGGCTCTTGTCACTCGGTGTAAATACTGTACCCGTCTCAGCTGCACCCGGCTAGAGGAAACCGAACCTAGAATAGTTAGAAAGAGGTTAGGCAGTTCGATTTTAGAAGTTATAAAAAAGACAGCAGAACGGCGTGCAATGGGAGCTACCGCGTATGAATACGCCGCTAGAGGCGCTGGTGTGGCGTGAGATCTCCTATATGTCAAATTTCAAAGTTTTTTGGCTTTTAGCGCGAGTTTATTTGCATGTTTTTATTGTTTATATTTTCCAAATATGATTATGATAGGTACGGGATTTTCCAATCACTGTTTTAATAGAGTATTATGTTTCGGAAAATGTTATTTACCATTTTTAAAATGGTCTGTGCAATACTTATTTTATATTTAATCGCACTTCTACGGCATTAGACATGATTTTTATTCAAATTTTGCTTCCGTGCGCAGAGTAACAACGTTTAATAGCTATATTTTATGGACCTAAGTCAACGTTCCAAGTTTAAACTAACATTAATAAGTTTATCCTCCTTGGAAAAGTATATAATGTCCAGATGCGGACTGGTGTTAGTCAGATGATGATGAAAAATGCATTGTCTTCAAAGCCTTGTGATTACCGTGAAGGCATCTCTCTACTTTATAAATAAAATAAAAATAAATAAAAAAGCTTTAATTCATTCCATGCAAACAATTACAATGAGTAGATCATAAATCGTTCAATTAAATTCGCAATAATTAATAATATCAATTGAAAATTGTACTAAATAATAATTGAAAATTTGTATTAAAAATAATTGAAAAAATTGAATTGAATAATAAATAAAAACATTGATTTAATTTATAATTGTATCATTAAATCTTATTTTAATTAATTTAATTTATATTAATTAAAATAAGATTTAATAATTGGTACGTTTTCATATTCTTATTATATTTAGTAAAACTGGTTAAATAATTATGATAAAAATAATATTGCTATCCATTTTTTTATGTTTGTATGGACCCCTTACGGGTAAAAGCCTCCTCCAAGGAATTCCACTTTTCTCTGCGTTTTGCAGTCTCTAGCCATTCACGACCCGCCACTGCCGCTATTTCGTCTGCCCATCTAGCACAAGGCCGGCCTCTCATTCTGGTGCCTCGCGGTCCCAACCATTTTATTATTCTCTGTGTCCATCGGTCGTCGGTATACCTGGCCACGTGCCCTGCCCATCTCCACTTTCTTTGAAGGCAGAAAGAGCATCGGTTATTTTTGTTTTCATGCGGATGTCTGCATTTCTCACTTTGTCTTTTATTTTTAAGCCTAGACAACTTCTCTCCATTCTTCTCTGAGTAGTCTGGATTTTGTTTTTAGTTTTTAGATCGAATGTCCAGGCTTGGCAACCGTAGGTGAGGCATGGTAGAATTGCAGAGTCCATGACTATCTTCTTGGTAGGCAGTGGAAGCTGCGATTTGAATATTTCTTTATGAGACCAGTACTTCTTCCAGGAACTTCTTCTCTACTTTATGGTTGCCTAGATTTGATCTCTGATTCGCCTTACAAATCGGTCAGTAGGAAGCCTAAAAGAGTCTTGATTGCCTTGCTCTTACGCACCATGGATATAATCTTGCTCTAAGCGCTCATAGTAGGGTCTATACGCAGCCTATTTGCGCACTACCGTCATGTTATACCTAATTATTTACTTTATGTTTCACCATTACACTGTAAAGTGGTGAAGCGTTATTGTTCACAAACGAAGTGCATTCATTCTAGTTCGCTGGTAACATTTCAGTTGATCAGCAACTTTGTTGTGCACTGAAATCTTTATGTTATCCGAGTGTACGCGGCTAAGACTAAGTAACAATTTTATTGGTTATTTCATATAGGTACAATGTGTCCAATCAACTGATTTCAGCCAATTGAAGGTCACGTAGACTCTACTAGCTATACTTAGGTACACTTCTTATTCTCCAATTCTATATCTAAGTACCCATACATATTATATAGCTTTAAGTGTCTTTTTATGGAGTCACGTTGTTCTTCTAAACTACGCCTTAATTTTGAAGGTAATAAACGAGAAACTGGCTACCTACATAACAGCATGCCTATACAAGAGAAAACAGGCTTGGCGACTGTCCAGACGTGGACAAAAGCCTTTTCTTCTACGATCAAATAAACACTGGGTTTTATTAGACTGTGCAAAACAAATGCAACTCTAATAAAAACAAAATCTAATAACATTTGAATTTGGAATTCAAAGCAGCCAGTGCAGAAAAAACAACCAATCAGCGCGCGTTATTTGAACCGTTCTAGATTCAAAATTAACGCGATTGTACTGTCATGGTTACCACCGACCACTAGACAATGGTCGCAGGTTCGTTTGCACATTATCCAGTCGCATTGCCGTCCTATGGCTAGTGTCACTATCTGACAAAATCTTATTTTGAGTTGTAGACGAAAAACTCGAAGTCGAGCCTGTTTATCAACTATAAATCATATTCATATATTATTATAATCATATATGTAGGATATATGTGTTTAATATTATAAATGTGAAAGTTTGGATGGATTTTTGTTTGACACTCAATCACTTCAGAACGCCTGAACCGATCTGAATGAAATTCGGCACAGTAACACAATATGTTGGATATAGAATAGCACATATGCTACTTTTTATCTCGGTATAATGTTCCTTTGGTATAATAAAACACTTTTCACGTGGATTGAGGCGCTGGCAGAAGCTAGTAAATCATATATGAGAGTTTCCGGTGTCAAAAAATAGATCTAATTGCGCACTTTCGAATAGGAACATTGTTAGTTTAAATACATCACTTAATCTTATCAAGAATTGGTTTGCAAACATAGCATTTTGTGGCGTTTTTATTTTTTATCTGGAATTTATTGATATTAGAAAAATATCGTTTAGACAGATTGATAGAGATTTTTGGGTTATTGGACGATTCGAATTGCATAATACATAATTTTGGAGTGGTTGATTCACCCACCGATAAATTAACTTCGGGTGAACCGCCACAGAAAAATTTATATTTTTAAAAGTGGTCCGTCGATTCGCACTATTCGGGCGAGTTAAATTCGGGTGAATCGTCCAAGAACCCAGACTTTTTTGCTGATTGCGGAGATATTAAAAACTCAAAATCTGCCAAATATCATATAGTGACACTCTAGGTATAGGACGGCAGATCATTGTATCGATGCCCAATCGCGTCCCATTGTCGCTAATCCACTGCTGGTTCGATGGCTTTGTTAGCCCCGATCGGACCCACATACCGCGCAATGGACTAAATGTAATACTTAATTAAGAGCTGTCGTTACGGCGCTGCACGTGCTAATGACTTTGTTTGCAGGTTTGGTTTGTAAAGGATGGTGCGGTTTGGGGGTTCATCAGGAGCATTTTGTGTAGTAACCAAAAATTCAGTCAATTTAAGCCAATTGTTTAAAGGGTTTAAAACTCTGAGTCAAACGATTAACCTGTTGAATGCCGTAATTATCAAAACCACTATAAAGCATTTGTGTCTCGCGTCAAGCTGGGTTGATGAGACTACACAATATTAAGTAAAATTGGATGTTAAAAGGCGGATGAAATTGCATGTAGAATACATGCAATCAAATCAAAAGAGACTTAATCTCTCCTCTACTTGTGACTCCGTCCTTCATAAACCCAAAACTAAATTGGTAAGTATTGCATTCAGAGAGCTAACTACTAGTACTAATTCTCACCCTCTTCCATCTCTATTATAATAATAGCGAATTTCTTCCACTTCCATAATTTATTTAATTGCAAATCCCAACCGCAGTAACAACAACATTAACAATGCATACAAACCGGACAACATACAACTCCCTATTACGAGTATACGCTACAAAATTAAAGGCCCTAACTAGCCTACATAAGGCGCAGTTCACACAGGACGGCGCCCCCGCTCCACGCGACTTGCAACGAGCATCTTAATTTGAATAACAAAGGTTGGCTGCATGCGGCTGAATAATTAACTGCCTACAAATTACTACGACGTCGCTTTTGATGTCGCGCGGTGCCTGCGAGCGGTCGTACGGCTGCCGTGGTGTACGCCTAATGTTGGCTAATTATTGAATATAATTGTGGAAGCCTTAGCATGTTTTTAGTATTGTTAGCAAGGCTTGTGGGGAAGTAGGACATTTTGTGTTGTATACGTAGAATTGTACACCCTTCGTTTTTGAGTATTCATGGGCATACAGATGATTTTCCCAAGTTGTGTTTAGAATAATTCTACATAAACTTACGCCTTTTTAGTGGTAGGCAGAAACTATAGAACGCAACCTGCTCCGATTCTTACAACATACTCTTTTTGCTTCGATAAGTAATAGTAATAGTAAAGATTCATCATCATCTGCTTTCATCTTCCTGCCCTTGTCCTATGTTACTTGGGGTCGGCGCAACACGTTTTCTTCTTCCATACCGTCCTGTACGCCGTCACGCTATCACTGACTCCCTTTTCTTTCATATCACTCCTCAAACAGTTCATCCATCTTTTCTTTGGCCGTCCCCTCCCTCTCCATCATTCCACATTTATATTCATAACTGTTTTAGTAACATGCGTTTCATCCATCCTACCGTATCCGTATCCTACCGTACCAGGTCAAACGGTATCCTTTCAGCTTTTCTGTAACTGGCGCCACTTTCAAACTTCCTGTAACATACTCATTTCTCATTTTATCCATTCTCGTCACTCGGCACATCCACCACAACATTCTCATCTCTGCTACATGCAATATCTTTTCATCCATCTTTTTCACATCCCAACATTCTGATCCTTACAGTACGACAGGTCTAATCACGGACTTTCTCCTTTTACTTGTGGGGCATCCGTGGGTCGTGATGTAGGGTGCAAAATGTAAATACACCTTAACATTAATTATAATTATTGTCAATGCAAATTTCAGTGAAAAGTAAAAATTTCAGTGAGTGCCAAGGGGCTTGAATCAAGAAATATATGCACAAAAAAAGCAAGTTGTCCGACCAAAAACAGAACTTTAAATTATTTTTAATACAAAATGCATCATTAATGCTCTACATGCTGCTGTTGCATGATTGCCATACTATCTAATGTAGGTCGCGCGTATAAGTGCAAAGATGCGAGCCTACTTAATGCACAACTCATTACTTAATAAACAATTTTAAAAACCATGAACGTGCACCTTATATATTGCCACCACAAATAATGATAACATCTATTGAAATAAACACATTAATCTAATAAAAAACTTAAGACAAGAAAAGATCTAGAAACTAATGCAGATCACAAATAAAGTAATAGGTATAATATGTATGACTAATGTAAAATGTTATGCAAATATACACTTAAAACCCATAAATGTAATTGTTAAACTCCCTAATCACACACGTCACTACGTTTTTCAGAGTCAAATTTCACTTCACTTAAGGCTGTGTCACTTGTCACTTCGTTCACTTTTGAATCCCGTTTGTTGACTTTGCTACACCCGTCCTCAATGTCATCTTCTTCTTCTCGCTCTCTTCTGCTTCTTGCATCTCGCGAACCGTTCCCTTGTCTTTTGGTGATCAACTTTCTCCAAAAGTACACCGATGTTATAAACAGTGCAATACTAATCGTTATTACAACATAAATTGCAATGTAGTGGGGAATGTCGTGGAAGGATAAGGTTTCCAGGTTTGATTGCTCTTTAATCGAGCGCAGTTGTCCATGTCTGTCAAGTTTCTGGATCGTGGGTATGATCATGGCGAATGGTTCATTTACTATAACGTTACTTTTATGTTCCATGTATGCGTGCAATATGAATGCCTGTAAGTTATATCCTCGTTTAACTGTAATCAGACCCGAGTTAAAAACGTCTCCGATGTCATTTGAGCCCCGCAAACTAATAATAATAAAACCCCTTTGGTGGTGGTTTAATTTGCACATGAATGTTTTGTCCTGGATCTTTTGGCATTCTTGTACGTCGGATTGTTCGAGGGGTATGAACGAGTATTGGTTGGCGTTGAATGATATTCGTTCAGAATTCGGGATGACACAACCATCACACTGAACACACAACCCAACACACACACAAACTGTACATCACTCAATTAATGCCAATGCGATGAGGTATGCTAATGAGTTTATTCAGCTCGTATAGAGCACCGTTCAGATTAGGTATTGTTACTTCCATCAGTAATTATTTTAAAAAGGTGTAACAAATGGTTTTATTACTAATGGTTTTGAATCTGTGTTGAATTAATCACTGGGACTTCAGTAGATTATTATAAATTATAATAGCTTAGTTCATTCATGCTCTGTTCGAGTTGGTTGATTAAAATGTGAAATTGCATCATCCACTCCTCGCAACGATATCCTTTTATATGTGACACGATTTCTTGCATAGCATCAATTTTTCGCCAGTAATTTGACATGTTGTAGAAAAATACTAATTTCCATTAATCTCGATCTGATGCCAATTTGGACGTATGGTATCCAACTTTGGGGCTGTACTAAACAAAGCAACGTAAAATTAATTCAACAATTTCAAAATAAAGTGCTCAGAGATGCTGTAAATGCACCCTGGTACATAAGAAATGACGATCTTCACCGTGACCTTAAAACGGAATTCGTCACCACCATCATCCAAAAATTGCTTCGTTGTCACTAGTACCATTAACAGTTCCATGATGGAACTATTGATGTTTATTTTAATCACTAGTTCCATTTTAGAAGAACCTGAAAATAATGGAACTAATGTTGATTTTTTTATCACTAGTTCCACATTATTATTTTTGGCCCTAGTGAAATTTTTTAAGGGTGTAAAAACACTAGAGGTAAAAAAAAAACAACATTATTAATTTTTTCTTACTTTATTTTGTTTTATTATAGTATTTAGTAATAGTGATCGAATAGAAACAACAACCTAAACGCCGCAGAATTTACCAAAACAAAAATAAAACCGGCCAAGTGCGTGTCGGGCCACGCGCAGTAATAGGGTTCCGAAGTTGCATAATAATGCGGACTAAAAAGAGGGTTTTGTTGTTGTTATATGAACATTAGAACGGTTTCAGCGGCTCACAAAGTATAAAAACGGGCCCACATAGGATTTTTTAATCTATATTCTCGCGTTTGACCACTATCTCGCCTGATGGTAAGCGATGGTGTGGTCTACGGTGAAGCACGCTTGCCTAGATGTAATCTATTCACTCTTGACTTAAACTAAATAAGGACTAACTGGTAACTGAAGAAGGAGTTATAAAATCCAACTTCGCAACTGAAGTTAGAAAAATATTATCTATTTGAGTACCATCGCGAATTGCGAAAGAAGCCGATACGAGCGCGCGTTAGAGCCACGGGGAATGGTATAGTTCGTTCCTGGATCCTTGCGTGCACGCTCCTTGTTTATTTCTCTTTCGGAATTAGAAAAAAAACGTATGTATTCACCTCTAATCTCCTCTAATACCGCAGATTGGAGGTAAATCCTCTAATCTGCGGTATTCACTATTTCATTCTGGAAAGTTTTACGCTACTCAATTAGTGATGAAGTCGGGTCGAATATTAACTTTATAGAAGGATATCGACAAAAGAAAATAAGTAATTTGCTTGGAAATCAAATCTAATTTGACTTTACTTTTACGTTTTAATTACAAAACGTCGAAAATACTTCTGCACTAACACAAAATAGACTCCACCGCGCGCATGCGCCGTATGTACTACGTTCTGGTACTGCCAACAACTCCGGCCACTCCAATGCGTTATTTATTTATTAATTTAGAAATCATTATTATTAAGGATGTTATGATTTTATTTTTGTATATTTTTACATGGTTTATAAGCATATATTTACTATCTGTTTTACACAGCTAACAACGATATGTAAGTAATTTTTCAATGGCATTTGTACAAAAATTTTACTGTGCCAAGTACATTTTATAAGTTGGTCGACTATTACTCGTAAACTTGTAAAGCCTGTTATGATTTAATTTTTGTATATTTTTACATAGTTCGTAAGCATTATATTTACTCTGTTTTACACAGCTATCAACTTTATTTTAGTAATTTTTCAATGGCATTTGTACAAAATTTTTACTGTTCCAAGTACATTTTATAAGTTGGTCGACTATTACTCGTAAACTTGTAAAGTTTTGTTATCCGTGATAATTTTCCTTTTAATTTCGTTATATTTACTACTGCCGTGAATTTTTTCACATAGCCAAGAGCAACCATTTCGCTGGTTGGGGGGGGGGGACACTTGACTCTAACATAAATTTGCAACTTAAAGCTTAATTTTACGCAAACGGATCTCTGAATCGAAAAATGGTTTTAACAAACCCATAATATTTTTTAATGGCCTTTCCAACGATACCCCACACCATGGGATAGATGAGAAAAAAAAATTCATCCCCACTTTACGTCTATGGGAGGTACCCGAAAAAAAAATATTTTTCATGATTTTATGTTACCACTTTGTCGGAATTATTAATATGTATATACATGCCAAATTATAGCTTTCTAGTACTTAGATTCTCTGAGCTATGCTGCGGACGGACAGACGGACAGAGCGAAACTATAAGGGTTCCTTGTTGATTTCGGAACCCTAAAAATGACTTGATCATTGAAGCCTAAATGAAATTATTAACAGGCGAAATATCTGTGAGATGTTTTTAGATAAAATACGTTGAGCGCGTGCTGTAATGAACAGAGATGATTTCAAAGACAACGGGGGGATGGTAAACAATTAGCCTCCCAAGAAGTATTTGAACTGGTCCAAACGCTATCCCATCTGAGATATCGGGCATCCTTGCATTTACTTCCCCATCTTTCTTTCAAATATGATTATTTGAAATCCACACTGAAGCCGAATGATAAATGAAAAAATATATATTTGTTGATTTTATTGAATTTTCTTATTTCTATTTGTTTTTTTTTATTTCTCCTTGTTTTTACCTCGTTTTTACACCCTTAAAAAAATTCACAAGTGCCTAAAATAATAATGTGGAACTAGTGATAAAAAAATCAACATTAGTTGCATTATTTTCAGGTTCTTCTAAAATGGAACTAGTGATTAAAAAAAACATCAATAGTTCCATCATGGAACTGTTAATGGTACTAGTGACAACGAAGTCAAAAATTTGCTGAAGCCCACGAACACAGACTTCATCGACACGTGAATGTTGAGGCTATTCAGCTGCTAGACAATACAGGCTTAGTGCGTAGGCTAAAAAAAACTAAACCTTTTGAATTAGTGTAGTGTACAAAGTGAATGAATAATAGTGACAACGCTGTGCTATACATATAACACATGAACATAGTGTTTTTATAAATTATATCAGACTCTAAGAAAGTGCTACGGACTTGTGTAAAAGTGCAAATGGACACTATTCTTAGTTTTAACATAATCTATAACGTAACATATTAAGTTAGAGTTAAATTGCTTATTAGTCTTTTAGGCTAGATCGTAATTAATTGTTAAGAATTTTGTTCTTACTAACAAAGAATAAAAATAAAAAAACAAATATTCATCTCGTATTTCTTGCAAATCTGCAATCTTGTCAAAGTAAATCGTTTGATTTTTGTCAGTGGCATAAGCTTCATGTTTAGTTGAACAGTAGGCGTTATAAATATCATGGTCAGCATCAATGTGTAGCATATCAAGCTGTTCCAGGTAAACTTGTTCGATAGTAGTTGTAGATTTGTCAGTGTCACCAAATCTTTCTTCTTCAACCTTAACTAGTGGTACTGGGTTTGTGATCGACCGTTTAACTTCTCCTTTTACAGTTTGTAACAAGCATGTACGTGCACCGTACACATGAGGTATCAAAACTATCATAATGTGACTGTGAAAAAAGGACAGACCTTTTTGTCTTGTATAGCTCCATCCCTCTCTCACAGTGCACTCTATTTTAGTTTTTACACTTCATGGTAGTAGGCGCCCCCTGTTCTTTCTGAAGAACATCACAT
This sequence comes from Anorthoa munda, assembly GCA_945859665.1. NCBI lineage: Eukaryota > Metazoa > Arthropoda > Insecta > Lepidoptera > Noctuidae > Anorthoa > Anorthoa munda. The sequence goes on along the minus strand of OX243908.1, from coordinate 30,504,211 downwards.
TAAATAGTGTTGTAAGTATTTATAGAAATATGTATGTTTACTAAAAAAAAAACAAGGCAGCTAGTTCAAAATTCCACATATTATGAGATCTAAGTTTTTGGTGCTAGCTTGTTACAGACTTCCTTTGTCTCAGATTTTATCACCAGAAGCTTCAATTCTGGTCCAAATATCAGTAGGTTAAGTACTTTTTGTAAAAACTTTTTTATAGTAAACTATAAAATCACACAGATAATCTCACGTGTCTTTGTAGTACCTATATGCAAACAACCCTTCAACTTTTTGTACCACAGCCATCCACGACCGAATTAAGCAAACACTCAAAACAGAACGGATAAAGTACTAAAGGAGTGCCGTAAAATAATATTTTATGTTCAATAAAAACTTATTAGAGTTAAACAGAGATACTTGAACAAAAAACAGGTGTAAGAAATATATTCCGATTCTTCTAAATGGTGTTCTTGCAACAATAGGCATGAACTTTGATTTCTTTGGCAGCTACAGGCTTGTTTTTATTACCTTAACCTACTTTTTTCTTTTAAGGGTGCTTTTCCACCAAAGATGAGCTATATAACGAGAATGCTAGTTTTTTCCTCGTACTGGAACGCCTTGCAGCAATTACATCAATGGATCACAAACTTATAATCATCATCTTCCTGGCCTTATCCCATGTTACTTGGGGTCGGCGCAACACGTTTGCTTCTTCCATTCCGTCCTGTCCCCCGTCACGTTATTACTGACTCCCTTTTCTTTCATATCACTCCTCACACAGTCCATCCATCTTTTCTTTGGCCTTCCTCTCCCTCTCCATCCATCCACATTTATATTCATAACTGTTTTAGTAACATGCGTTTCATCCCTCCTCATCACATGACCTTACCAGGACAAACGGTTTCCTTTCAACTTTTCTGCCACTGGCGCCACTTTCAAACTGCCTCTAATATACTCATTTCTCACTTTATCCAATCTCGTCACACCGCACATCCATCTCAACATTCTCATCTCTGCTACATGCAATCTCCTTTCATCCATCTTTTTCACAGCTCAACATTCCGATCCATACAGTATGACAGGTCTAGTCACGGACTTGTAGATTTTCCCCTTTAACTTGGGGGGCTTGAGGGTCGCAAGTTGTTTCAGTGACCTGTCGCCATGTCATCCATCCTGAGTTGATCCGGTGCATTACGTCTCGGTCTACCTCGCCATTCCCTTGGACAAGCGACCCTAGGTACCGGAATTCGGAGCAGATTGGTATGGGTGGTCCAGCGAGAGCTATGGGCACGGAACTGGAGAGACCGCCGAAATTGCAAAACAAGTATTCAGTTATGCTTCTGCTCAATTTCAGGCCAACACTCTCCAGTCTGTGCCACCACACCTCAGGTCCAGAGCAGATTGTGCTCTGGACCTCTAGGCCACTCTCGGCAACCAGCACAATGTCATCGGCAAACAACACACACCAGGGTGCCTCTTCCTGTATGTCCGACGTAAGAGCGTCCATTATCAACAGGAAGAGATAGGGACTGAGAGTCGATCCTTGGTGCAAGCCGACTGCCACACTGAAGCTGCCAATATTGCCCACTGTAGACCTAACTTGGGTACTGCATCGACTGTACATCGCTCGAATCCACTCTACATACTTTCCAGGCACTCCTTTCTTCTTAAGGGCCCACCACAAAACCTCACGAGGAACCCGGTCGTATGCCTTTTCGAGGTCAATGAACACCATGTGCAAGTTTTTATGTGCACTTCCGTATTTCTCGCACAACTGGCGGATTGCGAAAATGGCATCCGTTGTACCCCGACCAGGCATAAAACCGAATTGGTTCTGCGATATTTCACTCTCTTCTCTCAGCCGCCCCTAAAAATACATATTAATTTAGAAAGTCAAACTGGAACTTGCCCGGATTTGAACCCACGACATCAGGCGCGAGAGACGAGCTCTTAGCCACTGGGCCACCGTGGCCAATTTCCTCCAAAAATCCATCCTGGCAATTAAGAGATCCTATTGGTGGATATTCTCATTGCACATAGCCTCTTTAGATAGCGCATCTTTGGTGGAGAAGCACCCGTAAAGTTATTTCAGGCTGACTGACCTCAAACCTTTGATATGTATTTAGACTTTTGACACACACCTACGCTCAGGAAAAACACGTGTAAAAGAAACTAAGTGAAATATATTGATTTCCACCGAATCGTAGTGTCTTTATATAAATAGGAGACGAAACTTTTGTCAACTAGTTACGGTTTTCTCGAACCTCGAACATAATATATTAGATTTGGGTTATCTTTCTTCTACAAAACACTTTACTTATTCACAGACAGTAAAAAAATGTTCCACTGTGCCAAAATAACTGCCCAGTTCTACGAACATAATTCAAACTCGCATTGTGTAGGTCAACGACAGGTAATAAAGAAATTATGATTTCTTTAAGTTCAATTTTGTACACTTAATATAGAAATTAATTAATACAGATAGAAGAGCACAAACGATCATGATCTGTGGATATTACCAGGAAATTAAAACTAAAAATATGAAAATTAGGCGGTAAGTTACAAAGACGGCCAAAGCCCACCCTTCAACACTTTCTTTTTTTAATGGTTAAGTGTTTTAGCCGGTCGTGAGCCCGTAATTACCGAAACAATAGAAAAGCTATTGTGTCTTGCGTGGAGCAATGTCTTAAACACACGAAAGGGTTAAGAAGAAGTGGCGCAACAAACTCCTTAGAGACACGCTCGACTAACTGGTTGGATTACAATTTAACGATATTCTTAACAGCATATTGTTCTATCTCTATACATCTATCAGTAACTCTGCCGCGCCCCATAAAACAAGGTACTAAGATGTTATAGTCTTTCGTTTAAAACGGTCCTGAATAACTTCGTAATGTCTCGAATCTGACGTTATTTATCTGAAAACTTTCAATCTATGTTAAGCACCCTCACCCTCCTTATTACTTCATCAAAATGAAATTTAACTGTTTCAAGAGCTAGAATCCAGGGGGAGTTTTGATAGTTAGAGTGTGTTCTAAGTGATCTTAGGTAACTTAGGTTATTGAGCTGAGGGCATAAAGATGTGCAAGTAGATTGCTTGCCATTGTGACATTCACCAATCAGAAGTTATGTGGCACAATGGAGTGCTAGCTACTTGCACACTTTCATGCAAGTTACAGGCATTTTCGGCCGTATGTATGTTATTATATGCATCGCTCGTGTCATCATCATGTTCCTGCCCTTGCCCCATGTTATTTGGGATCGGCGCAACACGTTTTTTTCTTCCATACCATCCTGTCCCCGTCACGCCATCACTGACTCCTTTTTATTTCATATCATTCCTCACATAGTGCATCCATCTTTTCTTTGGCCGTCCCTCCCTCTCCATCAATCTACATTTATATGCATTACTCTTTTAGTAAATAACATGACCATACCAGGACAAACGGTTTTCTTTAAACTTTTCTGTCGCTGGCGCCACTTACAAACTTCCTCTAATATACTCATTTCTCACTTTTTTCATACTCGTCACTCCGCACATCCATCTCAACATTCTCATCTCTGCTACATGCAATCTCTTTTCATCCATCTTATTTACAGCCCAACATTCTGATCCATACAGTACGATAGGTCTAATCACAGACTTGAAAATTTTCCCCTTTAACTTGAGGGGCATCCGTGGGTCGCAAGTTGTTCCAGTGACCTGGCACCATTTCATCCATCTGTGATGTAGGTATTTCTATATTATATATTCTAGGCAATAAGTGGGTATGTACAACCTTGCATGGGTGAGCCAGTCTCTCAATAAATCTGTTACGCGATTGACGTGGTTTTACTGCAGCCGACTTCCCGGGGTTCCCAGGGTCCAGAGACTCCTCAGTGGCGACGATTAAGTGATTTCACGCGTGTAAATTTTATGTTGCGACCAGAAAACTCTAAAGGTGCTGTGGAAATATTTTTTTTTTTTCGTGTACGATCAGTGCGGTGTGAAGTTGTATAACGGACTTAAGATGGCGGTTGGAAAGATCGGTGCGTTTGACCTAACGAAAGACAATTGGGACACGTATGTGGATCGATTAGATCAATACTTTATTGCCAACAGTGTAAAAAGTGAATTAAAAGTCGCAACTTTAATTACTGTCATTGGTAATAGTGCATATGAGTTAATGGTTAATTTATGCACACCCGTTAAACCATCCACAAAGACTTATTCGGAGTTAATAGCGGTAATGAAAGGACACTTAAACCCCAAACCGTGTATGCTCGCTGAGAGGTTCAAATTTCGGCAACGGATTCAAAAACCTGGTGAAAATATCGCGACGTACTTCTCGGAGCTTAAAAGACTGAGTAAAGATTGTTGTTTTACGGCGGACAGTTTAAAAGAAAATATGAGAGATCAATTTGTGTGCGGCTTAGTAAACGATGACATTCGGCAGAAGTTGTTTACTGAAGACGACAGTATCAGTATCGACCGGGCGTATAAGCTGGCCTTATCGATGGAGGCGGCTGAGACAAACGCGGCAATAGTGGAAGACGGTACGAGAAGAAAGACCGGCGGCAGTGCAGCGGATGCGGAGTCCATACCCGTTCATAAGATCGGGCATGAGGGCGGCGGAGGAAGGCGCGGGGCGTGGGGAGGCGGCGGCGGCTATCAGCCGGCCGCGAGGCGAAACACTCGCTCGACGCGTGACTCACGACAATCCGGCGGCGGCGGTCCAAGTACCACAAGCGGAGCGGGTTACAACTTACTTCGAGCGGGCACTAAAAATGAGGAATGCAAAGTCTGTGGAGGCAAACACAATTCGAATACGTGTAAATTCAGACGGTATGTGTGTAGAATTTGCACCCAGGAGGGACATTTGAAGAGGATGTGTCCGAGGTTGACCAAGAATAATTCCTTAAATAACATAAAAGAAGACGGGCAGGGCAGCGGCGACAGGTGTGGCGCTTACTCGACGGAGAGCGACAGTGACGAGGTAATGGTACCTATTAATCGCTTATCACTTGGAGAGTGTGAACCTATTATGATTTATGTAAGTGTGCACGGTTGTGACTTAAGAATGGAATGTGACACGGGGAGTGCAATCTCGTGCATTAATCACCAATTATATCAGGAAAAGTTTTCCAGTTTAAGTATTAAACCCACTAAGTTGGTTTTAAGATATTACACGGGTGAACTAGTTAGGCCTGTAGGTGTTATTAAACCCGTTGTTAAATATAATGATACGGAAAAGATATTGGATTTATATGTTATTGACAATGGAAAAACCGTTTTAATAGGTAGACAATGGTTAGCGGAGCTAAATATATCGGTGTCGACTATGCATTATAATAAAGTCAATAATAATCGGAATTTGGATTTTAATTTATCGGAATTCAGTTCCAGATACTGTGAGGTGTTTGCGGATGGCCTGGGGCGGTTCACGGGAGGACAAGTGAGCATCCGCGTGCGCGAGGACGCGCGACCGATTTTCCTGCGCGCGCGCCCGTTGGCGTACGCGCTGCGGGAGCCGGTTGAGCGCGCACTGGAACAGCTGGTGAGCGACGACATCCTCACTCCCGTCCACCACTCAGACTGGGCAACACCAATCGTGCCGGTCGTCAAGAAAGATGGTACCATTAGAGTCTGCGCCGATTTTAAACTAACCTTGAATAAAGTGTTAGAAGTCGACCGTTATCCATTACCTAAGGTAGAAGATCTTTTGTCTCGGTTGCACGGGGGCGAAAGATTTAGTAAAATCGATTTGTCACAGGCGTACGCACAGTTTGAACTGGATGATACTAGGAGATATGCGGTAATAAACACACATAAAGGGCTTTTCATGTATAAACGATTGGTGTATGGGTTGTCGTCGAGCCCAGGAATATTTCAACGACGTTTAGAACAATTGTTTGCAGATATACCGCACGTAGGAGTTTTTTTAGATGATATTATTATAACGGGAAAGGACACACCCCAACACTTAGGTAGCCTACATAAAGTTTTTGAACGTCTGAAGTCGAGTGGCTTAAAAGTAAAAAAAGAAAAATGTTCTTTCTTTGTGGAATCGCTCGAATATTTAGGGTATGTAATAAGTAGGGAAGGTGTTCACACGTGCAAAGATAAAGTGGAAGCAATTGTTAAAACTCCGATACCGAGGAACGTAACGGAGTTGAAAGCATTCATAGGTATGGTCATGTATTATGGAAAATTTATAAAAAATGTAAGTTCGATCCTTACACCATTGTATAATTTGTTGCGTGCCGGGGTGAAGTACGTATGGAGCGATGCTTGTGAGGTAGCCTTTGCTCGGGTTAAGCGGGCACTGAGCACGAGTGAAGTGCTTGTGCATTACACCCTGGAGCTACCGCTTGTGCTGACGACAGACGCTAGCGCCACGGGAATAGGCGCCGTCATCTCGCACATCACGCCGGAGGGCGAACGCCCAATTGCATACGCGTCACGCACACTTAACTCCGCGGAGAGATCGTATGCACAAATTGACAGGGAGGCATTAGCGATTATATACGGTGTTAAAAAATTCCATCAGTACTTGTATGGTAGGAAGTTTACTTTAAGAACAGACCACAAACCCCTAACATACATTTTTGGAAATAAAGTAGGTATTCCGGTTATGGCAGCATCCAGGTTGCAAAGGTGGGCAATAATACTAACAGGCTATTCGTATGATATAGAATATGTTGCGTCTGCTAAAAACTGTGCCGACGCATTATCGCGACTGCCTCAACCAACAGTTAAGGATAAAATCGGGCGTGAATATACCTATTTAAATTTTGCAGAAAGTTTTTTGCCGGTGACGAATGATGATGTACGACTAGCAACAGCGCGGGATCAGGTGCTTAGTAGAGTGATGGTGAGCGTACAGTCAGGGTGGCCGTCGCATTGCACAGACGAATTGATGAAACCGTACTATAATAGGCGACACGAATTATATGTGGAACGGGGTTGTATTATGTGGGGCTATAGAATTGTTGTACCACCAACTCTTCGGAACACAATACTAAAAGAGCTCCATGTTAGCCACATGGGCATAGTTAAGACCAAGTCGATGGCTCGAAGTTTTGTGTGGTGGCCTAATATAGACGCAGACATCGAATCGACATGCCTCTCTTGCGAAACATGTGCGATGGAAGCAGCTGCGCCGCCGCAGGCTGCACCACGTAGTTGGCCGTATTTAGCCCAGCCGTGGAGTAGATTACATGTAGACTTTTTAGGCCCATACCAGGGAAAAACGTTTTTCGTAATCATAGATTCCAGTACAAAGTGGATTGAAATTTTCGAAATGAATAAAACAAATGCTTCGGCTGTCATTAAGGTTATGAGGTCATTATTTGCGCGATTCGGTTTGCCTTTGGAAGTTGTATCCGACCAGGGCCCACCATTTACTAGTACGGAGTTAGGAGAATTCTTAAAATTTAACGGTATAAAGCAGTCGTATTCCCCAGTATATCATCCAGCTTCAAACGGGGCAGCAGAAAATGCCGTCAAATTATGTAAGCGAACAATAAAAAAGGCCGTCCGAGAGGCAGTTGACATCGACACAGCCTTACAGACATACCTACTAGCGTATAGAAATAGTATTCAAAGCACTACAGGGGAAAGTCCCGCCATGCTGTTACAACGTAGGCCGTTGCGTTCTCGGTTAGATCTTTTGCGCGCAGACCGCGCGCGTCAGGACCGCGTGGAAGGGGTGCAGTGTCAGCAGTCGACGAGTGCGGGCACTGAACCATTGCAACACACTGTTGGTGATACGATATGGGCCAGGAACTACGGTAGCAAAGACAAGTGGTTAAAAGGAACAGTAGTAAACCAACAAGGTTCACGTAGGTATGTAGTAAACAGCGATGATGGTCGACTTCTCACACGGCATAGCGATCAAATTAGGCATAGAACTCGACGTTCAAGTATAATGTACCCAGACGTAATGTCCAAGGGACAGGTCAGTGAGGATGTCGTTGAACCGCAACAGCAACAGCTGTCTCCAAGTATATCGGAGCCAAGGGTTCGGGAGGGGACGAGTAGGGGCGAAGCCGGGGGCGACGGCCCAGTAGTGAGTGACGCGGTGGATACAGCAGTCACGAAGACCTCACCAACCCGTAGGGCACCATCGTCACCACCAGTCGGCAGTAAATTATCGCCGACGGCCGCGACCGTCCCGGATCCCGTGAACCGTCCCATCCGTATGCGCAAGAAACCAGTTAGATATGGATTTGAGTTCGATTAGATGTAAGAATATATTGTTATTATTATTATAGTACATAAGGTAAAAGTTTAGTTATAATTAGGTTAAGTTAGTGTGTAAGTTAATGTAACGTTTAGTTTTATATCTTCCTGTATTAGTTATATACTAGAAGTTTAAGTGTGGAGGTGTGATGTAGGTATTTCTATATTATATATTCTAGGCAATAAGTGGGTATGTACAACCTTGCATGGGTGAGCCAGTCTCTCAATAAATCTGTTACGCGATTGACGTGGTTTTACTGCAGCCGACTTCCCGGGGTTCCCAGGGTCCAGAGACTCCTCACCATCCTGAGTTGATCCGGTGCGTTACGTCTGGGTCTACCTCGCCATCGCCATCGCCTCGCCGCCCACGTCTATTAGAGGTTTTTAATTAGGTGTGAATTTACGGTGCCTTGCTACTCACTGTAACGTTATAAAATAAAAAAGCACTTAACGTCACGTTATTACGTATAATAAATTAATCACATTCAATTTTGTAATAAAATAATCACATCACATCATCAGCCTATTAATGTTCCTACTGCTGGAACAAAGGCCTCCTCTCTGTGAGAGGGAAAATAATAATTTAAAAAACACAGAAAATATATAAAAGCAAACAAAAAGGCAAATCACATTATTAGAAATAAAGAAAAAACCGCAGATAACGAAAACGTATTAACTGTAGAAAAATACTACTATTAGCATCATATCAGCTGAAAGACGTCACTGGCAACACACACTGGTCATAGATTTTCCTCTAGAGACACTGTGGTAAGTTGGATGAGAAGATATTGAGCAACTTCCCAAACGCTGCCTAGCCGAGTCGGATTCGACGGTTGACCTCTTTCTCGAAGTTGGCCGTTTGTTCGATTCGAACTGGATCGTTTGTCTCAGGTAGACATAGTAGTCCACAACTTCGAGTATCCGACCTGATAGGGTAGACGATTGGGTGTAATATGGGCATTCAACATCACCTTGGTTTTGTCCATGTTCATCCTAAGACCCACTCTTTCAGAAGCTCTACCGAGGTCATCGAGCATTGCAATTGAAATTTCAGCATTTTCTTAAAGAACTGCCCCCGTTCTTAAAGAACTGCCCCGTGTCAAAACTATCATGGTGCGACTGGGCAAAAGGGACAGATTAATACAATTCGCATACATCTGTCCCTTACGCACACTCGAATTAACCTTGCTCTAATAGATTTTGGTTATCCTCCAGATTTCCATGGTAAGGCGACAATCAGTTACAAGATTAAGATCAAGATTATTGTTGAAATTCAGAAATTTCGGGGAAAGTGTACAACTTCAAATCTCTCATAATCCAAATAAAATGTAAATGAATTCAGAATCTTGGCGTCCACGAAAACGAATCAATTTATCTTTCCTTGTAAAGGCTCAATCATAATTATACAGCATTGCAGGATCCATTCATCAAATTCTTATTCACAAAAGTCGATAAGTTAACGGTTTTCATTTTGTAAATTCAATTTCAGAACTGTGACACTCGCACTAGTGATGCACTGCTGCGATATCGATATTTCACACCGCTCTATCTTTTTAACGCTTTTGCAATCTGTGCGAAAAATATAATGGTCTATCAGCCGCGTATTGTTGGGTGCGAATTAAAATGCAGAGAATATATAAAAATGCAAAATCCTGGCAGTACAAGCTTAGCAGTTTGCTTTACAAAAGGGAAAATTATGAACACGTGTATGGAGTTTTACGACTAAATTTTTTGTACTGCTCTGAAAGCAAAACTCATGAACTGTTCAGGTGTGCATCCTATGTCATATTTTCAGTCGACTAAAAAGATTTAACGTTGGTAGCTTACCTGTGTGCAATTTAAATGTTGTCGGTTTTGAATTCGTTTTTATGCATCGTACAGATTCTTCTTTTCATATATACCTGATAGTAGAATGTTTAACTGTGTTTTGTTTTATGTGAATGGATGGAGGGGTGGAAGAAGGCTACAATTATGAGGAGTGATTGTGAGGATGCGGCTAGTCCAAAAAAAAAGAAAATTAAATAAGTATAAGTAAATAGTTTGTCGACTATCGTAACCCAACACTGCCGGCAGCAATGCGGCATCGTTAATCAGAGTCTCCGTTGTTAATATCACAAATATTTATCTTTGGCCGACAACGTAAATGAAAATGTCCATTGGTTGCTCACCTGGCCGTTATTAATTATAATGAAACGTCTAAAGTATCAAGATTGTTCCTCCTTTGTTTAATTTTATTTTAATTAATGATCGTAGGCTTTGATTATGGGTTAAGTTTTATCTTTATTTAATGATGGACGTCATATTACAGAATTATTATACATCGAAGTACATTATTGCTAAGAAAATGTACCCAGCATAGCACAGTATCATCATCAGCCTATTAATGTTCCCACTGCTGGGACACAGGCCTCCTCTCTGTGAGAGGGGATGGGCCATAATCTACCACGCGGGCCCAGTGCGGGTTCCTGAATGTCACATATCTTCGAATTTTTGGTTCTAGGACATGCCAGTTTCCCCACGATGTTTTCCTTCACCGTTTTTGAGAGCAGTGGTGATGAAATAATTTACACAAAGTAAAGCGCCTGCCTGGGTTCGAACCCACGACCTACAACTTATAAGTCGCGACCGATACCACTAGGCCACCACTGATCTCCATAGCATAGCATAGCATAGCATGTCAACTTATAATATTCCCACTGCTGGGACACAGACTTACTCTCTGTGAAGATGTTTATACCACTCTGTAACTTTCCCACTGCAGGGCAAAGTCCTCTACTCATTCAGAGAAGGCACGAGCTTTGATCACAATGCTTTCTCAAGATAGATAGGTGATTTCAAACTTATATTTCATTTTATTTTACTTTATTGGGACATACAAGCGGCTTCCAAATAAAAACACAACAAAGTAAAAATAACTTCAATTTCGGTAGTCGGTTTTCTATATAATCTAAACATATAAAAGAAGAAAGTGACTGACTGACTGACTGACTGACTCACTCACTGACCATCAACGCACAGGCCAAACGGCTGAAGCTTCAATTATGAAACTTGGCACGTAGATTCCTTTGGTAGTGTAGGTGAGCACTAAGAAAGGATTTTTGGAAATTCCACCCCTAAGGGCGTGAAATAGGGGATGAAAATTTGTATGAAAATCCGTCAGTTTTAAAGTCAGGATCTTCATATTTTGGGTTTAGGCTGAAGATTAAAATATAATTTACACGTATTGCAGCGATTTTGAAGATTTCACCCCCATGAGGGTGAAATCGTCTAGAGACTTGAAATTTTACACATGGATACTTTATACTGTGCAGGCATCCACTAAGAAAGGATTTTTGTGAATTCCACCCCTAAGGGTGTGAAATAGGGGATGAAAGTTTGGGAATTCCGTCTATGGGGGGGGGGGGCGGATCATGGGAGATGAAATATTGTGTACAAAAGTCCTTCTTTTACAAAGGAAAAATTATTAAAAATACTTTTAATACTTTAAATTCAGTTGGTAACTATAAAATGGCTCAACGAATAAATATAGGAATTAAATAGGGACGGGAAAATCTGCTTCGCCATGACAATTAATAAGGCTAAAGGACAAACTCTGACGTATGCTGGTGTAGATTTGAGGGAGAATTGCTTTTGCCATGGACAGGTCTATGTAGCGTGTTAGCTCATCAAATAGTCTGGTGATATTGGCTTAGACATCCAAAATGGTTTAAAATGTTGTTTATAAGGAAATACTTTAATTTAATTACTTGCTTATGATTACTTATTATTAGTCATGGATAAACACAGAAATAGTGAAGGGATAGGGACGGGACAAGGATAGAGCGTATTGATGATAAAGTAGGTAAGTATAAGTCTGTCCTAAGAAACACTTTCGCATTACATTATTTTTTACTTTTTCTCTACATAGTTACTGTTAAAATATGATAAGGAAAAGCATGAAGTCTACGCGTGCGAAGCCGCGTGCAAAAGCTAGTCTAATATATAAAATTTCCATGTCACAATGTTAGTTACCGTACTCCTCCGAAACGGCTTTACCGATTTTTACCAAATTTTATATGCGTATTCAGTATGTCTGAGAATCGGCTACTATCTATTTTCCATACCCCTAAGTGATAAGGGTTGTTCACCCTTAAATTTTTATTTTTTATTTTTGGACGAAATTTTTTGTTTTTATTTTTTTATAATGTGGCATTAAAAAATACATACAACCCTAAATTTTTACTTTTTTATCACCAACCCCTATTATTTTATAGCCATTTTAGTAATTTAATCATTTTTCATCCCGCTCGATAACTGATCGATTATAGTGTTTTTAACTATACTTCGATTAAAAATCTAAATTTTTTTTTAAGAAAATAAACTTAAAAATAAAATATTAACAATAACCTAGGTAGGGTAGGGTAGGTAGGGTAGGGTAGGGTAGGTAGGGTAGGGTAGGGTAGGTAGTGTAGGATGGGTAGATGAATGTTTGGTGTTTTTATGGCAAAACAAAGTTTGCCGGGTCAGCTAGTAATATTATAAAGCTGAAGAGTTTGTTTGTTTAAACGCGCTAATCTCAAGAACTACTGGTTGGAATTGAAAAATTATTTTTGTGTTGCATAGTCATATATATAAATATATATAACATCACGCTAGGACCAAAAGGGGCGGACCATAAAGGAAAAATATTGCAAAAACGGGAAAAAATATTCCTTTTTGAGAGCTGCCGTTGCGTGCGCTGCGTAAGCGGTAACAGTTACGCAATAATCTGATAATCAAACGTATGTAAGGTATGTAGCCAGTTGATGGGAGCGAAGCCGCGTGGGATAGCTAGTATTAGTATAGATTTAATGTGTTATGTTAACTATAGCTCCAAGTTTCCTCATGATGTTTTCCTTCTCTGTCGTCAGCGATACACTTAGACAGTACATAATGAATTTGGGAAAGTCACATTGGTTGAATTTGAACCCACGATCTCAAGCACGAGAGGCGAAGTCTTAGCCATTGGGCCACCACGACCACTGTGAACATGAACCCATCGAAATTAATTTATCTCCTACTTATATTATATATTTGAATAATATATTTGAATGATGCATGTTTGCCAATCAATCACGCCACGACTGAACTGATGTGACCTAAATTATACCTGAAATCCTACGTTATTTACGTTAACCTACTTTTTAGGGTTCCGTACCCGAAGGGTCCAAACGGGGGCTCCGTATTGCTACCACTCACGTGTCTGACTGTCTGTCCGTCGTCTGTCATACAGGTTTTACAGCCAAACGGTTGGTCTTTAAATTATCACAGTATAAGCATTTTATTGACCCGAAGCCATACAAATTGTCAATCAAAGTTTTCCCCCCCGCCCCCTTGTCTGTACCAAAAGGGGGCGTGAAAAAAATTACCTAACTCGTCTAGTGGGGTATTGTTGTTTAGAACTTGTTGAGTAAATAAATGCTGTATTTTTTGTTTTCAACAATATTGAAAAACAAAGGATTGAGAACTAAGCAACCAAAGACAGCTTTTTTTATAAAATATTGTTCCGAAGATTTTAGCTTCTAAATTTTAACTTCCCTTTGATCTATGAACTTATTTTTTCAATTGAGAAATAATTTATTAACATATATACAATTGAATATTCTAAAAAAAAAAATACCTATATATAAATACAAAAGGGCAAAAAAGCTCATTGTACATCAAAAAAATTGTCCACATCGATGTCAATGGAAAACGTGGCCAGAACGCTGGCAGCATTGCCACGTTGTATGGCAATGCTGATTCTCTGGGCGAAGAAAAGGCCAGCCCTCTGGTCACGTGAAGAGTCGACGAGCTTTGTGCTAATTTCTCGAAAAACTCGATGCGCACTCGGACCCCATGGACCTAATGTTTCAATCCCAAACGGCTCAATATATCATAATTTTGATAAGAGTTTTTCTTTTTGTATTTTAATTTAAATCGCATGCAATTTTTTCTTTCTTTTTAAAATGTATTCCGTGGGAAATGTGGTTGGTTGCACGATGGTCATAATTGTAGTAATAGTAACTTGTAAAATGTAATGTGTCACTGTTTGTTTCCCCCAAATAAATAAAATAAAATAAAACATATAACTTCCAATAAGGTTGTTATATTTGCGCCGTTTGAGGTTTTCTGCACCCGGCAGCAGCCGCCCCAGCACAGCCCGCCGTGCTAAGAAGATAAGATGGCGCAAATGTGTCGACACATGTTGCACCCCACACCAATGCCCTACCCACCTTCCAATGCATTATGGTCATCCCGTCTGGTCTATTCCCATCGTCGCGTGCCAATCCATTGAGTTCTATGAACTTGAATCTTTTCTTAGAAATCCTCTCATTTTGGTATTACAACCAACTTTATTTTGCGGTTTGGTGGTCTAAATGTGCGAAGTCCGACAAACTCTTGGCTACTTATTAATTGAATACGTTCCCGTGAGATAATATTCAACTATAACGCGGGTGAAGCTGCAATGAATGAAAATGTGTTGCAATTATTTAATCCTAAATACAGAGACCTAAAAACCGATAGATTATACTCAGAAAAAACCGGCCAAGTGCGAGTCGGACTCGCGCACGAAGGGTTCCGTACCATTATCGTAAAACACTGCAAAAAAATCACGTTTATTGTATGGGAGCCCCCCTTAATTTATTTTAATTTAATTTAATAATAATTATTTTTTGAAGAGAATATACATCTAAATATTCTGTGAATATTTCAAGCGTCTACCTGTTGCCGTTATTAATATCGAGCAAAAAACGACAAAAATATCACGTTTGTTGTATGGGAGGCCCCCTTAAATATTTATTTTATACTGTTTTTAGTATTTGTTGTTATAGCGGCAACAAGAATACATCATCTGTGAAAATTTCAACTGTCTAACTATAACGGTTCATGAGATACAGCCTGGTGACAGACAGACAGACAGACAGACAGACAGACAGACAGACAGACGGACAGCGAAGTCTCAGTAATAGGGTCCCGTTTTTACCCTTTGGGTACGGAACCCTAAAAAAGTCACAAGCCTACAGTACCTACTCATTAACAACTAGACGTAATTATTATGATAAGCCTACGGTACTTTTTTATTAACTAGGTACCAGCGGTTGCCCGCGACTTCGTCCCTAATTCTTAACTAAAATAAAATTAGACTAAGTGAATCCTTATAACATCAGCTATATGCCAGTGAACGTCTAGACAGACAGAGAAAAAAAAAAAGAACTTTTGTTTAGTTAAATTTACCGCATCAACTAGAAAGCTATTATTTTGGTATCACAAGCAGACACTTCAATTTTAATTCTTGTATAGTATGAAGTATGTAATATTGTATATATATAGACCAGACGTAATAATTAGGTCCTGTGTAATAATACTGTCGACCAATGTCAGCCAGTCAAAAGAACTAATAATTAAGGGCAAAAGACTCCAATTATTATAATAGTATTACCCACAATATGTATCTCTAATTAACCCGAGCTATACAAGAAAAATAGGAGCCTACTTAATAGTATAATAATATCGACATAGTCTGGCGTTAATATCTTACTATTACCACGGATAATATAATTCTAGCGTACTATTACCATTTCATCAACATATTGATTCGATTATCACTTCTACTGGTGCTTGCAAAGAGTTTATGGGTAAAACTGTAAGGACCCATATTTTCTTATGACGTCAAAGGTGATAATTTTACTATTAGTAACAAAACGTAATCATCGGCTTCAGTATTTTCCAATTGAAGATGTTTTCGGATAGATAGAATAATAATTAATAGAATATACTGAAATTGTAACCCAGATTTATATTACGAGTATACAACTGGCAAAATTTGGGTTTTTCGCTCAGCTGCTCATGGCATAATGGTTCACAGCAAGTTAATATACATATATATCGTTTATAATAAACATATATCTATTATAAATAAATAACACATATCTATTTACCTGTATATTTAACACCGTATAAACTGATTCACATCGGTACACTCCAACGTACCAGTTCATTTGAAAACTAGCGTCAGGCAACTCCTACGTATAGTTGTCTGGCATTTTGCTCAATTGGACCTATTTGGTGCAGCCGCGGGGCACACAATGTAATTGTTTTAAAACTAAGTTCCCTTTTATTTGTACCTACATTGCGTGTATCTGTATGTGCCAAATAAACTAGTTTTCTTTTCATGTGTATACTGGCGGTCTTATCGCTGATAGCAATATCTACCAGACAGCCTTTGGATGAATTGAACGAAGTACTAACTAATAATATTCACCTGTACTGGTAAAGGCTGTCGATGATGATGAAAGTCGAAATCTACGACCTAAACTAGTTTGAGCAAGGAACACAAGTTTTTCCCCATAAATTCGGTTCATTTGATTAAAAATCCCTATCACCAAACCCAATCAAACTCCACCATGAAAGTAGAAAAAAGAATCAATTACGCAAATTGCAAGTATCAAGAAGGTAAAAGTCCAACTCGATTGACATTCAAATAACAGACAAAAAAAGGCCTTGTCCGGACAAGTTTTACCGATAAATCATTGAAACAGTTATAATTTAAGTGAAATCTGATTATGGTGGCAAGTCTGAAAGAAACATCCGAGGTGAGAGCGCAGAGAGTAGAATTGTGGAGAAATATAGATGGGGCAGATTTTTGATTTGTGAAGGACTGACTACTTGTTAGGTTGTTTTAGTAGCTTCTACGACTTCGGTTAAGATAAAAGATAAATTAACATAGCTCCATTTTAATTAAATTATTACTGTCTTGATTTTTATTACCAACTTCTAAAAAAAGGAGGTTATCAATTCGACAGTATGTATGTAATAATATATTGTTGGAATTTCACTATATTTACATATGTACTCTATGTGGACTTCTAACACGTGTGCCAAATTTCA
Source organism: Anorthoa munda (assembly GCA_945859665.1). Lineage (NCBI taxonomy): Eukaryota > Metazoa > Arthropoda > Insecta > Lepidoptera > Noctuidae > Anorthoa > Anorthoa munda. Next base: position 30,487,110 of record OX243908.1, on the reverse strand, counting down.
GGAGTGTATATATGGATGTATGTTTGTCCACGAATTTCTCCAAAACTAGTGATCGAATCGTGATCATTCTTGTTTTGGATTAGGTATGTTTCAACTTAGGGAATAGTACAATTTTCATTCAAATCGATTCAGTAGTTGTTAAGATATGGAACATATAACCGAACTTTAAAACTTAGCGACAAACAGCATGAATCTGTAAATTGAGTTATTATGAGTATTTTGTTTGTCTATAATTTCGGTACCTTACTATAGAACTTGCTCACTTCTTAATGAAGGTGTACCAAAACTATAAAGAGTAAAATAAAAAGTATTTAACGAAAAATAAACGGACTTCCAAAGCAAAACACTAAAAAGAGCAAGAATCGTTTCGGCAGTCGGTGTCTCAAAACGACGAAAAATTAAGAGGCACCAAAGACAACGACTCACGTCCCTATTTTATTCACCAACTCCGATTTAAGTCCTCATAAACCTCAAGTCAATTTCTAAAATGACCCTAGTACACTAAATATAGATACTTTATGGTTAGTTGCTGAAAGCCAATTAGAAAACTTACCCTATTTCTGAAAATCAGATCAAAACTCTATTATATCTACAGTCATATCTCATGTTACTACCTTTTGATTGTAGAGAGCAAAAAACACAACACGTATAGCGTAAAACGACTAGAGAATGCATTTATTATTTTTTTAGCTGCCTTCAACTTCCGTGAATACATAGAGCTTTCATCCAAAAATATGCTCCAGGCGAGGCTCGAACTCGCAACCCCGGCATTCCTCACACGAATTACTGCTTATAAGTACCGTGCGCTAACCAATTGCGCCACTGGAGCGATGAGAACTCACCCCGATTATCGTGTCTCTTTCTTGAATACAAGGCTACAGTAATATTCAGCATGCGATTATAATAACTTACAATGTCGCTCTGTAATGAAAACGGTTCTGGAATATTTTCCTAATCGGAAGTGAGTGCCAAGATTGGTAAAAGTGAAGGATTTTTGTTTCTAGGTCACCCAATTCATTGCATGATTTGAAGTGAAAACTAGCTTTTAGTGAGAAACACGAAGAAACTTGTATGTTAGTAACTTTTTGTTATAGCTGCCTGCACTTTTTTTCGAAGTCGGTTAAAAACAGGATTGCTAGATTTCTGAATAGTATAAAAGTCGCTGTCTGCCTCTATTTGTTTCTCCGCTTAATTCTTCTAAACCATACAACAGAATTACACGATTTTCACTAATAGATAGAGCGATAAACGAGGAAGGTATATAAAATTAAATACAAAAACATTCCTTGTTTCAAATGTTCAGTGCGAAGCCGAAGCAGGTTGCTAATTCAAGGTAAAGGATAGGTGTGGAAAGACATTCTTATATCCAACGAGTTGTCTGTCTGCTACAGCCACGAAGATGTTTTTCTGTTTACTCTATCCAAATTTTCACTCAACTAACCTTATCCTAGACCACTGCAGGACATAGACATATTATACAAATGAGTCAAGTCAAGCATACAGAGGCACAGCCGTACCAGCCTTTTCTCGAAGCCATTCTGGACATTTTCGACCCCCTGTATCTTCGTTGTGGATAAAGCTAGAAGCCAGATTTTTTTTTCAAAATTACATTTAAGTTTAACTTGTAGTTTAGGAATTATTGCAAGTCACAATTCCTAAATTTCGTCAATGACTGACTCACTCACTCACCCACCGATCATCAAAATTCTAATATACTTCTAGTAGACTCACAAGCTTAAAATGTTGAATTAGTGTTTAGCTTATTAAGCAAGGAAAAACTAAAACATCCCGCAATTTTCATCTCGTTTCCTAGATATACAAACTGCATAAGCAACTTTATAATCTTATATAAATTGTCATCCAATATATGGAATTACAAAATTACTTTAACATTTCATACAATTTTGCGTCACCTACACTGCTTATCTAGGTAGGTAAGTAAATAGTGAATATAGGTAGGTACAGTTAGTCGTAGACGATGTCTCTTTTATTTTACCTAATACCTATACCATACATAAGAGTCGGCGCAATATGTCGAAGTCAAGTGATGAGATTGTGATCTTATAGCAGACTAAATTTAGTTAGTATTTGAATTTCATAAACAAAACTGTTTTTAAAATTATTCATCACCTGCACTACCTATATTTACAGTACAGATGGATTAGGTATCTAGTGTACCACAGATATAATAAATAAGGTAGGTACCTACCTAATGTAACATGGACCGTAGCTGACTCACTGGCAATAGTACCCGAAAAGAAATATAGGAGGACTACATACAAAAAGAAATGAGATCCCATATATATTATTATTATTAAAAACATAACATGTATCTCACTACTTTTTGCGGTAGAAGAACAGCGCCGCGAGACTTGTGTTTTTTACATGTTAAGTTTTTGTTGGGATGATTTTATTCTCTAAATGTTGGTAATTGGGATTTTGACGTACACATAATTACAGAAGTCGCCCGTGCTTTTGCGGACATACTTTCAACTGGGGTCGTAGAATGACATAGTCAAAAGTAGGTACAGATTTGACAAGACGGATGTTTGTCAAGCCTTCTACAATCCCTTACAAACACACTTAATTTATCAATCAGACAAAAAATAACATTGGCTGTATTGGCAACAGGATAACCTATCTACCCATCTCCACTTAATCTATGACATAACCCAGAATTAAATTTGCAAATGGCTCGAAAGTTAACTGTGGAATTGTACTAGAAATTGATTAATGCCTTGAGCGAGATCAAACAATTATTGAATTGAATTATAACGAATATTAGCGAGTTCGCCGACGTTTTTCAACGAGTTCTGTTGGAAGTTGTTGCCGAAGTCGCCGCTGACATTTGTCTTTATTTAGGAGACAGTCTGACGTTGATTGAGACCGGGGCAGACTCAACAATGATAAATATGTAATTTGTACCTAAAGGCTGACTTAATGGTGGCTTGATGTTTCAAGAAGTTGGTGAGCAGTAACTAATTTTAGATACTGTGTGATAATTATATGTTTTCCATTATACTCTGTTTAATTCACTCTATACTTTAGACCAGATGTTGTTATAAAAAAATAACTTTTTTAAACATGCTTTTTACCTTACTGTGCCTTGTCATCCAAACCAAAAGTGTATGCAAAATTGCATCGTAATCGTTTGAGGATAACTGCTTTAAAAGCGCTTCCCCGTGCCTCTGTATGGCCTCACTCCAGATGTGAGTGGCATACGCTAGAAGATTTTGGCGGAAGCCATATTGGCGGTCACTGAGGATGTCGTTAGCTTCTAGGTATGCCAGGAGCTTGGAGTTAATACACTTGCAGAGGATGGACGTTATTGATACGGGTGTGTAGTTGGCCGGGTCAGCCTGACTGCCCTTCTTGGGACAGGCTGAACGTTAGCTTGCTTCCAAGCTGTACGAGCCAATAATGCTCATACAGCAAAAGTACGCCTATTTAAGTACTGCACAATATTAAGTAAATCAGTCGTAACTAAAACACCGGCACACGCTAATTTGCGCGTTGACGTAAATCAACATTAAGTGCGGCTCAGGTTACTAGCAGCAACCTAAAACTGTGTCCATAATAAATATTTGGAACATAACAGTGGTTTGGTGTTAAAACTAACTTCTACAACTACCGGGTTACTCGGCAACGACGAGAAAACCCCAACATCTTTTGGTCCTTCGAGCCGGATGTCACGGGTCCACGGGAACACATCGTGTGAATCATCGTGACTCCTTATCAAGCAGAGTGCTTAGCGTGGTATATCCCAGTTACGTTAGCAAATCGGTGCTGCTGGCCTCCCACAAGCGGGTCTCACCAGTAGTATTGAGACGTTGCACATAACGTAGAGGAGGGTGAGCTACACTAAGTGTCTGCCACTAACGAACCAGCAGAGATCACGTCTACTGCTACAAACTACATATCAAGCAAGGATCGGTGAGGATAACGTCCACGGCGGTTTCTTCAGCGGAGACTGCATCTACTGCTACAAACAATAAATAATCAGCGGGGATAAAATCCACTGCGATTAATTCGAAACCTGTGAGTTTACACTACTCACGCACCAACCACTAGCAGCCACAAGGCAAAACAATGTCCACAGAAGACTACAACGAATTTGCTGAACTTATTACTAAGCAGCAAAACAGCTACGAGAATATCAAAACTCTCCAGGCTAATTATAAAAAGGATGCTGTGAGTAGAAAAAACACAGCATACCTTAACAAGCGCATCGAATCTTTACAATCCTTATGGGATGAATTTCGAGCCAATCACGATGTCTTAAAGAAGTATGAGACTGTCCAAAGAGACCATGACTACTTCAAAAAGGACATTTACATCATAACAAAAAGCATGTTTGAAGAAACAATGCAATCAATGAATCAACTACGAAACAAGTTGATAAACGAACCTGGAGGTTTTGGGGTGCTACAATCAAAATCATCAGAAACTCCCGGAACACCGCAATTTGATACAACTGGAGTACACCAACAAATAGAAGATGAAACGGACAAGTATCTATCGACACTGTTACGTAATCAAATGTGTAACTTCAACGCATTGAAGCGAGCGGTCTCCAAGGTCAACATGACCAGCATGTACGAGAAATGGCAACTGCAAGATCAACTAAATATTTTGCGATCAAAATGGGAAGCAATAGACAAGATTCACTGGGAACTGAGTTACCTACTGCAAGGCAACGATAAAGACTACGAAGCCAAATATGACCACTGGGAGAAAGTCTACGACGACCTAAAGGAAGATTTGAACAGAAAAATCTTTGAGACATCCCATTACGAAAAAACAACACCGCGTGTGGAATTGCCGGAGTTCAAAGGCACTTACAATAATTGGGTCTCTTTCAGAGATTTATTCTTTGAGATGATTCACAACAATCCAACGCTGAACAAAACGCAGAAAATGCAGTTCCTAAAGTCAAAATTGAAGGGTGAAGCGGAAAGGATAATCAAGCACCTTCCTGTGAGCGCGGAGAATTATGATTCGTGCCTGGATATTATCCAGCATCGCTACGATAACAAGCGACTACTCTTCACTTCATACATAGAAACACTTCTCAATCAACCATCTATCGAAAAACCAAACTCGACCAACTTAAAGAAGCTGTACGACACGACGAAAGAGTGTTTAAATGGCCTAGAGAACATAGACATTAATGTTCCAGTATGGGGTCCCCTTCTCGTGTACCTACTATCTTCCAAACTGGATGACGTCACTCACGGTGACTACATCAAAACCATGAAGCATTCAAGAGAGCTTCCAGATTTAGAAGAGTTTATGGAGTTCCTAGAATTGCAGTTCATGACTTTGGAAACATCCCGTACTAAAAGGAACGGAGGAAAACAAGGTTATTCAACGAATAAAAGCCATAACCAGCATAAAAGTTATAATAATAACAAATCATCAAACATTAAAGACTCAGAAAAGTGGACAAAAACCTTCCATGCATCACTGAAAAAATGTCCACTTTGCAAAAACGAACACGTGCTGTGGCAATGTCCAACATTCTTGAACATGGATGTCGCAACGCGAAACCAAACAACAAGTAACTTGAACTTATGCAAAAATTGCTTGTATAGCCACGGCGGAAATAAATGCAAGTCAACAAAAAAATGCCGCACGTGTAACTTCAAGCATAACTCCCTTCTTCATGATGATAATCTGAAAGGGCAACAGTCAAAGCCGACCACACCAACGGTGGCTGAGAAGACATCTAACCATATTAATGGCGAACAAGAGATCCTTTTAACGACTCTTCAACTAAGGGTCAAAAATAAAGAAGGAGATCTGCCTTCGGGCGTTACTGGATCAAGGCTCTCAAGTAACCTTGATTACAGAAAATGCTGCTCAGCGGTTGAACTTACCCCGAAACAAAATGAACGCTGCTGTCACTGGTGTTGGGACTATAATGGGCAGAAGTAAAGGGATGATAAAATTGGAATGTAAATCTATCCACTCGGATTATACATTCCAAACCGAAGCTTTAGTAATGAGTAAACTCGTCAATAATCTGCCTAACTCAACGATCAACGCAGAGAGCTGGACGCATCTCCATAATATCAAGTTGGCCGATCCAGCCTACAACATCTCTGGACCCATCGATTTACTGCTTGGAGCTGATGTTTACTCCGATGTGATCTTAGGAGGAATAATCAAGCACAATAATGACTCGCCAGTAGCGCAACAAACAAAGCTGGGCTGGATACTGTGCAGTGCAACAAAGCAGTTTAACTGTCTAGTTACTCTAACAGAGCTAGACAACCTAACAAAATTTTGGGAGTTAGAAGACATTCCTTCAGAAACTGAACCAACATCGGAAAACGAATACTGTGAAAAATATTACACAGAAACAACAAAGAGATTAAGCGACGGGCGTTATGTGGTGAAGATGCCGATGAACGCTAACTACGAGCAAAACATTGGAAACTCAAAACCTCAAGCCACAGCACAATTTCTTCGTTTAGAAAAGAAAATGAGGAGACAAGATCACTTCGCTAAACTATACAGAGAGTTCATCCGAGAATACATCGAATTAGGTCACATGAAACCAGTGACAGAATCCGAAAGTCGAGTACAAGCGTTTTTACCGCACCACGGCGTGTTAAGGGAGAACTCAACAACCACCAAATTACGAGCTGTTTTTAACGCATCAATGAAAACAGACTCCGGGTACAGCCTAAACGATTTGATGGAAAAAGGGCCAAACCTTCAAAAAGACATTTTATCTCTGATCATAAAATGGCGGAGCTATAAATATGTTCTAACGGCGGACATTAAGAAAATGTACCGTCAAATCCTTATTCATCAAGATCAACAATGTCTTAAAAAAATTATTTGGAGAGACTCCATGAGAGAACCACTTCGAGAGATGCAGCTGTGTACCCTAACGTACGGGACCAAAGTCGCTCCATTCATAGCGATGCGCACTCTCCAACAGCTGGCCAAAGATGAAGGCAACGCTTTCCCTCTGGCCCAAAAGGCGCTACTGAATGTATTTTATATGGATGACGCCATCACGGGTCACCATACCATAGAAAAAACAAAGCTACTGCAAAAAGAGCTAAGCGAACTTCTGAAGAAAGGTGGTTTTGTGTTACGGAAATGGTCTACAAACGAACCATCTATTCTCAAAGAACTACAGACGAAGGAGAAAACCAATAATAACGAATTCAACTTCAAGCAACAAGAGTTCAGCAAAACACTTGGACTCGCATGGAATGACGCAAGCGACACATTCCATTTTATTAGCGAAGCGCCAAACAACAACAAAAATGCACCATACACTAAACGCAAGCTATTGTCAGAAATAAGCAAGATTTACGATCCGCTTGGTTGGTTGGCACCAATGACCATCCAAGCAAAACTGCTTTTTCAAAAATTGTGGAGTGACAACTATCAAAACATTGGCTGGGACGAAAAGGTACCAGATTCCATAGAAAAGGAATGGATAAAAATTAAAACCGATCTGCCAAACATAAATACCATAAGTTTACCAAGATGGATAAAAAACGAAAACAATCGGCCGATCGAGTTACAAGCCTTCTGTGACGCGAGCGAGAGAGCCTACGCATGCGTTATCTACAGCCGAACTACGTCACCCACCGGCGCTTACGAAACTACATTACTCGCAGCAAAAACTAAGGTGGCACCGCTCAAAAAGAAAATAACAATACCGAGATTGAAATTATGCGCCGCAGTTTTGCTAGCGAAACTCCTAGAAAGGATAACTAAGATCCTGGAAGAGAACGAGCTCAGGATTACATGCTGGACTGATTCTAAAGTAGTTCTAGCATGGCTTCAGGGAAGCCAAACTAAGTACGAAAAGTACATAACGAACAGAACCAGAAAAATATTAAACGTCGTGCCTGCGATAAACTGGGGTTACGTAAAGACAAACGAAAACCCTGCCGACTGTGCCACAAGAGGACTCCCACCGCAAAAACTGGTCAGCTTTAAACTGTGGTGGGAAGGCCCTAAATGGCTCAAGGAGCAAGAAACACAAGCCATTGCTTCAAAAGAAACCTATACCACAAATGAGGGCTCTTTAACAAACTGTTACACGGCTAATAGTACGGAACCCATGTCGATTAAAAATGAATTAATTCATTCATTAATTGAGCGACATAGCAACCTAGATCGTATTACAAGAATACTCGCTTTAGTGATACGTTTCGCTGATGCATTACGAAGCAAACGAAGGTCAATCGTGTGCCGTGCACTGAACTTGAATGAAATAAACAACGCATTCTGTATAATTATCAAATCAGTGCAAGAGAATTACTTTAAAAACGAAATTAATTCTCTCAACAAATGTGGGAAACTTCCAAACAGAAGCACCATTTTGAAATTGAACCCATTTTTAGATACAAGTGGGGTCCTACGTGTTGGAGGACGTCTTAACCACTCAAAGTTGCCGGTGGAGACTAAGCATCCCATCCTCGTTCCAGGAGAGGGCAGACTAACCCAACTCATCGTTGAAAAGGCACATCAACAAACCTTACACGGTGGAGCGAGATTAACACTTGCTTACACTAGAAACAATTTTTGGATCATCAGCGGTAACCGAACCGTCAAGAAGATACTGCGACAATGCATTCGATGCCGGCGATACGCAACTAATAGATCTGAACAACTAATGGGCAATCTTCCTAAAGAAAGGATCACTCCATCGACGCCGTTTTCACACACTGGCATTGACTTTACAGGCCATGTGGATGTGAAGATAAACAAAGGCCGCGGGATAAAAACCTGCAAAGGCTACATAGCCATATTCATATGTATGTGCACAAAAGCAGTACATATTGAACTTGTTTCGGACCTCTCTACGCAAACTTTCATCGCAGCATTAAAAAGAATGTGCGCCAGAAAAGGAACTCCAAAACACATCTACTCCGATAACGGAACCAACTTCGTCGGAGCCGCAAGAGTCTTACAGGAAGAGTTCCAAAAATATAAAACAATGCTATCCTCAGAGTTCTTTAGAGAGATCAACGACCTTCAAATAGAGTGGCACTTCAACGCTCCATCCTGGCCATCAGCAGGAGGCTTATGGGAAGCTGCTGTACGTTCCATGAAAGCACACCTGAAAAGGGTAATCGGAGAAACGAAGCTTACATATGAACAATTTGCAACACTTCTGACTCAAATCGAAGCGTGCATGAATAGCAGGCCGCTGTGTCCATTATCAGAAGATGTGGACGACCTGAACTATCTCACTCCTGGTCATTTCCTCACAGGGGGTCCAGCGCTAACACTGCCACTCAACGAACCTGAGGAAACGAAAGCAGTAGACATCAGAAACAACTGGAAACTCATTGAGCTCATGCGTGGACACTATTGGGAGCGCTGGTCAAAAGAATACCTTCATACATTACAAAACCGCAACAAATGGCAGCAAACTAAGGAGAACATACAAAAGGGCCAACTTGTCCTCATCAGAGAAAGCAATCTACCTCTGAGTAGGTGGGCAATGGGCCGCGTAGTGGAACTACATCCAGGCAGTGACAGCTTAGTCCGAGTGGTCACGCTCAAGACTCAGAATGGAGTCCTCAAAAGACCAATTACAAAACTTGCCCCGTTACCTATAAACGAGGTATGTGAAAGCATTGATTCACAGAAATTGATTCCAGAAACGAAGCCCTGCAAGCAAAATAAAGGGATCAAAACCAAGAGAAAAGTAAATAGCTTGCTTTTGGTGTTGCTAGTAGCGTTCACAACGCTATCAAGTGGGTTATCAACACCCCTGCAACATTTCAAAATAACAAAATTGATAGAAAATCAACCAGTGTATTTTGACCCCGTCGGAAATATCCAACTAACTCACGATGAATGGAAGCTTCTAGTGTACTACAACCTATCAACATTCTGGCAAAGTACAACAAAGGTGGATAAATATGTGGATCGTTTAGCACAAATGTGTGATACGATGCCTAACGAACCATGTCACGCTACGACTCAACAATTGAAGTTCGAAATGAGCCAGCTGAACGAGTACAACATACTGCTACGTTCTCAACATCGACAGCGAAAGCGACGTGGCTACGTCAACGGCGTAGGAAACCTTGCACGAGCCCTATTTGGTGTCCTTGACAGCAATTTTGCCGAAAAATACGCCCAAGACATACAAAAAATCAAAACAAACGAGCAATATTTACTGCAGCTCATAAGAAATCAGACACTGATTATCGAGGCAGAAAATAATGTCATAAAGAAAAATGAAGACTTCGTAAAAACGCAACTGAAAGGAATTCAGCAATTTATGAACGAAACCAAACATAATACGGCAGTGATAGAAAACCGGTTTCAAATAATGAAAACAATGAGTGACGTCAATGCTGGAGCCTTAACTGCAAGCCTACTTATCGCAGTACTGAGAAGAAACCAACAAATGCTCCTAGATGCATTGACAGATATCTATCGAGGTCATCTCGATATGAACCTATTCACACCGGAGCAACTATCTGAACAAATGAACTACATTGCGGGTATTATACCGAAAAGGTTAACACTGCCTATCAAAACCAGCAATGGAGCAAACAACAAAAATATTTACAAAATTATTTATGTCAAAGCCCGGATTAACGAACAGTACCTGCTCTTTGAACTACATATCCCGTTACTAAGCGATGACGAGTATACATTGTATCGCAATATAGCTATACCTAGACACCAAACTGCTGACCAATGTCAGGTGATAGCGACAACAACACAGTATATTGGAGTTAACTTCGCAAAGAACACCTACATACAGATGGAAAAGACGCAAACAAATGACAGCAGACAACCACATTTGCCACGCCTCTACAACTATCAGCAACTTGCATGGAGCCACGGCATCTTGCGAAGCCCAAATACTGAGCCAAAATGTAAATAACATTACATGCAATTGGGTACCTCAGCCATGTTCAGACCAATGGACAAAATTACGGAGACTCGCATTGTATGCGAGAATCGAATAACAACAACTACCATAACAAAGGCGGGGCTCCTTGCCCTAGGTCAAGATTGCTTACTACAACATAAAGATGTGACGATCTACTCACATAACGTTCTTAGTAGTAGTATCAATATTGGAATTACTTTGGAGGTGCCCACTATAGAATCACCAAATGATATGTGGAGCACATTCAAAAACACAAAATTCGTGCTACCTAACCTCAATTTATCTAATGAACACACAATATTAGATAACCAGATAGCTGCACAAAAGGAACGAGAGAGCCTACCTTACGAGTTAAGTGTCCACGACATAAGCAACTACGCCATAAGCACTTTGCTAGTGGGAGGAATCGTCGGCGCTATAATAGTGTGGCGACTAAGAAGATACTATCGACATCAACAAGCACGCAAGACGGCCAACAGGACTCGAGAGAGGACGGAGGATATAGAACTGAAGGAGATGCCTGTCTACGGTAAAATAAGAAGTGGACCCTCGTCGAGCAACCGTCTACAGCAATCAGCAGCAACAAAATTCAACCTTTGAATATTTAAGAATTTATGTAATTTCATGCTTACTGTTTAGATTATTTAAGAATTTATGTAATTTCTTGCTTTACTGTTGACAAACTTTTGTGTTATATCATTTTACATTCTGTAACGCTAGTGATCTGAGCACGTATACCTTTCCCTCGGGAGCATGTACGAGCCAATAATGCTCATACAACTAAAGTACGCCTATTTAAGTACTGCACAATATTAAGTAAATCAGTCGTAACTAAAACACCGGCACACGCTAATTTGCGCGTTGACGTAACTTAACATTAAGTGCGGCTCAGGTTACTAGCAGCAACCTAAAACTGTGTCCATAATAAATATTTGGAACATAACAGTGGTTTGGTGTTAAAACTAACTTCTACAACTACCGGGTTACTCGGCAACGACGAGAAAACCCCAACACAAGCATTCGGCACTTTTCCCGTCTCATACGAAAGGCGAAACAGGTGTGTCAGGATTGGAGACAGTTCAGGCGCACTGGTTCTGAGAACAATTACTGGAATTCCGTCGGGGCCACTAGCTTTGTTCACGTCAAGATTGTGCAGCGCCCTACGAACGTCCTTTTGATGGATGCGAATGTCCGACATACTCCTCTCGCAACCATCAGAAGAAGGAGGAGGCTGCGCGTCACCAGAATCTGGACGTGAAGATGCCGCAAATAGAGAGGCAAACAAGTTTGCTTTCTCCTCAGCGGAGTGGGCTCCCGTCGGGCTTCAGCAGCGGTGGTAGTGAGGGACGGCAGAAGTTCGATTCAACCGGTTTAGCTAGGGACCAGAACGCTTTACTACTCGCTGGATAGGAAGCAAGTTTAGTCCCAATACGGCTTATGTGATCAAACCGAGATCTTCGCATCACCTTCTTGCAGGACTTAGCAGCCCTATTGTAAGCTCTCTCGCTGACAATGCGCTGCGCTTATATAATGTTACAATAGTTTAACAAGCGCCACAGTTTATAAAATATGTAAGGTTAATTCTAAAAGTATAATAAGTGAGATACGCAATTTAAGCTGGTGGAAAAATATTATATCAGCAAAATGCTTTTATTCGGTCGTTTCTTTATTTGTCGCATATAAGTTGTCGGCAAATTGCTCGGCAAATTGTCGGCAAAATTGTCGGCAAATTGTCGGCAAATTGCGAGGAGCTCGTGGCTAAATAATAACAGCCGCACGGGTCGATCTTCAAGGTTAAGCAACGCTTGACGAGGTCGGTCCGTGGATGGGTGACCATTTTCAACATACCGAGTTTCCTCCGTGCCTCGGAAAGCACGTTAAGCCGTTGGTCCCGGCTGTCATTTGAAGATCTTTGACAGTCGTTACGGGTAGTCAGAAGCCTGAGATCTGACACCAGTCTTGCCAAGGGGTATCGTGTTACCCAGTTACTGGGTTGTGGAGGTCAGATAGGCAGTCGCTCCATGTAAAACACTGGTACTCAGCTGAATCCGGTAAGACTGAAAGCCGACCCCAACAATAATTGGGAAAAAGGCTAGGCAGATGATGATAAGTTGTCGGCAAATCTATACTAATATTATAAAGAGGAAAGATTTTTTTGTTTGTTTGTACCGAACAGGCTCCGAAACTACTGGACCGATTTAAAAAATTCTTTTACCAATAGAAAGCTACATTATTCCTGAGTGACATAGGCTATTTTTTTATACCTAAAACGGGTCCTGTGGGGTGGCCCACGGGAGCGAAGCCGCGGGGAACAGCTAGTTAGTATATAAAGCAGTAAGTTTCACATTTTGAGTTTGCAAATATTTTTTTCGGTACTTTCATTACCACCCAAAAAAACATAAAACAGGAACAAGACAAAATAAAAGAAATCTAGAAAAAATACCTACCAACTATATCATAATAATAACAATGAAAAGATTATCATAAAATAAAAGTTGTATTTTTGTAAACAGATGCAATAATAGATGTCATCACACCGACTGCTTATCGAGATACACAAAATGGCGACAGCCTATCTCTCCGGTAGATCTTGTGTTTAGGTCTCAAGACTATCCGAATTTGTTATTTTACGTTGTTATAAAAATATTTTTATGATATTGTTAACAAAGCACTTTATATTGGGACACAATCGCCTTTCAAACTCCTGGTGACTCAGATTTTTTGTGTTTTTTATGGCAAATGTCTTTTATTTTCCGGGTCTTTATTTTGTTTTTACAAATCAATGTAATAGCGATTTCGTTATATAAGTTCTGGAACTAAAATCAACACAAAAAAAAGTTAATTCAAAAAATCTAAAAACCCGACTGCATAAGCGATCTAAAAAGACGTAAATAAGAAGAAAATCATACTGTGCAGTCGGAGCACTTTTCTGTTCTGTGAGTCGGGGGATACATATTCGCGAGTTGGCTGACCAAAACCAAATCTCCGACTGCACAGCATGATTTTCTTCTTTTTTACGTCTTTTTAGTTCGCTTCTTAAGCAGTCGGGTTTGTGATTTTTTTAATTAACTTTTTTTTTGTGTTTTATTTATGACTTTTTAGTTTACATTTTTTTTTCGAATTAGTTATATTTAAACATATAAGTATTATATATTTCTAAAATCACCTCTTAAAACCCTTTATTTTGATACCCCACACGATGGGTAAAAAATATGGGCCCCCACAATATTCCGCCCAAATCCGCCATTTTTCTATTTTCTATTTTTACGATTGACGTAAGAATCATCAAAATCGGCCAACGCGTTTGGTCTCTAGAACGCCACATAGGCACAAACATACATACATAGACTGATAAATACTTTGGCAGTCGGGTAAAAACACATTGGTAATTTACGATCCTGAAATTGGGTGTAAACAAGGTACTTATACCTTTTATTTTGGACGTGCATTTGAGATCCAAACACATAAAAATGTTCATATACCTAGGTATCAATTCATTCACGGTTTCTTTTTCTACAGTGAGGTTGTGTATGTTTACGCTTTTGCTTTTATGCCGCTACTCATTACAGTCAAAGGAAAATAGGTTATTGTGCCACTCGCAAGCGTGTACTTACGTGTTTTTTATCGGTGAACAAACGTGTCTTTGGTGCGCTATGCTAACGAGCTAATAAGTAAAATATGAGTATGTTGTGAGTATCATTAGAAAAAATAAAATTACTAGCTGGTGATTCCAAAAGGTTCCTCCTACAAGATGAACTAATCCTCTGCCAAGACCTGACCTTCTAGACAAGAGACTAAGATAGGTGTCGGCTGTTAAATAAAGCTCAAAATCTAAATAAGCAGATGGATAAAGTCACAATAAAAAACCATCTTTAGGTGTTTTTTGTTTACTTCATTCACGAAAAAGTTTGCTTTCTTGCTTAGTCACATTTAATCAGCACTGAATGTCACAGACACTCACTGCTGATTGAAAATGTGACTCAAAGCGAAAATCAAAACAGATTGATTGATATTGTATAAAAATATTTATTAAAAAGAAAGATATTCCATACATTCAATTATAAAGGTTTTAGTTTGATGTCAACTAAGCGTTGGTAAATAGGTTATGACATTTATATTATTAACTTTTTTATACAATTTTCTATTTGATAGTAATTTTATACTCACTGCAGTCAGTCAGTCAGTAGCTTCAAAAAGTAACATATATCATCATGACTCAAATTCGAAAACGAGATACGATGGGACTTCAAATGTGACATTTCGTTCTCTAACATGGAAAACAAGATTATAAGGCCGCTCTAACTATGCGACAATAGTACATCAATCGCGGCCTCACCGTAATAATCTCGATGTCCCAACCTTTAGCACTGGTGACTGGTCCTTTCGGACATTAGTCAAGTCACCCAGATTCCGAGCGGCCTGTAATCCGCACGAAATTGAAGACATCACGTCAACAAAGCTGTGTGAGTCCTCCGAAACAGGAGACAATCAAACGAGACGTGACAATGTTACTAAAGAACAACTTAATTTTTACTTTACGATGACAACTGAATTTTCAGAATCCATTAGAAGCATTTGCGATTCAAAATGTGTATCGGCAAAATCCCCTCAGTAAACGACTGCTGCTTATTTTATCAATTATCTCTGTTTTTTTTTCTCAATTTGAATATCGTCTTACCTTTAAACAAAGGCTGAATCTCTTTGTACGTTTTATGTAACGATTTTGGACAACGCTTTCGTAATTCTATCTGCCTTTTAATATAGTTGGCTTCGTTTGATCTTCTAAAAGAACTTGATATTATAATCGCAGCATAATGTAACAGCTATTTATGGAAAATAAGAAGATTTGATTCCAATTATAATATTTTTTGATGCCGCGTTTGAGAGAAGATTGGATTTATTTTCGATGGATCCCACTTTTGAATCCCATTTTAATATTTTTGGCGTTGGATCCCACAAAACATTATTATGTATTTCCTTTGGATCCCAAATTTAAAAAATGCAAGAGAAATACGTTTTATTGTCGTTGAATCCCAAAAACTGTTGCCGTT
The DNA here is from genome assembly GCA_945859665.1 of Anorthoa munda. NCBI lineage: Eukaryota > Metazoa > Arthropoda > Insecta > Lepidoptera > Noctuidae > Anorthoa > Anorthoa munda. The sequence continues at coordinate 30,471,162 of OX243908.1, read as the reverse complement.
GAATCCCAAATGCTTAAAAACATCTGAATGTGGGTACTTTCAACAACAAAATTGTTTAAATAAAATGAGATTATACATTATTAACAGACTTCAAAAAGGAGGAGGTTCTCAATTCGTCGGAAACTTTAAAAAAAATGTATTTTACCCGATTACTCAAAGACGCCCGGACCGATAAATAATAAAATAAATATTAATTAATATTATTATATAAATAACTAAAATTGAAGTGGCGCTCGAAAAGAGCACTTGGAAAGATATGGGGGAGGCCTTTGCCCTGCAGTGGTACATTAACAGCTAAATAAAACATACAAATATAATGTTAATGAAAATCTTAATGTTATTGAATTATAATTATACATTTAAGAAAAATCATTATCAAAATCTCTATCAAGAACAAGTCAATACTGTAATATAAAAAAAAAGAAAAAAGAAGTAGATATCGTGAGGAAACCGGCATGTCCTAGAACCAAAAATTCGAAGACATTGTAACATCCGCCAACCCGCACTGGGCCCGCGTGGTAGATTACGGGCTACGGCCCTTTCTCTTTCACAGAGAGGAGGTCTATGTTCCAGCAGTGGAAACATTAAAAGGCTGATGATGAATATTAATATAAATAATTAAAATAAATCAATTGGACCACGGGTCTTCGGTAGGGGCAGTTGTCCAATCATTATTTTTAGTTGGACAACTGCCCCTACCGAAGTCCCGTAGTCCAATTAGTTAGACATTATAGTTGGACCAGGACCCCTCAACGGATAAATCGATCTAGCTCCTCCCCCAAGCGTTGCCACATTGACCAGTCCCGTGCGTCTCGCAACCAGCGGATACCCGCAACCTTCACCAGGTCATCGGTCCACCTGGTGGGAGGCCTTCCAACGCAATGTCTTCCGGTTCGCGGTCGCCACACCAGAACCTTTCTGCCCCATCTGCTATCCGTTCTGCGAGCAATGTGCTCTGCCCACTGCCTATTAAGTTTGGCAATTCTTCGGGCTATGTCGGTAACCCGGGTTCTCTTGCGGATCTCTACATGTCTGATTCGATCACGCAAGGAAACTCCGAGCATAGCCCTCTCCATTGCCGTTTGAGTGACTGTAAGCTTTCTGATAAGGCCCATTGTAAGCGACCACGTCTCAGACCCATATGTCATCACTGGCAACACACACTGGTCATAGACTTTCGTCTTGAGACACTGTGGTAAGTTGGACGAGAAGATACCGCGCAACTTCCCGAACGCTGCCCAGCCGAGTCGGATTCGACGGTTGACCTCTTTCTAGAAGTTGACCCTACCCAATTGGATCGTTTGTCCCAGGTAGACATAGTCGCCCACAACTTCGAGTGTAGAGTCTCCGACCTTGATAGGAGTGGGTATGGGCATTCAACATCACCTTGTTTTTTTTTACCTTCTTTCGGAAGCTCTACTGAGATCATCGAGCATTATACTGAGGTCCTCCACGGTCTCAGCCATAACCACTATATCGTCGGCAAACCGAAAGTGTGTGATGTACTTGCCATTAACGTTGATGCCTAGCCCTTTCCAGTCCAGAACCTTGAAGACATCCTCCAGTGCAGCGGTAAACAGTTTCGGAGATATGACATCTCCCTGTCTCACACCTCGCTGCAGAAGGACGGGTTCCGAGGCCTGATCCTGAAGTCGAACTGACATGGTGGCGTTTTTGTATAAACACTTCAACACTTCGATGTACCGGTCAATGTGGCACCGTTGGAGAGACTGCAGTACAGCCCAAGTCTCGATCGAATCGAAGGCTTTCTCGTAGTCCACAAACGCTAAACAGAGAGGCAGGTTGTACTCTTCGGTCTTCTGTATAACCTGCCGCAGCGTATGTATGTGGTCTGTGGTTACCTTTTATGTGTGCAAATAAAGCATGAATTAATTTATGTTTCATTGTTCTGTATTTCATTCATTCAATCATTTAATGTTCGGTGTGCCGAAAACACGCTGCTTTTTAAATGTTTGATAAAGGTTAATCACTTTTCTTCTAAAAAGTACCCATATTATTATAACATGGGATTCAATGGGAATAGTAAATGGGACCCATCGCCAATACCTAAAAAATGGGATCTAAAAGTGGGATCCAACGAAAATAAATCGAAGATTGGAAATTTTTAAAAGGTCAAAGTGCTTTTATTTAGTAGGGTGTTTGGATATTTTGGCTTCATCGGCCGAAATAAGTATACGCCTCTCTTTTATAATTTTGACGTTATTTTGCACTAACTACGTTTAAGTAAGTAATAAGTTATACATAATTCAGGTGCCTGTTTTGAGATTTTGTGGTTATTAAGCTCAAGCTTAAGACTCAACTTAAATACATTAAACTAAGTAACTAGCCCCATAATCTCGTCCCTCGGATCGATGCACTTACATAAGATGGTACCTAACAGTTCGGCGACTAAGACAGCCGCTATGCGGTCGCGTCCCGACACTTAATATACCCGCGCACCGCATACTTTACCCCGACGACACGAACGTGCGACACGCCGAACTGGTATTGCATTTTATACTGTAAGCTATTGGGACTAAATTAACTTTTTAAAGTAAACGGAAAAATACAAACGAAAACTTAAGCCTTTTTCTCATGGGGTTAGCAGAACCTACAGTACGCCACCGGCTACGATCCTTGCGTAATCCTATTGCGCATCAAACGCTACAAAATCAGGTTATACACGCACACCGGTTATGAAATATAAAAAATAGGGAAAACAATTCTAGTTAATCTAATAACACTGTGTAGCACGGGGCGAATTAATAAGAAACTCGATAGGAATGTTCAGTATGCTAAGAAGGATTATGGTTTTCTTACTCCTCCGATATTACATTCTGATTAATATCACTGCAGGTTCCAAGACAGTTTCTCAAAGACTCACCGAATTTCAATGCCTCTGCGTTTGCCTTATGGAAGATACCTCATATTGATAAATGATTTTATTTCTGTAAGTTGGTTTGTACAAATACTTTTACATGCCGATCATATTTTTTTAAAACTAGATGAGGTCGGCGTTTCCTCTCTGACTACTCTGAGAAGAAAGGCCGAAACAAACTCAGAGGTCACAGTTTATTTTAAAGTCCAGACAAAATCTTGGTTAGATCATGTGAAGACCATGTAGACTGATGTATGAAATGGTCTTTTGAGGAAAGAACCAGCCAGATTGAGTGGACCTGTCCAGTCAGTGCACGCATTTGTCAATAACCGTGCAGCTCAGCTCAACTCAGAATTTGAGGAGCTCAACCAATTCGCTAGGCTTGTTCGTAATTCTTTCCTTCACTCTTGACAGATCGTTTGTGGTCAAGATGGATTGTATCTATTTATAGTAGTCGTAACTCGCCTTACAATCTTTAACAGAAGGCGTTCTATGGAGTCGTTAGTCCGCCTCGTGACATGACCAACAAATTTTTGCATTGTGAAAATCAGTTAGTGTTTTCATTTTAAACGGATGCTCTATAAATAAAACTGCACTTTATTATTTGTCGTTGGCAACAAAAGCAAAACTCCGCTATTTGTTTTTCATTACTGCTGCTGAAAGTGAAGCGGGCTATAAAAACATCGATGGCACTCAGATACCAATCGCTGTGTTCTGTGCACAGATATTATGTATGTTTTTATCTTCTGTGACATTTTGTAATATTACTAGATTCTACCAGCTAATTGGCCTGCATGAAAATCATTCAAATGAAACAAACACCTGGGATAAGAAGCTTATGTATTTTTCCAAGATCTAATGAATCTCTATAAAAAAGAAATCATCAAAATTGATTCAGCGATTTAGGCTTGAAAGAATAACACACAAAAAGACAGGCAGAAATACAGACAGACAAAAAGATAGACGGACCGAATTACTTTCAAGTTTATAATAATTTATAAGAGGTTCTGTGTTTCCCGATGGCTACGTACAACCTAGATGTTTTTAAATTAAGAGTGAATAGATGTCTTCTAGGCTAGCGTGCTTCACCGACGACCACATCATCGCTTACCATCAGGTGAGATAGTGGTCAAGCGCGAGCCTATCATAAATAAAAGTTCTTCTTAGGTACATCACAGTTTCAGTAACTAACTTAATCCTGCAGCTTCGCTAAGCTATGTCACACACCGATAGTGTGTGGTTTTTCGATTTCGATCTGTAAAACTATTTTCATTCTCGTATTAGCACTTCCATAGATTAACTCAAACAAAACAAACAAACAATTTTAATATCTACTATTTGGATTCTTTATGATCTCAAATAAAGGATAATTAAATTATTATTATACCTTGTAATATTATTAGTTCAAATACACTTTAATATCAGAAATTGATTAAACAGTTAAGCTCGATTTATCTCCCTCAGAGAGCCATTACGCTCGCAAAGCTTAAAGTGACTTATAGTGTGAGTTCTGTTTAATTAGCAGGTAGGTCTGGGCACATTAATCATGCTAAATATTGAGAATTTCTAGCTGTACGAGGATCAATTATAGTGTCACCTAGGTAGCTGTTCTATGAATGCTTGCTCAGTAATAGTACTTACACCGAAATACTACATATTAAAATAAGTAAGACCCCGCATGCAGGTTTTACAATTTTATAGTAATACTATGTTTTAAATATTTTCATACTATAAATGAAAAAAGATGTATACAAAAATTAAAAAGAACGAAAATAATAATAATCGGAGTCTAAAATTTCAACTCCACTCAACTTGACTATTCTACTATCTCACCTGATATTAAGCGATGATGTGGTTGACGATGAAGCACGCACTTAACTTTGTTTTTAACTTATTCAGTAAAAAATTATCATGTGACAGACTACCGTAATAAAAAGTGATTATAAATAGTGAAAAAACATTATGATGACACGAATAGGCTTGCTATGCAAACCGTACTTTTCAAGTGACAGTTGACAGTTCGAGGTCATTGAAGCGGTCTTACTTATTTGAAACGCATAGTATAGTCACAAAATAGCGCGTCGCTTACATATTTTGTGGTATGGATTAACAATCAATCTGGCTTTTGCAGCTATGGCTTCTAGTGTAACTAGATACAGGTGAATGCTAGCATTTTACAAGGAACGTGCTGTTGTGGTCTCTACTCCACCATCCAGTAATTTTACTTGGCAAGATTGGTTGCCAGACGTTCGGATTTCTGACAATGTACTCGTATTAACGGCAGGGTGGTTCAGGTAGCAGCTAATACCGACTGTACTAATGGACGAAATTGATGATTTTCAAACAACGCTGTAATAGTCGTTATCGATTGACAGAATGGTAGTAAGGACATGAGGCCTTACACAAGTGGCATTTTATCATCAAAAATGTGGCGATAGCGTTTTGAAAATTGTCAAAATTGTATGGGTATGTTAAACGTAGATCGAAAATATCATTAACCTGACCCTGACCTATAGATGAGACAGGGCTTGAAACCTCACGAGATCAGCAAATAGAATACATATTTTGCTGCACTTAGATAATCTTGAAACCAAAAAAAACCTGCATGTCCGAGAACCAAAAATTTTCGATGATATATGACTTCCACCAATTCTATAGGATTGCGTGGCAGTCTACAGCTCGCTCCCTCCCTCAAAGGGGAGGTATCTGTTCCCAGCAGTAGGAACATAAGAGGATGATTATGCTAGGCAACCATAAACGCTTTAATAACATGACATAGTTGTATGCAATTACTCCTCGTGACCTTCAACAAATCCACCTAAATAAATCACTCCAAAATGATTACGTCTCTTAATACCACTTCCCACAAATCCTAGACAACATAAAATGCAATATAGGCAAACAAATGGGGGCCATATTAAATAGGGCAAGTTTCAGGTGTAGTAGTAACAGCTACCAGGGTACCAGGGGCCCAGACAAGTGAAGGGCCTCGCTTAAGAGCTCATTCCGCGAAATTAAGCAAGGGAGTACGTCTAAGTCGCAAGGCTTAAGGTTTGATATGTGGAGCAAAGCAGGAGGCGGAGCGAACTGGCTGGTTTCGTGGTTTCTAGTGTCTAGTGCCTTAAGTCAACTAGATATACTATCTTACCTAGTAAAAAAAGCTTGGTAAGTTGCCTTTTTGTTTATGTTTTATTAATTTTGTGAAATTGTTTTGTAAAATATTGATTCTTCTTAGTTTTCTTTCTATTTGGAAAGCCAATTGGGCAATAGACTGATAAAAAATGTTAAAGCAGTGCCGAGGAACATAGTGTTACTAAATTTCTCTCTACTTAGGCTAATGAATGAATTCATTTGCCAATTTTCTGTCTTAAAAAAGGCGATCTAAAAATAACGAAGGATTTTCTGTAAAAGGTTTTGAAAAACAATGCGATGATGAGAAATTTTCTAGCATCAGTCACAGAAAAATAAACACGTTATTCCTTTTGTGTATGATGTCATCCATTACTCATACACACGCTTCTGTCCCTGGTTTACACCACATGTGAAGGCAACAGGACAGAAACCTTAAATCGCGTTAGTAGCGAGCGAGTGTTTATAATGCCCGCCCCGCGCCCCTTGTTACCGGAATAATCGAGAATAATCGGGATTGAACCGGATTTGGGCAGTTCCGTCTAGTTAGGGACTGAGCAAAAACGTTGTAATTACTTGGAGGTTCTATTATACCTACGTCAAAGAAAACTTGGTGTGACAATGTGATTTTGATTGCTTAGTTAGACTTCAATAATGTTTTCTAAGTTTCTATATCATTTTCATGGGTTTATTAAAAGACACTTAAAGAGGAACCCAACCAGGCAGTAAATAAGTCATCTTCTTTATATCTCATACTAATAGCTTTTTTTCTTTCTTTCTATTTTTAAAATACTATACTAATAATAAACTAATACTAAATAAAACTTTTTGGGGCTGAGTCACCCGCCTCCGTAGGTTACCCTACACATGGTCCCCGGGTGGTGCTAATCAGGTGACACTAACTGGTAGTAGGTTTCCGCCGAAGGCTTGCGACCACCCACCGAGCAAAGACGTACCGCCAAGCGGCCTAGCCGTGTTCCGGTACGATGCTCGGTGTAGCCACAAGAGGAGTTGGGTCGAGATAGTTGGTTCACTGCAGGCAGACCAGCCTGACTCGCGTGTGTATGGGTCTATCGGGAGATTAATCGCGGAGGGTAGCGAGATCCGAGGTACGGTGCGGCGCTGGCCGACCGCAGGTAGTTGGGGGCCCAAGTAGTGTGCCAGCCACACCCGAAAGGCTGCCCTGCCAACTGTCAAAAAATCTCGGGATGCGCCATCGTGCTGGTTGGCGACCAGACGAGAGTACCCGATGGACATTCCCGGGGGGCTCGGGCGTCCCCGCAGTCTCCAGACTAGCCCCCAATGATGGCGTCCTGTCTACGCGTGACTGAAGGTTGCCAGCGTGGAACCTCGTCTCACTTCCTTCTCCTCCCCTTCCTTTCACTCACATATAATGCCAAGGAACAAAAAGAAAAAAGCTGAACAGCGACAGCACTCACTCTCACATAAGGTGCACCTGAGCAACATCCGAGGTCTGTACTCTAACCTTGTCGCAGTCCATCACCACCTCGAGACTGAGAAACCAGCACTTTTGTTCCTTACGGGTACGCAGATCGGATGTCCGTCGGACATGACGTACCTATCTTACCCAGGATTTACCCTTGAGCACAAATTCAAGCCACGTGCGGATGTATGCATGTATGCCCGTGACGACATCTGCTATCGGCGTCTCCGTGACCTTGAAGACTCTAAATACTCAGTGCTATGGGCCCTGGTGGACACAGGTCTGGATAAGATTATCTATGCCTGTGTCTACCGATCACATAGCGGTGATCTTGAGACAACCAGGATCACACAGTACCTGAGTGAGGCGGCTGATGTGGCCCAGCACGATACCCTTCCGCCCAATTAATGTTACTGGGGGACTTTAAAGGTTTATCCACATATATCAGGGCCGTGCCCGGGACGTGCACGGGACGTGAACAGACCGTGCCCAGTCAGGAGCTCAAAAAAATATCGGTACGTGCATTTTATATGAACACACGACGGACGTGTGTGAACGAGGTCATATAAAATGTACCCAACGATATTTTTTGAGACCCTGACGGGGCACGGTCCGTCCACGTCCCTGGCACGGCCCTGATATGTGTGGATAGACCTTAATGCCCACTATCAGGAGAGGCTCTTCCCATACCAGTGCACTGACCATGCTGGATGAGAGATGCGAAATCTTTCGCTAGCGCTTAATCTTACCCAGCTGGTGCAGGGGTCTACGAGGGTGCCGGATGTTGATTCGCACACGGCCAATTGCTTGGACCTTCTGCTGACAACAGATTCAGACCGATACTCAGTGTCGATATCATCACCTTTGGGTAGTTCCGACCACTGTCTGGTGAAGTCTGCATCCGTCTACTCCCCGCCCGATCCCAGCCCGAGAGGCACCCGGCGGGTTTGGCAGTACAGGTCAGCAGATTCGGATGGGATACGAACTTAACTTAACTTAATTTCGCATGCTATCCTTGGCAGCCCACTTGCTTCTCTTTGGAGGATCCATCGTCATGCGTTGACGCCGTGACTGATGTGTTGCGCCAGGGGATGGAATACTACATTCCATTCTCTGACGAAGCGCTGTCCAGCGCTGACCGACCATGGTTTGGTGCCGAGTGCAACCGCGCAAATGCGGTTAAGCACAAAGCTTACCTGGCATGAGTCGACGCTCGAGTGCATAAAGCAAATGACGTAACTCAGAAAAAGAGAGCCTTGACAGACGGGCCAAAAGGCTTATCGGCAACGATGCACGCCCTCAAAGCTCCAGAGTCTTGAACATCGACGCCAAGTGGCCAGTCTGTCGGTTTTTTATCGGTTACATTTCGGGGAGTGTGCGATGGAACTGCACAATTTGATTCCGCCTAGCCCTTTCCATCACCGGACAACTAGACGTACGGCAATGCGCCACCGGTACGTGGTGGACATCCCACCCATACGTACAAAGCGTTTTGCGAATACTTTCATTGTACGCACAGCTAAGGAGTGGAATTCCCTGCCGGAGTCTTTGTTTCCTACAACCTTGGGGTCTTTAAGGCAAGAGTGAATAGGTTACTTCTAGGCAAGCGTGCTTCACCGTCGACCACATCATCGCTTACCATCAGGCGAGATAGTGGTCAAAAGCGAGCCTAAAGATAAAAAACAAAAAAAAAATACTTGCCGTCATATTTAGAAGTTAACCATTTGTTAAAAGTCAAATTGTGGCTAATGACCCTTAGTAAGCTAGACAGCTCAAATGTCTCTCGTGGACACCACTTTACATAATTTATAAGTTTTATAATCAACTTAGAGACGTCCTTACTGTTTTAATGAGCTTTATTAACCAACTAGTTTCTGCCAGCGGTTTCGCCCGCGTGAGTGTTAAAAATTATCCCGAGGAAATATATTCTCGGAATAAAAAGTATCCTGTGCTATAATCTATCTATATCTGTGCCAACTTGGGCGCACGGTTGGCGCAGTGGTTGAGCAATTGACTGCTGCGCTGCGTGTCGCGTATTCGATTCCCGCACGGAACAAATATTTGTATGACCTACAGATAGTGTTCCGGCTCTGGGTGTTTGTGTATTTGTTTATGAGTTTATATGTTTGTAAACGCACCCACGATACAGGAAGAAATTCCTAGTGTGGGGCAACGAATTTAAAAAAAAAGAAAAAGAAATAACTTCGTTTAGATCCTTTCAGTAGTTTTTGCGTGAAAGAGTAACAAACATATAAACACACTTACACACTCACAAACTTTTCCATTATAATATCAGTAGGATTGCTTTTATCAAAGATCAAAAATTCCAACGTTTTCAATACTATTGAAAGTTAGGTAACTATTTTTTTATCGAAGATCAACGTAAAAAGACCAATTTCTCGTTAGTATTTTAATCTTCGTCTTGTATCGACTTTGTCGTTTATTCTGTTCAATATTTTTATTTTGTCCCGCCTTAAGCTTTTCTCATTTCTTAAGAGCTCTGTAAATATTAGATTGCTTGCCGTGACTTAATTTTTTTTATTCTATGTAACTTGATCCCCTAGAAATTGCTTCAGAATTTAAAATAAAAGAGAGATGACATGTTTTCGTGTAGAATAATAATCTGTTTTAATGCCGCGAAATTTTTCAGGATTATTCTCGGGCAGCATATTTTTTTAATTGACATCAACTGAAATGAAGATATTGGATTTTATTCCATTCAATATTAAAAAAATTAAAATAAAAGTGGTCGCTACAACTTTTTCAATTATGTCTCTACCTTTTAGCATATCAGCCTATTTTAGTGGCATGTTATGACTTCTACAATTATACTTTATAAAAGATAGCTTGATCTCTGCGACATGTGTCAAACTGACGTATACGATATTGTTAGCCTGTCAAGCGCTATTGTTTGTCAAGCTATCTTTTATGAAGTATAGTAGAAATAACATAAAACCAAAACCTAAATATGTCTACAGAAAAATATACTATTTAAATTCAGAGCATAAAGATTGAAATGTAGTCAAATTGTTTTTCAGTCGCTTGGTATTTTTGTAAAAATCTTGCACTGTTCATATTTCTGAACTCAGAATTTTTCAAGCCATTTCCCACTCGATACGATAGATTCAGACAACCCTATTTTTTGATGTAACATCTGTCTTATTATTATTTTTTCAACAAAAATACTTCAAAATCGCCTCAATAGTTAAGGCGCTATGGTGGAACATTCGTAAATAAATACATAGACTCTGGCTATTATAACTCTGCGGAATTCATAAGTGGTATCCCCAAAAAGTTTTGTATTTGGTATTGTTTTACATCTATCACTTTCGTGTTACATTGTACATTGTTTTCACAAATCCAATTAGAAAAATGGTTAAACCTATTAGAAGTGGATTGCGGCAGTTATTTTATTACATGTTATGTATCGAGCTAATGATTTTGATATTTTTTATTTTTGCATATTAGATTATTTAACTAAGAACTATTTCGAATACTCATACGCCTGCAGTTCGTGACAAATTACAACATTTTGAAGCAAAACAAAAAATCAAACCGACTTCAAAAACAAAACACTACAAAGCCATAAATAACTTTCTTTTCCGAAGTCGGTGTCTTTTGTATCCATTGTTTTTCGTTATTAATACACTGACTTCGGAAAAGAAAGTTATTTTTGGCTTTGTAGTGTTTTGTTTTTGAAGACGGTTTGATTTTTTGTTAAAAAGTTTTTTACTTTTCTATTTTTAGTTTTGGTAGGTACCTCCAATTAACATGAAAATCATTTCCATCTTAATTGGAGGGATTCATTTATAGCCGAAGTAAATCTCATGACGATTCCAATTTGCCCAAACACGACTAGATTACATGGTTTTATGTCTGAGTTCCAGTGGCCATTATGGTATTCTTCATCAGTTCAACTTCAACAAATGATACTTTTTGAGTGCAAATGATTGCATTATTGATGAAAATACCAAAATCGCTATATTTATGCCTATAATATTTGAGGAGTTCCCTCGATTTCTCTAGGATCCCATCACCAGATTCTGGTTTCCTTATCATGGTACCACCCTTGGAATATCTCCTTTCCAACAATAAAGAATCATCAAAATCGGTTCATAAACGACGAAGTTATCCGCGAACACACATAAAAAAATATACATACGGTCGACTTGAGAAACCTCCTACTTTTTGGGAGGTCGGTTAAAAATGGTCACTAACAGTGATAAAACTGTATCAAATCCATGCTGCATCGTACTAAAGTGACTATTCTTTACCAGGAATAAATCAGAATATAAACAAAATAACCTATCAAAATCAATTTTCATAATACAGACGGTGTTACCTTCCCCAAATATTCGGTTTCCCAAATTTTTTGAATAATGCATAGTTATAATATCCAAAGATTACTTACACTGCTAAAATCACAACAGTTTCTTTAAGGCTTTGCCATAGTCAAAAATATTAAACAAACATACCATCACACCTGTATGCTCCAAGAGGGAGCAGGGCTAGGCAGAGTCTTAGCTATCTACAATACACTAAATTCACCAGTAAAACAAAAAGAAGTAAAAAAATAAAAACAAAAGAACTGGCAACCAAAAATGTCCCCTGATTAATATGTGGTGGGGTCACGGAGACCGCCGCCGCCGGGCCGCGGTCCTAGCTAATTAAATCGCTTTCAGAATTACCGGCTCATTGATATTGATTGGCCGTCGCTTTAATAAATATACCGACATATTTTACACAGCACACAAAAGGTTTTTGATCACCACAGCCCGGATTTGAAATTTACTGTGTTTTATAATTTAATTGATGGGTATACGGTAAGCCGCTTAGCGGTTTAATGCAGGTATGTATAATGCTTTATAATTATAATTTGGTCAATAGATTTTAGGGTAAATATAAAACAACCATATATTTAGGTGGTTAAAATGTATTGATTACGTAATCAAGGTCCAAAGCATTTTAATTTTTACCCGGCATATTATTCGCAACCACTCCAACTCCTGAAAACCAGAATTAACAGTAGCCACTACCCGAAACTCCTCTCAAGATCGGAGACTCTACACTCGAATTTGTAGACGATTATGTCTGCCTGGGACAAACGGTCCAGTTAGGTAGGTCTTTCTCTCTTCGAGAAAGACATCAACCGCCGAATCCGACTCGGCTGGGCAGCGTTCGGAAAGTTGAGTGGTATCTTCTCGTCCAACTTACCGCAGTTTCTCAAGATGAAAGTCTATGACCAGTGTGTGTTTCCAGTTATTACATATGGAACCGAAACGTGGTCACTCACAATGGGCTTCAGAAGGCTTAAAGTCACCCAAATGGCAATGGAGAGGGCTATATTCGGCGTTTCTTTGCGTGACCGAATTAGAAATGAAGTCATCCGCAAGATAATCAGAGGAGACGTAGCGTTGGCAGACCTCCCTCTAGGTGGAGCGATGACCTGGTCAAGGCTGTGAGAATCCGGTGGAAACGCACAGGACTGATCAGTTTTGCGACGCTTCGGGGAGGCCTATGTCCAGCAGTGGACATCTTTCGGCTGACTACCAAAAAGTGCCAGGACTATGAAGCTCGAGTAGTACCAGAAAAACGATTTAAAGCTAGTTGCAAACCAATAAGTTAGTTTAATCTTTAGCACGCATAGCTGAGGAAGTTTTTCATACAAGTGTGCAGACCACAAACAAGGTAACAAGTACCCAAGTCAAAATATCTCGACTATGATAACGAAGCTAAATTAAATTAGCTTAGCTCTTGCTCTGTAACCGGGGTCACAGTCCCGTACTGAAATTAATCAGAAAAGAACATCAGAGGAGTAAGAAATCTATGGCACCTATTAACATTTTTTTTATTTAAAACCTAGTGCTTTCAAACCTATAAAACAGCTGAGCGAAACACTACCAAATTTATTAACAAAAACATCCCGTACACAGTCCAACGAATATCATAGCAAAATAAATAGCATTTCAAGTTAAATTCAACATATTTTTCGTACAGTCGTGGACAGGTGCTCTCGCTTCAGCGGGCTGTCAGTAAAACGAATGGATTGCCCCATATTCATGTAATTACATCGGGCGACACTAAATAATGTAACATTGCAAGCTAAATTAATTTTAATCACTACACCCGTTTAAATTGTTTTATAATGATGAGGATCAAATCTGTCTATATTTAAGCTTAATTTGTATTTGGATTTTTACAGTAGGGTTGAGGTCTGGCTGTAGTTGGTTTGACCTCCGTTAATAAAGGCTTAAATATAACTGGTGAAAATATACTTAAATTTTACCAAACACCTTTTCCCAACCTCTTGAGGATTACAGGCGTGATGCTATTAAATACTATAAGTGAAATTTAGCCATATACTAAAAAGATAACATCGCTTTCAACTTTAAATTAATTTTCTGCTCCAGCCGATTTTCTCTAACCCCTAAATCAAATTCTGGCTTCAGAGTCGTTTTATCCAAATCTAATCCGCGAAAACAACATGAATACTGCTATAAACAAACACAAACAGTCGATAGAAAAAGTATGGAACTTATGAAATTATATTATTCTCGACACACAAGAGTTGAATACTAATCCAGTGGGGATGGCCGCTCCGTCCGATCACGAAGCTTCGTGATTGTAAATCAAGTTAAAATAAATAAATAAATCCTATATTTTTATGCTGATCGAAGAATAGATAGAAATCTGAGGACACGGCTTGAATTTCTTTGTTCTAGCTCCAAGCGTCAGCGAGAAATACGTAACCTATTTTTCTGTTTTCAACCGACTTTATAAAATGGAGGAGGTTCTCAATTCAACTGAATGTTTTTGCATGGTGGTTACGCGATTATGCTGCCAATGATGTCCCGATTTTAATGATTCTCTTTTTATTTGAAAGCTGGTGCTTCTAATGTGGCCTCATTTAAATTTGGTCTAGATCTGATGAGTAATTTTTAAGTTATCCCTAATAATGCGTATATTAATGGTATTATAACGTATCAAAAACAAAAAGGGAAAATATAAAACCTTTAAAAAAAAACTAAAGACTACTATGTTAGGTATTTTTGTTTTATTATCTTTCATGACTTTATAATAGGAACCTTATTCGCAGAAAAACTTCAACTGAATGTTGGTTGCGTTATTTTGAAACGTTACAATTCTGCTTCATCTAACTTTTGTAAACGACTTGTTACTCTCTAAACAAATACACTAGACTGAATTTTTATGATGTTCATCCTTTTGACTTTCACCTGGTGCCAAAAGATAACGTGTTAGACAGTTACTGGGTTTCCATAACTCAGTAACTGTGCAACCAGGTTGTCTGAAATATGTATCATCTTCAGCTTTTTAATTCCATGGTGACTGATTTGTATGTAGTCTGTATTTTATATATAGGCTGGTTAATTGATACGATTTGCTTGTTTTATTTATTACAACTCATGAATGCGTGTTTGCTTTCAGGCCACAAGAAAAGGAAGAGCATATGACATCTCTTTACAATAGATCACAATTATTATAGATAATACTAGAAATATTAATAACTTTGTGTTGGCATAAACATAGGTCAGATAAGCAGTCACTCCATGAAAAATATTGCTAATCAACTTCATCCAGTTAGACTGGAAGTTAAGCAGTAAATAGGTTAGGTAGACTGATTGATGTCTTTGACTTAAATCTTAATAATCAACCAAAAACGTAAGTAATAAAGCACCTTCAAAATAATTAAGGAAACATTAACTACAATGAACTGAGTGAGCGGTAAAGTCAAGCCATGCATATGCTATGCAATAGATCGCCTTAGTTTGGGATAAAGTTGATGTCGGAACAGACTGTGCAGTTCCACCATTACTCCATGTTTGTCTGCGAATGCGTCACCCTGACTTGAAAGATATGAATGCGTTTGTGGTGAGAAGAAGAAAGTTCTATTATAAAGCCAAAATATCTAGCTACGTTATACAAAACAGTCATTTTATCGTATGAGATTGAAAAGTTTAATCCTTTTATCCTAACTGCGAATATGAGTTAGATTTTTTCGCTTTAACGCCTTGCCGGCTGAACGGATTTGGATAAAACTTGGCATATAGATAGAGGACATATGATACCTTTTATCCCAGTATTCCTTTGAAAGAAAGAAAGAAAAAATATTTATTTGAAACCTGCACAGGAGACACGAAAAATATGCATATACAAAAATTAAAAAATAATTAAAAAGAAAAACAAAAAGGCTGCTATCTTAGCATGAGATAATAAAACACTTGTTACGTGTGCGAAACCGCGGGCAAAAGGCAGTAGTATTAAAAACGCGAAAGTTTGTCAGGATGAATTAATGTTTCATACTCTTTTACGCAAAATTTACAGATTAGATTTTGATAAAAAATTACAGTAATATATCATATGCATCAATATAACACGTAGACTGTAATTTATAAAGGTATTGTGCAATGGGGGCTACCGTTTTAGTGCTAACCAGTTGGCGCTTTCCTTAAATATAGCTGTTAAACATTGTTATTACGCGCACGGAAGCAAAGTTTGAATTAAAATCAAATCCAATGCCGTAGAAGTGCGATTCAATATAAAGTCAGTTTAGAGAGGCCACTTCTAAAAATAAAAAAAATATTTTCCGTAACATAAAACTATATTAAAGCAGTGGTTGCTAAAACCCCTACCTATCTCAATCTGCCATATTTGGATAATATTCACAACAATAAAAAAAACTCGCACTAAAAGCCAAAAAACTATGAAATTTGAAGACCTGAGCGCCTCTAGCGGCGAATTCACACGTGGTAGCAAACATTCAGCAAAAAATTGAAGATAATGGAGGAAGTACTAATTCCATGCGGGCGACAGCTACATATTATTTTACAATGCATGTCCTCGAAAAGAGCGTTTTCCAAGCAGCTAAACTGTGCGGAAAGTACCACTTTTTTTAACTAGTGCTTTTTACTTTTCTGTATATTTTAAATTTTTATCTCCAACGTCAGCCCGACGCATAGAGTTTTTATTATTTGAGAAAAGTTTTACAAATTAGTTAAGTACAGATTATCATTCATATAAAAGGTAAAATAAAACTAATACTTCATTAAAGGCGTTTTTAATTACTCTAGATTTAGATTTTGATTAATAAATTAATTTTAAATTTTCATTAAATATGTTTGGCAGAACGTATATTTTGCTCGTGCCTTTTTGCGTTACGACGTGACAGCTATTTGAACATGCGCAGTAGATGTGCCCGAGGAACTATTAGTTAATCTGTGGTATGCTGAGCGCTCTTGAATAAGCCCGCCATTTTATTAATTTCTTGCTTGGTTCAGATATATCTTTTTATTTTCTCGCACAGTGCATAGTAAAATGTTGTATGATACACGTACGTAAGATGATTTCCGACTCGTGTCGATTTATCGACTCACTCGCTTCGCTCGTTCGTGAATAAAAATGCCACTCATCGGAAATCACCTACCTTCCGCACTTGTAGCATAAATAACTAATGTAGTTCTATTTTAAAGCAAAAAGGTACTACATAAAAGTCATTTCACTGTCCAAGATTGAAATAACCTTTACATATTGTAAAATGCTAGCTTATGTACCAATTTGTGTGTGGGAGGTAAGTGTACTAGGAAGTGGAAATGCGGTCGTTTTCGACGTTTTGACCTTTAAAATTGTGACTATTTTTAGCCTCATTTTGATCGAAAGACTTTTAGCTGACTCTTTTTTATCGCTAATGGGCTTGCGTTTGCCTACTACCTTACCTGATGTCAATCTATAATGTGATTTGTTGTGATGTGTTCATTACAGGGGCGGACGTCTTTCGGGTTAAATAATGATGGTGATGATGACATCTTCAATACAGAAATAAACATTTATATTTTAAACGGAAACAGATATTGACAAAGAAGACTACCAAACAGGAAAGGCTGATAGATATTTTCATGATAGTTAGAAACTTTGTCCCACAGAACAATATACTACTACCACGTGACAAACTTCCTGAAACTATATAAACAATAACAGAACAAAGCACGCTCGTTCCAAGGACGCGAACATAGATATAAATCTAACTAGATAAAGCAAATCCCTTCATCTGTATGAAAACCAAGATTGCCACATTTTCACACAAAATTTAATAGCAAATGTACTTACCATTGAGAGCAGGGTTAAAATTTCGAATATGGGCCGTTGATTTTTGGCGCGTGGAGCGTGGAGAGGGGAAAGGAGGAGTTTTGGCTACCCCCCCGTACCATCCCCACTACTCGGAGCCCCATGGTTATAGAGATATCCATGGTTAAAGTTTTCAGATTAGAATAAAAATTTCCATAAATGTCCATCGATTTAAGTGGCGCGGAGGGGGGGAGTGAAAGAGGGGTAGGGATGGTACAGTGAGGTAACCCCTCTAGGGTTACCTAACTGTACCATCCCTACCCCATGGAACCCCATGGAACCCCATGGTTATGGAGATATCTATGGTTAATGTTTAAGATTACTATTTAAGCAACAAAATCGACGGAGCCCCGCTGCTGGGCTCCTATTTCTGTGTCAGGGTCTAAAGTAACCTAACATGTAGAAGATGACCTATTCGTTTCGGTGG
The DNA here is from genome assembly GCA_945859665.1 of Anorthoa munda. Lineage (NCBI taxonomy): Eukaryota > Metazoa > Arthropoda > Insecta > Lepidoptera > Noctuidae > Anorthoa > Anorthoa munda. Next base: position 30,453,144 of record OX243908.1, on the reverse strand, counting down.
TGCCCTAAGCTCCCGAGCTCGCTTCGCTTGCTCTTGGAGTAATTCTCATTTTTTTACCTCACGAAAAACATAAAATTTCCGAGTCTAGAACTAGAACTCCCAAACCAACAACTCAACGGCGAACTTCCAAATCAACGGCCCATATTAGAAATTTAACCAACGTTTCCATTGTCGCAGCCAACTTTTTTTGTACAGTTTTTACCGCTCAATACGGCATAATTAGGCATTTTTCTAGATTTTAGTTGATGTCCGGTGCCGATAACGCTAAATGAAACAGCTCAAAGTACTACACAGTAAAAATAGCTGTGCACTTTGAGCTGTCAATGTCACTCTGACGTTCGGCTGCGCGGCGCGGGAGTAGAGTCATTTGAAATTTCGTGTGCGCAGTCATTTTGACCGAGTAAGTAGTAAAAGCATTGCTCTCACTTTTACTCTGTTTTTTGAAACGCGAAGTATATACACTTACGTCATCCAGTTAGATTTATGTCTGTGGATACGAAGGAAATATTAAGTGGAAAGAAAAATACATCAACAACAGTGGCATTACAACTTGGTACTCAAAGTGGGACAAACTTATCCTTTTGTTTTGTCCTCACTTTCATGGACGTCGCTAATTTATTCAATTTTATGTACCTATATTTTGTTTATTTGGATCGTGGTTCAGTTTGTTAGTATGTGTCAGTGATTTGAGGGGTAAAGAGGTTAATGTAATTTTGATTGTCACTTCTTTGTGCTCATAAGTTTAAATAAGATTTGGGAAATGAGGTAAGTTTTACTTTGATTGTTGCTTATTTTGACTGCATTTATTGCTTTTGTTTTTTTATTAATAGGCAAAGCAAGAATTCTAAAAACAAACTTAACCACTCTGCTCGACAAGATTTTGACACATGACACACCAGCTGAGTCGACAGGTTGTTGCAAATTACGTCATGAAATTCAGGAATTTACTTGAACTTTCAACATTCGAATTTATTCAGAAAAATAAGTTTACGCAGCTATCTTACACAGTAAATTTGAAAAAAATATCTTTATTTACATGTTGCGCTCGGTTAAACCGCGTCAGTCTACTGCAAAATGTGTACAAAATACGAATTACTACACCTTTCCAAATGGTAGACAATTTAGATTTGCTCAAAATATGTACATAAACAACCTTTTCCCTTGCTGAAAAGATGCAAAAGGACAACACAAAGATATACTTATTTTATTTGCGTCCTTATGTTCCTAATTTGTCATACAAAAATTCATAAAAAAACAAGCCAAAATCTGGAAAAAAATTGCTTAAAATTTTGATGCAACCTTACAACATGACATTTCTTTGGTGTTGTTTTTTTTTTTGCTGTCCATTCACGCGTCTCATAATCGATTAAAACTGCATTCAGCCTAATCGATTAAGTGTATTTCGATTATTTAAAATTATTCATTTGAATAAAAAAGTGATTTTCATAAATGTATTGTTTTAAAATTAAAATTAGTTTATAGGCACAAAATAAAATAACAACTTATAGTAATAATATATAGTAATAACTATACATAAATGCTTTCATAATGTTATCAGAAGAGTAAATTGAAAAAAAAATAGGATTCGTGGCTAAATTCGCGCCGAATTCGCCGAACGTAAAATAATTCAAAATTCAAATTTGGAATGCAGTCGGTATTCAAAATATTTTATCGGGCACATTTTAATATAAAAGAGAGTTTTACATTGATCATTTCAGACGGTTTTATACAGAATGACCAGTATAAATATGAGTATGTTTATGTATGACTAGCACTCCGCCCGCGACTATGTTCGCGTGATTTCGTTTATCCTATAAATGATTTTCTTATATGCAGTTAGTAAAGGCAACCAAAAATAAGATATTATTAAAACTATTAAAAACTGGGTATCGTGGATTTGGGTTTGGGGTTGGTGGGTTTATTGGATTGGGACGATTCGTTATTTGACTTAAACAATAATACATTTTAGGTTATCGCCACAAAGTAAAATCCTCCCCTAAAAACTTATCAACCCTTTTTGCGCCGTTGAGGGTCTAGTTTTGAACAACCTAAATATGCTATTCACTCCTTTCTTCTCTGTTTACTCGACTGCCGAAGGAGGGTAATGTGTTTATCAGTCTATGTATGTAAGTATGTATGTATGTATGTATGTTTGTTCCTATGTGGCGTTCTAGAGACCAAACGTGTTGGCCGATTTTGATGATTCATACGTCAATCGATTCGTCTTAACCCCGCGAGTGTCACTGGCTACATTAAAATTGGAAAATAGAATAATGGCAGATTTTGGGCGCCATATTGCGGAGGATAATTCTTTTTTCTTCCAAACCCATCGTGTGGGGTATCAAAATAAAGGGCTTTAAGAGGTGATTTCGAAAATATAAAACATATATGTTTAAATGTACCTAAATCTTAAAAACAGATAACTAAAAAGTTATAAATAAAAAAAGTTAATTCAAAAAATCTAAAAAGCCGACTGCTTTAAAAGCGAAATAAAAAGACTTAAACAAGGAGAAAATCTTGCTGTGCAGTCGGAGGATACATATTCGCGGGCTAGCTGACGAAAACCAGATGTATGCTCCGACTGCAAAGCAGTCGGGTTTTTAGATTTTTTGAATTAAATTTTTTTATTTATCATTTTATGTTAGTCAGATTGCGCAGTGAGTTGCCTCAAAAAAAACTTTAACACCCCTAAACCCAATCTGGGAAGGAGTTTTCAAAATGTTTTATGTAAATTTTGATCATCAACTTTATCCCCAAAGAATTTGATTTTACATACAAACTAATTTTTACCCTTTTCACTTCCTTAAAGGTTGAATTGCCCCAAAATCGTGCCTTAGTGCTTCCCTAGAAAACCACGTCAAAAACGAAACCCTGTCCAGTAAGATTCTTAGCTTGAGTTAGTTTCGAAAAATGTATAATGACCACCTTTATTGTTTCCTTAGGTTGGTATTTGTGCCAAATTTCAAATTTATTAACCCGGGAAATAAAATTCTTCAAAGCACTTTAACTTCCCAAAATTCGTATTTTGGGAAGAATAAAACTAAAAAATAAAACTAATAATGAAAACCTTTATGGTTCACTTAGGATGGGTATTTATGTAAATTTTCAAATTTATTAACCAAAGAAATATTTAATATGTGATTTATGGGGTGTTAAATTATTTTTTAAATATACGATATTTCAAAAATAATTTAACACCCCCTAAATTATCTTTTGGGGGTAGTTTCGAAAAACTAATAATGAAATCCTTTATTGTTTATTTAGGTTGGTATTTGTGCCAAGTTTCATGTTGATTGACCCAAGAAATCAGATTCTTCCATACAAACTTCAACATCCCCTAAATCGTCATTTGGGAGTTTCGAAAAACTAATAATGGCAACCTATATTGTTTACTTAGAATAAGAATAATATAAGAATTATGGCCGAAGGAATTAGATTTTTCATACAAACTTTCAAACCCCTTTTTACCCCCTTAGGGATGCAATTTCCAAAAATCCTTTCTTACTGCACAATTACGTCACTTGAGGAACCTTTCTGCCAAATTTCATGCTTCTAGATGATTTTCAGCTTAGTTGGTTGACAACCATGCCATAACTCGCTTGGAAAGGAACCGCGCAAGAAGATACGCACAAGGTTATTGATATTAATAGTTTTCGGGGAATGCAGATGTAAATACAAACCAAACTTATGTTCTTAAAATGAATAAAAATAAAATTTTAAAAGTATGTATAGAATAACCAATTTTCATAACATTACAACAAACTCGACCGAATTCAAAACCTAACCATACCATACTCTCAACTCATTATTCAATATCACATCACATCATCAGCCTATTAATGTTCCCACTGCTGGGACACAGGCCTCCTCTCTGTGAGAGGGGATTATTCAATATATAATTATAATAATAATACCAGCCTATAATTGTCCCACTGCAAGGCAAAGGCCTCTTCTCATACAGAGAAGGCACGAACATTCATCACTACGCTTGCTCAATGCGGGTTGGCGATTTGAGACTATAAGACCAGGTTTCTTCATGATGTTTTCATTCACCGTTGTCAACGATTTCTAAAATATACTTAGAAAGTACATTAATGAATTTGAAAATGGAAATCATTGGTATTTGTCCAGATTTGAACCCATGACCTCAGGCAAGGCGAGGCCTTTAGCCACTGGGCCAGTACGACACTCATTGCAATATAACGAATAATCACAAAATCGTTGGTTCCCCGAAACTAAATTTATCTACACTTGCGTTACAAACTTTCATAAAAATATACTAGGCACTCTGTATACTTCTGAGACTATCAAACATAAAGACTCAATCATTATTATTTTTATACAAAATAGTTTTGAATAGCGAACGCATTCCGAATTTGAATTTTGAATCGGATAGATAATTCGGCGCGAAATTATCCACGGTTCGATGAAATTGTTTAGTTGGTTGTAGTCAAATAATGTCCAAAAATCTATTAAGATTACTTTAAGAAATAATTAATAGTAATAATTTAAGTACTAATTGTATTTTATGCCTAAAACAGGATTTTTCTATTTTTAAGAATCGATTTGGGATAATCGCTCATTAATCGAGTGGATAGCATAAATAAAATCGATTGCTAAAATCGTTTTGCCACACAACTATTACATTAAAAAAAAACAATCTACTTGACCAATTGGAAATTTAACAAAAATAAAGTAGTGGTAATGAATTTTACGTATTATTGGACTGGTGTTTGTTAATTACGTTAAAATCAGGGCTTCTTCTTGTTGTTTATTATATTTAGAGACATAATTGTCATATTTGTAATCAATTTTACATGTGGAAGGGTGACATTTGTGTAAAATAAAAATGTAAACAAACACGATTGGCGCCTAACTTCGACTTTGAATAACAAATAACTTCATTACCAATAATTATTTATTTTGAAATATGGATGAATTCGACCAATAATTAAACAATTAGCAAACCTTTACCCCTGTCGTGGAGTTAGGGTGTCCAAAATCTGCATTTTTATGTTTTTTAGCTTCGACCACCACTGTCATCAAAATGGCGATTATTGTATTATTACACTTGTTTTTAACAAATGTAAATTAATAAACTTGCGCACTTAATCTAAAAAAAATATTTGCGCTAACATGTAAGCTTTTTATCCAACTATTTTAATTAAAGCTCCCACATAAGATTCGTTAGGTATCTTAATCAATAATTAAGTTATTAATTAGGATGTCGTATGACGTAAATCTGGGGTCCAAAATGAACCGCGGCTGAGCTAGCGGAGGTATGCTTGTCAAGCCCCAAAATGTACCCCGTCCGAACTATACGGTTAAATAGATGTTGAGAGTCTCAAATTATAGTCGAATGATACAGATGTTAATATTTGAAAATGTTGAATCTCGTTCTTCGATAAGTTAATTAGTGCTATTCGTAACTTAAACCTGCAAACTCCGGTCAGTCGCATTGCAGCAGAAACACAGAAAGAAGAAATCGAGTCCACTTTTGTATTACTCCTCCACCAGTCCTCTATTTAGATAATAAAGAGGCCGTCACAAGTTGTCTCTAAATACAATATTCCCACGAATGGATCGCGACAATACTGGCTCAACAAAAAGGCGCGCACCGCAAAAAAGTTAAATTAATCGAGAGCGCTCCCCTCTTATAAAGTTTTAATCAAAATTGGATTTTTGTTCGTGCTTCGGAACATTGCGAGGTGTCAAATGGGTTCCTGTTTGGATGCCTCCGAGATTTTTGGAAAAAAAACAAGCACTTTTCCGTGTTGTTTTGTTAAGGAAGTAACTGGTTTTTCTGCGAATTGCTCCCGGGAATTGAAGGAATAATTTTCGCTAATTGGTTTGTTTCTGAATGTTGTATCGAGGAAGATGGAAATGGACGATGGTTCTAACAATAGCATAATTATCATACTATCAGAAGGAAAAATAAAACTCATTTTCCCCTACCAGTACCTAATACCTATTCTAGCCTTATGATTGATTTGGCCGTTAAAAATAGGTCTCCGTCTTTAATGAGCCTCAAAAGAAGGTAACTCACAGTGGTACCTAAAAAGCTTAGGTCCAACCTTAGGTCAGATGTGCCTATCTGAATTCTTTAACCAATAACTTGGAAACCAGACACACACCCCACTGATCGACTCAGCCAATACAAACAATGTACCAAGGATTGAAACAACCAAGTTTTGTTCTACGAACAATACACACAAGGTCCACTATTAAATGACGCTTCAAAACTTCCCAGACCGTCAAAGGGCTTTTTCAGGAAGCTCCAGGCATTTCCCCACGGTCAGCGCCCTTCCACGCAAATGACACGGCCCGATACATCGAAACAAAAGCATTTACAACATTAAAGGAGTCTGCTCACTATACCGTTTTAAATTAAATCTGTTGGGACGAAACCAATTACTCTTAGTTACCTAAGAGTAAAAATAAAAAATAATAAACCTTTATAAAAACGTTAACAACACTTTCACAAATACTTCTCACAGTACTTTTGACATGCCAATAAAATCTTCGTTTATTCATCTGCAAACAAATCGTTTGTTGGATTAGAATCCAAGATCATCAAATGCGGCCAGAGTGCGAGGTATTGGCAATCGACGACTCGACTTAGCACTTTCAACGCAGCCACAGCACAGCCTGTGTTTTTGTCCCGGCAGTTATTGTCCGGGATACAGAAGCCAGCCAGCATAGCAAATAGATCAGGTGCATTACTAATGCCATGGAGCTTCTATGGCGCTAGTAAAGCACCTGAGCGGCTATGGTGAGCTGATCTCGTGCTCGCCTTAAAGTCAAAATTTTAATTAGACCATTAAGCGGCACTTTTGGACGTCAAATTTTTTAATTTTAATGTAATAGTAATTGATTCTATCGCCTATTCTGATAAGTAGCTAGTTATGGAGAAGAAAAAACAAGAAACTCCACACTTACTATTCTAAAAAAAATATTTTTCAATATTTACATACATACAGAAATTCATATATGTAAGGACGATGCACCCAGACTAAGACTACTATACTACGTATAAGTATAAACTATAACAAGCACTAACATGTAAATTCATACATTTGATAAATAGGAACATGGTTCTCACATACTTACAAATATTGCAAACATAGGTAAATTTCCTAATTCAACAACAATGGAACAGTGTGCGAGTCAATTTCTTAAACAAAAGGAGAAGAAAAAAATGCAATACTATATTTATAAATACACAAATTAATCAGTTTGATTTTCTACACTAAATATTGCCTTATGTAGAAGGACCAGCATGTGTCCAAGCATTCTCATCTTGAATACCTCTAGCGAGTTACCGAGGCAGCTCAGGTCGTACATATTTGTAGCCCGGACATAGTATGATACGGCGTAGTGGGCAGACTCCCTTATACAAACTGTATCGCAATTTGCAACAATTTGCGCCGTGCGACCGTGTGACCGTGTCACGGGGATGGGTGGACCAGATGGATATTAATAACGCTGCAAATGAGTGATATCGGACTGACCGGCAGCTTAATTGACGCAGTTATGCCAAGTGTTATGTTGTGGGCGACTTCATTATTTTGTTGGCATACCGAATAATTGATGGAGTTATAGATTCTGATGTTATTTTGGGGTATTTTTCTAACATATGATGTGAGACGACATATTGCTATATAGTATAGTATAGTAAAGTGTCTAAGGAACAAATATATTTTTACCTATAAAAATATCCAATAAAAATTTATCTAAAATTGTCTCCCAGACTGGCTTTAATTCCTATGTTTAAGTTAACAACTTATCCCCTATATTTGGTAAAAATTAAAAAAAATTGCAATTTTTGCAAATTGTGGTTAATGTCGACAATTAAATGGCAAAAAAGGCAAAATGAGGATTTTTATTTTTTTTATTGCATTTATAAAAAAACCACCATTGATACGAATCACAGAATCACAGCGATTTGGTATGCTTAAAATCAGTTCATCTATATCACTTTGAGGAATAGCTGCCCACGTTCTTTCTAACAAGTCAAACAGTTGCTCTGCCGAGTATGGATGCCGTGCTTGGGGTTACACGGCATCCATATCCGGCACTCTACTTTGGAGCATATCCCATCATCATCATCATATCAGCCGAAAGACGTCCACTGCTGGACATAGGCCTCCCCCAAGCGTCGCCACATTGACCGGTCCCGTGCGTCTCGCAACCAGCGGATTCCCGCAACCTTCACCAGGTCGTCGGTCCACCTGGTGGGAGGCCTTCCAAAGCAACGTCTTCCGGTTCGCGGTCGCCACTCCAGAACCTTTCTGCCCCATCGGCCATCCGTTCTGCGAGCAATGTGCCCTGCCCACTACCACTTAAGTTTGGCAATTCTTCGGGCTATGTCGGTAACCTTGGTTCTCTTGCGGATCTCTACATTTCTGATTCGATCACGCAAGGAAATTCCGAGCATAGCCCTCTCCATTGCCCTTTGAGTGACAGTAAGTTTTCTGATGAGGCCCATTGTAAGCGACCACGTCTCAAAGCCATATGTCATCACTGGCAACACACACTGGTCATAGACTTTCGTCTTGAGACACTGTGGTAAGTTGGGCGAGAAGATACCGCGCAACTTCCCGAACGCTGCCCAGCCGAGTCGGATTCGACGGTTGACCTCTTTCTCGAAGTTGGCCCTACCCAACTGGATCGTTTGTCCCAGGTAGACATAGTCGCCCACAACTTCGAGTGTAGAGTCTCCTACCTTGATAGGAGTGGGTGTAGCATGGGCATTCAACATCACCTTGGTTTTGTCCATGTTCACTCTAAGACCCACTCTTTCGGAAGCTCTACTGAGGTCATCGAGCATTGTACTGAGGTCCTCCATGGTCTCAACCATAACCACTATATCGTCAGCAAACCGAAGGTGAGTGATGTACTCGCCATTGACGTTGATGCCTAGCCCTCTCCAGTCCAGAACCTTGAAGATATCCTCCAGTGCAGCGGTAAACAGCTTCGGAGATATGACGTCTCCCTGTCTCACACCTCGCTGCAGAAGGACTGGTTCCGAGGTCTGATCCTGAAGTCGAACTGACATGGTGGCGTTTTTGTATAAACACTTCAACACTTCGATGTACCGGTAGTCAATTTGGCACCGTTGGAGAGACTGCAATACAGCCCAAGTCTCGATCGAATCGAAGGCTGTCTCGTAGTCCACAAACGCTAAACAGAGAGGCAGGTTGTACTCTTCGGTCTTCTGTATAACCTGCCGCAGCGTATGTATGTGGTCTCCGGTGCTGAAGCCTTTACGGAATCCGGCTTGTTCGGGAGGCTGGAAATCGTCAAACCTGCGCGCGAGACGATTCGTGATGACTCTTGAAAACAGCTTGTAGACATGGCTAAGAAGTGTGATGGGCCTATAGTTATTCAGTAAGGCATTGTCACCCTTCTTGAAGAAGAGTACCACCACACCCCTGCACCATGCCTGTGGCGTTTTCCCTTCGAGTATGACGGAATCAAACAGCTTCTGAAGGGTCTTAAGAACCGGTTGCCCACCCGCCTTCAGGAGTTCAGCCGTGATTCCGTCGTCACCCGGTGCCTTGATGTTCTTAAGCTGTTTCAGAGCCATCCTAATCTCATACAGGCTGACGTCCGGAATGTCTTCGGTATAGTGTTGGGTCAATCTAGCTCTAGGGTCATTCGCTAGATTCGCGACGGGTTTACTGGTTGACGTGTACAGCTGCCCATAGAATCTCTCGATCTCCGTCAGAAGCTCTGGTTTGGCGGAAACGATCCTGCCATCATCGGTCTTCAGTTTCGTGAACTGGCTCTGCCCTATAGACAGACCTCTTGCAAAGACCTTGGAGCCCTTATTCCGCTCAATCGCGTCTTTTATACGCTCAGTATTAAAGCGGCGGTGGTCTCTTTTCAAGGACTTTGAGATCCGTCTATTTAGCTGCCGGTATTTCACCGCATCGTCTGAAGACTGCAGGATCATCTCACGCCTCTCCTTCATTAGCTTGAGAGTAGGATCAGAGAGCTTTTTGTTCCTATCTGTACGGCGGGTCTTGAAAAACTTAGACCCGACCGTATGGACAGCTTCCACGAACCCATCGCTGTAATCGTCCACGGAGCTTCCTAGGCACTCGAAACGATTCTGGAGTTTGAGCTGAAAGTTCTCGGGGTTTTGGACCTGGATCTGTGCTGGGCGGAGAGTGGACTTCACCAGTCGAAACCTTTCAAGTTTAACATTAATGTTCAATGTGCCTCTTACCATGCGGTGATCGCTCCCGGTTTTCACCGAATTGATCACAGAGACATCATTGAACACTTGCTTCTTGGTTGACATGATGAAGTCGATCTCGTTTTTAGTTGCACCATCGGGGCTTTGCCAGGTCCACTTCCTGTGCTCACGCTTTCTGAAGAAGGAGTTCATCATGTAGAGGCCCTCCTTCTCCATAAAACTGGCCAGTAGGTGACCCCGGTGGTTCTGGCGTCCAACTCCAAATTGCCCCACTTGCAGCTCATCCACGTCTCGTTTGCCCAGTTTTGCGTTGAAGTCCTCCATGACAACGGTGAAGTGAGTTTTGAAACCATGCATGGCTCTAGAGATATCCTCATACATGGTCTCTACCTCGTCGTCGGGGTGTGCCGAGGTCGGGGCGTAGACCTGTATAACCTTCAGCGAATATCTTGCGTATATTCTGAGTATAAGGTACGCCACCCTGGTCGACACACTCTCGATCTTCACCACGTTGTTCACAAGGGACTTGTGGACGATAAACCCGACACCACCCTGGGACTGTCGGTCACCCTCTCGGAAATAGAGCAGGTTACCGGATTTGAGGATTATCGAGTCCTCCCCCTCTCTTCGGACTTCAGATAACCCTATAATACTCCATCGCAACCTACTCAATTCTTCCTCCAGTTCGGCTATCTTCTCGTCGGTCCGGAGTGTTCGCGTGTTATATGTTCCCAGGTCCAGTCGTCGGTGTTTATTGGGGTAGCCGGGTCCACTCCAGGGATTCTTAGCACCCCTTGCCACGCCATCGCCTCGACCGCTACCATAGCCGAGGGTAGACGGGCTGCCGGGCACTCGGGGCCGTTTTTTCTGTGTGCTGATCATTAGGATTTGTGGGTTTTGCCATAATCGCCACGCTTGGCAGGCGGGTTGGCGATCGCAGTTTGTTGATAAAGTGCACAGAAAACGCTGCTGCCCATTCTCTGGTGTGTCCCTTAGTCGCCTCTTACGACACCCACGGGAAGATATGGGATGGTGAAATTCTTTACGTCCGTCACCATACGGAACATATCCCATGCGTGCTCAATTATGCTGAGTTCTGGCGATTGAGCAGGCCACGGCAGAACGTTGATGAGAGCAACGGCAGGAGTGCGTGCTACGATACCAGCCGTGTATGGACGTGCAGTGTCGTGCATTAGTCGAAACGAATCACCCAACCGGCGTAGCAAAGGGATAACCACGTTTGAAACAATCCTCGCCACATTAATCTGAACATTCAGGTTGCCCCTCATCCAAATGAGATCTGTTCTTCCACTGATCCAAACACCGGCCCAAAACATTATTGTTCCCCCTCCATATGAATGAACCACCTGACAAAATTTCAAACGTTCTTGGCGTCCAGAGATCCTCCAAACTCGAGTATGTCTTGTATCCATCCTCATACTGACACGAAATTCATCGGAAAAGTAAACACAACGCCAGTCATCTTCCTCACAATTTCTGTGTTTGCGAGCCCATTGTAAACGAGCCCTACGATTGCGGGGTGCTATAGGGGGAACTTTCAGCGGCCTTCGGGAACTCAGATCCACTTCACGTAAACAATATCGGATGGTTTGGTCGCTTATCAGCAAGTTTGAAGAACTGTGGTGCCTCGTATCCAACATCAAGGCGGTCATGGTACGATTCCTTCGCAGTATTTTGGATGTACCGGTCCTGACTGCGAGTGGTGATGCGAGATCGTCCTCCATGCCGGCATCCTCCGGCCACGCTGCCTGTGATACGATAGCGTGTCCAGAGGCGACTTATGACGCTCTGTGTAGGGCCAAAAGCGACAGCCACTTTTCGTTGTACGTTGCCTAGAACCAGCTTGCAATATAGTATCATCTCTTCTCGTGTCAAATGATGTCGTCACTCCAAATCGATGCATATTTTCCAGATCCGATGCAGACATTGTAATGGTTTTGTAAAAACGCTATTACATACTTTCAAAGGAATCCTGATTGACAGTTGATTTTATATTTTAATAAAAATTTAAAGAAATTTCTTTACTCAAATAGTGAAATTCACTAAAAGAATCAATAATGATCCAAAAAAGGTAAAATAATAATCGTCAATTGCGGTGACACTCTAGAACGTACTTGATCTCAGACACTTTTGATGTTTGTATTATAAATGCGAAAGTTAGGATGGATGATTGTTTGTTCTTTGAACAGCTGAACGGAACTTGATGAAATTTGGCTCAGAGATAGAATAAAGTCTGGAATAGCACATAGGGCTACTTTCATCCCGGAAAGAAGTACGGTTCCCGTGGGACATCTTCCGACTCTTACGCGGGCGAAGCCGTTGGCACAAACTAGTACGTAGGTACTAAGTCTTCGATCCGATGTTGTCTCTTATCTTGAATTGAAGATTCTGAAACAATAAAGCCAAATAAGCATTATAATAAAGTTGAAAATTGCTTGGTTACTTCTGGGGAATTTTGCTCGATTTCATCATCTTTGCTTACCATCAGGTGAGATAGTGCTAATAGGCGAAAATTACACTTTTTTTTTTAATTGTTCGCAAAATATCAACTTGAACAAATTTTATTTCAAATAAACACCAAATTGTCTCACCCAAAGACGTACCTAATTACCCCTAAAACTCAAAAACAACAACCATACAATAGGCACACAATTTAATTTAGCAAACGCACCCCTAACACAGGTCCTGATACATTAAACGTACAGACAGCAAATAAAGCGAAGATTTAACATCCCACGAATTACTTCACCTGTAAGCGGCTGAAGCGATGTATTGCTAAAAGCTAATTAGCAATGCTAATTCCATTCATATGTCGTGGAGCGGGAACGGGGCGGTATTATAGTGATGTACCCGACTGGAAATCTACGGAATTACTTATAGTGATTCTCCTGCCGGGAACTGACGGAGGATAGAACCGTTGCGGTTTTTACGTTTCGGTGGAGTTTCTGTGGATTATAATGGATATGTGTAGTTGATTAGCCCTTTAGAAGGTGTGTGGGAGTATGTGTGTTAATTTTCCAGGAGTTTAGATAATTGACAAAGTGACATTCTGTCAACGTAATTGATTCGGATCGGATTGTCGAAAAGTTAAAAATGTACATAGGATTGACATTCACTATCGACATATCACGTGGCTATTCTCAAACGTTTCGGCATTATGGCGGCAAATTGTTGACACCTATGGACATCTGCAATACCAGCGGCATCGCAAGTCGTGAAACTGTAATGTCTCATATTTTTCAAATAAGAAATATAGCAACTGTACTTCTCTCCTTCCTCAAATCATTAAAATATAATTTTACAATCGTTTTAATCATTAAATAATGTTTCTCTTAAAGTTCTTAATAAAACGCAAAGAAAACTGAACCCTTTTTATTATTCCAATTTAATTAATCTTATAATTTTAAAAGGAAGGGGAGACTGTGTATTTAGCTGAGCCTTTTCCTCCTTATTTTAATAAGTAAAAAATTAATCCCATCACAAAATCTAATAAGTATTTTTGTAAGATTTTTATTCGATGGTTTTTCTTTATAATTCGATACCTCCGAACGGAAATAAGCGAAGCCTCTTAGTTTTAAATGCCGAAGTTCGGCTTTCAATGGGAATATCAATTTCATGACTTTTTTACCTTTTTGTAAGATTTCGTAGCCCCAGATTTTATTAAAAGGAATTGGAATTTGGTTCTTGCCTAGGAATTTATTGCCGTCTTAGTTTTGCACTTCCTTTATTACACTTAGTTGAAACTGAAGCAATTTAAGATAGACGGTGGGTGCCTGTTTCTACAATATAACCTACTGCAACATTTGTGTATTAGAAACTAGTTTACATTATGTGGAAATCTATTTTTCACTCCTTTGATGAAAAAACTATCAAAAATTATACCCTATTAATCAATTACATCGTTCAAACATAAACATTATAGACAATTCTGGTTTCTTTCACCCGCGTAAACAGTGTTTTATCACTTACGGGATAAAAACTATTGTATGTCAGGGTTCTGTTCCAGGGTCTCAAACTATCTTCATACCAAGTTTCGTCTTAATCGATTCAGTTATACGATTCAGTCGTAAAAAGATTACAAACAAACAATCAGAGTTACTTTCGCATTTATAATATTAGTATGGATAGTAAGAAAACCAAAAAAAAAAGTTAGCTAAAAATATCTTTCTTTTCCGAAGTCGGTGTCTTTGTTACCTATTTTTTTTCTGAGTGGTACCCTATAGGGGATTGCCCTCAGCATGTTCGCTTTAGTTATGCGTTTGTGCCTGGCTGGAGGCTCCACTTTAGTCTCCACAGGATCGCCCGGTTAAGCAATAAAAAATCATTTGATTTATTAGCGAGACGCCCCAAAATATTAAAAAAGGAATATACTATCTCCGAAGTTCTTTATCAGATCTTCACCAATTTTAAATGAGACCAATATGAGAACATACTCTTTCAAACAAAAGAAACAATCAACACCGATTTTGCAAGTTCTTACCTTGCAAAATCGGTCCACAATATACGGAGAAATCGGTGAATAAACACAAAAAAACGACAAACGTACAGTCAAACATAGAACCTCCTAATTTTTGGAAAGTCGGTTAAAATGATAAACTAAACAGTTCTTTGCCCATAATTGCTTACACCAAACTAAACCAGCTCATTAAAACTCCACGAGTGCAATAAATTAACTATTCGCACATATAACTACCAAGACCTACTAGTTATAGTTACAACAAAAAAACAAAAAATCTCAAAACAAAACACTACAAAGCTAAAATAACTTTCTTTTGCGAAGTCGGTGTCTTTGGTACCTATTGTTTTCCGTTTTTAGGGTTCCGAAGTCTACGAGGAACCCTTATAGTTTCGCTTTGTCCGTCTGTCCGTCCGCAGCTTAGCTCAACGACTCTAAGTACTAGAAAGCTTTAATTTGGCATGGATATTATACATTTTAATAATTCCGACATAGTGGTAAAATAAAATCAAGAAAAAAATAAAATTGTCTGGTACCTCCTATAGACGTAAAGGGATGATATTTTTTTTTCTCGTCTAGTCACTTGGTATGGGATACCGTTGGATAGACCATTCAAAAATATTACGGGTCTGTTAAAACCATTTTTCGATTCAGAGATCCGTTTGCGCAAAATTAAGCTTGAGATTGCAAATTATTCTTAAAGTAAAGTGTGTGTCCCCCTGCCAGAGAAATTCACGGCAGTAGTATATATAACGAAATTAAAAGGAAAACTATCAGAGCGAAGTAGGCGTAAAGCCTACTACAGCCAAGTTTACTAGTAACAGTTGACCAACTTATAAAATGTACTTGGAACAGTAAATGTTCATGAAACAACAAAAATCCCTCTTCTTAGTCCGCATTATTATGCAACTACCCTAATACTGCGCGTGGCCCGACACGCACTTGGCCGGTTTTTTTTATTTATCTCTTTTTAGTTTTGGTAGGTAGCTCCAAATACCATGAAAATCATTTATAGTCAAAATAAATATCATGACGATTCCAATAAGCCCAAACACGACTAGGATCCATTGTTTTATTTTGGAGTTCCAGTACCTACCTTCTGGCTTCATCATCAGATCAGTTCGATGTTACCATTTCCATTAGTACCATTTATTTATAAGTATTTGCTTCATCATAGTCGGTTAGCTATTCGATATATCTTATACCCGTGACATACTTAGAATTAAGGAGTTCCAGTGGCCATCTGTGGTCTTCTTCATCAGTTCCATATCACCAAATGACACTTTCTAAGTGTAAATGATTGCATTGTTGATAAAAATACCAAAATCGCTATATGTATGCCTATAATATTTGAGGAGGTCGCTCGATTTCTCTAGGATGCCATCATCAGATCCTGGTTTTCTTATCATGGTACCACCCTTGGGATATCTCCTTTCCAACAAAAAATAATCATCAAAATCGGTTCATAAACGTAGAAGTTATCCGCGAACACACATAAAAAAATATATATTTACGGTCGAATTGAGAAACCACCTCCATTTTTAACGTCGTCGGTTAAAAAAAATATTCTAAATAAAAATTTATTTCTTTGTCTTATTTAATATTTTAGGTTAAATAGCTTTCGACTTACTGGCACGTCAAAAATATAAATTTTAAATTAATAATAATTGATTCTGCCGTCCATTCGGAAAATTAGCTTGTTATGGAGAATGACGGACAAGAAACAGCACATTCTTTGTATGACTATTTAAGAGATAACAACCAAAAATGACTAACTAGGTATCTACGCAATCAGACTTATTAAAAAATATACCAAACACTTGTTCTGCCTTAATTACTTACCAGCCACAAAACAAACCCTCAATGCCATCAAGAATCTCTCACGCCACTAACCCAACTCATTAAAAAGCCACAAGTGCAATAAACTATTCGCACCTGTAACTACCAACTAGTTATACTTATCGAATAAAATATGAAATCGCTTCAGAAATAGCGCTGCAGCGCCGACTAGCACAGTTAGCGCTATTTTAAAACTTTACAAATCGAAAATCATTGGTGAACTTTAGCTACCAACTTCCTAGCACAGTTTATTATTTCATTTTGATTTTTATTTATTCGCCCGCGATTTTCTCTACGGCACCACGACGACTAGCGAATTTCAAATTCATTTGGTACAGTTAAATATATTTCGAATTTTTATTTTCTATGCGGAATAAGTTGCTGGTCCGTGGCTTATTTTAAGTTTTGAAATTCTTCTGTTTAATGTGCCCTGAATGTTTGATTATCTGACTGTATTGGCGTTATTTTCTTGCAGTTGGAAGATTGCATACAAGGTTGACAAAATGTTCATGTTTTTTTTTTCTACCATAGATTGTGCCAGATCACAGGCCACCCATGAATGCAAGATCCATGTTACTTTACTATTATTAGTTCATTTAATAACAACATATATTTTTTTTTTTATAAGTACTAGCAACACCAAATATCTAACACAACATCTTTAAAAAAATCTAAACAGAACACTACCACAAAGACACTACACGAACACAATATTCACAAATTCGAATTTTAAATAAGTCAGCGTTACCTCGAATAAGAAAGTGTCCGTGTTTGCGGATAGCACACATTGTTACAGCAACAACAATGGTGCCGTTGGTGTAACCGATATGCGAACAATGTGCCTCATAACTTGACTGGTATCGCTGCTTTGTAATTTTCGAAAGGTGTATTTGTTGATGTAATTTGCGAAGCTAACTCTGGATGTGTTATTAATGAGATCTACGCATTTCTATTTCATATTGGTGTATGCCTGGTATTACCATCTTTCCTGAAACGTTGGGGTTGCAGGACGAAGGAGATTTGTATGTACATTCGTTTAGTTCTCAAATTGCTGCCCTTTTTGGTCAAAGCCTTGTTTCCATTTTCCGCGACAATCTGATAATTTTAGTCACAAAGCCCATTCAGATAACCAACCAAAACACTCACACAACAGAATTTATTTCATGCTACAACGCTTCAACAAAAATACAGTTTCACCATATTGCCGGTTCTCACGAGTATTTGGGCCCGTACAGAAATAATTGAGTCGCCACCCTTTCTATGCCTTCTTTGTGTTCCATCCAATCGTTACCGACACGTATGACATTATGTAAGAGGTCAACTCTGTTGTAATTATTGCCCACGCCATATTGGGGGCCGGGGCTTTTTCATTTCACCCGGCCCGGCACGCCCCAGACCATTCATATCGCAGATTAGATATCGCCGGTATATTGTGCGAATAACTCGTATTTTTCAGTTTGACCCGTTCAGGCGATGAGAGAATAGCTGATAATCCTGTCTTTTTGATATTTTTTCGGGATTTATATTGATTTATGGGACTCTCTGGGTGTAAATGAGAGGAGCTTATCAAGAGCTGGGTTTGATAGATTCTGTGTAGAAAATATACGGTGGTTTTCCTTATTGAAAAGAATTATATTCTAAAGCTATTCTAAAGTGATTATTGTTTTTCAAGACCAAAAGTCTAGATGTTTTTGATTCAAGCACAATTCAGGTACAGACTACGAACTCAACGATTTTGTGCACCTGAAGTATAATAAAGCAGTAATCTCATATTAAAATGATTACTTCAAAACAAAATTAAAAAACGGGCGAACAACATAAATAAAAGTCAACCTCAAGCGCGACATATCAGTTAAGGCTAAGTATAAACAGTATAAAACGTCGGAATCAGGTCTCGGTAGGGATGCGCTTGATTTATGCGCGCGGTACAGGCGGCAACACATGTGCCTCGCTAGATAGGATTACACGTTATGTGCCTTGCTTGCAAGGTGTGCATGATACGAACTGTGTGTGGGACTGTCCATTATACTACCTACTATGAAGAGTCATTATAATGAAGTAAAGATGAGTGGTACAGGCGGCAACACATGTGCCTCGCTAGATAGGATTACAAGTTGTATATCTCACTTGCAATTGTGCATGATACAAATTGTGAGCGGGACTGTCCATGAAAAAAATATATTATACCCGTAAATATATGATTATAGTGAAGTTTCTTGTCCGTTCTTCTACATAACAAGCTACTTTGCCGAATGGACGGTAGTAACCAATTATTATTACATTTAAATTTAATTTTTTGACGTTCAAAAGTGCCGCTTAATGGCCTAATTGAAATAAAGAAGTTTTGATTTGATATTAGGATTAACCCCTTGAGCGCCTGAAACGTGAATCCACGCGATACACAAAAGCTTTTTAATTGTTTCGGTAATCACGGCATTGAACCGGTTAAGTTGTGGTAGCTACAGGTGGCAACACAATGTGCCTAGCTAGATACGATTACATATTTTACAGGTACTTCGTATTATGCGAGGTGTGCAAAATACGAATTGTTTGCAAGACTTCCCATGTGAGAAAAATTAGACAGCAAAGAAGGTTACACAAACTGATACTGTGAACATAATCTATAAAGCTACAACTCAGTTGAAATTCTAATTTTATTAATTGCTAATAATTTTGCACTGCTTAAAATCAAAGAACGATTCAAAACCCTTATCAAACCTCAAATTTAAATAATTTTGCTATCAAGAACACAACTAATTACAATATCACGCAAACGTCGACCTAGTCGACATTTTGGCAATATTAATTTCAGCAAACATTAACAAAATATTACAGGCAAAATATGTGAAAACATGGCTGTACTGAACAAAGGGCGTGCTAATCACCCCTCATTGTTGTTCTACAAATAGGCGGTAGTCGTGGATTAGTCGAGACTTGGAGTTACTGCTGAGTCATGTTACACCGAGCCGAGGAAGGAGTCAATGGACTTTCTTTTGGGGCATCGAGTTATATGGTACCTAGTAGGGTTAAACTAGAAAGGTCTATCTAATACCTTTAAACGAGCAATTCTTGTATATATGTATATATCGGAGATATGAGGGCTATCTTCAATAATACCCTCGGTCTGTGGGCATATCGTGGGTATGCAATGCACAAAGCAGTTAACTTAAGCCGTTTTAGAGATAGTTCTTGTTCCAATTTTATCAAAGCAGCGGATTCGGCCACCAATCGTTTCGCTTTTTCCCAACTTAAACACACTTGTTCAAGTTCACACACGCCACTTTAGGCTACTTCTAACTCCTTTTTCTCACAACTCTTTTTCAACTCCAAAACAGCGCGTCCGCGCGTATCTTTTCTAACTTCACGACCCAATATGGCGGTAGAACCCACTCTAGGGAGTCCGTATAGACTTTCCTCGCTTTTCATTGGTTCAAGAACACATCCGGCAAAGTACTGCTTGTATTATCCAATCCAAATCGAGTATTTTGACATAAGAAAACTAAAGTGTTGTCAATCGAATAAAATCGAACTGAGAATTGATCAGAAGCTAAATGTTGCGAATTAAACAAACCTGAAGTAATAAGTTTACAAGCGATATACCTTCCTCCGATACGGCCATCTTGACATTCAAACGGTCCCACGTTTGATGTAAAGCGTCGAGCAACATCGTTACTCAATTGCAAGAAAAAAAAAACAAAAACCAAGAGATAAAAAAATAAGTAATAGGTTAAGTTCGGCCGCTCCTGACCAAATAAAAAAAAAATAACGTGGTCGTGACATCTTCCACGTGAAACCTTCAATCAACACCTTATATTACCAGCCTACAACAAAACTCAAGTACATCTTTACTCATGAAAACTGAATTCTCTTAGCTTTCACACTGTTCATTTGTTTTCTCCATGTAAATCTAGGTCTCCACACCATACATCGTACACAACCATCATCGTACTATCGAACCAGCCACCTCACCATTTAGACAACCATATTAACACATTCTAAATGGTTACCGAAGCACCAGAGGTACCAGGTTCCCAACAAACGCCAAGTCGGTCTCGAAGCACTAAGTGTGCCAGAAACCACCCAAACGCCCAACACAACATACTATGTCACATACACCAAACAACAGGTCACCGAGGCCCCAGAGGGACCAGGCTCCCCCAGACATACAACAGGTCACCGAAGCCCCAGAGGGACTAGGCTCCCCCCAGACAACAGGTCACCGAAGCCCCAGAGGGACCAGGCTCCCCCAGACAACCGGTCCTCTCGAGGCAACAAGACTGCCAGATACCCATGCCACATACACAAAACAACAGGTCACCAAAGCCCCAGAGGGACCAGGCTTCCCCAGACAACCGGTCCTCTCGAAGCAACAAGACTGCCAGATACCCATGCCACATACACTAAACAACAGGTCACCGAAGCCCCAGAGGGACCAGGCTTCCCCAGACAGATAACAGGACTCCAAAGCCCCAGAGGGACCAGGTTCCCCCCTGACAAATCCAGCAATGTTTCTTGATCCCACAGCAATCGCTGTAGCTCCTGATGGTCAACCCAGTGACCACCCTGCAACCATAGTCATCCTGACCAGGCCTCGTAACCCACCACGGTTACAGCAGTCATCTTACTGACCACTCACCTCGTAACCCACCTCGGTTACAGCAGTCATCTTACTGACCACTCACCTCGTAACCCACCTTGGTTACAGCAGTCATCTCTGACCACTCACCTCGTAACCCACCTCGGTTACAGCAGTCATCTTACTGACCACTCACCTCGTAACCCACCTTGGTTACAGCAGTCATCTCTGACCACTCACCTCGTAACCCACCTCGGTTACAGCAGTCACCGCAGCGACTACTCATCACCGTACAGTCAGTCCTTTGACCATACACACGACCTCACCATTGCTAGATTGATTTGAATCAGTCTTCAACACAGTACATTCAGTTACTTCAATGGGTACTTGATCTTTCAGCTTTCCTCTAACTCATCATGAACCAAAGCCTTTAATGCAACACATAGCTGCCACCATTCAGAACTCTAATAACCATAAACAGCACCTCTAAACCAAAATCAAATTAGTTATTTCAATCTTCATTCTCAGTACTGAATACAACGGCAACTTCACATTCAGGATTTCTTACCCTGCCAAAAGCATATTCAAGAACTCCATTTTATGTTCATGATTTCATACCAAACCCTCAGTGTGATAGGTATAATAACTACCAACATCAAACATTACCAATTTTGCAAACTAAAATTGAAAATGAAATCATGCACCGCATGTCACCGAGTTTACATCTGCGTTAACATTATCTTATCCAACTTGCTCAGATAGCAAATAAAACAAAATTACGTTAGGTATGTTCACAATGACCAGCACAGAACATTCAACAAGTTAGAACACCACAACCATTACTGACAGTATACTTTAAATTCCACATTTATTATTCAAGGTAGGTACTAGCCTACATGACACCACACAATCACACAATTCACACCTTTCGTTAAAGAGATGTTACAATTATTAAAACTTTTGAACAATGTTCAAGATTACCGAGGCCAAGCATCGTTGAACAACACAGAACAAGGAAACTATTCCTAGTTTCCTCCAAAAAACAAAAGCTCCTGTACCAAGCAAATCAAATAGAACCTAAGTGTCCCATTCATGGTCCACAATCAACAATAACTTAGCAAATACATTTACCTGCACAGAATGCACTTTCAACTTAAATGCCGAATTAACTCTTGACTCTGTCATCTCTCTGACCCACGAAACTGTTCTATGTAAATTAAAATGTTGCCAATTGAACATCTATCTCATCTTCAGCCACAACTTCAGCAGTTATTGGCCCTCGGGCATCTCATAATACCTGAATACGTCTTCTAGACACCATCTACATGTCTAGTTGCACTTTTCATTTGCCATAGTCCACTTAAATAATTTTTATGTGTAGGTATCGTTAGAATGACATGTTATCAGTTGGTTAGTTCCCTACATAGTGATTTATAACAACTACAGACATTAACTTTACCTTTATTCAACCGTTGGTAGCAACAAAACTAAACGCCAACTGTCTAGGCTATAGTAACGTTAATCCTCGTGATATTTCCAGGTTGTAAGATCGCAAAACGAGTCAACCAGCAAACTATTTCACTAAACTTTAACACGGGTTTGAAAATAATCTTGATCACATAACTCATAACTGAAAGTTATCGCAACTCTTTGGAATGAAGCAAAAGTTAAAAGTTTAATCCTCACAGTGACTTGTAACGATTTATTAATAATCTAGTCTTTATCTAGTAACTTATAAGTTAAAAATCATATCACAGTTACAGCTTGGCCAGAAAGAGTAGAAATTAAATAAATGTGAACTAATTTTTTCTACACATGGCAACATGAAAGAAATGTCAAACATCAGTCAAACTACCAAAACATTTGAAGTGTATTGTGAATTAATGTGATTTTTGGTAGATATTAAACGTATTAGTCGGTGAATTGTTATTGAAAATGGGAAAAACGATAAAAAGTGGTGCCAGAGAAGTTATTTACAATGTTTTTAAGAGGTGTTTGGAGGAATATCATGCCGGAAAACTTCTAAGAGAATTGGATGACCTTTACAAACGAGTTGCTGATATAACAGGTATTTATTCAATCTAATTTTATATAATATACATAGTTCATGATCTAAGTTACAGTTAAAGTCGGTTTGGTCTTTAAAATATAACACATCATCATCGAAGTTTTTTTGGATTTAATTTAATTTTAGAGGTTATGTTTACATAGGGAAAGTACTTTGACACAGTGACTTTGTATAGAGCGACTGCAATTTTTGATAGTCACGCACATCATTCTACATTAATGTTTTATTTTGATTACAGGAAACTCAGAAAGCATTGTTCGACGCAAAATAAACGAAGGCAATAAAAACGAAGGCAAATTTGCAACAACAGCCAAGCATAGAGTCGGGTGTAGAATATTTAGATAGTGATTAGAAAATATATTGTTACTATAATAAAGATGTTTTTACTCTCCTAGGCTTTTTATTTAACAGTTAGAACGAAAAAAAAAATTAGGATCTGATTTAACGATTTTCCCCATTCTGGTGTATCTTTTAAAATACTTCAAGTATCAAATTCATTTATGTTATAGTATAAATGATGCCATATAAACGATAGTGGCGACCTCAATTTTTTTCTACTCTTTCTGGCCAAGCTGTAAAAGTTATTTGTTTTTTGTTTTGTCTTGTTCGACTTTTTCGAACTTTTTCGAATGTTGACACTTTCATGTCACTGTCTAATAGAGATGAGTAAGGGATGGCGATCTGTTATCAATTAATCGACGAATCGATTTAAAGGCAATAAATAAACAATTTTTCAATCGATATCCAGTACTGAATCGATCCAGCGTATCGATATTTCGCCCTAGAATATCGAGATTCGATTTTTCTGTTTTGATATGAACCAAAATATTATTTAAAAATAGTCGAATGTATTACACAAAGATATTTGAATTCAACGTTAACAAAATAAATTTCTTTCCCTTTTACCTGATACTTTAATTTAGTTGTGAAAACAATCCCAATCAGCTAAAGATGTGAAAAGATACACTATTATTACGATTTTTCTTTTTACTTTCCATAACTGGATTCACACTTGCATTAAAAATACCAACGCGAATAGTTAGAATGTACGTTATTTTCAAAGAAAAGCATATTCACAAATTTCCTTGAAGATCAAATCAACAACAAACTCAGTGGTAATAATATTTCCGGGCAATCTGAAGTGACACCTATTAATAAAGAATGCACGGCTAAAATGCCTAGTATCCTTACTTCTCGATTATCAGTAGTGAGTAAACTAACAACCTATTCATAAATGTGTGTACTCTTGTGACAGCACTAGTGGTCACAAAACCGTATATTGTTCTAACATCATGCAACATAAAATAATGTAATGAAATCTAATTTCTTTCCGTTTTGTTCTCACATTCCAATGCTCCAAGTACATTAGAAAGATGAAATTGCGAAAATCGTTTCATTGTTTATTTTGTTGGTAAATAAAAACGATTAAATACTTGAAACAAAATATTTCAAAGCTTGAGCCCGTCAAAGATTTAAAAGATGGCGTGACATGCACGGACTTCTCATTCTGTCTATGCAAAAATTATTTGTTTGTTTTTAAATTGATCACGAAAAAACACAACATGCTCGTATTCAATAAGCTCCCCCAAGCAGTAAATCACGGCATAATGGGGTCCCGAATCCAATTTCGATGATTATTGAAAGAAACATACAGTATCAATACCATTACATAGATGGCGCTGTTTGATTTTTCTACTCTTTTTATGTGACTTACATTAAACATTTCCATTAAACAACATAATGCAATAGTTATAAATTGCAATTAATGCAACAATTAATTATAAAACTTAGGTACTTCCAAATCCAATACATACTTCGGCTGCCACAAATGTATGCCAATGCACAGATAGTTGAATGCAGATCAAAGTAACATACCTTTAAGCCTGTACTCCCGGAAAGGTCAGGCAGCAGTGCCAACCATGCACATGTCCAGACTCCTAGGTGCTATCAGAAAATATTAAATTGATTGATCACCACAGTGGCATGTATAAAACCACTAAATTTCCTCTTTCATAGCGCTGTAGACTGCAGGTTGTATGTTGCCTCTTGAAATGGAACCTGAGCTCCACACTTATCTTGTAGCACTACACGCAGCCGGTCACAACAGGTCTTGTGGTATCCACAGCCATGTTGAAGGGCTCAGACGTCCGTGCTATTTGTTGCATATTGTGTGAATGGCTGAAAAATTCATGTCTATGAGCAAGATTTCCACAAGCATAGTTTTATTGAATCAAGTTGTAGCTTAGGATGTTTGCTCTCTTGCACTGTATTTGCACAAGTGGTCTTAATCTCTTGCGAATTCCGCTGACAGTATGAATCCGGCTGAGTTTCATTTAGCATCATAACGAAAATAACAATTTATTTTAAATTTTAGCCACTATAAACCAAGAAAAACAATATTGTGGCTAAACTTCATAAGGCATTAGATTGGTACTTATTATTGTCGGAATACTTAAGTTTATACTTCCCTGAACATCACCACCACAGTTGCGTTTCCCAAGTATCTAGTCAGGATTGGGCGTCGATGTCATCATTAACTTCATCATTATCTGCAACTCGACTTCGCATATTGTCTAGGATAGGCCACACTATACGGTTGAACTCGGGCAACATGATATTCCTGTCTCTAGTAGCCGGCAAACATCTCCATTAGGTAGGTAGGTAGGTACTTCCATGCTAATTTTCGCGCACCAGAGCGCGCCAACCATTACTAGTCTCATTTGGTCCATCATCGCTTTGTGCGTGCATTGTTTTCACTTCCGATATCGGAGATATGAGGGCTATCTTCAATAATACCCTCGGTCTGTGGGCATATCGTGGGTATGCAATGCACAAAGCAGTTAACTTAAGCCGTTTTAGAGATAGTTCTTGTTCCAATTTTATCAAAGCAGCGGATTCGGCCACCAATCGTTTCGCTTTTTCCCAACTTAAACACACTTGTTCAAGTTCACACACGCCACTTTAGGCTACTTCTAACTCCTTTTTCTCACAACTCTTTTTCAACTCCAAAACAGCGCGTCCGCGCGTATCTTTTCTAACTTCACGACCCAATATGGCGGTAGAACCCACTCTAGAGAGTCCGTATAGACTTTCCTCGCTTTTCATTGGTTCAAGAACACATCCGGCAAAGTACTGCTTGTATTATCCAATCCAAATCGAGTATTTTGACATAAGAAAACTAAAGTGTTGTCAATCGAATAAAATCGAACTGAGAATTGATCAGAAGCTAAATGTTGCCAATTAAACAAACCTGAAGTAATAAGTTTACAAGCGATATACCTTCCTCCGATATATATATATAATCTGAATCTCGGAAACGGCTCCAACGATTTTCATGAAATTTAGTATACAGGGCCTTTCGGGGGCGATAAACCGTTCTAGCTAGGTTTCATTTTTAGAAAACGTCGTTTTCTCTATTTTCACCAAAGCTCGGTCGCCCAGGTACTGGGACTATATATATGCAGAAAGGACAAACAGACTCATGATTACTGGTTGTATCAAATGCCGATAGGAGATTCCTGATTCCTAACATTATAATGTCAACTTTTTTTCAACGTCAGGTCAACTCACAAGATAAAGATAATAACTATCAATAATAAAAATAAAATAAAACAAAAATCGACACTGTTTAGCGCATTCTATAATTCTAAATTCAAAATTTGAATTAAGAAATTGTTAAGCAATTGTTAAACTGTGTTGAGACACGGGCCGCCACTTACGTACTTTGTGGTTGTGATTTTTATAAATAAGTTGTATTTTTTTTTTATAAAATGTAGCTTAGAACGGTTATTTTTATTTCAGACTGAATTGTATCATGATAAAACGAGAAAAGAAACGGAAAGCTTTTGCGCCCAGAGCGGACTACTATTGCTGCGATAAGCCTCTCACTCTTCTTGTCGCCATTTCATCTTCTGCATTGCATTTCTGTCTATTTCAACATTCTAATCCCATATATTGCAAATACATATTAAAAGTTAATTTGAGATAATTACCCACCATACTATGTCTAATCTCACGCTTACTAACTACGTTGTACCACAACCTCTCATCATAGCCACCCTACTCGTTCTGTGGCGGAAACTGTAAAATGTAACGTGACGCAAATTACTTCGTCTATTTTATAAGTTAACATCGGGGGCCTTTGTTCGCGATCCAGATAACTCATCGCAGCCTCCTGAACCGACGCGGGACGACGACGGCAAGCGAACTAATTACTGCCCCTAGGAGACTATTTGCATTTCCAAGTGGGAGCCACAAGGTGGTGGGAAAATTATGTCTTTGGTGTCTTTTGTTTTTGCTTTTGTTTTAGACGGATGACGCATCAACAAGTACACTAGCTGTAGTCAGCCTGCTGCTTATCTAATTCTGAGATTCTATTTTTATCTGCATCTCGTAGCGGTTTAACTACTTAGGTACCTGTATCACCTATCCATCACCCAATTTCGATTGTCAAACCTTTATGGCCCGCTTTATGGAGAACTGCATATTTCAACTAGCTATCTCAGGGACTGTCGAATCAAACTTCATGAGCATTTTAACCAACTTCATAAATGAGGAGGTTCTCATTTCGACTGTATTTTTTTATGTGTTTTTATATTTTCATATATATATTTTAAAACGTTTTACTAGGCGAACCGATATTGATGATTATTTATTTAAAAGCTGTTTCTTCTCAAGTGGTCCCATTTAAATTTGTTGAAGATCTAATGAAGAACTTTAAAAAAATAAGAAATTTCATCAAGATCTTCGGAGATATACAACAGAACTCTTCAATAAACAACGGCATATCTCTCAGGATTGCTGCAGTAACAGAACATCACGCCGGCGCGCTCTAAAGGTACGCCGATGTGTAAAGGGGGGCTACCATAAGCTCTTAGAGTAAGGTTATTTTGAGATCGCGTAAGTGACAGATGTATACAAGTCACATACACACACTCAAAATAACCTTACTCTAAGAGCTTATGGTCACCCCCCTGTTCACCCTGGTACACTCTCATTTCACCGGTTATGTTCAAGCACCTTACTATTGAACTTGCTCATTAAGTACAAGAACTAAAAAGTAAAAATAAATACTAGTTTCCTAAAAATACAACCGAGCTCTAAATAAAAACACTACAAAGTGAAAACTAACTTAAATTTCGGCAGTCGGTGTCAAAAAAACAAAGAAACAGAAACAGGAACGCTTGTATTTTTTTTTTGTAAAAAAGGTTTTGCTATTTCTATTGTAACAAGTGTAATAGATCACTAGATAGCCAACAGAGCTAGTACAAAGCGGTAGGTCAGTAGGATAGAAAAATACTCAAGAATAGAATAATACTTACGTGTAGTTGGTAATTCAGCAATAACACACAGTTTGGACTTTGAACTATTATTTATTTACCATTTCACACTAAGTTACCATCAACTCCATACAATATATCCACTTAGGTCAACAGTACAATCTTTCAAGCCCGCCCAGACTAGACTCACGAACTCACTCAACGCGCCTCGTGTCCGAACAATCCCCCTCCAATCGACAACTGTCATTAGATGTGACGACATTTGACATTCGAATATTTTCTAGGATAATCATTTTAACAACTTTTAAGTACTATTTGATGTTAAATATAAATAATTTAATTCTTAACAAATAAAAGATGTATTTATCAAATAAAAACCTAACACTCGACCATCCTGACAACGTGTATGACCCCATACACGTATCCGGTGATAACCTAACACTCGGCCTGTTGAGTCAGTTTTCAAAATCTAAAATCAAATCCATCAAACCATTCAATGGCACTTGGGATGTAAAAAGTTCAAAGTCACAAAAAAAAAATGATTCTACTGTCCATTCGCAAAAGTAGTTTGCTATGGAGAAGAATGGACAAGAAACTCCACACTTACTCTTTTCTTTAAAATATAAAACTTCTTTTAAATATTTTTTTCAATATTAATTCATTAATTATATCTGAGTACCTTATGAAGTATGATTCATCTAGAATAAAACGGCTGTTCTATGTACAGATATAAAGTATTTCAAGCAATAACAATTATATTGATTCATTTGATAAATATGAACATGGTACTCGCATATTTACAAAATCTGCATTTTATTCGCCTGTATAGAAACCCGTGACTTATTTGCATATATATCAGTTCGCGACTTGCTCGCATATAGACTTACAAAAATTAGGAAACAAATCTAATCAACTGTAACGTTTAAATTTGGCTACTTCGTTACATTATACTAGTACGTGAGTAATTTTTAAAGCATGATTCATCAAGAACAACACTGTTGTACTACGCTTAGGTACAAAGCATTAACAGTTAAACTTAATCATTTGATAAATAGGAACATGATACTCACATACTTACAACATCTGCTATTTGTTCGCTAGTTTGCAAACCCGCAACTTATTCGCATATAGACAAGCCCGTGACTTATTAGCATATTGCGATTTATTCACCTGTAGGCAAGTCCCGCGACTTATTCTAAAATTTATATGTACTGAGATGTATTCGCCTGTAGGCAAACCCGCGACTTATTCGCATATAGACAAACCCGCGACTTATTCGCATAAAGCGATTTATTCGCCTGTGGGTAAGTCCCGCGATTTATTCGCCTATAGGTAAACCCGCGACTTATTCTCAAATTTACATGTACTGTGATTTATTCGCCTGTAGGCAAACCCGCGACTTATTCGCATATAAACAAACCCGCGACTTATTCGCATATAGCGATTTATTCGCCTGTGGGTAAGTCCCGCGATTTATTCGCCTATAGGTAAACCCGCGACTTATTCTCAAATTTACATGTACTATGATTTATTCGCCTGTAGGCAAACCCGCGACTTATTCGCATATAAACAAACCCGCGACTTATTCGCATATTGCGATTTATTCGCCTGTAGGCAAGTCCTGCGATTTATTCGCCTATAGGTAAGCCCGCGACTTATTCGCAAATTTAATAAAACTTCGATTTATACACCTGTAGGCAAACCCGCGACTTATTCGCATATAGCGATTTATTCGCCTGTAGGTAAGCCCACAACTTGTTCTCAAATTTAATAGTACTGCGATTTTATTCGCCTGAGGGCAATTCTTGCTATTTATTCGCCTATAGACAATCCCCGCGACTTAATCACAGACATAAAAAATTTGGCAAACATACCAAATCATTTCCAACAACATTAATTTATTACAATTTCGACCGCACTCTACTACTCTTCAAGCAAGACCTCATTCAGTTTAGGTTTAATATCGCAATTCATACTAATTCCATATATGACCACTACGGCGTTCTGCCAGCGGAGTATTAGTATTAAACCCTCCAAAGACACTAATACCGAAAAGTGATTTAAACATCGCACTTTCAGTGTTAAATGACTATCATCAAAACAAAACATATTGAGCTAAAACAGTTCTACAAATATTACCCATGACATACTGGGATTGACTGAAGTCCATCTACTAAAAGAAGCTATTATCGAAGACTATGATTATACGTATTACATAGGAAAACCAAAAATATCCCCTTAGTAAAGACAAAAGACAAGTAAAACATTTTAACTTTTATCGAAATAACAGAAAGAATTTGTGTTCCACATATAGTTCTAGAAAACCTGCCTTCCGCAATTATACAGTCCTATGCAACCTCCGAAACCTCGTCGCTAATTAAACTTTTATGAAAACTTGGAAATACTCATTACTTTACGAGTACCTTCATAATAGTACATTGTGATACAAGGGTGGAAAAGAGGCTATTGCAAACGATCTGTCACCAACAAGCCCGAGCCGAAGGCGAGGATTTTCAACGACACGAGTCCGCAAC
Organism: Anorthoa munda; assembly: GCA_945859665.1. Taxonomy (NCBI): domain Eukaryota; kingdom Metazoa; phylum Arthropoda; class Insecta; order Lepidoptera; family Noctuidae; genus Anorthoa; species Anorthoa munda. Next base: position 30,422,167 of record OX243908.1, on the reverse strand, counting down.
AACCCACACACCCATGCACCACACGACGTTTTTCAATACAGTTGTGGGAAATAATAAAAACAAATCACAGAATTACATTTGTTTCTTCCACAAAATAAAATTATCGTAAGTCGCCATATATCTTTATCGAGATTTTGGGGGCAAAATTTCATCTTGCGCTATTTTGCCACATAAAATATCGGGTGGGGTTAATTCCATTTCATCATTTGTACTTGAACTCATATAAACAAAATAAAATAATCAATTTATCACACAAAAATTAAAATTTTCAGAAATGGCGCGTTTTTGCAACATGACGTATATATATTTTTTTCAATGAAAACAGCCCATACAACCTATTCGACTTTTGACAATTTCCTTTTATGTGAAAATAAAACTGGTAATTAAATATATTAAACAACCATTTAAAAGACTTTTGAGAATTCAATGCTAAGATGTACGGACTCATTCATTTTTCCTCGTATAAAATCTATCCAATTTTATTCTATGTATGAAAACTCCTTGCTACTAAACTTTTTTAAATTGACTTATACATTTAAAACTCAACTGCAAAAATAATGATCGAGCTCGTAAAAAAAAAAACCACAACCGCGTATCAGAAAAATGCCTATGCAAAAGATTTAATCTTCGAAGCATAATTATAGCCTCTGAAAGTACTCAATGTTTAACAACTGTATTGAAAAACACATTACCTCTATGGGTGATTTTAATGCACAGATCGGGGCATCGGTAACGAACATTAGCATTTAGTTGCTGGAAAATATGGTTATGGAACCACCAGCACTCGTGTAGCGAGACTCATTCAATACGCATACGAGTAAAACCTCAAAATCATAAACAAGATTTTCATATTAACACTTAATCGATATCGTCGTCAGTTTCGTCTGGATAAGACCACATAATGCAGAGAGCTACAATCCACCAGAAATCCACAATTAGAAGCTGGCGCACTTCTCTGACACGCCATTAACAATGAAAACATTGAACGAGCAAGAAGCTATAAAAGGTTCCAAAAATAATCTACCAGGACTTATAGCGTCACGTGAAAAGTATGACACAAAAACCTTATGCATATTACCATAAAAATCATGCACTCTATACTGGAATAATATAGAATTTATCAGAAAAACCGCACAGTTAATGAAAGAAACCAATGACAAAATAAGCCAATACTGTACAAAAACGATAAAGAAAACTTCATAAAACCACTATACGTACAAATATATCTATAAAAAAATACAAAAAATGTATGAGATTATCATGTGCTATTGTAGTATCTTAAAATTGATCCCCACACTTTAGTATAGTCACCGCTGACACCGAATGACCCTCTGTATAGCACCTGTCAAGAAATATATCCATCTCTAATACACTACCAAATGTGTATCCTGAATGGAGTTCATAAATATAGCTACGGTTAATTATGCCAAACTATATAACCAACCAGATTCATTACAGCAAACTGGTATGATTAACCAAAACGGGGAATAAATACTCCCCTGTACGTGAAACCCTACAACAATCAATGAAGATGAAACCAGAGAAGGGCTATCAGATATATCAGGCAGGTTCATAAACAATTGTAGGAGAATGGGCTGTACGGGAAATGTAGGCAATGGGAGTCAGTTGGCAATGGTGATCACCTCAAAATAACAAAAACCGAACGCAACCAAACGATGCTAACATAACTACACGCTAGCATTACGTCATTCCCGTGCGCGGCCGTTGATTGGCTCAGTTCGCGCGACGCGTCGGAGAGTAACAGGTGTGTGAAGGTTTCGCGCCATTTTCATCTAATTTTTCGAGTTGATAAATCCGAAGGTAAATCACAAAATACCAAATATTTATTACTGTACTTGTAATGTGTAATAGTCGTAGCATTTTAGTGTGCAATTCAACAGCTTTATTGTTATTATAACCTATAATTTCTCCTCAGGATTTTTTTTTCCGTCAGTTTGCCCATGTAGGTAATCGGAGTCAGGTGATCCCAATTACCTACATACTGATCCCCATTGCCCACACAACCTAATCTCGGTGAATTCGGACGAAATAACGAAATATGGTACCGGTGCACTTCTTGTGGGCTATGGGCTCATGCCGACTGTACTGGATGGGACTCTGCGTACAATTATGTGTGCGATATGTGTTGATCACCATTGTCCACATGCTGATCACCATTGCCAACCGATGTTGACAATCGTGATCAAACTTATTTTTTTTTTATTTTTTTATTGAACCAAAGTTTATAAACCAAAGTGATTAAAGTTGATCTCAATTGATAGTTAAGAAAGTAAAGTTTATAATAAGAACACAGCAATAAATAGTTGATACATAGATTTGCTTTTTTTTTCATTCTCGCTTATGTGATCCCCATTACCTACATTTCCCCTAATCCAATTATGGAAATTTGGCCAAAAGCTCATCAGCCACATGATATATGCGACCGATCAAGAAAAACACTTGCTTCTTACAAGGCCCTTGTCAATTGTTAACTCGTTCAGAGTTATTGACCTAAACGGGTAACTTATATCGAGCAGCGACGGTACGGATTTTCTGGCATCCAATAGCTACGACTATACCTCGCCGAAAAGAGCCTCTCAAGAAGAATCTTTACCACAAAACCAATATTGCCAATTATAAGTCGGTTCAGCGTTAGTGACCCAAACAGGCGACTCATTAGACATCAAAACAAAGACTTGTGCTCGATGTCCAACTGCCATAAGATACAAAACAGAAATAACTTTTCAAAAGAACACTCGATTTTAAACTGCCTTTTGATAATTCAAAAATATTCAGATTCAATGACCTAAATAGGCAAGCAATTGGGCCCCAAGATTACTACCTTTTTCTTTTGGCACCTAACAGCCACAAGACACATGCCACCGAGAAAAGTCCACTCAAGAAGCCCTGTTACAAGACAACTATCGTCAATAGTTAGTCCGTTTAGAGTTTACACCAAACTCAAAGGTTTTTAATTAAGGGTCACTACATTTACAGAAACACGGCTAGCGATTATGTCCAAACCCAAAAAAGCAAAATTCCAAGTAAGTCAATAGACGACATACCAGAATTTAAATGATATCTACTTAATGGATCACATTTAGAACTCTGTAGCTCCTCACGTGTCAACTATCCAGAAAAGTCATTATAATAAGAAATATTCAAACTGAAAAGATTCATCCGACACATCCCAGCGCTACAGGGGCGAAGGACAGGCTCAACGTTTGGTCTAATGGAGCAGACTCTTAAAACATTGTTCCTAAATCGGCATATTAGAGTCCAATATTTTAAAGTGGACGCTTATGGATTTATAAAACAATGATTGAAATGCACAGTACTAATGAAAGTAATTAGTTGACAAAATACCAGAATTCAAATGACTCACATTTAAAGCTCTCTATCTCCTCAAGTACCCATATTCCATGAAATATCCCCCCGAAGAGATCCATCTAACGACACATATCATATCGCTACTGGAATGCGACAAAATTGTCTATTGCCCTTTGCAAGGACTGTACTATTAAGACCCATCATGCTTCTATGGAGCAAAATATTAAAAGGAAAAGTTGTGCCGATTTCAGTAATCATCCTGTTGTACAAAAGCTAATCCAATGGATATTGGGCATTATCAATAAAGAAGCCATATCAGCAAAATCTCATCAAAAATTAAGTTACGACTAAATAATCACCACATGTCATCCACTAGGTAAATGATATCCCTCTCAAGTTTGTAGAGAAGTATACCCATCTAAGCAAAAGGTTCTCCCTCAGCAAAGCCATAAATATGGAATAGGTCTATAGAAAATTTGAGTAGTAGAGTCGGTAAAAGATTAACGATCACTTAGCTATGAACATCCAGGCTGCTGCTGTAGTAGCTTCTTGTTGTGATGTCCTGGACTGCTGCGCCTTGGGCTGCGACGTCCTGGACTGATATGCCTTGGGCTTCGACGTCCTGAACTGCGTCACCTTGGGCTGTGGCGTCCTGGACTGCGTCACCTTGGGCCGTGACGTCCTGGACTGGTGCGCCTTGGGCTGGCGCCTCACGAGGCATGATGTACATAAAACAAATAGAAAAGGTTTATGAATAACTAAAGTACACAAAATATATTTGAAAATGTATGCAGGGTATTTTGAAAATATCTCTGAAACGGTGAGTCTGAGCAAAAAAATAACCAAATTTTCACAACCCTTTAAGAAACCTCGCTTAAGGGACAAGATACTTAGTCACATTTTTTTTTTTTGTTTTTTTTTTTTGTTCTACCCTCATATTTTTAAAATACATTAAATATAGTTTTAATAAGACATTTAAAACTAATTTAATAAAATCGTAATCAAAAGCACTTGATTTCGTAATGGGCGCGTACATCCCCCTTCTGAAATGTAATAGATCACTAGATAGCCAACAGAGCTAGTACAAAGCGGTAGGTCAGTAGGATAGAAAAATACTCAAGAATAGAATAATACTTACGTGTAGTTGGTAATTCAGCAATAACACACAGTTTGGACTTTGAACTATTATTTATTTACCATTTCACACTAAGTTACCATCAACTCCATACAATATATCCACTTAGGTCAACAGTACAATCTTTCAAGCCCGCCCAGACTAGACTCACGAACTCACTCAACGCGCCTCGTGTCCGAACAATCCCCCTCCAATCGACAACTGTCATTAGATGTGACGACATTTGACATTCGAATATTTTCTAGGATAATCATTTTAACAACTTTTAAGTACTATTTGATGTTAAATATAAATAATTTAATTCTTAACAAATAAAAGATGTATTTATCAAATAAAAACCTAACACAAGTAATGTACCTATTGTTAGCTATCACGGTAATATAGGTACCAAAGGACAGTGCCTTTATGAAGCCTCAGCTGACTTGCAAACATTTTAAGCCAGCCACCTCTCATTCTAACCATTTCAGAAAGCGTCGTAACGAATACTCAGTACTCACATACCTCCTAACGTAGAATCTCAGACCTCCTCCCAAAACTATACTTACAAGAATCTACAGCCGCATCAAATTCTTCGCGTTCAACTGCCGTAAATATCTCTGAAGACATTTCAATATCGTCGGCGCATATTTCGTCATTCCATTACCGCGCGTGCATAGTGCGCGAGTGTGGGCGAAGTCACGAGCCAGCGATGAATGCTGCGCTGTGGGGGGCAGCCAGGTCTGCGCTGTGGGGGGCAGCCAGGTATGCGCTTGTGAGCTATGAGACGGTGGCAAAGGTTACTATTTTTGAGCTAAATCTTTTATGTTTGCTTTACGAGTAATCATCTTTATACTTGGATTTATATGGATGAGTGACTGCTCGCCACACGAATCACAAACTTTGGATATACATATAACAAATATGCAATGGACAGAGTACAGAAGACTTAGCGGGCTATGGAAAGGTGTATCTTGAATATTAGACTGAAAGATAAACAAAACTCCCAAACATACGAACAAAAACCAAGGTGATAGATGCTCTCCAGCATATGAAATGACTGAAGTGGAAGTGGGCAGGTCACTTGGTAAGTTTGACAGATGGAAGATGAACAGAGCTAGTCACTAATTGGTTAGGCCCTAGAGGCAAGAGAGCCAGAAGTCGTCCTAGAGAGCGATGGATTGACGATATTATAAAAACCGGCCAAGTGCGAGTCGGACTCGCGCACGAAGGGTTCCGTACAATTATCGCAAAAAACGGCAAAAAATCACGGAGCCCCACCTAAATATTTATGTTATTCTGTTTTTAGTATTTGTTGTTATAGCGGCAACAGAAATAAATAATCAGTGAACATTTCAACTGTCTAGCTATCACGGTTTATGAGATACAGCCTGGTGACAGACAGACGGACAGTGGAGTCTTACTAATAGGATCCCGTTTTTACCCTTTGGGTACGGTACCCTAAACAGAGCGAAGGCAAGGAATACGAGTATCTAGGCCAGGGGCCTTAACTAGAAAGATTTATAAAATATCTAATGTTAAGAACTTTTACATAAAGTCTTTGCATAAAGTTCTTAACATTAGATATTTTATAATTTTTTAAGTTAAGGAAATAAATACGTTTAATTATTATTATAAATCTTTGTAGAATCTTTAATTTCAAACGATTGCCTACAATCAATCCGCCTAGCCTTATGCCTTCTACGACTATGTTGGGGTCGGCGTCCAGTCCAACCGAATGCAGCTGGGGGACCTACCAATATTTTACATAGACCGACTGCCTATCTGACCTTCACAACCCAGTAACTGGGTAACACGATACCCCTTGACAAGACTGGTTTTCTTCAATCTAAGGCAGAAGAAATACATCCCTAGAACATTGGCAAGGGATAGGGAGTTTGTTGGACCACTTCTTCTTTCCTGTCGATGATGATGAGTGATGATGATGAGGCCGGCGTTTTAGTTCAAAAATATTGTAAGTATTTCATTCTCAGACTAGTTTGAATAATTAATGATCTTTAATTTAATAAATAACTAATCAAAACAGCAAGAAGCCAATCACTTAACAAAAACTAAGCTTAATAAAAAGAAAGGAAATAATGTAGCACAAATTTGGAGACACCAACAAGTTTTCTGGACAAAATAAACAACAAAAATATAAATAAAAATCTTGACCATTTGCGAGTCGGACTCTTACACTGAGGGTTCCATACAAACAGCTACATTCACCAAAATCATTAAATTACATTTTTCACAGCTGCAAGGGGTTGTAAGCTTGAGTATACGATATTAATTTCAACTCGATACCTCGAGATAAAGCGTCTTGACAGACAGACAGACTGACAAAAAAGTGATCCTTAAAGGGTTCCATTTTTTCTTTTTGAGGTATGAAACCCTAAAAAAACAAAAACCATGAGATACAGTGTCCCTCAAGGCTGCCAAATTGGTCCAGTTCAGCAAATTGCAATTTTACATAAGGATTAAAATTACAATAATTATTACGATAAATAATCGACTTCCTTCTAAAATTCTCAAACTGATTTACATTTTCAGTGAACCACTGTTTGTAAAACCAAGAGCACATTCATTTCACTCAAAACGCAAATAAAACGGGTAGCAAATACGAATGAATTCCTTCCCCGGAGTTAATTTTAATATAACCATCACAAAATAATTACCGCCACAGATGAATCTGCGTTAATGAGATAAAGACGCGTAATGATTGACGCCATTCGGTTCGATATTTGAATGGTGTAATAGAAAAGTGAATCAAGCGACAGTTTTATAAAATTGGGACTTCATCTTTCAAGAGCATTGGTGGCCCAGTAGTAATGGCCCCGACTCGTGGGTTCGAACTCGGGTAGGAGCTTTAGTTTGTGTAAATAATTTTCATCTTCACTGCTCTAAAAACATTGAAAGAAAACATCGTCAGGCAACCACCGTGTCGTAGAACCAAAAGTTCGAAGATATGTGACATCCATAAACCTGCACTGACCCCGCGTGGTTGATTAAGGCTCATTCCCTCTTTCACAGAGAGGAGGCCTGTGTCCCAGCAGTGGGAACATTAAAAGGCTAATGATAACTCATGGTATGGAAAATAAATTGAGTTTCTAACAAAGTCGCTTGATTTCACGACGTTAAATTTAAGGCACAAGTAATTGTTGAACAAAAGACAGTTTTTTTATTAAATTGCATCTAGGAACAATTTTTAGATACAAATGTGGATGAATAGACAGGCAGATGGAGCCCAAAAGAAATAATTGTAAGAGTAATCTAAAAGAAAAGTGAGTCTGTGTTAGCAGGGCGTTCAATAAAACGTGATGAAAGAAGAAATTTTGACGCACCAACCCCAAGTAACAGCGTGAAAAACAGGTATTATGCTGAGCTGAGGTTTATGTTGAGCGCACACAATTTTCTTACATCTCTCTGTTATGGAGCAAGGCCAGAAAATAAATTGTCGTATAAGTGCCGCTTGATTCGTTATTCCATAACATCGTCCGTTAACTATTAATGAATTCGGGTTTGAATACTGTTTAAATCGGCGCGCTGATCAATCAGCGCGTATTGTTGGTGCTGAAGAGGCGAATCGGCGCAATAATCACGCACAGCACACGTTTGATTTTGTCGATGTAGGCTTTTGTTATGTGGTCTGTTCCGGTAATCGGTTTTCATTTACATTTGACGGCTTTAATATAATTGTTAACTTGTGTATGCCTATTGTTATAAGCAAACTCGAATCATATGTTGAAATATATGATTTTAAACTGTTTAAAGGCCTTTTGAGGAATGAATCGGTCAGTCCAAAAGATGAAGCTATTTCACATCCCAAAGCGTGTCTCATGTCTAGCGCGAACGAGTGTAATAAAATATAAACAATGTCGAGTGTTGTTAAGTGCAATAGTTGTAATATAATAATCAGTGAACTCCTTGCATACATCCAAAATAAGATCCAGGTGATGGACGAGGAAGGCCTTGTGCGTGTTTGTGTAACGGTTTTCACGAGTGTTGAAATCGAAGAAGCAAAAACATTGCTGTTCGATGCTGTGTCCCTGTCCTCCCATAAGAAAACCAGGAAACGCGAGGGTATGTCCCAGCGGGATATTGATGATATCATTCAATTATTTAAAAGCGTTGATACAGATAAGACACCTATTTTTGTGGCAAGAGATCTGTATAAACTGCCACCGATTAACTTTGATCACCTGGATGCAACTAAATTATTGAAGGACATCCTAGTTTTACAAAATGAATTGAGGCATATAAAGGATAGCTACGCGGCTACGTGACAAAGAAACAGGTAGCTCAGATTGAATCAAAAATAGATGATCGAAATAAGTTGCTGTTAAGTAACGATAAATATTCAAATAATAACGTTACGAAAAAAAGAGGGGCTGGTTTGATGAACAGTTTTGAGTGTGATAGTGGCCCTATGGGTTTTGTACAAAAACCGTGTTGTACTAAAACCGTTGTAGTCTTCAAAATTAAGAAACAATAAGTCAAAATGGTCAAATCAATAAAAAACCCACTAATCTTACAAAGGTACCCGCTTCCGAAAAAAGCGAGCAAAGTTGTTTACCTACGCGCCAGCGCACGGTACAAAAACGGGTTATTGGACGACTCGCCCGAATTTAACTCGCCCGAATCGGGCGAATTGTCCACTATTAAAAATATTATTTTTTTTGTGTCGTTTCGCCCGAAGTTATTTTATCGGTGGGCGAATCGACCACTCCAATATTATTTAGTGGACGATTCGCCCGAATTTTATTTTAGAGAACAAACAATATAAAAGTACAGTCGTGCTTACCCGTCTCGGTAATAATATAAAGAATTAATCGAAATTAATAGATATTGTACTAGAAACCAGGAAAGCAATTCAAACTACTAGGAGGCCAGAATCATGAAGAAGTATTTGCAGAGCTAGAATCATTAGTGGTAGAGACTAACGGAGTACTAGGGCTTTAGCGAATATTGCTGTCACTCTCTTATTGCTTTTTCGACAGCAATATACAATAGAAAGAAATATTCGCTACAAAAAATAAAATGACCTGATAGCTTATAGAGCGCTCTCAGGTCATTTCGGTACCGGTAAAGACTAACTTAAGTAAGTACCAGGAGATTATAATCATGAGGAAGCTAGGCTGGAATCATGAGCGGTAATAAGAGTACCGGGCGATTTTCGATTCTGAAGACAAAGATATTTTATTTCAACTAGGCCACCAAGCGGCACTTTTGAACGTACATAAAAATTATTCTACCGTGCATCGGAAAGTAGCTTGTTATGGAGAAGAATGCACAAGAAACTCCATACATACTGGAGGGGCAGGCGTGTAAATAGCCGTGCACCTATGTGCGGGATGAGAACTTATTACGACTTCACACGTGGATGCGTAGAAGTCCAATTTCGTCTATATTTAGCCTATAGGAAAGACATTGGGGACCATTTGACGTGAAAGCCAACGAGAAAATTGCAAATCGCTTACCGATGCTCCTTCAGGGTCGGTCGCTCCAGATGCTAGAAGATTCCCGTTGTTCTTATCTTCTTGGTGGCCACCAGTGTTCCAAATATCCAGTCAAACATACACTGCTGATATCTAGGCTGTTGGGGTTACAATGTGCTCCAGAATTGGAGATGATTTTCAAATTAGGAAGAAAACCAAAATTCGACGCTCTAATTAGCGTGCGCGCGACGCGGTGAGTTTTTTAGACTGCACTAGTGGTGGGAATATGGCGTCGCAAGCACATATTCGATTTTGCTAGGGTGGTGCCCTCTGTGAGTTTTCGGTTTACGATAGCAAAATCTCGCAAGGCAGATGTCAAAGGTCTCCCAAGCCATCACATAGACTATTACTAATAAATATTATGCTATAGGATAATAGGGGGGCGAATATCTGCCACACCATACTCCCCGCCTTGAAAGGTCCAAGACTTTCAAAAAAAAAATGTATACCCTATCAGTAGTAACCTAACGGGGTGAAGATGCGATAAGCGGTAAAATAAAAAATATGGCGGTCTGAATACATTACAGAAGCTGACAATAGTAGTCTGAAACGATTTTTCAATGCATTTAATAGCACTCAGAAGTAAGCGGTTTAATTATGATAAGATTATTAATTAAGTAAGCGGTGTAATATTGATAATCTAAGTTAATTTATGATAGAATTATAAGCTAGATTTGTCTTAATTTTAATCAAGAACTAATATATTTGTGTTAACTATTCTATTGGGTTGGCAAAGGGTAAAGCTTCGTGACAGGACGTTTATATGTACCTGACGCGACTTTGACTGAAGCTACTCGAACTATGCCATCCGAACCAGGAAACACCTGTGTTATAATGCCTAGTGGCCAATTTAAAGGCGGTACACTATCTTGACCCAAGAGAACGACAGTACCGATCTCTACAGGGTGATCAGGTGTGCACCACTTCTGACGAACCTGCAACGTGTGCAAGTACTCAATTCGCCATTTTTTCCAGTATGATAATACAAGCTGGTCTAACAGCCTTTTGCGATTTTTTAAATTAGTGCTTTCTTCTGTTAGTTCAGAAGAAGGCAGATATGTAAGCGGACTGGACATTAAAAAATGTGCCGGCGTGAGCACGTCTGGATGCGGATCCGTCGATAAAACACTAAGCGGTCGAGAGTTTAGCAGACCTTCTATTTGTACCAAAACGGTCAAAAGTTCCTCATAAGTGAGAAGTTGTTTCCCTATGACTCGGTACAAATGAGTCTTGACGCTTTTAATATTAGACTCCCAAAGACCTCCAAAGTGCGGAGCGCGGGGTGGGATCATGTTCCATTCAATGCGGGTTTTAAGAAGCTCTTGTTTGATATCGGATTGCACGGTCGAGTTTAGTAAAAATGAATAAATGTCGTTGAGCTGTGCCTTAGCACCGACAAAATTGGTACCATTGTCTGAATACAGAACAGACACTGGACCGCGGCGGGCTATAAACCTTTTAAAGGCAGAAAGAAAAGCCTCTGATGTGAGATCCGATACAAGCTCAATATGTATAGCCTTAGTAACTAAACATATGAACAGGCATATATATACCTTGTGCGAATGCTGACCTCTGCGACGAATAGGTATGTAAGAAATGGGGCCAGCCAAATCTACCCCAGTATGTACAAAGGCCTTGGCATCGCGAACACGGTATCCAGGCAGATCAGCCATTTTTGGAGTTGGATGCGTAGGACTTAAACGAAAGCAAGTATTGCATTTGCGGCAGCGAGAACGAATAACAGTCCTGCCATCCAATATCCAGAACCGCTGTCTTATGATGGACATCAATAGTCCAGGACCGGTATGGCAATAAGTATTATGATAGTGATCAATAATTAAATCAACTATGCGATCGCGTTTAGGTAAAAGCGCGGGATGCTTCGCTTCGTATGCTAGGTCAGACTTGGAAATTCTGCCTCCAACACGTAGAATACCGTGGTCGTCCACAAAAACTGATAAACTGCGAAGCTTCTTCGATGGAAGTTCACCAGTTTTTAATAAATTTAAGTCATTATTAAAATGAATATTTTGAAGAATTCGTATAACGAAATTTTCAGCGGATTGAATATTTTTAACAGAACTCTGGCTACGTAGTCTGTTTGTAAACTTAAGTATGTACATGAATATGCGCAATAGCTTATTCCATGAATAAACGCGGTTGACAATAGTGTCCAAAATATGCGGTTCATCATTTAAAGTTTTAGTAACTAAAGCCGTTGCTTTCAGCTCCGGCAATGCTGCACATTCAATCGGAGTGAATTTTAAAGGCCATTCTTCTACAGGCTGACGAAGCCAAGCGGGCCCCTGCCACCACAATGAATGAGCTATTAAAACTGAAGGCAACATGCCACGCGAAAGACAGTCACTCGGATTCTCTTTTCCTGACACATGATTGAAACACGCGGCAGGTAAGTTTTCATGAATTTTAGCAATACGATTGCTAACAAATATAGACCATCTGTGAGGAGACGAGTGAATCCATGAGAGGGCAATAGAGGAATCCGAGAAAGCATAAACACCTGCAATAGGTACACGAGCGGAAAGTTTATCTCTGACCACGCGGACAAGCTTGGACAAAAGCAAAGCGGCGACGAGTTCTAATCGCGCTAGCGTTGTTATTTTTGCGGGCGAAACCTTGGACTTTGCACATAAAAGCCGAACGGTGATGACACCTTCAGCATCAGTGATGTGTAAATAAATACAGCATCCATAACCATTGAAGCTGGCGTCGCAGAAGGCTACGATATTCACTACAGCTTCTCTAAAAACGCCAATATGACGCGGAATATTTAGAGAAGAGAGTGCGGGAAAATCGCGTACAAAGGTAGTAAAACGACTGGTGATAGATTCAGGAGGAACTTCGTCCCAGTCTATTTTAGCTAGCCAAAGTTCCTTGATAAGGATTTTAGCGTACAACACGACAGGAGCCACAAGGCCAAGTACGTCAAACAAGCGGGCAACTAGCGACAGAATCGTTCGTTTCGTGCACCTGCTGCCTAATGCAATAGTCGTCAAGGAAAAATTATCGTTAGCGGGTTCCCAGGATAAGCCAAGGATTTTAAAATTATTATTATCTGTACCAGAAAAATTCACTGGCGAGCGGTGAGACTCTGGAAGAATCTCTAATAATGCGGGTGAACTACTGGCCCATTTGACGAGATCAAAAGAACCTAATTTAAATAGATCTATTAATTCGCGAGCTAATCTCATTGCGACTTGTTCGTCAGGGACAGAGTAGACATAATCGTCCATATAAAATTGAGTTTCTACCAATTTAGAAGCCTCAGGAAAGCGGTCACTATGCTCACGCGCTAGATGGCGCAGTGTGCGCATGGCTAAGAAAGGACTAGGCTTTAGTCCGAAAGGAACGCGGTTAAAATTAAAAGTGCGTATAGGTTCATTTTTGTTGAAACGATATAAAATTCTTAAATATTTGCGGTGGTGCTCATTTACACCGATTCGTAAAAACATCTGTTTTATATCTGCGGTAATAGCTACAGGAAACGTACGGAAATCAAGCAATAACAAAAACAAGTCGGCCTGTAAGTTAGGTCCGACGTGCAAAATGTCGTTAAGTGACAATCCTGAGTGAGTTTTGGCACTAGCGTCCAAAACAATTCGAAGGCTATCTTTGTCCGGTCTGATAACGGCGTGGTGCGGTATATAGTAACCTTCTTCTGACAATTCAGAGTCTGGTACCTCTGATAAATAACCTTCTGATATATAATCAGTGATGGTTTTGTTATAGCTCTCGCGTAGGGTTGGCGCGTGCTCAAATTTACGTTCAAGTGAAAGCAGTCTACGATGAGCCACTCCGCGAGAATTGCCTAACTCAGAGGGGTTTCGAGAAAAAGGCAAATCGACAAAATATCTACCATCTTTAAATAAAACTGAAGAATTAAAATTATTTTCACAATCTAACTCGTCCGGACTTATAAAACGTTGAGATGGAATTTCCTCTAGCTCGAAAAACCTCTGCAAACTTGACTCAATGTCAATGTTGGCAAGAGCGGTGAATGAAGAAGTAGTAGGTATTGTGTCACAATGACATGAAACATCTCCCATAAGTACGTACCCAAAGGTAGTCAAAATAGCGGGCGGTGCGCGAGAATATGAATCGACCCTATTTCCCAAATATATGTACGGAAATAGTTGAACACCAAGAACAACGTCAATCTCTCCCGGTATATTCCAGGTTAAATCGGCAAGCGGTAAATTATTTAGGTATGACATATTGTCATTTAATTCAATAAGATTCGCGGGAAGTCTATCCGTAATGCAATCGACTACTAATGCGTGAATATAATACTTATTATTAGGATTAATACGTGATTCTATCGTAAAATAAATAAAACCATGTACGGGACGCGAGGTCATACCAACACCTTGTAAAGATGAATTACGTAATTTTGTTATGGATATGTTTAAACGTTTACAACAATCCATCGTAATTAAATTATTTTGTGACCCGTTATCTATCAAACATCTCACCACTAGCTTGTCCTTTCCGTTACAATGCGCGTAGATTTGTGCGGTAGACAATAAAATCGTTGAACTTGAGCCGGTCGAACGAGCGCCCGCGCTAAGCGAGACAGAGCGCTCGGGTTCCGTCGCCGCAGCGATCGCTGTCCGCCCAACGCGGACGGCGGTGGCCGAGGCTTGAGTCGGCGACTGCTCAGTCGTATTATCATTTTTATAGTCGGAAAAGTGCAGTAAAGAGTGGTGTTGTTTTTTACAAGTTTTACAAACATTACGTGATTTGCATTTAGTTAATGAGTGGGACAAACTTAAACAATTTACACAGCCACGTTTCGATTTAATAAATTCGAAACGAACTTGCGGTGAATCCATATTATTAAATTGTTGACAATGAAACAGCTGATGTTTATTTTTCTTACAAAGCGGGCAGTTTGTTTCCGGTTCATTACTAGATAAGAATGTCTTTGAAGTACCTTGCGTGTTTTGTTTACGTGAATTTAATATACTACACTTTGCGCGCGGCTCGGCCTGTGAATTATTATTATGCGACCTTTCGAGTACTTTGACATAATCTTGAATAAAAGAGATAAATTCCTTATAAGAAGGTAATTCTTTCCCACTAACGCTATTCTCAAATTGCTGTAGTGTTTGGGAATCAAGTTTCCTCAAACCGCAATGCAGTAATACAAAATCTAATAGGTCGGGAATTTCTAACTGTTTCAATGCAGCGACAGACGCGGAATAATTTTCTATGTATGTATTTAAACCAACGGCTGTACCGGCGCAACTTTTAATGTCCAGAATGTTATTCAGATAATGAATACCTAAACTACGTTTGTCTTGGTACTTTTTGACAAGACTGTCCCAAATTATATTATAGGTATTCCCTGTGGGAACAATACCTGCAGTTATTTTTAAGGCATCATGCGTCAAATTACTGATTAAATACTGCACACGTTGCGGGTCCGTCAGGTCGGTATTCGAATGAACATTACTACGAAATATTTCGTAAAATATTGGCCAGTTCTCAGTTTTTCCATCGAAGGAGGGTAGCTGTATAGGTGGCAATTTTACGATTCCTTTTTTCTGTTCTGGCGTGAATGTTTTGTTGTTTCCAAGTATGAGGTTACGTTTGTATTTTATGCATGAATATAAATCCTCAATGGAATTCAAGGACGAATAGTCCGGCGGAGTACTATCAATTTCAAACCGTAACTCATTAACTTGTTCAATTATTGTTTCAAACTTATTATACAATTCAGTAATGGATTCAGATTGCGCCAAAAATAACTCATTTGAGCGTAAATCATAATTTGAAATATTTTTGGATGAAGTATATAAGCGGTTAATTCTTTCGAAAATAGCTTCTTTTTTGGCTGTAAGCTGAGTTAGTTTCATTTCAAGCTTATTAGCAGCCATTGTGAAGATTTGAAGAATATGATGTAAGATAATTATTATATAGGAAAACAAGATGGCGGTTTTCTTACGAATGCGTAAGTTTTTTCAAACGCCAAAATATTAAAGCGGGATGAGTATTTTATTAAATTATGTAGCTGAAACCTATCCTAGGCTCGTAAGGACCAACAAATGGAGGGGCAGGCGTGTAAATAGCCGTGCACCTATGTGCGGGATGAGAACTTATTACGACTTCACACGTGGATGCGTAGAAGTCCAATTTCGTCTATATTTAGCCTATAGGAAAGACATTGGGGACCATTCGACGTGAAAGCCAACGAGAAAATTGCAAATCGCTTACCGATGCTCCTTCAGGGTCGGTCGCTCCAGATGCTAGAAGATTCCCGTTGTTCTTATCTTCTTGGTGGCCACCAGTGTTCCAAATATCCAGTCAAACATACACTGCTGATATCTAGGCTGTTGGGGTTACAATGTGCTCCAGAATTGGAGATGATTTTCAAATTAGGAAGAAAACCAAAATTCGACGCTCTAATTAGCGTGCGCGCGACGCGGTGAGTTTTTTAGACTGCACTAGTGGTGGGAATATGGCGTCGCAAGCACATATTCGATTTTGCTAGGGTGGTGCCCTCTGTGAGTTTTCGGTTTACGATAGCAAAATCTCGCAAGGCAGATGTCAAAGGTCTCCCAAGCCATCACATAGACTATTACTAATAAATATTATGCTATAGGCTAATAGGGGGGCGAATATCTGCCACACCACATACTCTTTAAAAAAAAAAAGATTTTTTTAAATATTTAGGAACATAGGTACATACATTATTAAATTCATATACGTGAGGACAATGCACCCAGAATAGCACTACACACTATACCACCTACAGACATAAAGTATTAGAAATACTCACACATGTACTGTGCAGTTATATAATAGATACTAGTTAAACATTAACATCCGAAGCAGTCAAGTTATGACCAATCCCAACTGACGGCGTCCGTTCACGAACATGACGCAGGAAAAGCCCTAGTACTCCGTTAGTCTCTACCGCTAATGATTCTAGCTCTGCAAATACTTCTTCATGATTCTGGCCTCCTGGTAGTTTGAATTGCTTTCCTAGTTTCTAGTACAATATCTATTAACTTCGATTAATTCTTCATATTATTACCGAGACGGGTGAGCACGACTGTACTTTTATATTGTTTGTTCTCTAAAATAAAATTCGGGCGAATCGTCCACTAAATAATATTGGAGTGGTCGATTCGCCCACCGATAAAATAACTTCGGGCGAATCGACACAGAAAAACGAATATTTTTAATAGTGGACAATTCACCCGATTCGGGCGAGTTAAATTCGGGCGAGTCGTCCAATAACCACAAAAACCTGTTTCGCCCGCGATTGAAAAATGAAATATACAAGAAAATTATTACAACTAAGTAGGCTTTACATGTTTAAGAGTACCTAATAGTCGACCAACTTATAAAATGTAAGTACTTGGGAAAATTAAATTTTTCTTTTCGTTTGAGCATTGTTCGGTGCTTTCATTGTTTAAGCACTTTAGTATTTCATCTAATTATGTTGATGAATGTAGCTGTTTGTACGGAACCCTTGGTGCGCGAGTCCGACTCGCACTTGGCCGGTTTTTATTGTTTAAGAGTATAATTTTTATATAAAATATCGCAGTATAATGCTGAGATTTGTTAGTTTTAATCATATTTTTTGCCTGCGTGTGTGCGTGTTCCAGTTATTTTTTCATTGCTATTTCAGTGTTTTGAAAACCTTAACCCACTCTTTAAAGAGAAATTTGGTGGTAGGTAAGTACTCGCAAAATATTCAAAACATGACAATTCAGGGGCCAATAAACAGAATTGTAAATGGAAACCGTTTCGTCTAGACAGTCTATTTTTGCAGTAATACCTACGGTAAATGGAATTTAAAGGTAGCTCATAAATAATGAAACAAATATTATGAAACAACGATACTGATCAAATTTAGAACGCTGACAAGTGCAACACCTGTTTTTATGAATAGTCACTTTATTGTTACTATTAAAACATGTGTTACATACCTACACACATGACAAGCATAACATAATTTAATTATTATTTATCAATACAGTTATTAGTAATTTCGGATTTTAGATAAGACTTATTAATGAAAGGCAAATATTAGTGTCAATTTATATTTCTTAATTTTTTGTATAGGTGACAAAGGTAACTGAAATCAAATATTTTGTTTAATAATTAGCATTTCTAGTATACGAACCAACTATCAATAAATTTATCTTCACATTAATATTCACAACCCAAACGACACAAACACATATTATATTATAACTCAAAACAAAGCGCCAGAACTTAAATTATCATTGAATAATAATCCTTTACAAGTTAGAGGAGAATTTATTTAATTCCCTTTCATCCGCACGAGAGCTAATAAATTACGCAAAAGATTAATCTAATGCACTGAGTCGCCATGATTTATTGTGGGGTAACAGGTGCCTAATAAGGGTTAATATCGGAAAAATATAACCGTTTATATTTGAAATTTACTGTACCCAACATGCCTGCTTGGGACGCTTTTGATGCAATAAGTTTTAGTAAATTAATATTTATTTTCTCGACTTTTTGTGACATTTATGTGCCTATGTGATACTTGATAGTAACGTCAATCCCAAATAAAGTGTGTATATAAACTGCACTAGAGGACCTCGGTAACTATGGTTGAAATATATCATGTTGTGGGTAACTACGAGTACTACTCCATGCAAACATGATTATGTAGGTGCATAAGAGGGCAAGGGCAGTTCTAATAAAAAACCAAGTGCGAGTCGAACTCGCGCACGAAGGGTTCCGTACTTGGTAAATTGCGGTTTACGATTTATGATGTATTAAAAAAAAAACATTTTATTAGATCTCGTTCAAACCAATTTTCGGTGGAAGTTTACATGGTAATGTACATCATATATTTTTTTAGTTTTATCATTCTCTTATTTCAGAAGTTACAGAGGGGGGGGACACATATTTTACCACTTTGGAAGTCGCGCAAACTATTCAGTTTAGAAAAAAATTATATTAGTAAACTCAAAATCATTTTTGAAGAACTATCCATATATACCCCACACGTATGGGTACCACGAAAAAAAAAATTGTGTTTCAGTTCTAATTATGGGGAACCCGCAATTTTTTTTGTTTTTTTTTCTATTTTTGTGTGAAAACCTTAATGCGGTTCACAGAATACATCTACTTACCAAGTTTCAACAGCACAGTTCTTATAGTTTCGGAAAAAAAGTGGCTGTGACTTACGGACGGACAGACAGACAGACAGACATGACAAATCCATAAGGGTTCCGTTATAACATAAACAAAATAACCGTGGATGGAGGTCTTGCCTCTTTTTCTCCATAAGATATTGCTCAACTGGGATAGTACAGCTAGCTGCTGATATTTCATAATTGGCCATATAGATTTATGTGAAATTAATTATTTTGATTCCTGTAAAACATGCTTATATATAGTGTGCAGTCGCAGATATAATAATAGAACCAAGTAAACATTAATGGCGCACTTATTTGAAGAAAATCCACTAAAACAAACTCAAATTAACACCAATCCTAAATACCCCAAACCCAGAATTTACGATCATATTCCACACTAATATCTGCATAGTGGGACATCTTCTAAATAGATCAGCGAGCCAGCAGCAGCAGTCCCCAGGTATGCAGCGCTCAATATTGTGTCAAGCTGAGTTTCGGATCCACATTACCGCGCCATGTTATGCATTTAATAAAGCCGTAATACCTATGCTAATATCGTGTCAATTCGGCCACTGGGAAAGTGAAGCAGAATGTTCAGCTCGTGAGAATCTTAGGACGAAATCTTGATGTAGATTTGTTGTCTTTTTGGTATACCAAGACCAAAAATACACCACAAAATGTAAAGAGCGTAATGAGCAATTTTTGTTGAATTCGGAGGCTCAAAATTTCACGAGTCTTGTTCCCAACTTCCCACGTCCATTTAACGTGTAGTAAACCTGTTTTATTATTTATCGAAGAATATCTAGTCTTCTAAGAATTTGGATTTTCGGTTTCTTGAACATCTGTAAGTTCAACGCTTTATGGTGAAGGAAATTTTGATTGGAATCACCTAAGTACCTAGTTGTTAGTAAGTAAGCAAAGTTATTAGTTTGCTTTCTTAGTTGTGTAATCAAAGAACGGAATTTACTGATTGTAAGTCAATTTACAGTTCAATGAAAATTATATCGCTACGCTTGAGAGCTTTATTGTTTAGCGCAAGTTTTCATCTCGACAATCTTACTCCCATGAACCCGCACAGCCTCCTAACAGGCTTATATACCATTTCGGAATCTTCTCCCACTAAATCTCCACACCTGACGTACCTACTGCGTTCCCCATCACGTCAGCACGTCACCCGCGAGCTCGCAATATCCCAACGTGCCTATTTGTGTTCACGTGCCACGACTCACGACTCACGTGGATACTTCCTGACGCAAACACGACTTTGATTAGCTATGGGTTTCACCAAGTTTTGGTAGCAACATAAATTCTCATGTGTTTGATTTGGGCCTTCGACATAGTGGATTACTACCTGTCTACTTCTATAAATAAAGGATGTTATAGAAATAGGCCATAATGCTATTAATAAAATAGACAAATTTTATTAATAGCATTATGGCAAACGAGGTTGGTGTTGTCTATCTAATGGGTACACTACATAAATACGAAAAACTTTGTTCCGTCAGTCACAAATACGAATTTCAAAATACCAATTTTCATAATTCCGAATGGTTCAACATTCCGAATATAACAACTCCGACTTATCATTAATCCTATTTTTATTATTCCTAAATATCACTATTCCTAACGTTTGGGTGTTCCCCTATGTAATTTTTCTGAGAAGAAACACCCAATCAAACTCAGAGGTCAATGATTATTTTAAAAACATACAATCTGTAATCTGTATTCTAAGGTTCTTATATTCTATGAGAACCTTAGAATACAGATAAGCTTGTAGGTAAATAGATATGAATTGAACTTACATTAGCTAGCATAAAGATAAGAACCTTAACGTACAACTTAAAATGCCCTTCAAGCTCAGTTTTAAGGATTTCACGACCACAGTCAACGCCCTAATCTCCATTAAACTGAAGTTCAAAAACATCGCTTATACAAATCACAATAAAACCATCCACACTCCGCTGATTATTATTTTTCAGCACAAAACAACAAGCGTCAAACATCCCCATAAAACTCAGCCCCGAGCCGGAGCCTAACACGAAACTTTAACACAATTCTAAACAAGAAACACCAACTTTCTGTTATTACTCTTCTTTATTTTATTATCAAAAATGTTTACGAGTCATTATACGAAATCCCGTCGTTTCAGGGCCTTGATAAAGATAAATTTGCTCAGCAATTGCTCTGATGATTAATGATCATGAACAACAGGTGAGGCTTTTTATATTCGGCTCTAATCCCGCCTAGTTACCTCCATCCCACCTCCCACCTACCTCCGTCCGTATTGTTTTAAACCTCGCTTGGGAACGCGCCGTCACTCACGATGACGTGTTTCGTACACTATGACATTTTTTTAATCTTTACGAAAGTGAAGTTGATTAAAAAATCGTGTATTGTTACGTTTTTGACGTTGGATTGGGAATAAAGGTATGTTCGTTGTGACGGGCGACGGGAGGACGCTTCCAGGAAGTTGTTCGGATTGAGGGATTTTAGTTACGTTGGTGTCAGTCAGCCAAAGCTGGTGGTGTACGTCATAGGTAAAAGCTGGTTTTCTGTTGACTGAGAGGTGCGTTTAAGGCCCACTTTTTTGATCCATAGAACTCAAACAATGGTTAAAAAAACTAATCAATGTTTGCAAAGTTCAGTGAACCACCATTTTTCTTCAGTTTTTAGCCTAACAAATGGTCAAATAAGTTGGAGAGTTAATTATTTTACTATTTTTTAGACTGAAAATTGAAGAATAAACGTGTTTTACCGAAATTTGAAACCATGGGTTAGAATATTTAGCCATTGGTTGAGTTAACTAGGGATCAAAAAACTAGGCTTTAGAGATATTATGACTGGCATTTTTTCTAACAGTCACAACGTACTTAGTCGTCCTGCTGTCGTGCACTGCGCTCTTGGTGTATAAATTGCATGGAAGAATCAACCGGTCTTGCGCAGTACGACAAACGGACCGCTGCGGCACCAACAACACAACAACAACACGACGACGACGACGTTTGTTGCGGCAACAGTCCCGCAACAAACGTCTAAATTGAAAGAGCCCTTAGCGCAGTTATTAAGCTTATACTGAGGATTGGCCAATTCCACAACAGGACGCCTCGGCAATTACTCATATCTTATGGTAAGCCCTAAAACTATGAACCATGGCTTTGTTACACAGGACTTCTAACAACAAGATCCAGGGCTGCACTGATATTTGTTACCTAAAGTGTCATCATTATCATATCAGCCGAAAGACGTCCACTGCTGGACATAGGCCTCCCCCAAGCGTTGCCACATTGGCCGGTCTCGTGCGTCCCGCATCCAGCGTATCCCCGCTACCTTCACCAGGTCATAGGCTTCACCAGGTCATCGGTCACTTAAAGTGTGTTAATAAATAAATTACCTACTCACGTTCAAAATCTTCATAAAACCACCATAATATGAGTCGCGATGGTACAAGCAGAAATAGGATGTTACCACGTCCACGTGGGTGTGTGATGTGCCAATGAATAAACGATTCCGGTCGTTTTATGCGACACCCCTGGATTATGGCCCCCATGGCACTCGCTCACTTTACAAACACGCGCGTTATTTTGTTGTTACGGGTTCTAGCGCAGAATTATGGGGTATTAAGGGGGCCTTTATTGAAATTATTTAGCTTAATGTTATGGGAGATAGGAAAAATTCAATGGCGTTGGTTTTAATCAAGGGGGTGTCATCAGTTTGGCAAACGGAAGGGTCCTTGTTGATACTGTTTTAATGTAATGATTACTGCTAACGACTCTGAATGATCAAGCGAGTGATAGGTCCTTTGTTCTTCTTTTATACTATGGTGTTCTTTATAAACCTTTTGACCCGTCATAGAGGGACCAAGGGACCCATTCACGGGGTCGTCTGGCGCCCATGTGCTCGTCTGGTCCCTGGGGTGATCACAGCTTGCAATATGTTCTGGTGCGCCGGAGTACTCCCCAGAGGAGGGTCTGGTGACGTACAGCCGCGGCAGGTTCGCAGTGATTGCTAACGCGTGCCCGAGTTCCAGCCACAAGCGACACAGGAGGACACCGTGGGGTTTTATTGGGTTGGAGTCCCACGTAACTGCGCTATTGCCTCTTGGTAGAGTAGTATGCATAAGCATCCAGGAAATAAATAAATAAATAAAAGTATGTTTGAGACTATTTTTATTCTGCCGAAATATCTCGCGTGTGTTCTCCGAAAGGATAGGCAGCGGTGCACCTATAGTACATCCATGGTTCGTCAGTTATGTGTACCAAGTAGTAGGGCGATCCTATTGCCATCAACCGGACACAAATCCAGGCTCCAGGCTGCTACTGAGACATTCCAGATGGAAAAACCCAACAACACTTTGCCCGACACACATACTCAGCAGTTGAGCTTGTGACCACTAAGCAGTAGAGCTTGTGACCACTTAGCCAACGTGCTAATCGATTGTTCGGATCATTCGCTGTTAAGGAAAACTGCGCTTATCGAAAAGATAGAAAGAAAAAAAAAATTGTGACCCGCACAGGAGACACGAGAAACCAGCCAACACAAAAAAAATCAACAATAATAAAAAATAAAACCCCGTGCGAGACCAAAAAGGCCTATCTCAATTACAAATATGACAACACACATTAATCTCATGCCTTCGTCTCTTATGTTGTAGGCAGAAGCTGCAGAATTCCACAAAAATGTACAAATGACAGCCGGGACCAACGGCTTAACGTGCTTTCCATCATTTAAGATGCTCACCCATCTTCTGACCGACGTCGGCAAAAGTTGCCAATCCTTGTAGATCGACTCGTCTGGCTGTTAATAGTTAGCCACCCTCTTACTTCGCTTAGAAAGTTTCCCATATTTTCGACACTCTTAGCTTACTCACTCAAGTTATTCTAGCTTGCAATAGTCATAAGTTTCTATCTCATTTTGATCTAAACAATAGTATTTTGCACAAAGTGAGCATCTAGAGGACGTAGTCTCGCTGAAATAGGTTATGTAAATGCAAAGAATATAAGTTCATATCAACATCGGCGATGCAAGCCGCCAGGTTGCTGTGGAAACATACTGCTGCATATTGTGGAGATAAACGCAAAGAAAAAATCCACGAAGTATTTAAGGCCTTATTTATATAAATTGCCGAGGTGTTTAGTAACGGATTAGCAGATTCTTCATTCAATTCTCTATTCTTTCCATGACGACACAAAAGAGAGGGACAGGTAGACCGCTAATCTCTTGACTTACAACTATATAGAAAGACATGAAGAAGTGCGGCCTATCTACTTTTGACGCTTATGAGCAGAACAAAAGTAGTGCCTCAAGACTTGGAAAGCCGACCACAAGCAACTGGAAGTGGTGAGGTAAAAGAAGAAGTAATTCTTATATCACCTGCCTGCCTTTGTCCCATATTACTTTCTTGCTTTCTATATAGAATTAAACTTCTTCTAATAAGTTGCTAACCAGTATCGATATTTTTATAAAATAAGAGTATTCAAATAAAACTTGTGAACAATATTTGACCTGATGAAGGCCGCAGGCACTCCACTGGACGCGAGTAGTACAGGACTGGTTGATATGATGCTGCTTGAGGGAGATTGCTGGGCTGCTTTCAGCTGAAACGATAATAATCTATACTATAATATTATTTTACTATTTACTATATTACTATAATATAATATAATATAATATAATATAATATAATATAATATAATATAATATAATATAATATAATATAATATAATATAATATAATATAATATAATATAATATAATATAATATAATATAATCTATACTAATATTATAAAGAGGAAAGATTTTTTTGTTTGTTTGTTTGTTTGTTTGTTTGTACCGAATAGGCTCCGAAACTACTGGACCGATTTTAAAAATTCTTTCACCAATAGAAAGCTACGTTATTCCTGAGTAACATAGGCTATTTTTTAATCCCGAAAACGGGTCCTATGGGGTGACCCACGGGAGCGAAGCCGCGCGAAGCAGCTAGTATAATATAATATAATAATATTATAAAGAGGAAAGATTTGTTTGTACCGAATAGGCTCCAAAACTACTGGACCGATTTAAAAAATTATTTCACCATTAAAAAGCTACATTATTCCTGAGTGACATAGGCTATTTTTTATCCCGAAAACGGGTCCTGGGGGTGGTCCACGGGAGCGAAGCCGCGGGGAACAGCTAGTTAATAATTTTTGTTTCCAACACAATATGATAATTGAACGCTCGAAGATGTGTTTTGAGCTGTTAAAAGTAAAAAAGTCTATTGTACGTTTTTAGTATAAAATGAGCCACTAAAACGAGCGGTGGCCAACGAAAACCCCCAAAACAAACTTAATACTAACAAAAACCCCAATTACACTTGGCTCTACCTGGGAATCAAACCCAACTTTATTAGTCTGGCTAACGAGACGACCTCTATAAAACACAGGCGTTAAAACATAATTTATATGAAGCTAGTACCGAGGCCCCAACTCTGTGGTTCTTACATATTTAAATAAACCACGCCTCTAAATTATACCTTCATACACATGTATGTAACTCCTTCGTGTACGCAAATTAATGACAAATGTTTCTTGTGTAGGATATTATCCTGGAGTTATATTAATGGTAATCCTGTCTTTACATAAAGAGTTATAAATAGAATTTGGAGGCGCTGTGTTATCTATAGTTTTAGTCAACATTATTGCATAAATAATTACAATAACGGTACATAACATCAGTTTGCGTTTTGTCAACTTAGTATTTCAGTTCATCATCATCAGCATTTCAGTCGAAAGATGTCCACTGCTGGACATAGGCCTTCCCCAAGCGTCGCCACAGTCAGTATTTCTGTTACAGCCGAATAAATCTGACCGTTACATCTCTACATACTGACCTTTGAAACTTTGGTAACACCACTTGTCAGACATTTGGATTTCCCTGTAACGACACTCAGCCGGAGTCAATGGTTTAAAGTGGTTTTCGAGACACGGTATATATTTGCAATAGATGGTAACCGATCATTTTATCGTACTACCTACTGCAATATATGAAGTATGTTTCTTCTGCTACCAAAAGTTCTAGGCAATGAATTCCTAACCTTAGTTATACTCTTCTGTCGCTGGTTTGCTGAAAGATTTTATTTAAATTCAGCTGTGCCTTTGTGCTCTTCTATCTCGATATAATTTTCTTTTTCAAGTGATTTGTGAATTTCTATCAGTGAAAACGATTAGCCAAAACTTTAAAATGAGATTTGAGTGCTACCAACATCTTATGTTGTTAAACCCAAAGATTTTGGACCTTTGACACTACCTCTGATAGAATATATCTTTGTACAGAGTAGCCCCAGTCGTCTCCGTCTCAACTTGTCCCCCGTATCTGTCCATCCTTCAAGCCCGCACTTGCGCCGCGGCGTCTCTTGGCAAAGCACCACTATAGTTCTTCTCAAATTGTGATTTATTCGCGACAAATGTCGAAATAAACCGTAGCCGCCGTTTTATATTGCAGCCCGTGTGCCTTTTATTTACATCGCACTTATAAAGATTCAAGCGTTTGTAGGCCAGCGAGAGTGAGGCAATAACTACGGCCTGTATATTGTGTAGAAGTGTATAAATGGAGTGATTTAAGCACTTAAGGAAATTATGTTAAATTAGAGTAAAAACTACGTATTTAACCGGCATAGCGGCAATTTCTTTTGATGGTAAAATTGTTAATTGAAGACTACTTAGTTATTTTCATTTAAGATTTGTACATGAGAGTGGAGATAGGTTTAAACCCAACAATCAGGTTTAAACCGGATTGATTCCCATCCATGTAGAAGGACAAAAGATGGGTGGATGGAAGCCTAATAATCGGATTTAATCACTTCTAAGTAATGGCAGAGCTATTGAGCTATTTTCTAAAAATACTTATTGATAGAGTTTTAAAAACAATGAAAACGCCCATAATACCTGTTTAAGTGAAGGTCGATAGATGAAAGATAAAGCTCCATGTAAAAGTCATTCTGCATTTTATTTGCATTGACTTGAATTTTTACGTTCACGACGTAATAAAGATTTTAAAGCACATTTTGTTCTCGTATAAATTTAATTTTGCTATTATTTCCGAACAATGAAATCACAAGCCTGATTGGATTCATTTTGTCGTAAATTAATAAAATACATAAAACCTTTTTGAAAGACTTTTTATATCTTTCATGCATAAAATATACATCCAGACGGTATAAAGGCGCGGTCCCATAGAGAGTTATTAAAATGGCAATGCGATATGTGTACTAATTTGAAAGTATAGCTCTCGATGGAGCTGCGCCCTAAAATCTGTCCACAAGATATAGAAGTATTATTTGATGCGCTATTGAATCTCTTGGGCTATGAGCAGTAGCAATAATGACCGCCTCCATATGGCCTTCTGTATTGAAGGAGTGCACTAGTCTAAAACTTTATTTCTTTGGAAATTGTTACTTTACTTTGCGTAGGTACACCTTTTTGCCCGACTGCTTAAGGAGGGTAATTTGTTTATCAGTCTATGTATTATGTATGTATTAAATTTAAAAAAATGTCATGTAGAAATACATGTTACAATCAAGTCATAATATTAAAATAGCACACAAATGTATTGTCACTAATCTGATCCTAACCCCCAAACTGCCCTGACCTGTAGTTTTGGGGTCAGCGTTCAGCCATGGGTTCTAGTTTCAATCTAAGAAATTGTGGAGGAGTGTCGCTACATAGTTGACAGCCAAGGTTATTGCCATTTGGTAACACATATAGGTTAAACAAATTGCTTATTGCGCAAGAAAGTAATAAATCTTAAAGTTATGTGTTTTTGTATGTCTGTGTGTGAAATTGTGTGAGTTGATGAGTGTATAATTTACCTTGTGTTACTGTTTTTGTACAGTAAATTTATTTTTGTTTTTTAGTGTATGTGTGTAAGTGTGCATGTGGTGGGAGTGTATTGTGTGTGTGCATAATTGAGCGAGTGAGTGTCTGGTTAAGTACGCACCTTCGAATGTGTGTAAGGACGGGAAAATAATAAAAAAGGTAAGAATGGATGACAGTGTGTATGGATTTTAGATCAATTTAATTAATGTATGTGAATAAACTTTCGGTCTCCTGATAGACCATCTCTTGGAGCCAGTCTGCCTATATCTTTTTCGTTTTCTGCCGACACATTTTTGCTATGTTAAGGGTATTGTTTGCTAAATTGTAAAGTTTGCTGCTTAAGCTATTGAATTGGTGTTTTGCAAAAGAGGTCCAGCAGGTTTATATGGAAGATTTGCTACGCTTTTTTGGGTCGGGTAAAGAAATATTTCCTTGTTTTTTGGGAATGGATTTGACCACATAGAGTGCGCACTAAAAAGACATAAACAAGAAAAAAACATGCTGTGCAGTCGGAGGATACATATTCGCGAACTGGCTGACTAAAACCAGATGTAACCTCCGACTGCGTCTTTTTAGTTCGCTTCTTACGCAGTGGGTTTTTTTTGGAGTTCCTCGATAAATGGCTCTAAATTATCTACTCTAATTTTTATGGATCACCATAAAATAGCAAAAATTATAGAACTTAAACATTGTAACTTTAGTCTTGAGCAAACCTTTAACAGAACTCGTCAAACATGCTTCTCTGTGTATCTTTGCTATTCTGTCTCACAGCTAGGCAATCTACCTCTCTCTTTTACACACAATTCTGTCGTTTGTTAGTGCGGGCAGTCCTTGCTTTTTATCCAAATATTCCTAATGTCGGAAAAATGTATGCTGACTGGTAAATCCCCAAGATCCTCCACCAACAAGCACAGAAACTCTTCCACTAAATATATTCCTTCCGTACACAAGCACTTTACGAAACCCTGAACCGAATTACCCGTTGATAGCATAAACCGTTAATATCCCAAACATTATGTTCCGCATCCTAGCCCCAATTACGGACAGCATCGCGCTCATATATATTTCAGTATTTACTCGCGGGGAAACAAAGCGGATTTCCCTAGAATAAAGCTAATAATGCCGAAGTATCGGGGAGGAGTGCGGGACAAAAGCGGCCAGCGGATTTATTATTTTGTGTGGAATTCGTTACTCGTCGTTTTAGCAAGTAATATCAGCAGCGTAATTGCGTAAGTGAATTCGACAAGGCAAAGGGTTTGACCGCCATCCGAGATGTGCATTTCCGTCTATGGGATTGGTCGATTGATGGCCGTCAAACCGTTTGCCTTGCTGAACTCACTTTCGCTATAAGGCTGCTGGTCACATTGAAAGTCGTTATGGTAGCCTTAAGTGCTAAAATCTAACCCTAGATCAACCAAGGGGTATCGTGCTATACAGTTACTGGAAAAATAGTGACACTTTCATGAATCCGGTTAGACTAGAAGCCGACCCTAAATAATTATCAAATAGCTAGGCAGATTGATTCTTTTGTACGAGTTAAAAAGATCGTTTGCTATTGACAACTCAACCAAAGAAACAGGTCCAAAATATATGAATCAAAAACCCAGAAATCTATACGAACTAACTGAATGCAGATTGTCACATTAATATAATTAATTATAACATAATTAACTAGAAGAGAGACGACAGTAAAAATATTATTTTTAGTGTATTTACAATCGATAGGTTCTATATTAACATCGTGTCATTGTCTTTTATGTGTCAACAGCATGACTGATTTTTGTGCTAGTGTTTATTTATTTATTTATTGTAGTACAAGGAAGACTAAAAAAAAAAATTTAAGAAAATTCTTAGTAGATAATGATTTTTAGGCATAGTAACTTGTCAGCTTATAGCTTCGATACCCCGGGGGTTTGCGGTATATGACTTGGGTAGGGTTATTTCGCTCGTTCCAAGCAATCGATCGGCATACAGTTTAGTCGTATCGATTTCTGGGTAAATTTTAATACCGTCTCCTTTAAAAAACAATCGGAATATGGACATTGCAAAGAAAAGGGCTTGCATAAATATGAGACGTGTTCTGAAAACAATTAAACATACATGTGCTTGTAAACTACAATTTTTTTACATAGTACAGTTGTATATTCTTTTTGCTATAGTAAGTCTTTATCCAGGGACATACATTTCTAATTCACATTTTTCTTCATGTAACACCATCCCGCTACCGCCAGTCCTTTGACCCCCGCGGAGTTCCCAATCGTCAATCCCGAGCGCCCGAGGCGAGGACTCGTTGTTAACTATGACAAACACAATTACCCACTACACACAGTGAGCCCACCACACACACAACAGCTCAACGTAATACAACAACTCAACACACGCAGGACATCACTATGTGCTACAAGTGATTACGGGCACAACCAATCACTTGATGAGACCCTGGGTTATAGTCAGACCTAATTGGGATGTTGTATTGTCTTGTAGGAAATATTTGACGGTATTTGGGGGTTAAAGGTCAAGTTTGGAGCGTATATGTCCGGTAAACAATACATTAAGGTGTACCTAAGGGTACAAGGCGAACCTAATTGAAGTAACTGTAAACCAGTCTCATATAAAGGATGTATCACATAACGTATATTGTGTATAGTTTGTAAGGAACCTTTGTGCAAGAGAAATAACTCTTTGATCATCTTTTATATTCATCATTTGATCAACTATGGAGCCAAATCCGTCATAGCAAAAAAAAAGACAACTTTCCGTCATACCAAAAAAAAAACAACTATCCGTCATAGCAAAAAAAATCAATTGATTCCTTCGTCAATAAATTTTTTCTCGAATTATGCGACCACAAATCATCTTGGAGTCATCAAATCAGTAGAGCTTCCGAAAGAGTGGGTCTGAAAATGAATATGGACAAAACCAAGGTGATGTTGAATGCCCATGTTACACCCACTCCTATTAAGGTTGGAGACTCTACACTCGAAGTTGTGGACGACTATGTCTACCTGGGACAAACGATCCAGTTGGGTAGGGCCAACTTCGAGAAAGAGGTCAACCGTCGAATCCGACTCGGCTAGGCAGCGTTCGGGAAGTTGCGCGGTGTCTTCTCGTCCAACTTACCACAGTGTCTCAAGACGAAAGTCCAGTGTGTGTGTGTTGCCAGTGATGTCATATGGCTCTGAGACGTGGTCGCTTACAATGGGCCTCATCAGGAAGCTTACAGTCACTCAAAGGGCAATGGAGAGGGCTATGCTCGGAGTTTCCTTGCGTGATCGAATCAAAAATGTAGAGATCCGTAAGAGAACCAGGGTTACTGACATAGCCCGAAGGATTGCCAAACTTAAGTGGCAGTGGGCAGGGCACATTGCACGCAGAACGGATGGCCGATGGGGCAGAAAGGTTCTGGAGTGGCGACCGCGAACCGGAAGACGTTGCGTTGGAAGGCCTCCCACCAGGTGGACCGATGACCTGGTGAAGGTTGCGGGGATCCGCTGGTTGCGGGACGCACGGGACCGGTCAGTGTGGCGACGCTTGGGGGAGGCCTATGTCCAGCAGTGGACGACTTTCGGCTGATATGATGATGATGATGATGAAATCATCTTGGGCGCACGGTTTTCGCAGTGGTTGAGCAATTGACTGCTGCGCTGCGTGTCGCGGGTTCGATTCCCGCACGGAACAAATATTAGTATGACCTACAGATAGTTGTTCCGGCTCTGGGTGTTTGTGTATGTGAGTTTATATGTTTGTAAACGCACCCACGATACAGGAAGAAATTCCTAGTGTGGGGCAAAGTTTAAAAAAAAAAATATCTCTTCTCCTTAAAAGTGTAAAATCTCAGAAATGACTAATTTTACAGGCTTTACGATCAATAAACTTTTGCCCAATGAAATTATAAACATGATTAATAGTAACATTATCTGGCTTCTAAAACAAGAATTAACAATATTATTAATTTTATTAAATAATAAAATGGAAAAATAAAATGTTTTGAGAATTGATACTTTTATGTTTATATCATATTAATGAAATTTAATGCTAACTTAACTACTTAACTAGTAGGGATTTGACGAACTACGTTATTTTGTCACTATTTATGAGAAAATATTTGCGATAGTAAATATTTCTGTATAACTAATTCAATTTCGTAATGTTTTTGAGATTGTACACTTTAATGCGAAGAGACGAAATGTGTTGAATAGCTCACTTTTCTCACAATTTCAGTTAGTCACATACATCGAACAAACGTGACATTTTTCACGCAATGTATACGTCCACATTTCATCCAATGTATTTACATTTATTTAATAAGCTAATTTATTATGCTGATGCGCCTGAAAAATGCCGTCCATTAACCTGATAACTACCTAACCACAACTCCTTCACAACAATCTACCTACCGCCTCACTAATAATATTACCGAAAACGTTCCATATCACAACTATATGAGCAGTACACCGGCTGAATGCTGAGCAGTCCGTTCGGTTGGTTCCCTCAGCTCGGGATGATGCGGGAAGAAAATAACGTATCCGCCCAATTAGTCTAACGTACGGTTATCCCGGCCCACTGCGCACATAGCAATGAGCTATCTATTACTTTATTTGCCAACTTCTGATGAATATTATGTTTGCGGCAGATTTGAGGCATCGCAATTGGTGAAGGGTTAATAGAAATTATTATTTATGAGGAAGGTAATGTGATAAATTAATTGGCTCTAGATATTTCTGAATTAATTATTTCAGAAAATTTGCTTAACATATTTATGCTGAAAATCCTATCAATGTCTTTATAATCTTATCATTTACTAGGTCTTTTTTGTTAAAACCGTCGTTTTATGGGCAAACCCTCAGGAATAATCATCTGGGGTGAACAGAGGGTTATGTCAGACTCCTACCAACTAGCCCATGGTTTACATCGTTACCTTGAGTCGTCATTCGCGCGGACCACCAAAAAATCGAAGGTCAAAATATAACAGTGAGTGCGTTTTTTTCGCCAAAAAGTTTTATTTTTCAAGACTCTAGCAAATATGACTGACGCAAGAATCCAAGCACTTCTAAAGGGGAGGCGAGCATTCCATCAAACTAAATCCTAAACTCGGCATTAGCGACACAACAAGCCGAGCTAAGTCACAACGTCCGAACACACGTAATCCGCTAACCCCCAAATAAATAACGCATAAAGGTGGGGTCGTGACGGCGACGGGGGCACATTCCTCATAATCCCGGGTTATCTTTATGAAAACTATCCGCTGTACATCAGTATGCTGCGGCCGACGCCAACCAATCCGTCAGCGGTGGCGCACGTGATGCGAATCGCTTTGTGGGCCAATGAGGTAGAGAGAATGGAAGTGTTTGTCCTGAGTTCTAGTTCTGACATGAGAATGGAATGGACCACTTTGTTGAAGGCAACAACGTTTTTCTCAAAGTGATCTAATGCTCTAGACAAAGTCACATTCTATTAGCGGGCACGACTCTCAAATAGTACAAGGAATTACGCTACCAGAGTGATAATATATTATTCCACAATCGATGATAAAACCTTCAAATATATGGGACAGAATGTCA
Organism: Anorthoa munda; assembly: GCA_945859665.1. Lineage (NCBI taxonomy): Eukaryota > Metazoa > Arthropoda > Insecta > Lepidoptera > Noctuidae > Anorthoa > Anorthoa munda. Next base: position 30,388,666 of record OX243908.1, on the reverse strand, counting down.
CTTTGCCTAGTGCCTCAGGGCGTAACCTGCAAACTGTTGCAGGTTTAGCCTGAGGCACTAGGCAAATATTTTCTCAATTACTTTAAACTTAAATATTGAAAGTGAGACATAAGGTAAGAAGGTGGAGTGGGAGATTTGAGTAGGGAGAAAATCGTAGTTAGATAAATTGCAAGTTAAATAAAAGCTTGTAAAATAAACCGTTTCGCATACCTTTCGAACATAAAGAAACCAACGTAGATCAGCAGAAATAGCCATCGTGATTACACTTTTTTTCCTTCCTCTTAGTCAAAATTCCATTACCAGCAATCATGGTGATAACTTGGTCCTCTGAGAGGCCTTCTTACACGAACTGTAGGTAAATAGCAAACAGGTTGTATTCTCCGAAACCATGAGCGGTGTTTGTTTGCCGTAGTGACCACGAGGTAAACGTAATTTTGAGGGAGCTTCTGTCTAGTAGGATTTGCAAAAGACCACATATTTGTCATACTAATACCCATCGAAGTTCAGCAGCGGACTGGTATAGGCTGATGATGACCCATCGATGCTATGGGTTTCGCGGTAATTTAATGCTTTTGACTATGTTTTATTCACATTTTTATTGCTATTAAACTATGCTGAACAATTGAATGTCTTCAGTCGGGTCAGCACAAGCTATATCAAATCATCATCATCATCTCCGAAAGAAGTCCACTGTCGGACATAGGCCGCAGCGTCGCCACACTGATCGGTTCTGTGCGTTTCGCATCCACCGGATGCCCACAGCCTTGTCAAATATTAGCAAGCGGCGGCAAAAGTACCAAACTTAATGTTAAAAAATTCTTCGGAACAAAATTGTGTAATAAAAGCTTACTTTGGTTCCTTCTCATTCCTTTGTTATCCAATATTTTTCACAATAAAAAATACAGTATTTATCTACTCAACGAGCTCTTAAACAATGGATTTTTCATGACTTTAGCTGTATGGGAGCCCCTCTTAAAAACATTTACTGTGAAAATTAGAAGACTGTAAGTTCCAACCGTTTGGCTGTAAAACCTGAGTGTCAGACACGTGAGTGACAGCAAAACATAGCACCCGTTTGAACCCTGCGGGTACGGAACCCTAAAAATCAACTTTAGCAACTTAATAAAAATAATATTGAGGTAAAATTAAACTGTCCAAATTCACAGATACCGTACCACTTCCAGTAAAATATTCAGACTATACATCTGCGCTGTTATGAAATGTTACGAACACACAATCGTTACGCTCCGCTATTGACTTAGATTCAATGACGCCATTGGCTGGACATGCCAGCCTCTCGCTACATCTACCAATGTACACTTTATTTGCTATTTAGGGGTAAAATAAAACGGGAATAAGTTTTTGGTTAAAGTTGGTGTTTTCTTTTAGTACCAAAGAGTGGTTTGTCCAGGCTGAAAACAATAGTGTGAACAAATTAATGTAAGCAATATTACTGTCGCAATTGTCTGCAATGCCAAAAGATTTGCAGATGCAAAACTAAACTCTTTACTTTTTTTTGGTGGCTAGTAGGTACCATAAAGCCTAAATTAAATGACCCTCTATGCTAAGCCATGACGTTTTTTTTTTTTTGGACCATCCCACCGCACTATTCCCAAACCACTGCAACTCCTGAAAGCCAGAACCATGAACGAAAGCCATGACGATTTTCGTTGTCGGTAAGTGTAAAATGTATGGAATGGACATGCACTACCGAAAGGGCAGGTCAATCCTATGTTTATCTAACTACCCCGTTATGTCCCACTGCTGGGCTAAGGACTTATATCTTTTTCTGTCCAATCCCATGTAACATATCTCTGATAGATTGTCAGTATGACTGGGATCCCAGTTTGATAGCATCATTAATAGTAGAGGTGGCTCAAATTATTATATTAACGAGACGTGTTATCGCGTTATATACACCCGGTTGACCTTTGACAGGCACGTGTGAACAATATTTACTTTAACTTAAGTAATTGATAGATGTCTGCAGGATAGATAACATTTTGTTCGGCTCGGTTCACCTTAAACACAGGGCTTGCCCTTTACATGCTTCTCTTAGGTATTCATCCTTCGTCTCGGCTCACTTTGATCTATGTGCTGGAACCAATCTAGGATTAGATTTTGTTTGTACTGTATTAAGTAGGTAGAAATTTGTATCTATGCTTTTGTGTTTATGAAGTTATGTATTTGTTGTCTTTTAGCAAACTGGTTGATTACTTACCTTGCGAAGAAACATCAACATATCCCAGAAGGTCCTACAGGATTTTAGATTAATCGCTACTTAGACCATGTCGTATATCTATATCTATACTATATATAATATTATAAAGAGGAAAGATTTTTTTGTTTGTTTGTTTGTACCGAATAGGCTCCGAAACTACTGGACCGATTTAAAAAATTCTTTCACCAATAGAAAGCTACGTTATTCCTGAGTAACATTGGCTGTTTTTTAATCCCGAAAACGAGTCCTGTGGGGTGGCCCACGGGAGCGAAGCCGCGGGCAACTGCTCGTAATTTATACTTTAACCGCTGACAAAAAGAATAATCATGATGGTTTTAAGTTGACAGAAGCAGTTGCTTTTCATAATTTTTTTATGACAAAATGCCTTTATTTAAATAAGTTCGTATCATTTCCGAATTATTTCTTCCTAATTTACCGAGCCTCATTAATAGCTACCTCTTCCAAACATAATAGAAAACTTATTTACGTCCTAAATGATAAGAAGAAAACAAAATGCGTAATAAAAACTTAAAAGCTTGAAAGATTGAATCTTTTCTGAAAGAAACGGTTTCTTTTATACAAGTTACATGCCAAACACGACCCACAGGAGCACTAGGACATAACCTAGCGAGTCCTAGGGACTAGTAACGACGGATATAAGACATGTACATGTTTGTGTACACGGTATTATGGCACTATTTAAGTGTCTCGACGGATTAAGGAAAGATAATCAGTGGGAGTTAGTTGAAATATTGTTAAAACGTTTAAAGCAGAGTTGCAATATAGGCAGACATTGGAATTTTCATTAAGAAGGATAATATAAAAAGTGGCTTAAAGTATGGAACAGCACTAACCATTGCTTCAGTACTTTTTGTTCAACTTATCAAAAAGTACAAATTAATTTACCTGCAAAGCTGTTCTGCTCAACAATAAACTCCAGAGAGAATTTCAGTCTAGTGAAATGCCAATAAAATCCCATTACTAAGGAAGGATAGTGAAACCGCGTGTTTTTCAGACCCCGTACAGCTGCGGCAAGTTAAACTAAAAACAATAGCCGACACAACATTCCCTCACCAAAGCGCAGATCCATCACAACAAGGGCTCGGGCAATAAAACCCGACTGGAAACATCTATATTTTGAAGACATAAAACTCATATTTGAGCATCTGGCTGCTGCTGCTTCAATATCTCAGAGGCAGGACGAATACTTGGTTTTTCTCCCTTTTTCCAATTTCCCGGGGCGTGCTCGCAGTACCGTATTTATTATTATTTGTTTTCAATTGCAAAGTAATCTGTGGACTGCAGATGGCGTAAGATGAGAGTCGCGTGCTCAGTGCCGGCTGGGGCGGCTGGCGGCTGGCGGGTGGCGCCGCGCCATCTTGTAATGTCTCTGGATTGCGATGGAGATTTGCTTAAGAGAGTCCCGGAGCTGTAAGGTAGCGATCATCTTAGATGTTACCGTTAGCTGGTGGTTGATTACGATAAATATTCACAAGGAGGTGGATTTGCGCTTATAAGCTCGATATAACGTCCGATGTGGCGGTTGATTGCGATTAGACAATATCAACCGTTATTGTCTGTTGATATTCTCAGTTACACGAATATACTAGGATGCATACATCGAACAAACAAAGGCTAAACTATGTTTGACGCTACTGCCTTTGTTTTGATTCAATCAGGGCAACTACCTCTTCACATCCGATACCAGATAATAACTAAGCTGTGACAAACGACAAACATGTTGTCGACTCTTTGAATTTCTTGTTTTCATCAACTCTTACTTATAAAGTTTTACATTTAAGTACAAGAAGCTTTACTAAACCGTATTGTCTCACATCTACGTGAACAAATAGCTTATTACGTCTGATGCGATTACAGAACTATTCGCCGCCATTTTGTGAAAACTCTCAACTACTTGGTAAAGAGACGTCATTTCATTTACTGTGAGACGCAATCAATCCATTCGTTGAGCAAGAAAATTATGTGCACATGTTTTATAAAGTCTGGCTTGAATAATGAGAACCTACACAACATCATGCCTGTATTATGCAAAGGGTTTGGCAGAGTGCTCTCACATTTCGCCAGTTCCACAAGTCTCATGTATGAGGGGGCGAGTTTGTCCAAATTGAAAAATCCAATAACACTTCACCCGACCCAGGAATCGAACTCAGGACCTCATGTTCAGTAATAATTGCGACCAGTATACCAACGAGGGAGACGACCTTTAGCCAGTTCAGTTGATATTTTACTTTTCAGTGTTTTGTATGAGCGTAGGCGGCAAGCACAATAGGAGAAGAATTTCTGCCATTATTTTGAGCTACGTAGTACCTAAAAGTTACTAAGCAAATGTAATTTTGAGCTCAAAACTTTCGGTATGTGCTAACTTTCGGGTTCATAACTCATTTTATTGTAAAAATATTGGCTTTTGAGTTTTTGTACGCGTAAAAACTTTGTTTCGTTGCGATGCTTGAAAAATTTTGACGGGTTAGATTTGATAATTGGTTTCAATTTCAAAAATAATTTTGTGTCGACTCCTATCGATTCAAGGAATTCGAAGTTCCATTAGTACAAGATATATGGCTATGAAGGTAGCATTTGAAGAATTAGCCTAGCATAATTATGGCTTTATACAGGAACAATATTTGCACGTCATAGTAACAATTTACCATTGTTAGTACGTTTATATCGCAGTTATTGCTACCTATAATGTTACTACTGTTTTGCTGTTGACCGTACCTACACATATTTTATTTTTTGGAAAATGATTAGTTAAACAGTAAAAGATTACCATCACGGAATATATTTTAAATAATTAAATATTTGTTTAATTCCGAGAACGCACTTAATCCATAATATTATATAAACGTTGTCAATTCCATTCGGAAATATAAATTGACAACGTTTTAATGCTTCAGTAATTACTTCGCAGATTTCATATTTATAACAAACTGCATTGTTTCTCTTTATTATCTGTAGTGTCAAATATTAATGGCTTAAAAATAATAAAGTGTGTATTTTTGTACGCTTTTTAGGGTTCCGTACCCAAAGGGTAAAAACGGGACCCTATTACTGAGACTTCGCTGTCCGTCTGTCTGTCTGTCTGTCTGTCTGTCTGTCTGTCTGTCACCAGGCTGTATCTCATGAACCGTGATAGCTACACAGTTGAAATTTTCAGAGATGATGTATTTCTGTTGCCGCTATAACAACAAATACTAAAAACAGAATAAAATAAATATTTAAGTATGGCTCCCATACAAAAAACGTGATATTTTTGCCGTTTTTTGCGATAATGGTACGGAACCCTTCGTGCGCGAGTCCGACTCGCACTTGGCCGGTTTTTTGTAATAAGTTGACTCATTCATAGTACCTAGTAATGTTTTTAAATCCCAGATTTTCTGATTGGAAGAATTTTCCTAATACATGGTTACTTTGCCCAACCTGGTGGAAGTTTCAGAACCTTCCTGGCTTGCTAAAATATTATTATTTTCCTTAAATTAAAACGGTCGTAAACAATTTACAGCAATATACACAATTTACTTTATACATTCAAATACAAACGTTAAAAAGTTAAAGTTAGTAATAAAACCTTGACAACATGTGCATGTATCCCTCTGACAGAAGGTACTTCTGACATGGCATTCTTCATTGTCCCTTCATAACGAATCTGAACTTACTTTAAAGATGTGAGGCCTTCATGCTCAGCAACTGAACTGTCCTTTACCTCTTTGACCGAGCCCGACTTTGACCGACTCTGTTCAACACGAATATGTATTGCGTCAAAAATTATTAAGATTTTTAATTTCATTTCACTAGAATAAGTAACGGTTAATCATGCTACCAACGAGTCCTAATTTAATTGGTCACATCGCACGGAGACAGCCAGACAACCTGGAAAAACTGGTTGTAGTGGGAAAGGTGGATGGAAAAAGACCTCGTGGACGTTTACCTACTCGCTGATCTCGCTGGTCTAGATCAGAGCCATTACAGGACTCACGGTGACCACTGCCCTGAGAAGAACCTAAGACAGGGAGGCTTGGAAGCTGCTCGTCGTTGACTCCATCAAGGCTTTCCAAGACGGGCTAGAGACCTTCTAGACTACATGACCTTCAGAAATTAAGAGAACGAATACGCATATATGGAAATCAGAAAATACTTTACGTTGAATACTCAATTCTGAAATCGGCTATAAGTCGATTGTGACTACTTGCCATAACAATGATATCGTAGGTTTAACTTTAATTTTGCACCACACTATTCCGCCCCCGTTTCCGTTCAACACCAAGCCCGCGACCTAACAGACAGACTCGTTCGAATACGCCAAAATTGAGGCGTCAATAGAGGCGAGAAGCTAGTGATTAAAATGTGCCCCACCGCCGAGCTTTTTATTTGCGACGGAGCTTCACGTCGCAGGTCAAACCTGGATGGTTTCTTGCTTATTCTCGGCTTTGTTCAAGAAACGGGGGTTTTAGCAAATAAGCTGACAAGGCTTCTTTAGGAATTTTTTCATTTAGAAGCTTGTGAGGTTTTGTTTTATTAACCCCCGACGGAAAAAGAGGTGTATAAGTTTGACGTGTGCACCTGTGTGTTTGTTTATATGTCTTTGTCTATTTGTCTGTGGCATCATAGATCCTAAACGGATGAACCGATTTTGATTTCGAGAGTGTCCTTAGCTATGTTTGATGAAAATCGGTTCAGCCGTTCTAAAGTTACGTATGGGCGTTTTACTGTATTACACATAATATCTTGTCATAATTACGTGTTCAATAGATTGTCGATCGAAGCGTTTCTACTTCTAGATAAATTATGTAGCATGCATATGTAGCATTTTTATTTTTTATTTTACTTGTCCAGATTTTTTTTGAAGTGGAACAATACCATTTGTCTAGTCCTAGTGGCTGCAAGCTTTACCGCCGAGCTTTAGCTCCTGGGTTTGATTTCCGTGGCAGGCAAGGTGTTCATAAAACTAACATAACTGGCGAAATGCAGATTTACTAAAGGTTCATCTCTACCTTATCCTTCAGGGATTCTAAGCGAGGTGTTATTTATTATACAATTTTAGAAGAGACCTCTCTCTACTTTGTGTGTGTAATATTTTGTTAACTGTCTCTCAAAACGATGAAGGAAAACGTCGCGGTGAAACCGGCATGTCTTAGAACCAAAAATACGAAGACATGTGACAACCACCAACCCGCACTGGGCCCGCGTGGTAGATTACGGCCCATTCCCTCTCACAGAGAGCAGGCCTGCACGCACGTTAGTATGTCGTTTTGTGGCAATCAAAAATTTTTCTTTCTTTCTTTCAGAACGGACCAAATAGGAGACTAAGTAAAAGGGGGTCCATCTATCCTATCCTAATATTTTGTGCGTGGGATTTTGCTCTATTTTGTACAACGTTGTTAGCTGCATAAGTGATTGATTGATATCGAAACCGAGTGCCTCCAGCCAAGCTGTGTTACTAGTTTACTACTCGTAGTTGTAAGCTTGATGAGACCCTAGAGAGTACTGCATTATAGACTTTATTTGTAGGTTTCAAAGGTCGTCTGTAAGAGATTGCCCTGTGCGATACATAAACTTGTTGTAAGGGTCTGTGCGAGTTATGAGGTGTAAAGTGTTTAATAAATAGATTATAATAATACGGTCATTGAGCTTAAAACATGCATATCCTACAACAGAAAACGTTTTGTAGTCCATTGTCCAACTATGGCCACAAATTCTCATAACACAATACCATCCACAGTTAATTTCATCTCAACTCCACACCATACCGGAAAAGATAACGCAGATTACTTCTGTCAGATAATCGCTACTCTGCTAGGTACATTAACACCAGCAGAATACGCCGAGCAACTTTCGGGGCAGCCTCCCAGTGTCGCCTAAGTTGCGATTATCCGCATAACTATGCTGAAATTTGCTCCAGCACACTGAAAATTAGTGTTACACAGGAATTTAGGGCGCCTAGAGTTTTGTTTGTGAAATTGTACCTAGTTCCTTCCTCTAGATAGGATCTCTCTTTGGATTGTAGGTTTGTGTGTCTTTGTAACACAAATATTGATGTGGGCCGTGCTATAGTATTCGATTCGATCTTCTCTAGGTTTTGAATCAGTGTCTTTATAGGATGCCAAAGATTCTTTGTCTGAGGTAAAATATTAGGATCGAGGTTAGCTAGTGACCAGACAGATATGTATTTAAATTTGAACACACCAGCACCGTTAAAATTTGTGTCACACAGGAATTTAGGGTGCCTAGAGTATTGCTTTTTTGCAATTGTAAGTGAACATATTCCCGGGACAAAAAGTATCCTAAGTGCATCCAGATCCGTCCAGCCGTTTGAGTGTGAAGAAGTAACAAACATTCAAATACACACACACCCACACTCACAAACTTTCGCTTTTGTAATATTAGTGCGATGAGAAGCTAGCGGCCCTTATTTAATTTCAAATAATTTATGTCAGACTTTAATATATCTTTGATTTCTTATCTATAACAATACAAGTGTATGTACTGTGTTTATTAACACTGTTATATATACATATATTACGTTTACATTCATAAAACATTTATTTACACCAATTAGTTAATTTTAATTGAGTAGTCATATCACATTGATTCGATGAATCAGTTATGATTGAACCTTATAATATTCACAACGGCTCTTTGTGTCTCTGAATTGGCTGCAAGACCTTGCGCAGTAGATATTTTTGTGTCAATGTTGAAGGTGACAATGGCATTGTATAACTACGTTACGTTAGTCGCATCGTCCTATCTCGCTTACTCTATGCAAAAATATATACTCGATGACAAACTCTTTCTTGTGCAATGGTTGGCAGAGCCAACTTCAGAGACACAAAGATCCACTGTGACTGTTATAGGTATAGTAATACCTACAACACTATGCTCCGCGCTTGCAACATTTAAAAAAAATAAGGTCGGGCAGCTGCCAGTTTGTTCAAAAAATCACAATATAGTCTATTTGATCTCCAGGTTTTCTTCTTCTTTGTTTTGAGTCGATGGCAAACTCTTTAGGTGTTTTGGGACCAGCAGCCAGCCACGCAAATAGCGTCCGCGTCAGTAGCATTCATTCGGTCCTCTATAGTGCAGATACCCATGTACTTGGAGCAATCCAGTATGTGTGTCATATTCTGCAAAGAGGCACTCACATTATGTATCAGACAGGTCTATAAAAACCCCATTTTGAAACTATTTTTTTATTACAAAATGCCAAAGATTCTTTGTCTTAGATAAAATATTAGGATTGAGGTGAGCTTGTGACCAGACAGATATTTATATTCTCACGAATACGCACTTAAACACTCACTGTCAAAAATCTTCAGCTAACCATGCTCGGTAAGGCACTAGAAAACAACGAAAAATGGTTTATGTCGCAAGTTTCTTTGGTAAACATGTCTTTATCACTGTTTACTGTTGAATAGACGGAAGAGCGTCGCAACCCTAACTCTTGATTATAGTATCATCACTTTTACAGCATTTCAAGTGGCTACTTGTTGTATGACTGACAAGACAAGACTGTATGTTCTGAGTACCTTAAAAACAGCCATAACTTCAAACTTATTAAGCGTATACTCACCCACGATAGCATGCTAATACCACGATAGTTTCACGTTTAAACTATCAAGCTTGCCATCCCCGCCATGTTTGAGCTAGTCTATCAAATATATGAGTGAACACGCGGCGTGGCTCATTGCTCGCGTTTTACGGCGAGTCATAAATCGTAGCTGCTGCTGTAGAACACGATCGATCGTGTCGCCGCTACATGGGATAATGATGTATTGGATACTGCCGCGTATGATGTTGCTTTATGTATGGGATGGGAAATGGAGATGAGCATCTTTACATGGCAAAAAGAGTGTATAGCAGACTAAATGTCTATACACTGAGTAAAGGCAGACATGAGTGGAAGCAAAGGGAGGGGATGCCCTAGGTCATATATGGATCTCATTGTCAACTCAACAGTATTAATGGCGTGTTTTACGCTGTCGAGTAGACAGATTTATGAACATATGGTAACCGATCTGTGTGGTGACGCTTGGGGGTATATGTACTGCAGTGGACGTATTTTGGCTGAAATGATGATGATGATGAAACAATAAATGCAAGCAAACCAAGCGTGCGCGATTCTCTGAAGTTACGCAATTAGAGTGCAGATGTAAGGACCGTAGCATGTGGTGCTCTGTAGTTTCTGCCTACCACCATGGGAAAAAGGCGTAAGTTTATGTTTATAAAAGACTAAAGTTGGCTGTCCACTGCTACGCAGGATTTGCAGGGAGAGGTAAGCCACGTTAACTGCGTGATTCAGTTTGTTGCCAGCCACGCAGGGCCGTTGGTCGCAGTGGACCCCGCTTAATATTCATATAAAGTTAAGTACACGTGCTTAGCTTGGCCGTAGGCTGCTGTAGAGCAATGCCCTTATATTAGATAGATACTATGTAGTACTGTAGAACGGATTCTTAGAAACGACTGCCTCGTGTACAAGTACAAAGCCAGGAGTCTTAAACATCGCACCGAGAAAATCTGCTTTACTTTATCTCTGAATTCTCTAACTGTAGATTTATATTCTAGACAAAGCTTTTTGGAAACTTATTCCATTTAATCTACTTTCAAATATCACGTCAAGTTATATCCATGACTGTTTTGCTAGTTACCACCATACAATCAATTTATCGAGCCTTGCCCGAACTCTGTTCGGGTCGGCTTCCAGTTTACCCGGATACAGCTGAATCCCAGTATTGTACATGGAGTGACTGCCAGACCCGTCTCCCGCTAGTGGACCGATAACCTGGTTAAGGCTCTGCCAGACCCGCCTCCCTCTAGGTGGACCGATAACCTGAATAAGGCTCTGCCAATCCCGTCTCCTTCTAGGTGGACCAATAACCTGGTTAAGGCTCTGCCAATCTCGTCTCCTTCTAGGTGGACCGATAACCTGGTTAAGGCTCTGCCAATCCCGTCTCCTTCTAGGTGGACCGATAACCTGGTTAAGGCTCTGCCAATCCCGTCTCCTTCTAGGTGGACCGATAACCTGGTTAAGGCTCTGCCAATTCCGTCTCCTTCTAGGTGGACCAATAACCTGGTTAAGGCTGTGGGAATCCGATGGATTTAAGACTCACAGGACAGATCGGCGTGGCTAAGCTTGAGGGAGGCCTGTGTCTATGACTGCCTATCTGACCTCAACAACCCAGTAACTGAGTAACACGCTGCGATACTCCTATGCAAGACTGGTGTCTCGTGATGGTTACTATTCATTAAGCATACAAAAGCCTACAAGATAACGACCTACTATTGGGAAAAAAAAATCAAGACCTCACACTCTGGACCACGAAAAATATTAAAGCAGTTTATCTTTCTGTCTGTACCTTAAAACACTGACTTTTACTAACCTAACTACTTACCATACTTTCGAAACAAAGGCTTTACAAAGTCTCCACACTAAGCATATAATACTTTATTCAGCACATCAAAGAAATAAACCTGAAATACGTACTTAAGTGAGATATTTTCTCCGACTACCTACTTACATGATAGAGCGAAAAATAGTGGAAATAAAGTAAAGTATTCCCTGTGCTCTGTTACTGTGCTGCCGTCATATGGCTACAGTGTCACTATACGAAATTTGCCCGATTTTATGTTTTTGTTTTTTCCAATAATCGTCTTCTACAATGTCCCTCTCACCGCTCTGGGTTTATCCACTCGTCCTTCTTCGTCCAGGCGATCTATATTTGGAGTGCGCGCCCTCAGAGTATCAGGATGGCAACCAGTCGGTTAACATTCAAATTTAAGGCACGTGAGCACATTCGCAAGAAGTTTGCAGAATTGATTTGTTGGTTTCGGTTTCTCAATAACATTCTTTATGTATATATCTAAGTATATATTTATACATATTAGTTTTTTTTCTCTATTGACCCTTTCATTTAGTTGCATCTGCCTTATTTTATCTCTGTACCACCCTAAGGTTGACTGGTAGAAAATGCCTAAGGCATTGGTCCGCCTTTATGCTTGTGCAAGATCAACTTATTGGCATTGGAAACTCTCGCATTAGATTTACATTTGATTATTGACCCGCCTTAGCTTCGCCTGTGACCAATTATACAAAAATAACTTGACCCTATGAAAATCTGTTCCTCGCGTTTGAAAGTTTATCGCGTACAGACGCGGTGGAGGACTTCATTATATAATATGTACCTAGTGATAAACAGCATCGATTTTTATTAATTCGGAATTTTTGTGTTTAGTCTATAACTCAAAATATGGTTTTGTCAGATACCGACACTCTAACTGTAAGACGGCAGTGTGGTTATCATAATGTGCCGGTGCTGCCGAGGCCTTGAGATGAATATCTCGTACGTAACGAGAATCAATTATATGAGGGTAGTATCTACTAGGGCTTCTAGGTATGTATGTATGAGTAGCTACTCGCAGATGGAATCGGAACAAGATTAAGATGTTGAAGATAGATGTGTGGCGCAGGATTAGGGCGCGTTATTTAGAAGGTTTTTGCGCATACTGCGAATTTATCATTCACTCCTGTATTTCCCAAGGCAGAGATGCATCTTCATTGTTCATCCATATTTCGCTAGCAGTCTCCAGTACTCCGGCAAGCCACTGAGAAATATCACTTTTACCTGTCCCGGGAATCGAACCATGGTCTTCAGGCAGTTGAGGAATGAGAAGAATTTATCAGAATGTATTGTTTAAGTGTCATTTATTCCAGGTCTATTAAAGGCTTTCTGGGTACAAATCTGCTAGGTGAAGCAATTAGAAACAATAGCTATTTCTCAATTTCGAATCTCTCAATCAACTTCTACGAGGTGTCCATACTAACTAAAGCTAGGCTTCTTCTGTTAGACACATATTTTTTACGGAATGGCTATCAGTAAATCTTTTATAACATGTTAGTGTCCTGCCTAATGTTTGGAAGCGATTCGACTTAAATCACACCGCTATGCGATTTTTATTAAGCGATATTGCTATAACGTTCTCATGGTCGCAATGCACTTGAAATTTTCTTAGAAAATACTTGTACAATGTCACCTATAAATTGCGTCGCGCCAGCAAGGTCCCTTTGTTTCTTAATTAAGTTAAAAAAAAAACTTATTGGGCTAAGATCTACTGAGCCCTACGAGTAACAGTCGTCCTGTAAGGTTTGAAATTCTTTCAGTCATAAGTCGCCACCATTATAAGAATCTTTGTACACTTTCAAAATATTATAGCTAATGATATGCAGGGCTGAGGTATTCCAGGCCATGGTGACCGCAATCAGCATGCTCAATCATCTCTGAAAAAAGTTAAGCCTAACAGGAACACCGTTACTCGGAGGATTCAGTAGCACTCAAACGGCAGGGTAGTCTGGCTTCGTACATAACACACTAACTTAAGATGACTGGTAAGGTAAGACTTACAAGTCATCTTAACCAGTCCTAGGTATAGCTCACTCCAGTTTACGCAATACCGTGCTACAAGGAAGCCTAAGCACCTTATACGTTATTACACTATTCCACTGAGTACAGCAGGTACCCAAACATATCTCTTAAGCAAACTTGCCGAAATTTTGTTTCCCCTTCATGATGTTAAAATAAACTGACTCTTCAACCTCTAAAAAGTAGAAAATCAGCCTCGTACTCGCGTCGGGGAATCGCCAAAGTTAACAGCAGTTAAGTATTTGTTAGACAAATATACGCACGTTATCTTGGTTTTTATTTTATTAGCTTAGTCTGTTGTTCCCTAACGCAAAAGAAATCAAAATCAGTTAATCCGTTTAGGAGCTAAGATGGCACAGACAGACATACAGATAAATACATCAAACTTATAACATCTCTCTTTTCCATCGGGCATAAAAAATATATTTAATACCGCTGAGAGACTTTGTTTCAGAATAACTAGCGTAATGCAAACTTAATGCAAAACTATTCTCAGCCACTGCAACGCCTGAAACTCTAAATCAACGCCTGAAAGTCAGAATGAACCGTTGTGACCACCATAAAAGCGCCGAAGCAGGGGTCTACTCCCTAAATCCGTCAACGAAGTTACGGGCCCGTCCATAGGTCCATCCGAAAGTACTCTGGAACTTCGGAGTGAACCCTACTCCCGTAATTATTAGATTTTTCGGACGGGTAAAACACATCGGGAGTAGTTACAACTGTCAAACTGCGTTGTCATTCAGTAGTAGTTCGGGCCCCGAAAGAATAATGCGTCCGTATGTGATACGGAGTAGGAAACGCCCTTAACGAAGGCTGAAACTATAGACTTCGTGCTTAGGGAGTCATCGATCGTCCCAGGGAGACCCCCTGGGACGGACATCACGGAGAAACGATTCCGTGTCTTAGATTCCGAATTTAATCAGAAAAGAACAGCAGAGGAGTAAACGTAGAAACATAATTTCCACTTCATCATATTAATCTACACAAGTAGCGTAGTAGTAGTATATCTTAATGGCTAAATTATCGCAACCCGATACAACTAAACATTAAATTACAAAGCACGATAACCAGCTTCCATTTTCCTTTTCTAAGAGTTAAAAAATACACATAAACTATCGTATCTCAGCGCTGGGCATCATGTAATACCCCTGGGCACTTCACACTGAGCCTGCTACAATATAATCCTGTGTTTTACGCCAAATCAATAGGGCACGTGCGTAAAGATAAGACTGGGCGGCAATATCACCGGACCCATGTCAGCTTCTCGATATTACGGCCACGGTGGATATTGAGAGCCGGTCGGCCGGTTTTATTCCCGTGGTCGTACCGCACGAGGCTCGCGCCGGTTCGTGGCGCGTGACGAAGGAATGTGTTTCGCCCTTTTACGTGGTTGTAGATTGAAATAGGCGGGTATATAGGGAATGTTATGTGCGGTAAGACGGTGTATTGGTTTATTAGCTTTTGTCGGTTTCGTTTTGGTATGTTCGCCGCTTTGAGGCTGCTTTTTGCGTGGATAACTGTCTTGCGTTATAGTTTCGGTTTGATTTGCGTTTTGCTATCTTTGAAGGGTTTTGAAGTTTAACGGTTCCCACAAATTTATTTTATGTAATAAAATTACATTGATCAAAAGAACTCTTAATAGCTTCGGGATTAATATCACCAAAGTATTTCTTGTACCTTCCGAGAAATTTTATGAATCACGATTGATTGAGTAAAAGCCGTAATCTGTTTCATTTTTACAAAAGCTTTAATTCTTCCTAAATTGTTGACTCAGTAGGCACATTTCGTCGTGAAAAGCCTTGAACAAGAATAACGTCGCGAGATTCTGCGAAGTGACGCCGACTTCAGTGAAGTGAGTGGTGCCGAAGGACGATGTTATAATAAAATTACCGGTCCGACTGAAATACTTGAGGACTGAGCAGAAATATGTCTATCTTAGAATTTGGATGTGAATTTTCTCTCTTACTTAAACTGTGTTGGGGTTAAGAAATAGAAAAACCGGCCAAGTGCGAGTCGGACTCGCACACGAAGGGTTCCGTACCATTATCGCAAAACACTGCAAAAAATATCACGTTTGTTGTATGGGTATCTTAATTTATTTTATTTTAATTATTATTATTTTTTGAAGAAAATATACAACTAAACATTCTGTGAATATTTCAAGCGTCTACCTGTTGCCGTTATTAATATCGAGCAAAAAACGGCAAAAATATCACATTTGTTGTATGCGAGCCCCCCTTATTTTATACTGTTTTTAGTATTTGTTGTTATAGCAGCAACAGAAATACATCATCTGTGAAAATTACAACTGTCTAGCTATCACGGTTCATGAGATACAGCCTGGTGACAGACGGACAGACAGACAGACAGACAGACGGATCGCGAAGTCTTAGTAATAGGGTCCCGTTTTTACCCTTTGGGTACGGAACCCTAATAGGGTCCCGTTTTTACCCTTTGGTTACGGAACCCTAAAAAGGGATGCTTGATTGAATTTTGAACTGATCTACCTGAAATTTGTTAGAAACTAGTTTTGAGTAGTTCAAAACTAGTCTTGACTTTTCCGTCGAATCTAGAAGCGAGCCCAAAAGACCAACTGCCAGTTTTTCAGGCCCGCTGTGTAACCTAACTGTCAATAGCAATGTGGATCATTGTTTTTAAAGCCCTGTTTTCTTTGATCAACAATATTAGTATTGTTTATCGAAGCCTGTTTTAATGTATTATTTTGTCAGAATATTTCATTGTTTTTTTATCCATATTAATTATGTATGGGAAATTATAAGTCTAGCCACAAAATTATTTATTGGACACGTGATTAAACTTCTAATTTTATAACTAAGCAACGGGAAAATGACATAGCCTCTAATAAACTAATTCGTCTTTTTTGCAACGCCAACTAAATATTCTACAGAAAGCGTCAAGTAAAGATCATCAAT
Organism: Anorthoa munda; assembly: GCA_945859665.1. Lineage (NCBI taxonomy): Eukaryota > Metazoa > Arthropoda > Insecta > Lepidoptera > Noctuidae > Anorthoa > Anorthoa munda. The sequence continues at coordinate 30,372,083 of OX243908.1, read as the reverse complement.
TATTGTGACTTGTCCTTCTTATTTATACATTGCCACGTAATTTACTAACTCGGCCACGGATTTTATATCTTGTCACCATTTTACGTTTTACAGCTTCAACGCAATATCCTCAAAAAAATATAATTCAAGCTTCTATCGAAGAAAGAAAGAAAGCATAATTTATTATAACTTAGCATGTAAAACAATACATCATATTCTTTTATCGTGAAAATAGCCACTGCATGATTTGGCGCGAGTACGCGAGACGACAGCGACCGGCCATTTGCACCAATCAGAGAGCGCCATTCGATTCATGTGACGACGAGTTGAGTTGATCACATGTAATTGTTTATTGTCGTTCGTGCGTTCGTATTGCAATTGTTTTCGCTGTAATTAAATTAAAGTTTTCGATGAGTAATAATTAGTTATGACGTTTAAAAGTGAAAATGAAGTACCACTGTACTGTTCTGACGAGGAATTTTAAATAATATATTATATTTAAAATAATAAATGACGGTCAATGAATAAGTCCAAGAGCGAGCGTAGCGAGCTCGGGAGCTTAGGGCACCCCGACACGGACAGGTTAGGTTCGAAGGAGATGACGGGAGCTGAAGTGAGCGAGCAAAGCGAGCGAACTCAGCTCCCGTCATCTCCTTCGTGTTAGGTTACTTTAAACCCTGCATACAGAAATAGGAGCCCCGCGCAGCGGGGCTCCGTCGACTCTGTCGCATAAATACTAATCCAACTTGCACCTATTCTATATTAAAACCAAAAAATATAGTCTTTTATTTTGTCTCTCCTCAATAGCTTCTGGTAATATTAGTGGCCAATATACTATTTGATGAAATGTTTTTGCAATTTTTTTACGATCAATTAATATGGGATGAGTTACATTTTAAACGTACTGAGTTAAAAAATTAGAAGCTAAATAAATATATTTTTTGATGTCATTTAATAGTATTTTAGAAATTTACTGTTAGAATGCATGTTAAAAATTTTGATGCTAAAAAATAACCATCATGCTGAGTTGTATTTAGAGTGGTTTACATAGAAGATAACTAGTGGCTAACATAGTATTATTTAGATGCTCGTTAATTGTGGCTGACTTAGTAATTTAGAAGGCAACATACATTTTTGGGGGCGAATAATGATATTAAAAAGAAGCCTGTTTAATTAGCACCCATTATGTATTCGATACGTTTCAAACCAAAACAACGGAATATTTTTCTAATGAGTAGGTGTAACATCCCACCAGTTGATCTTTTCGACAAATCGTAACCTAATTACCTTAGATATTAGCTTATAAGGGTCTGTGTTCTATTCTTCCTACTTAATCATAAATGTGGAAGACTGAATGTGAAACACGGTGTTTTTTTTTGTATGTATTTTTAGGGTTCTGTACCCAAAGGGTAAAAACGGGACCCTATTACTAAGACTCCGCGGTCCGTCTGTTTATCTGTCTGTCTGTCTGTCCGTCTGTCACCAGGCTGTATCTCATGAACCGTGATAGCAAGGCTATTGTTATAGTGGAGCTCCCATACAACAAACGTGATTCTTTTGCCGTTTTTTGCGATAATGGTACGGCACCCTTCGTGCACGAGTCCGACTAACACTTGGCCAGTTCAGCGCACTTTTTTTTTGGTAAGCTCGCGTTTGACCTCTTTAACCACACCACCACTTGTTTGTTAATCAAACACTTTTTAAAGACCGATTTTGGACGAAACTCCGAGTCCGAATAGTTCATTTGCTTCGAGTAGGACGTAGGACATGTGTTTTTCTCCCAATAATCATCCGCGTGTTTACACAGAGCCAGAGGCAGATAAGTCAAAGGCAAAAGCTAGTTTGCTATATTTACTTTAATAATCTTGTCATTCCCTTTGGCAGAAAGGAAGGACCCTAATAATTATTACGTCACCCAAAAAGACTCACCGTTTGGTATCTAGCTACCAGGTACAGCAGGGAATCCCCTTTTTTTGCATAATATTCTTTTACCTAATATACTTTGGCATAACTGTTTTGTCATAATTTGTTTTGCCATAATAATTCATTGCGTTACTTTTTTTGGCATACAGTTAATGTTGACATAATTATCTTGAAGGCTTATTTGTTTTAGCATAATATTAATTCGCATAATGTTACTAGCCCTAATGACTATTAGCATAATAGTTTAAGGCATAAAAATTAATAGGAATAACGGAAACTAATTTGAGTTATTTTTAAGTATTTTATTTTTTTGTGGCAGAAACGAATAGCTGCAAAACCGACTCCACGTAGTCTTGTCTGCCCTACTCCTACCCTCTTACAAATAAACGCGGTATAAAGTTATACCAAGTATAAACCTATGAAAATGTATGGTTATACCTTTGTTATACCTGGTATAACTTTATACCGCGTTTATTTGTAAGAGGGCTAGAGTGTTATTTAAAATCGCGTAGGCGCGGAGGGGCGAGGCGGCCCGCGAGCTGAGGAGCAGTTGGTTTTAACGCTCGCCGCCGCGGCTGAGGATGGGCGGCAAAGCCGGCCAGCAAGCCGAAGCTGCGGTGGTGACCGTTAAACACATCTGCGACAAGCAGCTCGTGTGGGATCGCCGGAGCCCCGCAGCGCCGGTGCCGTGACAGAAACCGTGCCTGCTGCATGTTGCTTGCATGCTGCATGCTTGCTTGCATGCATGGTGTATGCTTGCTTGCATGCTTCATGCTTCATGCAGGAAAAAACAAACAAAAACATTTTAGGAGTTAATTATTATGCTTAGTTGTTATGCTTAAAAAAATATGTTTTAGTATAATTATGCGTAAACAAATTTATGCTTTAGAATGCTTATGCTTAAACATTATTATGATTAGAGAATTATGCTAAAAAAACATATGCGTAAGCTGTTCTGCGAAAATAATGTTATGCGTAAATATAATTAGGAAAAACATAAGTATGCCATGTTATATTATGTCTATAGTTTTTATGCAAATGGATAGGGAACTGCTCAGCAGACCTAAAGAAGTACTAAATTGCGAGTAGCTCTTCCATTCTCGTTTCATCAATCAATTGCTAAGCATTTATTTAATTTGGGAACACTCTAGCCTAATTTTATTATCCGCCATGATGGATGGAGTCCATTGTTGGCCGTCAAGTGGAGTTTTGTAAACATTGCATAGTCGTGACCAGAAATACAGCGCTTTTTTGCCGCCATTTGACAATTTTTTTGACAGTTTGCTTGCTGAGTTTGTTAGGCAGCAATTTGTCATGTATTTTTGGTGTATTTTAGGGAAAATTCAAAGCTTTGTGTTATGTATTGCTATGTGCCGAAAGTATTGTAGAATAAGAGCATACAAGATTTTGTTTTAACGAATGATCGACTACGAATAGAAGCTATACTTTCGAAACACTAAATACAAAGTGGTTTTTAGTTTATTGTTTGGCCCAGAATTCAGTTACGGCAACACCATTCGGTGACGCAGTCAAAAGGTCTTCGCAAGTACAGGTGACATGGCATGCTGCGCAATTCTTGGGCCAAATACAATATTTAGCTTTTTATATTTGCCATCGACACGCTAAGAAGAAGTTCATTGTCAAATATTTCAGGGGTTAAATACCCCTAAGAATCAATATCCCCCCAAATATATAAATACACGGTACAATCACGTTATCACAACTTTATATCAAAAACATAAAATAACATTGGTTTGTAATCATAAAGTTCGTGTGAGGGTTTCATTAAACAAAACGAGTTCCACGTTAACGTTAACGGGAACTGATAACATCTGCCTTTGAAATCACATCAAAATTTTAGTTAATAATTTGATTGAAATCAAACAATTGCAAAACTTTCGCTTCGTTACCGCCGAGTTGTTGTAACTTTTGATTTATTCACAATTCATTTGTTGAATTTGAATTTTTGATTTATATAAAATACAATCCGTTTATTTTTTTAATGAACGAAAAGTTTATTTGGAAATTATGGAGTGGATATTTAGTTTTTTTTTCATCCTTCCACGAAATACTTAATATTAAAAAATATATACCTGACAAAAATTTCATCAAAGTTCAGTTTATTTTCGTAGAAGCGCTACGGTAGCTGTACAATTACTAAATCTAACATTGACAGTATCTACAGTAAAAAAACTCAAAGCTACGATCCTGATTCCATCATGAATCCTGAAAATAGCACAGTATTCTTAGGCCTAACTTTGGATGCTAAGCTTCAGTGGGGCCCACATATAGATAAATTGTCAAAGAAGCTAAGCTCCGCAGCATATGCTGTTAGAAAGATTCGTAATTTAACTGACATAGAGACAGCCCGTTTAGTATACTTTAGCTATTTTCATAGTGTAATGTCGTATGGTATTCTGTTGTGGGGAAATGCCGCCGACATCCAGACTATCTTTGTTTTGCAGAAAAGAGCTGTTCGATCAATTTATAAATTAAGCCCGAGACACTCTCTCAGAGAGAAATTTAAGGAGATTAATGTAATGACTGTGCCTTCTCAGTATATTTATGAAAATCTTTTATATGCCCATAAAAATATAAAATTGTTTTAAAAATACAGTGATATCCATAACATAAATACTAGGAACAAACACAAATTTGTAGTACCTACAACAAGGCTCAAGAAAATAGGTGGCTCGTTTAGATGTCAATGTGTACGCTTTTATAATAAGCTTCCAAGCGACGTACAAGGTTTAAGTGTTAATAAATTCAAATCATTCATTAAACGTAAGTTGTGCCAGAAAGCGTTTTATAACATTAAAGATTACGTTGAGGACAAAAAGGCTTGGGATTGAGCTGCTCCAATTAATTTCGTTTTTTATTTTTTTTTATTTTGCTTCGTGGATTTAGTTTTTAATTATATTTTTATTTTTTTAATTTTTCTTGCAATGACAAGAATATTTACTTTTTAAAGTATTATATTATTTTATTTTAATTATTGTGAATGTGAAGACTATGTGGATTATTCTTTTTCTTTTAATTTTAATTTATCTTAGTTAGTTTTTAATCATGGTCTGGCAGTTTGAGTATTTATGCGGCCTACCCGAATGTCCTTTCTTTGGTATTGTTCGTCAATTCGTTGAGCTCCTTAAATTCTAAGTTGAGCTGCACGGTTATTGACAAATGCGTGCACTGACTGGACAGGTCCACTCAATCTGGCTGGTTCTTTTCTCAAAAGACCATTTCAGACATCAGTCTACATGGTCTTCACATGATCTAACCAAGTTTTTGTCTGGACTTTAAAAGAGACTGTGACCTCTGAGTTTGTTTCGGCCTTTCTTCTCAGAGTAGTCAGACAGGAAACGCCGACCTCATCTAGTTTTAAAAAATATGATCGACATGTGAAAGTGTTTGTACAAACCAACTTACAGAAAATAAATCATTTATCATTTATCATCAACACCAATCTACAAAACTCTTAAATTCCTGTCCCCACAAATCAAAAGCCAGCAATCTTTGAAAGCCACAAACAAAAAACTACCTAGGTCTAACGCCAGTGGCGCCCCTAGAGGCGGGGACAAAGACTAACAAGTTAATTTGCGCGCCGCTGCATCGCAATCAGATTACCGCGCTGTTATTAAATTAACTGAACATTATACCGGCAAGAATCCTTAAAATACCGATAAATTAATTTCCTATTCTTGTACGGGTTTACTGATAATAGTGATTTATAGCTAGCCTTTGTAGTGTGGGAGTTTAATGGATTTTATCTTGACTTTAATGTTGGTATTGGGTGCGGCTTTATTATGTTCAATCTATAATTTTTCAGATCAATTTATGCTATCTTTATAAACGATATATATTTTTATAAATTTATACGAGGATACTAGTGCATGTTGTCCATAACTACGCAAGTTAATATCAAAGAGGTTTGACCAATGAACATGCATCGCTTTTTAGCCCAAAATGTCGTCAAGTGAAAGACACAGGCCCATCAATTAGATATCATAATATCTGTTCAACAAATACGAAGGAGTTGAACACAGAAACATATTGCTACAATCAAAAATTACTTTCAAAACGCATTCTTATTTATTTGTTCGCTATCTTCACTTGTTCAGGTAAGTCTAATCTATAGTCGTGAATTTCCTAAGCACGTCGTATGTATAGTCAGTCCTCACTCAGGAGCCAGGCTATCACTACATCCACTTCTATAAATCGTACGGACATTGTTACGCCCCCATAGATAAAGCGCAAAACACTGATAACGCCGGCTGGATTGATCTTCAATGAGTGGAAATTCATTTATCTCGACTAAACCCTAAGTAAAGTCCTCAGCCAAAGGGATTTAGACTTTGTGTGTACAAGATAAAGTTGGAATTGGATCACGAGCTGCGTGCCAAGGGAGAGGTTAACGGGACGTTTTCCTAGAACGGATTTTTAGCAGCTCTTAAGAATGATCTTGTCAAATTCGATTTCTGATTTGTTTTCCTAAGGGCAGCCTTTTTCTTCTTTATCCTTTTATTTGTGGTACTTTGTCTTATTGGATTTTAGTTTTAGCTCCAAGTACTTCATTAAGTTTTGTCAATTTGCACCAATCTCTTTCTATTTCGAACTACAATATTATCCTTATCGTATACAAGAATATCCGTGCCCGACCGAGTCTCACTAACGGAACCAGCCCCTAACCCAAGGAAGCACATAATTTGTGACCGCTATCGACACGAAGATAAAACCGTTCGATTCGGCACGACTTTAATTTCTTTCCCGACGATAAATGCTCTTGCGCACTTCTCTCTCATATCATGTATGTGTGAGGGAGAGAAACAACGCTTTGTAGACAAAGAAGTTTAGTTATTGGATCACGCTAAGAGGTTGAATTGTGTTGTGTTTTTTCGGATAACTGTTGACTGAATCGTGGGTGTGTTGCTCGTAGGAGGATAACGTGATTATATTTGAGGAGTATCCGACGAGTTTTGTCGAAGCTCTCGAAATATTGTTCCAGATCATTATTTTAGTTTTTATAGATTGGACTGAGGAAACTCGTGTTTCAACCTGAAGCCTTTGCTTTGAGGCGGAAATTATATTTCTTTAGTGTCATTAATTAGTTGGATAACATAACATCACTCCCATTGGAGCTTATGCAATATTGTTCGAGATATTTTTTTTTGTTTTTATAAGAGGTAACTAGTATAGCATTAAGCCTTACAAGCCAGACATGTTACTGCCTTAGTCCCATTACTCATTAACTTGTTGGACATTTCCTAAAAATGTTCATCTATACTAATATTATTATAAAGAGGTTAAGTTTGTGAAGTTGTATCTCTGGATCTACTAAACCAATTTTGAAAATTCTTTCACCAGTAGAAAGCTACATTATTCCTGAGTTTCATAGACTATAATATTTAAAAAAAAGTAGAGATCGTTATGAAATTGCAATAATGTAGCCCAAAGTAGCAAAATGTTGCCTGTAAAATTCATTCTTTGGCGTGCGCTGAGAAAACTATTGTTGATACATAAAAAATATTAGGTAGGTAGGTAGGGTAGGTAAAGTAGGCAGGGTAGGCAGGGTAGGCAGGGTAGGCTTTCGTGTCACGTTGACACGCTCGTGACACGAAAGCCCCATACAGAGGCCTTAGTGCGAGTTTTGTCTCACGCTGAATTGCGTTACGGTAAACTTCAATTTGTATTGAAACTGGATAAGCGCCGTCTGGTGACGGTAAGGAGAAACCTCTTTTTTTGTATACATTTTGACATAAGAGATCGTTTACGTTAACGCGAGTGAGCGTGAGTAATAACTCACACTAATCCCACTGATAATATTACGTATTTTATTGTAACTATCTGATATTGTTAGCTATATAGACTACCCTACTTCCTTCGAATATTATAAATGCGCAATTTTGGATGGATGGATGTTTTTTCTCAATCAAGCCAGAACGGCTAAACGGATCTGGATGAAGTTTGGCATAGAGATAACTTATAGTCTGTTTTCATCTCGGCATAATATTCCCTTGGGGTATGAAAACACTTAAAACGCGGGCGAAGCCGCTTGCAAAAGCTAGTAATAAATAATAATGTCCCTTACAGTTTAGACACTAACATAGGTTCTATTCGGGTCCAAAATAGTTTTAAAGACGAAATTTTCCGAAGAATTAAAGAGAAACGTGTAACGTTCGCTGGCTCGTAAATTACAGGATTAGAGTCGTGGTTGTGGTGGATCCGAGGCTTTATAATATAACATAGTCATACATCTTATATGTACGGGTTGAACTTGTTAATGTGGACTTAGGGTTTAGTCATTTGTTATATGCTTTATTGTACACCACAAGATACATTAATAAAAATAAACTTGAAACTAAAACACATGTAATGGGCGGCCTTATGGAATTCCCCAATCTCTTCAAGGCGATCTGGTATGGACAGTAATTGCCTGGACATGAAGCTTGTCATTAATTGTAGTTTTAAAATAATGGGCTGATTATTTTGACACGGAGTTCCTTTTCGCTCGTTATAATTCTGATTTTTTTGTGGGGCTAGACCGAAAAAAGTCTAACAATGAAAAAAACCGGCCAAGTGCGAGTCGGACTCGCACACGAAGGGTTCCGTACCATTATCGCAAAACACTGCATAAAAATCACGTTTGTTGTATGGGAGCCCCCCTTAATTTATTTTATTTTAATTTATTAATTATTATTTTATGAACTTCAATATTCAACTAAACATTCTGTGAATATTTCAAGCGTCTACCTGTTGCCGTTATTAATATCGAGCAAAAAACGGCAAAAATATCACGTTTGTTGTATGGGAGCCCCCCTTTAATATTTATTTTATACTGTTTTTATTTGTTGTTATAGCGGCAACAGAAATACATCATCTGTGAAAATTTCAACTGTCTAGCTATCACGGTTCATGAGATACAGCCTGGAGACAGACGGACAGACAGACAGACAGACGGATCGCGAAGTCTTAGTAATAGGGTCCTGTTTTTACCCTTTGGGTACGGAACCCTAAAAACGACAGCAAAAACTGACACGTTTATGCAGTGATTTTTGAGCAACTACCCGATCAATAGGAAACTAAAACTTGAAAGATTTAGCTTGCCGTCCCCCCAACATTACCCTTAACCAGGTTTCGGTTTTAGTTTTACATGATTAGTTATAAAAAAACTCAGATTCAAATTCAATTCAAATGCTCGCTACATAAGACTTAATACGCCCAGTATATCCTAATACTGTTATCCCTACTTCATGTTTTACAAAAATAAATATCTTATCTTATCTTATCTTTCATTCAGAAACAATATATCCTTATCATCCCAAAGTTACTCAAATTATCTCTATTATTACAGCACATTTCCACATAACAGTATGCAGATATCACAGGCATTTGCTCTCAGGAAGTGATCAGTAAACAAAGAGATTGCAGGCTGCTGGCTTGCCACTGGGGGGCTGATTAAATCTGGAGTGACGCGGAGGAATGGCCGGCCAGTGCGGAGGAGCACAGGATTTAGATGGGAGACTATCACACCGAACTGTAATGGCATGTCTGGTGTAAGTTAGACCGATCAATTTAAATAGGCACTTTCAATCTTTAGAAGAATAGAGAAAGGAACAGCGGTGGCCTAATGGTAAAGACCGCATCTTTCGAGTCGGTCGTGGGATCAAACCTACGCAGACACTTTACTAGTGTAAACTATTTCATCACCACTGCTATTAAAACGATGAAGGGAAACAGATCTTAGCTTACCCTAGAACTAAAATTGCGATGTCTATTTTTACTACTAATATCTACCAAACCGCACTGGGCCGCGTGTAATCCAACACGCGGCCCAGTGCGGTTTGGTAGATATACCGACCAACACCCTCTCAAAGAAAGGACGCCTTTGTTTCAACTGTGGGAAAATGTAAGGTTGATACAATGCTTGCGCTTCCATCTTGGCCTAGCTTGATTAATATAGAAGCATTCAATCTTTAGCCTTATTCTTGAAACTGTTTAGATATTAAGACTGGTTACGTGATTCCCGGAAGAGACGAAAAAAGCTTAATAAAAACGTGACGCAAATACTCGCACCACAGAAATGATTGTCTGCATGTTTCTTCCTGGAAATCACTCATAATATTTTCTTGTCAAGTAAGCAAACGTACCAATTCCCACAAAAGAACATAACATCCTTCTACTTAACATGCCTCACATGTACAGGAAACATGTTTCTAAATTCAGATTAATTTGTTCTTTCTTTTTGATAATGCAAACCAAAAAAAGCGTTACTCGGGCTACGTCATAATATTTAAACATATATTTGATATAATATGTCTTTACCTATTAAATTGTCGTTCTGCAGTACTGGCCATTTCAAATCGAAATATTTTTTGTTTGGCTAAGAATTCTAATTTCAAATTAATTTTATTTTAAAAACATGAAATTCTTTTTTTTAAATTCATCGTTTGTTATTGATTAGCGTTATGTTTTCATCGCATTTGAATCTTTTTCGTCATCATGGATACGTTAAAAATACAAGTAATTATGGAATATGAGTACCGTCGTGACAGCAACGTGGCACGCAACACCAACGGAGCAAACACTACAAACAAACGTACCTCCTATTATTGATTTGCCCGCTTCCGTTCTGGAAATTTCGACCTGAAAAGTGAACACCGTGGCCGTCCAAAAACTTTGGTCGACGACGACGAATTAAAGGCGATTGTGGAAGCTAATGATATTTAATCTTCGGCTAAATTAGCAGCAGCTTCCGACATTAGCATCAAAACAATATTGGTCAATATAAGGTAAAAAAGCTTGACAAACAGGTGCCCCACGAACTCAATGATCGACAGCGCGAAGTACGCGTTGAGACGTGCCTTGCACTGCTCAACAGGCACACAAACGAAGGCACCGCATTGTTACCTGCGACGAAAAATGTGTTCTGTTTGACAACGGTGATCTAGGGCCGCTGTGATTCGTCACAGCTTCTTACCAAACGAGATGAGCATTATTGAAAATTTGTACTGTGAAGAACTGAACACATTGATGGTGAAGCTCGCTCGTCTCCAACCAGTTTTGGTCAACAGCTCATCTCCGCTGCTCCTGTACGACAACGCGCGACCTCATACTGCACAGCAGACGGTCTCCAAGTAACAATAGCTGGGGTTAGAGACCTTGCGCCTACAGACTTCTACTTTTTCCAGAACTTGGATAACTTCTTGGCGGGAAAAAAAAAAATCATTTACTGGGTTGTGGACATTAGAAAGGCAGTCGCTCTATCTAAAATATATATTGGTATTCAGCCGGGTGTAGCTGAATACCAGTAAGATTAGAAGCCGACCCCAACGTAATTGTGTTACCCAGTAACTGGGTGGTGGATCTGATGACAGACAGTCGTTCTATGTAAAACATTGGTATTCTGCTACATCCGGCAAAACTAGAAGGTTTCAACGTATTTAGGAAAACCTAGCCACAATAATAAGCCACGCTCCGGTGTGACAACACTCCAAGTCCATGTTTAATCTGGAGCTGGTACCTGCCGGTTTAATCTAGGCTACCTGCGGTGGCCGGAGATATGGCCTGCCACGCACCAGGCGCCGGAGCCCGCTTAATGTCATAGTTGATACTAACCGCGTCCCAGACGGATGGGGGAGCCACAAATCTATTTGGGAATTAGAACGGTTTTAGGACAATTTGGAGTATGGGTTTAGATATGTGTTTTATGTTAGTGTGTTCAAAAGAGGGTTGTGCTATATGTGTATATGTTCTCTCGCTTGTACACTAGCGCCGTCTATAGTGTGCAAGCGAGAGAACATGATAATCACCGCTGTTTTAGATTCATGTCTTTAATGAAACGGGTGATATGTCTGGTTTCAATATTTAGGTATAAAACGAGACAAGATGTTTATGGACCCACGTATTTCTCTACAGACATTCATTCTTGTTCACAAAAATCTCCTGTAATTTGGCACCTCCTAAGTGGATATTTTTTTAGTACATTCAATTTATATTTACACATTATACTTAATCACTTGTTAAACAGTTGATAAATTATTCGGCGATTTGTAATGTGTATTTTAAGCAAATTATTATTATTTTGTTTTTTTCTCCACAGCTAATCAATGCACTTGCCATGTACTGTCTTTACCACTCTTGGTGACTGGTAAAGAATGCCTAAAGCATTAAGACCGTGATTGTACCTTTGTGCATTAACATTTAAATAGATAAATAAGACTGATAACAATTAAATTTGCTAGTGATGTAGTGGTTAATTTAAGGGTCATAGGAAAACTGTACACTACACGTTATAAAACCTTGATGCATGAACAAATGATATTTCAGAAACCTATACCACCAAAAAACTACAGGAAAAAATTACCTATCATAAACTTTATCTCCAAATCCGGAACATGTTGTCTTAACTCTAATAGCGATAGAAGATCGAACTATGTTAAAATATTCAGGGCGTCACGCCGTAAGTTATAATAGTCGACTTAGGATAGCTCGCGCCAGGAGCCAGGACAGGCGATAAGCTAACGACCCGTCGTTTCTTGCGCATCTGGAGACCTTGTCGATACCAGCTACCTGCGGGATATAGAACATGTTTGGGTGCAAAGTTTCGTGTTTAAAATAATAAATAACAATATTATAAAGAGGAAACATGTTTTTTGTTTGTTTGTCTGTACCGAATAGGCTCCAAAACTACTGGACCGATTTAAAAAATCTTTCACCTGTGGTAATTTCCATTATTCCCGAGTAACAAAGGTTATATTCATTTTCAAAAAAATTGGAGATCCATATATAAATTGCAATAACCCAAAGTAGCAAAATTTTGCCTATTCCTTTTTCATTATTTTGTGCACTGAGAAACCTATTGATGATACATAAAAATTATTTACTACAAGATTTAAATACTCATTATTACTTACAACAAAATCTACGAGAGAATATATCTCACTATCATAGTTATCAAAGTCTCAATAACAGCTTATGTTCTAAAATTAAATTAAATCGCCAGTAGAAACAAAAGTTTGTTACATTCGTATTTATTAATAATTCTTATTCAAATAAATAGTTTAACAAATTTGTAGGTAGGGTATGTGGGTAAGTAGGTAGGAAGATAGGGTAGGTAGGGTAAGTAGGTGGTACGTAGGTAGGTAGCCAGTTGACGGGAGCGAAGCCGCGGGGCAAGCTAGTAATAAATAAAATAATCTTTATTTCGGATAAGCAACATCCATATAAGTTAGTAAACAAGAAATTTTATACCTATGTACACTTATCATTTATATCCAAATAAAAACCGGCCAAGTGCGAGTCGGACTCGCGCACGAAGGTTTCCTTACCATTATCGCAAATACCCCCCACTTAAATATTTATTTTATTCTGTTTTTAGTATTTTTTGTTATAACGGCAACATAAATACATCATCAGTGAAAATTTCAACTGTCTAGCTATCACGATTCATGAGATACAGCCTGGTAACAGACGGACAGACAGACGGACAGACAGACAGACAGATAGGCAGACAGACAGACGGAATGCGGAGTCTTAGTAATAGGGTCCCGTTTTTACCCTTTGGGTACGGAACCCTACAAAACACTTATTTGGTAACGAGGTTGTTGTTCCGGTTGTTGTTGTTGTTCCGGTGTAATGGAGTATCTTACCTCCCTGCGTATGGTTTTCAGGATGGAGTTGGAGCTAGCTCGCACTCTGCAGAGCAAAGAGGCAGATTTCTGCCTGACGATGACATGAAAATCCTCGACGTGTTGTCGTGAACATACCTGATGCACTGCAGAAACGGGGCAGCCCAATCAACTTCTTGAACCCGTTATTATACTGGACCTGTAGGGCGCTGATAGCCCGCTGAGTGTAGTTGGTCCACAGGCTGCACGTGTAAAATACTTGGCCATAAGCTCTAGAAAGTGTATAACTTATTATTATTAAATGTTATTATAAGTACTACTACTTTTTTAGGTTTTTCATATATTTATATTATATATAAGTTAATTTTAAGACCGCGCTATCGCATAAGGTATACCGGTAATGACAGTTGTAAGGGAGATTTTATTAATAAATAAATAAATAAATAAAACCGTTATCTTTACCGGCTTGCGACAACGTGCAAACTTGCGAGCCAATATTATATAAGTTACAACGGACTGCCAGCGCCTTACATTCCCTCTCAATACCTGTTTTGTTTAGTAAGCTTTTTTTGATAGAGGTTAGTTCATCTTGTATCAATTAAGTGTCATTTTTATTACTAGGTAAAGATACCTTATGCACTCAGGGGAAACTCCCCCAGGTGTGTATGCGCCTTAACAGGCGTTGCACAGAGGAGGTTCCGGTGTGGTATTTTAAAAGATAATCGGTTCAATGTGCTGATGGTGATCACCGTGGTGGCGTGGTGGTAAAAATCCCACACTCCTTGATCTTTTCCCCAAAAAGTCCAGATGCCTTTTGAAAGTTTCCTCCATGCTATAAAAAAGTGATCTTAAAGAAGGAAGGAAGTACATCGCCTAAAAAGGCCTCGTCCAAAACCCGCTACAACACACTGGAAACAGGGCAGTCTCTTTCCTCAATTACATTTAGATCATAGCTAATCTTTAAAGGACAATCTGAATCCACATGAACTATAAGTATATGAATGTAATCTCTAACGCATTTGCAACTCAACAAAGTGACATATCAAATATACATTCGCAGTCAGAATACCTTACAATATCTTCGCAGCTTCATTTCCTCCACTTAGAGAGTTAACAGTTTGCTCATTGACACAAGACGTGAAGCTATTCACCGACGCTAAACCAACATCATTTAGTCGCGACGTTTCAAACTACTCCCAACTATCTTCAGCACATCTTTCAGCTAAGTACCACAGATAACGCAACTCCTGACTACACAATTAGTGCTTGGCTGCACCAGAAGTGACGTCACCCAACAAATACTTCCACCATTCGTGGTATCATAAATCTGCACACCTAAGACGAGGTGTTAGTTTAAATTGTCCTGTTTAAGACGCTCTATATCACTAACTTAAGTACTATCTATAACACACACGAAATTAGACTCTACCAATCAAATTCTAAAGTTGCATTTAGCTTGGAAGATGTTATGACTAGGTAAGTTGGAGTACTTTAATGGATTCCAAATACATTAGTCTCTGTGCTTGCCTAGACGTACAAACGAAGTGAAAATAATTTATTAATACAGCGCGATCATTAATCAGTATAAATGTTGGCAATGGCAATGCAACTGCTTTCCATTCGGAATTTTAATAACTTGTTTAAAATTTATTATTGTTTCCATTCCGATCCGCTGGAAAAGAAATGTGTATCGTAGTAGTATTAACTGTTTAAGATTCTGTACAAGCTGCTGCAAACAGTAAAGTACGTTATTTTGCTGTTTGCGGGACGTTGTGGAAAATGAACAAACAAGAAGAAAATGCTAAAGATAAACACAAACTGTATTGAAGGAGAATATTTGAGATTAAATGAAAAAGATGGGAGAAGACTTTTGTATTTTTAAAGCTAATGAGTCAGAAGATGACACGTAATGGGTCAGAAGATAGACAAGAGTATAAAAGATTCCACAATCACAGAGTGACACAATCCTATATCTATAAAAATCTTTGAATGTATGTATGTCCCCTATGGGTTACAAAACAGCTGGAGCGTTTAGTTATTTTTTTCGGACAATCTTCAGATTAGCGCAGTGGCAGCCTAATTGAGTAAGTGAATTCGGCAAGGCAAAGGGGTTGTCCCCATGGAAGTGTATGACAAATTATCTTCAAATAATTAGGTAACTATTCCCAAAAACTATTGGAAGCTTTCATAGGTGAGTAACTTTTCGAAAAAGTCCAATATTTTTTGGCAATAATTAATTATTTAAAGAGTATTTGTAATATTCATACCCATGAAATGGGGTCAAACCCTTTGCTTTACCGAATGCACTTACGCAATTGGGCTGCGGGTGATGCTGTAAAGTTTGGCAGCGACTTTTAACGCCGTGGCCAAAAGCTATTTTTCAATAAAAACACATCATAATTGCAAAGCATAATCTCAAAATATGAAATAACTAAATAGAAGGCTTAATTATGTATGTACATTGTACAGACATTATCGTTGATATAAGCAGCCAAGAATTTTATTAATATACAAGCTATAGCACCAACGATAGCTATATGTTCATACATTTCATAAGATGTGGGTTCGAGGATTGCGCAAGTTCCAAGAAACGAGAACCCTTGTCGGGTTCTGCACTCGTCAGTCGTTTATAAGAAAGAGGTATTTATTATATCAAAGTACAAAATAGCATTAAACTGACTTATATTAAATTGAGAAGAAGAGGTTAATTGGTAGTTTATTTTTGAACTTTATATTAAATTCTCAAGTATTAATTACTCGTACTGTTACTGTTTAAAATTAATATGTTTATGTATGTAGGTTCTTAAATTGTGTTGAAGATGATATTATGGTCAGTAATTAGGTGAGTAATGAAATTTCGATTAATATAGAATTACGGATGGAGAAGGTATTATGTTCGTCGACCACAAATACTGGAGTAATCTCAATACTTTAGAGGTTGGCTGATGAAAATGTAGAAATCTACATGTTTGTCTCCTACTGGACTATATATAAAGATAGTTTCAAAATCAGCAGCTCCTGTCAAAGAGATCGAATTTTAATTACATTGTTGTTAACTTGAAATACTATTTTCGGCATAATTCTGTGGATAGTTTTTGGAAGCCCGACCTACGTGGAGAAAGCCCATTAAATCCCTATAATAGAGTTACCAACAGCGCTAAATTCTCGTTCAAAGAGAAGCTTGAATCTTGTGTTTTAACACGAGTTTATGTAGCCACTTGCCCTGAAAGTGTTCCAGAGCCGGTCATTTGCGGCTACAAGCAATCCTAAGGTGTTTGTTTCAAGAGGTGAACACTGGAGAACTTAGGGCAGTAAGTCAAGTCACTTTAGTTTCCCGAAACTTACTGCTTTTATTACACTACTTGTTCAGGAAGTTTCTTGGCGAGATCATAAAAATAAGTTATCACTTGATAATGTAGTTGGAGTATCTACATTGCTTCACACCGACTGAAAGAAGGGTCTGGTAAGATGAATTTGAAGAATGCTTTGGCATTATAAAAATGCCATTGCTTAATTCTTTTAAGAATACAAATAATAAGAATTAAATAAGTATAAAATCTTATTCCGTTCATTTTTACACAGTAAATACAATATTTAAACTAGATTTTCACAAATTATCTAGACTCTACACTGAGATCCCCTGTGTTGTTGTGTCCACTATCCAGTCTCTTCCCAAGTAAGGCAAATAGTTGACATAAAAAGTTATACGTACCTGAAAAGCATTTATTTTTAAATTAAATATATGAATAACAAGAGATTTACGTGCTTTTTTAAATACTTAATTTTTTTTTCTTAAAGCAATCTGGAAACTAAAATTAACCACAAATGCAGCTAAAAGTACATCTCTCCCTCTAAATATTTATCTCGAGAGTGATTCACCAATCACAAAAGGTATTCCTACGTAAATTATTTGCTCAAACGTTGAAACTCTGCCGAGTTTATTTCGCACGAACAATTCCTTGTAAAATGTAAACTAGTGTAATTTGTTACCCTGGACTCCAGATCTGGACGCGTTGATTGTGAAATACCAATTTATTTATTGTCGTGGGCTTTAATCCCTGGATATATTGCTTCGGACGAATCAAGTCCTCAGGACAAGATACTTGAACCTTCGATCGGCGACTTAGAATTATAGGTTTCATTGGCAATTGTTCGTTGAAGCGTGCAAGCTTTGTGGTAATCTAGAATCGAAGACAAATTAAGTGTGTTCAATACAGGAACATTTCTTCAAGGAAACAATTAAATGATAAATGATTTTATTTCTGTAAGTTGGTTTGTACAAACACTTTTACATGTCGATCATATTTTTTAAAACTAGATGAGGTCGGCGTTTCCTGTCTGACTACTCTGAGAAGAAAGGCCGAAACAAACTCAGAGGTCACAGTCTCTTTTAAAGTCCAAACAAAATCTTGGTTAGATCATGTGAAGACCATGTAGACTGATGTCTGAAATGGTCTATTGAGGAAAGGACCAGCCAGATTGAGTGGACCTGTCCAGTCAGTGCACGCATTTGTCAATAACCTCAACGAATTGACGAACAATACCAAAGAAAGGACATTCGGGTAGGCCGCATAAATACTCAAACTGCCAGACCATGATTAAAAACTAAGATAAATGAAAATAAAAAAAGAAAGATCCACATAGTCTTCACATGCACAATAATTAAATAAAAATAAGATAATACTTTAAAAAGTAAATATTCTTGTCATTGTAAGAAAAATAAAAAACAAAATTTACGGTACAAAAAAAAGAAACTAAATTAATTGGAGCAGCTCAATCCCAAGCCTAAGATGAATAGGTCTTGTTACACTCGCTTGTTATACCACCCCACAAATCCAGAAAAATGAAGCTCTTAAATATTAACACACATGTTGCCGTATACCGCGATTAGTGAAAAGATCCAAAAGCTTCAAAGCAATTGAATCCGCACTCGGGACTACGTTATACTCGAGATTTTGTCTGTATCTAAAGAACATAGATTTTTCCAAATGAATGTCACATTTTCAGCGTGGCTGGTTGAAAGAAGACGGATTATTATCAATGAACCATGAACCTAAGCAGTTTACCTATACATTCAACTCGTATTAGGTAAGTATTTTATTTGTTCCCACATTGTTACATACGTCTTTTTTCTTCAGCCTAATTACTGATAGATTGTGTGGATCTGTATCACGTATTATGCGATATTATCAAGACGTGTAGACAATGCCGATGAAGCAAAGCGATCTGTAGCCTGCGAAAGGGTGTGGCTGACTCTGGCTTGGCCACCATCAGGGATTTTAATTTTGATAACACAAATATTTAGTCGGTAATTAGTCGAAATTAGTCGCCAAATATTAGATTTAGTCGATCACTGGTTCTAAAGTTAGAAGGGTTGTTAGGTGGCCGATCTGGAGAGACTCTCCCCAGCTTGGCCAAATTTATATCTCAAAAACTAGGGCACCTAGCGAAGATCTGTTTTCTCCCAGATTTAGTCGGTAATTAGTCGAAATTAGTCGCCAAATATCAGAATTAGTCGATCACTGGTTCAAAAGTTAGAAGGTTTTATAAGTGGCCGATCTGGAGAGACTCTCCCCGGCTTGGCCACATTTATATCTCAAAAACTAGGGCACCTAACGAAGATCTGTTTTCTCCCAGATTTAGTCGCTAATTAGTCGAAATTAGTCGCCAAGTCACAGATTTAGTCGGTAATTAGTAATTACAACAAGTAATTTCTCCATACATTGGTACAAGCAAGTACAAAATACTATAAGTATTTTCTAGACAATACATGATGTCTTAAGGTGGAATTCAAAATATAAACCTAAACATAAAGTTATTCTATGTTATTATATACCAAAAAAGGAAAGCTGTATGTATTACCTAGAAACAGATCTACAATAAATATAATGTAATTATTTATCGAACATAATGTGGCAGTCGCTTGCAAATAAATCGCTGCGCTCCAGCGATTAAAATTTATACTGTGATTAAAATTTGATTTTTAGGTACCTAGTACCTATATGTTTGATTAAGTCCTCGTTTCTGGTCCGCGCGTCGGGCGTGGCGGCTCGCACCAAAATTTCAAACATAGAATATTCTATGGCGTTGTATGAGAATTTTACAAGCGTTTGCTTGAGATGCAGGCCGCGTCCGCAGCTGCGAGCTCTCGCGGCAGCGGACGCTGCGGACGAGCTATAGGTATTTTTATCTATTTACTGTTAGTTCAATAATTTTTAAGTAATAAATAATTTTATATTTCGACAACAGAATTTTTATTATTCTTACCATAATTTAGAGCCAATGGTGTCATATTAGGTACCTATTTAAGTAGGTATATACATCTTTGATTTAAGATTATTAACTGACTTCAAAAAAAGGAGGAGGTTCTCAATTCATCGTAATCTTCTTTTTTTATGTGTGTTACCCGTTTTCTCAAAGACGCCTGGAACGATTTGGAAAATTCTTCTTTTGTTTGAAAGAGTATCAGTTAAATGATCTGTTCAAATAATCTTTGAAATGTTGATTATGAGCAAAATAATATACATAATTTTGTGCTGAGGAGAGTTGGTTGAACAAGAACATAAAATATTTATGTACAATTCCAGAGAATGTTAATTTGACACACAATTCAATAACAAATCGGTGCATATCTCGCCATCTAGTAATATTTATTTGAACCAAATTTTATATCTTAGCGCTGGGTCCCCGTGCAAGCATAGTATTAAGTAGATACATCTTATATTCATACTGGGTAACAGAAGTTTTATTATTCTAACGTAATTTAGACACTAACATTATAATTTGGTAAAACAGTTGTATGCGACTGTACATCTTGACACCAAATAGACCAAGAGCAAGGTTTAATGTTTTTAAAGAAGATTAAGCTACTCTAACCTATATATATATATATTTAATTTAGAATTTATATCTCTCTGACATTTCTAAGGACTTTAGACCGATAAAAAATAAAAAATAAACTTTTTACAAAAAAAAAATATAAAAATATATAGAAAATCGGTGTCTTTAGTAGGTATTTTTATTCGATATGGACACCGACTTCCAAAAATAAAGTTATTTTTCACTTTGTAGTTTCTTCTTTGGAAGTCGGTAGTATTTTTTTGTAAGAAAGTTCTTTTTATTTTTACCCGACTGCCGAAGGAGGGTAATGTGTTTATCAGCCTATGTATGTATGTATGTTTGTTCCTATGTGCCGTTCTAGAGACCAAACGCGTTGAACGATTTTGATTGCCGTCAGTTTTTTTATTTTTCACATTTTTTTATTTGGAAGTCGGTAGTATTTTTTTTAAAAGTTTTTTTCCCTTTTTGTTTTACTTACCTAATAGGCAAGTTGTTTAGTAAGGTATTTATAACGCCAAAAAAGATTAACGCCGAATAACGTGAAACTTGAACACAACCGGTGAAATGAGAGATCTGCGTACCCCTTTAGAGCAAACTGGCGTGATGTTATGTTATGAAATGGTATAAACAATAAATAGACATGCGATTGCAGCAATCCCGAGAGATCTGCCGTTATTTATTGAAGAATTCTGTTGTATATCTCCAAAGTTCTTCATCAGATCTTCACCAAAGTAAAATGGGACTAATTTCGAAACAAACTCTTCCAAAAAGAAATGAATTTCCAAAATCGGTCCACAATTGACGGAGATATGGATGAACATACATAAAGTCGAACATAGAACCTCCTCCTTTTTGGTAAATCGGTTAAAAACTAGAAGTTTACTACACATATTAATAGAAATATTTTTTACTTGGCTATCTTTCGTAAACTTATGATCTAGCTCTTGGACTATACCTTAAAAGTTGAACTCATTTTATCTTCGAAACTAAGACCCGACTAAATCTGTGACTTGGCGACTAATTTCGACTAATTAGCGACTAAATCTGTGAGAAAACAGATCTTCGTTAGGTGCCCTAGTTTTTGAGATATAAATGTGGCCAAGCCGGGGAGAGTCTCTCCAGATCGGCCACCTATAAAACCTTCAAACTTTTGAACCAGTGATCGACTAATTCTGATATTTGGTGACTAATTTCGACTAATTACCGACTAAATCTGGGAGAAAACATATCTTCGCTAGGTGCCCTAGTTTTTGAGATATAAGTTTGGCCAAGCTGGGACGAGTCTCTCCAGATCGGCCACCTAACAACCCTTCTAACTTTTGAACCAGTGATCGACTAAATCTAATATTTGGCGACTAATTTCGACTAATTACCGACTAAATATTTGTGTTATCAAAATTAAAATCCCTGATGGTGGCCAAGCCAGAGTCAGCCACACTGCGAAAGGCACACATACATCAAATCAGACGCTGGCCGCGCACTGCCTACAAACAACCCTGTTAATTAACTAATCACGTTCCCTCCTCTACAAAACGCCACTGAATCAAACGGTTGCAAACCTTTCAATGTACCCCGAAATACCTGACTATTACACGACACAAAAATAAAACGAGCTCACTTCAATTTAGTCAGATGTCCCCGTGCGGTGTACTGCAGCAATAAAATAAAAATTTCAAATGAAACGGAGTACGTTTCAGTGTTTCAACGAAAATGTTTCAATTTGAACGCACTCTCCTATCCTGCATTTAATGCATCCAAACTCCTCGTAGTTTCCAGAGTGATGAATAGCTGCAACAAATTATTAAGTTTGCACGTTGATGCACTGCTTTTCCCTTTGTTTCGAACGCGATTGTTTTATGCTGTGGTATTGCTTTTATTTGTTTATCGTATAATTGGATCCGGATAAAGTATTTAGTTTCGCTGACTGGTAAGAGTGCGCGGTGGAATTTTTGCTGTTTTTATATGACTGCCGAAGGAGGGTTATATGTTTATCAGTCTAGGTATGTATGTTATGTATGTTTGTTCCTATGTAGCGTTCTATTTATTAATTGTCATCACATTAACCATTATGTATTTATAAATTCATTTATGGAATAATTTTAACCTTGTAAAAAATGTATTGTTAGGCAACTCTTTAAAGTTCTTTGGTATTTTGTTATATATAAATGGCTTATGTTTAACAAACCACCAAATCTAGTAATATACTGACAAAAATAGTAAATGATCACCAAAATTAAATTTAGAATCGCAACAGAGTCGACGGAGCCCCGCTGGGCGGGGCTCCTATTTCTGAATACAGGGTCTAAAGTAAACTAACACGAAGGTGATGACGGGAGCTGAGTTCGCTCGCTTTGCTCGCTCACTTCAGCTCCCGTCATCTCCTTCGAACCTAACCTGTCCGTGTCGGGGTGCCCTTAGCTCCCGAGCTCGCTTCGCTCGCTCTTGGACTGATTCATTGACCAAATCACTAGATTTGATATCTTACGGTTTTAGCACTTATGAAATTTGGTGATCAATTTACTAAATTTGGTTTAGGTTTATTTTTTTTGCTGATTAGTATATATTTTAGGTGATAGAGGTTATCGTTAGAAAGTTTTTTTTGGTGGTCATTATATTTATTCCCTATATAAATCCACACATATAATAACAGTTCTTTTTATACAGAGAGGTCTTTGGTGCCCTAGGCAGAACTAATATATCTGGATCTCTTACTATTCTTACTATTAACGGTATTGTGCCTTCATAAACAGGTCAAAGCGCTGTCGGACAAATTTAGCACATTCTAAGATATAAATACTTGGCAAAGTAGGGAGTTTTAACCTTTGAAACAACGGTTTACAAGATTCCCATGGTGGAATGCCATATATGGCTTGAACGCATTTTTTTTTCCCTTAAGATTTTATCAGCGTCTATTGAGTTACCCCATAGTATAAGGCCGTACTGGAAAGTCGATGAGACGCAGCCGTGATACGCGGTTAACATCGTACTATGTGACGAGGTCTTTCGCAGTGTGTAGAGAACATAAACGAATTTGTTTAATTTGTTGCATACTTTTTCTACGTGTGGTTTCCAGAAGAAGCAGCCATCCAGTGTAATTCCCAGAAAACTAGTTTCCTCTTTCTCTAGTAGCGGTTGTCCATTATAATTAATATTTAGGTTTCCTTGCTTACGACCGTATGTCCAAAATTGAACAATTTTTGTTTAATTTGTAGTGTTTATTTGTTTCTATGTCCAGAAGTGGACGTCTTTCGGCTGCTACGATGATGATGATTGTGGGCGCACATTTATTTTTTCTTCCAATGATTTTATTGATGATTTTCTTCTTGTTTACGTCTTTTTAGTTCGCTTCTTAAGCAGTCGAATAAAAATAGAGGCCTACCGGTATTGGGAACAGGGTCCAAGCTACCGGTGGTTAGGGCTCCAGAGACAGGAACCTCCTCACAATGCGAGCCGTATCAAGGAGTACTGCGTTCTGTATCAGGTCCTCGATCCAACCGCGCAATGACAACCTCGACAGATGGTCATCCAGGCTATTGGCCATCAGGCCGTTGGCCGTAACGACAATCGACACAATGATCGCCGAGTCCACATTCCACATGTCGACAACCTCGTGTGCTAAGTCGAGATACTTGACTTGTTTCTCTTTCCCAGCTTTCACGAGGTTCTCGTCATGTGGGATGGTGACATCGGTTATTATTGTGCGGCGCGCTAATCGGTCTATCACAACTATATCCGGCTTATTGGCAACAATAGTCCTATCAGTGATGATAGACCGATCTCAGTACAACGTGACATGGTCATCTTCGAAAACTGTGTCGGGCACATACTTGTAATACGGTACCTCAGAATCAACTAGATTGTATTTCAAAGCAAGTTGCTGGTGAATAATCCTGGCCACTTGTATACGTCTGTGTAAGACTCGCCGTTAGCCAGACGAGAACAACCAGAGATAATATTTCTGTTGGATTCACCAGGACGGTGGCATGCCCGACACACGTCAACCGTTCTTCATTATAGTTATTATTATTATTTATTATTATTATTTTTATAGAGAGCCCAATAGAAGCGCCCGTGAAGCTCCTTGCCATACCTCTTTCCGGTCATCAGTTGTAAGTAGTACAGGTTTGCGCCAGTTCTCTTTAGCCATGGACAACGGAGTGAATCTCTTGTCCACTGCGACCACATCCCGGTGCATACCCACTTCAGCGTCTAAAAAATATTCTCTGAGGCTGCACACCTCGTGGTTGTGAAGAGTCTTGGCATTTAAAAAGCCTCAACCCTCACATTTCCGCGGGATGTACAGCCTCATTACCGATGATCGTGGGTGATGCATCCGGTTTGCAGTCAGCAGTGTCTGGACCCTCCTATTAAGGGCGTTGAGCTCGGTCTGAGTCCATTTGAGTATGCCGAAATAGTACATCAAAACTGGCATGACCCAACTGTTGAATGCACGCGCCTTATTTCCGCCCAACAAAAGGCTATTTAATACCTTTTTCAGGCGGCCAAAAAAGCGCTCCCTTTGCAGTTGCTTCATGTCAGCTCTATTAATGCCCAACGCTTTCGACATACCCAAATACTTGTAAGTTTCGGTCGAGGAGAATTCCTTCGGATTCCATAATCCCTCACTTTGCATGCATGACTGCACATTGTCCACACCAAATTCCATCCAGATGGCATTATTGAAGGTTTCTGTTACCTTCAGTAACTTCATCAGTTGCAAGTTGTTGGGGGCAAAAAGCTTCAGATCATTCATGTAAAGGAGGTGAGATATGACCTGACCACCTCTTCTCAACCTATAGCCTAGACCTGAATCTACCAATAGTGTACTTAGAGGATTCAGGGCTAAGCAGAACCAAAGTGGACTCAAACTGTCGCCCTGAAATTTCCCCCGTTTAATCCACAGAGGCGCATCATCTCCCTGAATCGGTCCTGGATATCAAAGGACCGTCTTCCATTGTCCTATACATGACTCAAGAAAGGTGCGTAGAATTGCGTCTATTTTGTACAACTCCAGCATCCTCATGAGACATGTATGTGGCACAGTCGTATGCCTTCTTGTAGTCTATCCAGCATGTCGACAGATCCTTACAGGAACGATGAACCTGCTGGCTTATGGTCATGTCAATGAGGAGTAGCTCCTTAGTGCCGCGGGACCCATTCCTACATCCATTCTGAGAGGCAGACATTATTAGGTTACTTTCAATGTGCACATTAATTTTTCTTCTCAGGATGGATGTATGAAGTTTATAAACCGTCGACAAACATGTTATGGGTCTATAAATCTTGGGTTTCGCGGGACTATCTGTCTTAAGGAGCAGGTGGGTAACACCAGTTGTTAAAATCTGCGGCAGTGACCCAAACTCTATCGGACGAACTGCTTTATCTACATCCGATGGGCTGATTATAACTTTTTCTTTTTCTGGTATAGCTTCACACACGCTCCCGATATCACGCATCCAGCCACCCTCATTGTGACAAACGGGCACCGACCAGATGCTTCGCCAGAATGTACTCGTGGCGACATCATCCTCGCGGCACACGCCAGTCACATTTTGTTGAGGTCGCTCCCAAGCTCTATATACCCACCTCTCATCACTCTGGAACATGCGATTCTGCGAGTACCGGTCAACCCACCGCTTATACCGCCGAATATGGTTTGCCCATGCATAAACTTTCTGTTGCAGGGAGTCGATGCGCTCCGTGACACTGGACATGTATTCTCGAGCACTAATTTCAGTCCCCGAAAATGCCCGCCTCACGAAGCGCATGACACGTGGTCGTATGTTGCCCTCCCTGAAACAGCATAGTTTGCCAATGAGCACACTGATCTCATCGATACGCCGTTCTATCATGCATTGCCAGGCTGGCTTGGCAGACTTTGGTCAAATAGCCTCGTTTGGGAACTTAACATTGGCTAAACGACATGCCGCAACAGCCCCGCAATACAGGATTGAGTGCGTATCAACGAGGTTCTCGCTGCTTTCAAAGATGTTCTGAAGCAGCGAGTCCAAAGCACACACCAGCGCCCTATTCTTCTTGTGCATAGGCAACCGTGGTAATCGGGGTCTAGGTTCAGTCGGTGTTGACCTATACTCGTGAAGCGCATCCTCCAGTGCGCTCCTCAATCTTTCGTTGGACTGGCTACTTACTTAAAAACTGTGGTAACCCTATCACCTGCCTCATCGTTTACATGATTGGACCGCGGCGGGATCTCAATAGTGGCTGGCGTTGCCACGGTCTGTGTCGGGGTTGAGACGATTTGGTTGCTCAGCACTTCTGAGCGCAGCCTATCAAGTGCGGCGTCGTCCACCTATGATTTCGCTGGATGACCCGCACCTGATCCGACAATCGTTGGGCCGAGACGTTTACGGGTGGTTCTAGGTCCTGAAATAGAGACATCATCCTAACACGGTACGCAGTCAGGTTAGTTCCCCCCTCTGTAGATCCGTAATATGAGCGCATGACGTTCTCATCCATAATTTGAGTCCATTTCAAGCGCTGCACACATACAACGACAGCGGGGACACCGCTCGGGGCCGGTTGGTCCCTAGATCCCAGGCTCCTCTGTGGCCGGCCTCTCCCCTGCCGTCTTACAGGTGTTGGCGACGTCGGCGGGGAAAAATACTCGCCGCTTGAGCTCGACGCAACTGCAGCCGCCGATGACACTGGTGATCCAAGGTCCGGCGGCGGCGAGGCGGAGGCGCCATCCACCCCCGGACTCGTTTGCTCAGCAAACGAGTCCGGGGGTGGATGGCGTGCGCGACAGGCAGCTGCTGTCGTCAACATTATAATTATAGCTTTTCCCTTAAACTTTTCCATTGTAAAAATTGTTTGGTTGACGTCTGACATTGACGACGTCAATTGTTTTCTTGTAATTTTCTGAAATTTTATTGGATTTGTTGTGTATTTATCAAAGTGAATATTATAACTATAATATTATTATATTATAACTGGTTTCTTCTGTTGCATAATTTTTATAACTTGTCTAAGTTTGATGATTGTATGAATTTGTAATTAAATAAACAGTGCAGGAAAAACGAACAATGTTGACATTTTAGGGTTTGCCAATATCATATATTGTTATGTTATTAATCTATACCATCTATCTATCTATACCAATATTATAGAGTATAATAGAATTTCTCTTTATTCAAGTATCCATGACTCAAAAAATGGTTAGTAAAACTTACAACTATGTTAGTAACACTTAATTATATTATCAAACTGACACTACAAAAACAAAACAACAAATAACAGTGGATCACCGTTGCGACAACCCATGTGAGATGGCACAACAGCGACCCACAAAAACACAGTCTTGGCGATACGAAATCATACTTAGGATACTGTTGGAGCCGCCCCACACTCTGCGCACCATGGATGCGCACCTTTTGCGCATGGTTGTGTAGAAACAATCTACATGCGCATCCGCAAACATCCCCGACGCACTACAGAATCGAGGCAGCCCTACCAGCATCCTAAATGCATTGTTGTACTGAACACGGAGAGCGTTGTACGATCTTTGCGTATATCTAGCCCACAGGCTGCTCGTGTAAAAGGAAGTACAGTAGGCTCGAAAGAGCGTTATTTTGACAGAAAGTCAGCATTGTGCAAACCTGCGAGCCAGTATGTTCGCTCTAACCGACAACGCTCTTCGCTCCCGTTCAATGTCGTCATCATCTTTGAGATTGGGGGTTAATATATGACCTAGATATTTGAGCTTATGGACTCTTTTTAAAGGCGCGCCATAAAGTAAAACAGGTGGTACCTTATTAGGGCTCTTACCCCCAGCCTCAAAGACCATGATATCTGACTTCTTGATGTTATATGCCAGGCCATGTAACCTAGCATACGCCTCACACTGGACAACCAGTTTCCTCAACCCACAGATTGACACGCTCAGCAGCACCATGTCGTCCGCGTAACTGATATTATTAACGCAGATACCGTCTACGTAACATCCAACCCTGGTACTGCTGAGCTCAGCAATGAGTTCGTTCACATACAGGTTGAAGAGCGTAGGTAAGCTCAACCCACCCTGCCTCACCCCACACTCCAAACCGTACGGATGAGACAACGCCCCTGCCCATCTTTGTTGACCTGGTTTCCATACCAAAACTTATTTTTTTTTTATAGTTCTGTGGGTAAATCAACCCGCTCTAACTTACTCCACAAAACATCATAGGAAACCAGGTCAAAAGCCTAAGACAGGTCCAGGAAGCAAGCATAAACAGACGTCTCACGCTTCGCATAGTATGTGACAGCATGCTTAAGACATAACACTGCACTTTCAGTTGACAATCCAGCCCTGAAACCAAACTGGTTGTCATGTATGGTTGTTGTTCTTTTATTCAGTTGTGCATTAAGCATGCTGTCGAAAACCTTTGATAACACAGTAGCTAGAGAAATGGGCCTACAGTTACTGCTGTCGGCGAGGTCACCAGTTTTGTTTTTAGCTACTGGTACAACCACTGTTCGCATCATTTCACTAGGCATGTAACTATGACCCATACAGAAACTATACAGCATAGCAAGTACCCTAGGTAAGTGAGAGCCAGCATATCGGAGGTGCTCGATGCTAAGCCCGTCATGGCCGGGGGACTTACCCCTTGACATACATCCAATTGTTCGAGTAATCTCAGCGGCCTTAAATTTAACCCCTAATTCCATCCCGGGCATAACATCGGGCACCGACCGCGATGGGCCCAGAGGAGATTTGACAAAGAACGCCTCTTTAAAAAGATTGGCAATGTCTTCTGGCTCACTCATGCCACCGACGCTCACAGGGATGCCCGGCCTGGCCTTCAATTTATTTGTGTGTTTCCAGAAACGCCGAAAATCATTCTTAGCATGGTGTGAGGATAGAATATCCTTTTTAACTTGGTCTTCGTGGTTTTGGCACCACTTTAACCTAGAATTGAAGACTCTTCTAGCCCCACACATTTCGTTATAAACTAATCCACTAGCAGGTTTACCATTTAACGCCCACAACAAAAATTTCTGCCTAGCAACATGCTTGTTCCAGCTTACTATTCGCCGATTTGAGCGCCTATCGCCGCTTCCCCGACCCACCAAAGCAGCCATACTCAAGGCCTCTATAATGTCTGCATACAGCTTGTCAATAACAATTCTGTGATTGGAATCATTATTATAAAGAGGAAAGATTTTTTTGTTTGTTTGTTTTTACCGAATAGGCTCCGAAAGTACTGGACTGATTTAAAAAATTCTTTTACGCTACTAGAAAGCTACATTATTCCTGAGTGACACAGGCTATTTTTTTATCCCGATAACGGGTCCTGTGGGGTGGTCCACGAGAGCGAAGCCGCGGGGAACAGCTAGTACCAAATAATCTATTCAGAATCTAGCCCTTTGTTATTTTATCTTATTCATTTTCCATAATTTATTTTAAAATTAAATAAAGTGTTGGAAATAGATGCCATATTAATTGATCACATTACTTTTACACACACACAAAATAAACTCAACCATAATCGCGAAACAAATGAAAAGCGTCTTATTATGGTTACTCCTTTCGCATTTCGAATACAAATTTGAAATCTGCCACTTCTGAAGTATAACCCTGCAGAGTTCAAATGTAACTGTTATGTACGTGCTCATTTGGTTGAGTGAGCTCTTTAATTTGGCAGTGTTGGAGGGAGAAATCTGTGCTAATGAGTTGGGGCAGTAATTAGTCATTTATTCCGAGTCAGTCAGTTACCTTCGACTCGAGAGTAGGGAATATTTTCCACTGTTTAAGTTATGCCTCCCTCTTTGCATACGATTTTCTCTGGCTGGAATAACAATGTGGAATATAATGGTTAACGTATGTGTGTGTGTTTTTATATGTACAGTGGGGTTTGTTGAACAAAGATCTAGTTTGTTTAACTATGAGTGATTTGAATTTAACGTTATTTGAACACGTATTCTGACGAGGCACTGTGTAGGCAATTATTAAGAAATGCTTAGTTTTCAAGTCTAGTTATGGCCCTTCACAGTCTAGTCTAATGCTTAGGTCCGCGACTTTGAATGCAAACAAGAGTTTTAGATATGTCGCCATCCACCGTAGAGGTATATCTAAAATTTTTAAAATTATTATGAACCAACCATCAGCTTACATTTCGTTAATTACTGATATCTTATCACCAACAGTACTAAAAATATTTTTTTAAAGAAATATAGTTAGTAAGTATAGAAGAGCATAAATATAGTTTTTACACCCAGACAAAAACCAAGACTCTAATACCGGAACGAAACTCTGGAACCTAGTTCTCCCTGGAGGTTTAAGTCGAAGCTTACAAAGATCGGGACATATTCGTCACGGAACAATAAGATTGGGACAGATTCGTCACAGTACATTGACTCCAGTAGTCTTATCGTCAAGGGTGACATATTGTCTTCTATGGATCAAAGGATTCATTCAGGTTTGTACATTGTACAATGTACATTAGAGTTGTGATTATTGATATCAACGATGATTTTGCGAATCACATCTTATTTAAAGCTACAGTAAATTTAGATAATAATAGAAAACGTTTATTCAACACAGACAACACATCAGAAACCATCTCAAAGTAACAGAGAAAAATAGTATTGTCGGTCATTGTTCTTCCTCGCTGATAACTTTCCTATCTGAAAAGGAAGATAATTTAGGTACAGTTCGCAAAGGTATCACATTTAGCTCGACAAGCAATTATCAATTCACTTCCAAAGTTCCAATGTAGCAGCATGTTAGAGTAGTACTATGAAACAAAATAAAATCACGTATTCAAATAGCAATGAAAGCAATTATTTCAGACCGCATCTGGTTAAACAACAAACGAATACCAAGCCACTCGGGAATGGGTAAATATTACAAAGAAAATATCTGTAAGCTAGATAGAACAGCCTATTCTGTCGATAGAGTCTGCGGCGATGGCGGACCTTTTAACCGAAGCTGCAAGCAAAAACTAATCTTCACGACAGGGTTGCTGCGCGAAAGTTTCTTTCAATATTTTTGTTAAAATAATATTTTTGAGGGTTATTTTTGGAGCTTTTAGTGAACTGAAGCTTTGGAAATTTTAACATCACTCTTGTATCTATTTCCTAAAGAGGTAAGCGGAGGTGTGTAAACCGATTTCGTTTATCAATGCCCATGTAATATCCAAGTATCCGAGCGAACCTACGGTATCAACCGGTTACCAATCAAGATGCAGCGAAAACATTCAACAAACACAATTAAACTTTTCACGACCAGGGAGTAGACACTAAGTTCAACAGTCCCTGTCCTAGGGCAAAAAGGAATATTAATCGTATCTCTAGTTTACTGGAGAAGGTGATAGAGAAGAATTAAAAGCTATGGGAAGACTTATGCGCAGCAGTGGAACAATTTAGGTTCATAAAAATCAAAGCAAGCAAACACACTAGTTAAAGGAAGATGCATGCTTTAATGTATCCAAACCCTCGAAGTTGTACTCAATCAAAACAGATGCGATATTATTCGTCAGCCCTACTACAACCGGCATGCTTTTAAGGACAACTTGAAAGTCTTCTATAGAAGAATGTTCTCGTATGGATCTGTCTTCCGACACATCCTTTATCGCACAGTTATTCAGCTTCAAGACGTTCCTGAATATTTAACACGAAAATTATTTAAAGTGAGGGTTTGAAGTAAACCCTTTGCTTATTCTTATAAGAATCTACTTAATACTTATAATACGAGAAATAAAGATAGGTTGGATCAACCATCTTATAGATTACCTAAAGTACACTCATCTTTCATGGGGTACTGTGTTAAATTATATAACAAAATACGTTGTGATATACTAGTATTGAAACTAAATGAAAGTAAATTTAGAACCGTAGTAAAAAGCACACTTTGTAAACAAGCATATTACAAATTAGATGATTATATTCAAGATAAGAATGCTTGGAAATATGCTGGCCCTGCTCCATAGGGAAAATCTTTAGTGAAGACAAAATATTTTATTTTTATTTTTTGTTTAAGTAATTGACTCACACACTGTTCCGTTGTTGAACCATGTTCCTATTTATCAAATTAATGAATTTACCTGTTAATGCTTTTAATACTTTATACCTATACGTAGTATAGTATGTAGTGCTATTCTGGGTGCGTCGTCCTCACATATATGAATTTATTCATGTATGTACTTATGTAAATATTGTAAACAACTTATTATTTTAAAAAGTGTTCTTGTGCGTTCTTCTCTATAACAAGCTACTTTTCCGAATGCACGGTAGAATTAATTTTTATTACGTGTATATTTTAATTGTTGACGTTAAAAAGTGCCGCCTAATGGCCTAGTTAAAATAAATATTTTTAACTTTGACTTTGACTTGCCACATATCTTTAGTAAACGATCACAGAACAAAATCCATCTGGCTTAGCAGATGTTTTTACTCAGAGTCTACTATCCAACCAACCTTTTTAGTAATGGAAGTTTAAGGTCCATTCATAATTCCAGCCTTTTCCTAAGTACTTTAGGGTTGGCTACAACTGTAAGCAGATGTGGATAAATACCACAGTTTAGAGTACTGAAAATGTTGCCAGCACCTGTAACTTTAGAAAATTAAAATAAACCGAACTATAAAGTCACATCCACACGTTCCGACTGTGATCGTCCGAACGACGGACCAGCTGTCCGACACAGACACATCACCGAAGAGGCTTTAATAATAATGAATTGCCGTCAAACTAATGGACAGTACTCGACCCAGTTTTCCATACAACCCTCACACAAGAACCTATCTTAGCTTTAAAGTTATAGGGTCGTGTTTTCACAGTCAGATGATTATTTTTAACCAATTGTCTTGGCTTGGAAGTTTTACTTGTTCCAGTTGTGCGTGGACCTGACAGCGGTGTCACGATCTATGAAAGATGACTTGTACCTATTACGGACGTGTTGGGTGGTTACGTCTAGGAGATCCCTTAACACTGGAACTAAGGACCAAATTTTTGAAAGACCAGGGTAAATTGAGCTGTTTTCCTCCGTGAATTTCGGAATTAGGTATGTACGAAAATATCTGGGAGTTGGTAAAAGTATCGTTCTGGTTCCATTGTCACGTTAGTAGGTGCGATAAGAGCGGAATAACAAGTAAGTGTGATGTTACGACTGCTTATAATAACTGGAGAATGATTTTATGGGGCTATTCCATTTCTGAAATGGAGTTTCTACTTATTCAAAATTAAAAAGAAAACTTAGTGACACAATATAGGTTCTAATAATGTTGGCACTAAGTTTGTACTTCTTCTTCGTCTACTTTTTCGTGTGAGGACGTAGCCACCTCTGGTGTCGAGAGTTAATTAAGCCGCCTCTGGGAACCCCACAGGCCTCTGACTTGGCTATTTCAGACATACATTAACTATAACATTTTATTAACTTACATTAAGTATTTATATTGCTTATTACTTTAATTAAAGCGGTGAGATTTTTGTTTTTTTGTGCTCACACCATAAATTATTATTATAAGTCTATACGTGAGGATTTGTAATTGGCTTTCTGTCGACTATGATTTCCATTTTTGTCTGTATTTATTAGCTGTAAGTCTTCCATGTATTAAAATAAATAAATAAAATATATAAGTCCAGGTTTTCTCACGATGTTATCCTTCACCGTTGCCTGTAACACTCACTTAGAAAGTAACAATCACATTGGTACTTGCCCGGATTTGAACTCACGACCTCAAGCACGAGAGGCGATGTCTTAGCCACTGGGCCATCACGAAGAAGACGAAGAAGTTTGTACTGAATTGAGAATAAGCCTATTTTTGTACAGCTAACGGTCTCAACAATAAGCTTCGAATTGCCAGATCATTTTTCCTTCGTTAACTAATATCGAACTCATATACCTTACTCCCTATTCATTTGTTTGCTTACGAAAACTTTACATAAGAACTAGGTTAACAAAACACGAACCGTTTTGGCTTTCTAACTAAAGTACTTAGGTAGCTCAAGAACAGAATCTAGGCCATAGATCTAAACTTTCAAATTACAAATGCCAAAATACTTTAACTGTTATTACGAAGCAATCTAAATATCTCAGCCAATATTTTTAACTTATAAGTAGTTCTCAAAGCGATAGCTAAGTACGGTATAATGAGAAAATCGGAATCGTGTTACTTAGCTAAGTACATTAAGTGAGATTAGATTACCTTACCTTTACTTTGATTAGTTTGCTCAGGATAGCTTGAGGGAACAACTTTATCAAATTTACAGAATATTTCTTGTGTATTTCTATTGGTATTTAGGTCAGGGAGTAGGTGTGTAGGCAGGATGATTTCTTTCGGGTCCAGATAAGGGCGGTAAAAATTACAATTACCAGGGCCTGATTTAGAGTTATCACCACCCTAAGCTAACTATGAATATGCGGCCCCCTGCCCCTGGCCCGACCTCAACAAAAATATTGCAATAGCGAGCGATGCGATCTTGAAAATGTTGTCACCTAAGTCAGTTAAATCAGTTTAGTTGGCAACTTCTTTTAGCTTTCATACCGACTGACATAGAAGTTGAATTGCAAGATGCAAGAGCGAGCGAAGCGAGAACGGTAGTGTGTTCCATTCGCATAATAAAACACGTTTTATATTATTATTTATTTAATTAATATAGGCTCGCGCTTGACCACTATCACACCTGCACCTGTAGCCAAGTTGACAATCTACAATCGAGAACGCTAGTAGAAAACGAATTAATGTATGGGCGCATTTCCGACGATTGGCTCCCAGACTGGAGCGGGCCGGGGCTGCCCTCAAGCGACTCCTGTCCAATCTAGGGGGTCCAAACGCCTCCTGCTGGAGGCTCTACGCGGGGGTCGTGCGGTCCATGGCCCTTTATGGCGCACCGGTGTGGGGGCGTTCCTTGAGACGGTGACCAGCCCGCTAGTTGAGCGCGTCCCAAAGGGTCATGGCCATCCGGCTGGTCCGGGGATACCGCACGGTGTCCGGTGAGGCGGCGAGCCTCCTTGCCTGATTGCCGCCATGGGACCTGGAGGCAAAAGTCCTCGCGCACATTTGGGAGTGGCGCGAGGAGGCGAAACGCCGCGCCGGGACGAAACACCGTTGCCGCGACAAATCGTGGCCCGGCGGACAGAGCTCCGGCAGGATCTCATGGCGTCATGGAGAGAGCGGCTGTCACAACCCAGTGCTGGGCACGCCACAATTGCGGCGATAAGGTCCCTCTTTTAGGAGTGGCTAGAGAGGTGCCACGGCGTCATCACCTTCTGCCTGAGGACACGGTGGAGCATATGGTGGAGGTCTGCCCCGCTTGGACGGAACACCGCCGTGTCCTCGTGGAGGCGATCAGCGGTGGCGACCTCTCGCGTCCGGCCCTGGTTCAGGCCATGGTACGGAGCGAGAGGGCATGGGAAGCCGTCACCTCCTTCAGCGAAGCAGTAATGCTCGCGAAGGAGGAGGCGGAACGCGTGAGGAAGACACAACGGAGACGCCCTCACGCCCCTAGCCACCGCAGGAGACGCCCCGGGCGTCGGGAGTCGCAAACCGATTCCCGGCCACCGTAGGCGCGGGCCTGCGGACCGCGAGTAATGGGTAGCTCGCTCGATAAGGACCAGGCCTGAGTCGACGGCGCGTAGTGTTCCGCGCACGCTTCAAAGAGATGTCAGCAAAAGTTGACGGGGTCCGCTAGGGCCGATGCCTGTCTGGGTCGCAGATAAATTTGAAAGAGAGTTACCGCGGCCCTGGCACAAGCAACTGAAGGAACACGGGTGGGTTTTAGCGAGTAAAAGTCTGACACGCCCTCCCGCTTCACCCAGAGCGGGAGAAGTCATTTGGATGAATTCCCAAAAAAAAAAAAAAAAACTACATTATAATCAGCTTTTACGTTCCGATACAAAGACGATACACGACAGATAACGTGGCTTTGGTTGGCCCATTATGGCTCGTAATGGCTTGCGTGATGTCATAATACACATCTCTTGTTTACGTCGACCTGTAACGACGTAATGAGATTACCGTCACTCTTTGAAGGAACATTAACGAGGACACACAACAATTATTTAGAGTTACTCTCGAAAAACAGACTACATGTTTTGTTATTTTTGAGACCGACCATGGAGTCAATGAAATTTCGGTATAGGGATGGAATTGTTCTGTGCACAAAAAACAGAAGGAGGTTGTCAATCTCATATCTCCCTAACGTCCCATTATATTATTAGATTATATTTTGCTACAAAATACCAATTTATTTTAATATTTGCGGTTAATTTTGTTTTTTTTTACGTTAACTAGATGCCATGTTTGCCAAGATGCCACTTTTTACTCGTGGAAGTTTTCTACGTGCGTAAGATAATATTGACTTTATTGTAGAATTTAGTTAATTTAGGCCATCATGAGTTCAAGAAAAAAGTTTGTAATTACCACTAATCGTCCAATTTGGCGTCTAGGCTATTATTGTCCCTTTTTGATAACAACTTTGTTTAATTTGTTTACCTAGCAATTATCAATTTTGTTTAACGCCCCATTTGAGGTGCGCTGGGAACAGATGGCATCATGAAGTTTTCTTCAAGAGATTGCATAGAGGTTTCCATTTCTAGCATTTTTTTTTCTTTGTTATTTTGATAATTGAACGCTCTCGATATCATATCAGGTCTGGAGGATGATATTTCAGCCTATACATTTATTTTACACGACCAGCAAATATTGATTTCATTGAGGAAGGCAATTGAAGTCAAGATTAGATTATTTATCAGCATCCTTGCTTGTCGAAAATGATGGCTAAAGCCGAGGTGCAAAACCAAGTACCAAGAACTTGAGGTGGAATGCCAGGTGCTATCGATAGAAGGAGCCCAGAAACTGTTGAAGGAATTACGTTGGCAAATCACGTCGAACAGTAGATTGACCATCCACATCTTCGCTTGGCAGCTATACATGCAGCATTACAGCTATAACATGAATCAGGAGGTTCCTCCTCCTGATTCATGCTATAGATTTTTCTAGGACC
Source organism: Anorthoa munda (assembly GCA_945859665.1). Lineage (NCBI taxonomy): Eukaryota > Metazoa > Arthropoda > Insecta > Lepidoptera > Noctuidae > Anorthoa > Anorthoa munda. The sequence continues at coordinate 30,334,769 of OX243908.1, read as the reverse complement.
AGAATAATGATACTCATCACCTTGTTGAGTAAAAAGTACCGTATTTCTTAAAGCATGGAACCAAACAGCAAACTAATCCGTTTCAGTTATAAAATCCGATCAATCTGCATTAGATTGGATTATCTTATATATGGAGGGCCATAACCAGGGGGCTAAAACTATACATTCATAACCTACGTTATTACTTATTCAACAAGAAACAAGACTATAAACAAAAGCCTGGTATATTACTTCTACATATAAAACCCGTGGGCATATTCTCACAGCGCCCCATTTAAGGTGTGGTACTGAAATTCAGTATGTGTGATAGTTAAAATTATTAAAAAGAAGCTGTTTTAGAAGGTAGTTTTTTAATATAATGTAAAAAAACAAGACATTCTTGCGAACTTAACACCTTGGGAAGATATGAGTAAACGTCATGATTTTTGAGACCGAATAATAAAACCGGCCAAGTGCGAGTCGGACTCGCGCACGAAGGGTTCCGTAAAAACAGGCAAAAATCACGTTTGTTGTATGGGAGCCCCACTTAAATATTTGTTTTATTCCGTTTTTAGTATGTGTTGTTATAGCGGCAAAACAAATACATCATGTGTGAAAATTTAAACTGTCTAGCTATCAGGGCTCATGAGATACAGCCTGGTGACAGACAGTCAGACAGACGGACAGTGGAGTCTCAGTAATCCCGTTTTTACCCTTTGGGTACGGAACCCTTAAAAACAGAAGAAGAGTCTAACAGGGCTTCCTTCAAAACGGCATTTCCCACTGTGACTTTAAAGCAAAATTATTTCCAACAGAGCTTTGTTACTAAGATTATATTTACATCATAAAAATAAGTTCAAAACACAACACCAAAAAAGAAACAAAATAATTTCTTACGAGATCTCACGAAAAATATATTTTAAACACACCTATATTTCAACTAACCCACACGTTGGGAAGATTGTGTCAAAATTATCATAATATTTTCACCCCACGAATGAATTTTAAAAGGGGAATTCAGCCAAGACAATTTTAATTAAGTCCCAGAGAGCTCATTATCTTAGCGTCACCGGGGATGGAAGGACCGAGTTTTTTTTTAACAAAATTCTTTTATGTTAAGATAGCGCGTTATCTAGAGCAAATGTACGAACTTATACCTTTTTTATTTTTTTTTCTTTTTTTTAGCTTGGAGAAATGCTCATGCATACTGCGCTACCACGGGGAGATAGCGCAGTTATGTGGGACTCTAACCCACTAAAACTCCACGGTGTCCTCCTGTGCCGCTTATGGCGGGAACACGGGTACGCGTTAGCACTCACCGCGAACCCGCCGCGGCTGTCCGTCACCGGACCCTCCTCTGGGGATTACCCCCCATCACCGGCGCACCAGAACATACTGTCCGCCGTGACCACCCCAGGGACCAAACCAGTACATGGGTGCCAGACGACCCCGTGTATGGCACCCTTGGTCCCCTTGTGACGGGTCAAGGTCAATGGCCCCGCCACCTACCATGTTTCGGCCGCAGGGGATAGGGAGAGCGGCCAACGCTATACCGACACTCCTCTTCCCCTGCGGTCCCACCGCGTCCGCCATCAGACGGTGGCGACCCCGTCCAGGCCGCGGAAGGTAGGGAGAGCGGCGCACCGCAATACCGGCACTCCTCTCCCGCCGCGGCCTCCAACCCTCAGCCGTGATATCGTATGGGTTTGGGAGACCCCATACGACATCACGGCCCGCCTCAGTTGCGATGTTGCCCAGGCAGCACCGCAACCTACTTGTTGGCCGCTACGTCGTCGGCTTATCGGCAAAAGCCCTGACGAGCGGCCCCTCCTCGGGTTCCTCTTCGCTTCACCGTGGGTGACCAAGCCACGGTTACTGAGCCCCCCCGCCTCGACAATGCGGGAACCCACCGGGGGGGACGAACTTATACCTAGTCACGTTAAGTTTCTTGGATTCAATTTTACTTTTGCAACAACTTGTTAGTGTTTTCAACTGTGGTGCGGTGTTCAAATTATTTACTATGTTTAGTTTCGGATTCCGGTTCGGTTAGTATTGTGGGCTGCAGCGTCTATAAGCTGGTGAATATTTAACCCGTAAAACATTTTTTTTTCTCGATAATTTTTGTTTTTTATAATAATTTAACAATTTTCATTTTAATTCTATATTATTTTTTTAATTTATTTCATATTTCTTTGAATCTTTCTTTATATACATGCCTGTTAAGTTTTGTCAATAGTACTTGATTATATTTTTAAATCTTTTGTTTCTAATTGTAAGCGCAAGTCGTATTAATTTAGTAAAAATGTTATTATGTGGAAAACGTCGCTGGGTGCACATTTGTTATTCTTCGTGCTCAAATTGTATGTATTGCTGTACCTAGTGTGTAGTCGTTTGCTTTCCCAAATAAATAAATTTAATATTCGGTTTTATCTAGAGTCTAGAAATACCTAGTGTTAGTTACGGGCTAGAATGACAAATTCAGTGTTGAAACGGTTATAATCGGTATAGAAAGAGCATGAACGCTATTACCATGCCAAAACGAAACAACTAGCAAGCGCAAGTTCGATCTTGCGTGGAGTATTGTTCTCATCTCTGGGATGGATCTGCCAAATACCAGCTTGATGCACTAGAATCACTCGAAAAACGGGACAAGAGGCTTATCGGCAATGAGGCACTGATCGAGTCAAAGCTCCCGAGCCTTGAATATCGTCACCGAATTGCCAGCTTGTCGGTTTTTATCGGTTGCATTTAGGGGGGCGTGCGATGGAATTGCGGACTGTCATACTGAACTTCGAAGTTTAGAATATCGATGTACTGTATTCGTAAAGTTTAACAGTACGAATTACGTGATTTAGAAAGTACGCTAAGACGAATTATTTAATTCAGAATGTTCATAATCGCGATGTACGGAACTTCGAAAGCTTGTAATGACGAATTACTTTATTGAGAATGTTCATCATAGCGATGTACGGAACTTCGAAAGCTTGCTATAACGAATTACTGAATTTCGAACGTTTGATCTCAAATAATATCGATTTACCTCGATCAGAATTCTATTTCTAGTTAAATATTCATAGTTAAATTAAAAAATACTAGTGGGTACATCGAAATATTTTGAGAATAAATTACTAATTTACCGTGCGTAGGTAAGGTTCGTTCGTTACAATATTGATTTGTGGTTTGTGATATTCTGTGAAAATGCAAGCTCGTTGTGAATTTGTGAAATCGCACAAAAATAAAGACCTCCTGTTGCAAGATGGATATTTGTATAGTTTGAATAAAAAATGCGATAGTACATTTTATTGGAGTTGTGTTCGAAAAACATCTTCAAGTTGTGGTGCTGCGGCAATTACAAAAAAGGTCGGCGATTATCATTACATTAGTAAGTTAAACAACATTTCTCACCTCCACGAACCAGACCAAGATTCTGCGATGGCGAACGTTGTAAGGGCTTCGTTAAAAAGAAGAGCTGGCCAGAGTTTTGATCAGCCTGGACAAATTATCCAAAAAACCCAACAAGAAATACCTACCACATCAGCTCCCTATATGCCCTCAAAAGAAGCAATGCGATTGGTCATTCACCGGGAAAGAACCCGAAATGAACCCAGCCTACCAAAAAGTTTAAATGACTTCATTGTTCCCGATCAATATAGTGAAATTGAAGGCGAGCAATTTTTGATAGGACACTACATAGATGATGATGACGTCATTCTTCTTTTTAGTACGAAGCAGAACTTACGTCTTTTAGACTCATCCATATTTTGGATAATGGATGGCACGTTCAAATGTTGCCCAAAATTATTTTACCAGCTTTATTCCATACATGGTCAGGTTGGACAGAACGATACAAAACAAACCGTTCCGCTAGTTTACGGTTTACTTTCTAATAAAAGTCAACGCACATATATGTTATTTTTAGAAATGGTTGTAAGGTACGCATTCAATAACTTAAATATTCACCTGAGCCCACAATTCATTATTACAGACTTTGAATTAGCAACAATTAAAGCTTGTGCCAGTGTCTTCCCAGATGCACATCACAAATGTTGCTATTTTCACTTGTCACAGAATATTTTCAAGCACATTCAAAAGGAAGGATTGGCAAAAAAATATACCAGCGATAGTGATTATGCCCATAAAATGCGACACATAGCAACGTTGGCTTATTTAGATCCGGGTGAAATTCCTGAAGCTTTTGAGATAATTCGCGATGAAATTATTCCTAATGATGCAGGAAAAGTAACAGACTGGTTTTACAAATATTATATTGGGGGCACGTATGAACGAGTACCAAGTCATACATTTCAGCTGAAAAGGTTACCTCCCAGATTCCCTCCTCGGATGTGGTCTGTTTTAGATTGCGTTAACGCAAATATTCCAACAACCCAGAATGCCATTGAAAATTGGCACAACCATTGGAACAGTCTGTTAAATAGAAAAAAAATTAATATATACAAAACATTACAAGAATTAATAAAAGAGCAAAAAAATACGTGTTTAGAAATAGAAAGATTAACGGCAAATATTAAAAAAAGAAAAAGAAATAGCTCGATGCATATAAAGAAGATTAAAGACCATATAACAAAGAAAGAAACTATGAGTTTGAAGGAGTATTTAAGCGGTCTCGCTTATATAATTTATTTAAAAACTTGATCTTTCTTTTATATACAATAGTTTTTTTTTTATAATATGTTTTAATTACAGCAAAATTATGTTAAGTTTTTATATTTCATACCTTCATGCTATACAATAGTTTTTTTTTATAATATGTTCTAATTACAGCAAAATTATGTTAAGTTTCTTTATTACATACCTTCATGCTATACATAAGTTTTTTTTTTATAATATGTTCTAATAACTGCAAAATTATGTAGGTATTTTTTTATATTACTTACCATCATGCTACTAAAATTATTTTAAAATTCTATATTACATACCTTCACATATTAATAGTACCGTTTGCTCTGAATGATTCTGATCATCGTCTGGTACATCGAGATCAAACGTTCGAAATTCAGTAATTCGTTATAGCAAGCTTTCGAAGTTCCGTACATCGCTATGATGAACATTCTCAATAAAGTAATTCGTCATTACAAGCTTTCGAAGTTCCGTACATCGCGATTATGAACATTCTGAATTAAATAATTCGTCTTAGCGTACTTTCTAAATCACGTAATTCGTACTGTTAAACTTTACGAATACAGTACATCGATATTCTAAACTTCGAAGTTCAGTATGACAGTCGGAATTGCGTGCTCTAATGCCGCTTAGACCGTTTCATCATCGGACTAAAAGACGTACGGCGATGCACTGTCAGTACGTGGTGGATATCCCACCCATACGCACTAAACGTTTTGGAAATACTTTCATTATGCAGCTAAGGAGTGGCATTCCCTGCCGGAGTCTGTGTTGCCCGATAGCTAATACTTCGGGGTCTTTAAGTCATAAGTGAATAGGTTACTTCTAGGCAAGCGTGCTACACCGTCGACCAAATCATCGGTTAACATCAGGTGAGGTAGTGGTCAAGCGTGAGCCTATCTATACTTATATAACAATATTATAAATTTGTGAATTTGTGAGGTTGTAGGGAGTAATCTCTGTATCTACTGAACCGATTCAGATGCAATTTGGCATGGAAATAGTTTGCGACCTTGGGAAGGATATAGGATAGTTTGTGTTCCCTTGGGGTGATTAAACACTTTTTACGCGGGTGAAGCCGTGGGCAGAACCTAGTCTGTAATAAAAAGAAAAATTAAATGTGTCCAGCATATGGATCATTCTTCTTCTTCTTCTTCATCGTGTCGATGATTCCATTTTAATATTTAAATTTAAATGTAATGGATCATTGTGATATCGGTAATCGAATAGGTACCTACAGACTAATCTGATATTGCTTTTTATTTATATAGCCATTCGAGGAATGTAATATTACTTGGCTTGTATTTAATAAACAGTGCTCAAATTTTGCGTATTGGATATTCGATAATATAGAGAAATGCCCAATATTGTATCATATTTAATAAAAATATTTATTTTAAATAAATACCTTTTATTTAATATTTGTTCGTTCTCATACAAAAGAAAGATAGACCGTATACCGCATAACAATTCCAATTAAATTGATAAAAAAAAAATACGTCATTCGTAACAGGACCAAATAATTGTAACCACTCTGAAAAACTGCAACGGTTCGGCTTAACCAGGCAAGCTTAAACCGGGACAAGCGATGTAAGCAGTGATTTATTTTCATAAATAGAAAGCGGATTATTTCAACGTGTATTTTTTTAATTAAAATCCGTTGTCGACAAAGTTATTTTATCCTCCTTGATTAAATTCCGTTAAACCGCGTTTGAGGGGTTAAGAGTATAACGTTAGAGTTTAAATCAGGGTTATCACTTGAAATCAGAGGGTTTTTGGCTTTTTAGTTACCTGTTTTAATCATGTTTTCCTGTGATAATTTCAGTTTAATGATTTTTTGCTGTCTTTAGACCACATTTACCCTTCATTTTACAATGTCCAATCTACCTAGTAGACCATGTAGACTTCAAGTCAACTCAAGACGTACGTATGTTTATCTTATTTATTTATTCATTTAAACATACAATTAGGTAGAACCCAAGGTAATAAAAGTAGTCAAACAATGCGACACCCAGACACGCCCCCCGAAAACTGATCACACACCTACTTGCGTCTATGATAGACCAGTCCCAAGTAACGGCTCCTTGTTGCGCAGCACAAGTTACATAGAGGACAACACACTAACGGTCACCCTCTGGAATTCCGCCAAAGAGCAGGAATTATTATTATTGTTTATGTAACACATCTAAGGTCTATCCACACTAGGCCGTGCTCGGGCCGGGCCCAGGCATTGAAGCTTCGTCACTGGCCCGTGCACGGCCCGTGTGTGAACGAGTTCATATAAAATGTACCCACCGATATTTTAAGAGTCCCTGACGGGGCACGGTCCGTCCACGTCCCGGGCACGGCCCTGATATGTGCCTACAAAGGTCGTTTAAAGATACTAGATTAGAATCTAGTACCTTTAAACGAGCAATTATTGTATATATGTATCTATATATACATACATATATAATCTAAATCTCGGCAACGACTACAACGATTTTTATGAAATCTAGTATGCAGGGGGTTTCGAGGGCGATAAATCGATCTAGCTAGGTTTAATTTTTAGAAAACGTCGTTTTCTTTATTTTCACCCGAGCAGAGCTCGGTCGCCCAGGTACTAGACATAAAGAGCGCAAAATGATATAATTACTTTTAATGTAAGCTGTAACTAAATTGACCTCTACTGAATTATAGTCTCTATTCTCTAGCCCACATATTACTTTAACATAAATGAGTACCTACTATTAGACTAGAGCAGGGGTCACCATTTGGAGTCCGTTTTTTTAATAATTTGACCGTCGTGGTCCGTAAGGTTTAAAGCCACCTACCACCATCCAAAACTTTTGACAAGAAACTCTTTATAACTATATTTTCTTGGAAATCGATAAGTTCCACCTGGAGAGTATTACTCCCGGGGGTTTATTACTACCGAAAAAATTTGCGAACGAATAGCAGTAAAGACAAAGCTCGGGATAAATTGCGTGGGTACTCAAATAATACCCCTCCCCGATGGGTTCTCGCATTGTCGGGGCGGGGGGGTAGCCGTGGCTTGGTCACCCACGGTGAAGCGAAGAGGAACCTGAGGAGGGGCAGCTCATCAGAGCATTTTCCGATTATGCTGACGACGTAGCGGTCAACAAGTAGGTTGCGGTACCGTTTGCATACCCATACGATATCGCAGCTGAGGGTTGGAGGCCGCGACGGGAGAGGATTGCGCCCTACTTTCCGTGGCCTGAACGGGGTCGCCACCGTCTGATGGCAGACGCGATGGAACCGCAGGGGAAGTCCCTATCCCCTGCGGCTGAAAAGTAGTAGATGGCGGGGCCACTGACCTGACCAGTCACTGGGAGACCAGGGGTGCCATACACGGGATCGTCTGGCGCCCAAGTGCTGGTTTGGTCCCTGGGGTGGTCTCGGCGTGGAGCGTGGAGTTTTAGTGGGTTGGAGTCCCACATAACTGCGCTATCTCCCCGTGGTAGCGCAGTATGCATGAGAATTTCTCCAAATTATAATGTACGGTTTTCTTAGAGTCCACATAAAATAGGTCCGTGGTCCGGATCTGGACCGCGGTCCGCCATTTGGTGACCCCTGGACTAGAGAATCTATATGATTATGTAAAATTAAAAGCGCCGTATAATTCGGGGCTCGTGGTTGGTGAGTCGTGGCTCGTGGCTGTCTAACTCTATCTATTCACGGACGCTAGGCATCGACCTTGAGTGAGCCACCACTACTATTGGTTTTACTGAAAATAATTTAACCTTGAAATTTAAGATAACTTCAGTTCTTAGTGTTGTATGAGTTTGGATTTATAGTTTACGAGCATTTCCCCGCCGCTTCAGCCCGTGGCCCACCCCACAGGGCCCGTTTATTGGGATAAAAAAAATATAGCCTATATTATTTAAAAATAGTGTAGCATTCTATTGATGGAAGAAAATTCAAAATCGGTTAAGCAGTTTTTGAGTTTAACCATTACAAACAAATCTTTCTTCTTTATAATTTTATATACTAGCGGACACCCCGCGGTTTCACCCGCGTATTTTCCGTTCCCGTAAAAAAAGGTAGCATATGTCACCCGGGGATAGTGTAGCTTCCCACGGTGAAACAATTTGAAAATTGAAAATGAAATGAAATCGGTCCAACCGTTTCGGAGTCTATAAGGAACATACATACATACTTTGACTTTTATATATCTAGATAAGTGTAGATATTTGTTGTAACTAAATCTGCCTAGCCTTTTCCCAACATTATTGAGGTCGGCTTCCAATCTAACCGCATGCACACATATACATAGTGTCACTGCTGGTTATCAGATAAGAAAGCTTCTGTTTGTCAAAGATCTGCAATGAGCCGTGACCACCGGCACGACATACATTCCGTCCGAGACACGGAGGGATCTCAACATGGATGGGTCCCATCCTCGGACTGACTTCGGCTGCGTTATTTAACTAGATTATTGAGAAAGTTCAGGATCCCATAAACTTCTGAAATGTTTAGTAGGTAAAGATCTGAAAGTCACATTTAACTCTCCCCTAAAATAGTTAAAACTCACTTTCTGGCCGACTACCCCTGGTAGTGCCCCTAGGGCTCGGTAACTAAGTGGTCCTTTACGCACGAAGTGACACAATTAGGGTCAGTGTTCGTAACCCGGGTCGCGTAATGAGTGCCGTCCCTGATACACGGGGATCACTTGAATTTGTAACTGACCGCGGACGGAAGGGCCTGAATAAAGTTCATGGGACTACATCTGTTGATAAAATACAAAGGTTCTATTGATTTAATTGAATCACGTAAACAAAGATCGGGACTGAGAAAACCGGCCAAGTGCGAGTCGGACTCGCGCACCGAGGGTTCCGTACAAATAGCTACATTCACCAAAGTAGTTAGGTAACATTACTGAAGTTCATAAAAAATTAAAGCTCCAAATATTGCTCTAACGAAAGTAAAAAGTGATTTGAGGGTCAACATTAACTTTGCCGTTGGAAAACTTGTCGTCGCCATACACCGACATAAGTCCCACAGGCTTATCACGTATCTTGCAAGAGCAAAACGATAGCGATTTTTGCGCGATAATTGCTCTTCAATACAGAAGTTTTAGAGATAAAGTAGGTTTTTTTTTTAAATAAGTGCATTTGACAAAGAGCGAGCTATTAGCAAACGATTGTGTGGGAATTACCATACATAAACTGTAGGTAATTCTGACTTTTATACTAAGCGTTTGATCGCGCGATGATTGCTAATTGCTGTTTCTTGCGAAATAAGCCTGCCGGTCAGTTTACCAACTGTAAATAAGTTATAATGATTTTATATATTCACGTACAAATTTACGATTCCCGGCTTTGTTCCTTTACTTGTGCATTATTATAATAAGACATTGCTTCTTGCCTCATGATTCTTGGTCAACGGGAAGTACCCTATAGGTTTTGATTCCTTTGTGATTCGTAAAATTTTCGACATACACGGCGATATCTTTTGATTCTGTTGTTCTAGAAGTTGGATTTTTTCACAGTTGCAAGGAGTTGCAGACCTGAGTATAAGTAATTTCACCTTGATAGATACCTGCAGGCGTTCCAGAGAAAAAGGTCTTCACACATGGACAGACGTCTTTTGTGACCTTCCAAGTTTCGCACCCGTAAAGCAGCACGGATTTGACATTTGACCCGAAGATTTTGAGTTTAATCCTTCGGGTCAGCTTCTGCGATTGCCAAACGGGTCTCAGCTGCGCGAAGGTAGCTCGTGCTTTGGCTATCCTTGAAGCGATGTCCTCTTCACAACTTCCAGTTTCTGACACGACGCTCCCGAGGTTAGTGAACTTGTGGACGCGTTCCACTGCCTCCGTGCCAAACAGCAACGGTGAAGTATTCTTCACACCAGATCTCATCTCTTGGGTCTTCCGGGTGTTTATTTTTAGTCCCGTTTCTGCCACTTCCTGACTTAAATCTTTCAATTTAGCTTGCATGTCAGCGTGGGTATGACTCAGCAGGCATAGGTCATCGGCGTAATCCAAGTCCTCTAAGACGTTGGATAATCCCCACTCTATCCCGCGGCGCTTGTTGTCGAAAATGCGAAGCAAAATCCCGTCAAGAACGACTAGAAAGAGGAGCGGTGAAAGGAGACAGCCTTGACGGACACCTGCGTGTACTGCTATATAATCCGAGATGAGGCCGTCGTGAGTCACTCTACAGGAATAATTCTTGTATATACTCTCCAAGAGACGGACAATTTTCGGTGGCACTCCAATGTCCAGTAGGCGGGACCAGATGCTGGACCACTTCAGCGTATCAAATGCCTTTTCGAAATCGACAAAGGTGAGATAGATCTCCCTCTGCCATTCTGATGCCTGTTCTAAAATGATACGGAGAGTGTTGATCTGATTCGTGCACGAACGGTTCGCGCGGAAACCAGCCTGCTCTTTGCGTAGGAGAGGATCTACGGCTTTCGATAATCTGTCCAGGATAATCTTGCAGAAAACCTTCGAGGGAATTGAGAGCAACGTAATACCTCTCCAGTTATCGCATTGACTAAGATCTCCCTTCTTGGGTACAGTTATCAAAAGACCCTTGTTCCATTCGTCCGGAAGCTCTTCAGTTGCCCATATCCTCTCAATGAGAGGCGTCAGAACATTGACGGCGGAGGATAAGTCAGCTTGTAGCATTTCCGCAGTTATCAGGTCGAGTCCTGGTGCTTTCCCAGTCTTCAAAGAGAGGACTGCTCTTGCAACTTCCGAAGCTGACGGTGGTTCCGTGTCGATGTCGAGAGGCCGGGATGGTATAGAACCAACTTGCAGCGCGTCAGGTGTTGATATAGCTGACAAACGGAAGACCTCCTCAAAGTGATTATGCCAGCGTAAGAGCTGCCCTTCCGACGTCACTATGAGCTGACCGTCCTTAGACTTGAGCGGCTTCTTCTTATATTTGCTGTTACCTGCCAAGGTTTTGGTAGCATTATACAATTCCTTCAGGTTACCGGTGTTTGCAGCTTGTTGAGCACGATCAGCAATATCATCAGCCCACTGCCTCCTATCTTTGCGGGTGCTGCGATAGATTTCTCTGCGTTTCTGACGGTACTGCATGTTAAGGTCGGCTCGCATGGCGTCATTACGGGTCTCAAGCAATCTCAGATGAAGACATCTCACGCCAGATCCAAGTCGTCGTCAACCGCTGTCTTCGTCGCATATTCGGCATTTACTGGCCCGAGACCATCACCAACGTAGAGCTGTTGGAGCAATGCCACGAGAGGCCGATCGACCGCCAGATCAAGCGTCGCAAGTGGAGTTGGATTGGCCACACGCTGCGAAGGGATTCTGATCATATACCGGAGCAAGCGCTGGACTGGAATCCAGGCAAAAGAAAGCGTGGCCGTCCCCGTCAGACCTGGCGTCGCACCGTGTTGGCGGAAGCAACGAGCATCGGTATGACGTGGAGCGAGGTGAAGCGTGAAGCTCAAGATCGATCGCGATGGAGGACTACTGTGGATGCCCTTTGCCCCATCCAGGGGACTTAGGACATTAAGTAAGTCACATGGACAGACAGACAGACAACGAAGTGATCCTATAAGGGTTCCTTTATTCCCTTTTGAGAAACGGAACCCTAAAAACCAATAATTTTCTTTAACCGGAAATAACGAAATCTTTTCAAAACCCCGATTGATAGTTTTTCTTTCTAGATGTCCAACATCACGAGAAACCTGAGCTTATAATTGATTTAATTCTGAGATCGTGCCTTTTCTTTATGAGAAGAGGCATTTACCCTGCCGCTAGCCAGATAGGTACCTACGGGTTAATATTGTTATTTTGTTGTGCCTGCGTACATAACTCGTACTAATTGACTGATTTTATTTAAACGTGACATCCTCGTCTATTTTTTATATAGGCTCACGCTTGGCCACTATCTCACCTGATGGTAAGCGATGATGTGGCCGACGGTGTACCACGCTTGCCTAGATTTCATAGATCATTCTGTAGTAAAGGCAATCATTATCAGAGTACCTACTGTAACATACTTTGATCATGGTATGGCCCAATATGTGAAAATTAAGTATATTTTAATGCTAAAACTCCAAACCATCTTTTAATGCTAAAACTCCAAAACTTTTTAAAACTTACACACTTTCATTTAAAAAACGTCTGTTTGAATACGTGTATGTGTGCGGGACGCAGCGGGTGATCTTCAATGATATTTATATTTTAAAATGTACTCAAAATTACTTTAATCATCTTAAGTAGGTACATCAAATCGTGATGATACATAATACTTTAAAAAAGGGTAAAAGCGTATAAGGACGACGCCAACGCACGTTCGTCCAGAGGCTCTCAGTCGAAGAGTGAAGCGGCGGAAGCTGATGCTGAAGACAACACGGTGACCACAGGATATAATGTTCTGTCGCGACGACCAGGAGCGCGCGGGATTTGAATCGAAGCCAGAGTTGTCCGTCGCGCTGCAGAGATGGCGTCAGCAGTCGGTTCTTAACACGTCAGAATACTAACCTCTTCACTGAACCTCTTTAGTCCACGCCTGATGATGTAATACCTATCGCGGAATGCATTTAAGGGAACCACGTGCTTACGGCCATCCAGTGTGCAGTCGCCTTTACGTCGCGTCGTCCGCTGGAGATAAATATTCATGTCTAGTTTATAGCCTAGCCTTTATTAGGTTTCCATGTTGTTAAGTCCGTGTGTTGTGGTTGTCACTATTGGTGATATTTTATGGCCGTCCATGAAACTTGAGGTAAGGGATGGAGTAACAAATCGTCTGTCTTTTGAAGGTAGTGGTAACTAGAAAAATATTACAGGTAAGCTTTTACCCACAGCTCCACCGGCTTGATAGTTATACCACGGGCACAAACCGGGCTAAAGAAATATAAGTATCCATACTAATATTATAAATGCGAAAGTAACTCTGTCTGTCTGTCTGTCTGTCTGTCTGTCTGTCTGTCTGTTACCTTTTCACGCTTAAACCGCTCCGATTTAGATGAAATTTGGTAAGAAGATAGTTTGAGACCTTGGAACGGACATAGGCTACTTTTTTTTGCAAAAAATGCGAAGGGGGAGAAATGGGAGGGGGTTTAATTTTGAATGAAACTTCTTATTATGGCTTAAGCCGTTGAACCGATTAAGATGAAATTTGGTGTGAAGATAGTTTGAGACCCAGGGCAGGACTTAGGCTACTTTTTTTTTGCATAAAACACAAAGGGGAAGAAATAGGGGGGTGGGTTAGATTTGTATGAAACTTCTTATTATGGCTTAAACCACTGAACCGATTTAGATGAAATTCGGTATGCAGATAGTATGAGATCCTGGGATGGACATGGGCTACTTTTTTGTATAAAACAAGGTGCGGGAGAAATGGGGTGGAGTAGTTATAAAATATGAAAATAAAGAAAATAATATGAAACTTCTTTTTATGGCGTCCTTCTTATTCGGCTGTAGGCATGATATAATTGTTTATGAAAGATTTGAGTGTCAATTTGAAAAAGTCAAATTAATGTCAGTGTCCGTGAAAGTGGTAATATAAGCAAAACTTTTAAATATTCTACTGCTTATTTTTATTAGGGGGATATTTTTATGCTGTGGATATGCCTCGCAAGCGTAAATCTCCTTTGAGCCGTAGCTCTAGCAGAGCTCGAACAGCAAGAGTAGCTAGAAGCTAAGAAACAGAGTAGCAGACTCAATCCGTCTAATTTTAGATGCTGAGCGTCACGCAACCCAAAGAGCTGCTGAGACTTTCGATCAGATTCAGGCTCGCCAACTCGCAGATGCTGAACGTCACGCAATTGAAAGAGCTGCTGAGACTTTAGACCAGATTCAGGTTCGTCAACACGCAGATGCTGAGCGTCACGCAACTCAAAGAGCTGCTGAGACTTTAGACCAGACTCAGGCACGCTAACTCGCAGATGCTGAGCGTCACGCAACTGAAAGGGCTGCTGCGACTTTCAACCAGACTCAAGCTCGCCAACTCACAGATGCTGAGCGTCACGCAACTCAAAGGGCTGGTGAGACTTTAGACCAGATTCAAGTTCGTCAACACGCAGATGCTGAGCGTCACGCAACTGAAAGGGCTGCTGCGACTTTCAACCAGACTCAAGCTCGCCAACTCACAGATGCTGAGCGTCACGCAACTCAAAGGGCTGGTGAGACTTTAGACCAGATTCACGTTCGTCAACACGCAGATGCTGAGCGTCACGCAACTCAAAGAGCTGCTGAGACTTTAGACCAGACTCATGCTCGCTAACTCGCAGATGCTGAGCGTCACGCAACTGAAAGGGTTGCTGCGACATTCGACCAGACTCAAGCTCGCCAACTAACAGATGCTGAGCGTCACGCAACTCAAAGGGCTGGTGAGACCTTTGAGCAAACACAGGCCCTTCGGATTTTAGATGCCGAACGTCACGCGTCATCGATAGCTGCTGAGACGCCTGAACAATCCCAAATACGGCGTGTTTTACGAGCTCAACGGCAGTCTGAAAGGAGACGTACGTTTGCAAGAAATACATGGGAGTCGTTCCACAACGCTGCGTCTGATTATGACCCATTGATTGATTACACTAACCATCGATTAGTTCTCATAGGTGTTGGGTTGAGGTTTGAATACCTAAACTTCTTCAAGTACTGGCTGAACATAATACTTTATGTTCAGCATTTTATGACAATCAATAACACTGTCAGAATTCTTTTAAATTGTGACTGCTCATGTCTTGTGACATGGCTACGCAATGAGATCAATTCGAGTGTTCGACCATACAGCATATATTTCAATAATCATGTAAAAGCAGAGTCTCTTAGAATAAATACGTCTTCCATAGCCCACCCTGTTTCCTTTCAACAGGTTATGGGCCGTCGAATAAAGAAAGGAAAATGATTTTCAATTTGATATTTTATTTTTACAGTCGTCAAACATACTACGATGCCTAACAACCAATTGTTGATATAACGAGAAAAAATGGTTTGTCAAATAGAGAAGATTTGTAAGTAATTTTAAAATTATATAGAGTTATATATATTATATATTAAATTATATGGAGTCTTTAAATAAACTGAAAAAAAATTCGAATTACAAATATTGGCGACAAATTACCAAATTATTTTTAGAAGCTAAATGCCATGATGGAAAAGATTTAAATGAAGCTAAAGCGAAATATATAATTTTAAATGCAATAGATGAACAATTATTACATTATGTAATAAATTGTAAATCAGCTAAAGATATTTTTGATACGTTGGATTTAGTTTTTAGATATCATATTAAAGAAGACAATCATCTGAAAATCATAGAATTTTATAGTTATAAACATACAGGTAATATTTTTGACGACATTAGTATTTTACAAAATTTGTGTGCAGAGATAAATAGCACCGAAAATAAAATATCTGAGGAGAATTTAATGCAGAAAATTATCACAATATTACCTGATAACATGAAATTGTTTAAACAAATTTGGGAAATAACACCTAAGGAAGATAAAAATATACCAACACTCATTCTGAGACTTCAAAATTTGGATATACCGGAAACTTCGGCTTGTAATAACGAAGTTTTAAAATCAACAGAGAAACTATGTTATAACTGTGGTAAACCAGGCCACATTGCAAGGTTCTGTAAAAATGAAAAATGCAGTCATTGTAGAAAAACAGGACATGCATCTAACAATTGTTTTACAATCAAAGTTTGTAAAAATTGTAATAAGAAGGGCCACATACAGAAATTTTGCCGGGACCTGGTATGTAAAAAGTCAAACTTTGTGATTCCAATAAAAGCAGTAATAGATTCAGGTGCATCTTCTCATATGTTTAATAATAAAAACATTATAAATTTTACAGAAAGTATAAATATAGATATAAAGTGTGCGAATGCAGAAAACCTCATAGCCAAAGGAACAGGTACGATAAATACCAATTTCGGTCTAATAGAAGATGTGCTGTATGTCCCAGTAGTGTCAAGGAATCTGATATCAGTCAGTTCAATCACGGACAAGAATGGATCAGTACTCTTCTCTGGAGACGAGGTATTTATATTTAGAAATAATACAGTAATTTTAAAAGGTTATAAAACCAAAAATGGCCTATATGAGACAGATTTTTCGGCCAATTTTACTAAAGAAGCTTTACTCACTGAAAGTGCCAATATCTGGCATCGTAGGCTAGGCCACGTATCCGACGTGCCGCGTCTAGCAAAGCTGGTCAATGGGATTGAAATTGGGAGGGGACATTTGAACAAAATTTGCGAAATCTGCATTAAATCTAAAATGACAAGAAAACCCTTTGGAAATAACCGAATTAAAGCTAAATTCCCTTTAGAAATTATTCATACAGACATTTGCGGCCCAATTGAAGTTCCCACTTGGGATAACAAAAAATATTTTATTACTTTTTTGGACGATTTCACACATTTCTGTGTTGTTTACTTGATCACCTTCAAAAGTGAAGCTTTTGACAAAATAAAACAATTTGTATTTTTGGCAGAAAATCATTTTAGAAATAAAGTGTACAAAATAAGATGTGATAATGGTGGGGAATTTACAAACAATAATCTTCTTTCGTGGTGTAACTCAAAAGGAATTATATTAGATATGACAATACCCTATACACCTCAATTGAACGGAAAAGCTGAAAGATTAAATAGAACTTTGATGGAAAGAACTAGAGCTTTATTATTTGATGGTCGTGTTCCGAATTATTTATGGGGTGAAGCTTTGTTGACAGCTAGCTTCCTAGTAAATAGGAGTCCTACGGAAGGATTAGACAAAACACCAGCAGAAATGTGGTTTAACATAAAACCAAACCTATCAAACATAAGAAGATTTGGATCTACAACCTATTACAAAATTAATTCCAGCTTACGCAAACTCGATGAGAGATGTAACAAAGGCATCTTGGTTGGCTACATAAGAAATGGTTATAAAATTTGGGTAGAAGAAGAGAGGAAGATTATAAGAGCAAGGGATGTAAGGATAAATGAAGACGAACAAGGCATTTATATTGATCCAGAAGAAAACTTAGTAAGAATAAATGGGCTGTGGGAGACAAATGAAGACGAACAAGAAGTTGAAATAAGAGAGACGCGTGGTAGTGAAGAATGTCGAGCAGAAGAAAATTTGAGAAGCATCAATATAGATAATAATCGAGAAGGAGAAAATTGTGTCAGATTCATTGACGAAACAAATGATGTTGCAAGAAATGAAGGTGAAATTGATGAAAACGAAATAAGTGAAGCGGAAAGAATAAATGAAGAAAGAATAAATATTGAAAATAATGATGATAATCTTGGTAGGCGTTTAAGTTTTGATAATAATATACAAAATGATGAAGGAAATGAAGAATTTTTTGATATTGAAGATGTAGAGGAAAATAAAGATCGAGTAGTAGAAATGAATGTAAATAGGAGAATACAACCAGCAAGAGAGCGAAGACTTCCAGAACGTTATAAAGACTATGTAATGGACTACGATACTGAAGTATCTATGTTAACATATGAAGAAGCTGTAGAATCAAGAGAAAAAGACAAATGGAAGAAAGCAATAGAAAAAGAAATAAAGTCTTTAGAGGAAAATAATACGTGGACTTTTGTAGAAAAGAAAGAAGCAGAAGGTTCAAAATTAGTAACGAGCAAGTGGATTTTTACTGTTAAAACAGACGGAAGATATAAGGCAAGATTAGTTGCAAGAGGGTTTCAACAAAAGTACAAGATAGACTATGATGAAACATATAGTCCAGTTGTGAACACAAATTCTTTAAGAATATTGTTTTCAATTGTTGCCAGTAAGAAATTAAAAATGAAGCAGTTTGATGTAAAAACCGCCTTTTTACATGGCGATTTAAAAGAATGTATCTATTTGAAAGTTCCCAAAGGCTACAGTAATAAAGAGGGCAAAGTTTGTAAATTAAATAAAAGCTTATATGGATTGAAACAAGCTCCACTAATGTGGAACATTAAATTTACAGAATTTTTAATTAAAATGGGATTTAAGCAGTTGAAATTGGATCAATGTATTTTTGTGATGGAAGGAGAAAGAAGAATCATTCTTGCTATATACGTCGATGATGGATTAGTCATTGGAGAAAGAGAAGAAGATCTTTTACATGTGATAAACATTTTAAGAAAAGCTTTCGAATTGAGGATTTGTGAAGAAGTGTCCAATTACATCGGGTTGGATATAAAACAAGAAGAAAATGGCGTTAAAATTTTTCAGAAAACCTATGTTGAGAAGATTGTGAAGAAATTTAATATGAATGAAGCTAGAGAATGTAAAAGTCCAACTATTTTAATAGAACAACATCCTTCAATTAAAATTGATAATAAAGCTCATGAATTGTACAGAGAGATGATAGGGTCATTGTTATATTTATCTAATAAAACTAGACCAGATATTAGTTTTCATGTGGGTTATTGTTCAAGACATCAAAATTCTCCAAATTTAAATGATCAAAATAATGCAAAAACAATTTTAAGATTTTTGAAAGGTTCAAAAGATAAAGGTATTCACTTTGGTGAAGGTGATAAAGTGCTCAGAGGATATTGTGATTCGGATTTCGCGGGGGATCCAGACACTAGACGCAGTACTTCGGGTTTCGTGATTTGGTTAAACGGTGGACCAGTGGCATGGAGCTCAAGAAAACAGTCTGTAGTAGCATTGTCGAGTACAGAGGCTGAATTTATAGCTGCAGCAGAATGTTGCAAGGAACTTTTGTTTATAAGAGACCTTATAAACGAAATTACAAATGAAAAATTAGACCTTGAGATGAGAGTGGACAACCAATCAGCAATTTGGCTAATGAAGAAGGGTATTATGAATAAAAGGAGTAAACACATAGATGTGAAATATTATTATCTTAAAGATGCAATTGATGCAAATAATATATCGGTTAAATATTGTCCAACGGGATCACAAATAGCTGATATACTCACAAAATGTTTACCACCTGTGAAATTTGAACGCTGTCAGCGAAAACTTGTGTCTTAGTTGTTTGTGTGTTAGTGATAAGTGCGGGCTAAAGTGAACTAATAAGTGTTTTCGGTTAATATATTATGGGTTATTATTATCTAGTATGTAAGTTTTTATAGGGTGTGTAATTATTTATGATAACGAAGTTGTATAAAGTTGTGATGTAAACTTAAGGAGTCCTGATATTAGTTCAAGTCAATTAAAGAGTTGTTTGAATTTGTTTTTCAGCAGTATTAAAGAATTAAGGGGGTGCTAAATTATGTTTCATTTAAGGGGGTGCTAAATTATGATTCATTTAAGGGGGTGTGTATAATTAATAAATGTATCATTATAATCAGTCAACAAGAGTAACTCGAATTAACATAACTTTTGTTAAATTTTACATTTGTTTGGAACCTTAAGTTTTTATATCCGAACTTTATTTTAATAATTTCTTATCTTGTTAGTACTTACAGTTATTTTTTGTTTGTTTATTTTGTATTGTTATAGAATATAATATTGATGTTGTGTTGTTTTGATTAGTGGTTTAATTAAATATGATGATGAATTTTTATTGATACTGTTACAGATGAGGTTGAGTAGGAGTTATGGAATTATTAATGAAATGTTTTAGTCAGTTAGTTTATGAGATAGTTAATTATGGATGTTGTTGTTTCGAGCGGTAGCTTAATTAAATATGATGATTAGTTTTTATTGATACTGGTTCAGATGAGGTTGAGTAGGAGTTACAGAATTATGAATGAAATGTTTTAGTCAGTTAGGTTATGAGATAGTTAATTATGGATGTTGTTGTTTCGAGTGGTAGATTAATTAAATATGATGATTAGTTTTTATTGATACTGATGTTAGATTAATGTTGAAATAATTTAAGTGGGATATAATATAGGGTTGTTAATATTTTGTTGTTGTTATGTTTTTTAGAATGGGAATTTTTATTAATGTTAATGAGTGTATGTTTATAGTATTATTTAGAGATAGTTTGGAGTGTGTTAAATTATTTTAAAGTTTTATTATATGCAAGTTGTTTGTGAAGATGTAAGGGTTTTAGAGACAGTGTAATTGATTGAGGGGGTGTGTTGGGTTGAGGTTTGAATACCTAAACTTCTTCAA
The DNA here is from genome assembly GCA_945859665.1 of Anorthoa munda. Lineage (NCBI taxonomy): Eukaryota > Metazoa > Arthropoda > Insecta > Lepidoptera > Noctuidae > Anorthoa > Anorthoa munda. Next base: position 30,314,123 of record OX243908.1, on the reverse strand, counting down.
GTACTGGCTGAACATAATACTTTATGTTCAGCATTTTATGACAATCAATAACACTGTCAGAATTCTTTTAAATTGTGACTGCTCATGTCTTGTGACATGGCTACGCAATGAGATCAATTCGAGTGTTCGACCATACAGCATATATTTCAATAATCATGTAAAAGCAGAGTCTCTTAGAATAAATACGTCTTCCATAGCCCACCCTGTTTCCTTTCAACAATAGGGAACATGGATAAAAAAATTAGATATTGTGAAGCACTCAAGTGGAATGATGAGACACCGGGTATGTGTTGCTCTTCAGTTCCAACGCTTGGTGAGCCAGAAGAACCACTGAAGTCTTTGCTTTTGTATGACAGTGATGAATCGCGCCGTTTTTTAAGCAGAATAAGAAAATATAATACATGCTTCCAAGCAAGCTTGAAGCAAGTGGCAGCAGAGTGACTAGCCCTGAAACTCTACAGGGTGAGAAAATCTACCCTGTAGAGTTTCTTAACTCTTTAGAATTATCAGGAGTGCCGTCCCATACGTTGAGGCTGAAAGTTGGTGTCCCAGTCCTGTTAATGAGAAATCTGGACGCACCAAAATTATGTAATGGCACCCGACTACAAATAACACACCTAGGACGCAATATAGTAAGGGCAACAATTATGACAGGAATAGCAAAGGGAGAAGATGTAATGATTTCACGTATTCCGATAATCCCAACCAATATGTCATTCCAATTTAAAAGGTTGCAATTTCCCCTTAAAGCAACATTCGCGATTACCATAAATAAAGCTTAAGGGCAAACACTGAAAGCTGCAGGCGTGAATTTAGAAAAAAACTGATTTTCCCATGGGCAACTGTATGTAGCGTGTTCACGAGTATCAAGTCCACATAATCAATATGTTTTAGCAAAAGATGGTAAAACTAAAATATTGTTTACACGACTGTGTTAAAGTAAGTTATTAAAAATTACAACTCTGTGCTCACAACCTATTTCCACACTTTTGACGACAAAAACAATATTTATAAGAATCAAAATTCCAATTAGTACCTACTGCATTTTATGTTACGCACAATAAACTATTTTTGTACTACTCTGTTTCCTTTTCTACGTTTTACGCGAGCGAAGCCGCGGGTAAAAGCTAGTTATGCTATAATTCCTTCATCTTAATCCGATCAGCGTTTGAAGAGTGTTTTATCGATAAACATAGAGACTTGAACTTATACGAATGGTCACAAATGCACAAAATCTTTAAGCACACTATAGGTATAAACAATTAAATATTATTTTTTGTATTTACACTATATAAAATATAATTTCAGAATCAGCTCTTTTGACGACTCCAACAAAAGATTTTTTAAACACAATGCAGAAAATCCTGAAATACGATGGTTCCATTTTCAAATTAATCAAAATCCTTTCGTTACCATCAATACTGGCCGGTTTACAAATAAAATCCGTCTGTCAATTAGCCCGAGTGAACTCAAAGAGTATCACAAAGGAGGTTTGTTCGAAAGTTTTTTAAAAAAGGAATGGAAAAAGTTCGCTCATTATAACAGGTTTAAGGGCGGCCATTGAAAGGGGGAACGCCTTGTAGTCCGAACTCTTCTGATTTACGAAGGTTGAAGACAGATGTTTGTACAGCCTATAAATATTCGGCCTTTCAAAATAATGTTCTGAAGAAAATTTTACAGCTGTTTCTTGTTTTAAAACATTGTAAAATTAAAAAGATTTTGTTAATGAGTCAATGTCATCATTCCATTTTAAAGAAAAATTATCATGTCATTTAGTAACAGATTTACAACATAATGTATTTATACTCGCTTGAATTAACTCAGGCAAAACATTTCTTACGATAAGGCTGTTGAAAATAATGAACATACGCAAGTTTCAATAACGTAATGAGCTGAAATAATAGGTATCGTAAAGCTGCTTAAAACGACTCTTCTTTTTTGATAATATTGTTTTCAAAAGCAATCGATTATTTTGCTTATACACCCGTCGATGTGGCGATATTTGGGGTAGGGGACGTCTTTCGGCTGAAATGATAATACCCGTTCGAGTATTTAGCGATATTATTCCTTAGTATCATCCTCCTCCTGCCTTTACATTACATACATTATTATTTACTTGCGGTTGCTTATCCCACTAGAACATACATAAAAAAATATAAAAAAAGCCTTTTATTTCATGCATTAAATAAAGTTTACATCTCACAAGTGTAGTTTAGTTAAATATAAAGTGAACTACATATAAATCCAGTAACATTCCTTAATATAACAATAATCACAATATAACTTATATCATTCAAAATACTTTATCACACTTTCAACTTACAATAAATTCCTAAATTTGACCAGTGACTATACAATACTAAAAAAAATAATAAATTAGAATTGAAGAAATTATTCAGAACAAATACTATTACTTTAATAGATTTTGGTTGATCAAATTTTATCATTAGACTTAATAAGTATCTCATTACAATTAGTTTTCCAGATTTATAATTTAATTCATAGACTTATAATTCAATTCATAATTCAATCCAATTTATTGATTCATGCCGCTAATCTAGCAATTAAATTTAAATAATCTATATATATAAAAGAAAGTCGTGTTAGTTACTTCACTTATAACTCAAGAACGGCTGAACCGATTTAGCTGAAAATTGGCAGGGAGGTAGTTTAGACTTTTTATCCCGTTTAGGGTAGGGTAGGGTAGGTAGTGTAGGGTAGGGCAGGTAGTGTAGGGTAGGTAGGGTAGGTAGGGTAGGGTAGGGTAGGTAGGGTAGGGTAGGTAGGGTAGGGTTGGGTAGGGTAGGTTTTTTTTTTTTTTTTTTTTTTTTTTCTTAACACTTTTCCCCGCCAACGATATTGGCGCCTTATGTGCTTAACCTCAGTCGTTCCGGTCAATCTTTTATGCCTCTTGTACATTCATTCCTCATACCAGTTCTTTCTTGCATTCATCTTCTTGCATTCTGTGGGTAAGGGTCCCACTTTTATTAGTCTACTCTATGGGTATGATTTATTTCTTAAAAAAATAGTTGAAAATACAGTGTGCTATAATTACAACTGAGCAAAAAGGTGCCATTAAAAACAATTAGAGCAAAAGGTGCTATTACATCATATTGAGCAAAGGTGCTGTTTATCACAGAATATACAGTAGTAGTTTATCACAGAAAATAGGGTAAAAACTATATAACAGCTAGGGATAGAAACACAACAGTGCAACTATCACACAATTAACACAGAAATTAACATTCAATAAACTTAGGTACTAACATGAAATACTGCCGGTTACACATGTCCAGGCTGCATTCCGTGCTTGCATTTAAATATCATACATAATACTAATGAAGCACGGTGCGCCTCAGGTTTTATTTCGATGTATAACCGCAGTGGCTACTCTAATACAGTATTCCAAGAATCTTTCCCTATATTTCTTGTCCATGAGCCCATGCAGGCTCTCCCTCGTTATTTGCCTGTCCAGCTCACATTCAAGTTGGTAGCGCTCCCTGATAAATAACGGGCATTCTACAAGTATGTGCTGGACAGTCTCTGCCACGCCTGGATCGCAGACGCACGATGGGCTATCCTTACACTTGAAGCGATTCAAGTATTCAGAGAACCCACCGTGCCCCGTCAAAACTTGCGTGAGGACGCCTTCGGGCCGCACCTGTTGTACGATACGGAAAGCCGCTATTGCATCCGGAAGAAACATTTTCGTCACCGAAGCAGTCTCGCCCGACACATATCTTCGATTCCATTCATCAAGCGATTCCAAACGGATCTGTCGCTTGATAAATGAAACCGGACACTGGTCGTAGTCCGGCTTCCTCCGTAACGACAATGCTGCTTCCTTAGCCAACTCGTCCGCTCGCTCATTCCCCGGCAGGCCCGCGTGGGCCTTGATCCAGAACAAAGTCACAGCTTTGCTCTGGCACAGGGCGTGAGCCAGGTTTGCGCGCGCGCGAACTGCCAGGGGATGGAGTGAGCCATGGTTTGCAAGCGTCTGCAATGCGGACATTGAGTCGCTGTACAAGCCATAGCTCGCCTCTTGCCGCGCGAGGATCACTTCTGTCGCCTTGCAAATGGCCAGGAGTTCCGCCTGGTAGACCGTGCAGTACGCGGCAAGGCTAAGCTTGAGGTTCCGGATTTCGCCCTCATTATCCCAAATGGATAATGCGGCTCCGACCTTCCCCTCAATCTTGCTGCCGTCGGTGAATATTCGCACCGCCTGCACATTGTTACTGTCTAGTATCTCTTGGTCTGCCAGGCACATGAACTCCAGGGGCGTTTGTGTAGCTGGATGAGAGGCTTCTGCAAACCTCACCGCACCCTCGATCTCCCTATCTCCTGGCACAAACCGGGATGACCCTCTCCTCGCTTTATACAGGTCGGCTGCCTCTTGTATGCGCAGGTCTAGAGGTAGTATCCCAGACAGTGCCAGCGCCGAGTTCAGAGAGACAGTACGGTAAGATTTGCAGAGCTTCTGAGCGAATCCTCGTTGAACAGAGCCTAACTTCTTCCGTATACCCAACTTCTTTGCAGCGGGTGCCCAGGCGGCGGCTGCGTATGTCACTATGGGCTCAATCGTTGCCGTGTAAATTGTGTGTATTACTTGTGTGTTTAATCCCCAGCTCACCTTTGCCGCTCGGGACAGCCGCTTGTATACGTTAGCTGCCCTCTTGCAGACGTTCGCGGCATACTCATTAAAAGTGAGCTTTTCGTCTATGGTTAGACCCAGCAACTTCATTTTCTTGACCATACCGATGCCGACCCCGGCCATGCTCAGTATTGGAGTGTCGTACTTAAGCTTATTGGTTATGGTCATCGCACAGGTTTTGTGCGGTGCAAACCTCAGCTTATTTCGGACGCCCCAACCCTGAACATGGGCGAGGGCTGCATTGGCAGATCGTGAGACTTCAGTCGCTGTGTCCCCATCTACGACCAAGACTATATCATCCGCGAACGCCTGCACGAAAATTCCACGCTGCTCAAGGTCCTGCAGTAGTGGGTCCAGAACGAGGTTCCACAGGATTGGACCACCGATCGACCCCTGGACACAGCCCTTGCTAGTCTCTCGCGTGCATTCCTCCCCGGCATACCGAACCTTGACCTTCCTACCGTCGAGATAGCTGTCTATCAGCCTCCTGACGTTAACCGGGCACTTTTCCTCAGCCAGTCTGACCCTTATGGCTGGCCACCAGGCACTATCGAAGGCGCCCTCTATATCCAATGACACCAGGACAATTAGCTTCTTCAGCCTCAACTTGTCCTTTACGTGCTCCACTAGCGTATAGAGGGCGTCCTCGGTGCTCCTCTGGGGCATGAAGCCAAGCTGACGAGTACTAAACCGCGGTACAAGCTGATATTTTAGACGCGCTACGACCATCCTCTCCAGGATCTTCCCCAGAACAGGCAGTAGACCGATTGGTCTGTATGCCTTAGGGGTGGTGTAGCTATCCTTGCCCGGTTTTCTGAGGACTACAACTGTAGCCTCCTTCCAGGTGGTCGGGAAGTGTGCCAATTCAAGACACTTATTGTAGAGGGCAAGGAAAGCGTCTGGGTCCTGGTGAATCGCTCGACTGCAGATATCAGAAGTCAGTCCATCCCCTCCTGGTGCCTTTTTGGGATTGAAACCCGCCACGGCGGACTTCAGCTCCAGCGTCGTAAATGGGGGATCATGATGTTCATCATGGGCCCACTCATTTACTCGGCTGGCTGCTTCTCTAATTCGCCTGTGGTCAGCGTTGTCCTGGTCTACTCTGTCTTCGGGGTAGAACGTATCTGCAAGTAGGGCGGCTGACTCACTCGGTTTGAGGAACGCACCATCGCTGCAAAGGGTCAGTTCTTCTTGCCTTTTGGTGGTCCTACGAATGATCCTGTAGAAACTCTCCCAAACTCCCTCACGATCCTGCCTCCGGCAAAACTCCTTCCAACTGGCGATTTGGGCATTCTTTGCCTGCAGCTCATACTCTTCTTTTGCTTTCAGATACTCGCCAACGACCTTCGCTCGCCGGACCGGCGCGGCATTGCGGATGCGGTTCTTCTTTGTCATCACTTCTCTCTTCTTCACAGTGAGCTCCTCGGACCACCACGGACACGTAATTTTGGTTTTATTATTTAATTTTGGGATTGTGCTTTTACATGTCTCTGTTATTACCTTTATATATTTTTCTACTATTATATCTAAATTTTCTCGACTATTTATCCGTTCTATATTTTCTAAATTTATATTACCTTCAGTTTTCAATTCCCCCAATTTGATTTCGCTAGGGTAGGGTAGGTAGGGTAGGGTAGGTAGGGTAGGGTAGGTAGGGTAGGGTAGGTAGGGTAGGGTAGGTAGGGTAGGTAGGGTAGGGTAGGTAGGGTAGGTAGGGTAGGGTAGGTAGGGTAGGGTAGGTAGGGTAGGGTAGGTAGGGTAGGGTAGGTAGGGTAGGGTAGGTAGGGTAGGGTAGGTAGGGTAGGGTAGGTAGGGTAGGGTAGGTAGGGTAGATGAATGTTTGGTGTTTTTATGGCAAAACAAAGTTTGCCGGGTCAGCTAGTACTAATATAACCTGAAAAAGTATGTGATAATTAAAATCAATTAAAACATAACATCAAAATCAATCAAATTAAATAGTAAAATCAATCAAAACAAAATCAAACCAAATAAAATAAGTTAAAAAATAAAATGAAATAGAATCAATTAAAAGAAAATCAAATGTCAAAATCAATTCAAATAAATTAAAACAAAATCATTCAAAATAAAATGTCAAAATCAATTCAAATAAAATAAATTAAAACAAAATCAATAAAATTAATTGCGTATTTAAAAATAAAATAACATGGCATGCATGAACCTCTCACGTGGTGAGAGTGAAGGCCTCCTCCAGGGATGACCAGTGATCGCGGTCGCTGGCTTCTGACATCCAATTATTTCCTGCTACTCGTGTGATGTCGTCTGCCCATCTAGTGATCGATCTTTCTCGTTTTCTATTGCCTGTATGGTCAGGCCATGACGTCATCCGAATAGTCCAACGGTCGTCACCCATTCTCGCTACGTGTCCTGCCCATCTCCATTTAAGCGTTAGAGCATAGGTGACAGCATCTGTTACTATATAGTCTTTTGTCTGATAAGAACATACCTAAAGGGATATTTATTTATTAATTTTATCTATATATATAAAATGCTTTGTCCTGAATGACTGACTGACGGATCAACGCACAGTCCAAACCGCTGAACGTAGAGACCTGAAACTTGAAAGGTGTATTCTTTGTATGATGTAGGCATCCGATAAGAAAGGATTTTCCGAAATTCTACTCTTAAGAGGGTTAAAAAGGGGGGCAAAGTTTGTATGAAAAATCTAATTCCTTCGTCTAATATTTTTCAAACTTGGCACAAATAGTAATCTAAGTACATGATAAAGATTGACATTATTAGTTTTTTGAAACTACCCCCTCAAGTCGATTTAGGAGATGCTGAAATTTGTATGGCAGAATCTTATTTCATGGGTAACTAAACTTGAAACATTACACAAATACTAAAATAAATAAATAATAAAGGTTGTCATTATTAGTTTTTAGAAACTACCCCCAAAAGTCGATTTAGGGGGTTAAAGATTTTTTGAAAAACATATTATTAGGTTAATAAACTTGAAACTTGGCATAAATACCCAACTAAATAAGCAACAAAAGGTTGCAATTATTAGTTTTTCAAAAATACCCCCAAAAGTCGATTTTTTTTTGAAGAATCTTACTTCTTAGGTTAATAAACTTGAAACTTGACACAAATATCAACCTAAGTAAACAATAAAGGTTGTCATTATAAGTTTTTCGAACCTGCCCCCAAAATCCGATTGAGGGGGTGTTAAAGTTTTTTTTAATGAATCTTATTTATATCTATATAAAAGCGATTCGGTCACTCATTCACCTATCACGAAATATCGAAAACTGCTTGACGTATAAAGATGAAATTTGGCAGGGAGGTTGTTTATAGTTAGTAGACGTCCGCTAAGAACGGATTTTACGACAGGGCCGGATTTAGGAGTCTAAGGGCTATCGCAAGTTAGTATGAGAGTCCTTCATTTTTCGAGCTACTAACTTAAAATATGGGCAGGGATGTAGTTTATAGTTAGTAAACGTCCGCTAAGAACGGATTTTGCGACAGGGCCGGATTTAGGGGTCTAAGGGCTCTCGCAAGTTTGCATGAAAGTCCTTCATTTTTTGTGCTACATACTTGAAATTTGTCATGAAAGTAGTTTATAGTTAGTAGATGTCAGCTAAGAACGGATTTTGTGACAGGGCCAGATAAAGGAGGTCAAAGGGCTCTCGCAAGTTTAAAAGAAAGTGCTTAATTTTTTTAACTACAATCTTGAAATTTGGCATGGAGGTAGTTTATAGTTAGGAAACGCCCGCAAAGAACAGATTTTGCGACAGGGCCGGATTTAGGAGTCTAAGGTAGGGCATGCATTTCGAAATTTCATAGTTTAGAAATTTCGGACCATATTTGCATGTTTATTAATTTCGAAATTGACACCCCTAATTTCGAAATTGCGAAACTGGATTTAATTTAAATAATATGTTATTTTTATACAATTATGTAATTTATTATTGAAACCAAAAGAGGATCATCTGAAAATGAGCCTGAATAGGAATCTAAAGCCATCTAAAGCCTGAAAATTTAGCAAGTCTAGAGTTTATGAGTAGTATAAGCTAAGAAAGAATTTTGTGATACTCTATATTTTTTTTCCAATTCGTGCTTTAAAAAATAATGCTTAGTATGATAGGCATTTTCTGTTGATTGAAATATAAAAATAGTTTGCGTTAAACATCATTAAACTTTATATCTTCTTAACCACGCGGACGAAGTCGCGGGCAACAGCTAGTTATATTATATAATTCCAGAAGTTCAATGTGCCACTGTACCTGGCGTTCGTGGATTACTCCAAGGCTTTCGACAGCAAAATGCACGAAGCCATATTCTCGGCAATCAAAGAACATGGAATAGAACCCATTTATGTCCAACTATTACAGGCAATCACACTAACATTATAAAGGCGAAAGTTTGTGAGTGTTGTATGATTGTTACTTCTTCACGCTCGAACGGCTAGACGGATCTGGATGAAATTTGGCACAGAGATAGATTGTAGTCTAAAATAGCACATAGGACTTTTTATCCCGGGTCACACCATATATATATAATATGGGATGTGGAGGTTGAGTATGTCCATGAGTACATTTACCTCGGCCAAATTGTATCCTTTCAAGGGAAGACAGGACAAAGAAGTCGCTCGACGCACAGAAAACGCCTGGAGGAACTATTGGTCGATGAAACATTTAATGATGGGAGAGCCATTGACACTCAAACGAAAACTCATGGACATGTGTATCCGTCCCACCCTCACCTACGGAGTGCTTAACTTGGTCGCTTATAAATCGTCAAAAGTCCGCTCTAGGAGTCTGCCAACAAGCTATGGAACGAAGTATACTGGGTGTCAAACTCACAGACCGTATCAGATACACTATACTTCGTTCCAGATACAGATACGCAGATCGCAAGGTTACAGAAGAAAAAAAAGAAAATCAATAATGAAGTGAGATTAACGTAGTAACGGCTAGGTTAAATGGTTTGAAAACAATATATATTTATTATTGATTCATGTAAATTATTTTTAACACAAGTTTTTTTCGTGCAACTAATAGTTTTGCTTTAAAAAAATAATGAATTACATGATATTTTTTCGCAACCTTTGGAAACTCCTCCAAAACGACTTGGATGTTTAAAAATATTTTTACACAAAAAATTGATGGCTGGAATTTCTTCATAACTATTATAGCATATGTAAATAAAATAATATTTTGCAAACATAACTGTTCAAAAGGAAGTTCAATATTGATAGGCATCGAGCGGGCGCACGGACAGTACTGCGTTAACATTGGGGCGTATATATCGCCTTAACCAGCAACCGGACATCTAAACATTATCCCCATTACCCTTATTTTTAAACACTGTTTGGCGATTGCTTAGCACAATCTATATTTATAAAGAATCTGAATGGAGAATCTGTTAGTCAGTTGCTAAACAGCTCAAAGATGTTTATAAATAAGGCTCTATAAATTTAGAAGGACTATGTCTTTTTTTTAAACTCAGAATAAAAGTAAGAAAATAAAACTATAACACAGCCAGACCATTAGATGTTGCAAACTAATCCTTAAAATATCTCCACCCAATAAGTCAAGCTTCCATTGTAATTCTAAACACTTAGCCGGGCTAGTCCTGTCCTAGGGAGACTATCTGCCATCCCGCCATCCCGCCGACCCGTCGTCCTGCCCACTAATCCCCACTCGCTATCTCAGTCTAGAAAAATAAGTTTAATTCCTTGATTAAGGCGACACATTCGTCTACTGATGCCAGAACAGTGAGCTAAAATCGTCTACTGATGCCAGAACAGTGAGCTAAAATGTTTTAACTAGAAATAAAAGTTTTAGACGTTCTTCTAAGCTATGTTTAAGAAAACCGACCATTTGAGAATTCTTGTTTTTTTTTCAGATTGGCTTTGGAGACACTTAAACCTATCTGAAAATGATATTCTCACTTTTGTGTTCTGTATTCCTTTTGATGAAATAAACTAGATAACTAGGATCTGGAAGTAAAAACGTTGTTTGCACAGAGAAAATTTTATTGCAAGTAAGTGACACAAGTCATTATCAAAAAAACCACATGTTCGAATATCAATTTGAAATGTTGTTCTGTTCCAACCAAAAAGTTTCACACTTCCCCTCAAACAACATCCATCATCAGATATCCTCACATCACACCACACCAGACACACTCAAATTCAGATCGCGCACACATTTATTAAATGCCACACGACCTAATGGTTTTGTCAGTAAATCTGCTGGGTTATCTTCAGTACACACATAGTCCAGACGCACAACATTCTTAGCAATGCAATCTCTGACATAGTGCGCCCTTAAGTCTATATGTTTCGTCCTTCTATGCGCTACAGGATTATACGCAAGTTTAATAGCACTCTGATTATCTACGAAAATGCAAATAGACCCAAGATATTCACCTCTTATAAATGCATTCAGCTGCCGCAAGTGAACTGCCTCCTTGGTTGCCTCCGAAAGTGCAATATACTCAGCTTCCGTTGACGACAGTGCCACACAAGCTTGTTTCCGGCATTCCCAGTTAATCAACGAGTTGCCACATCTAAAAATAAACCCAGAATAAGATTTCCTATCTTTGACGTTCCCTCCCCAGTCAGCATCTACGAATCCCGTGATATCCTGCACCGGCGACTTGGGAAATATCAAACATAGATCCTTTGTACCCTTAAGGTATCTCAAGATATGTTTAGCAGCCTTCCAATGACGTTCCTCACAACATGAGTTATATTGCGCCAAAAAATTAACCGCAGCTGCAATATCCGGGCGTGTGCTACAGGCCAAATAGTTCAGCGAGCCTATGAGTGCCTGATAACTACGAGAACCTTGGCAGGATAATAGCTTACCTCCTTCCCCTTCCGCCAAGGTTTTATGGAAATCCATTTCCGTCGGCGTTTTTACTGGTTTGCAGTCGGACATACCATATTCAACCAAAATCTTCGAAATAAGCCTTTCTTGATTCAAATATATTCCCGTATCCAACTTAAACAAAAACATACCCAAAACTTGTCTCGCTTCCCCTAAATCCTTTATCTTGAAATGTTTACAAATATTGTCTAATAAAACTTCCTTCTGCTGTTTGTCTTTGTAAAATAATAAAAAATCGTCAACGTATAGAGCGATATAAAAAATATTATTTTTGTAAAGACAGCTATCCAAGTCACAGCGCTTGAAGTTCAAAGACAATAAGACTTCATTTACTTTTTCATTCCAAGACCGTGAAGCTTGTTTGAGGCCGTATATCGCTTTTTCTAGTAAGCAAACTTTTTCTTTCGAGTTTTCGTCTATGCAACCCTCCGGCTGTCGCATATAAACTTTTTCATGTAAATCACCGTTCAGAAAAGCGGTGTTCACATCGAAGTGACTGATGAACAAATCCTTTTCAACAGCCAACGATAGCAGCAATCTAACTGTCGATCTTCTCACCACCGGTGAATAAGTTTCGAAGTAGTCGACCCCGTAGGACTGAGTGAAACCCTTCGCCACAAGTCGAGCTTTATAGGTCTTGTTACCATCCACATCAAACTTATACTTGAATATCCACTTGTTTCCCACGACTTTAGCTCCAGATGGCTTGTCGACGAGCTTCCAGACCTTGTTCTCGTACATTGAATCCATCTCTTTCTTTATGGCTTCCTTCCAGTTATCCTTATCTTCCCGACTTAAGGCTTCCTTAACTGTCAAAGGCTCTTGCTCTTCTGTACAGCATGCAAGTCCATGAAGATTTCCTTCTTGGATTCTACTACGTAGAGGATAACGACATTCTCCTTCGTTTTCCACCACGACATTTTTCGCTCCGCTGTCACCCGTTTCTCCCACCTCCACTTCCGCGTCTTCATATTCTTCAGCCTCATCTGTGGAACTCGGCCCTTGAGCAGCTTCTGTACTACCAGGCGACGAACCTGACTGGCCTTCTAATTTTGCAAGTTCCCAGATTACTTCAGCACTTTTGTCACCGCTACACACTAGCCGACTAGGATCCTCAGAAACTGCTGCTCCTCTAAGAATACTACATCCCTTGCTCTAACAATGACGCGAGGATTATTGGGATTTATGAAACGATATCCCTTGGTTTCTTCACAGTAACCAACAAAGATATGTTCTACCGCTTTAGGGCTCCATTTCTTCCGAGTTTCCTTGGGCACGTGCACAAACGCCTTCGTTCCAAAAACTCTGAAATGATCGAATGACTGAGCCTTCCCTGTCCACAACTCCTCAGGAATCTTACCATTATTGCCACTGTGAGGCAGCCTGTTCTTTATATAAACAGCCGTATTACATGCCTCTCCCCACAGTTTCACACTCAGATCCTTTTCCGACAACATAGCTCGAGCCATCTCCACAATAGTGCGGTTTGCTCGCTCCACTACGCCATTCTGTTCTGGAGTGTAGGGAACAGTCAACTGATGTTTTATACCTTTTTGACGTAGAAATCCATCAAACTTCCTGTTCACAAATTCTGTTCCATTGTCCGTGCGTATGCACTTCACCTTTAACCCGGTTTCAACCTCTACACTAGCTAGAAATTCTTTAAAATGATCGAGAACCTGATCTTTTGATTTAAGGAAAAATACAAAAGATTTTCGTGTAAAATCATCTAAAATAACTAGCATATACCGAGATTCACCGTACGTGGGCTCAGACATTGGACCACAGATATCTGCGTGAACCAGTTGCAATCTCTCGACTGCCCTCTCAGCCTCACCAACTGGAAAAGGTAAACGATGTGCCTTCCCCTTAATACAGGCGACACAAGGCTCCATTACACTCTTTCCAAAATCCATACCCGAAAGCTTACGTAAATCTCGCTCATTTACGTGTCCAAGCCGCCGGTGCCACAACATCAAAGGATTACCTGCTTTCACTGACGTCAACGCAACCCCATCTACAACCGCCTGACAACCTTCAAGCTTGTAGATTCCTGAGACTTCACTTGCGGTAGCCAGAAGCTTTCCCTTGAAATGGCCTGGAACCAAATGGTGAATTAGTTTGCAACCATCTCTGTCAAAACTCACCTTCCATCCTTTCTCTACTAATTTAGACACTGATAAAAGATTAACATGCAAACCAGGTACATACATGACATCCCTCACGGCAAGCATTCGACCTTTCAAACTCACCATGATATCACCCTTACCCTTGCATTCAATCTTATCATTGTTCGCACATTTCACATTACTCATACCAACATTTATAACCAAATCTTTAAACCAGTGTTTCTGGAAAGACATATGTGAAGATGCCCCGCTGTCGATGTACCACTCCGTCGGATTAAAGGAGCCCCGGCACTGAATGAAGACAGGCTCACGATCGCGACGTCACTCTGTTTGGTAATCGAACCCGTTTTCTTTCCTTCAGGACAGTCCGGCTTCTTATGTCCTCTCATTCCACATTTAAAGCATTTAACTTTGGTCGTGTCTTTATATCCATTTTGACTCTTATTCACAGCCAATGCCGAGTCCGCTGAAGACGATGTAAAGCATCCTTGACGTGAATCCTCCTGTAGTAACTTCTGACGTACGTTCTCTGAAGTCAACTTCATCCCAGAGTGTTCCAGCGCCATTCGCATAGGCCTGTACTCTTCAGGTAGTCCTCTCAGTAACACGACAGCTACAAGATCATCGTCAAATCCGGTGGCAATATCCTTCAACTTTTGAGAAAGAGACATAACTGCAGCTACATATTCATGCATCGACGTGTGTCTCTCTAGCTTCTCATCCAACAACGCGTTCATGAGGGTGATCCTGCGATTTACGCCTTTGTCCTCAAACGCTTTCGCTAAGCTATCCCAAGCATCTTTGCCATGATTTGAATCTTGTACATACGCGTAAAGTGTAGGTTCCACATGTAGACAAATCAAAGCAAGTGCGTCTTGGTCCTTCTCGATGGCGGTGGAGTCATTGAAATCTATATCTCTATATGAAAGTTTCACAATTCCTGACTTTATTTCTAGATCTACTTTATTTATTCATTTAAGCTTCCTGCACACAGTAGATAGCAACAAGGCATACTCTACCAGTCAACCTTTGGTTCAAAAGAAACAAAGAAAGAATATCATTAAAATTGTATTGATAACAAAATCACTCCTACCACCCTCGTGAGTGTGTCTGACACTCCAGGGTTTGGACAGCGGTGTTACGTAAATGACTGTTATAAATAAACACATTTCTTCTCTTCTTCACTTTTTAATCTATAAAAATACGTAGTTCAAGTACAAGGATCAAAGCGCGTCCATTCTTTATCGCCATCTGGACCTTCTGTTCGTCCGAGTCAACAGTTAAATGCTGGAGTTTCGGTTGAAGCTAGTTTATTCGCTGCTCTTTACATCCACAGCCCACTGGCTAATAGATTAGTTTGGACTATGAGATCAAACACGCTAAATCATTGGGACTTGTTAGTAAATGTAGACCCAAGCTATTTTCTTAAAGATTTTGTACATGTGTCTTTGCTAGAGTAAAATGCTTCGCTTAATTTAACAATCAATAAATAAGAACCAACAGTTTTTAACAGACTTTAAAAAACGAGGAGGTTTCGTAATTCGACCGTATATATGTATGTATTTTTTTCGTCGTTTATGAACCGATTTTGATGATTATTTTTTCTTGGAAATTTTGTAAGTTGGTTTGATTTTTTTTTATCTAGTAACGTAACTGTTACTAGGGATTCAGAAGAGCGAGCGTTCAAGAGGATAATTTATAGTCAAATATTTATCAACCCTGTTCTAGTTTTTGAAAATACTAAAATCAAACGTATTTTCAGAATTTCTGCTGACGGCCGAAAATAAATGACCGATGAATAAAAAAAAAAAAAAAAGAATTTCTTTTCAAGGGGTACCTAAGACATTTTTACTTACATTATGCGGTACCTACATTAACTAGGATTACTAAGGTAATCAAGCACAACAAAACTAAGGATATTAAGGTAAACCTAAGGTACGAAACATTAAACTTGGTCCATACTTAATTCTTACTGTTTGAATAGTTTTATTAGATTTTGCCAACAAGTTCACCTACGTCAAAGTCGAAAATTATCCAACAGGAACGTACTACCGAGACTAAAAGTATTCTAGGTCATGGCCTATTCGTGTTCCTTTCGTCCTATCACTCCTACCAGCCGTTGACTAGTAATCAATAAAAAAATATACAGACTTTCACATTAATAATTATTTATTTTCACCCCTCCTTCATCATAAGCAGATAGACAAAATAAAACTGGTCTGACTGGAACTCCAATATAGTTACGCTAGCTACTGCCAACGGCTTCGCCCGCGTGAATGTCGATAATTATCCCAAGGGAACTTATTACCGGGATCAAAAGTATCCTATGTGATTTAGATTATAATCTATATCTGTGCCAAATTTCATCAAGATCCGTCCAGCAGTTTGAGCGTGAAGAGGTAACAAACATACAAACACACACGCAAACACACTCACAAACTTTCGCCTTTATAATATTAGTGCGATAAGGCTACGCAGGCATAGTCATACATACCTGCGTAGTCGAAACATGGCGACAGTTGTGGTTATAAGGACTAAAATTAATAAAAAAACTACTACTACTACTTTACTTTATAACCTACTGCAAATAGCCCCAAAAATCACCCTGTTTCGTTTGATACACGATTTATGGCGCAACCTGTATATGTATATTCTGTAAAGGTAGATTAGTGCATGTAATAGCAACAAAAACTTGTCAATTACACGGCACGTTAGCACTGGTCAGGGGGCGTGCCTGGTGACGTATGCGGTGATTAGCGCCACAGCGCTGGCCGCTGAGATATGGCGCTGTCAGCGCTTTTTGTGGCGCTGAAGCTGATGGAAGGTCACTAGGAGTGTGCTTTATTGTTAGCGTTTGTAAGTGTTAGTTAGTTCTAATTAGAGGTAGTGTAGGTTAAAATGTTGGCGTTAGAAAAAGATATTGAGTTTAATTAGGTCTAAAGCGGTGATTCAATGACGTACTTATAAGTCTGGTCCGTCTGGTAGTTTTAACAGGTTCTGTTTTTATAACGCACTTTAATTAAGCCCATTGTTTGATCGTGTTTGCTGTTCAAGCTGTATTTTTGTCCGCGTACTGAATCTAACTAACACGCACAGCGAATAAAATTTCGCGCGATTTTTGTGTCTTTCTACCTGTACATAGAGTTCAAAATATTCGCGCGAATTTAACCCGCGCCGTGGTACGGAAGATTCTGTGGCAAAACACGGATTTCTTGCACGTATTATTTCTGCGCGATTTTTTTACTGCAATGCGTGCAGCTTCATACATTTCCATAGGTTGCAGAATGGGCGGAAAAAATACGCGCGCATAAAAACCGCAGTGCGTGCTAAGCCTAAACGCAATTTAAAAGAGCCCAGATGGTTTTCTATAACGATTCCATTTCACATTGACCATAATATTGAACTGTAGTTTATTTCGGGATGAATCTTGAATGAGGCTGTCACAGGAGCGTTAAGAATATAGGTCTGTACCCAGCTGTGTCGAAGATACAATACGAATCACTAAACTAAATACCAACTCCTGCTTATTTAAGTTACTGCATCATAATCCATTCGCAGTTCGCACACAACAGTAGCCTGCAACTAAATTTGAAAATAAATCTGAAAATACAACAACGCACCTGTATATAAAATGCTCGCTCCACATTTTACCAGAAATGATCACTGTGTTACATGCAGTACTACCCTACATCTAGGTATGTAGTACTAGCGGTAGGAACAGAACAATTTGGCTTGGAACACCTGGTGAAATCAATTTTCTGGTATGCGCACATACGGGTGGGAACCTCCGGTATATTTTCGAATGTACTGTTTCACGGACAAAACATAAAATCTATTTGTTTTCACGCTTTAATTAATTTAATACGTATAGTTGATTGAAAAATGGAACGGTTTGATGAGTTATTAAAATTGTTTGTTTGAATTCGGATTGGATC
The DNA here is from genome assembly GCA_945859665.1 of Anorthoa munda. Classification (NCBI taxonomy): domain Eukaryota; kingdom Metazoa; phylum Arthropoda; class Insecta; order Lepidoptera; family Noctuidae; genus Anorthoa; species Anorthoa munda. The sequence continues at coordinate 30,296,551 of OX243908.1, read as the reverse complement.
CGGAGTTTTAGCAATTAAATTGATCTAGTCATGTTGAAACAATATCATGATATTTCGGATATTTGCTAGTTGGGTTTAAGCCCAATTTCCAGTTTGACTAACCTCCACTCAACTCAGTCGCCATGGAATATGACAATGAACAAGTAAAATTTCATAATTTAAAAAACCCCGTCACATTTTTATTTCATGCTACATAATTCATCTAGTACATAGTAAATACGCTTCGATCGGCAATCTATTGAACACGTAATTATGACACGATATCTTTCACGATTTTATTCAAACATAGCTAAAAACACTCTCAACAAAATCACCTTTTTATTTATTTTTATTAACAAAAAAATTAAATCAAAATCGGTTCACTCGTTTGGACGCTATGATGCCACAGACAGACACACAGATACACAGCACACGTCAAACTTATAACACCCTCGATTAATGTCAATAAATAATGAAGCGATAACTGTCAATTTGATGATTTGAACTTGATACTTAGAGGACAAACTCAAACTCAATCTCATTTATTTCAATGAAACCATTTAAAGTTCCTTTTGAATTGTCAAGCAAAAGATGAAAAAGCTCGCACATTCGCAGGCGTCAATATATCTCTATGGAATCTATGAATGATCGTAAAAGAAACTCGACGGACACTCTTTTGTAATCAGTTTACAGTGCAACATCATTATTGTTAGAAAATTAAATAAGGTGTAAAAAGACATGCACTTTAAAAGCGCCTAGAGAAAAACAACCAAATCCAAAAGGCCTAAATGACGGCGTCTGTTCACGAACATGGCTCATAGGTTAGCTCCACATTCAGCTCAGCCATCATGAAGGAACCGAATGATCCAACACATGTGCCACCATAAGAGACACATTTGAGTGAGCATGGCACACTCTTAACTGCCAGGGCACATCCAAGACATGACTTGAGAGTAAAAGTAAATCTTTTTTTTTTTTTTTTTTGTTTATTTTATGCCCGCGCTTGACCACTATCTCACCTGATGGTAAGCGATGATGTGGTCTACGATGGAACACGCTTGCCTAGTAGTATCCTATTCACTCTTGACTTAAAGACCCCTAGATTGTAGCTATCGGGAAACACAGACTCCGGCAGAGAATTCCACTCCTTAGCTGTACGCATAATAAAAGTATTCTCAAAACGTTTAGTGCGTATGGGTGGGATGTCCACCATGTACCGATGGCGCATCGCCGTGCGTCTGGTAGTCCGATGATGAAACGGGCTGGGCAGAATTAGATCATGCAATTCCATCGCACACTCCCCGAAATGCAATCGATAAAAAACCGACAAGCTGGCAACTCGGCGACGATGTTCAAGACTCTGGAGCTTTGACTTAACCAGTGCCTCATCGCCGATGAGCCTCTTGGCCCGCTTTTCGATTGACTCTAGTGCATCAAGCTGGTATTTGGCAGATCCGTCCCAGAGATGAGAACAGTACTCCATGCATGACCGAACTTGCGCTTGATACAAGCTGAGCAGCTGTTCTGGCGTGAAGTACCTTCTCACCTTCGCAAGGATCCCCAGCTTTTTGGCAGCCTGCTGAGCTTTTGCCTCAATGTACGGGCCAAAATTGAGAGTCGATGTCAACGTAACGCCAAGAAGCTCAAGATGGTCAGCTATTGGCACGGTTACATCTCGGAAAGTTGGAGCCGGGTGAAATTGGCTCTTTTTAGCGGAAAAAAGACACGCCTGGGTTTTAGCAGCATTAAACTTGACCAGATTGGCATCGCCCCACTCGGAGACTGCCTGCAAGGACAAGTTCAAGCGCTCCACCATGGCCTCCCGGAGAGACTGGACCTGAGGCCCGGTAGCACGAGCGTTAGACAAGTATCTCTCAGCAACAGTGCTGTCATCTGCATACCCAAAGGTGCCGGGTTTTAGCAGATCGTTAATGTGCAGCAAGAATAAAGTTGCTGAGAGTACCGACCCCTGAGGGACCCTGGCATTAATATCCAAGTGGTCCGACGTGCAGCCATCGATAACCACTCGAATGGACCGATCTCTCAGGAAGTCAGCAATCCAATCACACAGACCACCGGGCAAACCGAATGAAGGAAGCTTACCAACAAACCGAATGAAGGAAGCTTACCAACAAGGCTTTCGTGCCAGACCCTATCGAAAGCCTTTGAGATGTCTAGGGAGACGGCAAGCGCTTCCCCGTGCCTCTCGATGGCCTCACTCCAGATGTGAATGGCATACGCTAGAAGATCCCCAGTAGACCGATTTCGGCAGAAGCCGTATTGGCGGTCACTTAGGATATCGTTTGCTTCTAGGTATGCCAGGAGCTTAATATTGAGTACACGTTCCATACTTTTACAGATATGGGTCTGTAGTTGGCCGGGTCAGCTCGACTTCCCTTCTTGGGCACGGGCTGTACGTTAGCCTGCTTCCAAGCATTCGGCACTTTTCCAGCCTCATAAGAAAGGCGGAATAGGCGTGTCAAGATCGGAGACAATTCAGGCGCACAGGTTCTAAGAACAATTGCTGGTATTCCGTCAGGGCCGCTAGCCTTGTTCACGTCGAGGTTGCGCAACACCCTACGGACGTCTTTTTGATGGATACGAATGTCCGACATACCCGTCTCGCATCCATCAGAAGAAGGGACGGAGGGGGCCGCGCGCCACCGGGATTCAGACGTGAAGATTCCGCTAAAAGAGAGGCAAATAAATTTGCCTTCTCCTCAGCGGAGTGGGCCAGTGACCCGTCGGGTTTCAGCAGTGGTGGTAGTGAGGGACGGCAGAAGTTCGATTCGACCGACTTAGCCAGAGACCAAAACGCTTTACTACCTGCTGGGTAAGAAGCAAGTTTGGTCCCTATTCGGCCAATGTGGTCGAACCGAGCCCTTCGCAACACCATCTTGCAGGACTTGGTAGCCCTGTTGAAGGCCTTCTTCTTCTGACCCACGTCACCCGCATTACGCGATCGAGCGTCGACCCAAGCCAGGTACGCGTCATGCTTAAGCGCGTTGGTGCGCTTACATTCGGCGCCAAACCAAGGCTGGTCTTCGCTAGACATTGATACGTCAGAGAACGGAATGTAGTACTCCATTCCCTGACGCAACACATCCGTCACGGCGTCCGTGCAAGACGATGGATCAGTCGAAGAAAAGCAAGTAGGCTGCCAAGGATAGCATGCGAAAAAAGATCGCATACCATCCCAATCTGCTGACTTGTACCGCCAAACCCGCCGGGTGCCTTTTGGGCTGAGATCGGGCGGGGAATAGACGGACACAGACTTCACCAGACAGTGGTCGGAACTACCTAATGGTGAAGATATCGACACAGAGTATCTGTCTGGATCTGTTGTCAGCAGAAGGTCCAAGCAATTGGCTGTGTGCGAATCGACATCTGGTACCCTCGTTGCCCCCTGGACCAGCTGGGTGAGGTTTAGCGCTAGCGAAAGCTTACGCATTTCCCGTCCAGCATGGTCAGTGTACTGGTATGGGAAGAGCCACTCCTGGTGGTGGGCATTAAAGTCCCCCAGTAACACTAATTACCGCTGCTGTGCCACGTCAGCAGCCTCACTGAGGTACTCTGTGAGCCTGGTTGTCTCCTGATCTCCGCTGTGCGAACGGTAGACACAGGCGTAGATAACCTTATCCAGATCTGTGTCCACTAAAGCCCACAGCGTTGAGAATCTGGAGTCCTCAAGGTTACGGAGACGCCGATAGCAAGTATCGTCACGGGCGTACAAACACACACCCGCGCGCGTTTTAAAATTGTGCTCCAGGGTAAACCCTGGGTAAGATAAGTACGACACGTCAGACAGACTCGCTATCTGTGTCTCCGTAAGGAAAAACAGCGCTGGTTTCTCAGCCTCCAGGTGGTAGTGGACTGCAGAGAGATTTGAGTGCAGACCTCGAATGTTGGTGAGGTGCACTTTGTGGGGGAGGGGTTGCAGCCGCAGTTTAAATCTAATTGTATTCTTTTTCCTTGGCATCATTGAAGAAGAGTGAATGGAGGTGAGGAGAAGGAAGTGAGACGAGGTTCTACGCTGCTAACCTTCAGACACGCACTGAAAAAACGACATCATTGGGGCACTAGTCCGGAGACTGCGGGGACGCCCGAGCCCCCCCGGAATGTCCATCGGGCCCTCCCCATCTGGTCGCCAACCAGCACGATGGTGCATGCCGGGATTTTCGACAGTTGGCGGGGCAGCCTTTCATGTGTGGCTGGCACACTACTTGGGCCCCCAACTACCTGCGGTCGGCCAGCGGCGCACCGTGCCTCGGATCCCGCTACCCTCCGCGACTAGTCCCCCGATACGTCTATAACAGCGCGCGTCAGGCTGGTCTGCCAGCAGTAGAACAGCTATCTCGACCCAACTCCTCTAGTTGGCTACACCGAGCATCGTAACCGGAACACGGCCAGGCCGCTTGGCGGTACGTCTTTGCTCGGTGGGTGGTCGCAAGCCTTCGGCCGAAACCTACCACCAGTTATTATCACCTGATTTGCACCACCCGGGGACCACGTGTAGGGAATCAAAGGGTACACTCCTACGGACGTGGGTGACTCGGCCCCCAAAAATCTTATTTAAGAGAGAGCGAGGACTGCTTACTTACTGTTACCAGGCAAAAAATAAATACCTCCTGATTCGACGTCGATAAAGCTAAAAGAAGACTTCAAAAAGAAAAACCGTTTCCTCCAAAAAGATAAAACATCCATTTAATATCATCCGGTCATCGACCTTTTCTCCTTTCACTACACATCAAAAATATGAAATAGACGAAAAATAATTCCTTTTGCGCATTCCTTATTGACACCCTTTTAGGCCCTTTAACGGTCGAACGAACTCTGATAGACAGCTCAAGGACGATCATTGTTATCTTAAATGTATGGAAATGTTCCCTTGTATTGTTCCTGAGGGCTCGTGGATGACTGAATACTGGGGACATGTTTCTAGGATTATTATTGAGTAATTTGATATGATTGTTTTGGTTTCCTAGAAAAGTGTCTTCCTGATAGATAAAAAAAAGTTAATTGTAAAAACCCAAAAAACCCGACTGCTTAAAATCCTCCGACTACGACCGACAGATGTCCGACTGCACAGCATGATTTTCTTCTTGTTTACGTCTTTTCAGTTCGCTTTTTAAGCAGTCGGGTTTTTTTGTTTATAACTTTTTAGTTAACAATTTATTTCTAGTTAGGTACATTTAAACATATAAGTGTTATATATTTTTGAAATCACCTCACACGATGGGTGTGGATGGAATTGGGACCCCACAATATGGCACCCAACATCCGCCATTTTCTATTTTCTAATTTTAATGTAGCCAGTAACATTCGCATGGTTAAGTCGAACCGATTGACGTACGAATTATCAAAATCGGCCAACGCGTTTGGTCTCTGGAACGCCACATAGGTATAAACATACATACATACATACTGATAAACACATTACCCTCCTTCGGCAGTCGGGTAAAAATAGCGTAGTTGTGATTTCTGATAGCTTAAATGTTCGGTGGAAATGTTGAACAAAATATGACAACATATAGACATGATTGCGGCTTCCCTTATCAAGACTTGACTTTTGATTTGGTTTGTGATGTGTGATTGTGTATTGTTTCTGGAAGGCGAAATAAAGCCTGGTGTACACGGGTAGAGTTAACGGTATAGAATCATGGTAGACCTTCTCTACCATGATACTATAGTGTTAGCGTTTCTAAACAATGCTACTGCTATTGTTCCTAGTCTACCGCCGCAGCGGTGCGACGTCACACCAAACGACTAAATTTAAAAAGCCCAAACTGTTGCCTATTTTTTTTTTTGTATATATTGATGAGCGTTTCAAAACGCGACCAATTTTAATATAAAATAATGCAACGTTGAATGCAGGAGACATTCAACATTACATTTATATTTAACTGAGAATGAATAAAAAAAAGAAAGACCTATATTATATTTATTATTATTGACCTATTGACAGACATCGAACATCGATTGACCCACGCGGGCGCCAACATGCACCCGCCATTTTCTATTTATTTCACGCCTAATTTACTTATTTTACTATAGAATATCACATTACTTTCTTTCTATCGTGCATTTTTTTACGAGTAAATCATATTCCTCGCATTAAAATTCAATATTTTCACACAGTGGGTAACGACGCAGAATATTTTTTATCTGTTATGCATTAATAACAGCTCGGTTCATTGGACACACAGTACCTATAACAAAAGTAGCCAAGAAAATTTAGGTATTAGGCGTAAATAAGTAATTTGTAAAGATACATTGGGTATTATGAGCTCATCAGTTATGGCGACGTGAGGAAATTGAATGCTTAAACCGTGTGAGATGAAGTCTGTGAGTGAGTCGAATACAAAGTCGATTTTATATCAAGAAGATGAATTCGATTATCGAATTTTGATCGTAAATATTAAGACGTGTTAGCGATATTAAGTGCTGATTTAGATCGTCAGGTAACTAAGTTATCCTCACCTCCGTCCTCATCAATCCACAGATAAAGTCTCTATATGTTGACTTTTAAGGAGGTTTTTCGTACAAGAGTTTCTATACAAAAGCAATCAAAGCACCCAAAATTATCCGATTAATTATATCTGGCAATTGAAAAATCTGCTCAAATATAATTTTAGCTACATCTCAGATGGTTAAAGTAATCAGCAAGAGAAGTTTAGTCGATTTGCGACGCGAGAGCACATCTGCGATTTGAGAATCTGTTATTCCTTTTAAAATGTATTCTGTAATATTGTTCCTATTACTAGAAATTTATTCCAACTGAAAACATTTATAATGTGATTTTTATTTTCGTGGACTAAACTGACATTTGGGGGGTTGTCACTTTATCGTCCCATAAAAATAGTGTCGTACCCTAACTATCTTGAGTGATCGAAAGTTAATCGAAAATCGAAAATGAAACTACTTCAAGGCAAAAAAAAAAAATTGTTTTGTAACTAGCAGCCCTCATTTAGTTTCTAGTCATTTATGTCAGACTTCATTTTATCGATCGCATTTATTTTATTGTTGATTTCATATTTAACACAATAAAAGTTCATGTACTATGTGTATGAATACTGTTATATTTAAATATATTACATTTATATTCATAAAACATTTATTTACACCAATTTGTAAAAATAAATTGAAGACTCATGTCACATCGATTCGATGAATCACTTATGATTGAGCCTTACCTTCAACACTATGCTCCGCGCTTGCAACATTAAAAAAAAATAAGGCCTTCGGCAGCTGTCAGTTTGGTCCACGAAATTAAAAATCACAGTTTAGATGTTCCCAACAATATTTCTCAACATATTCGAGTGGTATATTCTGTAGTATCTTGTTACTTCAAATAGTAACATTTTCCCGTCAATACGTTCTAAAATCCGCTGAAATACAGTTAAACGGCTTTCTGTGCTCGTCTCACGACGGTAAGGCTGAGGACATAACGGTAGGTTCCAGATTAGTTTGTAAATGGGTACTGGGAAGTAGTATGTGGGCTTAATTTCTCGGAAACCTTCGTAGTGTTTAGAGAATTGAACTGAATGACTGTGTCCGGTGGATTCTTGTATTTGGGGACATTGAAACCTAGGCTGGGCAGCGTTTGGAACAAATCGTCGAGTCTTCTCGTCGCGTTTTCCACAAAGCCTGAAGACCGAAGTCTTCAACCAGTGCATCCTACCTGTTACGACCTACGATGCTGAGACGTGGACACTCACAATACGGCCGGTCCATCGTTTCAAAATTGCTCAGCGAGCTGAACAGCTCGCTTAGAGCGACTCCAAGAATGTCTATTTCAATAAAGGGCTATTCTTGGAGTCTCTCTAAGCGATCGAATCCGAATCCGAATCGAGGTGATCCGGCAGAGAACCAAAGTCGTCGACATAGCTCACAGAATAAGCAAGCTGAAGTGGCAATGGGCCGACCATATAAGTCGAACCGCTGACCGTTGCGGTAAACGTGTTTTTGTGTTTTTGGTGGTGGTGGTGCCTCTCAGCTAGGTGGAGTGTCGGTCTTCGCAGGGTGGCTGGTAGCAGCTGGGTGACAGTTGCTGCAAACCAAAGCATGCAATGGCGTGCAATTGGAGCCAGCCATTGTCCAACAGTGGACTGCTATAGGCTGATGATGGTGATGATGAAACCTAGGGAAATATTTTGGGGAGCTTTGGTTGGGAGGAAGATTTTCAGGGATCGACGGCTAGAGAGATAAACCGGTTGCACAGCCTAGTAATTAAAAATTACATTAAATTAAATTTTATTCAAATTCAGACAATTTTGGAGTCCATTCTTTGTTAGTACACAACCTTATAATTAATATTAGTAAATGACAAAAACAATTTAAAGTAATGAGAAACTCGTTATTTCACAAAGTTAAACATTAAAATGCCAGTTTCTCTAATTAGGCACTTAAATCCCTTTATCTGTCTTCTCTATAAAAATCAAACATTTTAATCACCCCCAGACTATATCTGGCCTCCTAACCAATTAACAAAAAAACAATTTCTAAACAATATCAGGTGTTTAAAGTTTTTTTTAAATATGTCTCACTATCATTCCCTAGCCCTTATTCCAATTTATTTAAGGCCTCTCTTTATTATTCGTAATCTGAGTAGTCAACCCATAGAAATATTTATATCTATGAGTCAACCCCTCTTTATTCATATCATCTTCACACATAGTCCATCCACCGATTTTTTGGTTTTCTCATAGGTCTCCTCATCTGTATAGATGATACCTATAGCCTATAACCTTTCTCGATAAATGGACTATCCAACACAAAAATATTTTTTCCAGTAGTTCCTCAGATTAGCGCGTTCAAACAAACAAACAAACAAACTCTTCAGCTTTATAATTAAAGAGGAAGGTTATAGGCTATATAACATCACGCTACGACCAATAGGAGCGACGCATAAATGAAAAATGTTGCAAAAACGGGCAAAATTATTCCTTTTTGAGAGCTTCCGTTGCGTGCGCTGCGTAAACGGTTTCTGATTTTTGCGTAACTTAAATTACGCAACAATCATGTAGGTAGGGTAGGTAGGTAGGTAGATATGTAGGGTAGTATAGGTAAGAGTAGGTAGGTATGTAGGGTACAGTATGTAGGTTGGTAGGTAGAGTATGGTCACGGTAAAGATATCTATCAGTATTGTGACTCGGCCCCTGTCCTTGAAATAAGTGCCTTGTAGGCACGCGCGCATCACAAAAACACACGTAAAGGCTGCCCGCCTCTACCTACATGAGTTTCTTTCTAGTTTTGTGATTATAAATCACTCAGATTCTTTTCTCTAATTTGAGGTATACCTATTATATTTTTTATTACATTTATTTTAAATCTTACTAGGTAGGTACCTACCATTTATAACTCTCATAGGTAATCATTTCATAATGATATTTCATCTAATTCAATAATATATGTAAGTAGCTAAGTACATAAGTAAGTAGATAGCCTAGCCTAGGCAACTACCTACTAGTTTTTTTTAATCCGAGCGTAGGTAGGTAACTCATGTGTCACTTTATCTTCCTATCCATTTATTTATTTTTTAATCCAGGTATTTTACTCGGTGGTTAAAGCGAAATACCTATGTATTAAAAAAAACAAATTACGTACTGGTAGTAGGTTAGGTTTTTTTTTTTTATAGTCTTGCCTTTCGGAGTTGCCAGGTAATCTGAAAAAGGTTATCTCTGGGTGCGTTATTGAAGAATTCAAGCAACCAAAAACAGCACAATATTGTCTATAATTACTGCTCTTTGCCATAATAATTAAGTACTTGTACTTATTTTAAACAAATATTTAACAAATCGTACGCCTACTGCTTATAAAACCATCATACCGTTCGTTTGTCACTGCGGCGCGTTCGCGACTGTAGTGTATCGAGTGTTGGCTGAGCTCGAGACGCGTAGGTATACCTCGTGTTTCAACCGTTTCTATGAAGATAGAATACTGTTAGATATCTTTACCGTGGTATGGTAGTGTAGGGTATGTACCTAGGATAGGGTAGGTGGGTAGGCAGATTCTCTTTGGTAGGCAGGGTAAGTGGGTAGATAGGTAGCCAGTTGACGGGCGCGAAGCCGCGGGAAACAGCTATAGTAATAAATAAATAGCAATTTTCCCCATTCCTCTTAACCAATAACCCGAATATCAACGGTCCATCTTTAACCCGGTAGTGCATGTGCACACGGCCTTAAGCCCGGGTTCGCATGCTTTTAACTGATTGCCGTCGTTTGAACCGATAGCTCAGTCTACACGTACTTAGCTCTTCACATAACTTTTCAATTTAACCGGTTAAGTGGCCATCTTTGACTTGCTTTGCTAACTTGAAATGTTAGCTGCCGGATAGCGGAGATGTGTATTTAGCTTTATATATAGTCTACCTTTGTAGGCGGACCAGGATTTGTCTTTGGGAGCTGGTTTCTTATTAGCTGTTGCTTGTGACATCATTTTGATATTGGTATTGTTTAATTGTGTCAAAACGACATACTACTATATAATGCTTATCCTAAACCCTTAACAATAGTGTTATAGTACTTAAATTATATTAGTGAAGACAAACAATAAATGAAACAATAATAATATATACTACCTACATTTTGTATAAAAGAGAAAAGACATAAGATTTTACTCATACTGCTTGTAAACAAATAAAAACATGGCGATATTATACTTTAGCTACCTACATAGGATCTATGGAACTTGGATCTATTTTTGTCACTTTTCACTGAGTAGGTTAAAAGATTGAAATTGATTGGATGGATTGATTGATTGGTTTGTTTTGATTGATTGTTTGGTTGATTGATTGATTGGTTGATTGATTGAAATGTACGTGTTAATAAATAAATAATATATATATATACTAGCTGTTGCCCGCAACTTCGTCTGCGTAGCATTAGTAATTCGTATAGCTTATTTTTTATATCGCGGAATAATATTCTAGGTTTTCCATACAAACTTCTACCCCTCTTTCCACCACTTAAGTATGATTTCCGGGATAAAAACTATCGTATGTTTTGCCCAGGGTCTCAAAATATCTTCGAACCAAATTGCATATAAACGGTTCTGTGGTTTAAGCGTGAAAAGGATGACAGTGAGACAGCTCCGCCCGCGACTTCATTCACGTGATTTCGTATTTTATACCTCCTATAGGTGACTTTCTTATGTGCAGTTAGTGAAGGCAACCAAAAATAAGCTGTTATTAAACCAAATAAAAATTGCGATTTCGTAGAGTTCTACGGATAATAGGTTTGGGACGATTCGTTATTTTACTTAAAGAATAATAAACTTTGTGTTACCGGCACAAAGTAAAATCTTCCCCTAAAAACTTAATAACACCTTTATGCCCCATTGAGGGTTGAGTTTTAACAACCCAAATATGTTACTTATTCACTCTTTTCTTTTATTTTATTATGTTAGCTCTCTAGATTGCTGAGTAAAATTCCTCAAAAAACTTTTAACACCCCTTAACCCTATCAGGGGGGAGTGGGGTGGTTAGTTTAAAAAAATGTATTATGCAATTTTGATTATTTAGTTTATCCCCAAGGAATGAGATTTTTCATACAACCAATTATTTAAAGGTTGACAGTTCTGCGTACCGGGAAACGCAAAGTAGGAAGTCCGACCTGGTCAAAGCTACGGTAGTCCAGTGTATGCGAAACGCATAGGACGGTCAGTATGGCGACGCTTGGGGAAGGCCTATGTCCAGCAGTGGACGTTTTTGGGTTGAAATATTGATGATGGTGAAAGATTGATTTTCCGTTAATTCCTTCTTCGTGCTCCCCTACATACAAAACGAACCCTTGTCCAGTAAGATTCATAGCAAACTTTAACAGCCGCTTAATGGAATTTTGGGGGTAGTTTCAAAAAAAATATAATGACAATCTTTTATTATTTACCTAGGTTGGTATTTATGTCAACTTTAAAATTTATTAGCCCAAGACATAAATTTCTTCAACAAAACTTTATCACCTGTTAAATCGTATTTTGGAGGCAGTTTTGAAAAACTAATAATATCAACCTTTATTGTTTACTGAGGTTGTGTCAACTTTCAAGTTTATTAGCCCAATAAATGAGATACTTCAAAAAAACTTTTAACACCCCTTAAATCGAATTTTGGGGATAGTTTCACTCACAGGTACGTAGGTTGATATTTGTGTCAAGATTCATGTTTATTAACGCAAGAAGTAAGATTCTTCAAATAAAACAAATCGTCTTTTGGGGGTAATTTTGAAAAACTAATAATTGCAACCTTTTGTTGCTTACTTAGTTTGGTATTTGTAGTGTATGTAGATATCAATAGATCGCGCTACAAGCCGATAACAGTATTGTAAAGCTGCCTCGTGCGCACACGTCGCTCGGTTATAAATACCGGTCCGAGTGGTGGGGCGATCAGTCGTTATCGGACTGTCGGCCTGTGCGGTGGTGCGTTGGCGAGTCAACTATTAATATTGATAAATGTGTATATTTTACATTGGCGACGAGGAGAAAACCGTAGAGTGAAATAAAGTTGTTTTTCACTAAAAGGAACATGAAGACTTTGTTATAAAAAAAAAATAAAAAAAAAGTGTGTGATGACGGTGACAGTTAAAATCAGTGGCGGTTCGTTTTTGAAGTGCATCAAATGTATACGATAAGTAGTGCACTTGCTGAGTAGTGCTGTGGAATTCAACCTCTTAAACACACTGTGCACACTGGTGACACACTACACCGTCGGCGTCGTATTGTTTTGGTCCCACCAAAACTGAATGCAGAAGAAGTAAGTCCTTCAGCTTCACGTCTACATGACAGGAACAATGTGGGACTAATTTAAGGAGTCGTCGAGTTTTCTGCGACTACCCTCAGAATTTCAAATAATGAATAACCAGTCCGGAGTGGAGCAACAACCAAGGAGCTGGACAGGTCTAGGAGAAGCGTGTGGATGTGCGGATCCATACACACGAATCTGTATGCCAATCTGGTGAGTCGTTTTCATTTTGTTATGGCTCAGGAGAAGTGTTTATTGTTCAAACTTCCGGTTTTGTATACAGTATGGGTCATGTCAGGTCATAATCCATATTGGCTATCACTGGTCAAGTTTTAGTGGTGTCGAAGAATATCACTGTTGGCCATTAGCTAGCTTTAGCTGATTATTTTTGTTTGGACGTTAGAGCGATATAGTAACAATGCCGTACTTCATTCAAGGGAAAATGATAATTCCAAAAAAAATGATAAGTTTAGAGTTAATAGTGTTTGATCATTGAATTAGTTGTGGTTATACCTAGCACTATCACTAGGTAATTGAGACATATCTGGTACAAAGCCAGTACGTAATGTATTTATTATTGACGGTAATAGTTTCAAAATTTTGTTCAGTAAGGATGAAATATCCCTTGTGAAGGACTGCACAACTATCATTTTAAGTGTCTGAGCGAATTAGTATTGTAGCTGCTTTAACCAGTACTGGCCACTGGTCAAGTACATGTATTCAGAACAGATCTTATGTCTCGGGACGATTTACAACAATCTCGATCGATCGATCAATCGATTTTCATCTTCAGATCTTAATTCACTTGCTTAGTTTCAAAGTAACATTATGATATCCATATCCAGTGCAGCGGTGGACGGTTTCGGAGGTGGCGTCTCTCTGTCCCACACCTCGCTGCGGAGGGATGGATTCCGTAGCCAGGTTGCAAGGCCGGACTAGCGTAGTGGCGTTTTGTGCACGCGCTTCGGTACCTCGATGTACCGGTGGTCGATTTGGCACTGTTGGAGAGACTGCAGTGCAGCTCAAGTCTCGATCAAGTTGAGGACTTTCACGTGGTTCACAAACGCTGAGCGGAAAGGCAGGTTGGCTTACGGTGCTGGAGCCTGTTCGGAGGCCAGCTTGTTTGGGAGGGTCGAAGTCGTAGGGCTTGCGCGAGACGATTCGTATATTAATTTATTGGTTCCAGGTAACTAATTAATAACATGAGTTCTCTACTAACGTTAGAGAAATTGGAGGGAGAGGGGTAACCTTCATCAGTAGGCCCGAGATGGGAATCAGAAAATGGAATAGAAGAAGAGGAAGGGTAAAAGGAAACACTAAATTAAACCAGTAAATGATTTTTAAATATTATTGTGCTGTCATTTTGTTATGCCAGAGATGCCAATAATAAAAATCTGAATATGCTAAATGTCTTATTAATAATTCTGGTTACATCCAACTGTTTAAAACAAGGAAGGGATGTAGTGTATGTAGATATCAATAGATTGCGCTACAAGCCGATAACAGTATTGTAAAGCTGCCTCGTGCGCACACGCTGCTCGGTTATAAATACCGGTCCGAGTGGTGGGGCGATCAGTCGTTATCGGACTGTCGGCCTGTGCGGTGGTGCGTTGGCGAGTCAACTATTAATATTGATAAATGTGTATATTTTACAGTATTGATGCCAAGTTTCAAGTTTATTAACCAAGTAATAAGATTTTTGAAAAAAACTTTAACACCCCCTAAATCGTCATTGGGGGTAGTTTCGAAAAACTAATAATAACAACCTTTATTATTTATTTATTATAGTATTTGTGCAATGTTTCAAGTTTAGTTACCCATGAAATAAGATTCTGCCATACAAATTTCAACACCCCCTAAATCGACTTGAGGGGGTATTTTCAAAAAACTAATAATGTCAATCTTTATCATTTACTTAGTTTACTATTTGTGCCAAATTTAAAAAATATTAGCCGAAGGAATTAGATTTTACTTACACACTTTGACCCCCTTTTTAATCCCCTTAGGGGTAGAATTTCGGAAAATCCTTTCTTATCGGATGCCTACGTCATACAAAGAATGCACCTTTCAAGTTTCAGGTCTCTAAGATCAGCGGTTTGGGCTGTGCGTTGATCCGTCAGTCAGTCATTCAGGACAAAGCATTTTATATATATAGACTAGCTGTTGCCCGCGGCTTCGCACGCGTAGACTACATGCTTCTCCTTATCATATTTTAACATTATGTAGAGAAAAAGTAAAAAATAATGTAATGCGAAAGTGTTTCTTAGGCAGACTTATACTTACCTACTTTATCATCAATACGCTCTATCCTTGTCCCGTCCCTATCCCTTCACTATTTCTGTGTTTATTCATGACTAATAATAAGTAACCATACGCATAAGTAAGTAATTAAATTAAAGTATTTCCTTATAAACAACATTTTAAACTATTTTGCATGTCCACGCCAATATCACCAGACTATTTGATGAGCTAACACGTGAACACGCTACATAGAACTGTCCATGGCAAAAGCAATTCTCCCTCAAATCTACACCAGCATACGTCAGAGTTTGTCCTTGAGCCTTATGAACACGTTCAGACTGGCACCTCGTGAGTAGGTACTTGGTATCCTACGGCGCAAATCTTCATTTGGCCACCGGTGGTACATCACCGCCCCATGAAGCAAAAGTCTTGCCCGGACGGGGTGCGCCACCGGTAAACACGGACAGGAATTATGCTTTCTCTCTTGTTTTGGATTATAATAATGCGAAAAAGGGGGTAGATATTTCTGATCAGACGGCGTCGTACTATACCAGCCTTAGAAAACCCTAAAGTGGTACCGCAAGCTGATCATTGAGATTGTCTGTGGCACAATGTTAGTAAATGCTTGGGTTATTCACCAAAAATTTGGAAAAGGAAAAAATAAATAAGTATTTTAGAATTTCGGGAACAAATTATAAAAGAATGCAAAGGCAAAGGCAAAGGCTTGCTAATCATGCAAGCCCAGCACTGATAATCAACCCGATGACGCTGCAGCGGAGGGTGGGCCCCATGCACAAAGAAAGCCAAAACACAAGTTCAGAGATACCCGAAAGAGATGTATACCTTATTACGACCATTTTGCAACAATCGAATCTGCGGTGAAAAACCAATGGATGGTTTGGATTGTTTCAATATGATTCATACAAAATAATTTTCATTTAATACCATCTGTACGGTGCAGGTACATGGGTTTTAAAATTGTGTAGTAAGTACGGAATTGTGCAATATGTAGGGTCACACCTTTGCACTTACACGTGCGACCTACATTCGATTTTATGACAATCATGCAGCAGCTGCAAGTAGAGCATTGATGATGCATTTGTACCAATATTTAATTTAGTTATTCCCTCCCAGACCCCTTCCCGATCCTGTTTCCGGCAGAACTCCTTCCAACTTGCGAATTGGGCGCTCTTCGCTAGCATCTCGTACTCTTCTTTGGCCTTCAGGTACTCATCTACGACCATCGCTCGCCGGACCGGCGCGGCATTGCGGATGCGGTTCTTCAGTCTGGTAAACTCCTTCTTCTTCACAGTGAGCTCCTCGGACCACCACGGACAAGTGATTTTACTTTTAATACTAGTTTTGGGAATAGAATCTTCGCATGCTTTTAAAATACTATCTCTGTAATTTACAATTAATTCAGGTAGGGTAGGTAGGGTAGGTAGGGTAGGTAGGGTGGGTAGGTAGGGTAGGTAGGGTAGGTAGGGTAGGTAGGGTAGGTAGGGTAGGTAGGGTAGGTAGGGTAGGTAGGGTAGGTAGGGTAGGTAGGGTAGGTAGGGTAGGTAGGGTAGGTAGGGTAGGTAGGGTAGGTAGGGTAGGTATTTTTTTTTTTTTTTTTTTTATAATACTAATCCCGCTCAACAAAGTTGGCGCCTATTCTGTGCAAATTCTTTCATTCCATTCCTCTTTCATGCCTCTCGTACTTTCATTCTTCATACCATGGTTCTTCTTGCATACGTCTTCTTGTATACAGTGGGTGGGACTCCCACTTTGTTTAATTACTTAAAGGCAACTTTATTTATTTAGTGTAAGGTTAAAAGAAAAAGTGCTACATATACAAGAATACAAAAAGTGCTGTTGATCACAGTAAAATATGCAAAAAGTGCTGCAGATCACAGGTAAGGTACAGAAGTGCTGTTTATCACAGGGAATATCACAATATAAATAATGCCTTACATTTAGGGATGAGAAGCACAACAGTGCTTTTCACCATACAGACAATCTGTTTTCTTAGGTACTACCCCAGTGCAGGGTTCGTCATTGCAGTTTTGTGCGTGCTATTCTATGCTTCTTACAAATATTCTTATAATACTAGTGAAGCATAGTGCTGCTTCAACTTCGGTTTCGTGCAATGACGGTGGAGGCCACATTAACACAGTACACCAGGAACTTTTCCCTGTGTTGCTTACTCATGAGCCCATGCAGGCTCTCCTTCGTCAGTCTCCTGTCCAGCTCACATTCGAGTTGGTAGCGTTCCCTGATAAATAACGGACAATCTACAAGTATGTGCTGGACAGTCTCTGCCACGCCTGGATCGCAGACGCACGATGGGTTATCCTTACACTTGAAACGATTCAAGTATTCAGAGAACCCGCCGTGCCCCGTCAAAACCTGCGTGAGAACGCCTGTGGGCCGCACCTGTTTTATAATACGGAAAGCCGCTATGGCATCCGGAAGAAACATTTTCGTCACAGAAGCTGTCTCGCCCGACACATATCTTCGGTTCCATTCATCAAGCGATTCCAAACGGATCTGTCGCTTGATAAATGATACCGGACACTGGTCGTAGTCCGGCTTCCTCCGTAACGACAATGCTGCCTTCTTTGCCAACTCGACCGCTCGCTCATTCCCCGGCAGGCCCGCGTGGGCCTTGATCCAGAACAAAGACACAGCTTTGCTCTGGCCCAGGGCTTGAGCCAAATTGGCGCGCGCGCGAACTGCCAGGGGATGGAGAGAGCCATGGCTTGCAAGCGTCTGCAATGCTGACATTGAGTCACTGTACAAACCATAGCTCGTCTCTTGCCGCGTAAGGATCACGTCCGTCGCTTTGCAGATGGCCAGGAGTTCCGCCTGGTAGACTGTGCAGTACGCCGCTAAGCTAAGTTTGAGGTTCCGGACTTCGCCTTCATTATCCCAAATGGATAATGCGGCCCCGACCTTCCCCTCAATCTTGCTGCCGTCGGTGAAGATTCGCACCGCCTGCACATTGTTGCTGTCTAGCAACTGTTGGTCTGTCAGGCACATGAACTCCAGGGGCATCTGTGTAGCTGGATGAGGAGCCTCTGCAAACCTTACCGCACCTTCGATCGCCCTATCTCCTGGCACATACCGGAATGGCCCTCTCCTCGCTTCATACAGGGCGGCTGCCTCCTGTATGCGCAGATCTAGAGGTAGTATTCCGGAAAGTACCAGTGCCGAGTTCAGGGAGACAGTACGGTAAGATTTACAGATCTTCTGGACGAATCCTCTTTGGACCGAGCCTAGCTTCTTCCGTATTCCCAGCTTCTTCGTAGCGGGAGCCCAGGCTGCGGCCGCGTACGCTATTATGGGCTCAATCATAGCAGTGTAGATTGTGTGTATGATCTGTGCGTCCAATCCCCAACTCACTTTAGCGGCGCGGGACAGCTGCTTATAAATGTTAACTGCCCTCCTGCAGACGTTCGCGGTGTGCTCGTTGAAGGTGAGCTTCTCGTCTATGGTTAGACCCAACAACTTCATCTTCTTGACCATACCAATGTCGACCCCGGCCATGCTCAACCTTGGGGTATCATACTTGCGCTTGTTGGTTACGACCATCGCACAGGTTTTGTGCGGTGCGAACCTCAGCTTGTTTCTGACGCCCCAACTCTGAACATGGGCGAGGGCTGCATTTGCAGATGTTGAAACTTCGGTCGCTGAGTCCCCATCCAGAACCAAGACGATATCATCGGCGAACGCCTGCGCGAAGATGCCGCGATGAACTCCAATTCCTTTAATAGTGGGTCTAGAATGAGATTCCACAGGATGGGACCACCTATTGACCCTTGAACACAGCCCTTGCTAGTCACTCGCGTGCATTCCTCCCCAGCGTAACGAACCTTGACTTTCCTACTGTCGAGGTAGCTGTCTAGCAGCCTTCTTATGTTCACCGGGCACTTTTCCTCAGCCAGTCTGACCTTGATGGCTGGCCACCAAGCACTATCAAAGGCCCCCTCTATATCCAGTGAAACCAGGACAATTAGCTTCTTCAGCCTCAACTTGTCCTGTACGTGCTTCACTAGCGTATAGAGGGCGTCCTCAGTGCTTCTCTGGGGCATAAATCCAAACTGGCGAGTACTAAACCGCGGTACAAGCTGCCATTTTAAACGCGCTACTACCATCCTCTCCAGGACCTTCCCCAAAACCGGCAGTAGACCTATTGGTCTGTATGCCTTGGGGTTTAGGTAATCGTCCTTGCCCAGCTTTCTGAGGACCACGACTGTGGCCTCCTTCCAGATGTTTGGGAAGTGTGCCAATACAAGGCACTTATTGTAAAGGGCAAGGAACGCCTCCAGGTCCTGGTGGATCGCTCGACTGCAGATATCAGACGTCAGTCCATCCCCTCCTGGTGCCTTTTTGGGATTGAAACCTGCCACGGCGGTCTTCAGATCCAGCGAGGTAAATGGTGGGTCATGATATTCATCATGAGCCCACTCATTTACTCGACTGGCTGCTTCTCTAATTCGCCTGTGGTCAGCGTTGTCCTGGTCTACTCTGTCTTCGGGGTAGAACGTATCTGCGAGTAGGGCGGCCGATTCACTTGGGTTGAGAAATACACCATCGCTGCAAAGGGTCAGTTCCTCCTGTCTTCTGGCGGTCCTACCAATCACCCTGAAGATTCCCTCCCAGACCCCTTCCCGATCCTGTTTCCGGCAGAACTCCTTCCAACTTGCGAATTGGGCGCTCTTCGCTAGCATCTCGTACTCTTCTTTGGCCTTCAGGTACTCGTCTACGACCATCGCTCGGCGGACCGGCGCGGCATTGCGGATGCGGTTCTTCAGTCTGGTAAACTCCTTCTTCTTCACAGTGAGCTCCTCGGACCACCACGGACAATTAATTTTAATTTTTCTATTTGTTTTAGGAATGGCATCTTCGCATGCTTGTTCTATGATTTTACTATATTTTACTACTATTTCCTCTAAGTCTTGTTTACTATTTATTTCTTGTATGCTATTTAAATTTACGTTACTTTCAATTTTAGTTTCCCCCAATTTTACTCTAAATGATTCCCAGTCCGCTTTTCTTGTATTAAATTTTCTTGTTGTTCTAGTTATATTCATCCCTTTTTCCCTTTTTACATTAATGTTGAAGAATATAGTGTTATGGTCCGAGGATATTGCTCCTGTATCGACCCGCCAGCCGTCCACCAGGTCAAAAAGGTCGAGCGAGCATGCCGTGACGTCCAAATGGCTTTTATACACTCGACCACCTCTGACTGTGTCAAATGTGGGAGCGTCACCAGTGTTCAGTACCTGAAGCTCTAAGTCTTCCAGGGTTCCGGACATTTCCTCGCCCTTGGGGTCTTCGATGATGCTACCCCACCAAGGACTCTTGGCGTTCGCGTCGCCGCCTATAAGCAATCTACCGGTGGCCACTTCCGATTTGATCTGGGTCAACTGGTCCAGGTATGGCCCTATAAGTTGGTCTGGCTCGAAGTAGTAAGATACTACTGCGATCTCCCAAGCTTTGGTCCGGATCCCCACCACAACGATGTTGTGGTGAGTTTCGGGTAGGGAATGACATCCAGGTCATCATCAAAGACGGCAATTGCCGCCTTTACCCTCCCACTTCCTTTCAACCTCGCACTGGTAGATTCGCGAACCTCGGTAGTTCTTCATACCTCGAGCCCCTCCCACGTACGGCTCCTGGATAAGTGCCCATGCGATCTTCCTCTTACTGGCCTCTAAAAAGAGTTCGGTCGTTGCCAGGTCCTTTCGTTGTAGGTTTGCTTGGGCCACACGGTATGGTCTTGCGTTTTGTTGGGCAGAAGTCTCCGGGGCGCCCTTAGCAGTACGCTATAACAGAACGGGCTATTGCATCCCACCTTTTTCTAACTTGACACTCCGAGCTGAAAGCGTGGTGGTTGGCGCTGTCAATCCTCGCGCGCGTGCAATTGCAACACTTTGGAGGTAGGCCAGCGGCCCAGTCCGCGCACTCCGTCCTCATGTGGGGACCGCCACAGTGGCCGCACTTTGGCACAGATTCTGTGCAAAGGCGTCGGCTATGCCCATACCCGAGGCAGAGCGAGCATTGGACCAGCGGGGATTGATCCTCGACCGGTGTTGTTTGCTGATGACACATCTTTGATATTTAAAATAGATCGGCGGTCACAAAATCTTGATGATGTGAATAACTCGATTCATCAGGTCCAAAATTGGTTCACGGCAAACAATTTGGTACTAAATGAAAAAAAAACCAAATGTATTAGATTCACATTGCCGAATGTTAGAAGTAGCGAATGCGACATCATATTGAATGGCGAAAAGCTGGACTTTGTAAATCAAACAGTTTTCCTGGGAATCACTTTAGACGACAAATTGCAATGGAGTTCTCACATAACATCTCTTGCGGGTCGGCTGAGCTCGGCCGCTTATGCTGTTAGAAAGATAAGACAGTTGACGGATGTGGAGACCGCGCGTTTGGTCTATTTTAGTTACTTTCACAGCATTATGTCATACGGTATTTTATTGTGGGGCCGAGCGGCTGACATTGAATCCATATTTATATTGCAAAAGAGAGCTATCAGAGCCATATATAATTTAAGTCACAGAGAATCTCTTAGGGAGCTATTTAAAAATATTAATATTATGACAGTTTCTTGCCAATTCATTTATGAAAATATCATGTATGTAAGGAAAAATATACATCTCTTTAGTAAGGTCAGTGATAGACACAATTGTAATACGAGAAATAAAGATAAGTTAGATCAACCATCTTATAGACTAGCAAAAGTACACTCATCTTTCATGGGGTACTGTGTTAAATTTTATAACAAAATACCTTGTGATATATTAAAACTAAATGAAAGTAAATTTAAAACTTTAGTTAAAAGCACACTTTGTAAACAAGCATATTACAAATTAGATGATTATATTCAAGATAAGAATGCTTGGCAACATGTTGGTCCCGCTCCGTAGGGCAATCTTTGGTGTGGACAAAATCAAATTTGCTAATTTGTATTCCTATTCATAGTTTTTGTATTCTTAGGTTATTTTTTATATTTTTTCCAGAATTTGACTCACACAAGGTTCCGTTGTTGTTGAATTAGGTATTTTACCTATGTTTGCAATATTTGTAAGTATGTGAGAACCATGTTCCTATTTATAAAACTAATGAATTTACCTGTTAGTGCTTTTATTACTTTATACCTGTACGTTGTATAGTGGGTAGTGCTATTTTTGGGTGCATCGTCCTCACATATATGAATTTATTAATGTAAGTAAACTTTGTAAAACATATTTTTTTAAAAAAGAGTAAGTATGGAGTTTCTTGTGCGTTCTTCTCCATAACAAGCTACTTTCCGAATGCACGGTAGAGTCAGTTTTTATTACTTGTACATTTTTATTAACATTTAATTTTTGACGTTCAAAAGTGCCGCTTATTGGCCTAATTGAAATAAATATATTTGACTTTGACTTTGACTTTGACCCTCACCCGCTGGAACTCCACGTGCACCGACCCAACCTCGAGCATGCGTCGCCAAACCTCTATGGCGACCCTCATCACTACGTGACACTAGGGTAGGTTAACCTACCCTAGGTAGGGTAGGTAGGGTAGGTAGGGTAGGTAGGGTAGGTAGGGTAGGTAGGGTAGGTAGGGTAGGTAGGGTAGGTAGGGTAGGTAGGGTAGGTAGGGTAGGTAGGGTAGGTAGGGTAGGTAGGGTAGGTAGGGTAGGTAGGGTAGGTAGGGTAGGTAGGGTAGGTAGGGTAGGTAGGGTAGGTAGGGTAGGTAGGGTAGGTAGGGTAGGTAGGGTAGGTAGGGTAGGTAGGGTAGGTAGGGTAGGTAGGGTAGGTAGGGTAGGTAGGGTAGGTAGGGTAGGTAGGGTAGGTAGGGTAGGTAGGGTAGGTAGGGTAGGTAGGGTAGGTAGGGTAGGTAGGGTAGGTAGGGTAGGTAGGGTAGGTAGGGTAGGTAGGGTAGGTAGGGTAGGTAGGGTAGGTAGGGTAGGTAGGGTAGGTAGGGTAGGTAGGGTAGGTAGGGTAGGTAGGGTAGGTAGGGTAGGTAGGGTAGGTAGGGTAGGTAGGGTAGGTAGGGTAGGTAGGGTAGGTAGGGTAGGTAGGGTAGGTAGGGTAGGTAGGGTAGGTAGGGTAGGTAGGGTAGGTAGGGTAGGTAGGGTAGGTAGGGTAGGTAGGGTAGGTAGGGTAGGTAGGGTAGGTAGGGTAGGTAGGGTAGGTAGGGTAGGTAGGGTAGGTAGGGTAGGTAGGGTAGGTAGGGTAGGTAGGGTAGGTAGGGTAGGTAGGGTAGGTAGGGTAGGTAGGGTAGGTAGGGTAGGTAGGGTAGGTAGGGACAAATACAAATATTTCATGTAGAGACTGTAGAGACTGAAGTCCTGACAAATGATAACTACCAAACAAAGTCCATTAGTCTCCACGACAAACATCAATAATTCCCAGTGATCCAAGTTACTCGTACGTCTAAGCTATCGACCTATCGAGCAGTATCTTAATATCACGTCAAATGATACAATAATGTCACTCGTTCCACTTGCCTTCTTTTGACGTTCGTTCGACCGGGCAATTCGTTCATTGTTTCTTTTCATTCACTCACTCCCGGCCGTTGAATGAACGAGTCTGTTGAACGGGTCGGCTCAAAGACAACTCTTTTGTCGTCGAGATGAAAAAGCTACGATTGGAAATGTCATTTTATGTTCTGTCCGTGTTAAAATGGAGTTTCTGCACTTTTTGTAAGTGAAAGAAAGAATGCAATTGGCGTAAGAATGGGACGTTTAAGAAAGTCTTTGAATGCCAGGAAGTTTGTTACAGGAATTTATTTTAATTATGTTGCGGAAAATCACGGTTTTGTGTTAAAAATTTGTGAAATAGATATTTATTAACAAGATTAGAAGATTGCTGGGATACCGTACGATGGCGATATCTTAAGTATTTACTCAGTAGTAATATTTGATAAAAATCGGTCTTGAAGTATTTGATCCTCTTACAGCTGGTCAGCGCAAGGTGTCATATTCGGTCCCAAGTTCTGATAGGGTTATTTATAGGTACTCATTAAAAATTGTAATCCAAGAAAAATCAATAGAACTTTTCACAATTTTCCAAACTTGTTAAAGGCTATGTTATTATGTGCCACGTTAAAAATTCTCTACAAAATCGTAGGGAAGCTCCTGGTTTTTGATTTTCGCCCGTTTTGGAGGATTAGGTGTCCGGCCAAAGTAAGCGATGGAATCGTTTAGTCAGTACGTGCCGTCGCCCATATCCCACGGCTGTAAGGTTTTAAATCTTTTATACTTATCCCGAACTTGGGAATATACCCGGCATTTTATTACAGGTTGCCTTTTTTTCAGTGGCGAAATCTAATCGTGTGTGCTAGCTTATAAGATGGAGAAAATTTTCAGGCTGTTATGTTTTGTCTTATTTTGTATCTGTCTTGAACTCACCGGGAGTTGACTTCCTAGAAGGACAAACAGTGATGTTCTTCAGATATGCCAGGTACGCAGACTCATAACCGGCGCGCGTGTATGATCAGATAAATAAATAAATAAAAAGCCCTTTATTTCTTATCCTTCCTAAGTTACTAAACAATATTTTCTCATTTTTTTACCTTTACCTCTTAATACTATCACTTAAATATTAGATATATAACACTAACTTAGGTACTACTTTCTATTTTCTATGTATTACTTATCTAATCTAATCTCTTATTAGGGATAGGAACCCCTTCTCGGGTATAGGCCTCCTCCAGCTTGTTCCATTTATCTCTATCGGCAGCATCTTTTATCCATTGTTTTCCAGCAGTACTGTCATCTGTCCAGCGTTTTTTAGGCCTCCCTTGTCGTCTCTTGCCGCTGGGTCCTGTCCACCGAGTTGCCTCTATGGTCCATCTCTTGTCATTGTAGCGGGCTAGGTGTCCGGCCCATTTCAACTTGAGCTTAAGCGCATAATGCAGAGCATCAGTCGATCAGATATATGAACCAAAAGCAAAAAGAATATGTAAAGATCGTAGCAGGTGGCGTTCTGTAGTTCTTACCCCCGTAGGAAAATGGCATGAGTGTATGGCCTAATTATAGCTCAGCTCAAGCTACAAACCACGCAATAAATAACGTACACGTAAACATTATCAAGAATTTACGTTCATAAGTCAATTTCAATTTGTAAGCACCATAACCAAAACGGCCGCGGCGACGGCGGGCGAGTGCAACTCTTTGGCAAAAGTGCAGTTAAACTGCAAATGAATGGGCCCGTTAATTTAATTTAATCGCTTTATTCAATTAATTGCCAAAGGTAGCGCAAAAACGATTTTGCCTTTATTTTTAAAGGCCCACCTCCCTACTATGACTATCATTGATATAATGAATCCGTTGTGTGAAAGAGATAGTGCTATTCGTCCTGAATAACACCGTCTCTTTCTCACAACGGAATCATGTTGGGATTGGTGATTCTTGATGACCTATTTACCTGAATTGCCAACAGTAGAGCACACAGCCAATTGCTTGGACCTTCTGCTGACAACAGATCCAGACAGATACTAAAATGCCTAAGGCACTAAGTCCGCCTTTGTACTTGTGCATAAAGTTTTATAAATAAATACTCAGTGTCGATATCTTCACCTTTGGGTAGTACCGACCACTGTCTGGTGAAGTCTGTGTCCATCTACTCCCCGCCCGATCCCAGCCCAAGAGCCATCCGGTGGGTAAGGCGGTACATGTCAGCAGATTAGGATGTGATGCGATCTTTTTTCGCATTCTATCCTTGGCAGCCCACTTGCTTCTCTTCGGACGATCCACCGTCATGCGCTGACGCTGTGACTGACGTGTTGCGTCGGGGGATGGAGTACTATATTCCATTCTCTGACGTAGCAATGTCTAACGTCGACCGACCATGGTTTGGAGTCGAGTATAACAACGCCAACGCGGTAAAACACAAGGCCTACCAGGCATGGGTTGACGCTCGAACGCGCAATGACGTGTGTCAGAAGAAGAGAGCCTTCAACATGGCTGCCAAGTCCTGCAAAAAGGTGATGCGAAGAGCACGGTTTGACCACATTAGCAGAATCGGGAACAAACTTGCTTCTTACCCAGCAGGAAGAAAAGTGTTTTGGTCCCTGGCTAAGTCGGTCGAATCAAATTTCTATCGCCCCTCACTACCACCACTGCTGAAACCTGACGGGTCAGTAGCCCACTCCGCTGAGGAGAAGGCAAACTTGTTTGCTTTGCGGAATCTTCGCATCTGAATTCTGATGGCGCGCAGCCTCCTCCTTTTCGAAAGCGAGTGGCCCTGATGGGATACCAATAATTGTACTTAAAACCTGTGCGCCTGAATTGTCTCCGATCTTGACACGCCTATATCGCCTTTCGATAGAGACTGGAAAAGTGCCAAAGGCTTGGAAGCAAGCCAACGTACAGCCCGTGCCCAAGAAGGGCAGTCGAGCTGACCCGGCCAACTACAGACCCATATCTGTAACGTCCATCCTCTGTAAGAATATGGAACGTGTGCTCAACGGTAAGCTCCTGGCATACCTAGAAGCGAACGACTTCCTCAGTGACCGCCAATACGGCTTCCACCGAAATCGGTACACTGGGGATCTTCTAGCGTATGCCATTCACATCTGGAGTGAGGCCATCGAGAGACACGGAGAAGCGCTAGCCGTCTCCCTCGACATCTCGAAGGCTTTCGACAGAGTCTAGCACGAAAGCCTCATTGGTAAGCTTCCTTCATTCGGTTTGCCCGGTGGTCTGTGTGATTGGATTGCTGACTTCCTGAGAGATCGATCCATTCGAGTGGTTATCGATGGCTGCACGTCGGACCACTTGGATATTAATGCCGGGGTCCATCAGGGGTCGGTACTCTCAGCAACTTTATTCTTGCTGCACATTAACGATCTGCTAAAACCCGGCACCTTTGGGTATACAGATGACAGCACTGTTGCTGAGAGATACTTGTCTAACGCTCGTGCTACCGGGCCTCAGATCCAGTCTCTCCGGGAGGCCATGGTGGAGCGCTTGAACTTGTCCTTGCAGTTGCAGGCAGTCTCCGAGTGGGGCGATGCCAATCTGGTCAAGTTTAATGCTGCTAAAACCCAGGCATGTCTTTTTTCCGCTAAAAAGAGCCAATTTCACCCGGCCCCAACTTTCCGAGATGTAACCGTGCCAATAGCTGACCATCTTGAGCTTCTTGGCGTTACGTTGACATCGACTCTCAATTTTGGCCCGTATATTGAGGCAAAAGCTCAGCATGCTGCCAAAAAGCTGGGGATCCTTGCGAAGGTGAGAAGGTACTTCACGCCAGAACAGCTGCTCAGCTTGTATCAAGCGCAAGTTCGATCATGCATGGAGTACTGTTCTCATCTCTGGGACGGATCTGCCAAATACCAGCTTGATGCACTAGAGGCGATCGAAAAGCGGGCCAAGAGGCTTATTGGCAACGATGCACTGGTCGCCCCAAAGCTCCAGACCCTCGAACATCGACGCCGAGTTGCCAGCCTGTCGGTTTTTTTATCGGTTACATTTCGGGGAGTGTGCGACGGAACTGCACAATTTGATTCCACCTAGCCCTTTCCATCATCGGACTACAAGACATAGGCCATGCGCCATCGCCATCGATACATGGTGGACATCCCTCCCATACGCACAAAGCGTTTTGCTAATACTTTCATTGTGCACACAGCTAAGGAGTGGAACTCTCTTCCGAAGTCTTTGTTCCCTGATAGCTACAACCTTGGGGTTTTTAAGTCAAGAGTGAATAGGTTTCTTCTAGGTAAGCGTGCTTCACCGTAGATCGCATCATCGCTTAATATCAGGCGAGATAGTGGTCAAACGCGAGCCTATAAATTATATAAAAAAAAGTAGTGAAGTACAGTTTATTATAACAGGTAATCAAGTTATTTTCAAAGATACTTTTCAATCCGTTCATTGTGGACAAAACTCCCATAGTTCAGTGTCGCTACACATAAACTATTTGTATGAACACTGCTTCGGGCCATTTCTACCTATATAGGGATACTGAACCATTTAAGTTAAAAGAAAATCTTTTCGAAGTTGCCTTTCAAGACACCCATTCAAAGAGAGAACCATTCCACACCGGAAACCACACGCTCAAACGAAGCATCATTATAATATTTTCCTTCTACGTATAATAAGCAAAATAATTCAATAACCTTCCTCTCTCCTTGGAATACCAATACAAACTCATTGCGAATTCCCGCAAAATTCTGTATTTCTTAATTATTTCCGCATAGACGACAAAAATGTCGGAACCCAAGTCAAATCACAGAATATATAGATACAGAAGGCCAACTTTATATTGCAAGCGAAAACAGTCGCACATACACAGACGCGTACGTACGGCAATCTCAAACAAATTCCGGTCGCAAAGTAGCAAGTGCGTTTGCACTCGCTGTGGGTAAAGCGTCTCTATGTATGCGTGCGTTTTCACTGATTGTTCAAAACTAACCTTCTGTTTTCTCTCTATTCTGTATTCAGGGCGTTCAGCCCGAGCGGGTGGGGCCATAAAACGGGCCACGACTGACTGATGGCAGCTGCGAAGCTTTACGAGTGCACGAACGGGGCCGATCAAAATACTCGACTCTTGAATTTCAAGTTTGCCAATGAAGTTAGCGATTGATTAACGGCTTCAAACTTCTGTTCTGGTAGGTAAATAGGGTAATTTATACTATCTGTGCTGGGTAAGTTATACATCGGTACGATGCTCTCTTTTTTTAGATAAAAATAGTAATTAGGTAAGTTTATAACATATGAAACTATCTAACGCCTCAGGGAAAGGCTTTATTTTGTTTTCTCCATGTATCGTATTAGTGCGAAGAAGACTGACTGGCCAGCGAGCAAGCGGTGGACCTATCTTCAGCCGTCACGGCCTACTAGAAACTGGCCATTAAGCAAATAACACCGCTTGTTTCATGGCCCACCGCTATGACTTACTTACAAAGCCTATAGCATGGATTTGATTGGTGTAAAAGCTCATGGTCCACGTGCAAGGCTTGTCAAACGTGTCCTCACAGGAATATAGCCCACGGCAGACAACTTGGTGACTTGTAAAGTTTACGTGATAGTCTTTATAAGGCAAAGTTCTTGAGAGCTATCGTAGGTTACACAGATTTTAGAGAGGAAATTGGCAGGGTTTCTAAGCGAGCATATTCAGGGCGAAACATTAATAGCTGTGTATGGGTCCAGATCCAGATATCCAAAAAGGAGACTTAGCGTGCAGGGCCTTTTTAGATTTATAAAAAATATACTTAAGGGTCGTTCATTTTCATTTGATCGGCGGCTTGACGCAAAATGACATAAAGAGGCAAATCTGACGAAGAATTTGTGGGTTATCCCTAAATCTAATGACATCAAAAAAAATTAAATCGAAGTTTAAGTATCTCAGCTATAAAAACTTTGCCCTGAATATGCTTGCTCAAAAACCCTGTCAGTTCCTCCTCTACACAATAGCTTTTTCTTTATTTGGTTAGCTCAGCTGAAGGCACTTAACATCTAGTGCGGGCAAAAAACGGACCACTGAAAATAAAATCTTCAACAAAATCACCAGTTAATGGTGAACAAACACGACACTTTGGCAGATGGATTGATTGATCTTCTTTTGTTTATCCTTTAGTTACCTTTAACACGCCACTACATCTAAACGAGGCGACTTATTATTAACTGGAAATAACCTGGGAAAATAACAAATAAAAAAAATTAAATCCAAAGCCCCTAACATTTTTTTTTTTGTAGACACGCTTCAATCAACAACCTATCGAACACGTAATTATGACAAGACTAGCTTCTGCCAGCGGCTTCGCCCGCGTGAATGTCGAAAATTATCTCGAGGGAACATATTCCCGGGATAAAAAGTATTCTATGCCATTCCAGACTACAATCTTTCTATGTGCCAAATTTCATCCAGATCCGTCCAGCTGTTTGAGCGTGAAGACGTAACAAACATACACACTCACAGACTTTCGCCTTTATAATATTAGTGTGATATCTTGCAAAAATACCCCGATTCAAACAGTAAAACATCCATTACTTTAGAACGGCTTAACCGATTTTCATCAAACATAACTAAAAACACTCCCGATAATGTCACCTTTCAAACAAAAAAAACTAATTCAGAATCGGTTCATTCGTTTAGGAGCTATGATGCCACAGACAGATACATACATGCACAAATACACAAACACACATATATACAAATACACAAACACACAAGTACACACGTCAAACTTATAACACCCCTCTTTTTTCCGTCGGTATCAAATAAATCAAATTCGCGCTGCATATTTTTATTTCCCATCAACAACAGAATCAATAAGCATCCTCGTGCCAAAAACAGCCTGATCTACCTTGAAGTGTCTAATTCAATGAGCGAGTGCCGAAGAGCCGGCCACGCTGGGTGTCTTACAAAATTCCATTTCAAATAAAGTCATTACGCACGCCCGAAATCCCTTGGAAAACTGTGAATAATGACTGGGAATTATACTGTGTTTTATGCCTCCGCTCCACCGGGCCACAGAGGGGAGAGGAACGAATGTCGGGGGCAGGGCAGGACAGGCAAATTTTAACGAATTACTGGAAAGATTGGAGCTTTTGCCTGAAAGAATTGGTGTGTGAAATTAGATTGTTGGTTTGGGAAGCTTCACATCAGTTTATTATAACAAAGATGGTGGGACGGTTTCGTGGCTGTATAGAACATTCCGGTTACTACTGGTTACTATGACAAATTAGGTATTCTAGGACAACATCAAATAGACTCCTAATTAAAACGTATAACCTCTCAAATAGCTAAGTTAAAATGTGATTGATAGATACCTAGAATACACTTTGTAACCAAAAATTGGAACACAAAGTTATTACAATATAAAGGATACCAGTTACAGGAAAAACGCATTCGCATTTCCTTAAAAGGGGCCATTGCACTTAATATTATAAAAAAAAGGTTTTAATATAGCACCAACCATAAGATCGCTAAACAAATGTTACACTCTGTATTATTTATTATTAATATTATTGCATATATTACTAATATTATAATTGCGAAAGTTTGGATGGATTGCTGGATGTATGTTTCTTACTCAATCACGCCAGAATGGAATCAGAATCAGGAGAAAATTTGGCCCAGAGGTAGATAATAGTCGTCCTTGGGATGATAAAACACTTTTCACGCGGACAAGCGAAGCTAGTTGCATATATGTTTATGGAAAACAAAAAACTTGCCTTACACAATCAGTGTACAATTCCAAAAATGCATTTGCCTCACAAACTTCTCTCCTCTCTTAATTAAACCAGCACGACCCCACCCAAACAAAACACTTTAAAATTATAATCATCAAAATGCTTCACTCACAAACGAAGCAACATTAAAAAAATATATCCTTAATTACTTAATTTTTTTACCGACGGTATATTTGGGTTCAAAGTTATCAAGGAGGGAGAGACCATCAGGGAAGCCGTGTAATTATCAAATGAGATTTTTATCTCGCTGTTAATATCTTTAATTTAATCGCTCGGTATTCATGCTGGCCTGGTACTGGGGGGGTTAGTATCTGATGCGTTTTGGATGGTGTGTTTAGAAGAACTATAAGGGACAATATGAGCATGCCTACTGTAAGTAAAGGTAAACACGTTCATTACCCTGATGTTTTTATACTTAGTTTGTACTTGTGGGCATCGATTGCCTTCCATATAAATAAAGCGGAAGGAGACGTAAAATTACACAATAAAATGAATAGCACGATAGAAAAATCCTGGATTCCCTTTGGCAGAGTCTGAGAGGGAACTTGTTTCCAAACCTCCACAGTAAGCAGTAGCTGTAAAGCCTATTGCAATAGCTCTTGTCGTCAAAGCACCCAAGAACTCAGAAAAAAAACCCATAGGTACCTAAGAAAACGGTAGTAACAAATAACAACAACTGCAAAAACCTTGTAAATAACTGAACACAAAAATAGAGAACACCCAATCCAAAACGTATAAATAAAACCAATACCTGGGAATAGAACACGTTACACAAATAGTTGAGTCGGGGTATCAACAAATTCTTTCAGAATCCAATATACCTATGAGGCGCCGATATATCATGCGAAACATTATACATCACTTCGACTATTTTATCCGTTCCTATTCCGGACATCGTATGCAGAATAGTGTTCGAGAAACTTTGCCTTGGAAACATACGAGTGGGAGAATTATGGAAACAAGACTGGTGATAGGGTCCGTAAATAAGTGTTAGTGTTATCATCATCTACCTATTTGTTTGAAACTATTTAGCCGTATGATAAGTTTAAACACTGATTAGCAGATTCTTGATACAAATCAATGGAGAATTTGAATTTGTAGCCTGCTTATTAGTATTTAAACTCACAAAATATCATATGGTTGGAATTTTTCGCTTTGGGGTTGTGATTCTATCATATTTTTGCATAAACCAATTTTAGCTTAGGAGTTTTAGTGGATTCATGCCTCTATTCAGGCGTATATTCTTAGGCTTTTAATTGCTTTATTGCAACCCGGTTAGAGCCACCATCTGAAAACTGATATTCAATATCAGACTGCTAACACCTTCCGCTATATATCACCGGATTTAAATTTATAATCGTCTCTTGTGACGCAGGTTTCTGCAGCGTTATCATAGAGAATTCTTGTACCTTAGTTGTTGTATACCTTAACCCAATATAAGTTTGTAGAAATTCAAGCACCAAAGTGCCTCTACAAAAAAATCAATGGTCCCGAAAACCTCAGGAGCAATAAGTCCCGTATATTACCTTCCAGCGGACCCTTCTCAACTGCCTGTTATCAGTATATTTCCACCCAGGCTACCGTGCATGTCGCGGCCACTACCTACCACACATACCTCCCCTCACCGAGCAAAAACCACCCCTTTCACAATCACAAAAGGTTCACGTGAACTGCAGAGGTAAGGTGGTAGATGCATAACAAGTTGGACCGAGGTTGCCAACAATTCACGGAGTCCATTCGTGGCGATCGCTGTTATTATATTTTTGTAAGATATTTGATAAATTTCAACGTTTTTATTGTTGTTTGTATTGTAGAGAATTTGTTTATAAAATACCTTTGTTGTCTTGGTGGATGATACAAATATGTAGTTCAGAGACATCTTGATTTTCTCTCTTTGTACAATAGAAAAAAAAGGAAGAATGAAAACTGGCTGTTTTATAGTCTTAGAATCTTTCAGTTATGTCGTTTATTGTCGGTTATCTTCTGTAGCTATACTGAGGCAAACTTGGCCATTCTATTCATGTAAGTACCAGCTATGATGGAGCTATAGAATATATTCGAACGATGATGATGACTTAGATCGCTTTCTCTACTTAGTCAAAATCCATCAGACCAACAATTTACCACGATATTTCTACAGAAACTTTGTGGAAAAAGATGAGTTGACCTTTTAAATAAATACGAGTACATTCTAAAGACATCCTTTAACTCATTACCTAGCTAAAACAAAAACTAACTTTAAAATACTCTCAACTAAGCATCAATTAAACGTTAATAAAGTAGAAAGTTAACAATTCGTAATACAATTGGCTCAGTTAAAGCTACTAAGTTAATCGCCGGTTACAGTCGTTGCTGG
This sequence comes from Anorthoa munda, assembly GCA_945859665.1. Lineage (NCBI taxonomy): Eukaryota > Metazoa > Arthropoda > Insecta > Lepidoptera > Noctuidae > Anorthoa > Anorthoa munda. The sequence goes on along the minus strand of OX243908.1, from coordinate 30,263,041 downwards.
CAGCCGCCCAGCCGGCCAGGTAACCACGGTAATCATTACTACACTTTGTTTTGTTAAGAGTTACATTAAAAAGAATTTGGTCGTATTTAAGCAAAATGCCGGGAATTTAAAAACGGTAAGTATTAAATTTATGGACATTGTTTCTCAAAACCCTCCAGTATATTACTCATTTGATATCTCATTCAAATACATGTCCGTCCAGCTAATCGATCTTCATAACCAATTAAAACGAGCAATAATCCAACCAATGTAATAGCAACCGGAAATAATGCCAAGGGTACGTACTTCTGGAATAAAAATGTCCGTCTTCTGTATAAGGACATACCTACGATATGTCCTTTTCGAAGATTCAATCTATATATATACCAAAATTCATCAGAATTGCTTTAGCGCTTTTGGTGTGCAAACGGGACCAACAGATAGACACACAGAGTCACTTTCGCAAATATGGATTACCCATCGCTTGCTTTGGTGTCGTTTCCAAATATCACTGCAATAAGATCTTCGTCTTTCAACAAATTGATACTAAGAAGGGTTTCTAAAAGTAAACTGCAGGTAGAGATTGTTACCTTTCCACTTCCATAATACCTTATTCACCACCAACGATATCCACAGGGCAAGCTCATCTACTAACCTCTCTAACTCAGCACCCCAGAAGCCTTATAATTATCTTGAACGACACCCTCCCGTCGCGTATTAACCCCTAAAGAGAAACATACACTAATTACTCCATCAGGGCGAAGGATGGAAAGTAAAACATCTTCCAAATAAAACCTATTAAAATTAGCATATGCCGCGTCCTCGGCAGTAATCACATCATAGCTGTTAATGACTTCCCAAACGTTTACCGGCTTAGTAATTAAATAAAGATTATTTTACGGCAAATTGTGAGGAATACGAGATCTGTCGGAGTTGTCCGTCAGATGTAGCTTATAGACAATTGTTTACAACAAGGATGGCGAACTAGTGGCACTCATGGCATTGAATTAGTTCGAGCTCGCCAATAATTTAATACATATTAACGAATCTATGTACATGATCCTAATCCATACCTACTTCTACTTAATATTATAAATGAGAACGCTGTTGACGTGGCTGTATTCGCGTCTAATTTAATTTAATTTTGGAATATCGATACGACGAAGAAGAAGAATGCCTAAGTAACGTTTTTTACTAGGATTTTGATGAAACTTGGCACACGGCTAGACCACGCTCCGGATTAAGTCATAGGACAGTTTTTATCTCGGCAATATGTTCCCTTGGGATAATATTCACGCGGGTGAAGGTGCTGGCAAAATCTATATATATAAAACTGGCCAAGTGCAATTCGGGCTCGCGCACGTAGGGTTCCTTACCATTATCGCAAAATTACAACAAAAACACGTTTGTTGTATGGGAGCCTCACTTAAACATTAATTTTATTCTGTTTTTAGTATTTGTTAAGCGGAAACAGAAATACATCATCTATGAAAATTTCAACTGTCTACTCAATAGCAACAACTTTGACATTTCATGAGATACAGCCCGGTGACAGACGGACAGACGGACGGATCGCGGAGTCTTAGGTATTACTAAGACTCCGCGATCCCGTTTTTATCCTTAGGGTACGGAAACCTAAAAAGCGAAAGGTCACTCACTTACTCATCACGAAATATCGAAAACCGCTTGACGTATAAAATTAAATTTGGCAAGAAGGTTCCTGAAGTGACGTAAGTGCGCACTAAGAAAGGATTTTTGGAAATTCTACCCATAAGGGGGTAAAAAGGAGGTTTAAAGTTTGTATGAAATTTCTACAGTTTGTAAAATGGACACGTGAAATTTTAAATTTACGCTCTTGATTGATAAAAAGAAATCATGTATTTATTGGTTTTTGGAAATTTATCCATAAGGGGGTAAAAAGGAGGTTGAAAGTTTGTATAAATTCCTACAGTTTGTAAGCTGGACACCTGAACTTTTAGATTTTCGCTTTTGGTTGATAAAAAGAATTCATATATTGATTGGTTTTTGGAAATTCTATTTGGAGGTGAAAAATTGTTGGGCTTATATATTTGAAACTTGGCATAAATACTAACCTAAGTAGATAATAAGTGAAGAAAACAAACCACTGACGTGATGAATGAACCCGTAGATTCAACCTACTAAAGCTTTTAAACTACAGACTATCAGCGAACACGTCCTGAATTTATTGACGTCATAAAACTATGAATAGTATTACATGATGCTCTACAGAAAATATCGCATTAGGTTCAAGTAACATTTACAAAAAATCTAAATTAGTCAGCCAATTCACGAATATGTAGTAAGTATGTAGTATATTTATTAAAAACGAAAAAAAAATTGGACCCCCTCAATATGGCGCCCAAAAGCCGCCATATTTGTATTTTCCAATTTTAATGTAGTCAGTGACACTTGCTAGGTTAAGAAGAATCGATTGACGTAAGAATCATCAAAATCGGCTAATGCGTTTGGTCTCTAGAACGCCACAAACATACATACATAGACTGATAAACACATTATCCTCATTCGGCAGTCAGGTTAATAGCATACATACAAAAACTGACGCCTTTTTCCCATGAGGAGGGTAAGCAGAAACTACAGAACGTCACTTGGTATGATCAACTAAACGCTAAAGTCACAGCATTTCTAGCTTAGTTATCACGTCTGTTATACTAAAAGCTGTCGTGCTAAAAGTAATAAAGACACTACTTGAGGATCAGCAAAACCGATTCCATCCCATTCCCCTGACATATCAGTCGTAACAGTGATTACAGTAACAGAACAGAGTGGCACGTTTACCTCAACGTGTATTGTGCGCAGTTAGAGCCACTGACAAAGGAAACTTACCCCCGCGCCGGACAACTTGCCGACACCGATGTAGGGATGCTGGAAGGGCTAGACATTTGTCATTTATTTTGGATACTTTCATGGTTACATGTAGTGGGTAGTGAGCTTACGCTTACCATGATCTTTGTGTGCTCCTTGTTGAATAGAGCTACATACAGGCTGTAGCGGAAAGGTGTCATCATATCTTTATTTTTTATTGATCTCCGTAATGTAATCTTGAGTAAAGTTTTACATTTATTTTTGTACCATTAAACATGGACGGGTTTGTGTTGGTACTCACATTCGCCGTAACAACTATATTGATCTATTCACGCAAACTAACACAGCCACTCACTAACAACTCACTAACTATTCCTTAGGTAAACATCTGCCGTTAGGAGACACAATTGTGCTTAATTAATTGATTCGTCTAAGGAGCGCGCTATTGGGGGATATAAAAACTTCATAGGCATAAATAAATGGATTTTTCATACAAATTTGTCGTCAGCTGACCAACAAAAACAAAAAAAAAATATTGCATCTCAATTTTTTTAAATATGTTTCTATGACTTCCTTGGAGAAAGTAGTTCATTAACATGAGCAGAAGCAGTTTTTAAAATATGATCACACCTTGCCGTTACACCTTGTATATGACGACATTATAAAATGCCATGGTGTAGCGATGAGGATGGATGGTAAATAAAATTGTTAAGATTAGTCGCGGTAACTTCTCGAGTTACTATAAAACTCTTTGACAAAATGAAACCCTGACATAGCCCTGGCAGTCAAATAATACGCTAGATAATTTATGTAACGCGTCATCTTTACAAGGGATAGCTTGTAAAGATAACACGCTTAATATCAGCTCACATCTACTACTTTGCTCTCGTATGATTACACTAGGCGTGTCTCTTCACTACCCACCAGCTATCACTTCAGACTACAATTTTCTTCAGCAAAATGAGATTTTCTATCCGGAAAGTCATTACGAGTGATAATGACTTATTACATTAGTGGTGTCGTTGCGCGGTGGGCTGTGCGGCGGCGACGCTGGGCGCGGCTCTAGATCGGGGCCAACTAGTTTACAAAGTCGCTACTGTCTGACTGTCTTAATTCAGTTCTGCTGTCGCAGCCTCCCAGCCGACCGCTACGCTGCGGCACCGCTGCGATTTGCCAACGATAAACTTGCGTTAAACTGTTGTTCACTAGAGTGGGACCGTTTAAAACGGAACTTTTTCAATTATTCCCCTTGTAGTTTATTGGATTCGATTCCAAGCTAGCAAGTTATTTGATTTGCAAGTTCCTGCAATGCCGCTGAAAACTTGTACAACTAGTTATGAAGAGAGATTGAGGAAAATTTCTTGAGATGCTGAGATTGTCTGCTAACAAAGACCTCACAACAAAAGTCAGTCGGTGCTGGGAAAAAGTATTTTATACTTGAGCAGCGGGTATGGACGGAGTCGTGTTCGAATTAATGTTTGAGATTGATGCGATAACATTGGGGCATTAAGCAAAATCACAAAAGTGCTTAAATAATACATTGTCTTATGTAGCAGATGCCTCTAAGTATTTATAAACGGAAGCAATACGTAAGAGTAGGTATACCCGTGTATGTGTAGCAATGTTGTACTGTGTAATGTTGTAGCAGCCGTGTACGTGTATGCGTGTTCAATGTTGTACTGTGTAATGTTGTAGTAGCCGTGTACGTGTATGCTTGTTCAATGTTGTACTGTGTAATGCTGTAGCAGCCGTGTACGTGTATGTGTTCAATGTTGTACTGTGTAATGTTGTAGCAGCCATGTACGTGTACGCGTGTTCAATGTTGTACTGTGTAATGTTGTAGCAGCCGTGTACGTGTATGCGTGTTCAATGTTGTACTGTGTAATGTTGTAGCAGCCGTGTACGTGTATGCGTGTTCAATGTTGTACTGTGTAATGTTGTAACAGCCGTGTACGTGTAAGATTTCAATGTTGTACTGTGTAATGTTGTAGCAGCCGTGTACGTGTATGATTTCAATGTTGTACTGTTTAATGTTGTAGCAGCCGTGTACGTGTATGCGTGTTCAATGTTGTACTGTGTAATGTTGTAGCAGCCGTGTACGTGTATGCGTGTTCAATGTTGTACTGTGTAATGTTGTAACAGCCGTGTACGTGTAAGATTTCAATGTTGTACTGTGTAATGTTGTAGCAGCCGTGTACGTGTATGATTTCAATGTTGTACTGTTTAATGTTGTAGCAGCCGTGTACGTGTATGCGTGTTCAATGTTGTACTGTGCAATGTTATTGCAGCCGTGTATATGTTCAATGTTCAATGTTGTACTGTGCAATGTTGTAGCAGTCGTGTACGTGTATAGAACACGTTTTATCGGTTTCAGAGTGAATTTAACATGCACTGTACGTGTACATACTTTCAAACGCATTTATATAAACCTGCGTTATTATTCTAAGGATAAACCCATAATCATTTACTTACTCAAAATATTATTTAGTTCAGCTTTTACTAAAAATAGCAGCTAACCCGGTTTACTTTTCTCCGGGTCCTCGTCAATAATGTGGAGGATAAGATAATCCGTAAAAGGAAACTTTAAGACAGTCTAGTTTTTTCAAGTTTGCCGCAGAACGTCTTGCTTCTAAAAGTGTATGAAACAATATTTTCTGATATTAAAACTGTATTTCGAATCGAGTCTCAACAAAAATTCGATTTAGTAACTTTTGTAAAACGTGCCAAAGTTTAGCCAAGTTTCGAACTGTCGTCATATCGTGGGTAGAATACATGCTCGACACGTTTGCAGCTAACTTAAACTTTATCCAGATGGAATAAAGGCTGTTTTCGATTGCCACATACGCATATACCCGTTATTATTAAGAAATATGTGATGAACATCAATGTAAATATTTAGCCAGTCGCTTCCGACGTTCATATTTACGTTTCTGTTGCTTTGAAATTATATATAACACACGTATGTTATTTATACACTACTTATATTTGATGAGAAATTCGTAAGATGGCTCAGTAATCTTTATATATAAATCAAAGTCGGGTTAGTTACATCATTTATAACTCGAGAACGGCTCGACCGATTTTCATAATTGGTTCGATTTATCTCTTTCCCCAATAACAGAATAACTATTAAAACATCGGAAAATTTTACGAAAAAATAAACATTAAAAAAATTCATTTTCCCATTCGTTTAGCGAACACAGCGTCATCACTGATACATGACAGAAACAAAACACGGACAAAAGTGAGCATAGCGTTGTGTGCAGGTTCCGGTAATGCAGTTAATGCAGCAGATGAAATGATGATTTGTTTTTATTTATTTTTTTGGTGCAAAGAAACTATAAAAACGTGCAAAAAGATACTATAAAACAAACCTTCACTGTATTTACCCTATCGCCGTGAAACAGAACCGAACGAGAATGATGGACAAAAGATTATCGGTTTTATCAGACGAAAAACGCTAGTTACGTTGGCACGGTTTTGTACGGCATGAGGAGGAGATATGATCTGTATGCTAGTATTATATTATCTGTGACTTTAGGTAGGAAGCCAGTTAACGAGAGACAAGCCGCGGGCACAGCTAGTTAAAAATATATCTGCGATTTTTACTTTGAACATCATCAAATCAGGTTTAAGTCAAGAGTGAATAGATTACTTCTAGGCAAACATGCTTCACTGTCGACCACATCATCGCTTACCATCAGGTGAAATAAAGGGTCAAACGTCCGCGTGGTAATAATTCTACTCGCTATATCTTTATAAATTACTAGCTGTGTCCGCGGCTTTGCACTCATCAACTGCCTACCCTACTTATCTACCTACCTACCCACCCTACTTACCTACCTACCTACCCACCCCAACTAACCTACCTATAAACACTACTTACCTACATACCACCTACCCTTTTTACCTTGTTACCTACCCTACCTACCTAACATTTTTTTTTATGGTCATTCTTCCGCGGAGAATCTTAACTCTTATGATTGATTTGAGATATCACTTTCTATTCAGAAAATGACATCAAATGGACAACACCATCTATCGAATATAGAGGCCAACTGTCCGAGTATCGGAATTGCGTGTGTTGTCTTCTTCTTTTCGTGTCGATAAAATCAAATTTTGACTCAACTATTCTCAAATTTTGTCTGACCAGTATGTAGCCACCTGGACCGCTCTGTCATTTGCCACGTTCAGGTCCTGAATGGTGCAGGTGGCTGGGCACGAAGGGCAGACAAGGAGGTGGGGCATTTCCTGCGACGGGGCCCCACACTGGCACTGTGTTTGAGATGGGTCTATGAGACACCATTTGGCCAGATTTTTTCTGCAGCGACCAACCTGTACCCGCAATCGGTTTAGGGATTTCCAGATTGGCCACGGCAGTTCGTGTCCCAGGGGGCAGATGCTCTGCCGGAGTGATGGAGTATGGAGGGGCAGGATGTATGTTTTTCCACAGTTTACACCTCTTGTCAGTTGCGCTGGCTTCCAAGGAGGTCGTATGTCTCAGAAAGCTTTTGCGGCTTTTTAGGCGTGCAGGTTGGAATTGATGTTCATATAAGGGGTGGCGACTGTCCCGTTCCTGTTTACCCTTCTCGATGCGGCTGGCCACTTCGCGGTGAACATCTGGTGGAGCTATGCCCGCCAGTGGATACAACATTGCAAGCGGTGTAGGTCTCAAACAGCCAGTTATGATGCGGCAGGTATCATTTAGCGCCATGTGCGTGTGTTGTGATATTATACTTCTTGAACACTTTAAATTCATTTGGATTTTGATAGAGTGAACCGATTGCGATGAAACAAAAACAAAGTAATACCTTAAGTTACGCACAAGTTTTATGTATAAAAGTCATGTACATTGGTTTCGTACATTTTACGTGATGCGTGCACAAGACAAACATCCGTCCATCCATCCACCCATCCTCACAAACTTTCACGTTTATAATAGTAGTAGGATACATTTAAAAGCACCTTTCTTTTCTAGGAAACGGCAATAAATTATCTTCCAAAGATATTATGATAAAAGAAGCACTCTAAAGACCTTTTCTCAGTATCCAAATCCTGCTAGATTTATGTCGAATGCTCTCACATACACCAAGAATAAGTCCAAATAAAAAACAAAAGCTATCGGAGAGAACCATTTAGTAAATCATAAAACAAACAGTAATGCTTGGTGAACAGGGGCTTGTATCTGCTGGATTATGGTAAATGGGTCGGCCAGTGTTTGAGATCATGATCCGACCACTTATAAAACATAGTTCGGCTCGCAGCTCCATTTGCCCGCTGGTCACTCTAACCGGATCGGGCCGGTTAAATCCGGTAAGTGGGCCTCCGTGCTCGAATAAATCCCTATATTATTGTTATTGCTGGAGAGGATCCCTCCGTTGTATACGAGCGTCTCGTGACGTCACGACCTGCTTTCTGTTACTATTTTTCAATACACGTTAGTGGTTCGTACTGACTAACAGTACAGCGTGGATTATTTGGTGAAGCACAAATTGAAGACTTCATAGAAACTGCCCTCTTCCTCCTCCTACATTTGTATTGTACCTGTTGTGGTTAGCAAAGTGTATAGTATAGGTACTTTTCATATAAATAATGAGTATTATACTCAGGTTTACAATATTAGCGTGTTTAATAATTTACCAAAATTATAATAAGATTCTACTTAAAACTGTCATAAACTCGAAACAAAATTAAACAATATTTTTCCGGGGTATCAAAATTACAAAAACTTTCCTAAATTCAACCCAACAACGTTACTTTTATTCACGTGCCAAAAATATAATTAATTTACATAAACCCTTATATAAGTTTTATTGAAAATTAATAAAGAGCAACATTGCTATTACAAATCGCACTAAAGCTAATAGTTGATCGAGCTAGGTTGTGATATGGGACGGTTGATACAAAGGCAGTTATTGTAAAGGTGCTCCCTCACCTGGAGCATTCACCTATAATGTAACGATACAGAGTCTAGCATTACATTGGTGAGAGAGGAGAACCGAGCATTACAATGTGCATCCTGTAATGTTACTGATTCGAGCATTACATTGGTGAAGGCAGAGAAACTAGCATTACGGTGCGTAACTTGATGATATAATGTGTAAAATTAGATACAACTTGTAACATCAATGACATTATGGAATCAACTAAATGCTCAAAATTGAATCTAATGTTTTGTTACAGGCGAATGCTCGTCAAGTCAGGGGGCAGAAATGTTACATTACAGGCAAATGCTCCAGGTGAGAGAGCTCTGTTATAAAACTCTCTGGCTTACAATAATGTGCGCGCCTAGGGTATCGGATGAAGAGCATGACGCATGATAAATATGTAATATTATACTAGCAAAAATCTGAAATTATGTGTAAATAAAAAATAAATTATTATCATCATCTTTAAGTAAAAAAATTCAATAACCTTACAACACTCTGGAATTACAAAAGAAAATCGTTCTAGGATACGTCATGCAAGTATATATATAAGTAGAGATGATGGCCATACGAGTTGTTTACGTAGTACAATCACTTATTCGCTTTTTTTGCCTCCTCTTCCATTTTCTTTACGAGCGACGCTGGCATCTCTGCCGGGGGCGGACGAGGCATCTTAGTATATACCTTGAAGCCGTCGTACACGAACCACTGCAGCCCCGTGAGGGTGCCGATCATGAAGATACGCAACACTAGGCCGCCCCAGATGCCCATGAAGCCCGCGTCTTTCAGAATGCTGCCTATGGTAGAGCCCGGCTCCTTGTTCAACTTGGAGACCACCGTGTCCGAGGGATGCGACACGATGGCGCACAGCACGCCCGCCATGTACCCCGCCGTGAACGTCATCACCAGTTGCTCGTTCTTCGAGCACTGCGCCCTCGGCTTCGGTGACACACGTAGGTACAACAGCTCCAGAATCTTTTCGAACGAAGCGAACTTCATCATGGTGTATGGGATCTGCCGGCCCCACAGGGGTGTGAGACCTTTATAGAAGGTGCCTATCCCCTCCGTGCTGAGCATGTGCGGTACCGCCTTCCTCATCTGCGACGTATAGCCAGGCGTGGTTTGAATCCGCACCTTGACGGCTTCCATCGGCGCCAACAAGATGTCAGCGCAGAACTCTGCGGACGCGGCTGCGGCTAGGTACAGACTTGTCCTGTACAAATACGCTGTCTCCTCGTTGACCAATTTAGAGTATCTATATTTGAAGTATTCATAGCCACCGAATTTGGTGCCGCCTTGCATTGTATAACCGAAGAATGTAGGCGCCCATCCTTTAACGAGGTTGGCAGGACCACCCTCCCTATAGGAGACGAGGAAGCCTTGGACGATGGACTTGTATTTCCCGGGGTCCACCTGGATACGGCACTTGACCAGGTCGAGGGGCGTGACGAAGGTGTGCGTGGTGCCGCACGCCACCATGCCACCCATCGCGCACAGAATGAAGAACTTATTGCTGAACATCTCGCACGAGAATTCATCTTTCACCTCCTTACTCATTATGTTTACTTAGTCTTTGTTTTATCTAATATTTTTAATTTTAAGTAAGATGAAAAGGAATACTTCACGCAGCACGGTCTGATTCGGTGTATTTTCTATATAATTTCAAACAAAAATATACATGGCGGATGTGGGCAAATGTTGGGATTACTTGTCAGCAATCAAAAGTGACTGTTTGTCAAGATTGACATTTATTTAGCTTTGTCGGTGGTGGTCGGTGCAGTGATTGATACAACCACTGAGGTTGAAATCCTCAAGTGGTTTTAGCGTCACCCGCAACAATACCCTAGATATATTTTTCAGAATTACGTCTGCTTTGGCCTTTTTCCATCAGAGCCTTCAGAGATATGATTTATTTATTTATTTATTTATTTTAGTACATGGAAGACTTACAGCTATTAAATACAGACAAAAAGGAAACCATAGTCAACAGAAAGCCAATTACAAATCCTCACGTATAGACTTACAATAATAATTTATAGTGTGAGCACAAAAACAAAGATCTCACAGCTTTAATTAAAGTAAGAAGCAATAAATATACTTGGCTAGCAATTATATGACTGATGAGAAAGAAAAATAATAAATTAATCAAAACAGAAACAATCAATATAACCTACCACTACTTGAAAAATTTGAGGCTTAAGCACCTTCTGGCTGAATTTACACTGACTGTGAATGGATCCAAATCATATTCCTTGCATATTTCATCGAAGTCTCTACTTGCGCGCACAATATAACTGTTCTGCCTATAGTTCGAAGAAGTATGAGGTACACGTATGGGTGGATTAAACCGAAATGTTTTACATGGCACATTGAAATAAAATTTTGACAATAATTCGGCGTTATCAATGTTGTTATTGAGGATTTTCAACAAGAATAAACAGGCTAACAGTAACAGCTGCTTTGCGCCTTGAGGTAGAGTCGTTCCAAGATTTTCCTCAGCAAACTCATTGCTGGCCATACCATAAATTCAGAGTTTCTTGTCTAGGTGATTTTTTTTTTTTAGAAAGTTGATTACACGATTACCATACTCTATGGTTGATTATTAAGAATTATAGACTTTTCAAAATTATTATTTGATGTCTTTTTAAAAAAGTTTTTTTTTGTAAAGTTTAGTTACGGCTAATCTCTCACAGAGAAAAATAATATATAGTAATCTCCCCTTTGCCTGATTGTGAGCCCTTCGAGTGTACATTAACCTTTTTACACTGCTCTTGTCTGCAGATAAACCACAGCATTAATGTATGACAGCTGCAAGAGGCGCATCAGTACTGGTCTAATAATTCTGTCAGATGACCAAACTTTAAGTAAAAGCCAACCAAAAGTTATAATAAAACAAATCATCGAATTAAAAATTTATTAATTTCATTTTTGTCCACTTCGCCTTACAACTAAGTTAAAATAATTCTTAAAATATTCTTCACTAAGATAACTAAATATTTTATATTAATTTTAACATTTGTATACACATATTTACAAACAAATCTATTGTATTGGTTTTTGTACTTTTTAGAGAACGATTAATAAGTGCCAAAGAATTGTAAAAAATATTAAAAAAAATACTCACAATAATGTGTGGCTTAAAATAGATCACTGATTGTTACAACTTAAAATGTAAAATACGAAAATAAATAATTGATTATTTAAAGTCCTCTTCTCTATTATTGCTGATAGGTAAATTCCAATATTTCATTCAATAACATCTATCGATGAAATCAATCGTTCTAGCCAACAAATTTAAATTGTGTATTCTATTTAATTTTTCTTCTTCTTTTGCCGTTTCCGACAACGGATTTTGTATTCAAATACAATATCAACCTTCCAATTTTCAAATTGAAATACAATATGAATCTTTAGAAATCGATGGACATACGAGTGCATATAGAAAAGAAGTAAGATGGAAAAAGAGACCTTAAATAAAATTAATTCCCGTATCTCACTGAGAATAAACTTATTCACTGGCTTTCTATATCAAAGGCAAATTGACTTGTATCGTTAATATTATAAAATAATGGATTCTATGTACGATACAAACGCCGATTTTACGTCGATCAGTATAATCGCCAACTAACTATGTATTATGCATTCAATCTCACACAAATTATGTAATACTGCCGACGAGGCCGCGCTACATACGAGCCGGCCCGATGGACACATGCGGCTGTATGTTGTGGGGACGGCCATCTTGCTAAACTTATTAATAAAAACTTGATCAAAATAATCGCAGTCATTGAATCGATCCTCGCATTTCAACAATACAACAATTCCGTCGACGCACTTTATTTAGTTACACATTAAACAGAACCAGTCTATCATTTCAATGACACATCAGTTTCAATAGGTAGTGAGACTTCATCGATACATTCCAATCGGTAATCCTTAGCGATTCATTACGACGACGACGAATCGACTAAAGACACTTTTATAATTTACATACGAATTGGCAGTCGTTGAATGTTCTGGCAGTGTTTATAAATAAGGAGTATATTTACAAGTCTCACTACTGGATACTAAATAAGCAGTTACAGAAAGCGCCTTCTCACCGCGTGTCGGTACTCGGTAGCCATTGCTAAAGCTATGGACACCGATGACATTCATTTGTTCGTTGCCTGTTTATGATGCGTTGTGTCGTTAACTGTGTCCACAATACGTTTTGACGGACAAAACGCCGTGACAAAAACGAATACCTGTCACACAGCGACCTACGGACTTTAGCTACATGTAAGCTTACGACGACAGTATTTGTTTATATAGGTTACGTTACACGTATATAAACAAACACTGTCGTCGTAAGCTTACATTTAGCTAGTGCCCGTTGAAATGTTACGTTGTTTTGTCCGGCGGGTTGTTACAGGTGAGTTCGCAGTTCGAGTGGCGCTCCGCGCTATCTGTAGCTGGTCAGCAGGCGGTCAGCGCTTGTTGGGCGCCACGCGCACGGACACGTAGAGGCGCAGCGGCGCGGGCACGTCGGCGTGACGCCGGGATCGTCTCCGTGCTGGCTCAGGAGCTGGAGGCGCCACGAACCGCGCCTCCAGCTCTAACTGGCGCTCCATCGTCGTCTGCAACAAAACAACAATCATCATCATCATCCTTTTAATGTTCCCACTGCTGGGACACATGCCTTCTCTCTTTGAGAGAGGGAAAACAACAATAATTTATTCAGGTTAGGCTGAGGAAGCACACTTTTTAGAGCCCGGACTACGTCATGCTAATGAGAAATTCCAGGTGGAAAAACGCTAATAGTGCTGATGATGAGCACCAGGGTGGTTTTAGTATGGTAAAAATATGGGTGGCCTTTCGAAAGTTTCCCTCCATAACAAAAAAAAGTCTACAACGATGTGTGTCAACGTACCTGACTCTTCAAATGTCTCCTGAGCCTCAGCGCCCACGTGCCATCTCTCTTAGACAGCACGAAGTCCTTGTCGTGGTCTCCGTAGGCGATGCGGTAGTGCGGGCGCGCGCCGCCCTCGGCCGGCACGAGGCGCAGCAAGGGCGCTCGGCCCCACGTCTGCTGCGGGTGAGCCGTCACCACGATCAGCTCGGCTTCAGGCTCCAGGAGGGAGCGACGACCTGGTGGATAATCAAGGTAGACTTAGATAGGCTTTAGCTTTCGAAACATACCAGACGTACTTTTCCGTAGGTATGACTGTAGGAAATATTCGCCACACATCGCTAACATACATACAATCACGCCTGTTTTACCCGAAAGGTTAACAGCGGCACTTGTATAGTACACCGAGGTATCACCAGTTATCTTTTAAGTCACATGTAATAGTGGGCGAGCCAATTCAGATAAATCCAGACTCCGGGCTGCTACTGACAAATTCCAGATGGAAAAGCCCAATAACACTGCTCGACCCGGGACCTGCTGTGACCACGACTAGACCTCGAAAATATTTGTCAGAGCTCGCTTCTACTAGATATACTATACTAGGTTTATATAGCAAAAGTGACTGTATAGAGACTGTTCATTAAAAAAACCGGCCAAGTGTGGATCGGGCCATGCACAGTAATAGGGTTCCGTAGTTGCACAATAATGCGGACTACGAAGAGGGCATTTATTGTTTCAAGAACATTTAAAAGGTTTCGGCGGCTCACACATATATATTTTATTACTTGTAAAGCCTACTTAGCTTTGAAAGTTTTCTTATAATTTTTTGTTTTACATTACACAATTATTTCACATATCCAAAAGCAACCATTTATTAGAGCAAAAATTTGTAATTTAATGCCTTAAGCTTAATCCTTGAATCGAAAAATGGTTCTTACAGAACCATAGTAGATAAGTGGTAGTAGTAGTAGTAGGATTTTTGAATGGTCTATCAAACGATACTCCATACCATGGGATAGACGAGAAAAAAATACATTCCAAATTTACGTGTACAGGAGGAACACAATATCTTTTTTTTTGTTTTTTTTTTACCACTTTTCGGCGTGATTAATATGTATATCCATGCCAAATTATAGCTTTCTAGTACTAAGAGTCTCTGAGCTAAGCTGCTGACAGACTGACAGATGGACATGGCGAAAATAATTGTTCCTTGTTGGCTACGGAACCCTAAAAATTATTGTAACTTGGATTTAAGAGCATGCGATACTTACGGCGACTGCGCCTCTTGCGTTTCCTGATGATCGTTGTACCATTCGCGTATACTATGCCCTCATCCGGCGCCCTTCGTCTTCGACCGTTCACCTGAGAAGAACATGTTGATTATCATTTAATATAGCTGTAGTAGTTTGAGAATAGGGGAGCATTAATTCATTGCCAGTCAATTACTATAGCAGATTACCTTGATAACTTTCCTAACCCTCTTTAAAACCCCTCATCATCAATAGAATCATCAGGGATAATAATGCCCAGTTGAAACTACACTCAGGAAAACACCATCTCAAATAGTTAGCCATGGTATGAAATCACCCAAATATTTTTTTTTGGGTGACTATCCCGTAAGATGTGGTGTGGTGTTGTGTGGTGGGATGTGTTGTGGTGTGGTGTGATTTTGTGTGTTGTGCTGTCTTTTGTGTGCACTAAATAAATGGTTTATCTATCTATCTATGTACAAAGGACAGCCGGGACCAACGGCTTTACGTGCTTTCCAAGGCACAGAGGAGTGTCGGTATGTTCAGATGGTCACCCAGCCACGGACCGAATTCGGCAAGCGTTGCTTAACCTTGAAGATCGACCCATACGGCTGTTATTATTTAACCACGAGATCCTCAAAACCATAAATAATATAATTTTCTTCACGCGATTAAGAACTCACCTTACAACTGAAGCAACCTTCAGTGGATATCAAGTCTTTGTCTCCTCCGATCTTGTACTGGTCCCTGACGGGGAACACGGGCGCGTCTCCGATGTCATCAGGTGGTAGGGCTCCGTCCAGCGCCGTGAGACAGTGTCCTGCGCCCACGAGCTGGTAGCCCGCGGGGCAGCCGCACTGGTAGGACTCGCCGAAGGAGTTGCAGCCGTACAGGCAGCTTGCGGTCGCACAACCACCAGCCAACTATGGAAACAGGTTTTTTAGTAGTTCGGTTAGTCGTGAGTAAGATTGTTATAAACTATCAGGTTGATCCTTTGATCCCAACGATATAATCCTTAAGAGGAAATGCGGGCGGAGAGCGCCAACTGAATTTTCCAAGTTAAAAGTAATTCAGGGTTTTTGCCCTGACCTATACTTTGCTCCAATATTGGACAGTAATAATATTGGAGGATGATAACATGAGGAAACCTAGACTTATATATAAGTATTTAATATAAGTTTGAAATCGCCAAACCGCCTTGAGCCAACGTGTTGATTAATTAATGCATTCAACATTCACAGAGAAGGCACCGTATGAGGAGAGGCCTCTTCACCATGTCTTACCTGCAGACACACGGCGTGGCCGGCGTCCCAGCCGTAGCCGGCCGGACAGCCGCAGCGGTAGGCACCGGCCACAGCGAAGCACGGCGACGAGCCGCACGGTCCGGCGGAGCACGCGTCTTGTGGCACACACACGCCGCTTGAGGACCGGGTTGTACCTGAGAAACGGAATAATTTGAGATTAGCTTATCAAAATGTTGGTTCTAAGGCCCGCTATCCCGATAGCGCCATCCTGGGTAATGGGATAGCTAGCCGGGTCAATTATTATGTATGACATAATTATTTGTGGCATGGTCCAAATAACAAACTGGCTCAACGATAACCTACTCACACTAAACACAGTAAAAACTAACTACATTTGTTTTACCATCTCGAATCGTTCACAACCTAATGAAACCATTAGCATCAAAGTACACTCATGTGACAACGTTTTCAATAATCATTGTAAGTGTCCTGCAATTAATAAAGTCTCACAAACTAAATCGTCATAATTGACCAAAAATTATCATGGTATGCTCACCTAGACCATGTTTCAGGAAGAGTTAGGAAACTAGGATGGATATTTAAAACATTACGGCATGTCATCCCCACAAATAATGTTACTGTTCTGTTTTGTAAAATTGTCTTGATATGAAAGAGCGGAGTCTCTTAATACAGGCATTTTTTTTTGCCTAAAAAGTGGCTCAAATCATAACTTGTTGTTAATTTTATTTTATATTTTTAATTTGTTATTTAACCTAGGGTTAGCAACTAACTATAAATTTAAGTTTTTGCCACTGGGTCTTATAAAAATAAATTTGGGCTGTTGCTTGTTTTCGAAGCCTGCAGCTTGATTGAGCAACATACTAGATATGACAAATTAATTTTGATAATTCGCATCTCATTTCAGGACTTGAATGTTTGGGTATTATATGTAAATCATGTAATATAGCATAACAATATTATATCAATGTAAAATTTCCTATTTTTAACACAACGCCATCTCTTCATTCACCCAAGAACTACGTTTTAAATGACTACGACGCCCAAAGCAATGAAACTCAAACTAGTGTGTTACACGCTACTTAGTTCCATTCCTCGACACAGTCACCAATGTAGCGCTGCTTCTTAATCTGTGGCTTATAAGCTTGGAAAAACAGAAGTAGTTTATGGTTGATTTTAAGCATAAAATACATGCCACAGCCCCCAAAACAAAGGGTTTCACCTTTGAAGAAGAATTCAAATTCTCCAACAGAGCAAGATACATCAGGTAACATACCAGCCGGACATCCCCCAACCACCCATGGCCCCACCACACATCATGACATGAGGGCCAAACCTCAAGAGATGGCTGAGGACCGCCCAATAGGCGCGCTATCACCGCAGTCGCTTCTTGGCTCCTTTATTTGTAAAGTAATCACACAGCTTGTTATCTAGTTCTCTTACCAGCGGGACAGTCGCAGCGGTATCCCCCGGCGTAGTTCCTGCAGGGCGACTGGCAGCGTCCGTCGTCGCACTCGTCGCGGTCCATGCAGCGCGCGCCGGCCAGGTCGAGGCGGAAGCCGCGCGGACACACGCAGCGGAACGAGCCCAGCAGGTTCACGCACTTGCCCGGCGGCGGGCACAGGCCTTCTTCGTGGCACTCGTTCACGTCTGTGAAGAGGAATAATGATAGAGTGTCAGCGACACTGCCGCACTTGGAGGTAAACCCGGACCTTACGCTCAACAGTAGCGCTTGTGACAGCTAAACTATCGAGGCAGTAAAGAGACACAATTCTTATGAGTCTGTTATTGCAAGACTCCCGGGAGGTCGGCATCACTTTGTGACTTAGGTAAATGTTGGGTTTACTGTATTTGTGATCAAATTTTGATTGAATATAATTTTTTATTCACTCAAAGGATTATGTGTAATCGTATTGCTTTGTAAGATATAACCAGAAAGGCACTTCAGCCTTGATGCCGCTTAGCAGTTTCGTAATGGCCTAGTATGAAAAATAAAATAGTAGTACTAGAAATGCAAGATAAAGCTAGCGAAAAAATATAGTCAGAACCACTCAAAACATAAATGTAACTCACCAACACAGGCGTCACCCCTCTTCTCGTACCCATCCTGACACGAGCACTCGTAAGACCCCTCTGTATTGCTGCAGATCTGCTGGCAGGTGTGAGTGCCTCGTTCACACTCGTCCACGTCCCGACAATTAGCTCCATCTTCATCCACCTCGTAGCCAGTCCTGCAGAGACACTCGTACGAGCCTTCTGTGTTCTTGCACAGCTGTTCGCAGGGAGGAGGTCGCACGCTACATTCGTCGATGTCCGCGCAGACGTCGCCAGCTGCCTTGTAGCCACGGCCGCAAACGCAGCGGAAACTGAGGAAAGAAATATTGGTGAATGAATTTTAGTTTGCTTGGAGCGAGATTCATCAACTAACCGCAATCTACTGTTGGACATAGGCCTCTTCGAAGCTGTTTTTTACCATGTGATCCTCGACTATTCCGCATTCCGTATCTACAATTGGCGCGTCCCGAGTGAAATTCGACCACGAAAAAGATAAATTAATTAAAGACGTTTAATCCATTGTTTTCACCACAACAATTGAAATATGCACTGCAATTAAATAATTAATTTAATAAATATTTTATGGAACAGCATTCTTTTAAGTTAGACCAGAATACAACAACTACTAATTCAACTATGGTTACAGCACTTCCGTTCCTCAATAAATTCTTTAAACCATACAAAAGCAGTGAGACAGCACAAAAAAAATACAGAAAAAGAACTAACCTGCCAATAGTATTGACACATCTACCAGGCGCGCAGAGCCCCGGCATAGCAGCACACTCGTCCACATCAAACATATCGATTCCATTCCCGACCAGTCCGTGGTTCTCTCCGGTCAACCCAGGGATGAGTCCATTTCCCCCAGGACCTCCGATATTTCCACCTAGGTTGATAGGGGAGCACAGTTCCAGTCGTTCAGGAGTGCCTGGTTGTGGGCACAGCTCGCATTCTGGACCCCAGGCGACGCCGAGGGTGCAACAACATTGAGCCCTGGAAATAGGAAAGGATCCGTTTATAAAAATAAAAATGATAATAAGACTTTAGAAATAATAAAACTAGCCTGTAATTGTCCCATTGCAGGATAAAGGCATTTTCTCACATAAAGAAGGAATGAACATCAATCACTACACTCGCTCGTAGCGGGTTAGCGATTTTAGGCAATATTGACTATAAGTTCAGATTTCCTTATGGCGACTTTAACTCATATGAGCGATAAGTTAATTTACATTACATCTTCAATATTTTTTATGACTTTTTCAAACGAAACGAATACAAGAACAATGAACATCAACGTAACTTACACCATCATAAAGTTGATAGGTTTTCTTTTATAACAACCCTTATTAGAATCAACGATTTTTATAAACTTTACTTACCTAGTAACGTGTGCGGGAGGAACGGGAGTGGAAGCGATGGCTCGTGGCCACGGCTCCGGCATACAGCGACCTGATACCAGAGATCGGTGGCACATGCCCGTGCGGTGATCTGAAAGTCAAGAAATAGCTAATAAACGAAAATCTCGCAATGTAGGATTATAGAGACCTGGCAATATATTTAGGACAATTAAAATATGACGTACATATTCGTACAAGCGAAAGTAAAAAGCAGTGGAGCAGTGGTGGCCCAGTGAGCAGTGGTGGCCCAGTGGAGCAGTGGTGGCCCAGTGGTATCGGTCGCGACTTACAAGTTGTAGGTCGTGGGTTCGAGCCCTGGCAGGCGCTTTACTTTGTGTAAATTATTTCATCACCACTGCTCTCAAAACGGCGAAGGAAAACATCATAGAACCAAAAATTCGAAGACATGTGACATCCACCAACCCGCACTGGGCCCGCGTATGATGTGATGTGAAATTAAAAAATAACATTTCATTTGATTATGAACCTTACTGACAACTGAAGAAGGTTCATAATCATATGAAAGACTACAATTTCAAGGCTTAAGCTCTTTTGCTTTTGATTTTTTTCTTAATCCGCAGTAGACTTTATTACCCAGAAATTTCGTGTTTCTAAAGTCATCGTACTCACCGATACAAGCCGTGCCATCATCACTAGGCTGATAGCCAGCATCGCAGTCGCAAGCGAAGCCTCCCTCGGTGTTGATGCAGACTCCTGGAGAGCATCGGTCAGGGTCCTCTGAACACTCGTCGATGTCCTCACAGGCGTCTGGTGCGTCGTGAGCTGATGATGTTCTTCTGTAACCTAGGAAATGATGAAGGGTTTAGAAGGTTGTAGAACACTCAATACGCAGTTCACAGCTGTACTTAGGCCTTCAAACCTTAATGCCACAATTTCCGGTCTCCCACTCGACATATCCAGTTTGTCCCACCCATAATTTTACCCGACTACGGCGAAGCCAAAAGAAAGGTTTATGATTTTAGAAGTCTATGTATGTATGTACTTTTTTTACTTGCGTATGTTCCTCCGTAGCGCTTAAAATATTTACTCGATTCTGATGAATAAGGTGTCAATCGATTTGTTATTATGGCCCGGGTAACATTGGCAAAAAAAACCATAGTCGGGTTAGTTTTTATTTAAACTTTTTGCTTGTTGCCTGGGGATCTACGGCAACGATTGCCAATACGCAATAGATCGTGGATTTAGCAGACTAGTAGAATAAGGTGCGATAAAGTTAAGTGTAAAAACATGTGTTAAGAGCGAATCCTTTAGTGTTGCACTCGCTGGGAGATTAACTTAATCCAATAAATGTAATTGCTATTTTGATGATTGGATAGAGTAGGTAAAGTAATGTTTCTTATTGTTTTAGGTTTCGTAACACTGATATTATTAAGAATTTCCTGAGTTTTCTGCACCGCATATAACTTATTTTACTTCTATAATTGACCTTCTTGATTGCTGCATTTTGGCCGAATACGAGTTAAAGAAGATATATATTAGGTTCTTACCTTCAGGACACTTGCAGATATAAGAGCCTACGACATTCTCACAAGCATGAGGACACACTTTATTATCTTGTGCGCACTCGTCGATATCCTTGCAGTGCACGCCGTCCGGAGCGACCGCGTAGCCGTACGGACACGTGCAGCGGAACGAGCCGGCCGTGTTGTGGCAGCGGAACGTGCACATCGCCCGGCCTTCTGCACACTCGTCTATGTCTACACATGTCTGGAATAAGAGTTAAGGAGTGAGGTTAAAAAACCAGGAAGGAAGATCGATCAAATGTGTTGAATAGCAGCTGGATAGATATAGCTAGTGAAAAAAAAACTGTAACCGATGTGAGTGTATAGATTCTTTTGAGACGATCAATATAGAGCGATCGGGCGTAATCTAATTGCACCTTTAGGAAAGATAAGCGTTGCTACTAATTAAACATAATCGCTTGTCTAGGACAGAATTTCGCAACTTACAAGGACGTACAGCTAACCCAACCCATGCTAAACTGGGAAGAGGGTTGGACAAAGATGAAGAAGAACTTGTTAACCCGCTACAACTTTTTCTGGTATATACAGGTTACCAATTGAGGTTATGATGTTAATTTCATCAAGATCTTGCCACATCTCACCTGTTCAGGTCCCTGCGTAAATCCAAAGTTACATCTACACTCGTATCCTCCGGGGGTGTTGGTGCAGGTTCCATTGCCACAGATCCTGGGGTCTGCTGCGCACTCGTCGGCATCCACGCACACCAGCCCGGTGGGGTCCAGGGTGTAGCCGGGGGGACACTCGCAGCGGAAGGACCCGTCCGTGTTGATGCAGCGACCTCCCTTGCATACGTCTGGACGGACCTTGCATTCGTCTAAGTCCTAGGAAAGTAGAAAAGTATTTTGTGAAATAGAAAGTCCATGGTCTTGTATGGCATTCTAGCGATTATTTTGCTGGGAAGCACAAAGTTTTACGAAAATTATCATGAATATGATATGACTTGTATCTGAGGTAATGTGATTGAATATGTCAAAAACCATTATAGAAGAATTTTTAAACAAATTATCGTAGAATGTTGAACGTACCTGAGTTAGATTCGGTCGGCCCATTCCACCTTGACAAATTCGAAGGAATTCAGGAGAATCAGGAGCCGGACAACGTTCACAATATCTACCCCAAGCAGCACCTGATGGCAAAATATACATTCAAAATGTAGATTTATTTTATCACAACCAATATCCATTTGAAATTAAAATTTGTTTTAATCAGCTAAGGAGTGGAACTCTCTGCCGAAGTCTATGTTTCCTGAATGCTACAACCTGGGAGTCTTAAAAGTCTAGAGTGAATAAGTTACTTCTAGGCAAGCGTTTTCACCAACGCCCACATCATCGCTTACCATCAGCTGAGATAGTGGTCAAATGCGAACCTCATTAATTAAAAAAACACAATTTTGAAGAACATTTAACTTGTTGGAACTCGTCCTTGAAGCATGATAGTGAGAAAACCTTGAAAAATTAACACATACTAACTGCCTTGCCAGGGCACTTATTGTCGATTTTTCATTGAGATACATAATAACATGCGAGATAATACCACCACGACGCATACCCCCGTGTATCTTTCTCATAACAACGTGGGCCGCCCCGAGCGAATTCTTATTATTCCTAAAAATACAACATGACATGACGATATTAGTGCTAGTTACCTTCAGAGCAGCAACACTCGGGTCTGCCGAGCTGCAGAGGCCTGGCTCGGTGGCATCGTCCGGAGTCCCACTCGTCGTAACAGAGCTCTTTACGTTCGTCCACACAGATAGCTGCTGCCTTGTCGAACCGCCAGCCGGTAGGACAGTCGCACACATACCTAGACAATCAAAACTTTATAAATACAAGAAGAAGCTTAAGTAGCTCAAGACTGCTCACGATGGAGGACTACTGTGGACGCCCACTGTCCCCCCGCTATAGGACCATAAGGATATTAAGTCAAGTCGACCACATCATCGCTTACCATCAAGTGAGATAGTGGTCAAACGCGAGCCTATCAATAAAAATAAAAAAGTAAGGCAAGAAAGTACTCATACTCAAATCAGAAATATTGTTGTCTCAGCATTTGCTTTGACTTATTAGCTTTTGCCTTCTATCTATTAGACTATTGGACTCATCATCGTCATCGAAACAACTCAAATCTTTTTAGGGTTCCGTACCCAAAGGGTAAAAACGGGACCCTATTACTAAGACCTCGCGATCCGTCTGTCTGTCTGTCCGTCTGTCACCAGGCTGTATCTCATTAACCGTGATAGCTATACAAATGAAATTTTTACAGATGATGTATTTCTGTTGCCGCTATAACAACAAATACAAAAAACAATATAAAATAAATATTTAAGGGGGGCTCCCATACAACAAACGTGATTTTTTGGCCGTTTTTTGCTCGATATTGATAACGGCAACAGGTAGACGCTTGAATTATTCACAGAATGTTTAGTTGTATATTCACTTCAAAAAATTATAATTATTAAATTAAAATAAAATAAATTAAGGGGGGCTCCCATACAACAAACATGATATTTTTTGCAGTGTTTTGCGATAATGGTACGGAACCCTTCGTGTGCGAGTCCGACTCGCACTTGGCCGGTTTTTATAACTATCTTCTGTTCAGAAATGGCTCCTTTGGATGATGGGATGCTGCACATTTGTATCAAGGCTGTCCTTACACAAAAAAGAGTACCCTTATTCTTTCCAGGCTTAGGAGCTTTATTTAAAAAAACAAACTCTGTGCTGTTTAGCAACTAGTGATGGGTAACTCATCATTTTTATATGAGGTTGAGGGAGCACCTCATTTTTCCTCGCGAGGTACTCACGAGGTACCCCTCATTTGAGGCGAGGGATCGTACGTCGGTGTATTCACCTCGTGAGCCGAGCCCGTGCCGAACTCAGCTGATTGTCCGAGGCAGCGGCAAACGAGGCGAACGGGCGCGTCGACTCCCGATTCTGATTTTAACTTCTCTCTCACACACACCATTTTCTTTCGCTCATAAATTTTAGACCGCCAAAATAAACGAATCAATGACACTTGAATATTTAATACCAATCTAATGCTAATGTTTTTAAAGTTTAAAGTTAAAGTTAAGAGTTCGTAATAGCAGAAACAAAAATATTTTTCACGATAAGTCGGTTCATTCGCTCACTAAGCTCACTCAACCACTCAATACTCACCCGTGAGTACTCGCCTCAATATAAAAAAAGTCAATGACAATTTTTAGGTGAGGACGCGTGAACGAGTGAGGTGGTTCAATGTTGAAATTCGAGTAACTCTTTCAATTTGCGATCACGAGTACCTCAAATGAGGCACCTCATGAGTGAGGGACACATATCTATTAGCAACTGATTAGCAGATTCTTAATTCAAATTCTCTTTAGAAAATATGAATTTAGAATGTGCTAAACAATCGCTAAACAGTGTCAAGATTTTTAAATAAGTGTGAACGTTTTTACTTTCTCATAAGGTGTTAAAACTTACCCTCCATTAAAGTTCCTGCAATCGCCTCCAGCACACACGTACTGGATCTCCTTGCACTCGTCGCGATCCACGCAGCGTCTGCCGACTAGTCTCCAGCCAGCACCGCATGAACACTCGTATCTGGAGAAACAAAGCAGACATCAAAGTCATCATCGTTATTTTAGTTCGAAAATATCCATTTCTAGACTAGCTAAGTTGTTACGGGTACGCCAATATAAATAGGAAATTATAGAATCAAACTACCATAAAAACCGGCTTGCAGGGATCGGTGTTGTGGTAATGTCCAATTTATGAAGATTAGTTCTAGGCAAGCGTGCTGTGCCGTCGACCACACCATCGCTTACCATCAGGTGGTAGTGGTCAAACGCGAGCCTATCGTTAAATATAATTTATGAAGATTAGTTCTAGGCAAGCGTGCTGTGCCGTCGACCACACCGTCGCTTACCATCAGGTGGTAATGGTCAAACGCGAGCCTATCGTTAAATATAATTTATGAAGATTAGTTCTAGGCAAGCGTGCTGTGCCGTCGACCACACCATCGCTTACCATCAGGTGGTAGTGGTCAAACGCGAGCCTATCGTTAAATATAATTTATGAAGATTAGTTCTAGGCAAGCGTGCTGTGCCGTCGACCACACCATCGCTTACCATCAGGTGGTAGTGATCAAACGCGAGCCTATCGTTAAATATAATTTATGAAGATTAGTTCTAGGCAAGCGTGCTGTGTCGTCGACCACAGCATCGCTTACCATCAGGTGGTAGTGGTCAAACGCGAGCCTATCGTTTAATATAATTTATGAAGATTAGTTCTAGGCAAGCGTGCTGTGCCGTCGACCACACCATCGCTTACCATCAGGTGGTAGTGATCAAACGCGAGCCTATCGTTAAATATAATTTATGAAGATTAGTTCTAGGCAAGCGTGCTGTGCCGTCGACCACACCGTCGCTTACCATCAGGTGGTAGTGGTCAAACGCGAGCCTATCGTTAAATATAATTTATGAAGATTAGTTCTAGGCAAGCGTGCTGTGCCGTCGACCATACCATCGCTTACCATCAGGTGGTAGTGGTCAAACGCGAGCCTATCGTTAAATATAATTTATGAAGATTAGTTCTAGGCAAGCGTGCTGTGCCGTCGACCACACCGTCGCTTACCATCAGGTGGTAGTGGTCAAACGCGAGCCTATCGTTAAATATAATTTATGAAGATTAGCTCTAGGCAAGCGTGCTGTGCCGTCGACCACACCATCGCTTACCATCAGGTGGTAGTGGTCAAACGCGAGCCTATCGTTAAATATAATTTATGAAGATTAGTTCTAGGCAAGCGTGCTGTGCCGTCGACCACACCATCGCTTACCATCAGGTGGTAGTGGTCAAACGCGAGCCTATCGTTAAATATAATTTATGAAGATTAGTTCTAGGCAAGCGTGCTGTGCCGTCGACCACACCGTCGCCTACCATCAGGTGGTAGTGGTCAAACGCGAGCCTATCGTTAAATATAATTTCAAAATAGTTACCATGTCAGCAAAGTATTATTTTAATGGTGTTATTGTGAGTGCTTTCAAATTAGAAGACCAGTCTGAAAAAATGTGCCTTAAATGGATGCTGAAATGCCTTTTGGACTTGCAAAGACTCAGAACCTTATTAAAAACTCGTATAAAGACTCACCCGCCATTAGTGTTAGTACAGGACGGTGATCCATCCCGTCCGCAGGGATGCGTCAACTCCGAACATTCGTCTACATCGCGACAGTGTCTCGCGTCAGCCGTCAGCGCGTAGCCGGGCGCGCACTCGCAGCGGAACGAGCCTACTGTGTTGCGACAGCGTCCGTTGCGGCACACCATACCGCCTTCGCGACATTCGTTTATATCTGTGGAAAGGGATAAAGTGTTAAGGCATCATCCATCATTCCAATTTATTTGGAGTCGATTTAGTGTTTTCTTTTTTAAGATGTTCGTAATAAAACCTTATTTTATGGGCAAACAATGAAGCGCTTTTTTTCCTGGAATTTATATATGAATTTGGACAACAACGTAGGCAACAGGTAGGCAGAAATAAGATCCCACTCACCAATGCAATCATTGTTGGCGCCAGGCTTGAACCCTTCATCGCAGTGGCACATGTAGGAGCCGGGCAGGTTCTCGCACGTGCCGTTGCGGCACATCGGGCGCGGTCGGGAACATTCGTCCACATCTCGGCAGACGTTGTCGCGGAGCGTGTATCCTGGCTTGCAATCGCACCTGGAGAAAAAGTATTAGATCAATAAAATTGTGGTGAAGAAAGAAAAAACTAAACTAACTTCCAAAACAAAACACTACAAAGTGAAAAATAATTTTCTTTTTGGAAGACGGTGTCTTTGGTACCATGTATGGGCTTCTCATAACAGTTCCAACAAGCCTAAACAAGACTGGGATACATTGTTTTATTACTAATTGATAGGCACCGCTATCTTTCGGCATCATCACCAGAGCAGTTCGATGGTACCATGGACCATTAGAACCATTTATTTAAATTTGCTCCTTCACAGTCATTTAAGTATTCGGGATATCTTATACCCAAAACATACTTAACTTTGAGAAGTTCCAGTGGCCATCTTTGGTGTTCTTTATCAGGTTCACTTCACCAAATGATACTTTTTGAAAGCAAATGCCGGCCAATGCCAATAAAATTTGAGGAGTTCCCTCGATTCATAAATTTACCAGCCACCAGTCTACTGCAAATAACAGTGGAATTAAGCGTCTCCCAAGAGTTACTTACTGAGTTAGACCGGTTGATCTGTGGCTAATTTATTGATCCTGCTCACACAGACTTTTATTGTTAAATTGTAGCTATTCACGATGGGAAGTTGGATGTCTTATTCTAACTATAAATAATTATATCGTCAAACCGCAGTAAAACAATATTATTTTAATTTAACACGTCGTACCTGTATGATCCAATAGTGTTTCTACACTCGCCATGCTCGCACAGCCTCTCGTCCGCACACTCGTCCACGTCCTCGCACTCGTCCAGCGAGGCCGTGAGCCTGTAGCCGGGGGGACAGCGGCACTCGTAGGCGCCGGGCAGGTTCACGCACTGCGCCAGGCCGCGGCACGGTGTGCGGTGGAGCGCGCACTCGTCGATGTCCCGACATAAGTGGGAGGTGTTATCGTGTTCGTAACTGTGAAGAAAAATACACAATAAGACAGAGACAGGCAATAGAGAGATACCTAATGCCTTTTTCCATTAGCACTGAGGAAACGGATGAAACGCATGTTACTGAAAGAGTTATGAATATAATTGTGAATGGATGGAGGGGGCGGGGACGGACTAAGAAGAGACCTGTGTGGCGGAGATATGAAAGAAAAGGAAGTCAATGATGGCGTGATGGCGGACAGGACGGTATGGAAGAAGAAAACGTGTTGCGCCGACAACAAGTCACATGGGACAAGGGAAGATGATGATGACTAAGAAACACGTAAATGTCGCAGGCCTCGATAAAAATGTATTCTTAATGAAGTCGTCAGTTGAAAATTCAACAATACAATTATATTTAGGCGCTCAGTTAGACATTTCCTAGTGGTTCTTTTCAAACAACGGGTATTAGCCATGCTGTACGTGGTTGTTAATATACCAAATCTAGTTTGATTTGGTAGAACTTTATTTGAATCAACAATGCAACAGTCTCCTTCTAAAGCTCTTTGTATTATATTAACGCTTGGACAATTTGCCAAAAATTTACTTACCCATGATCACATCCACACTGGAACCCAGTCGGCGTATCATGACAAGTACCAGGCTTGCATAGCTGCGGCATGATGTCACACTCATTGATCGGCTTGGTCTCATTAGTCATAGGGTTGATGTACTCTCCGGGCTTCTCCCCGCAGAGCGCCATGTGCTCGTGGGAGCCCTTGTCGGGGCAGGGCTCGCAGGGTGCTCCCCAGGCCTTTCCCACGGAGCAGCAGCACAAGTACTTGGTCTGCGGGACTCCGGCGGCTCCGGTGCAGCGGCCCGTGTCGGGTTCCCAGTCCATGTAGCACTGTCGTTGGCGGACGTCCACGCATTCCTCTGGAGATGACACAAACATTGTATTAGTGGGCAGGTTTAAATTAATCAACCTTTGAACTGTGCAATTGCAGTTTGTATTTTAGTTGTTAGAGCTGGACTACGCCGAGAATAGGTAAAATGTCAACCAAGGACGGTAAAGAGATACACGGCAGTGGTATAGTAATCCCAGAGATAAATCTACTTAATATACAGATATCTTTAGGCAATATTCAAGTGAACTCATACTCACTTCCATTAGGCATAGCCACATAACCCTCGGGGCACAGACACACATAGGACCCCTGCATGTTCCTACAAATCCCCGGTCCACAGATATCAGGCCGGGCACACTCGTCAATGTCTTCGCAGCGCTGTTCATCCGCCGTCAGCTGCCAACCATCGCCGCAAGTGCACACGAAGGAGCCGAAGGTGTTGGTGCAGGTGCCGTGCTCGCAGAGGGCCGGGTGTTGAGCGCACTCATCGATGTCGGCTAGGGTTACTACGTAGGATGGCTGGAGAAAGTAATTAAAACTCTTTTATTAGTTGGACTTAACTGGCTTTGAAATCGACACTGAACACATAATCAGCCTAAAATTATTTTTCCACTAATAGGATTACCGAGCGTAAAAAGGGCTTGCTGCCATAGTCAAACACGCGACGTCGCGGCACCAATGCAGTTTTATGGATGTCTTTGTTTTTGTCTTTCCTAAGGATCTTAGGCCGCGTTTTTTGTAGTTCTAGACCATTTTATGTTCACGGTTTAAAGACATAGTAATCATTTACACATTGTTTTCAAATGGTAATGTGAAAACTTGACCCTAAACCACTAGACCAAGGATATATATAGGTACTTGGTCTGATGGTTTAGTGATATGGTCAAGTTACATGAGATACTTACAGGTTCTAAAACAGGTTGGTATCCAGGACCGCCGGGGCAAAGTTGTCTATAAGCTTCAGAGCCAGGCTCCGGACAGAGATCACAGTAGTTGCCCCAGGCAGCACCTGTAAGCAAACCAAAATATCATTAGCACTTACCAGTGCGAAAAGAAGTAAACTATCGAGCACTGCTGTTCTACTTTTTTTGGCAGACACTTGCTACAATATTCCCAACCACTGTAAATTCTGAGAGCCAGAATCAACAGTGGCGACCACTAGAAAATCGCCGAGGCTGTGTAGCCAAACGAATCTTGGAGGAACGATTCAACTGTCACGGACCCCGCATTGAAATGAATCAGTAAAACACAGCAGATAAGTAAGAAATAAACTATTATTTACCAACTGAACAACAGCAAGCAGCCATGGTGCCATCTTCAGACAGTTCATCACTGTCACGACAATGTTCAGCGCCAGATTTTAAGTCCACTTTACCATAACAGCGAGCCTTTCTTGAATCTAAAACAAAAACATTCGTTTTTTTTATCTGAATGACTTGTTATCAACACATGAAACTTTAACTTGTGATTGACAAACATTTCTTTCTTTTTAAGTATTGTTAGATTTGTTGCAACAATTATTAGATCTGTTACAATTAATAGTTAGATTTGTTGCAACAGTAGTAAGATCTGTTGCAACAATTGTTAGATCTGTTGCAACAATTGTCCAGATGTGTTTCAAAACTTATTAGGTTGGTTTCAGTACTTATATGGTTCGTTTCCATAATAATTGTCAGAATTTCCTTCGCTTTGCCTACAGTATGACCAAAAAAAATAAAGACCAAGTCCTATTATCCATGAAGCTTACCATAACAAGCAGTGCCATCAGAGACCAGCTCGTAGTTGGGCGGACAGCGGCAGATGTAGGAGCCCTGCGTGTTAATACACTGTCCGTACTGACACGACTGCGGAGACTTGCACTCGTCCACGTCCGTGCAGTTGAAGCCGGGCATCACTGGGGACAAAGCGAACTTATATTAGCTGAAGAACAAACTCAAAAGATTAAATGAGTTCAGTATTTGTATTTAAGAACGTGTCAAAACCTAGTTTAATGCCAGTTCGAAAAATTTTCAGGCTAAAGAAGAGTTTGGTTACTCAACCGATTCTTAATTGAAAAATCGATTATAAGCATTTGCAGATTCATCAATCACAGACACTTTTGGAATTATCAAGGAGTATGTTAATCAGACAGCTAAGCTATTTACCCATTCCAAAGTATAGTACTTAGGTTCTTATGGAGAAGCCTGTACAAGAAACCAGAATGAAGAAGAAGATTCATTTTTTATTAAAAATCAAATATGTTTAGGAAATAATTTCATTTAAATTAATTATCAGCACAATTTATTGATCTCAGTTATAATATTACAATTTGGGTACATTTTAAAGATCGTATTCTTTAAGAAAACCGTAGAAAATACAAAGCTACCCAGTACATATGGCAATTAAAACTAGAACAAAGAATCTACTTCGTTCTATTTTATACCTTATTGCTTGAGACACAAGTTACCAATCCTGTTTGTATACTCACAATCATCAATGCTATCAGATTGGTAGCCCTTGTCGCAGATACACTTGAACATGCCGTACGTGTTCACGCAGCGACCGAACACGCACACATTGTCGAACGTCGCGCACTCGTCCATATCTGTGAAAAGAAGAAGATTCACAATTTGTTGGAATAAATAGACAAGAAGAAATTATTTTGAAGAACTAACAATAAGTAAATAATCTATACTAATATTATAAAGCTGAAGAGTTTGTTTGTTTGTTTGTTTGTTTGTTTGAACGCGCTAATCTCAGGAACTACTGGTTGGAATTGAAAAATTCTTTTTGTGTTGGATAGTCCATTTATCGAGGAAGGTTATAGGCTATATAACATCACGCTACAACTAATAGGAGCGGAGCATAAATGAAAAATGTTGCAAAAACGGGAAAAATTATTAATGAGGTCTTCCATTGCGTGCGCTGCGTAAGCGGACAAAGCTACGAAACATTCATATATGTAGGGTAGGGTAGGTAGGTAGCCAGATGACGGGAGCGAAGCCACGTGAGACAGCTAGTGTTTTATAATGCTCCCGTTGATACTGCGCCGATATTTGTATTTAGCCCACCCTGTCCCACATCTGGGCAACGACCAAAGATTTAATACCAATTAGTGGCAAGTAATATGTATCGTTGATAATAAGCAGCTTCTTCTTTATCATCTTCATCATCATCAACTTATGCAAGTCAACAGCTGGACAAAAACCTCTCCAAGTTAAGGCGCAGCAGTCCAAAATGAGGCTTTCTTTTTAACATTTTTTAGCCAAATCTTTTGTATATGTGGCAGGGGAAAAAAGATATGTTAATCTTAAACATGTCTGAAAACTTCGTGGTGACCGAAACACGTTCAAATACGGCAAAGTAACCTCTTCACGGAGGTTTTTCTTCTTTTCGGAGGTTACTTTGCCGTACTTAAACGTGTACACTTTAGTATGTGGGCCTCTGTGGTCGGCCGTATGTATTTAATTTTCAAATACGTACGTTTTCGTTCCAATTTAAGTTTAGCCCTAAGCTATCGATGACAGTGAGCGTGGCTTAAAACCTTAGATGCCAACTGTCAAATGTTTCACCTCAATCCCTTAACGCTATTTAGTTCAATCTTCAAACACTCATCGAATATCATCGTCAATTAGGTTGACAGCGTCCTTCTGAAGATGTCTAAACTTTATAATGGGTCAGGCTGTGGCTGTTACATTTCCTCAAACACTTACCGAGACAGGACCTGCCATCAGGCGACTTGGTGAAGCCGACGTCACAGTCGCACTCGTAACCTCCAGGCGTGTTCGTGCAGTGACCGTTCTCACACAAGGTGGGATCGTTCGCGCACTCGTCGATATCCACGCAAGAGTAACTGCAAGAGAAAGAATTAAGACCGGCGTTTTACAAATATGGGAGATAAAGTAAAAAATATGTATAATTAGTAAAAAGATCATTTTGCATTAGCTGGACGCTACTTTGGCAAGAGGTCTTCCACTTGGAAAATACAACAACATCCTCATCATTCATTGACGTCCATTTAATTAATATCGGAAAACAATCGCTTTTAGAGATGCCTATACCGGACGTTTCAGTGCTGCCACCTGATGCACATCATTTCAGAAAACCCTCATTCGTTCAACATCATCCGTGTAAATATGAATATATTATTGTTTATATTCGAACTTCTGGTAAAGAAGATTTCTTGAATAGCTCATAACACTTACCCATCTCCCTTATATCCAGTGTCACAGAGACACATGAAGGATCCATCAGTGTTGGTACAAGTAGCTCGTGGATGACAGCCTCCGTTGTTGGTAAGACACTCGTCGATATCTTCACATTCAGTTCCATCGCCTCGCCATCCATCACGGCAGCGGCATTGGAAGGAGCCCTGATTAAAAATAGCCAATTAAAGTTAGTGTTTTAAAGAAATTTTAAGTAGGTTTGTCCAAAGTTATGAAATGATCTACTTTTTCTCGGACCATCAATAACTTTAGAAGGACCTTTCTCCATAATGCCCAAGTGCAAAATAGAGAGTGTTTAAAAGCACTGAGGCAATTCTCCGTAATTAAAAATATTTTTGATCCCAAGAGCTTAATAATAGAATAAAAGTACCCAAAGTCTAAATCATAAGGCTTAGCATGCGTCATCATCTCATCACTAAACGTCACACGGAAGGTCAATCGCCAGTATTACAATCGCAAATCTCAAAAACATTATACTTACAGGTAAGTTAATACAGTCAGCAGCAGGATGACAGTCGCAGGTCCCGAGCTCGCACTCATCATCGTCAGTGCAGGCGGGACCCTGCTCCGGCTTCACGCTGTAGCCGTCGGGGCAGCGGCAAACGAAGCTACCGATCGTATTGTGACATTCACCAGCACCGCACAGGTCTGGCACCTGGACAGAAGAATATGTTTAATAAATATTGTAAAGAGAGTCCGAATTCTGTAAGTTTGTTCTCACGTGTAGGGTAATCTCTAGAACCACTATACCTATTTGATTGAAACAAGATTTTATTTTTATTTTATTGGTTGCGTTGCTTTGTTCTTAAAAAAGTTTCGATACAAAAAAGATCGTGCTTAATAGTACAAATAAATTAATGTACCTATTGCTTGCTCATTTCATGCAACTTCGTATTTAAAAAGATAATTTCAACTTGTACGTGTTTAATAAATAAAACTTTCAATCAAATATAACTTTTGTTTTCTCTGTAATAAAGAAAACTTAAAATTCCCCATTTTGTACGTGGCTAAAAAGCTATCCGCGAAAAATAAAAATATATATTTCCATTTACCGGATACAAATCCAGACTCCGAGCTGCTACTGAAAAAATATACATTACCAATAGCATTTTGTGTAACCTGGGCATAGAACTTAGTCACTCATGACCAGCAGTAGTGCTTGCGACCACTGATCCAACGAGGCCAACGAATCATCTAAACTGTTCGTTACTACATTTATTTCTCAACTGAAAGGTTCATCATATTTACATCAGCACACTCATCAATATCCTGGCACGTGGGCTTGGCTCCGTCAGGTGAGGGCAGCAGTCCATCGGCACAGGTGCAGACGTAGGACCCGGGAGTGTTGCGACACTCTCCTCCGCCGCATGGACGCGCTCCCTTGCCGCACTCATCGATGTCACGGCAAGTGCGACCGTCTGCACGGAGGTGCCAGCCGTCTCTGACAAATAAAAATTGTATTACATGAATTATTTACTCCTCAGTTTCTTTGAGTACCTAATAAGGTAGAAGAAGAAGTTAAATTTCTGGGGGAGGGAAAACTAAACTCTTCTTGGCAGCACGCAAAAAACGAAAAAGAATGGTAATTTTACTATTTATTTACGAATACACAAAACACTTAATAGAGAGAAGAATGAAATACAGTACAAGAGCAGGAAAGTACCTACAGTTTATTTAAAAAAAGAAATTTCTTCCAGCAGACCTGCGACAGGAGAGTTGGGTTGAACTATGTTACAGGCAGGCAGATACTTATTAAACAGCCCTGTAAAGTCATTCGCAAACTCGGATTTCTATTCATTAAAGGCCTTGTCAAATAGACAGCGAACCGATAGCGTGGCAAAGCGTTTTTTTTATTTTGTAAATCGGTTCGATTTTGCTTTTCTATCTGACTAGGTTTAAACGATACATTACAAAATAAGAAAGCTTCGCCACGCTATCGGTTCGCCGTCTATTTGACAAAGCCTTTAAATCAAACCGCCATCAATTTTGATGCTAAATCAACAAAAGAACCGGGTCCACAAAACAATTGGAATGAAATAATCTTCAATGAAGCCAGAAGGCTAGCCATTTCCTACTCACCTACAAGTACAATGATAAGACCCTGGTGTGTTGACACACTCGTGCTGGCATCTGGTGGGGTCTTCCGTACACTCATCGATGTCGTCACAATGAGACTTGACGGTAGACTGCGCGTAACCTTCGTCACACACACACTGGTATGTGCCCATCAGATTCTCGCAAGCACCGTTACTGCAGATACCTGGAGAAGGTTATTCGGCTTATGAATACAGGGTCCTCTTGATACTTTAATAAGTATTCCGAAAATGTATCTAACACTCTTATTATAACAAATGTTTGCTAAAAGCTGGCGCTTGCCTACTTTTTAACGTACCTTTGCGTATCAGGACCGAAGGTTCTGCTAATACCTAAATATTTTTGTACGCTTTTTTGATCATGGCTATACTAAAAATGATTCGGAACAACCTGCATGCTCTATCATGTGCAGTCATGTTAACACATATAAGAAGTATAGTAATATTTATTATGTAAATAAATATTACAGAGATAAAAGTATATACAGTGTATAAAATACTGAAATAACTAAGACTACAAACCTATACACTTTAACCAAAAACTACTCACTAACTAAAAATATACTTAAATAAAATATGGTGTCGAAAAACTCCTCCACATCGTTCCCCACTGGTAATGTACCCAAAAGGCTGGCAGCATTGCCATGTTGTATGGCAATGCTTATTCTTTGACCAAGGTAAAGCCAGCCAGCCAGCCCTTGGGCTAAGCTAGGCGTTTGGAAAGATCTTTAAACAAAGTGTGAGCACTCGGACCCCACGGACCAAGAGTTTTTTTTTTTTTTTTTTTTATTGTTGATAGGCTCGCGTTTGACCACTATCTCACCTGATGGTAAGCGATGATGTGGTCGACGGTGTAACACGCTTGCCTAGAAGTAACCTATTCACTCTTGACTTAAAGACTCCGAGGTTGTAGCTATCTGGAAACACAGACTCCGGCAGGGAATTCCACTCCTTAGCTGTACGCATAATGAAAGTATTTCCAAAACGTTTAGTGCGTATGGGTGGGATGTCCACCATGTACCGATGGCGCATCGCCGTACGTCTTGTAGTCCGATGATGAAACGGGCTAGGCGGAATTAGATCATGCAATTCCATCGCACACTCTCCGAAATGCAACCGATAAAAAACCGACAAGCTGGCAACTCGACGACGATGTTCAAGGCTCTGGAGCTTTGACTCGACCAGTGCCTCATTGCCGATGAGCCTCTTGGCCCGTTTTCCGATCGACTCTAGAGCATCAAGCTGGTACTTGGCAGATCCATCCCAGAGATGAGAACAGTACTCCATGCAAGATCGAACTTGCGCTTGATACAACTTAAGCAGCTGTTCTGGCGTGAAGGACCGTCTCACCTTCGCAAGGATCCCCAACTTTTTGGCAGCCAGTTGAGCCTTTGCCTCAATGTATGGGCCAAAATTAAGTGTCGATGTCAACGTTACGCCAAGAAGCTCAAGATGGTCTGTTATCGGTACGGTTACACCTCGGAAAGATGGAGCCGGGTGAAATTGGCTCTTTTTCGCAGAGAAAAGACACGCCTGTGTTTTTGCGGCATTGAACTTGACCAGATTGGCATCGCCCCATTCGGAGACTGCCTGCAAGGACAGGTTCAAGCGCTCCACCATGGCCTCCCGGAGCGACTGGATCTGAGGCCCGGTAGCACGAGCACTGGACAAGTATCTCTCAGCAACAGTGCTGTCATCTGCATACCCAAAGGTGCCGGGTTTCAGCAGTTCATTTATGTGCAGCAGGAACAATGTCGCTGAGAGTACCGACCCCTGAGGGACCCCGGCATTAATATCCAATAGGTCCGAAGAGCAGCCATCGATTACTACTCGAATGGACCGACCCCTCAGGAAGTCTGCAGGCCAGTCACACAGACCACCGGGCAGACCGAATGAAGGAAGCTTACCAATAAGGCTTTCGTGCCAGACCCTATCAAAAGCCTTCGAGATGTCGAGGGAGACGGCAAGCGCTTCCCCATGCCTCTCGATGGCCTCACTCCAGATGTGAATGGCATACGCTAGAAGATCCCCAGTGGACCGATTTCGGCGGAAGCCGTATTGGCGGTCGCTAAGGATGTCGTTAGCTTCTAGGTATGCCAGGAGCTTATTATTAAGTACACGTTCCATACTCTTACAGAGTATGGACGTTACAGAGATGGGTCTGTAGTTGGCCGGGTCAGCACGACTGCCCTTCTTGGGCACGGGCTGTACGTTGGCTTGCTTCCAAGCATTCGGCACTTTTCCAGTCTGATAAGAAAGGCGAAACAGGCGCGTCAAGATAGGAGACAATTCAGGCGCACAGGTTCTGAGAACAATTGCTGGTATACCATCGGGTCCGCTAGCCTTATTCACATCGAGGCTGCGCAGCACCCTACGTACGTCCTTTTGGTGGATGCGAATGTCCAACATACTTGTCTCGCATCCATCAGGAGAAGGAGGGGGGCGCGCGCCACCAGGATTCAGACGCGAAGATTCCGCAAAAAGAGAGGCAAACAGTGGTGGTAGTGAGGGACGGCAGAAATTCGATTCAACCGATTTAGCCAGGGACCAGAACGCTTTACTACCTGCTGGGTAGGAAGCAAGTTTGATCCCTATCCGGCTAATGTGGTCGAACCGAGCCCTTCGCAACACCTTCTTGCAGGACTTGGCAGCCCTGTTGTAAGCTTTCTTCCTCTGACCAACGTCACTCGCCTTGCGCGTTCTAGCGTCGACCCAGGCATGGTACGCCTCATGTTTACGCGCATCGGCGCGAATACACTCGGCGCCAAACCAAGGTCGGTCTTGGCTAGACATTGTTACGTCAGAGAACGGGATGTAGTACTCCATTCCCTGACGCAACAAATCCGTCACAGCGTCCGCGCACGACGTAGGATCAGACGAAGAAAAGCAAAGCTGCCAAGGATAGCATGCGAAGAAAGATCGCATGCCATCCCAATCTGCTGACTTGTACCGCCATACCCGCCGGGTGCCTCTTGGGCTGGGATCGGGCGGGGAGTAGACGGATACAGACTTCACCAGACAGTGGTCGGAACTACCCAAAGGTGGAGATACCGACACCGAGTAACGGTCTGGATCTGTGGTCAGCAGAAGGTCCAAGCAATTAGCCGTATGCGATTCAACATCCGGCACCCTCGTTGCCCCCTGGACCAGCTGAGTAAGATTTAACGCTAGCGCAAGCTTTCGCGTCTCTCGCCCAGCATGGTCAGTGTACTGGTACGGGAAGAGCCACTCCTGATGGTGGGCATTAAAGTCCCCCAGTATCACCAATTGGGCGGTTGGGTACCGTTGCTGAGCCTCATCAGCCGCCTCACTAAGGTATTGTATAAGCCCGGTTGTCTCCATGTCTCCGCTGTGCGACCTATAGACACAAGCATAGATAATCTTATCTAGGCCTGTGTCAACAAGGGCCCAGAGCACTGAGAATCGAGAGTCTTCAAGGTTTCGGAGACGCCGATAACAGATGTCGTCACGGGCGTACATGCATACACCCGCACGTGGCTTGAACCTGTGCTCCAGGGTAAACCCTGGGTAAGAAAGATATGCCACATCTGACGGACATCCGATCTGCGTCTCCGAAAGGAACAAAAGCGCTGGTTTATCAGTCTACCCCAAACGGCTCGAAAATATAACCACCGATTAGGTTATTATATTTCCGCCGCTTGAGGTTCTCTGCAACCGCAGCGGCAGCGCCAGCACAGCACGACGAGCTAGGAAGATGGGATGGCGCAAGAGTATCGACACAAGTAGCGTCCCACACTAAAGGCCTACCCATCTTCCATGGAAACAAAGTCAAGAAGAAGTTAAATCCTAATATGAATAAGAACCACAATGTACTTACCAGAAGTAATAGAACATTCATCCACATCCTTGCAGGACAGTCTATCGGGTGCCAGTTCCATGCCAGGTCCGCACTCGCAGCGGAATGATCCAGGAGTGTTGACGCAGCGACCACCACGGCACAGCCCTCGGGTTTCAGCACACTCGTCGATATCTACGAAGAAAGTTACCATTAGCTTTATGATCTAGGCAGGAAGAAGGACGACCAGAATATAGACGAGGAAAAAAATTCAAATTCCCGATTTTCCATTATTATTTATTTTACGAATTCTTTAAATTACGCAACATTATTTTACCTCATTTTTTTTTTCAATTCTTATATTTCCGAATTCCTAGGTTTCCTAATTGTTTATTGTCCTAACACCAATATTTTCCGAATTAGTACAGTTCGATACAAATAGAAAAATAATCGGATTGTCATAAGTTTTTTCATTAGATAATCAAACTTAAAAACAAAACCATTTATTTCAGCCAGTAAATGAAAGAAAGAGAAAGAAAAAGGTCTAGAGCAAAATATAAACTACTAGCTGTTGCCCGCGGCTTCGCTCCCGTGGGCTCCCCACAGGACACGTTTTCGGGATAAAAAAATAGCCTATGTTACTCAGGAATAACGTAGCTTTCTATTGGTGAAAGAATTTTCAATCGGCCCAGTAGTTTCGGAGCCTATTCGGTACAAACAAACAAACAAACAAAAAAATCTTAGTATAGATCAGGGGTAGGACAGTCCCATAGAGTGGCAGATTAGGAAGCATTTTTTTTTAAATGCGACATCTGATAACCCCATCTTAACAACAAAAACAATTAGTTACTCTATGTCACCACAGATGGCAAGCCCATCGATAAAATAGGTCTGTCACTAAACAATAATAAAATAAATATTAATCTAAATAATTATTTCATTACCTTATGATTTTATTTAACACGTACTATAATTATTTGCAAATATTTGTGTTGATTTCAAAAGCTAAGTAATAATTACGATTGCAACAGTGAATGATTGGACTTTTGACACTTCCACTCTATGTACAAGACTGATAGACTTGTATCTATGGTCATGAATAAAACATTAATATAAAAGAAAAAAAATGGATTTTTGATATTGATTGTCAAATTTACATTCTCAATTTTTTCTTGTAAGTTGTAAAATCAACAAAATTTCGCAACATCCCTCATTCATCCTAGAGGATATCTTCTGGGTGTACAGTTACGGACCTTCAAGGTGCACAAGCCCATATATTCAATGTTCGGGTTGGAAGACAAAATCCTGGGATGATTTTATGTCATACAAAAAACCCTATAAATATCTTAAAAGATGATCACAGCTTGTGTAAAACGATCCCACACATAAAAACCTGTGAAACTATTAGAACCCCTTGTAAAAACATTTGGAAGGAATAATAAATATTATTATTTTTGTTCGAAATTACCGCCGTTAAATTGATGAATGCAGGTCTGTTGAATGTGGAGGAAGGCTTTATGATAAAGACGGACAATTCCGTTGTCCATTCTAATAAAAGGCAATCTTTAATCAAAGTGAAAAGTGCAGTGATTGAGTGTTGTGATCTTAGGGAAAAAAGTCAATTTAGTCAATCTGTGAAAGGTGTTCCCAAAAATCGTATCAAATCTAGCGAGTGTTTACAATGTTACTTATGGGTGTGTATTTATTGTCATAGTTCCTTCAGAAACAAGAGGGTTTTGTTGATCTGTTTTATGTTATATATTATATGTTAGGTTATAGACATAGTGAAGATTACCTTTATTAAAAAAACTAATTTGCAAGTGATTTTGTGGTCCTCAACAAAGTAAAGTTTCGGGGTTCGAGAGTGCGGAGGCGCATCGACCTAATCATAGCCATCGACATGGAAATATTATCCTCACGCCATCTCCTGAACTTTGGGGACCTGCAGAAACGCTTCAAATAGTAATGAAGAATCAAGTCTTTCATTTCCAACATAAGAAGCCTTCACACCTCAACCGACCGGTGCACTTACTAATTTGCTTGTTTTAACTTGATAAACTTTTACTATGATTTTGTTAATAATGAGAAAAAATAAAATTAAGTAAAACTTTATTAAATTTAAAAACAAACAAATTAGCAAGGAAAGGCTGTACTTTATCCATGTGTGCACTACACACACACATGGATAAAGTACAGGCACCACACACACACACGC
The DNA here is from genome assembly GCA_945859665.1 of Anorthoa munda. Taxonomy (NCBI): domain Eukaryota; kingdom Metazoa; phylum Arthropoda; class Insecta; order Lepidoptera; family Noctuidae; genus Anorthoa; species Anorthoa munda. Next base: position 30,222,109 of record OX243908.1, on the reverse strand, counting down.
ATGTATAAAGTATAGGCACCACACACACACGCACATAGCAAAAGTACGGCGCTACACACACACACACAGCTTAGTTTGCGGATGGCGTTAATAGACGGCGCTATTTCTCCGATCAATTGACATATGCGGTCTTCACTCTGTAGTCGGAGAGGTCTCTCTATACCCTATATATTATTTTTCTCTGTGGTATAGATATACAAAAAAAGATACTGTATAAAAAGTTGGGTGAAAACCATTCATTCCCTTTCAAACATTTTTCGAAATAAAAAGGAATCTGTTTTTTTTTTAAGAAGTGTTGTGGTTCACTGATACTTGAACCAACGTGTTATAATTTCTTTAAACATTCCTCAGGTGATATTGCGCTTTTTAATAAATCATCTCTGCTTTGCTCCGTATTTATTTGGCATTTTTTTATTATCTTTTCATAATATAAAAGCCTTTGCCCGACAGTGGAACAGTATAGGGTAATTAAAAAAATATGATGCGTCTTTTTTCAGAAAATATATGAATAAGAATAAAAAAATTACTTCTTCCTACCTTTTTATGTTTTTATTGTGATTGTACTTAAATGTGGAAAATACATAATGTGGAATAAAATGGAACATGTAATAATGAGAAAGTGTAAATAAATGAATATGAAAAATTCGGAATATGTAAAAATAATAATTCGGAAGAATAAAAATATGAAGGATTAAGGCGATATATACGCCCCAATGTTAACGCAGTACTGGCCGTGCGCCCGCTCTATGCCGAAATATCAAACTTGAACCTCCTTTTGAACAGTTTTGTTTGCTAAATATTATTTGATTTACATAATATGTAACTAACATACCATATTATGGTATGTTAGTTATGCAGAAATTCCAGCCATACATGTTTCTGTGTAAATATATTTTTAAACATCCTAGTAATTTTGGAGGAGTTTCCAAAAGTTGCGAAAAAATATCGTGTTGTTAATTATTTTATTAAAGCAAAACTATTAGTTACACGAAAAAGCCTTGTGTTCAAACATGAATCAATAATATTTTTTTTTTTTCAAACCTTTTAACCTAGCCGTTACTAAGGAGTATGCTTTAGAAAGTTACCGTTTTACGGCACTACAGCGTATGTAGGCCCTTAAGAAATTGGACAATTTAGACATCGGAAAGCATCGCCGACATCACTAATTCCACGGCGAAGCCACGGTAGACAGCTAGTATATTATACATTAGATCTCGTTCAAACCAATGTTCGGTGGAAGTTTACATCATATATTTTTTTTAGTTTTATCATTCTCTTATTTTAGAAGTTACTGGGGGGGCACATTTTACCACTTTGGAAGTGTTTCTCGCGCAAACTATTCAGTTTAGAAAAAAATGATATTAGAAACCTCAATATCCTCAGCTAGTATATAGACACCAACCAACATGGGAAATAGTCAGACAGATACTATAAAAAAGGCATACAAATATGATCCTTAAAGACATCTTACCAACACAAACTTTAGAGAAGTCATCAGACTTGTGCCCGGGATGACAGTGGCACGTGAAGCTGCCTTCAGTGTTGCGGCACTCGCCAGAACCGCACACACCGTCCACAATCTCACACTCGTTCACATCAACGCAAGTGTGGTTCTTTGAGTCCTGGTGGCAAAGAAAGAAAGGTAGTTCTAATCTCAACTAGTTAAGGCGCATTTTGGTAAAAAATACTTTATAGAACACAAACCTTTTCATAACCAGGGAAACAGTCACAAGTGAAGGTTCCCACCAGATTCCTGCACCGCCCATGTCCACACAGCCCAGGGAAGGCTGCACACTCATTGACCTCCATCTGCCCAGGCACCACACCCGGTCCACCAGGGACCTTGTGCCAGTTATCTCCTGTGATGTTGCCCCAGTTGTCTCTACCTCCGGTTTCGTAGTCGTAGTCACCACCAGTGCCACCGGTTTCGCCACTAGTACCACCCCCATGGCCATCGCCTCCCCAGATGACGGAGCCATTGCCTAAGTCTCCAGGGCGGTCCCAGATGGTAGGACCATGTGGACCAGTGCCTTCTGCGATGCAGAGGTTGCGGTAGGAGTCCGTTCCTGCGAGGACATAAATGCATTTTGATTTGAAGAACTTTATTATGAGACGCTATTGCATTAAGAAGATGTAATGAAGAATGGAGAGACAAGATGAATTAAGATAAGACATTTTCTTTTAAAGATTTTATCATCATCATTAATTTAGCCGAAAGAAGTCTTCTGCTAGACTGATTTATGTCTAACAGTGAGAACTTACCCTTCTTAGGACAAGGCTCGCATCTGTGATCGCCCCAAGCTTTTCCAAGAGAGGAGCAGCAACACACGGCCCTCAAAACTTCGAGCTGCAGCGGACTGGAGCAACGGCCTCCAATGAAGTCAGTGTAGCAGTACTCGCGACGAGTGTCTACGCAGCGGTTTCCTGTAAACCATGAAAGATATTAGAAAATGATTAGCTTTTTTGCAGTTCAGTTTGCAAGTCACCAAAAATAGTACAAACTTTACGACAATTTTTTTGGAATTCTTGTGAATTCTATGCAATCTGAATTATTTGCAGTGGTGATTGCTTTGTACATTTTTCTGGCTTAAAGGGGTGGGTGCCAGTATATAATAACCGGCATTTGAATGATTTCCATAGGTGGCAATAACCAATTAACATAAGGTGGTCAGTTATCAGCCAATTCACCATTTAATAACATAAAAAGTACATACCAGTAGTATCAAGAGCAAGGCCAGGTGGACATTCACATCTGTAGGAGCCGTCGGTGTTGACACACGTACCACCGATGCACAGCTCGGAATCCAGTTGGCATTCATCCACGTCTCGACATGTAGCTCCGTCCAACTGTGAACAAATACCTTATTTTAATCATATGTGCTTATTGAAAGTAACCGGTGAAAACTTTCGAAGTTTAATTAAAAGAGTAAGAAAAAAAATCTTTCCATGAAAAAAATACTCAATTAAATCAACAAACCATATCCAGAATTTTAGATTCCTACCTTGGCAAATCCTTTAGGGCAAGGGCAGTGTTCAATCTCGCAGGGTTCACAGGGTGAGCCCCACGCCAGACCCACGCTGCAGCAGCACTCCTGGCGCAGTAGTGGCTGGCGGGCGGCTGACTCGCACTGCCCGTCCACCACGCGCCGCCAACATGAGCCACGGCGGTTGTCTGGAAGAAAGCAGGTGGTTATAACGAGGACGATGGTATCCCGAAAGAATTAAATCCGAAAATATATAAAGTACTTCGGAGATCATTATCATAATATTGTAAAAACTCAAGAAAATGGCTCTAGGTACCTACATAAAACTTATAACTCATCTAGTTTGACAGAAAACCGACCCCAACATAGTTGAAATAGACGTGATCACTCAAGAAAATGGCGACAAAAATATCATAAAAAATACTTTTATATCGAATATCGCAACGAATTTAAATACTTTTTCAATGATACATAAGAATATTCACAGCAGTTGGAAAGCAGATGGGCAGTTTAAAAAGGTACCTAAACATAGATGGACTTACCAATACAGTGTTGAGCGGTGGCGTCAAGAACAAATCCATTTTCACATTCGCATTCGTAGCTGCCATGAGAGTTGATGCAGCGGCCGTTGTCGCAAGGGTTCGATTGTTCTAGAAAATCATATGAAATATTTAAACAAGTTGATGCAATTCAATTCAAAGAGAAAGGATTTAAACGATTTGTAATAAAATTAAACAACAATTACTCCAAATATTAATATCCTATGGGACAACCCTAACTTTCAGAACCAATATTCAAACGTAACGAAACAGGCGCAGGCATTTTAGAAATGATTTCACATTCCAATAATCCATTCAAAAACCCGTCAGGAAAATAACTAAAGATTGAATTACAAATCATCAGTTACGAAAATTAATATCATGATAATATTAAGCAGTGCAATGAGATCGAATTGCGTGAAATTAATGTTCAATTATAAATATTGCATCCATACAACGGATGGTTGGTGACCAAGCTCGCATGTTGGTCAAATGATGCTAGTCCAGGGTTAGGATGCCCGATGGATGGAACATTATGATGTGTTGGCTTGTCACACAAAGGTAGGTAACCTGTTCCGACGGGGATCAGAGGGGGAATGTCTCCCCGATCGTATTCCTTGACGATGAAAAGAGTCTCACCCTCGCATTCGTCTATGTCTCGGCAGATTTGTTCGTCAGGTTCGTAACGAGTTCCGGGTGGGCATACACACGTGAAGCTTCCCAGAGTGTTGCGGCACTGGCCGCCGGTACAGTACTGGAAAGAACAGTATATTGAAAGAAAAAAGAAAAGGAAAAAGAAAGTATTACGTTCTTTAAATATTCTTAAAGTCAGAAAAATACTATAACATGCTTGGCATTGTTCCAATTCTAGATAGATGCTAATAAATAAATTGCAAATGTAGAGCTATACTTACGGACTGGTGCATATCACATTCATCGATATCCCTGCAGATACCATCATCGTCGGGATGGAACCCAGGGTCACAGATACACTTATAGCCTGGCTCTAAGTTCTCACAGGTGCCGTGAGGACAGATGCCAGGAATCATGGTACACTCGTTAATGTCAATTCCGCCGTTGTCTTTACTTGAGCCTTCGGGGCAGAGGATGTCGTACTCGTTGCTGCCCCGTTCAGGACAGGCCTTGCAAGCTACACCCCAGCCTAAGTGGAGACCTGAAATTCAAAACATTGTTAGCATCTAAACTTAGTTTAAAAATGCTTTAATATACTATATAATATTCTTTACTTTTTCGGTTCGGAGCATTATGTGCAACATATAGTATTATAATCTAAAAAATTACCTTTACTGGAACTACAGCAGCATTGTGATCTAGTTACGGGATTCTGTCCTGGTAAAGTACAATGTCCTTCTTCGTATTTCTCGTAACACAAATCTTGTACCTCGTCTGTAAAGAAACATCAATTACCAATCTTTAATTCAACTAAAACATTCGTATATCGCATTATTCTCTTTTTCTACTAATTTAAAGAGTTAGATCGTAACCACTACTTATACAGTAAGCAACAAACTATAATAACTATTCTTACCAAGACATGTCCTTCCATCATTGCTAAGTGAGAAGCCAGGCAAGCACTCGCATCGGAACGATCCAGGCGTGTTGTGACAACGTCCATTTCTGCAGACGCGTTGTTCCGAACATTCGTTGACGTCAATACATGCACCGCGGTCAGGCGTGGGGCGGTAACCAGCCTCGCAAACACACTGGAAGGATCCTTCACTATTCACGCAGCGACCACCCTGAAACGAAATAGAATAGGTACTTGATATAGATGTGGTCCAAACGTATGACCTTGAGGAACGCCAATTTAGACATGAAACATTGGTGGACGAGACTGCTTCTTTTGTCTATGATAACATTTTAAGATACTTGAGTAACAACCTATTAGTATCTTCTTTTAATTCTCTTTTTTCTTTAAAAAACAAAGCAGAGTAGTATCAAATGCTTATCCTAATACTAACCTGGCAAACGCTTTTGTCGGAACACTCATCAATATCCGTACAATAACCTCCGGCAGTGATTGAAAAGCCTGGTTCACACTCGCATTCATAGGAGCCTGGCGTGTTGCGACAACGACCGCGGCGACAAACTCGTGGGTTGTCGCGACATTCGTCCACATCGCGACACGCATGGCCTGTCTCTGTTGATTCGTAGCCGGGATTGCAGACGCATTCGTATCTGATAATTGGAAGGATGATATGAAGTTAATCTCTTAATTTATTGTTTTTTTTTTGGCATATTTTGCCAACTTAATGCCTAAGGCATTAAGTCCGCCTCTGTACTTGTATGTGCATGAAGTATTAAATAAATAAATAAATATTATACACTGAACATTTTTGCTTACCCTCCATCACTGTTTCTACATTCTCCGTTCGTACACATGCCTCCGTGCGTCGATTCACATTCGTTTTTATCACTACATCTCAATCCACCTTCGATCGGATCGAAGCCAGGCGGACACCTTAAAAACGATAATTAAGATTTTTTATTTTATTCCAATCTCTGAAAGTATATTTTAAACACAAAGTAGTTTTAGTGGTATTTTTTTCACCTGCAATCAAATCCACCGGGTCTGTTGATGCATTGTCCTCCTTTACAATACTCGAGAGCACATTCATCGATGTCGATACAGGTTGGATTACCATCTTGCACTACAGATTCAGCGCCATCCCAGCAGTCACACTGGTACCTGAGACAGTATAAAGCCATTTTATCAACATTGATAATAGCAATATTATCAAATACTTATTTGACTGAAAGATTGTCAGTTTATCCTCCTTGATTATATTGATGAGCTCACCCTTTATCCTTGTCCACACAGGTACCGAGTCCACAGATGCCGTTCCTAAGCATACACTCGTTGATTTTTGCTATCGCTGGTGGTTCGTACGAGCCACCACCACCGCCGTCTTCATCTCCACTGCCTCCGGTTACGTTGCGGCGCCAGTTCGGTGGGATCACACCGCCACCACAGAGATGAGTCCATTCAGCTGGAAGCAACACTCATGTTAAAAATTTTGTATCAGTCGTAAACTAACAAGTAAAGCCAATTAGTGCTTGTAATATTTTATACCCATAAGTAGTATAGTAGTATTAGTCTGGGTGCATCGTCCTCACGTATATGCATTAATGTATGTAAATGTTGTAAAACACTTTTTTTTAAGAGTAAGTGTGGAGATTCTTGTCCATTCTTTTGACTTTTAATTATTTTTGTCTATTGTACCGAGTCTCCTCGGAGTCTTCGCATTGTTTTGTAAATCAATAAATACCGAAAGAGTTTTTACGACAGAGATAGGTATTGCAAAAAAAGACATGGTAGTATTTTTGGTGATCCATTTAGTAGCAACTGATATCTTACATTTTCTCGGTTTCGTTTTTCAATTGTAGATTTCCAGATTAAGTTAAGTAACATTCCATCAAGGTATCCAAATTTATATCTTCAGCATTTTTTTCTATATTTTACTGTTACTTCTATTTAATACTCACTAGATCCTCTAGGCGGGCAGGGTGTGCACATGTCGCCCCAGGCTCGTCCCATGTTGTAGCCGCAGCAACAGTCGCGGTTGGACAGTGGCATCGGCAGACGGTCAGCACACTCGCCAGTCTCGCTCATGTAGGTGAAGCAGCTACCCACTCGGCCATCTGTATCAAACACAAGGCGATTAATAAGCAACTATCTTCGTTCCAAAACACGCAGACGTAGACAATACAGCCGCCAAACTAAAATGAACTGGGCCGACCATATCAGCCGCATCTCGCTGCAGAATTGGACAAAAGTAGCCATTGACTAGATTCCAAACCACAGGAACCGGAGTGGCGTTAGGTCCAGAAGGAGATGGCGTGACGAGTTACACTCCGATCTAAAGGATTGGTCAGATGTAGCAAAAGAAAGGGAAAAAGGAAAGACGCAAGGCACGCCTTTGCCCTGTATATGAACACAACCGGCTCATAATAATAATAATCTGTTTTAAACACCTAGGGAAGAAATAAAAGATTGTAATGGGAGTTCTTTAAAAATTGGAAGTAAAATGAGTGATAAATTACCTATACAGAACTTCTTGTCTGGACTGGGAATGAAGTGTGGATTGCAGAGACAGTAGTAGTCGCCTTCTGTGTTTACACATTTGCCGTTCTGTAAAAGAATTAAAAACATTAAATTCTTCTTCTTATTTGCGTGTCAATTTGCCTCAAATTTTATCCGACCAAAATGTGGCCACCTGGATAGCTCTGTGTAGCCTCGTTCAAGTCTTGGAAAGTGCAGGTAATTGCGCATGCTGGGCATGTCCTGTGAAGTCCTCCACAGTGTGTGTTTGCGATAGGTCTAAGATACCCATTTTACTAGGTTATCTCTGCAGTGACCAACCTGGGCCCGCAATCGATTCAGAGATTTCCAGATTGGTCACTGCAGTTCGTGCACAGGTGGAAGATGCTCTGCCGGAGTGATGAAAAACATTAACAAAAATAGCATATTCTTTTAAACCTATAATACTAATTAAAATTTTTTCTCTTTTGCTTCAGCAAAAGCCGTTAAAATTAAAACCATTGACTAAACCATTTTTTCGATGAATACCGTTACTTACGGGACAAATATCAGGGTCCTCACACTCGTCGATATCCTCACAGTTGTTGGTCACTCTGTGTCTCCTCTGACCAGGAGGACACTCGCAAGAGAATGAGCCGATGGAGTTGATACACCGACCTCCTTGGCAGAGACCTGGGACTGCTGCACATTCGTCTATGTCCTGGAGAAGAAAACATGTTATATAGTAAAAACATTCAATATACACCGTCAATGATTGCTGTTGTTTGAGATTGGAAAGTGCATGAGATTATTAACTAAGAAAACAGCGAAAGACAAGAAGAAGAAGAGAAGAGAAGAGAGGAGAGAAGAGTTATTTTGACGCTAAATATTTGAATCCAATAACAGTTCTCAACGAGCAGTATTTTTTTTTGTAACCCAGATTGTTTCCGACTGCTGGGCAATGGTGTAAGGTTAATAGTAATATTACTTTTGGAGACCACAAGTTGCACAATTTCACAATATTGTTACAGCAACAGGCATCACTAAAGACAATCATCAAAATCCTTAATAACAGTCTCCGTACCTGACACTCTTTAGTAGCCAAGTTCCTAAGATGTCCCGTAGGACAGTCGAGGTCTCCGCAGCGCTCACAGGGGTGTCCCCAGGCCACACCGACGGTGGCACAGCACAGTTGTTTCGTGCACACCACGCCTTCCAGAGCCCCCGTGCACAGGGCTCCTCTGGTGTCCGTGTAACAGGGTCCTGGAAAAGAAGACATGGAAATGTAGATATCTACTTCCAATTTTTTTCAACTAAGGATATTTCATAAAATAATTCTGAATTCTATGAAAAATTACGATAGCGGAAGGACCTCATGTCATGTGTATTCATTTATTGACAACCGATTGACAACGCTTAATTTTTAAGAAATTTAAAGTTTTTATTTTGTAAGTAAGATAAAACCTTTATCTTTCTAAACATTATTTTCGAAAACTTTTCAGTTGCATGTTTGTCGTCTATTCCTAAGGAAATTTTAATGTCAATCTGAAATAGCCAAGTTAGAGGCCTGTGGGGTTGCCCAGAGGTGGCTTAATTAACTTTAACACCAGAGGTGTCCACACCTCACACGAAAAGAAGAAGGAAACGTTCTGCAGACTTTGAAAGCGTGTCCTATCCCATGGCAAACCGTGCATTTTGCCGAAAAAGGCACTCAGAAAGAGTGTAGCTTTCTAACATTAAAAACTTTGTCATTATCAGATCAGTACTGCCAAAGATTACCTCATGCAACAACATACTATTGTACCGCTTCATAATATTAGTTGGAATACCAATAAAGAATGGGAGGAAATCTTTTCTCAAGAGTGGGACAGTATAGATGGACAAAAAGAAATGTTTGAACAGATTAAAACTTACCAGTTCGTCTGTCGATCTCGCACCTCGTACCGGATAGTCCGTGGAAACAAACGCATCTGTCCGGAGCTATGCATCGACCGCCGTGCAGACAGGGTTCCCGACAAATTGCTGAAAAGAGGACCAAATAATGTTACTTGGACTCGACTCCAAAAGCAAGTTAAGAAACCGTCTGTAAATCTCTGAATTTCAAAATTTCTTAGTTTGATTACTGTCTCAAAAGTCTTATATTGGTGGTATTAAGTACTTACGTTCAGTACAAAATTCTCCGCTCCAACCGGGTGCACAGGAGCAAGTACCGTTGGAACAAGTACCACCGTTCATACAGATTCGACGACAACCACCCGGCGTTCGTACTGCAAACAAATGAAACACAACAATAGCATATGTGAAGAAGAGAGTTATAAAAAAAACAACAATTCGGCGGTATTAGTAATTTCCAAAAATTATAAAAATCTTCAATATTCATAAAGGTAATTTTTTCACAATGTTGTTGGTATTTCACATTATTTTCATTCTTGTTGCCCATTTAGGCTAAAGCAAATATAAGTATTTGTAAATAATAAATAGTAGAATCATCGATTTAACGCACAAATAGCATAAATTTATTGTAATGTTCTCACCTGGATACGGATAGATTCCGCCACCTCCACAAGATGGCGCTTCAACTCCGCTTGCACATCGACACATGTTTGGGGCCACGCAGGCACCCGGGGAACCGCAGTCAGGGCGGCATAAAGCTGGAAATTATAATACAACATCACGCTAAACTCTCTTATAGTTTAGGCAGAGGTATGGAGTATTCCCACATTTCACAGTATCTATGTTTAAATCCCGTATAATAAGAGGCAAGCATAAGTAGCCATTAACTGTTCACAAACACGAAACACTAGGCAGCTACTTAAGACTTTCGTGTGAAAACCCGGTACCACTTAGCTGGACCTAAGCAGAAATCTGGCAACCGAGCTTTCAAAAAAATTCAGCCTCAGTAGTAGCTCTCTCATCGATATATAACTCATTTTTCACGGAAGGCAAATAGTTAAAATACAAAAACAGAAAATGAAATATACTTACGGACTATACAAAGTAAGGAATTCGGCCGGGACGTCCATCCAGGACAGCAATGCGTGCTGTTGCGAGATCGGCATACATGAGGGCTGCAACAAAACTGATATTAAAAACTTTTGTCTTTTAGATAGAAACTCAGATACACATAGGTATTTGCTTTTTTCATAAGCAACTGAGATTCTAGACAAATAACCTTCTATCAACGAAACCGTCGCGACAGTGATTGATAAAATGTCAAAATGTATGGAATGCCCAGGCGATATCGAAATGTAACGTGATCAAATCTTACATTTTGGCATTCCGACAATAACCCTCACTTATAGAATGTAGATCCTCCAAGACGCCAGTTACACTAAGAACAATAGTATATATTCACAAGTTTTCGAAAGCAACCTAGAAAGGGATAACACCTCATAAATATCACACTTTAGTAGCTTTCTGTGATGACAATGATAGAGAAAACATGACCTATTTACGCATAGTGAGAATCCAAACCACCTTTTTGCACTTGCAAGCTCTTTAACAAAAACTACTAAATACTTGTTAGCACTCAGGCCACCTAGAAGCTCATAAAATGTTACCTTCGGATCAACAATGCAGATTTCAGCTGCTTTTGTACGAAGACTAACGAAGCGCTCATTAAAGTCAGGCAGGTGTTGTTTAAATCTGATTTATTATCTAAGCCATTGTAGATGTGTTCACAGCTTCGACGATTTATGGAAATTCACAAGTTTTTCTGCTACTGTTCGAATATAATAGTGCTCAGAATTTGTTACTTCTTCACTGACTTTGTATCGAGCCTTTTCTCAGCGCTAGATAAGCATTACTGACTCAGCCACTAATTTTCCGACAACGCCTACCAAAGGACTTCAAATTGTCCCTTTATCGGCAATCTTAAAATTAAAACTATAACAATAATTACAACCAACAATAGGTACAACAATTTAGAAGATACAGTAGCTCTATTGAATATCAAACTCATCGCCATCGGTTAATTAACACTTGCCAACGAAAATTTCTTAGTAACAAATTACGCAACAGTTAATATAGAGGAGCTTATGAACGAATGATCCCAGTAACCTTGCTCCTTGCTCCACGTACGACCGTATCTAAGTTGCACCGAATAGATTCTCCCCGCCTTGTTAAACTAGACTAATTTGTTCTAGGGTCAGAGAGTATCGCAAGTCCTTACACTGAAAACCTTGTACCGAAATTTAGTGCAGTACTGCACTTAATTATATATTATATTATCACAATTTTGCTAAATATTAGCTTATCATTCAAGAGCATTGCGGTCATTTAAACAATTAAATGTTGATTATAAATAATTCTATTATTAATAAATGATTGTTTAAATGACCGCAATGCTCTTAATTTCACTGAATTTTTATATCTTAAGTAATATTAATAAACTGCGATAAAGTCGTCCCGGAATTAAGTTGGATATCACTATGTTCTTAATTTAATAATAATAACGTCATAACTATGCTAAAGCAATAGCAAACAGAATTCAGTTAAAATAATATTTGCGTGTTCAACATAGCAAGTGATAGTTACCTCAGCCTTATGGCATAATATTATCACAGCAATACTAACACGAGTGGTTCCATCCATTAATTAGTAATTTATAATCTTAGCGCCGATAATGTTGTTTATCCATTGATCATCTTTAACCGTGTTGCGATTAACCTCTACTAATGTCATTCCTGTTTCTATAATAACGTTTCTATACAATTCATAATGAACTCTATTTTTCCCATGATCACCAATACTTTTAAGTTACTGTTAACTTATTTCAAAAAGTGTGTTTTCATATAATTTACTACAAGTACCTCTTTTAACTTTGCATTAACTCCAACTAGTAAGAATTGGCCAAATTCGTTTCAGTTACCATCATCCTTGCATTCGTTGATTGCATCCACGACCTTGGTTTATAAACCTGCTTCGTCATAGCCTGTCCCAGTGAACTCGCGGTTGGTTCCGCTATTGCCCTCTGCCCGACTCCCGAAATTATAAGCGTGAAAATCACCTACGCGTCGCCGCCCACGGTAAGAGTACTACACATCATGTATTATGTTACTGGGCTCTACCTATATGATATAGAGCAAATTAAAGAGGTAAAAGTAGTTTGTAGTTTTAGTTTATACTTGCATCATATTATGTAAGATTTTTAACCCTAATCGTTTAGCAATTGTCTGATAAACTGTCTAGAACTTTTCCTAATCATGTTTTGCACCTTTATTTTTAGTAAACAATAAATTGATTGTTGTGGATTCTGATACACAAACTTGTAAGGCAGAATAACTGACTGTATCGTTGGACATTTCGTGACATGATAAAAAGCTTAAGTCAACTCTCAAAAATAAGATTTCTAGATAAGTTTGTAACGCACAAGAACCCTAAAATACTCTTGACAGAGATCAAAAGCAGGACCTCACATCTGCTCAGTTAGTAGACAAGCTCACAACAAATGACGGTAAAGAATAAATGTATGTAAAACGTGTACTGCTTAAAGATGGGAATAGTGCATATGATTATAAAACCGTATAGTGTGAAGTACCGAGATTTGTATCAATGCGACCGCCGCATGCACTTCACGTACGGTTCCTAGGAGCGGAGAACGATGCACCTCCGATTAAAATGTATTAACATCACATTCTTTTACTTTGATGGTTAGCGCGATTGATTTTTCCGTTTATAGTATGTTATGGTGACTCAACTGGTAATAATCATATCAAATGTTATTGAATTTATCGACAGCATTATTGGTGATTGCTCTGATTTAGATTTTGGGAATTAGGATCGAAGGACTAAAGTTCCTAAACCCCTGATGCTTGGTTTTTACTATTTTTACTAAATGAAGTAATGAGCTTTGAATGTATATTGCTCAGAAGGCACTCCTATACTATTACTCTTATCGACATGACTTCGCCAGTGTCGCCAATGCTTCCATCTCCACTTACGAAATACAGAGTGTTTTATTCTGATTATCTGTCGTGCCAAAGCATAGACCAAGTCAAGCAGTTGAATGCTTTTTTTATTCTTTTCGTGTGGTAATCTGGCTTACCTCCGTCTTGAGGCAGGTCTCGAGACCTGTTAGATTTCTACTGACTAAAAGCACACGGTGTTTCTCCTCTTCACTTCTTACTGGGTAACGGGACACAAATGCATTCTCAATAATCACCAAAGCTGTTGACTGTTAGTTCAACTTACCCTACAAACTGGTTGGGCTTGCGCTCCGAGAGCGTTCGAGGCGCGCGCGGCCACAGGCGCGGCGCGCGCATTTGCTGCGGGGCGCGCGCGTCTCCCGCTGCCAGGTCTGCGCACGCGCACAGCAGCGCCGCCGCTGCCACCAGCCGCCACATTGTCATCTTGGAACCATCACCCTAGAACACCAGAAAAAAAGGTTTGTTTAAATATTTTGGAAAAGGTATCCAAATCATTATGTAGTATTGTAGACGTAACGTCATATACATAGTATGATTTTCTCCGATGGGATCAAATACTGATCGTTATCTCCATTGACTGTTCTTAAAAGCTGATAACTGTCATTGGAGTCAAGAAAAGCATCATTGTTTTGTCATCTTGAATTTTGTTTGTTCTCGAACGAATCCTGTGTGTTGCTCGTGTTTCCTAACTTATCAGAAGAAGTAGTTTTCAATGAGGAGTTGCAAGACTGACATTGTAGCCATTGAAATAATTATATCAGTAATATCAGTATTGGTATTGTATTAGAGCTGAGTTAAAATATTTGGAATTCAATAAAATATATACGTATGTTCTATTTATACCAAATTAAGCTCCTTTTATTCTGTTTCTGAGATCTAACCCGACGTATACCGATTATATAATACATATTCAAGCCGCTTATTTGCGAAATAAACCAATTTTAAATAACTCTTTTATATTAGTTATCATTTGAAAGAGGTTATGAATGAATTCGTTATCATACAACAATTTATATAAAAAAATGTTCCAAATAACAATACAAAGTTATTCTATCATCACGTATTACCGCCCGTGTAAAAATAAGATAACTCCTACCACCGGATAAGATATCGCTAAACGTTAGTTATTAGCAACGTTTAAAAATAAATAATATGTAATTATATAACGTATAATAAAATCACTAAAGAGTCAACCAGTCAAGCCTTTAATACGGTAACCTTATAAAATCTTAATAAATAAACAATAAGTAATTGGGGCAAAGATTACGCGGTACATTCTTATCGGCAACTGCATTGATAATTGTGTGTTTACACAATAAAAGCACATTCTGATGTCAGTGCCAAAAATATTTTTAGATACACTTATGCTATCTGAAAGCTTCGCGATAAAAATTGTTTTAAATTAAATTTGTTGTAGGCAGGTCATGAAAAATACACTCACTTTTTGTAAAAAGCGTTCCAAATGCAACGATCATAATATGCAAAATATAAGAAGTTTCGCTATTGGATATTAAAACTCAGTTTTATCTGACGTCACGACATCAATACCGAGTTACTGAATGGTAAAACAACAATACTCAACATGATCTTTCTGAATGAGATTGATATTAATTTGATGAATAACACTAACATTTGAAAACAATCTCAATGATGTAGGTTAACTTCGTTATCTACAAACATGTACTTGAAATAAAATATTGGACATTTAATTAATTTAAACGGATTTCAGCAATTAATGTTATGTCGGTCATTGATGTCTGACACATTCAATTGACTTACTATATGCAAATTGGGTTAATTTTTATCACTAGAAGAACCTTTATTGTTTCATGTTTTAGCAAAAAGTTAAAATTTTCCGGTTTATATAATTATGACCATACATTATGGACGCATTGTGAGAGAATTTACATACTTATAAAAATATCTATAATTATATCCATCTGACGTAAATCCAGTATAGCTATATGGAATGGGATAATGCATGAATTCTATACTGCTACTAATTACGCATTTAAGTTAGCAATACTCATGAAACCGTTGCGAAAGATCCTAGTAATAAACAGAAAGAAGGTAGATCAAAAGTAATCTGGAAAATACCTTTGAAAGAAGACCAAATAGATTGCGATACTACAAAATCGTTTTGGATAGAAAAATATGGCAGACATAACGAAAGAGGAGCCAAGCACACACACGGCACATAGATGGCGGGAACAGCGGGAGGAGCGGGGCGGGATCAAGCAATCTGTGCCGAAATGATAACGAGGGCCGTCGACCGCGCACACATCACAATCTGTTGCTATAATTAGTAAAAATTCTTCATCAGCTTTGTTCTACAAGACGTCACTTGTTAGTAAAAGCAACAACCTTACGTTATTTGTGGACTAATTTGTAAAGTTGTGCAGCCAATGAATGAAACGGTGGCAAGTTACTTAGTACCTATATTGTTTGACGCTCTAGATCTATTGATGCTTGCAAAATAATCTTTTGTGGACAAATTGCTACTTTTAAGTATTGACAATGATTTTCTATTATCATATTAGCTTTGACAATAGCAACTATAGAACCGATTCTAGAAACAAACTGGTCCTTAGATCCAGAACGGTAGCTGAGTACATAACAGTCTAAAAAGTTGATAGACTCTCTGTCACTGTTCTCCAGCGAGAACGACGCACTCTTATCTGTATAATAATGTATAGTAGATAACATCATTGTCTTATTTAGAATAGGCTTATAACATTGAACACCACGTGCTAAGAACCTGAATTCTCTACACATTTTTTAGTTTCTTCTTCAAATACAGTGTTGTTTTTGGTTTCGTTTTAAGTGGATTCAAATGGACTGACACTATCATAGATGTTTTGGTGTCACCAGTATCGTGATCCCAGTTAGTTTTAGGTGTCATTGTCCAAATAGACAGGAGCGAGTCGAAGTTGGGCGCCCATCAATGGCATGAGTCACGCGGTGTGAATGCCGCCGCCCACGACTGCGGCTTCCTTACTTACTACATGGCCATTCGCCGGCCACACACTGGACATCATACTAATCTAATGTGACGAATTTTACGTGGCTTTCGGATGTTGTTTATTAAAAATATATAGACAAGGCTAAACTAGATAAATGGCACTTTTATTACATTCACTAAAAATTGGTCCTTCGTGGTCAAAGGATCAAAAATTGGTCCTTGAGACAAAAAAATACCATTTACGTTCTACATATACTGGGGTATAGTTTCAGAAAAGGTAATCCAATGCTCGTTTTATTTCTTCAGTTTCCACAAGAATGTTATTTCAAATACATATGTACATAAATGTTATTCACAAATAAACACATAATTCATTGATTATGTCAGACATTACTTCCATCTATAGCATCTAATTATGTACTATTTCAATTAGGCTCGCCGTATCAAATGACTCGCCGATTCAAGCTCGTGATTTACCGATCCTTGATGAGTACCGTTAGCTGACCCACATACTCTCCCGTCAAATCAATCGTGTCCTAAGCAAACATGACTCTTTTCAACATATCCTGAATGGACACAAATGAACTTTCTCGTTTCATTGTGATTTAAATAAATAAAACTCTGATAAGTGTGTGTATAGGAAAGATCTAAAAGATTTGGTGATGTTTCATTCGAACAAATGCTTGATTAAGGTGGTGCCAGTACAACTAAGTTGAATCCCAGCCCAGAACAAGAAATAGAGCCCAACTTAAAAAAAACCGAGATGGCATTGTTAAAATCATGAAGTATATTTAACAGTCCAATAAAATTTGTAACAGAAGTGCTACTAAAAAAAAAAAAAAAAACATTATTTATTTTGCATACTCTTTACGTTATCATTTCACACCGATGTTATATAAGGTTCCAGGTTCTTTTGCATACAGATCATTATCATGACCATCTTATTTCGTAACTTTGTAAATAAAAACATTATTGAACTACAGAAAGAACAAGTGCGGTCCTTTCTTCTCCTAGACCACACACAGTTCCTATTCTACAATTACAATATTATTCATTTATTAGTACGACCGATTTATGCTGATTCTGATCACAATTGGCTGTTAGCACCAATGTATGACAATGCCCAACCGCACCTTGATATGCTAAATAGCGACTAAAGTTATAACCATCATTAATATCAATGGAGACAGAACTAATTCTGACCGCTGACCGGGTTAAATATGTGTTTTACTACAGTTTAATTTATGTGGTGCTGAAACTTCTAGCCCTTTTTTAACCGACTTACCAAAAAGGAGGAGGTTCTATGTTCGACTTTATGTTTATTTTTTATGTATGTTTACCGATATCTCCGTCAATTGTGGAACGATTTTTTTATTTTGAAAGAGTATGATCCGAAATTGGACCCATTTTAATTTGGTGATGATCTGATAAAGAACTTCGGAGATATACAACAGAACTCTTCAATAAATAAGGGCAAATTTCTCGGGATTGCTGCATTCGCATGTCTGTTTATTGCTTATACCATTTCATAACATAACATCACGCCAGTACGCTCGAAAGAGGTACGCAGATCTCTCAATTCAAACAGGTTAAGTTACTTGGTAAAACTAAAATGGGAAAAATAAAAAAACTTTTTTGCAAAAATTGCTACCGACTTCCAAATAAATAAAACCGGCCAAGTGCGAGTCGGACTTGCGCACGAAGGGTTCCGTACCATTATCACAAAAAACGGCAAAAAAACCACTTAAATATTAATTTTATTCTGTTTTTAGTATTTGTTAAAAAAGTTGTTTTGTTGTAAAAACTACAAAGTGAAAAATAACTTTATTTTTGGAAGTCGGTGTCTTTAGTAGGTACCAATTTTTTCACTTTGTAGTTTTTATTTGGAAGTCGGTAGTATTTTTATGCAAATTCTTTTTTTTTTTTCGAAATAATGCTTTGACAAAAGTAGTATTATGGATTACTCGTATTACCATTGTGATGAAAGTAATGTAAAAGAAGGTGTTCAAAAAGTTATGGGACATGATTTTAATAGTGTTTTGGTACCTCTAACCCTGAGTTTCCCACCTTAAAATTATTAAAATTATCGCAAAATTAATGTGAAAATATATATGTAATTCTGCGATAATTTTAAGGTGGGAAACACAGGGTAAGTACCTTTGGTATGCTCTAAAGTTAACGACGGTGACAATACCATGATTGATAGAAAAAACTCTCGTCTCCCGTTCCGTTCCCCTTGCCTATCCTATAGAAACCGTACATTTTTACCGAAATAACCTATGACTCCAGTGACACACAGCAATAGTCCAGCCTTCTATCAGTGTTTTTTTTGTAATCGTATCATGACTTCCAGTTCCATCCGCTTGTAACTGACCGTTCTGATGCTCAAGTAATCTTGGACAGAGCAATGCAAAGAGTGAACATACCAAACTACTTGGGTGACTATGTGCTTGAGCATCAATTACATAGACGCCGTGCCAGTTTTATAAGAATAAATGATTCCCAATTACAACAAATAAATATGTTCCCTATAATGGAAATGGCAGACTTGATTTGATTGATGATAAAATTCATAAAGCAAGCCAGTACTTATTACGGGGAAGATAGTCGTGCAAATGGGACATTTTGATTGAAATAAGTGAAGGCTTCTAAATCCCAAATGTCCCAGGCATAATGTCATCATATGAGACAGTATTACTAGCAGGAGCGAAAATTGGTCTAATTTAAAAAATAGTAAGACAAGTTACAGGTGTGACAACCTTAGTTTAATCGTAGGCAATCGGAAAAATAGTGATTATGACAATGCGACATTAAGTGAAATGACAAGTGACAAGTGTGTGTGATAACTTTCCGTCGTAGACAGAGAATTTATTCAAACAATACATCCATCTCAATGCCATACATCCAAATGTTGCCAACGAAATATTGTTTTAAAATATTTTAAATAACTTGAAAGTGTATGATTTGCTTTAAAAAAAAATATTCAACAGTTATTTATTACTTTCAATGTGCAAAAATAATAAGATGAAAAAAATCTGGACTTAAAATATTTATTTATTAAAATATAATAGTGCTATTAATATTTTTTTTGTTTTTGTTAGGTCATCCCAGATAATTATCCCTATCAGAAAAAACGCACACATGATAGTGGTTCAAAAACAAAATTATTTTAAGTCCATTTCATAACATGCCCTTTACTCATTCTCACCACAATTATACGGCCAAAGTAAACAAAAATCGTTACCCTTTACGAAACACGACCTTCGTCCTTGCCGAGGTTGGGTTGAAATCAAAGCGTCGCTGTCACCCAATCAGTGTCAAGTGTCACGCAAATAGTGTGTACGGTCAACAAACGCAATGATGAACGATGATGCGTCGCTATGGTCGGAGGAGCGTCGGCACGCGCTTAGATCAATATAGTGGGGAGGGAGGAACAATGTGGGAGTGACAGCGATTTTGGTGAGGTACGGTCTACAAATGAAACGGAATTGATATATGAGCTGAATTAAATAAGATAATGCCGAGAGTGTTTTGTGCTGATGATAACTACTTAGGATTTCGAAAACAAGCAAACCAACAAATAAAAAAAATAAAAAATCAAACAAACTGAATTTATGGCATAAAAAATTACTTAAGGTATAGTATTTTTTTTTATCTTTTTGCAACTAAACTAAAGCCTTTTTAAACTCTTTAGGCTACTCGCACAAAAATATCTAAACAATTATGATATAATGGCCTAATAAACAAAGCACATGCATTTTTAAACTAAAAATCGCTTTCGCCTATACCTTCTAACCGTTCCTTAAAGGCGAGCGAGTGCCCCCAATTGAGGGGTTATTAACGCACGCCACTGGCTGCGCCCGCGCCGACTTCTAACGATCCGATGCAACAAACAAACTGACGACGATGCAGTTATATTGTTTAAGTAAAGCTTGTATGAGATTTAAAGTGTTGCTTGAACAGTTATTGATTAGTTGGGCATTCACATAAAGATCGATATATTGTATAGATAAACTGTGTGGATCCTAAGACGCTTCCCTGCTGAACGCCAAAATAATACAGATGTTAGTAACTCCTATTGCTTCCAGAACAAATGTTTATAGGTAGAAAAAAATAGTGTTCTGCTCTCAGGCTAAGTGCTTATTGTAAAACATTGGCAGTGGTAACGATTGTGATATGGTACAGTATTATATCAGTGGTAGAAGGCTGTAGTTGAGTCCAATTTGGAAATAGTCTAGTAAAGTCTAAAAAATACAATTAAAGGGCATTTTAATTGGCCTAATAAATAAAGGGCAATATAATTGAGTTGCAAGCAAACATATCTCTGCGTAGCTTCAGTTCATTCATAGATAAAGAAATAATACGCTTGTCTGTAAATTTACGCAATGCACGCTTTCGTGAAGGACACTTTTCTATAAGCCGTTTATATCACGTTCTACTGAAGCCGACCGTAATCCCCACGATTTCTTTGAAAAACTTTGAAACATCAACTGCACTAACTGAATTTTTATACACCAGAGCTAATTTACTTTTATACACTA
This sequence comes from Anorthoa munda, assembly GCA_945859665.1. Classification (NCBI taxonomy): domain Eukaryota; kingdom Metazoa; phylum Arthropoda; class Insecta; order Lepidoptera; family Noctuidae; genus Anorthoa; species Anorthoa munda. The sequence continues at coordinate 30,201,114 of OX243908.1, read as the reverse complement.
TTATATTAGCATTATTATTTTATTATACTATTTTGTTAAACATATCAACCTAGAACTAGATTTTTTTGAACTTTAAAGTTTACTCAAAATAAGCAATAATGTGTAACAACTTATTCATCGGCATTTTTCCATCAGGAGGGTGGTCCTCAGCCGGTACAGAGCCTGGCCATTAATTAAAATACTTAATTATACCAGCTTCGAGAGCTTCGAGAGAACAATAATTAATTATAACCCGTATACTATAATGGTAAGTTTAGTTAATTGATTGTACTCAATAATTTATTGGTTGGTTATGGAATGCGGTTATAAACGCTCCTAAGTATCCTTTTATGGCTGATAAGTTATTGATCAAAAAATATAATACATGGATGTGGAACTGAACTTGTAGGGTCGGGCCCTTGGTCTTATTATTCTATGGATCTATTCTATAGTTCCACAAAAGGCGTTCTACAATATGATGGTCCTTGGTTATGTGGATAAAGTTTTTGCGTGCTAGATGAAAAACTGATCGCAGAAAACTTGCCATCCTTTATCAGGTATACCGTATCTGGACCTTATAATAAAACTGGCATTACCATTATTAATAATGACGTAACGTGTCCAAAACTATAAATAATTCAGAGAGTTCACAATAAAGCGCGATCGTTAGTCTCCTAGCCATAAAGTGAGTTCATCGACCTCGCCTGCGTACAGACAGCAAGGCGCCAAAATATTTGACATTGAAGCGAGTGATTGATCGATCCATAATCGATGATCCATCGAATCATTCGGAACTCGAATGTTATGCACTGCGCAGCTTTGTGTAACTGTTTCTGTGCTTAGTTTAAGTAGCTGTGATGTAGCATGCGTTTAGCTTTTAAGCTTATTATTTAAGTACTTAATGTAATAAATAAATGGTTACTTGCTCCTACTAAAGTCTACACTCTCTACTAAAAAAAACAAATATTTAGGGAACTCTGACAGTATTTGGTGTGCTGTGCTACGAGACAGAATTTTTAACAACAAGCTAAAAGCTAAATAAAAAAACCGGCCAAGTGCGAGTCGGACTCGCACACGAAGGGTTCCGTACCATTATCGCAAAACACTGCAAAAAAATCACGTTTGTTGTATGGGAGCCCCCCTTAATTTATTTTATTTTAATTATTATTATTATTTTTTGAAGTCAATATACAACTAAACATTCTGTGAATATTTCAAGCTTCTACCTATTGTCGTTATTAATATCGAGCAAAAAAAAGCCAAAATATCACTTTTGTTGTATGGGAGCCCACCTTAAATATTTTTTTTATACTGTTTTTAGTATTTGTTGTTATAGCGGCAACAGAAATACATCATCTGTGAAAATTTCAACTGTCTAGCTATCACGGTTCATGAGATACAGCCTGGTGACAGACGGACAGACAGACAGACGGATCGCGAAGTCTTAGTAATAGGGTCCCGTTTTTACCCTTTGGGTACGGAACCCTAAAAAATGGTATGATGCCTTCAATGTTTCAATTCAAACCACATATTTGTTAAATAAATAACGTAGGTCACATGTTTTGGCATTAGACTGTATTAATTTTAAAAATAAATTACTTATTTTAATAATTGTATATGCCTGTAGACAATAACAACAAATGCAAACATTAAAAACTACCTGCCTGTCTTTTCTATCTAGGTATTAAAATATGACATAATTGTTGCAAGAGTTCAGTCTTGCAAATGTTGGTCATTTTACATGATCTGGTTTAAAACAAGACAAAAAAAAAGTGTTGTCACGGGCAACATCGGATTGACGCGTAGGACCACAGTAACGAAGACGCACACAAAAGAAAAATATCTGCATGTCGTAACCAACCTTAAAGAAAACACTGAAGCACCTCACAAAAACCAACACAAACTCGATAAGATTAACCTCATTATGTTGCAAAATAAAGGTTTAAAGAGCACAGCTCGTATCAATCATGATGATTGATCAGGCACATCGCCCAGGTAAACAGGCGAGCGACGCGCCACGACACCACACTATTGGAACAAGAATGCGTGACACTAATCTTAATTAGGACGCGTGGACTAATTAATTTAAGGTGGCTGAATGCCGCCGATGGAGCGTTTGGTGGCTTTGACCTGTAATAATAATATAGGTCAAAATATGGCCAGATTGTTTTAACTGTGCAAAAATATTAGATTTACGGAAAATTATACTACTCAAAAGGCATTGGGCAAGACACATTTTAGGATGCTTCTTGAATGACAATAGATGGGCAAAACATTTAACAGAGTGAGTACCAAGGGACAGGACAAAGAGAGAAGGGAGCCCAAATAAAAGATGAAGGAACATTTTCAGTTACAGATATAGAACTCATTTGATCGTACCAATAGTGTCATTCGCACCATGTCTAGGTAATAAATTTTCTCATTGAAAATAGCATGAATTCACAACCCTCAATCAAATCATATCTCTTCTTAAAACTTAATCAAAACTTCAAATGAATTGCAAGAACTATCTTGAATTCACTTTCATCAGCGACACGTAATAACGAACAGTTAAAACAGAAAACAATGCACAAAACGGGTAGACACATATTCTATTTTCGGATGGCAAGAGATTTTTACAGTTTTTTTTCTTCTGGTGATATCTGGGCGGTCCCTGGGGTCACATTCGGATAAGCCGCGTATCAGCCCCATGTCGGCACCACGGCTCCACGAATATGACGAAACTGACCCAATAGGGCTAGCTTCACCGATAAACAATTAGGTCAAGGCCATTTCTTTAAGTAATTCATTATAGCTTCTAAATTTATGTTAAAGTAGAATTAATTTCTAACAGAGAATGGGTGTGTGTATCCCTGAAATCAAATTATCTAATAAAATATAGAATCTTATCGTAGTGCTGAGATGGCCAAAGAAGGGCGAAGAACTCATTAGAGCTCATTGAGAAAATTTACGAGAGAGACGTGCAAAACATTAAACAATAACGAAAATAAAACCCATTCTGGAATTGATTTCTTTGAAATCTAACTTAATGACCAAAATAATATTCGTCCGGTTTATAAAATAAATTCCAATAATTTATTTTCCTCATAATATTCCAGAAACTCTCAAGTGTTGTTTTGTAAGTCAAGATTATTTGTTGTATTTTATTTAACAAAAAAAACTGATAATGTAACAGTAGGTAGACATTTGCAATCAATTTCAATAGATGAATTTTATTTTGACAACATAAGCATCAAAACAATAAAAATACAGAATCCTCTTGACGAAAGTTTAATCAGTTCCCTGTTGCAACAATAGAAGAAATGCCAAACAAATGCCAATCCCAGAAACTGTTCGTAAAAATCTCTGAGACCCAAATTCCGGATCATATATTTTATACGTTGTTTAGACATGGCATAGTTTTTGATCAAACTTTTCCTCTTATCAAGAGCAACAAAAGACTATATATAAATATTTTTATTTGACCTGAATCACAACGAAATACGTAGGGTAAATCTGTTTTAAGTCACCTGCCACTCCATGAGTGGGTACTATATAGGGCTGCATAGTAACATGGAGGTTAAAACTGGCATTCAATTAACAGATAATATATTTCTCATTATACAAAGGAAATTATACGATACCTCAAAGCTGAAGTCTTGTCTTAGCTAAGCAATCTGGATATATCAAAATCAGTTGGATGAGAGCTACCGAAAATCAAGACAAATAGCGTGCGATAGGAGAGGCCTGTGTCCAGCAGTGGACTGCTACAGTCTGATGAAGGAATCAAATTTAATTTCTTTTGAATCCAGAACCATTAGTCCTTTGGTCCCGATGAAATTATTAATGACATGTCTAAAATTCTTCATAAAATAACTGCTTGGCAACAGAAAGCAATAGTATAAGGCGTGAAATAGCCTCACTTGAGTTTTGTAGAGATTACTTTGTAGGGATTCACTTGAACTGCGTGTTCTATCGATCATGCGATTATGTTATGATGCGAACATTTTGTTCTATATTTAGAAATAGGACGAGCCCACGGATTAGGATAAACATACATGTATTGGGATTAGTCTAGTTAGTTCAGTTAACACGATATTGGTATTACAAGTGGGAGCTAAGAACACATAAATAGGAATAGAAGAGAGATTATCTGGAAAGAGAATTAAGAACTTATTCAAAATATTACTGAAAAACAACATTCTTCTTCTTCTTTTCGTTTCGATGGTACATACAAGGTGTAACAGAAAGGTGTGACCATATTTTTAAAACTGCTTTTGCACATGTAAATCTACAAATTTCGTCGTTTTTGTCGTAATTTCTCCATGTAAGTCATAGGCAATTCCCAAAACAAAAATTGGAATTTCCAAACAAAGTTGTCGTCAGCTAATCAAAATATAATAGATACAATTTTTTTAGATAATTGCCTGTGACTTTCTTGGTGAAAGTTGTCTATATACTCGTGCATGGGCAAAAGTAGCTTTTAAAATGTAATCAGAATTTAAAAAAGAAGACGCATAAGATCAGTCGAATGAAATTCACACTTTAAAAGACAAAATTTTGCACGTACATAAAGACAATTAGCAATCGTAACAACCAACAATAGGTACTCAAAACTATAACAGCTATAGACGTCCTAATTTAACAACTAATAAACCATTTAATGATAAATACATCTTCAAAGATAATAAAACTAAAGACCCGTAAACATAAAACTGTGGCACTATCTAAACACGATCATCACACTGATCCCGTCTCTCAAACAGCCACGTAACTTGTAAGCAATGGCAGCACATTACCAATCAGCCTATTTCGATCATAAGGAGGCCATTCATGTGTCGACGAGGAAGCGCAGGCGCCGGTGTACGTTTCAGGACGATCAAAGGGCCACTTACTGATGCACTCGCGAAATAGAGATAGTTTGAGAGAGCTTGTTTGGAGATAAATGTGCTGCTGTGTCAATATGGTTTTTGTATAATAGTGGAAGAGGAGGCAATAAGGAAAAGTCAGCTTCTAATTTAAGCCTTATCCGGAAGGAGACAAAAATGTCAAATACCACTTTTCGCCAGTTGTATTTAAGTTCCATGCATTAGGGGGTGAGCCTATTGCCATAAACTGGCCACTGGGTCACTGCTGATTAATTCTAGATGTTTCCATCACCCAATAACACTTTGCCGGATCCGGGAATTGGAACCAGGATCTCACCCGCAAATTGCAAATTGCAAAGCAATTTAGAAAGACCATTGTGACTAGTGACCAAGACAAGATTTCAAGACTTCTCTTGCCAAAAAAATAAGTAAGTCAGACCTCAAACCTACTCAGATCTATAATGTAATATAGCCGAGTTCCAAAACATTTCAATTAAGACTTTCATCGACACAAAAAAGAATAAAGCACATCACACAAACACTAATGAAGACATAAGTTTCAGCGAATGGACACGTACCACCGCAAATAGTGCGTGATGACCGATCGTAGCCACGCCTTCGAACATGTAGATACAGTTCGTAATCCATGGCGCCTAAGCGCCTATCGCCTAATTGACTCTAAGGGCGAGAGCACACTTGAGAGACCACTCGAGGAAACTTTGATCCTACGTAGCGAGAAGCCGGGATGATGCCGATTTTCCCATCAACGATCACACGTAATAAAGCTTATTCTTTTGAGGTAAATATATGACCAAATTGATTGATGTTTTGACTTTCCTTCAATTTATTGAAACGTGTTTAAGCTCAAAATAAAGAAAGGCTTACATAGCAGAAGAAAGTGAGGTATATATAGTATCCTACACCGTTAATAAATCTGTTCGAAATCTGATTTCGTGGTTACTACTATTAGTTGTACAAAAACATTTGCAACACCTGAATAAATTCCGTCCAATGTATTGTTTAAAATGCAGAACGGATCAATAAATCTAGAAGAGATCCTTGAGAAAATGAGACGCAAAGTAGAACAAAAATATAAAAACAATGTTGAAACAAATCCGAATTGGAACGAATAAATAACTATACAAACAGACAATAATTTATTGTGTTTGCAAGTTTTCAAACGAAATATATGCAGTTTCAACAAGGAGGCATAATCTGGGCAAATACGTGTTGCTTCTGTATCCTTGATTTTTGAATTCTAGTCTATTTCAATGTTGTGTTTTGTAACGTGAATCTAAAATTGTCTACAATCATCTCGCCCACTTTGAAATTTCTGTTTTCAGAATACTTTCGTAACTTGTTTGTCATGATCTACTCCTAAAAGTCTGAATAAAAAGACGATATCTGATAAAAGATAGCCGAAGTATGCGTGGTTGTGGAATGCCTAAAACAAACAGTAAATCTAGTGTGTTAATCTAATTACCACTTTTGAAAACATTAGATAAGTTCTCCAACAATTTTCACTGAAAATATTATAATAGCTTCTGCCAGCGACTTCGCCCGCGTGATAAGTGTAGTTCTCATCCTAAGATAACATTATACCGGGTTGAAAAGAAGCCTATGTGCTATTCTAGAGTATAATCTCTCTCTGTACCAAATTTCATCCAGGTCCGTTAAGCCGTTCTGGCGTGATTGAGTAACAAACATACATCCATCCATCTAAACTTTCACATTTATAATATTACTAGTTCCTGCCAGAGGCTTCGCCCGCGTAAAAGTCGAAAATTATCCCTAGCGAGCATATTCCCGGGATAAAAGTATCCTATGTGCTATTCCAGACTATAATCTATTTGCCAAATTTCATCCAGATCCGTCCAGCCGTTTGAGCGTGAAGAAGTAACAAACATACAAACACACACACACTTACTCACAAACTTTCGCCTTTATAATATTAGTGTGATATAGGTATGCAAACGGGTGAAATGTGAATACCTCTACCTAACCCTTCAGGATACATGTACGTGATGTTATGTTTAATTATTTATGTAAATTAGAATTATAGTAATAAAATCTATTCCGAACAAATGCTATTTTAATTCTAATGCTATGCTATTTTAATGCTATTTTAATCAATTTTAGCCTTTAGTATTATTAATTACATGCCTAGCGTGCAATACTTTACAACGACGCTACATTTAATTCAAAAGAAACTTCAGCCGGATGACTTCATCTCCAACCATATAAGTAACCACACCAATATTAATCCACATTAGTAAATAACAAATCCGAACATGTGCTACGAAATCTGACCAACTAATGAACAAATACGCGCCATATATAATGGGAGTAATCGAAAAACAAACAAAACCGAAGGAGGCATATGTTAAAACTGTGTCAAAGCAAGTTGCAGTGCAGCTGTGCAGACAATTCTCATGAAGACACTTACAGTGCAAATGTAGGTTACACTTATTGAGAAGGATTAAGACTTCACTTAATTATTGACCTTACTAAGAAATTTCGAAGGAAAATAAGCCTGAAACAAGATCTTCTGATCTTCTGACATTGTTATACCCAAGCCAAACAAAATGCAATCAATCAACAAATAAAATTTCGGTTCACTCGATTCTATCAGACCAATTTGGGAGATTGGATTTTTATGACCCATATAATTGGTAATATTTTGCATATGATGAAAATGCTGTAAGCCTTAATTAGAAAACCTTGTATTAAACCAAGGCATGCAGAAACATAGACTCCAAACTCTTCACATATTTTTTTTCTTGCAACAATATAAAGACATAAATCCAGAATTAACAAACTGATGATGACATAACATAAGTATAGAACTCGTAACGTTTTATCGCTGGCGACAACACCGTTTAAAGTGACAGATAAGTACTAGTTGTAATTCATAACGACGGGTTGTAAAATCTCGAACACAATGGGGAATTAGCTGTTAAATGTAGGGCCAATGCCGACCGGTCCTGGGCCCAACAGAGATGTTATGCAAATGGCAATCATTACAGCTAAACACGGATCATACTGTTAATGCTGAATTGAGGTGTAAATTTACATTGACATTACAACACGTAAAAGGCGTGAAATCCGACATCAGACTATTGAGGCGTGTGTAGGGATAACGTGATCACAAATTTTGCTGCTTATGCATTGTTGACAAATTAGGATCATTCAATTATTTATTGGTGCTTATAACTTCGATTGATTATGAAGTGAGTTTGATTTTTGAAGTAGTAGCAAATATTTATGCAAGACTAGGCAACACATTCGTCAAGTAGCTTTTAGAAAAATCTTAGCTATGAGATCAACGATCAGCAGCTATATGACCCGGAGGATGTATGTAACGAATTAATAGACCGTGGAGACTTAGTCCAGCACGGTGGCTGGCAGTTTCTTGAACGAACACATAAAGAGCGTAAAGAGAGTTTACACGAAACAGCTGTTTATGAGGAACGGCAACTTCATAAGCCTTTTTCTAGCCAGGAATCAATAAGACCCTGGTAGAATTATACAAAACAGGCGCAAAGATATCAAAAGTAGTGCAGTTTGTATAACACAGAAGCCGTAGCAAATAAATATGATAATTAAATGGAGAGCGATATTCCCACACAAGTGAATTTAGCGTCGGACGTGATATGCTCCCGCCGATTGCGCAAATCGGCTAGCCTTCGGCCGGTTCCTACTGTGATAAGGGACTCATCGCTGACCAATGTTTAACCCTGGCCCTATTAACTGAGGATGTAGGCATCAGGCCGTTTGTAATGGCAAAATTATGTTGTAACTGCGAAAGTCGTAACTCACTTAAAAGTTCAGCAAAGATTGAAATTGTTCTCGCCGCGCGAACTGGAGCGAGCTTTTACATTACTTGGACAAATATTCAAAAAGTTTAAGCGGAAAAAATCTGCAAATTGTAATCTAATTCATTTTCAATTCAAAAAGTATTCAAAAGTTTTAGATTATAACATTGCATGCTTTAACATTTTCAGTCCAAATAAAATTGAATTAAATACGTTTAAAAAAGACATAAAAAATAAAATATTTTTAATACACATTACGTAATACAATACCAATCTCTAGCTCTATTCAAGAGACAATAGGCGGCAAACACCCAGGATCCGTCCGTAACAAAATTAAATCAACATTATCCTGATGGAATATGATCACAAATTACCATGCCACTGGATTCCTCTGTGGAGGGCAACCAGAAAACTGTTCGATGTTCAAGAGAGGTTCGTGTGTAGATGATGATTCGACCGGATGGATGATAAACGCGCACGGATTCCCGCGCCGACCGAAAGGGAGGACCGACTCGATCCACGGCACACTCCCGACTGACAACTAAAATTGCGAGCTTTATCATCGACCATACAATGCTCGCACGCGCACGTTTACCCAACCACTTAGATCTTCGAGGCTTCCGTTACGCTATTAGTACAAACATTTGGTATGGACAATGTTTGTTGATATACTTTCCAGCGCTCTTAATTTGTGTACTTAATTAATTTTTGTTTCGAGGGATATTGGAGCTTCAAAGTTATGTGCATCAAAGTTCTTTCGTAAGTTACGTGATGTGATTTTTCAGTGGTGTATGGTTAAGTCATGACAAGGATATAGATAAAATTGTAATCAATTAAAACTATTTAAATGGTTCACTTATAATCATAATTGTTTTATCAAATAATCGTTATGTACTCGTTATATGAATCAGTTCACTGTTATTTTGTGTTTCATAAGACTGCAAACCGAATATATGGTCCAATGGTGTTTGTTTATTTTTCTCTCAATACAAATATATTTTAGTATATTTGGTGCTATATATAGAGAGTGAGAGCAAAACATAAGAGGAACCTAAGCGGAGACTTCCCTACCTTCAAAGCACATTGGGCCTTCTAATGCTCTTAAAATCTGGTAACCAGAAATTCCACTGCTGTCCATATAAATTAGGTCATTATTCTAACTTAACCCCACAGTTTAGTTGACCGGCGCCAACTAATCGTGCACGCGAGTGCTCCTATGATACCCCACTGTTTATTAAATAGCCTTCATTTACATAAAGCTTAAATGAATTTATGCTTAATAGCCGGTGATACGTATTCCCGATTAGTTTAATTGTTTATGTTTTGTTAGATTATTTTTAATCGGAGTGTGAATTAAGTTTCTGGAAGATTCTAATGTTAAAATATTATTTTGACAGCCCGTAAAATTGAACGAAAAGAAACAAATATGATTTTGATAATCACAACATATTCTTTTCATTTGGAATCATTGTTTCGAATGTCTGGAAGAAGTTGAAAGTTTTACTCCTAAAAATATTTAACAGATCACTAAATCATTGCATGAGTCTCTTTTCCATTTGTATACCTTTTCTATTGTAATTAGGAAAACAATAGTAAAATTATTAGACCGGCGGCGTCAAAATCTGATACCGTCACAGATGAACGCGTCTTCATCTATCTTTATTTGTTACTGAGAGTCACTATAATTTGTTGCAAAACGAGATGGCTCTCCAAACTCTGGGTTTCCTCTTACAATCAAATGCTTTTAAATACAAAATCGTTTCAACAAACAATAAAACATCTATTAATATCCTCAACAAAGTCACTATAAACAAATGCTAATATACACAATTCTAATAGGTATAATAAAATCCTATGACCATTTAGGAATAGGTTTCTAGCATACAAATAACGATGACTCACGAAACTGCAAAGAGCTTTGGCAAAAAAATATATCGTATAGGCAGTTCACAAGGAGTGAGTAACACTAAATAAAACTTTAGGCTGGTTGCATTTGGGGACAATACTTAATTTATTGGATGCTACACAAGTTAGGCCTTGCATTTATAAAAACAATGCAATAAATTGTATTTTTTTTATTATTATTATTGATAGGCTCGCGCTTGACCACTATCTCACCTGATGATAAGTGATGATGTGGTCGACGAATTTGAAAAATATTTAATTAGCAGATTCTTTATTCAAATTCTCTATATAAAGAATAACTAAGATGTGCGAAGCTAAAGTGTTTAACGATTGCCTACCATGGTCCACCACCAATAAGGGTGAACCACTATTTTTTATAATAATACAAAACTCATCATTTAACAGGCCAACAGTGGTCAGTAATACAGTAGCCAGTAAAGCTGTACGAACATATTCAAACAACTCAACGTCTCCTTGACTCCGCAAACATACATTATTATTGCGAGTCAGTTCGACACTAGTTACTTAGTACCTTCTTAGCATCTTGTTCGCATGTAAAAAGCAACGCTACTCATAAAACTACTGTGATGTGAGATTTATTCCTGTTTGCTCGATAGGTTACCAATTGGACCACCCGATTGGTGTCGTCATCGTCAGATGCTATTTTATCTATATTGATGTTACCAAGAAGAATCAGATTTTAAAATAACGATTACTTATTCTATATCTGCTTTCTCCATGTTACGGAATCATAACATGGAGAAAACATAGCAGGCCACATAATAGTCCCCTGTGTGCACCTAAAAATTAAGTTATAAAGGCTTGGATACTATGGGAAAAGTCTGTTCAAGTGGAGGAATAATAAAAATTAAAAAATTCCAAAAACCTACATATTTTATACTACATATTTTATCTCGTAGTAGACACGCTTCGATCGACAATCTATTGAACACGTTATTATGACACGATATCTTGCGGAAATATCCCGATTCAAACAGTAAAACACCCATAACTTTTGAACCGCTTAACCAATTTTCATCAAACTAAATCAAAATCGGTTCATTCGTTTAGGTGCTTTGATGCCACAGACAGATACGCAATTATACAAATACATATGTATACACAAATACACAAACACACAAGTACACACGTCAAACTTATAACACCTCCCTTTTTCCGTCGGGGGTTAAAAATGAGGACCTTTTCTTAGAGTCTTAGATCATCATAGGATTTCTTATAGGCTTCACCTTCCTACAAAAGCTGCTGCTTTCATAGTTAACCTACTCAAAACCAAAACAAAATTACGTCCAACGTACTTTACATAATCTAAGCGTCCAACCTTAAATTTCGTATAGTACGTACTCCTGTTCTTACATCATTGTGTTGATAGACAACAATTACTCACATTTAACGTGCTATTCAAACGTACTATTAGTTTGACAAGAGATTGATCGCTGCCTTTGATTCCGTCGCCGATACAACACCTCCATTTTAGTGGTCTGCTTGACCACACTGTATTTGGGCTGCGTAGGCGTCACTAGTTTGGTATAATATGTGATGGTAGTTGATACTATTGCGATGAGCTGTTAACCAAATATAAGGCTGGCTTTGTTTTGTTGTGAAGGAACGTTTAACTTTAATCGCAAATAAGTAGCTGGGTATGGTGTTTAAATCTATCGTTGGCCAACAACTAAAAATAGAGAAAGAGAAAGAAAAAGTATTAAAGTCACGGAAACGAACATAAATTATGACCTTAAACAGAAATCCATTAGTAGTACTTGAATTATGTTAGTAAAAATAAAATTAAAATATACCCACGATTGTATTGTAATGCAAAACAAAATAAAAAAGGATATAATAGAAACTAGGCAGATGCATGTCGTGGCTATGACATGAAGGCTTCCACTCTGCATGATACTGTGCCATGGAGGATACACATCACAACGCTGATTTTCAGTGGTCGTCTAAGATACTTAAATCTAATACAGCTTCGATTCAACAAGATTTTTGAATATTTCCTAATGAAACGTAGCATCAGAATTCTTTTATGCATTGCTGCAGTGGTCAAAAAAAGTTTAAGTACCTACCTGAGGTTTAGATAAGAAGGTCCATCTCTGTCAATCGTATAAGTTGTACAAATATAAACAACTTAATCACAAATTATTAATTCAATGTTACAATTTACGTAAATTTATTTTATTGCAGCTTTGAAGGTAACATGAAGTCACACAGCCTAGTACTTAAAATCAAAGCAACTGCGTGCGATGACATAATTACATATTATATCTTTATGTTTAATGACAATCTTAGCACTAAACTAGTCTTCAGACAGGTAACTAATGGTGCTTTTAAATGACAACTTAGAACACTACTGATATTAACACTACTATGATCATTATTTTGGTCAGTGGTGTTGGACTTTGATAAAAAAAAATCTTATAGCCTTATTTATAATAAATAGAAGTTCTCACAATTCTGAATTATCTATAGAAAATTCAAATTAAATTCTTTATCAGTGCATATTCAACTTGTAAAGTATCAATACCATCAGTTTATCAACTAAGGTGTTAGTCTGGTTGCATGTTACCATAGTAACTCTAACTACTCGAACTTGCTGAATTTTCTTGTCTGAAGATTCCTCATTTTCACAGTCGTACTTACATAGGTTAAATCGACACATTTTCACCCTTTTTCCAAAGGTATCTGTATACCTTTAGACCACTTTTTCCAATGACAAGCTTCCATTCAATTTCTTTCTCTTTGTACCTGTCTGTTACAAAAAATTTCATCTTTTCATCGTCTATTTTTATTATCCGAAGTAGCACTTACATAGCTCATCATGCCACGACCCTGAATGATGACCATGTGTTCTGGTACACACTCAAGTGCGTCATATGTGATCATTGTTTTACTTAAATCTGGCCTTAAAGCTATCTCACAGATTAGTGGCTGCTGGATTATACAAACTACTCCGTAATGTACAGTCGCTGTAAAAATAGGTTCGTCATCATCAGGTTTTTTTTCTTTGTTCCATTTACAAATATTAGTTTATATATATTACAACGGAGCACTTCTTCTGCTGCTTTGCGTGGTGGAGTGATGAATGCATGAAAGATAAAATCTACATTAATCGGAATTTTTTTCTAGGGTGAAAAGTCTCTCACACTCTACCAAAACAGCGGAGCGAGCATGGGCGTACCCAAGACATTTGTGACAAGACATGATAAATTATGTCATGTCTTACAATTTGTCTCAAATGCTAGCCGGGTCAAACATGTGACTTATTTTAAAGGCGCGACATGCCTTTCTTGTTGCTTCCCGGCGAGCACGGCCTACTGTGACATGGCTTGAGTCACACATTTCATCGCAGTTTGGACGATAAAGCCATTTTGTCTTAATTATTAGTACCGGCGGCGTGAGAAAATTTCCTGACGTTTATTTGGGACTCATCGGGTCTTAGTTGCTAATACGGGCGCACCCATTTTGTCACAAATTTCACATTTAGACAGATGATTAAGAAAAATGTATCACTTTCGTTCGGAGGTGGTGATAAAATTTTATAGTTGAAAAATAAAATATTTTCCTTCTAATTACTGCACCAAATGGCAATAAATTTATTTTGTGTGTGTGGTGATCAATGCTTATTAATTAATTGAAATTTTACAGAATTATTAATTAATTCTATTTTATTACTTTTTTATAATTGTTATTTTTTATTGTTATTCCTATTTTTAATTATTATTTTTATTTTGATTATTACTTTTTTATAAATATTTTCTTATATTCCATATTCTTCTTACTTTCTACATTTTAAATTATTTCTTAAATAAAACCCCCAAAAAATATTAATTAATAAAAATGTTACAGGATTATTAATTCAATCTATTTTATTACTTTTTTTATAATTGTTATTTCTATTTTTAATTATTATTTTTATTTTGATTATTACTTTTTTTATAATTATTTTCTTATATTCCATATTCTTCTTACTTTCTACATTTTAAATTATTTCTTAAATAAACCCCCCAAAAAACAACTAATATAAAAAAATAGGGGCTCACCGGTATCGGGAACTGGGTCCAAGCTATTATATTTTTTAAGTAATTATTAAAATTTTCAAAATAATTATATCTTTCTAACAAACACTTAATATGTTATCAACTAAACAAAGAAAAATAAAGTGTGCATAAGTCTATGGTCGTGGGTAAAATATTAATTTATTCCCAACAAAATTAAAAAGTATTTTATCTGTATGAACGGCACACTTTTATAAGTATTATTTTATTTGGTCGTCTATTCAGATTATGTCGCACTATGAAGTCGGCTACAAGAAAGGCATGTCGCGTCTTGAAACTATGTCACATGGTTGTCCCGTGCTAGTATTTAAGACAAATTGTAAGAGATGACATATTTTATCATAACTTGTCATGATCCAAAATATTTTCTGTTAAGAATTTGTAGTTCAAGTCGAAAATCAAGTAAAAAAAATTTTTTTTTTTTTTTCATAAATTCATGTTGGGATGCTGCTAGCATGGGGGTATCAAAGGGGGGGCTAAATTTTGGTTATTTTTTGCCTAGGACATACCGTTTTCGAGATATAGAGCGTTTTATGTAAAATAAAATAAAATTCGGAGGCCCATAATTCGGAAATAGTGCGTCGTAGGACTATGCTTCTCTGAACCTACCTACCTTGGTTTTTATGGCCAAGGTTAAACCGAAACTGCCATAAAATTGGCAAATTTCCGAAAAAGAAAGCAAATAAATGTCAAGAAGTTATGCCACAAGTCAAGAAAATATCTCACGCCGCCGTGCTAGCATTTAAGACAAAATGGCTTTATCGCCCAAACTGTGATAAAAAGTGTGACTTAGGCCATGTCACAGTAGGCCGTGCTCGCCGGGCAGCAGCGGCAATTTTGTTAAGGCACAATTATTTCAACTTTTCACGGTTAGTAGGTATAATCTATACTTTAATTACTGTACCCCTGTGTATTCCCTGTGTATACGTGTGTGTGTGTGTTGTGTATTTCTGTGTGTGTATTAAATCAGTTGTGCATAATTTAACTTCAACAAAAACTAGCCATGTGAGTTTTGGGAGAGTAAAGGTCTCTACATACATATCATCAGGGCCGTGCCAGGGACGTGGAAGTATCGTGCCCCGTCAGGGGCTTAAAAAAATATCGGTGTGTACATTTTATATGAACTCGTTCACACACGTCCGTGCACGGGTCGTGAACGATCCAGTGATGAATCTTCAATACCTACGCCCGGCCCTGTCACGTCCAGGGCACGGCCCTGATATGTGAGGATAGACCTTAAGATTACCCTTTTGACCGTTGACTGCACCTGTATGTTGCATGAAGTTTTAATAAATACATAGATAATTTTTGTTCCAAAAGTAGCAAAAACAAGTATTGTCGTAATGTCAATGCATCAGAATGCCACTCAGTTGCTAGTGGCTAATTCAAAATGCGACAGGTGTTTTAATGTAGGTAATTAAAACATAGCTCAGTTGCCCAATGTCGAAGGTTCAACAAGTGTGATATTATAAAGGAAAGAATTTCAAAACTGACGGAGGTATAATGACTCCACTGTAGAGTAGCTATTAATAAAGACTTAACTTTGACATAGTTAGCTTCATGAGCAGAATTTGTTTGGTCTTATCGCTGATATTAGGTCATCGGTGCATTTACGAGATTTATGAGCTCTAATGTACTGTAGGCAGGATAAATACATTTGTATCTATTACATGTCTTATTAAGTAAGTACTGAGAGTCATCATCTTCCTGCCCTTGTCCCATGTTACTTGGGGTGGGCGCAACACGTTTTCTTCTTCCATACCGTCCTGTCCCCCGCCACGCCATCACTCACCCCTTTCTTTCATATCACTCGTCACACATTCCATCAATCTTTTCTTTGGCTGTCCCGCCTTCTCTATCCATTTACAATTATATACATAACTCTTTTAATAACATGCGTTTCATCCCTCCTCATCACATGTCCATACCAGGACAAACAAAAGAGGCGACAGTGACAGAAAATTTGAAAGGAAACCCTTTCAACTTTTCTGTCACTGTCGCCACTTTCAAACTTCCTCTAATATACTCATTTCTCACTTTATCCATTCTCGTCACTCCACACATTCATCTCAACATTCTCGTCTCTGCAAACATAAAATCTCTTTTCATCCATATTTTTCACAGCCCAACATTCTGATCCATTTATTACGACAGGTCTAATCACGGACTTGTAAATTTCCCCGTTTAACTTTTCATCCGTGGATCGCAAGTTGTTCCAGTGACCTGTCACCATTTCATCCATACCGAGTTGATCCGAGTTGAAGTAGGTACTTAGAGTACTGATTATTATTGGTGTATTAATCAATATTGAAGCAAACAGAAGAGAATATGTGTTGCAGTGAGTCAGTGCCATTCATAAATCGGGATAAGAATACAACAATGATGACTAATATGAGAGTTCAATAGTGCAGCTTTACAGGTTTCCCATCAATTTTAAGAGGTAATTACAAAGCAAAAAACTTTATACAAAAAAATCAACCGGTTTCCAAATAAAAACACTACAAAGTGAAAAATAACTTCTATTTCGAAAGTCGATGTTCCTGTTTTCTTTTCTTAATTTTTTGACACCGACTGCCGAAAAAGAAGTTATTTTTCACTTTGTTGTATTTTATGAGCAAATCGGTTGATTTTTTTTGTAAAAAAGTTTTTATGTTAACTTTTTAGTTGTGGTGCCTAATAGGTAAATTCTATAGTAAAGTACCTATAATGCCAGCATAGATTACCTGAAACTTGAACATAACCGATGAAATGAGAGTGTACCAAGGTGAACTGTATATATCTGCGTACCCCTTTAGAGCGAACTTGATTGATTTTGAACTGATTTTGAACTGGCGTGATGTTATGTTATAAAATGGTATGAACAATAAACAGACGGGTGTACTATGCCAAATCGAATGCCAAATAATCGAATATCAATTGATCGAACACTATTAATCGATCGCCTAAATACTCGAACGTACATAATATCGAATGGTTAATAAGTCGAACATTCAATATATCGTACACTCAATACATCGAGTGTTCAAAATATCGAATGTTTGTTTGATCGAGCGTTCAACTCAGCGCATATGCATTCTATCGAAATATCAATATACTAAATATATTTTTTATATAGAATACATACCTCAGGAGGCCTAATAAGCCCTAAAATAAGTAATTAGATAATTGCATGACTGTCAATTTTGTCTCAGATATAACGACTTACGAGCACTTTTGCTCTTGCGAATCTCCACTCAAACCAGCCAATTAAGGCAAGAGAGAGGTGGAAGCTCTGTTCCTCGTCAGTGTTCATACCGACCGGCCAATAAAAGCAAGCCGGAGACGTTGGACAAGAGTTCTCCCTGGAGATCAGGTCCGTGGGGTCACCACTGCTAATCAGCTCGCCACAAAGTTGCTCTGTGGATCTATTATTATTATTCATTTTATTTTCTGTTTCTCGAGTTTCTTCTTCCATTCGTGTTGTTCTTCATTTAAAAAAAGTAGTTCCTATGGCATTTCTCTTCTTCTTGCTCGACGTATAATTTGCAATGCTGCTTTTTTGTTAGGCTGAGCACACGAATTTGATTTCGAAATGTTGGCCTCATTTCGCTGAATAATTTGACTCGGTCTATCAAACGGGTGGATATCATCACTAATAAAGTTAATCTCCCTTACCAGGATCTGGTGCGTGATTATGCTTTATTGTATAGCTTTCTAACAAATGCTTCTCACTTCCGTGCATTTTTCTTGTTGCAGTGCTATTACCACAGAATAAATAATAGTACAAGTACAGAAGAGTCACTTCGTGCAATAATTTATTGAAATAGAGAGTCCTGCTAGTAAGCAACAAAGTGCAATTCAGCTCGCATAAGCGCTCAGTGCCTAACGTGATATTCACCTAAACGTTGCCGCTCTCTTCTAACGCGTATCTCCGTCGCTGTCTGGCGCGGTTTGACTCTGCTCGTAAGGGTTGTCGACTTGCCGCTTTCGCTTACATCCACTTTCTACCTACTTGACCGCGTAATCTTTTTTATGTTTGATGCCTATGGTTACACGGTCAAGTAGGTAGATAGACAATGAATATTATATACCGTCTTTTTGTTAGGTACTTAACAAATGAAAACTAGGTTACCTAAACTTCATTTACTATAACATTAGACATTTAAATAAGCCCATTTTACAGCCCGGTCAATCGATTTTGACTTCTATTGCGTTGGTGATACGACAAATGGAAGCTGTAGTAAACAGTTGGTTTTGGTAACAAATTTGTGCTTTTTTAGGGTTCCGTACCCAAAGGGTAAAAACGGGACCCTATTACTAAAACTCCGCGATCCGTCTGTCTGTCTGTCTGTCCGTCTGTCTGTCTGTCTGTCCGTCTGTCACCAGGCTGTATCTCATGAACCGTGATAGCTAAACAGCTGAAATTTTACACAGATGATGTATTTCCGTTGCCGCTATAACAAAAAATACTAAAAACAGAATAAAATAAATATTTAAGTAGGGCTCCCATACAATAAACGTGATTTACCTGCCGTTTTTTACGATATTGGTACGGAACCCTTCGTGCGCGAGTCCGACTCGCACTTGGCTGGTTTTTTTTTATATCATCCTTATGTGTACGAGATAGAACACAAAATCGGTTGAACGGACTGTAAAACGAGTTGTAAAGACGTCTAATGTTATTTCAAATTGAGTATAGGTACCTACCTCTTTGTTTACTCTTTAGTGATATTTTTTGTTAGTTTATTTAAAGTTGGCTTGAAGAACTCTTAGGAAATATTGTTTGTTTGTTCGTTAGGTATAACTTAGTACCTAGTTTTATATACAAACGTTAACAAGTGCGTACACTTACTCAGGCTATTGGTAAATTCTTAGGCTAAGTAGGTAACTACTTACTTAGGCAATTATAATTTATTTTAAACTGGATCTAAAGCGTTTATTTTTATGTTAACAAAACGGTAACTATTCAATAAAAAAAGAAATCAAATTATATTTGTGAACAACACAAAAATCTAAAATATCTAAGTAGGTAGGTACCTAATTATTTGTATTTCACACACCTATTCATTCTTTTAGGAACACCAAAATGCTTAAATTTTTCGTACTCATTATGCACCTACTACCGATAGTTAGAGTATTTATGTAATGATTTAAATAGGTGCAACAAAATAGCTTACCTTTCAAAATCTTTCGGTACTTTAAAAAAACTTAATATCGATTAATTGTTCTTTGCTTTATTTAAACACCCGTAAACATAACAATATCTTTTAAAGGCCTTAGAAGTACGTTTAGAAGTCATTGTTCTTTGCTGCATAAATCAGAATTAATAACGTGGCTAACGTGCGAGCCGAGCGGTAAGCGGCAACCTAATGCGTTATTCCCTCTAGAGGGTACCGCCGGCCGATCGTACCTAAACTGCGGAGTGACACCCCCCTGCTATTACAATGGTATTTATATTTGTTGGCACAATGCCAGTAGAACTTGTTATTGCCATTACTTAGTCATCCAAAACTAAGACCAACTTGCGTTTTTAGACATTTCAGGCTTATAATACCACCCTACAGTCATTTTTTACAAAATTCACTTGTAATTTAAGTTGTTTTTTATATCTGAGACAAAATTGACAATCATACAATTGTCAAATAACTTATTTTAGAGCTTATTAGGCCTCCTGAGGTATGTATTCTATATAAAAATTATATTTAGTATATTGATATTTCGATAGAATGCATATGTGCTGCGTAGAACGCTCGATCAAACAAACATTCGATATTTTGAACACTCGATGTATTGAGTGTACGATATATTGAATGTTCGACTTATTAACCATTCGATACTATGAACGTTCGAGTATTTAGGCGTTCGATTTATAGTGTTCGATCAATTGATATTCGATTATTTGGCATTCGATTTGGCATAGTACACCCAAACAGACATGCTATTGCAGCAAACCTGAGAGATTTTCTGTCATTAATTAAAGAGTTCTGTTGTGTATTGCCGAAGTTCTTCATCAGATCTTCACCAAATTTAAATGGGAACAATTTGGGAACATATTCTTTCAAACAAAAAAATAATTATCTAAATCAGTCCAAAATTGACGAAGAAATCGGTGAACATACACACAAAAAATACATAAACGGCGAACATAGAACCTGTGGAGGTAACCTTTTTGGAAAGTCGTTAAAAATGAGTGGAAACGCCGAGAGGAGACACTGTAGAAGGACATTAACAGACCTTATTGGAGTTGTTCTTTAGAAAGGTCAGGGAGGTGACCATAAGCTCTTAGAGCAAGGTTATTTTAAGTGTGCGTAAGGGACAGATGTATATGACTTGTAAGGGTATCCCTTACAAGTCATATACATCTGTCCCTTTTTTACTGTTGAACTATGATAGTTTTGACACATCAGGGTATGGAGGCAGGTGCGTAGTACTCTCAGCCGACGAGCATGTATTGATGTATGAACGTAAAGGAAGCAAAAGGATCATAGCAGGTGGCGTTCAGTAATTTCTGCCTACCTGGCCCCATGGGACAACATCGAGAGCGTATATATGTACATAATGTAGTTTTTAGGGTTCGTACCCAAAGGGTAAAAACGGGACCCTATTACTAAGACTCCGCGATCCGTCTGTCTGTCTGTCTGTCCGTCTGTCACCAGGCTGTATCTCATGAACCGTAATAGTTAGAAAGTTGAAATTTTCACAGGTGATGTATTTCTGTTGCCGCTATAACAACAAATACTAAAAACAAAACAAAATAAATATTTAAGTAGGGCTCCCATACAACAAACGTGTTATTTTGCCGTTTTTTGCGATAATGGAACGGAACCCTTCGTGCGCAAGTCCGAATCGCACTTGGCCGGTTTTTTTTACTAATCATAATGAAAGGTTAGATAGAGTTCTAAGTAATTCTTTATCAACTAATTTAGGTTGTTGACCTCAAATGTTCATGAACTTAGAATTCGCAGAATAATATCTCCAAAAATACATCCACGATTATACATGTACGTGTATCTAAACACAAGGAAGCCCAAAAACGCTTGCCGCTAATAGATAGATTTATAAACTGCCTAAAACATTGTATTACGAAGGCGTTAGCTTCAGCTATACCGTGTAGGCCTGTCTTTATGGGCAGACAAATTATTTGAGAGTATATAGATAGAGCCTGCTGTGTTTGGATAACTAATTGTCTTAGAATTATATTGGTAACTTGATTGATTGATAGGAAGTCGTTTTTGACTGGTGGCGCTAGTTTTGATTGGAACACCATTTTTGGTGCAGTATGGGCTAATTAAAGTGGGCCATGAATTGCTCTACTTTTAAGAACAGGAAGGGTTTGACTAACTGTTCTGTAGTTTGACATCTTCAAATTCTCTTTAAATAATAAAGTATTGCCAAAAATTATTGGTCTCTTTTGAAAAGAGTATCTTCAACAATAAAAGCGTCCAATATTTTTTGTCATCTTTCATGGATTCAAAACCTTAGGCCGAATTTCTCAACTTTAAATGATCGCAGAAGTAATGTAATGTGAAAAATTGTCAAGCACATGTTATCTGCTGTGATTGGTTGAACGAATTTTCAACAGACAATCACAGCAGATAACGCTTGCTTCACAATTTGTCATATTAAGTCTGCGATAATTTAGAGGTGAGAAACTCGGCCTTAGCCTTGTCAAATACGCAATTAGGCTACAGTGTACAAGAACAATTCAAAATGTCCCACATTAACTCTCGCATAATCACCACAATTCCTAATCAAAGCTTATGAGTCATGTCTTAACTCTTGGCCTGGAATGTGATTCGCAAACTGTCCAAGTTACTTCCAAGAGGAATTTGGACGTATTCGCGTCTAAGACAAACAAAGGCACTGTTTGTTTTCTGTTTGATAATAATTAATTAAAACTTTACTAAGATAATCAGATAATGTTGTAATTATTTTGTTAACGTACAGCTTTTTATGTTATTTGCTTTCGAAAATGTCGCACTGCTTCAGCTCAGCTCTTCAGTATAAACACTTTTTTTTTGTTTATTCTTAATGAAAATCATGGTTCGAGAGACCAGGTGGTTTTTCAGCAAGCAGATTATAAGTGAAAACTTGTTAGCTACACGGTTAGAGTCTGGCCAACGAAAGTGTGATCTGAAAAACGCGGCAAATTCAAAAAATCCTAATGTGGTATCACCAACTATACCTCTATTTAAAAGTTTTGATACTTGTATTATTTATAAAAAATTAAAAAAAATAAAAATAAAATGTTTTATTCGTTAACAAAAAGTTAGTTTAACAATATTGAGGTTGACTTCTCCTTTTAAGTGTAAAAACACCTGTGCCAGGAGAGGCCGCTCTCCCATAACTTGATTACATTTATGACTCATAATTACTTATATTAAATCTATTTGATTGTGTTAATAGAACAATTTACCGATGTATGTGAGTGCGCATGTAATGGTGCGCACGTGTGTGTGGAAGTGTGAGTGCGAGTTAAAGTGTGTGTGTGTGTGTGCAAGTGTTAGTGCGAGCTAGGGTGTGAGTGTGTGTGCAAGTGTGAGTGTGAGTTAGGGTGTACGTGTGTGTGCAAGTGTGAGTAAGGATGTGCGCGTGTGTGTGAATGTGTGTGAGCAAATATATAACGAGATATATATTTATTTATTTAATGTTTTATAAATACATTCATTGTTTACATATATATATATACACACACAAGCGTACACATTACATACTACACATTACTACTTAATAATATGAACAATCATATTTTCTGTATCTACATAATTTAGAGTTTTTATCCACTCTGTCACCATCTGTTTACATACCAAGGTAGTTTTTGTATATATTTTAAGAGTTTTATTAATATAGTTATATAAATGCGAGGACTGATTTGAATATTGGTGTCTAGCGAAGTATGTTCTACATGCACGTGTTTTAGCTACTATGTCATTTCGTCTTTTTTTCAATAGTGTGGGATCAACTGTAAGCGACTTATGTTTTTTTAGAGCGGCATGTAGGATATACAATTTACGAATAGTCAATATATCGGCTATTGAGTAAAGAGTAGCTGTTGGAAATCTAAGTTTTTTAAAAAACATAACTTTCAGAAGTATCCTTTGAGCACGTTCCACCTCCAGGAATTTAACTTTTGATGCACCCTCCCACACCGGAATACAGTAGATCATGATTGACTGTGCCAAAGCAACATAGACCTTTTTTAGTAGTTCAACGCTAGCAGAATGTCTGAGGATTTTAAAGATCCAGATTATTATATATATATATATATATATAATATTATATTTGTATTTGTTATAATTTATTTTTTGATTTATTGGCTCCGTTTGGTGAACTGTGACGGAGCCGTGACTGTCATGGATGTGAGTTAAAAAAGAGTGTGTAGATTTATTTATTAGTATGTACATAATATTAACCCACTTAACATTTAATTTATTAATTACTTAATCATCATACTCAAAATCATAGTCCAAAAATTCAACCTCTAAGTATTCATTTGTATCTGAATCATCATCTACACTTATATAAATTTTTCCAATACTTCTTCTGTTATGTGATCTCATTGTTTATATTTATTTGCCACATTTATTACATGGTACGTCAATTTTTCCAGTCTTCTGCAGTTATTCGGCCAAATGAGGAACATTGAAACATAAACATAAGATAAGGTATCATCATATCGTAAATATATAACAATCAGTCAACTTGGATCAAGATTACCAAGTCATACTAACAATCGCAATCACAGACAATACACAGATTAATAATGTTGCCATACCCCAACTTTGAAAATACCCCAGATCACGCTTTCGTTGGCCAGACTCTATAGATAGATATAGATGATATATAAAAATATTTTCACAAAAAAAAATACTGACCTTAAAAGCAACAAAACACTAAAACATGGATAATAACTTTCGTTTCGGAAGTCGGTTTCTTTGATAGGTCCCTACGTCCTGCTTTTATCGTTTTGCGACACCGACTGGTTAGTTTTGGTAAATCATCCCTTAAAAGTGAGCAAGTTCCATAGTAAGGGACCTAAAGAATTGACTAATACCCATAATATCTCAATTTATCCTTTTTTTTAAGTCGGTAAATATTTACTTAAAAGATTGGTAGTTCACAATAGTAATAGCTGATAGTTACCAATTGTAATAAATTTTAAATTATAAAAAAAAAGATTGTCAATCTTTGAATGGTTTCTTTATTTTATTCTTGCACCCTCAATGTGAAAATATTTAATAAAATATTCAATTTATAACCACATATTTGACCAGCCAACTGTAACCAACGACCCTAATTTACCTCGTAATATATTTTTATTGTGAAGTGTTCATCCTGTATCTTTTTTATAATTTTCACTAGATTGGTACTGATGAGTCCTTGCGTTAGACATGCTATTTATGGTTGTTTATTGGGTGTGTTGATTACGAAAAAAAATCTGGAATCATAACTTTTTATTTACTTCGGACCCCACTGTGAGTAAAAAATACTCTACCGAAAAGTGACCCTGTGTTACTGTTGGTGCATTAAATAGGGATTCTGAAAAAGTATAACACATGGCCATGAGTGGCTCTAATATCTTTCTAGGACGAAAAAACAAAATAACGATTGTGAACAATACAAAATAAATTAAACACAAAATAAATTATAACTCTGCAGGGGTTGACCTTAAGGACCCCCCGTAGATTTTTTTTTTGCAGCTGATGGCCCCATCTAACCCTAGTTGCGCTTTTATTTTACCCAAACCGGTCCGACGTTACATTTCTTCTCTTTCTTCTGAAAGAGGGACTTTGTGTTCCTATCCTGCTTATTTATTTTGTCCTACTTGTCTAGTCTTCGACGATTAGGCTTGATTAGTTATTGTGATGAAGAAAATTAAATATGATCATTCTAGACAGACTCTAGTTTGTAATAATTTGTATGTAAGCACAGGAGCTTTCACAAGGTTTGAAAAGGAATCATCTTCCTAAAGGCTTCCACTTCAAGACACAAATAGGTGCCTAGTGGTATCTAATATAGGATTTTAAACTTTCTTACATAGCAACAAGCCATTTCGCAATCTTATCTCTCAGTTCTCGTGTTAATCCATATGATGACGAGCGAATACCTCTACTAGTACGTAACCGCAGAAACATGAGCGGCTGAAAACAAATGTATCAGTTTGGCACGCTATATCTTCTAAACAAATAGCGGTTGTATTATGCCAGTGGCTTACTGTCAACATTAGATGGTGTCGAATGGAGACGAATATGGGTTGCCACGAGTGTTCAGCATGCGTCTGGTGATGTTGCTTTTCATTCAATATGCATAGTGGAATGTGCTTAGACTAATTACACAAGAATGTAGGTATGTTGACGAATTAAAAGAATAGTTTCAAGATAATTATCGTTTGCAGATGAATGAACTGTATCCTCCTTCTTGAAATCATAAAATACACACCATCTTGTGAATTGTCCAATATCGAGTTCATCGAAGCCTTGACAGCTGCGTCATCCTTTTCATCATCAACGTAGCTGAAAATAGGCCTCGTTGAAGCATTACCACCATTGATAGTTGACAAAGTGCTATCCTTCTCCATTTAGTGGGACACTTAAAAGAATCTGCATAGATTTCCGAAAACATGCTGCATTGAAAATCCATTGATAACAAGGTGTCTACAATACGAGTCCTAAGAAAAAATCACACAAGACTTTGGTCACACAATACGACACATATTTGTTCGGTAAAGTCTGTTGGAACGTGCGGCAACAAGAAACGAAATTCAAGATTACATTGTGTGTAGTTTTCTAAGAAAATTAAACAAGAATTATATAGTCGAAAAATTTGCTTTATCAAAATAATGTAAAGTGTAGGTAACTAATAAACATGATACTATGGGAAGGTGAACGTCCTTCTCTGCATAGTACATTTAAATTGAACCTTAGAACAAGAGGTATCATCGTAGAAAGACAAACAAACGGACAGTCTCACTTTTGCTGCCCTTTGTGATCCAAAATCTGCAGCCGAAGCGAGCTATGCGCTGCCACTGACGATGCCGTGTAAGTGACAAAGTCAGCATCATCATTTCAGCCGATTTATGTCCACTGCTGAACATAGACCTGCCCCAAGTGTCACCACATCGACCGGTCCTGAGCGTCTCACATATAGTGCATGCCCGCAGCTTTAACCTGGTCATCGGTATCAGTGGTATCGGTGGTGAAGTTGGGCCCATATTTAGAGGTAGTATCATCGCCACGAAGAAGAAGGGATCAAGTAGATAGGTTGCCATCTCTCTTAATTTAGCAGCCTCTACTGTACATAGGATATAGGCCCCAGTTGCACCACAACAACCGAAAGTCGTCAGCCTACATCCAGTTTATTCCAACCACCTTTTCAAGAACGTAGTTATTTCTTCAGTTTCTTTAGACATTTTGTGGCTGTTGCTGTGGCAGAAAATAAGAAAAATTGCTCAATACTTATTTCTGTATTTTTTCAGCAGGTGCATACAAATTAGCAGTTATACTGTATCAACTCAGTCTCTTCAAATAAGACACAACTCGACACACCGCCGACGATCAGCGGGTAGCGAGTAAAGCTAGAAACTAAAAACGAGTTGGCGAGTAGCGAGTGTGTAGTACTATAGTTTTATCACTCGGCTATAAGCCAGCTAGCAAGCAAGCTTGCTGGTGCACGCTGCTCGAGGCGGCCGCACTGTAGATAGAAATGACCGCTGCTGGTTAGTCTGTCGGCGTGAGTTCTGACCGCTAATCGAGCAAACGAGCATATCTGAGTGAGTATACCTTTATAGCTCTAGTCGCTGCGACAAACTTGAGGTGAGAGAGTACTCACCGGCAGTGAGAACAGCCAGCGATCAACGATTACTATAACATGTGTCTCTTTTATTGACAGGTTATCTTATCTTTTGTACGTTTCTTAAGCAAGAAAATAGTCGATAGCTAATCGATTACTCGTCGGCGGTGGGGCATGTGCCATAGGCTAGTACCATCACCTACGCAGGATTTAAACGTAGCTAGTGCGATTTGGTTGCAGTATGTACTAAACACTTCCACCTTTAAATACTATAACTAACTAATAAGAATCATCACCTGCCTGCCAACTGGGACTAACCCCATATATTACTTGGGTTCGGCGAAACATGTTGTTTTCCTCTTTTCCATCCTGTCAACCGTCATGATATCACAACTCCCTTTTCTTTGATAAAATCCATCCACAATGCTAACTACTACGAATGGAAACCCTAATTTACAAAACCAAGCTAGCGTAGACAGCCGTAACAAATTCCTCATCGTCCAATCTCTCCTTCTTCGGCAGCATAATCTCCAATCTACCAACAAGGCTACTTACCCCAGATCGGTTCAATGGATGCGATCAGTTAGCTAATAGTAATGAGTGCGCTCGACGCAGGTTGCTCTTATCGCGTGTTTGTGAACGCTATCTAATCTCTGTTTGCCGCAGCCTCCTTGCTAACCTGACCCAATTTCAGGACTTCGAATGTTTTCGAAAATGAACACGGTGGAGATATTTTCATGTGATTATGTGAAATTTTTGTAAATTGTATTCAAGCTATTGTGCGTTTGTAAGGCGCTTTCAAATCAAAAAGTCTGTAAAATATCTAAAACTTAGTAAATGGCATTGACATTTCAGATTATTAAAAATATTAATGGCTGAATATTAGAGAACATCGATGAGCATCCAATTGAAAATGAAGTCTAGAAAATAAGCATTTACATCAGTCTGCTATCGCGATATTGAGTCCCATTGCCCAGTCCTCGAGTGATTGGCTGCGAATCAACTACAAGACAAATAGAGCCTCCAAGCCAAAAAATACACCTAAGTACTGCACCCGCAATAATTTGCTATATCTGTACCGATACATCAGCATCTCTTTAGCAAAACGTCTTACCAAAAAAGCTTCACTTTTTCCATGTTTATGTCTAATTTTGGATATGATTTCTAATCAGGATAAACTGAGAGGACTGCAACTGCCAAAATTCTAAATCAGTTAACTGACTAGATACGAAAAGACTGTATAAAATATCTCTAGCGAACGTACAATGTATGTACCTACAAAATCCTCAAGATCCCATAGGCATACAGTATTGCGAAACATCTAAAACGATACCAAACGGTACAAATTAATAGCGCCAGCCAATTTGCAGCTATCTCCGCTATATATTAACTCATTACGTTATCTGCAACCTTGACTGGTTTTTAACTATTGCTATGAGCCTTATCAAACGTGTTATAACTATTAGCGGTTCATTTAAGACGTTCGCGGAGATCTCTTCAAGAATGTAACGCAATATCAGCTGTCTTTTGATGATAATTCAAGGGCTTCAAGTTCAACGTCTTCTTGAGCCTTGTACCCAGGTACCTATTTGTTGAATCACTTTGGCTACATTCAGCAAACCCGTGATCAAAAGCATCTTTATATTTTTCCTTTTGTAGCTTATTCTACTTTCACCCAATAATATCAAGATTTGTAATAAACCCAGCGTTTTCGTTTTCGGTAGCGAGATCGTTAGACGACATTGTTGTAGAATCAGAAACTAGAAAAGAGAGGCCTATACCCAGCAGGGGAGGCCCCCAGGGGAGTCCCTCAAGGTACGAAGCTACACTGTGGATGATGATGAATTAATGACTGATTAATTAATGAAGTACTGGGTGACAGTTAAATCACAAATTGACGGACTCTTCTCGTTCTAGCCTAGGTATAATGATTTTGAAGTCCCCATTTACGTTAACGTCTACTTAAGCTAATTTTTTTTTCTCATCTATCCCATGGTGTGGGGTATCGTTGGAAAGGCCATTCAAAAATATTATGGGTTTGTTAAAACCATTTTTCGATTCAGAGATCCGTTTGCGTAAAATTAAGCTTTAAGTTGCAAATTTATGTTAGAGTCAAGTGTCCCCCCCCCAACCAGCGAAATGGTTGCTCTTGGCTATGTGAAAAAATTCACGGCAGTAGTAAATATAACGAAATTAAAAGGAAAATTATCACGGATAACAAGGCTTTACAAGTTTACGAGTAATAGTCGACCAACTTATAAAATGTACTTTGAACAGTAAAAATTTTGTACAAATGCCATTGAAAAATTACTAAAATAAAGTTGATAGCTGTGTAAAACAGAGTAAATATAATGCTTACGAACTATGTAAAAATATACAAAAATGAAATCATAACAGGCTTTACAAGTTTACGAGTAATAGTCGACCAACTTATAAAATGTACTTGGCACAGTAAAATTTTTGTAAAAATGCCATTGAAAAATTACTTACATATCGTTGTTAGCTGTGTAAAACAGATAGTAAATATATGCTTATAAACCATGTAAAAATATACAAAAATAAAATCATAACATCCTTAATAATAATGATTTCTAAATTAATAAATAAATAACGCATTGGAGTGGCCGGAGTTGTTGGCAGTACCAGAACGTAGTACATACGGCGCATGCGCGCGGTGGAGTCTTTTTTTTTTTTTTTTATTTATTATGGGTTTGCTCTTGACTCTAGCCTAGGTCAGAGATGACGGAGACAAAGTCGACGATGGAGTGAGCTTACCCAGAAGAAGCCTGTTTACTCTAACTTTGAAGAGATTCGGGTTGTATGCGTTTGGAAACACAGACGCAGGTAGTGAGTTCCACTCTTTTGCTGTGCGCATTATGAAGGATGTTTGGAAGTGCTTGGTGCGAATTGGCGGAATGGCAACTAAGTGAGGATGGTAACTTGCAGTGCGTCTAGATGTCCGATGGTAGAAGGGGGCCGGTGGGATGAGGTCGTGGAGTTCCAGAGCACACTCGCCAAAGTATAGTCTGTAGAAGACCGACAAGCAGGCAACCTTACGGCGATGAGCCAAGCTGTGAAGCTTGGCATCCACCAGTTTGCCGTCGCCAATTAGTCTCTTAGCTCTGCGTTCCACCGAGTCAAGCGCGGCAAGCTGATATTTAGCTGAGCCATCCCAGAGGTGGCTGCAATACTCCATGCAGGATCGGACTTGCGCCTTGTAAAGAGTTAAAAGCTGTCCAGACGTAAAGTATCGCTTCACTCTGTTTAAGATGCCCAGTAGTATTTTGTGTTAGTGCAGAAGTATTTTCGACGTTTTGTAATTAAAACATAAAAGTAAAGTCAAATTAGATTCGATTTCCAAGCAAATTACTTATTTTCTTTTGTCGATATCCTTCTATAAAGTTAATATTCGACCCGACTTCATCACTAATTGAGTAGCGTAAAACTTTCCAGAATGAAATAGTGAATACCGCAGATTAGAGGATTCACCTCCAATCTGTGGTATTAGAGGAGATTAGAGGTGAATACATACGATTTTTTTCTAATTCCGAAAGAGAAATAAACAAGGAGCGTGCACGCAAGGATCCAGTACCGAACTATACCATTCCCCGTGGCTCTAACGCGCGCTCGTATCGGCTTCTTTCGCAATTCGCGATGGTACTCAAATAGATAATATTTTTCTAACTTCAGTTGCGAAGTTGGATTTTATAACTCCTTCTTCAGTTACCAGTTAGTCCTTATTTAGTTTAAGTCAAGAGTGAATAGATTACATCTAGGCAAGCGCGCTTCACCGTAGACCACACCATCGCTTACCATCAGGCGAGATAGTGGTCAAACGCGAGAATATAGATTAAAAAATCCTATGTGGGCCCGTTTTTAGACTTTGTGAGCCGCTGAAACCGTTCTAATGTTCATATAACAACAACAAAACCTCTTTTTAGTCCGCATTATTATGCAACTTCGGAACCCTATTACTGCGCGTGGCCCGACACGCACTTGGCCGGTTTTATTTTAAGGAAAACGAGATCTTTCTTAATCATACGTTTAGCAATATTGGATGATATCAAACATAACAGAAGCTTAACACTTATGTCATAGAGTTTCGCGTGTATCTGCCTAGTGTAAATAAAGTAGGTTACTGGCCAGTCGTCAATGGAATATGGATTATTACATTTGCATGTTTCTATTTGTGTTTATTTTACCTATACTAGTCATCCTGCCTATTATTGTAATTTTTTAGCTTGGGAGCTGTACAGTGAGTGTGTGTGAGTGAAAGCAATAGCCATTATTTCGATGATTTCCTGAGATCCTGAGTCAGAAAGCATCAATAATTATTTAGCTACCTTTAGGTTCCCTGGTTAGATATACACATAATCATGATGAACATGACACAAATATTTAAAGAGTAGATTATGCGCCGATATGCGCTTTATACCCTACTAGCTGTTGCCCGCGGCTTCGCTCCCGTGGGCCACCCCACAGGATCCGTTTTCGGGATTAAAAAATAGCCTATGTCACTCAAGAATAATGTAGCTTTCTAATGGTGAAAGAATTTTTCAAATCGGTCCAGTAGTTTCGGAGCCTATTCGGTACAAACAAACAAACAAACAAACAAACAAAAAAATCTTTCCTCTTTATAATATTAGTATAGATAAAGCAGTATCTTACGTCACGTGGTAATGTGGAGTTCTGTGTGAAGCGAAGATTTCAAGCCGCCCAAGACGAAGACAGGCCTTATCCCAGAGGAGCATACACTTCTTTTCACACATTCTGCAAGGCAATATAAAGCCAGGGCTCCATAAATTAAGTATTTATTTTGTAATTAATATAAATCAAGAGTTAATATTGATTATGGACACCTTAGTCCAGTTATGGAAGGATAGAGTTACATTTTTGTTCGATACATTTATGGAACTTGCGGTGGAGCTTATTTTAGTACTCAAAGGTTTAGAAACTTGTGTTTGGGTGTCATTACCCGACTACCGAAGAAGGGTAATGTGTTTACCAGTCTATGTCAACTTACATAGTTACATAGACTCAGGGCCGGCCTTAACCACTGCGAGGCTCCGGGCGGGCGGCAGGTATTTGCGAGGCCACTTTTTTACAATGTATGAGATATACGAGAAATGGAAAACTTGACACTTATTGTTTTTATTATTAGCCAGCGGCTTCGCCCGCAGGAATGTCGAAAATTAGCCCAAGGGAACATATTCCCGGGATACAAAATATCCTATGTACTATTCCAGACTGAATTCTATATTTGTGCCAAATTTCATTCAGATCAGTCCAGCCGTTTGAGCGTGAAGAAGTAACAAACATACAAGCACACACATACTCACAAACTTTCGGTTTTATAGTATTAAGTTTGATTATTAATACTTTACTATGAAATAATTAGCCGACCAACTTTATTTTATTATTTGCTAGGGATAAAATTGTAAGTTGTTTGGGTTGTAGCGCGAGGCCCCTGCAAGAGCGAGGCCCCGGGCGACTGCCCTGTTCGCCACCCCCTAACGCCGCTACTGCATAGACTCTATACATATCTATGTACTATTATGCACTAGAACCCTCAAAAAATGCTCTATGTATCTGCATAGAGCATTTTTTGAGGGTTCTAGTGCTTTAAAGATAATGTATCATCAGCTCGCGGATATGTATCCTCCGACTGCACAGCATGATTTTCTTCTAGTTTACGTCTTTTTCGGTTATTTTGATATATTATTTTATTTTATTTTTTTATTCTTGCACCGTCTTTTCTTTCACATTCTTTGAAATCGCACCGTTTTTTGTTCTTTTTTACGCGACTGCCGAAGGAGGGTAATGTGTTTATCAGTCTATGTATGTATGTTTGTTCCTGTGTGGCGTTCTAGAGACCAATCGCGTTGGCCTATTTTAATGATTCTTACGTCAATCGATTCGTCTTAACCATGCGAGTGTCACTGGCTACATTAAAATTGGAAAATAAAAAAATGGCGGCTTTTGGGTGCCATATTGTGTGACACCAAATTTTTTTTTTCTTCCAAAACCATCGTGGGGGTATCAAAATAGTAGTCGGAGGATCGGGAGGATACATGTTCGCGAGCTGGCTGACCAAAACCAGATGTATCCTTCGACTGCACAGCATGATTATCTTCTTGTTTACGTCTTTTTAGTTCTCTTTTTAAGCAGTCGCATATTTTGATTTTTTTAATTAACTTTTTTTTGCGTTTCGTTTAATGGTTGTCAGTTCGATTTTCGAACAAACTTCTTGGCAATGCCATATGTATAGGCATTTTTACTTAGAGTATTTTCCACGAGTTTCCGCACGAATTTGAAGTTCAAAAGTCAAATCACTTTACACGTTTCATACAACTTTACCTCTCTTAAGAAATAATGCTTTACTTAACGCAAGATTGCGTGATATGTAATTGGCAATTGTCGAGTAGGTGGTGTGAAAAGAGTATTTCGTCGATTTAAAATGATGAAGAATAAGACACACAACGACTATTTTTTTATGGTTGTAATAGGGACATACTCGTACAAGGACACCTGACCCCAGCTAGACTCGGAATAGGATTAGACACAGAAGAGAAGAGGTTTTATAGGGAACCAAATTAGCAGATTTAGGGCACCTAATAAGATGAGGTGTCGAGGAAAACTAGTCACACAATTACAATATTTATGCCCATTTCAGAAGCTTATATCAACATATCAAGAAACTAGATTGCAAATCTGCAAACAGTAGAGTAGGGAGTGTTATGTAACGTAAAGTAAAACAGTACACCCGTACACTGGTACTTCATGAGATAATATTTGTTTTATGTTAAACATGCGAGTATCTTGTAGGAGTACCTACCTACAGTATGACCTCATGGCTGAAGCAGACTTCTGTTCGTCGCTTGATAAATAAACAGAACAACGAAAAACTAATTACTATCTGGAATGCAGAAAAAGAGCTCAAGGATTTAGCAAGTAACAGCCGCACGGGTAGATCCTCAAGGTTAAGCAACGCTTGCCGTGGTCGGTTTGGATGGGTGACTTTCTTAACATACTGTGATTCCTCTGTGTCTTGGGAAGTCCCGACTATCATTTGTATCTTTGACAATCGTCACTGGTGACTATCAGCTTCTGACTAGAAGCCAGGCAATATGAGACTAGCCTTGCCAAGGGGTATCGTGTTACCCAGTTACTGGGTTGAGGAGGGCAGATAGGCATTCGATGTAAAATAGTTCTGTCCTTACAGGCAGACCGAAAGACGTCAAATGGATCTTCATTGGCCTGAAATTTGAGCGTTCCAATTTTCATTACAAGCTGAAATTAATGAAACTGTTATAAATAACTTAAACGCTTCTTGCTTATCACCCGATGCACACCGCGCGAGATAACTCACACAATTGGTATGCGACCTCATACTCTGTTTGATCTGCTGCACCGAACGTTGCGCAAATATTTTCGCATTTTTTGGCCCACATTACGTTTGCAAACACCCCACTATGCAACATCGTGTAACGCTATCTCTGTTTGTTCATTCTTGTAATTAATTAGGTGGATCGTTTTTTGTGACAGTTGGTGTGTTTTAATTGGCCCAGCTACTGCTGAAGCAATATAAACTATGACAAACGGTAGGTAGATTGGGGACTCTGTGTGCTCAGCATGTGACTCCAGGGATATGTCCTAGCAGGCGTTACGCAGAGGGGATTCCGGGGTGGTCACGGAGCGTCTTCCATGTGGTGGTGGTGGTGAGGTAAAAAACCTTTCTTCTTTCGTCTTTTCCCCAAAAGTCTTGGCCCCTTTTGAAGGTTTCCCCCGGAAAACAAAAATATAAAGGTTGGTAAACGCTCCTTTAGTCTGCTCAGTGATGTGCCTTAACAGGGATTGCAGGCCGGGGCCATTCCGGGGGTTTGTTCCCACTAGTTCTACTGAACAGTTCTACGGTAGAACTAATGGGTTTTTTTTTCCCACTAGGACTATTTTAGGTATAACAAAATAGTAGAACTATTGGGATTCTCCATTCCCACTTATTCTACTGAACAGTAATTCGACGGTAGAACTAATGGGATATTTTGTTCTCACTAGTACTAGGTTTTACCGGTACATTGAGGTGATGAAATGTTTGTACAAAAACGCCACCATGTCAGTCCGTCTTTAGGATCTGACCTCAAAACCAATCCTTCTCTGGCGCGGCGTGAGACAGGGAGACGTTATTTCTCCGTAACTGTTCACTGCTGCGCTGGAGGATGTCTTCAAGGTTCTGGACTGGAGGGGGCTAGGCATCAACGGTTATGGCGAGTACATCACTCACCTTCGGTTTGCCGACGACATAGTGGTTATGGCTGATACCATGGAGAGCCTCAGTACAATGCTCGATGACCTCATTAGAACTTCCGAAAGAGTGGGTCTTAAAATGAACATGGACAAAACCAAGGTCATGGTGAATAAAACACCCACTCCTATCAAGGTCGGAGACTCTACAGTCGAAGTTGTAGATGAATATGTCTACCTGGGACTCGCCAGAGAAGGATTGGTTTCGAGGTCAGATCCTAAAGACGGACTGACATGGTGGTGTTTTTGTACAAACACTTCATCACCTCAATGTACCGGTATAACCTAGTACTAGTGAGAACAAAATATCCCATTAGTTCTACCGTCCAACTGTTCAGTAGAACAAGTGGGAATAGAGAATCCCAATAGTTCTACTATTTTGTTATACCTAAAATCGTAGTACTAGTGGGATAAAAAAATCCCATTAGTTCTACCGTAGAACTGTTCAGTAGAACTAGTGGGAACAAACGATTCCGGGGTGGTCTTTTAA
Source organism: Anorthoa munda (assembly GCA_945859665.1). Taxonomy (NCBI): domain Eukaryota; kingdom Metazoa; phylum Arthropoda; class Insecta; order Lepidoptera; family Noctuidae; genus Anorthoa; species Anorthoa munda. The sequence goes on along the minus strand of OX243908.1, from coordinate 30,164,933 downwards.
GAGATCACGAGGCCCAGTTCCATGTGCTGATGGAGATCACCGTGGTGGATTTAGTGAGGGAAAATCCCACACAAACAAACCAGGGATGTTCTTTTCCCCAAAACTCCAGGTGCGTTTTAAAGGTTTCCCTTCGATAACAAAAAAAACAACGCACATTTCAGGTTCCGTATCAAACCGCAAAAACAATTTGGTTTTAATAGGATTTAATAGGTGAAAATAAGAAAATTTAAAAAAGAAACTGTTTTATCAATATATTGGTATTTGTTAGTAAAATATACCTAAATAGCTAACCCCCGCGGCTTCGCTCCCGTCAACTGGCTACCTACCTACCACTGCACCTACCCTACCTACCTACCCACCTACCTTTCCTACCCTATCCTATCTACCTACCTACCAATTTGTTAAACTATTTATTTGAATAAGAATTAATACTACAATACGAATGTAACCAACTTTTGTTTCTACTGGGCGGCGGCAAAATAATTAAATTTGGGAAATAATAAGTCTAGCCACAAAATTATTTATTGGACACGTGATTAAACTTCTAATTTTATAACTAAGCAACGGGAAAATGACATAGCCTCTAATAAACTAATTCGTCTTTTTTGCAACGCCAACTAAATATTCTACAGAAAGCGTCAAGTAAAGATCATCAATTATTGTGACTTGTCCTTCTTATTTATACATTGCCACGTAATTTACTAACTCGGCCACGGATTTTATATCTTGTCACCATTTTACGTTTTACAGCTTCAACGCAATATCCTCAAAAAAATATAATTCAAGCTTTTATCGAAGAAAGAAAGAAAGCATAATTTATTATAACTTAGCATGTAAAACAATACATCATATTCTTTTATCGTGAAAATAGCCACTGCATGATTTGGCGCGAGTACGCGAGACGACAGCGACCGGCCATTTGCACCAATCAGAGAGCGCCATTCGATTCATGTGACGACGAGTTGAGTTGATCACATCTCGATTCGACGAGTTGATTATATTTAAAATAATAAATGACGGTCAATGAATAAGTCCAAGAGCGAGCGTAGCGAGCTCGGGAGCTTAGGGCACCCCGACACGGACAGGTTAGGTTCGAAGGAGATGACGGGAGCTGAAGTGAGCGAGCAAAGCGAGCGAACTCAGCTCCCGTCATCTCCTTCGTGTTAGGTTACTTTAAACCCTGCATACAGAAATAGGAGCCCCGCGCAGCGACTCTGTCGCATAAATACTAATCCAACTTGCACCTATTCTATATTAAAACCAAAAAATATAGTCTTTTATTTTGTCTCTCCTCAATAGCTTCTGGTAATATTAGTGGCCAATATACTATTTGATGAAATGTTTTTGCAATTTTTTTACGATCAATTAATATGGGATGAGTTACATTTTAAACGTACTGAGTTAAAAAATTAGAAGCTAAATAAATATATTTTTTGATGTCATTTAATAGTATTTTAGAAATTTACTGTTAGAATGCATGTTAAAAATTTTACACGTAAGTTACATTTTAAACGTACTGAGTTAAAAAATTAGAAGCTAAATAAATATATTTTTTGATGTCATTTAATAGTATTTTAGAAATTTACTGTTAGAATGCATGTTAAAATTTTTGATGCTAAAAAATAACCATCATGCTGAGTTGTATTTAGAGTGGTTTACATAGAAGATAACTAGTGGCTAACATAGTATTATTTAGATGCTCGTTAATTGTGGCTGACTTAGTAATTTAGAAGGCAACATACATTTTTGGGGGCGAATAATGATATTAAAAAGAAGCCTGTTTAATTAGCACCCATTAAATTTTAGAACACAAAAGCTGCTATTGTGACTTAACTATGATAGTGAGATATTCTCTCGCGGACTTTTTTGTAGTTAATAATGAGGACTTAAATCATGTAGTACATCATTTTTATGTATCATCAATAGTTTTCTCAACGCACGCCAAATAATGAATTTGATACGCAACATTTTGCTACTTTGGTAAAAATTTTTTAAATAATTTATAGCCTATGTTACTCGAGAATAATGTAGCTTTCCATAGGTGAAAGAATTATTAAAATCAGTCCAATAGTTTTGGAGCCTATTCGGTACAAACAAACAAACAAACAAAAACGTATTTCCTCTTACAATATTGGTATGGTATAGATAATAAATATTATCACCAGATATTGACCTATCAATGGGAAGTTAAACAATTCATCGAGACATTTTTTATTAAAACTGACTTCTCAAGCCTTGGTTTTCCAATATTTTTTAAAACAATAAATATAGCATGTATCTACTCAACGAGCTCTAATCAACGATACCCCAAACATTTTTTGTAAATTTTTATAACTGTAAAATTTGAAGAATGTAGCTCCAACCGAAACCGAAAGTTTGGTTGAAAAACCTGTATGACAGACAACAGACAGACAGACGGACAAACTAAAGGACGTGTGGATTCTTCGGGTACGGAACCCTAAAAACCCCAAAACCAAACCCCAAACCCTATTGTGCGTTTAGTTTGTGCAGAATAAATAATTTTTCTTTCTTTCTTTTTCTTTTAAAAAAGGTCGGTAGGCTATAGTTTTGCATGGGTTCTATTTAGATCTATGAAGGAACGACTGAAGGTTCAGTCAAGACTGTTCAATAGGCAGGAACTAATCAGGTATGTAAAAACTAATGGAAAACCAGAGGAATGCATAGCTACCAAAGTTTTCTGAAATCCTAAAACATTACGTAGATACCGTAAGCCTTACAAATAAGTATGTATACGAGTGACCTGAATAGGGACGTGGTAAAAATGATAGCACTTATTTTTAGGGTACCTACCTACCCTACTTACCTATTCGGGTGTTAACAATTCGAATGTCAAGGCAAAATTAATTTAGAGACATAATTAGGCCCACCTAATTATGTCTATTAATGTTTATTCCCAAACACGAGTTTCTGAAAGAAAATTTATCGCAAAATTAATGTGAAAATTTGTCACGCACTCGTTTTATGCTGTGATTGGTTGAATGTATTTTCAACAGCCAATCACAGCACATAACGAGTGCTTGACAATTTGTTACATTCATTTTGTTTCCAGAAACTCGGCGTTAGGCTTCTATCCATTACAAAGCAGCCGAAAAACCGCACTCCCGAAATAGCGAATCTAAGTTAACCAAACACCATAGTCAAAATACAACCTGCTCGTTATTTTTAACTATCTGCATAACCTGGTCACGTCTAGTTTTGAGGTCAGTTGCGCAACAGTTGGCCCACGCGGCGCCATTATCTCCTACTGATAAATTGATGTTATACTTCATTCAATCTCTGATTATGTTCCCGAATCTTCTTGTTTACCTTATCTTAGTAACAACCTTAATTGGGGGTGTTTCTCTATTTTTACTCGACTGCGCATCAATGAGTGGTTATGTTTTTTGATACAGAGGATAGGTAGAGGCAAGCAATCGAAGACTGTTAGGCAGGACTGGGTGAGCTACCTACATTGAAAACCTTATACTATATGCTACTCTGACATAACTAATCCGCAATAACACTTTAGGCCGGTTTCTGAATTGAGAATTTGGAGTTAAGAACGTACCAAGAAGGGCAAATAATTAAGGTTGCACTAGTCTATTTTTCTTCCATACAAACGTAGTCTGGCGATTACTCCACAGTTTGACGATGTACGCTCAAAATAAAAAATGATATCAATTTGTCTCATCATTATCTAGTCCTGTATGGAAAAAAAAAGTCAAACGCATCTTTGGGCGGAAATAAATACCATAAGAAGAAGGAAAATTGCAAAACAGCCACCATGCAGGAATAGATTAGTACTAACATTAGAAACGGGATATTTACCATGTTTACTGTTTTTTGTGAGTTCCCGATATTTCGGTGCTGTTGCAAGCACCATGATCACGGATAAACTGAAAAGTCATTGAAAGAAAGAAAAGAAAGAAAGAAAACATTTTTATTTGTGACCCGCACAGGAGACACGAGATAAGAAAAACACAAACAATAATAAAAAAATAAAAATAAATAAACCCGTGCGAGACCAAAAAGGCTCCTATCTCAGCATTGCGGGTAACGTGGGTGTTTATGAGGAGACATATCGGTCTACCCTCTTTCTTGTTCGTTTTTTGCACTCGGTACCGCTACCACTGTCACTCACAACTCGATTCTGCTCCCGACACACGAAACGCACTGTGTCCGCTCGCGAACTTTTTCTGCACTTTTTCGGGTTTTACACAGCTGAACCACTGGATTCCAAGCTCTCGACAGTTGAAACCCATCCTCCCGGTTGAAATTCTTACATTTAGTAATCTCGATAGTTTCCCTCACCAGTCTAGGGATATAGTGGCGTTCTGTCGAAATGACCTGAGGGTTATGTAACTCAATCCAGTGGTTCAATCCTGATTCCAAAAGATGTTGATGTTGTTGATGTTGATGTTGATGTTGATCGGGAACTCACAAAAAACAGTAAACATGGTAAATATCCCGTTTCTTATGTTAGTGTTAGTGACCATGACAGTTTAAAAACTAATAGATTAGTAGTTCAACAATGCAAATAATTTTATTTTGGAAATATTCATTTAGACGTTTTTTCATGATCCATACTCCCAAAGGTCTGTTTATAAAATAAAATCATCATACATTTCGCAAAAAATTAGCAAAAGTGCTAATTCGTACGCGAACTAGCTTCTTACTGCTCATCACAGCATCTATCTCTTTCGCACGTGTTGTCGGATAAGATAGCATAATATTTTAACCCCGCGCACAAAATAGTTCGTGTCGTCCGCGTCGGTCGACTAGGGCAAGGCAACCGAAGGGTGTAGGCTCAACTTCAAATAATACATTCAGAAATCGGGGCAATCAGCAAATTATTATTACATTATTATTTATCAACTGAAAACCTCCTGACATTCTAGATTCGGGCAAACAAAAGTGTCATGAGTGGGACGTACCTAGCCATCAGTTACACCGATCCTGATTACTCATGATTGCAACATCATATCAGGCACGTGCTAGGTGCAGTCATCTCATGAAGACAGCTACAAAAACCGGTCGCCGTAACAATCTCATCGCTAGTTAACATTGTATGCAGTGCAATGACGAAGATTGGCGGCCATCACGGTAGAGGACACTCGCCCCCGCGGAAGTGTTGTTGCACCTGGCGACTAGTGGTCACACGCGGAGCCACCTATTTTTAATAAAGCAATTACGCCTCATAGAGTAAGGCACTAAAAATATAATTCTAGGACACCAATTAGAATACAATGGGTTATTTGGAAAAGCTCTTTGTGCCAGCGAAATTTTCTTGATCCGCTCATGTCGGATCCTGGTCGCTCAAGGGGTTCTTACAAGAACTGACTTACAAGGGAGATTTGCATCAGCCTAGCTACACCGTTGCACATTGACACGGTTCAGTGTCCAAAAAATGTTGACCATCATAATTTGGCTTTTAATGGTGTCCTATTGTCAGCTGCAGCAGATAATTTTGGCTACTTTGTTTCTTCGCTCTTGGGCGTCGTCATCGCGATATGATAATGTACAAACCATCATTTTACTAATCATTGCTCAGAAATTATCCTAAAAATCGAATGTTTAAATCATTTTCTAAAACACAATTTCACCTTGTTGACATCCCTAGTTATATTTCTAACCCAAAAAGGCAACCCTGCTGACGACGGACCATAACTTATCAGCCCGATGCTCTACTAATTGTACAATTTGCGATGCTCCACAATTTGCTATACTTACACCTACTGCAGAATAAAAATATGTGATGGTTATGTCACTTACGACTTGATACTATATAATCTTGTAGATAGGTACACCATAGCGAATACCTTTAGGACCAGGGTGTCTCAGAATGTTTTTCGTTTTTGATGCTTATGAAAATACCACTACTTAGAATTAGTCAAACTCATTTTATTTACTGTTAAAATAGAGAGCAGTGTTTGAATTCTGTTTATGATAAACAATAGTTAGTAAATGCGCACACTCCACTGCCTGGCATTCGTTTCACATGGAACTAAAATTATCAATCACTCGCTGTGGATCACTCTTGGACTAGCTTTGATTTCGTCTGTGAGTATTTGCTTGCCTTAAAACATTTAACTAGGTGTCAATGGATTGTAAACTTTATTTTTAATTAGCATTAGCAGACGTTAAATCTGGACAATTTGAGCTATCAAATCAAGCAGCGGACACAATGGGGGCAATGGCTCTCCCCCCTGGGCAACAATCTGAAACTCTAAATTAGACACAAAAATAGCTTTATTACTTAGATATTGATAAATTGTCGTCATCCTTGGAAGTGGGGGCACATTCTTGAGTTTATGGAAAATAGGTCTCAAAGGTCGGCAAATTGTGAGGATTTTCTTCACTCGGGGCACTTACACCCCAGTTGGGCTATTTACACGAGGGGCATGGCTTTCTACAAGCACTATTAGTCTTTGAGCTTGCTGCCCTATAACTTCTAGATAAAAGTGAAAAATTGATTTTTAAACTGGTCAAGGCTAAGCAAGGTAAAATTTTGACACTTGCTTCGCTCGCTCTTACACCATTACATTTAAAACTTTTAGGATAATGATGATAAAAAAAACTTTTTTGAAAAAAATACTACCGACTTCCAAGTAAGAAAACTAGAAAGTGAAAAATAACTTTATTTTTGGAAGTCGGTGTCTGTGGTAGGACCAAATTTTTTAATTATGGACACCGACTTCCAAAAATAAAGTTATTTTTCACTTTCTAGTTTTCTTACTTGGAAGTCGGTAGTATTTTTTTCAAAAAAGTTTTTTATTTTTCACTTTTTAGGGTTCCGTACCCAAAGGGTAACAACGGGACCCTATTACTTTAACTCCGCGGTCCGTCTGTCTGTCTGTCTGTCTGTCACCAGGCTGTGTCTCATGAACCGTGATAGTTAGACAGTTGAAATTTTCACAGATGGTGTATTTCAATTGCCGCTATGACAAATACTAAAAACGGAATAAAATATTTTTTTATGTGGGGCTCCCATACAACAAACGTACGTGACACATGATTTTTTTGCCGTTACTTGCGGTTATGATTAAACCGTACGGAACCCTTCGTGCGCGAGTCCGACTCGCACTCGGCCGGTTTTTAGTTGTACCTACCTAATAGGGAAGTAGTTAAGTAAGTACCTATAACGACAGAATAGATTACCCGAATAACATGAAACTTGAATATAACCGGTTAAATAAGAGACCTGCATACCCCTTTCGAGCGTACTGGCGTGATGTTATGTTACGAAATGGTATAATCAATAAACAGACATGCGATTGCAGCAATCCCGAGAGATTTGCCTTTATTTATTGAAGAGTTATGTTGTATATCTCCGAAGTTCTTCATCAGATCTTCACCAAATTAAAATGGGACCAATTTCGAAATATACTCTTTCAAACAAAAAAAGAATTTTCAAAATCGGTCCACAATTGACGGAGATATCGGTGAACATACATAAAAAAAAAAAAAGAAAAAAAAAAAAAAAAAACATACATAATGTCGAACATAGAACCTCCTCCTTTTTTGGTAAGTCGGTTAAAAATACTTCTATAGTTGTATGAATGATCAACAGAAAAAATTGTCAAAACCTAAACTATTTCTGTCTATGAAGTCCAAAAAGTTTCGAGTCTCTTGTCCACAATGATTCTCAGAGTCCTATTTCATCAAACACGTTTTTTTTACGCTGTTCACACTAGGAATTTCTTCCTGTATCGTGGGTGCGTTTAGAAACATGTAAACTCACACACACAACACCAAGAGCCGGAACAACTATCTGTAGGTCATACAATTATTTCCATACCTTTTCCATACCGTCCTGTCTCGCTATCACTGACCTTTTTCTTTCATATCACTACTCACACAGTCCATGCATCTTTTCTTTGGCTGTCCCCTATCATAAAAATTAATCAATAAACTATTTTACTGGGCAGAGCCCTTATCTATAAGACAGGAGTCAATATATTAATCTGCCTAGCCTTTTCTGAACTATGTTGGTGTCGGCTTCCAGTCTAAGATGACTTCAGATATAGCTGAATACGAATTGGAGCGCCTGCCTATCTGACCTTCCCCCTCCCTCCTCCCTTGGCACGACAGTCTTCGTCAGATTTTGTGGCTTCTGACACAAAGTACGTAAGCGGCGGCGTATTTTGTGCTTCTAACTACCCATACCGACTTGCAAAGATTTACAAATGACAGCCGGGACCAACGGCTTTACCAACCTGCTTTCCAAAGCATGCAGCCGGGCGAGCACGGCCTACTGTGATAGGCTTGAGTCACACATGTTTATCACAGTTTGGGAGCAAAAACCGCGATAAAATGCGTGACTCAAACCTATCTTAGAGGCCGTGCTCGCCCGGGGTAGGTTCAGTACGTACCTAATGGATAATCTTCCATCCAGGGACAGATCTCGGCAAGCGTTTCATAACCTCGTATATCGACCCGTGCGACTGTTGTTATTCTTGGATGTTTCAACCAGTCAAGTCTTGTCTTCCTAACGTACCTAGCACTTAGTAGTAGGCATCAACCAAAATGATTATCAGATCTTCTATTTATTGCTCATAATAATTCCTCAGGCGCTTGGTTTGAATTACAAAAGTGCAATAAAATTGCTAATTACATACTGTTCTACCACTCGCAATACCTACCCAGTGGTGACATAATGTCTAGAATTATAAGATAGCTATGAATAAAATTGTGATGTGTTGTGTGTTAAAATGGTGATAATCCTGTGGTTTAGAATTTGAGTCATGAATAGAAACCACTTTAGGTATGGCTCACTGTTTATAAGGCTTTTATATACCACAAAAATTAAATTAAAACAATACGCGTGATTATTACTATAATTACTCATGTATACCTATGAATTATTCAACAAGGAAAATAATCAAGGACTTAATAACTCTGACAATGAAACTTCATGAATCAAAAGAAATGAATCAAATGATTGAAGTGCATACAGTCTTACGTCTGGAGACGTGTCTGGCCCAGTTAGTGTGCACTTTGCACATCCTAGACCTCAATAGGTGAAACCTGATGATCCGATCAACGTTAATGATGATGGAGCAGGCCTAGAACTGGGATAATCTAGGCGCCCACCCGATTGGCTTAGTTACCACTTTATCAGTTTCATAAATAGGTCGATGTATGTAAAGGATACCTACTACTAACGATTAAATAAAGAGGAGTTGGAAGTTATCAATCATTGAGAATCAAATAGAAGATTGGCAGATCATGCACTTCCAAGTCTTAACAGTGTTGGTACGTTGGTACTTCATCTTTATGAGCACCGAGTAAGAAGATCGTTTCCGGCCAGTTTTAAAAAAGGGAGGCAGTGTGCAGTCATCACGGATCGATTGATTAACGTCATAGCTGCGAATAGGTGAGTAGAATAGCTAACAGCCAAAGTTAACTAGAAACTGTCGGTGCAGAGTATGTTGCAACATGTGAACCCGTAGCCCTATTGAGTAATGAATTCGGCAAGGCATAGGAAATCGACCAATCACATAGGACGGAAATCCACATCGCGTCTTTCATCTCGCATAATTACGATTGGTCGATTTTTCATACTCTTTACCCTTTGCCTTGCCGAATTAATTATGCAATGAGGCTGCAGGTACAACCTAGCTTCATCCGTCCCATGAAATATAAGTTTAAGGTTGACTTGCAGTCTAGCTGGATGCAGCTGATTACCAGTACCTACAAATATATGTTTTACGGTAGAGCGCCAGCCTATCTGAACTCGACAACCCATTAAGGGCGGTTGCGCTACATCCGATCCGTGTCCGTGAAGTTTCGGCACCGAAATAGCCGTAGTAATTCTTGTAGGGAAACTTACGCACTACATCTGAACTCTATCCTTCATAATTCAGATTCAGAACATTTTGAACTCGAGAACTCGAATCACGGTTGTGTTAGTTCCTGGTGTTTCCTCAGAATTTTCCGACCATAACGCATCCTACATTTAAAGTAGGTTTACAAACCATGATCAAATGACACTTTGTCAATCTGTCAACGTTCCAACATTCCAGCGTTTCAAGGTTTCACACCAACACGGCATTCCTCAGACAATTTACCTAAGTAAATGCCCCACACGGCTGTCGGCTTGGTAGCCATTATTCCGCAAGATCCACAAATAACGCACGATGTGGGAACGCGCTATCTTGATTGGACCAATCAGCTGCTGATCTCAGATAAATGTATCAATCAGTCCAAACACGCAAAGGATGAGGCTGACGTCATTTTCAAGTCTTGATACTTTGAAAGAATACGGTATGCAGTTTATATCTCATTGTTTTTTTTTTATTAACATTAGGCTCTCGTTTGACCACTATCTGATATCTCACCTGATAGTAAGCGATATGATGTGATCGATGGCGAAGCATACTTGCCTAGAAGTAACCCGACATGGTTGGCGTATTGGTTGAGCGATCGGCTGCTGCGCTACATGCAAAGGGGTTCGATTCTCGCACGGAATAAATATTTGTATGTCATATATAGTTACCTAGTAGTTCCGGATCTGGGTGTCTTGTATTAGGTGGGTTTAAATCTTTGTAAACGCACCCACGATACATGAAGAAATTCGATATACGGAATGCGGGTATTCCCCGCACGCGGCCTAACAACCAATTAAATTCGTGGGTTGGTGTAAAGCAAGCGTGGCGCGGGTACTCAGTTGACGAGTGTTATGAGACGCGAACAAAACAAATACGCGGTGAAGGAAATCAAACAATCCGCAAGCGGACCCTACTATCGACTAATAAAAACGATTACAGCATGCGGCCCCTATGGCATGCGTGAACAGAAATCACCCGCACCTCAAACGCAAGCTTTAACGGCCAATGAAAATGAGCCTTTAGTAGTGGCAAAAGCGACTGCTGAAATTGGGGTCCTGCGATGGACCTCCAGAGATCTTAGGCAAGGGTTCTCCAGCAGAAACAATTTTTTTTTCATAATATGTAGCCTTGATTCAGGTTTTGGGTTACCAGTTCGCCTTCTTTTCATGGGACTTCTCACATATAAACAGAATTTGCGTAATGTCACAGAATAAATAATAGTACAAGGTAATGTAATCCTTCGAGAAATACATAATGATTTTTTGCATGACTTTTGTTGATTATTTTTACACGTGGCTTCAAGGTTTCAATTCGCTTGGTGGAAACATGAAGGAATTTGTGAGGTCAGCGATATTCATTAGGGACCCTAACTTACAAGGTCTTATTATTTCAATCTTCAATTAAAGCTAAAAAAAAACATTTACATATTGTTTAAAAAATATTTATTTAGCAAATAAATACTCGGTTCGAGTTCAGTTGAAGCTTTCACAGAAAACTTATACACACTTATACTGTGATTTTTAATTTCGTGGACTAAACTGACAGCTGCTATTGACCTTATTTTTTTAAAATGTTGCAAGCGCGGAGCATAGTGTTGTAGGTAAGGCTCAATCATAAGTGATTCATCGAATCGATGTGACATGACTCCTGAATTTATTTTTACTAATTGGTGTAAATAAATGTTTTATGAATATAAACGTAATATATTTAAATATAACAGTATACATACACATAGTACATGAACTTTTATTGTGTTAAATATGAAATCAACAGTAAAATAATTGCATTCGATAAAATTAAATCTGACATAAATGAGTAGAAACTAAATATGGGCCGCTAGTTTCTAAACAAATTATTTTTTTATGCCGTGAAATAGTTTCATTTTCGATTTACTTCGATTTTCGATTAACTTTCGATCACTCAGGATAGTTAGGGTACGACACTATTTTAATGTAACGATAAAGTGACAACCCCCCAAATGTCAGTTAGGTCCACGAAATAAAAAATCACATTATAGATATTTTATGCTTATCTATATATTAAAATCAATAGTGAAGATCAATTACATTGGTTAGGCCCGTACCTAGGATCACCTTCATACCTGTTAATACAACATCAAGGGCCTTATTTACCTATTTAAAATATTTAAATACTGAGTAGCAGATTTTAACATCAAATAAGTCATTGAAAATTTTAATTAAGAATCTGATAATATCAGTGCTTAAACTAGACATATAGTTCAAAAATAAATAAAATAGGACTGCATCACACTATATATCACATTAATATTTAATGGCGAAAGTTTGTGAGTGTGTTTGTTACTCTTTTACGCAAAAACTACTGAACGTATCTGGATGAAATTTGGGACAGAGATAGATTTTAGTCTGGAATAGCACATAGGATACTTTATATCCCGGGAATATGTACTCACGGGATAATTTTTGAGTTTCATGCGGGCGAAGCCGCTGGCAGAAGCTTGTTTTATAACAAATAGAACAGTCACAGAAATTATTTTAATAATGTGTCCGTATTCAGGGTCAAATTAAATAAGCTAGGGATAATCGCTAATTCAAATCGACCCTATATTCAAATCGTTTGTGTAATAAACGTATCTCTTCACGCTGCGCGCACGTCGCGTTAACGCTGCGGTCATGTAGCATTTATGCGACGTATGTTAATATTGTAAAACAATTTTTTTAAGAGCTTGTTTGGAGTTTCTTGTCCGTTCTTCTCCGTCCAAGCTACTTTTCCGAATAGACGGTAGAATCAATTATTATTATTACTGTTAAATTTACATGTTTTACTTTCAAAATTGCCGCCTAATAGCCTTATTGAAATAAAGAATTTGACTTTGAATCAGTACCTCCAAAGTTAACTTTTTATAAACAATCAAACAAACAATTTGAGATCTTTACTATATTAGTTTAGATACATCTTATATCTACTCGTAATATAATTACGAAATACTTTGTCATGTTAACAGGTTTACATTTTTTTTTAAATTAACATACAGGACATCAATATCATATTACAGAAAATGGAAGAAAAGTGTGAATCAATATGTAACTTAACTAAGCAACGAATAAAGATAATTGATGAAACAGACGAGAAATTAATGTCTTCCTCGTAGATATAGGGCCGCCCAAGTAACACAAACGTGCTGAATAAAGATTGAGTAAGAGCAATCATCAAGAGCATAAGCTGAATAGTAAGCTGAATAACGTCTGAGTACCTGTCTATTCAGCTTTTATTCAAGCAAAAAGGGCCCCAATTTTAAATGCTTAACGCTGAATAACATCTGAGCAAGACCTGAGTAGGAGCTTAATAACGTTTCAATTAGCTTAATAACCTTTGAATAACAGCTCACATTGCTTTTATTAAGCTCTTACAACTGAGTTACTCAGCTTAATCGAATTGATTATTGTATTCAGAATTTATTAAGCATTTAAATTATTGTTCACACTTTTACAAACAATATTCATACAAATTGTGAAAATAATTCAATTGGATTAAATATTTTAATGTCAATGTCGAATTTAAATGTGATTTGACATGGTGAACTTATAAAATCGGTAAGTAAATTTTAATTTACAAGTTAGAGGTCTGCTATATGTTAATTGTTAGTGCGCAAGTAATTTTGTCGTGAATAGTATGTTTTTTTTTTCATTATTTATTACGCGCCGCGTTAATAATCAAGATAATAGATAGTAAATAGTATTTTCATACATACATAATAGGTCTGACAAAAGTACTTGTGACGAAATAGCTAATACTAGCAATTTTAATCCAACAAAATAACTTGAATCGAGTTGAAAATGTTGTAGTTGTAAGATTAAGCATTTTGGTATCTCGTAAATTCCGTGAAAGTATAAATTACAAAGATTTTTAATGGCGATCGATTGTTTTGGTGTATAATGCTGAATAAAAGTGCACACATGCCTTGTTACTAAGCTATAACTTGAAAAAAGTAGTCTCAGTACACTAACTTCTGAATATCAATTATATAGTTGATCACATTTCTAAATTATTTAGATTTTTAGGGTTCTCTAATCGATTTAACAAAAACCTTTTCTATTGTGGAATTTCACGCCCGGCTTTCACTGAATTCATTACATTTAAAATTATAGCGTCTTTGCTTGCATTTTTTTTCGAGAAAATCTCATTTATGATTAAAAATGTGGTGCACACCACACACGAAATCTGCTATAGATTTCGCGTGTGTGGTGTGGACTGGGCCCTTGTTTAATCCGTGTTTTGTTATTTGTTTTATGTACAAACGCCAGTACATCAAGCCACCCGAAACTGTCAAATTGAAAACTGAACTGAACCTCAAGGCAAATTGAAAACGTAGCCGTGCAGCTGTCACTTGGCACTGATGGACACCAGACGTACAGACTCTAGAAGGAATCAAGAATATATACGCGAAACCACAACATATTATGGAGAGTCAAGACAAAATCATGAAAAAACTTGAAGAAATTTATGTGCATGTTGGAGAATTAAGAGTCGCAAATAAAATATCTTATCACAACGTAAATTTTATTTTCTTGTACTGTAATACTTTCTGCTAATAAAATAATCATTTCTTTTTCTATTAAAATTGGCCGAAATTCTTTCTAAGGGACTATTTAAAATTGGATGACCTTCCATGTTTATATTCAGTGATATGTTTTCTGGCAAAATGTTTGTGTTAATCAATATTTTTTAAGTGTCCCAATGACGCCATTGTGCCAGTATTCACCTTGCTCAATAGACTTTATGTGGACTTGTCTCGGTGTATTTAAAATTGTCCTTGGATCATTAGGTAAAATGTCTGGGAATCTTTGATTTAATATTTCTGCCAAATCCTTTAGTGCTACTTGTGTGATCTTTTTTCGAAAGCCCATTTTCAAATTTTTCTCGAAATATCTAATTTTTCATGTATCTACATTGTTCTTCTTCGATATTTGTACACTGCCATCAGATGCATTCTCATCTTGTGTGAATCGCAATGCTGTTTGACTTTTTGGGGGACGGAACCCTCTTCATTGCACGGCAACCACGCATGCTAGCTGGGACCGGGTTCAGTTTTTTTCAAACTATTTTCATAAATCTTTTGATGACCAGAAACACTTGGACATTTACTATTGCTGATATTTAAATATTCTTTTAACAATTTTCTTTTGATGTAACCAGTTCTCTTACGTTTTTTCCACGATTTTCGATTCATAATATATAACGCAAAAAATAAATACGGTCAATAACATTTTAATTAAGCTGGTATTAAGCTATGGGCGCTATAACAACATACATATGGCCTTTAATTTGTATAAGTTAGTTTCAAACTCTCTATTAAACAGGAAAAAGCTTAATAAAAACATAAATAATATTATTTATTCAGCAGCTGAATAATTAGTAAAACATAGAATCTTATCCAGTTTGAAGATAAAATAAAAGCAATTATTCAGTATCAAGCTGTTTAATAGAATTATGTAACAATATTATTCAGAAGGTGATACTTTATTCAGCATTGAGCTGTTTCAAACGCTAATAGCTTAGTAATGCTTTTATAATAGCAATACAGATTATGGATATTCAGACAAATGCTACCGACGGGGCTGTTTTTCAGCTTTAAGCAACCTGAAACGCGTAATGCTAAATAACGTCTGTATAATAATCCTACGGTGACTGGTTATTAAGCGTTAAGAAGGTAAGGACAGAAATACAGAATTTATTAAGCGTTAAGAATTTTAAGGGTCCGAACTCAACCTAATTCAGCATTTGGCTATTCCCAAAGCTCTTATACAAACTATATTCATCTTTGAACTGTATAATATGCAAAATGTGTACTTTTATCTTGCTTATGTGTTACTTGGGCGTCCGCACGTTTTCATACGCGTTTACAATACAAAAAGAATCACGGCGACAAAGTCTCACGCACACGACCGCTCCCGAAGATAGCCGACGTGGCGATCTTGCTTCGGTCTAGTATGACCTGAAATTGTGGGGTCAGAAAAAAGTGCGGGCCATGGTCTTTTTGGCTTTGTCTTTAGACTATTGTCTATACACTCTAGTTATATATAGGACGGCAGCATAGGAATTAATATACCTCCTCACTAATTCCACTGTACAACAAATCTTTATTAAAAAACCGATCAGACATTCAAAATGTCTATTGTTATCATATTATCACACCACATTTTTACAACAAAATGAATGACCCTGAAAATAATTTCTATCCTTAGAAGAAGCACAAATCAAGGCATGCGGTACTTAATAATATTATTAATGAATATCAAAAAAGTTTGTTCTTAAATCTATGTTTCTTTTTCAGCAAAAGTGACCTTAGAACTAACTTATTTCTCCTTCTGGAGTCTATTTGTTAACACAATCAAGATTAGTATTTTTAAAATATATCTACATCTACATTAGAATTAGATGTCTAAGCTCCAAAGGTAAAAAAATATCTGGAAACTCCCTCCAAGAGTGAACTGATTCCAAGGTATTCTTCATTACCGATAATACTATTAAAATACAATTTTCTACAATATTGCACCTTATTCCTAAACATTTACGATTCAAATTAGCCTAAGCATAGCTTTATCCAGTTAATCTTGAATACTAATTTATGTACAAGAGCTTATTATTCGAATTATCGAAATGCCGCCAGAGAATACATATTTAAGGTTCTGATATCAAAAAGATATTTCCACTCAAACAAAAATCAACTTTATACTAGTGTAAATAAAGTTGGTTTAACCTTAACTTAATAATTATTTAAGATTCCAAATTCAAATATTATGCATATTGCAGCTACATTGCGTAACATATATGGACCAGCCATCAAATAGTTTTACGCTATGTCTTTATAATACTCAGTCAACATTCCTCATCAGCGGGGGCTCCTACAGGGCATTCTGGGCTAAAACGTATCGTTCTCAAAGACACAGTCGAACTATATGCTGAACACCACGATCGAGTTGTAAAGCTAGCAAAAGTGCTTCGAATCGATCAAACTGCGCATGTAAAATGTGGTCACGAAAACGAAATTCTTGTGGCAAAAAAGCGAGTTACACTTTGGTTGCGTTTATGTTGCCTCATGGATACATCACTGGGAGGGTCAATCGTGGGAACAGTTCATACTTCTTAGGCCCCTCACACACATTCTGAATTCCTCTCTAAATCCAGACTCTGAATTCATATTATTAATTAAGAAAGCCCGGCAACGCATACAATTTCACTATGCCTCACACAAATTTTGCTTTTTTTTTTTGTACTCTTGATGGCATTCAGATTATAAATTCCGACTCTGAATTCAGACAGGAATTTCAGAATGTGTGAGTCCAGCCTTAGAGCCTTAAATATTGTTAATCGCAACGAAATGTTATGGGACGTGTTTCGATTTAGAAAAAATCTCTTAGGCCATGGCGTCCAATGTGGCAGAAGATGGACCGCAAGATGTTTAATACTTTTCTGTCCAGTTTTCCATAATCTGGTATAGTTCAGGAGGCAGATACTTTAACCTAACTTATTAGCCGTCACCCCGATCGTCCTCGCATAATTCAAACATTACAGCAAGGTGTCTTAAACCATCTATTTACCCGCCCCTTAAGCCGCCCCTTAAGCCGCGGCCGACTTTCGACAGCACGGTTAAAAGTGCAAACCGGTCAACAAATCTAACAGCTTTCTCATTGAGGCTTCAGTGAATGCATAGCGTTCCCCCGATACGCATAGGCTTTGAAGTCTCCAACCTTTGCTCCGTCTATGTAATTGTAATCTCGGAAGCAATTTTCGCAAAAGAAGGCAGGATCGAAGGGAACCCTACTGTTGCCTTCTACCACCCACTTAGCGGAGAATTCGGCGCACGTTGTGCAGTAGATTGTCTGGTTTTGGGCTACAGCTGTGGAACATGGGTACTTGTGGAAGCGCAAGGGGTCTGTTGGATTTAGCAGACGGACTTCGGAGAATATGAACAGGTGTTCGCAGCTACCTTGGTGCATGTAGACCTGTGGAGAAAAATATAAAACTGGTAAATACTAGAAGAAATGCATCTGGTCAGCAAAATGGAATCGGTTATTGGAGTTTACAAATCCGTTACATCCGCTTTGAATCCGGATTTTTTTTAAGTTCACTTAAAAAAAATGCCGTAGCACTTTCTTAGGAAGGCCTAAGAAAGTGCTACGGACTTGTGTAAAAGTGCAAATGAACACTATTCTTAGTTTTAACATTATCTATCACGTAACATATTAAGTTAGAGTTAAATTGCGTATTACTCGTAATCTTTTAGGCCAGATCGTAATTAATTATAAAAAAAATTGTTCTTACTAATAAAGAACAAAAAAAAACTTTTATGCCGGTAGTTATTACGAAGAAAAAATCCTATGCAAATATTGCAAAACCAATTTATTTTTATTTTATATGTATTTGCTTATTAATTATATATCACTATAGTAATGCGTTTATACACGAGATACGGCCAAAAATTTTAAAAAACGATTTTAATATTGCGGTTGTAATTTAAACCTAAAATGCAAGTTTTTTGTGAACTCACACCCTCACAGTGCGACCTGTAAATTAAGTCGTAGATTTTTGATTTTTTGTACGAATGTAGCTTTTCTATCGGGTCATCGATTAACGCTACAGGAGTTATAAAAAATGTAAATATCAAATTTTTGGTTGTTTTTCTCAACCCTATTACACAATATTACACCAGTCCATCCAAAATAGAGGTTCCTGAAGGACTGGTGTTCCTAACAATAATAATGGCAAGTAATGGCAAATAGACTGCAATTACCACTGGCTTACCAAGACTTTGCCAACATGTACATACAGCTGCAGAGAAACTTCACCCCCTAGAATCTAGGGGGTGAAGTTTCTCTGCGCTTTTGATACATTCTAGGGCCTAGAGTGTATCAAAAGCGACATATATGGACAGGATCACAGGAGGATATACCACGATGTTTGCGTGCGCCGCGTGCGCGCCATATCTGTGATATCAATGAAACTGCTAAGATATTCTAACTAGAAATAAAAAAAAACTGACGGCGCTCATGCAACCGACCGCTAGGTAATATCCATCGCATACTACCTATTGATATTTTTAAACTTCTAAATGTGTTTAACAAACATTATACTTTTTAGAGATTTCTAAAAACTAACAATAGAATTTTAAAATTTTATAAATTCGTTAGAGGCCGAAGTAAGATTCGAACCGGGACACTATAACTCACGAGTCAAGCTATTATACCGCTCCGCCATTCTGACACTTTTCATAACTGTGAAATTCATCGATATGTTTATAAATCATCCATCACATTATTCATGACGGCCGTGACGTTTATAAAATATATAATAATAAGTTAATTTAAAAAACAAAATCCCGACTGCTTAAGAAGCTAACTAAAAAGCTTGCAATCAGCTCTTGAAACCCTTAATTATGAAACCCCACTCGATGGGTTTGGAATAAAAAAAAAATTGGGACGCGCACAATATGGCGCCCAAAATCCGCCATGTTTGTTTTTAGGGTTCCGTACTCAAAGGGCAAAAACGGGACCCTATTACTAAGACTTCGCGATCCGACTGTCTGTCTGTCTGTCTGGCCGTCTGTCATCAGGCTGTATCTCATGAACCGTGATAGCTAGACAATTGAAATTTTCACAGGTGGTATATTTCTGTTGCCGCTATAACAACAAATACTAAAAACAGTATAAAATAAATATTTAAGAGGGGCTCCCATACAACAAACGTGATTTTTTTGCCGTTTTTTGCTCAATATTAATGACGTCAACAGGTAGACGCTTGAAATATTCACAGAATATTTAGTTATATATTCACATCAAAAAATAATAATTATTAAATTAAAATAAAATAAATTAAGGGGGGCTCCCATACAACAAACGTGATTTTTTACAGTGTTTTGCGATAATGGTACGGAACCCTTCATGTGCGAGTCCGACTCGCACTTGGCCGGTTTTTTTTGCCGTTTTTTGCGATAATGGTACGGAACCCTTCGTGCGCGACTCCGACTCGCACTTGGCCGGTTTTTTTTTAACTTCACTTATCTAAGAACACTTGGGCGGTCAAGACTTATTTAACGATGTCTTAATTATAAAAATCCGTCAAGTGGTTTGGAAGATACCGAGGTAATAAAGAGTATTACATACATACAAACATACTTACATACAAACATACATACAAACATACATACAAACATACATACAAACATACATACAAACATACATACAAACATACATACATACATACAAGATACGCGCGAAACACATAACCCTTTCCTTGCAGCCGGGTAAAAATTTGATTATGAAGAAGATTGAGGGTAAGCTTAAAATTTTGTTAAAGCCTGTGCTACACGGTCGCCGACCGCGACAAAAACCAAGGTCACCTTGGTCGGAAGCGCGTGGGGCGATGCCGGCTACACGGTTTGCGACAAGCGCCCAACCTCAGTATGTTTAGAACGCCGCGCAGAGAGGACGTATTTACGCTCGTACCGTACATTCATTACAACGACGTCATGGCGCCGTATCTATCAAAACTTCAAAAAGAATATACTAATAAACTTTAAAAACTAAACTCTTAATCTTACTAATATTATAAATGCGAAAGTTTGGATGGATGTATGTATGTTTGTTGCTCAATCAAGCTAAAATTGTTGAGCGGATCAGGATGAATTTTGTGGCAAAATTCATCCTGATCCGCTCAACAATTTTAATCGATATAGATTATAATCTGGAATAGCACGTATGCATCTCTTCATCCCGGTATAATGCTCCCTTGGGATAAGAAAACACTATCACGCGGGCGGAGCCGCTGGCAGAAGCTAGTATATTTAATATAGGTACATTTAAAGTAAAAGAATATACTTTAAAAAAAATATCCTATGCATTTTTTTTTTCAGTTGCGTCTATACATGGCTCTGATGTCTAATCCCAAAGACAGGACAAGTATCTGTTTATATCGATAAGTTCCGTTATTACATTGCGTTCGCTCTGTTGAGCCATTTTTTGCGCGTGCGTCTGCGCTCGCCGCCTGCAGAAGCGCGACTGTCATACGCGTGGTTGTCAACAAGCGTCTACACGGCATCAAACAAGTCGCCGACCAACTCGTTGGCAACGCACGCACGCCGACCAAGGGCGTTGGAAGGTCATGCTAAATTTGGTTGGCAACCACTGTCTACACGGTCGGGAATGGCCGATTCCGACCAAGGTGACCTTGGTTTTTGTCGCAGTCGGCGACCGTGTAGCACAGGCTTAAGTTAAACATGACATAGCATCATAGCATAATAACTCACCGCCTTGTGTCGTTCGAATAACGACTTATAATTACAATAACATGATGTCTCGATTGAGGAACCGTTTTTAAAAGTGAAAATAATCGTCCTTTTGGAACTAAATCAAAGTTTAAAGAGTATTGCTCGATAATTAAATGTCGACAAGAGTGTAACCTAAACTGTTATCAATTTATATTTTAATTTACTTCTTTATTATTAAAAACAGTTCGTTTATGGGTGCGACGGTTTCAAGAAACTGGTGAAGTAAAGTGTAACAGCCAAGGGCCATGTCCGATTGATTACACAAATCAAACCAGCCATCATCGAGATATTGTGAATAGCCAAAATTCTTTTACAACCACCTGATCTCGTGCTATAAGACATGGCATTTCGCTTACCACTGTCCGAAGACATTTACATGCAACTGGGATCTATAATTATAAACCTTCCAAAAAAACGAACTAACCGAAGCTCATCGTCAAGCCAGGATAATATTTGCAACCATTGCAATTTGTTTTAATAATATGGTAAATGGAATGAGATCAAGATTATAAGTTATAGATAATAAAGGTTACCCTCTCCGTTATAAGTATAGGTTTGACCCCACAAGCTACAGTTCAGTTTTTTATAGTTATTTTTTTTTGTAAACAGTTTTGAAAAATTTCAAAAGATGTAAATTGTTGTTCTGTTTGTTTCAAACGTGAGTAACAAGTTGGTTCTCTTTCGAAATATTCAAAACCATATCAGTTTTGCCAGTAAATAAATATATGTTAATCTAAATTGGGTTACTATATTAATTAATATCATGAGAATAATAAATAATAGTGTTCTGTTTTTTTTGTTCCCGGTACTATCTTTAATATTTTAAATGTTTTTATTTTTTGTTTTTATTTTGTTTTATAAAAAAAAATGTAACAAATAAGAAAGAAATTAAATAAAGGACATAATAAATAATACTACGTATATAAGTGAATCTTCTTTATTTCGAAAGACCGCCTTTTAAGCACCTGGTTTTTTTTTAAATTAATATTATGTTTAAACCTATATTTTTTTTTGGGAATAAATATAATGACCACCAAAAAAAACTTTGTGACGATAACCCCTAACCACCAAATCTAGTAATATACTGACAAAAATAGTAAATGATCACCAAATTTAGTAAATTGATCACCAAATTTTAATAGCAAATTATTGCGCTATTTAATGTTGTAAAATAGGTTAGGTTAGGTTAGAACTGTGACCAACCGCGCGCGAGCCGAGCGAGCAAAGCGAGCGGTGCCGCGGCAGCGGCCGGCGAGCGCTACTTCCAAGTTGCTCCCAGAAATTTTATAATCTTTTTGGTCATTGGTTTAATTTTGGTGATCATTTACTACTTTTGGGTTAACAATGATTTATTTGGAGTCATTTTGCCTAAACAGGATAGCGAGATGTTAAAACTTTGGTTATAATTTTACAATAAGATGCGGGTTTAATTTTGGTGATCATTTACTATTTTTGTCAGTATATTACTAGATTTGGTGGTTTGTTAAACATAAGCCTTTTTTTTTATACCACTTTCTTTCAACCCGCAACACCCCTCTATAGCCATACAGTGCTGCCTAAATATGCTGATGTTGGTTAGCGCATGTCAATTTTGTATCAATAACATAAACAATTATTGTTAAATGGGTATCTTGTACGCTTACTTGTGGAATCGATGTCAATAAATACAGAAAACTAACTTCATTGTGGTCAGAGATGGCGCGCACGTGGCGCACGTAAAAGTCGTAGTATATCCTCCTGCCCATAGGTGTCGCTTTTTATACACTCAAGGGGGTGAAGTTTCTCTGCAGCATAGAGCTGTACAAATATTGTAGCGGTTCCTAATGAAACCCGCATGCTATAAACTTTAGTTTCGGAGAGGTACCTTCAAATAACTAGTGTCATCTCAGGATAGCTAAATGTTAGCGTCAGTTTATCCAAAAGGACCGCACGGATACTCCACAAATCGCTGTTGTGATACAGGCGTGTTGTAAGACTTACCTCAGGGTAGCCCAGCTTTAGCGTCAGTTCCTCCAACCGGACAGCACACATGTCCTTCTTAGGGTAGTCTCCGAGGTCCTTCTTACGCGCCCACTCGCGGATTTGCTCACTGTAGTCCGCGCATCCCGGGCGCGTGTCCACGTAGAATACGTTGTTTATGAACATGAAGCCGGATGGGAACACTTCCTGGAATGAAGAGTTAAAACAATGATGAGCAAACTTGATAATTAAGGAAAAATTTGGTTGAATCACCCTCTAGGTATGATATAGTGGATAAACTATTTATCTTTGGAAAATAATGTAGATAATGCTATTCC
The DNA here is from genome assembly GCA_945859665.1 of Anorthoa munda. NCBI lineage: Eukaryota > Metazoa > Arthropoda > Insecta > Lepidoptera > Noctuidae > Anorthoa > Anorthoa munda. The sequence continues at coordinate 30,141,501 of OX243908.1, read as the reverse complement.
CCTGGAATACCCAAGCTTCAAAGTCAGGTTACCCAAGCTTCACCTTGGTCAAAATAAGGTAATCAAAACCTTTCTATATAATATTAGTATAGGTACCAAAGCCTGGTGAAAACAAGTCCTCCAAAGCCGTTGCCCTGAGCAAAATAAGGTCACCAGTCTTTTCCTTAGGAAAATAATAATAGTCGGAGGTCGATTTTCTTGAAAACTAAAACTGCGTCATTAAATTTATGAAAATCTCTTTGAAATTTCCTAGGCGGGAATCGAACCTGGTGATTTTGGAAAAATAACTCCTGGAAGTCGTTGTGGCATACGAAGCGGTCTCGCAGGTCTGACAGCTTGTTCCTGTCAGCATTATGTAGCAGAATATCTGTATAACATAGTTACCTTAGTCTTAACACTGGGCGACATGTCTGGATGGTTTGACACATCCACTCGCATGTTGAAGTCGTTGGGGCACACGAACCGGTCTCGCAGGTCTGACAGCTTGTTCCTGTTAGCATTATGTCGCAGCAGAACATCTCTATAACATAGTTACCTTAGCTTTAATACTCGGCAACATGTCTGGATGGTTCGACACATCCACTCGCATGTCGAAGTCGTTGGGGCACACGAAGCGGTCTCGCAGGTCTGACAGCTTGTTCCTACCAGTCAACAATATGTCGCTCTGGAACACTGAGTGGCGGCAGCGGGTCTGAACAAGTAATAAGTTAAAAAGTATTTAGTGACAAGAGGAAAAGAAATCCGGCCAAGTGAGAATACGACTCGCACACTAAAACTATAATAAGAGTGCAAGTTCATTAATGGTCCGGTCAAAATTGTTAAAAACTTAGGTCCAGTTTTTTTATCCATAGTTAACTCAAACAATGGTTAAATATGTTAACTAATGGTTTCAAATTTCGGTAAAACGCTTGTTACCATTTCTTAGACTAACAAACGGTCAAATAATTAACACTTTAACATATTTGACCATTTTTATGCTAACAATTGAAGAAAAACGCATTAAAGCGAAATTTTAAACCATTGTGTAACTTATCTGTAAGAGTATGGAGCGTGTACTTAACACGAAGTTCCTGGCATACCTAGAAACTAACGAGATCCTAAGTGACAGGAAATACGGTTTCCGCCGAAATCGGTCTACTGGGGATCTTCTAGCGTATGCCATTCACATAATTATGGAGTGAGACCATCGAGAGGCACGGGGAAGCGCTTGCCGTTTCTCTCGACATCTCGAAGGCTTTTGATAGTCTATTTATTTATTTATTTAAGGATCAGCAACGAGTGCCACAATACAATATCATCTTACACAAATCATAAAAAAAATCATACAAAATATATTTTTCCTGCAATGCACACCCAATTATAGGCAACCACAGCTTGCACATTTTTTTTTTATTTATAGGCTCGCGTTTGACCACTATCTCGCCTGATGTTAAGCGATGATGTGGTCTACGGTGAAGCACGCTTGCCTAGAAGAAACCTATTCACTCTTGACTTAAAGACCCCAAGGTTGTAGCTATCAGGGAACAAAGACCCCGGAAGGGAGTTCCACTCCTTAGCTGTTGCACATTGCTGAGTATACTATTTAGAATATAAAGATAAATAATGAGTAATAATTGCCATGCAATATACGATATATATATAAAACGATACAATAAATTAAGTACTAACTAGAATTTCAATAATAATAATATATATAATTTGGCATTTCAGTACCAGGCAGCCTTGGAGTCTGGTTCGCTACCCAAGTTCCTTATAACAGGATTAACCCACCTGTTCCACAAGTCTGTAAGCACCGCGGATCCCAAAAATTATAGACCTATTACATGTTTACCAACGGTCTATATTAATAAACACGTCGACGATAACTCGATCATGTCGGTCTCTCAGAATGGATGTAGGAACGGGTCCCGCGGTACTAAGGAGCTACTCCTTATAGATATGGCCATTAGCCAACAGGTTCGGCGTTCCCGAAAGGATCTGTCGACATGTTGGATAGATTATAAGAAGGCCCATGACTCGGTGCCTCATATATGGCTCATGAGGGTGCTAGAATTGTATAAAATAGATACAACTCTACGCACCTTCCTGATGTCGTGTATGGGCCAATGGAGCACAGTCCTTCGCTATCCAGGATGTCGAAATATCCAGAGGAATAGCGAACCTGTAAGAATCTAGCGAGGTATATTCCAGGGCGATAGTTTGAGTCCACTTTGGTTTTGCCTAGCCCTGAATCCTCTAAGCATGCTGCTGGAGAATTCAGGGCTAGGCTATCGGTTGAAGAGAGGTGGTCAGGTTATATCTCACCTCCTTTACATGGATGATCTGAAGCTCTTTGCCCCCAGCAATCTTCAGCTGATGGGACTACTGAAGGTAACTGAAACTTTTATTAACGCCATCAGGATGGAGTTTGGTGTGGACAAATGTGCGGTCATGCATGTAAAGCGAGGGGAGATAGAGGAATCCGTAGGAATTCAACTAGCGGATTCTATAAACCTGAGATCCCTCACTCCAAACGAAACCTATAAGTATTTGGGTATGTCGGAAGCGTTAGGTATCAGCACTACTGACATGAAGCAATCGTTGAGGGAACGCTTCTTTGGCCGCCTGAAGAAGGTATTCAATAGCCTTCTTTCGGGCGGAAACAAGGTGCGCTCCTTCAACGGTTGGGTCATGCCGGTATTGATGTGCTCTTTCGGCATACTCAAATGGACTCAAATGGAACTCGACGCCCTGGATAGGCTAGGATATCATGAGATTGTATATTCCGCGGAAGTGTGGAGGCCGAGGCTTTTTAAATGCCAAAAACCTCCACAACCGCGAGATATGCAATCTCAGGGAATATTTTCTACACACCGACGTGGGTATGCATCGAGATGTAGTAGCAGTGGACAAGGGACTCACCCCGCTCTCCTTGGCGAATGAGAACTGGCGCAAGCCTGTAGTGCTTGACACTAACGACTACAGGGAAGTATGACAGAGTAAGGAGCTTCATGGATGCTTTTTCCGGGCCCTACATGGGTCCGATGTAGACCATGCAGCGTCCGTAGCCTGGCTGCGTTTCGGTGACCTCTTTGGGGAAACCGAAGGTTTTGTCTGTGCAATTATGGACGAAGTTATCATGACAAATAACTACCGGAGATTTATTGTGAAGGATGGCACGGACATCTGTCGGGCATGTCACCGCTCGGGTGAATCGATCCGCCACATTATCTCAGGTTGTTCTCGTCTAGCTAACGAAGAGTACTTGCATAGGCACAACCTTGTAGCCAAGATTATCCATCAGCAACTTGCTCTGAAATACACTCTTGTGGCATCGGAGGTGCCGTACTACAGGTATGTGCCCGACCCTGTTCTCGAGAATGGCAATATCACATTGTACTGGGATCGGTCCATCATCACTGACAGGACTATTATCGCTAATAAGCCTGATATAGTGGTGGTGGACCGAATCGAGAGGCGTGCAATGATTGTTGAGATTACCGTCCCGCATGACGGGAACCTCGTGAAAGCCGAGAAAGATAAGCAGATCAAGTATCTTGAGTTGGCTCGCGAGGTTGTCGACATGTGGGATGTGGACACAGCGATCATTGTACCGATAGTCGTTTCGGCCAATGGCTTAATAGCCACGAGCGTCGACCAACATCTTAGGAGGCTCTCGTTAGGCGGCTGGGTCAAGGGCCTGATCCAGAAAGCAGTACTGCTGGACACGGCTCGCATTCTTAGGAGGTTCCTCTCTCTGGAGCCCTGACCGCCGGGTTGCTTGGACCCTGTGCCCGATACCGGTGGGCCTCTATTTTTTTTATTTTTATATGTTTTTTTATGCTTTTAAGAAATATTTAAAAATGTAATGTAATAAGAAGTAAGATGAATAAACGAAATAATAATATCAACATGAAAAATGATTTCACAAGCCGAGACAATAAAAATATGTTCACACGAAGCCAGGCCCGAGACAAGAACACATGCCCAACATCTTCGGGTTCGTCATCTACAATCGTGAGTCAAGCGATCCCGGACGCTGCAGTTGCGTCGAGCTCGAGCGACGAATACTTCTCTCCGCCGACGACACCACCACCTGCGCATCGACGGGGTGCCGGCCGCCGGACAGCCTGGGACCTCGAGGCCCATCGGCCTCTGACAGGGTCCCCGCTCCCGGTGGAAGTGTGCAGCGCATGCGATGGACGCAATCGATCAACGAAAACGTCATACGCGCATACTTTGGGGCTACAGAGAGGGGAAGTAACCTGACTGCGTACCGTGGTCAGATGCTCTCTCTGTGTGGTCGCATATTCAATGCTTTACCTGACACAGTGAAAATCTTACCACTTAATAAATTCGAGTTGAAAATTAATTATAATCATTTACCCTCGGACATCAATACCTTTTATTTTAATTTATTTATTTAATAGTGTACATTTATTCAATTTCTCAATTGTAATTTATTAATTATAACTTTAATGGAACTATGTAATTATAAATAAATATTAACCCAAATTTTTGTTTATGTTAAGACCAAAATTGTACCAACACTTATTGCAAATAAAATTATTTAATTTGATTCAGGTGCTTGAGCCAGCTGTCAACGTTTCGGCCCAACGTCTGTCGGATCAGGTGCGGGTCATCTAACGTAACCGTATGTTGGATGATGCCGCACTTAGATTTGAGATTTGAGATCACTTGATGCGCATAGACTGCGCAATGAATAACGGAATAGCCGTGTCTCGCCTGCCTTAATTGCTACCGGCCGCGGTGCAACTGCAACCCAGTGTTTCACCGCGACCCGATCATGATGGTGAGGATGACGACGACGGGGCTATATCTGTGAGTACCCAATGCAATGCACGTTTAAGGAGCGCTTTGGAATGTGCATTCAGCGAATATCGCTCCGCACCGCCTGAGCTTAGACCTCGACTACCTCGTCTGCCCATGCATAAGAAAAATAGGGCGCTGGTGTGTGCTCTAGATTCGCAGCTATCAAATGTTTTTGATAGCAGCAAAGACATTGCCGATAACCACTCAATACTGTACTGTGCGGCTGCTGCGGCATGTCGTGTAGCTAACGTCAAATTCCCAAAAAGTGACAGAACTACAGGACCAGCTGTACCAGCTTGGCAGTCCAGGATTGAGCGTCGTATCGGTGAGGCTAGAGCACTCATCGGCAAGCTTATCTGCTTCAGGGATGGCAACACTCGCCCTAGAGTGGTGCGCTTTGTGAGGCGGGCTTTCTCGGGGACTGATATCAGTTCTCCAGATTATCTGTCCCGCGTCACAGAGCGTATCGACTTCCTGAAGCAGAAGATCTACGCATGGGCAAACCGTATTCGTCGTTACAAGCGGCGAGTGGAGCGATACACACAGAATCGTACATTCCAGAACAACGAAAGGTGGATTTATAGGGCTTGGGAGCGACCCAACCAAGGTGTGACTGATACACGCCTACCAGATGATGACGCCATCTATTCGTTCTGGGGCAATATCTGGTCGGTGCCTGTCAGTCAAACCGAGGGTGATTGGACTCGGGAGGTCGAACAAGCGTGCGATCCGATACCACAAATAGGGGCAATTACCATCAGCCCCCAAGATGTAGCTCGTGCAGTCCATCCGTTGCCTAACTTGAAATCGCCAGGGCCGGACGGACTGCACAAATTTTGGATAAAATGGTTCCAAAGGTCGCACGCTCGTTTGGCAACTCAGTTCCAATCTGCCTTAGAGTCAGGATCGCTGCCCCAGTTCCTAACTACAGGAATAACCCACCTGCTCCACAAATCACAGCAGTTAGTACACAGTTAGAAAGGGGTCTGCAGGTAGTACTGCGGAACCTAAAAATTATAGACCGATAACATGTTTACCGACGGTCTATAAAGTTTTTACATCCATTCTGAGAGCTAAAATTAATCAACATATTGATACGAATTCAATCATGTCTGCTTCTCAGAATGGATGTAGGAACGGGTCCCGCGGTACTAAGGAGCTGCTCCTTATAGACATTGCCATTAGCCAGCAGGTTCGCCGTTCCCGAATGGATCTGGTGACATGTTGGATAGACTACAAGAAGGCCTATGACTCAGTGCCACATACATGGCTCATGAGGGTGCTGGAGTTGTATAAAATTGATGCAACTCTGCGCACCTTCCTGATGTCGAGTATGGGGCAGTGGAGGACGGTCCTTCGCTATCCTGGATGTCAACAGATTCAAGAGGACAGCGGAAGCGCAGGAATATTTGAGGGCGATAGTCTGAGTCCACTGTGGTTTTGTATAGCCCTGAACCCTCTTAGTACACTGCTGGAGGGTTCGGATCTGGGCTATCAGTTGAGAAGACGAGGTCAGGTCATATCTCACCTCCTTTATATGGATGATCTGAAGCTCTTTGCCCCCAACAACTTGCAACTGATGAAGCTACTGAAAGTTACAGAAACCTTTAGTGACGCCATCAGGATGGAATTTGGTGTGGACAAATGTGCAGTCATGCATGTAAAGCTAGGGGAGATTATGGAATCCGTGGGAATACAACTCTTGGATTCCATACACCTTCGATCCCTTTCCTCAACCGAATTTTTCAAGTATTTGGGTATGTCGGAAGCACTAGGCATCAATGCTACTGATGTGAAACAGTCGTTGAAGAAGCACTTCTTTGGCCGCCTGAAAAAAGTTCTAAATAGTCTTTTATCGGGCGGGAACAAGGTGCGCCCCTTCAACGGCTGGGTCATGCCGGTCTTGATGTATTCTTTCAGCATACCCAAAAGGACACAGACAGAACTTGACGCCCTGGATAGGAGAGTTCGCACATTGCTTACCGCAAATCGTATGCATCACCCACGGTCATCGGTTATGAGACTGTATATCCCTCGGAAGTGCGGGGGTCGTGGCTTTTTAAATGCTAAGACCCTGCACAACCGCGAGGTATGCAGTCTTAGGGAATATTTCCAGGCAGCTGACGTGGGTATGCATCGACATGTGGTAGCGGTGGACAAGGGCCTTACTCCGCACTCCTTGGCTAACGAGAACTGGCGCAAACCTATAGTATTAGATACTAATGACCGTTGGGAGGTATGGCAGAGCAAGGAGCTTCACGGACTTTCTACCGGGTCCTACATGGGCCTGATGTAGATCTTTTAGCGTCCGTGGCCTGGCTGCGATTTGGTGACCTTTTCGGGGAAACCGAAGGTTTTGTCTTTGCGATTATGGACGAAGTTATGATGACGAACAACTACCGGAAATATATTGTGAAAGACGGCACGGTTGACATCTGTCGGGCATGTCTCCGGTTGTTCTAGTCTAGCTAACGAAGACTATTTGCATAGACACAACCTTGTAACCAGGATCATCCATCAGCAACTTGCTCTGAAATACAATCTTGTGGAATCAGAAGTGCCTTACTATAAGTATGAGCCCGACCCAGTTCTCGAAAATGTGAATGTCACGTTGTATTGGGATCAGTCTATCATCACTGACAGGACTAATGTTGAAAATAAGCCTGACATAGTGGTGATAGACCGACTAGAGCGTCGCGCAATGATTGTTGATATAGCGGTCCCCCATGACGAGAACCTCGTGAAGGCTGAGAGAGATAAGAAAAGTAAGTATCTTGATCTGGCTCGCATGGTTGTCGAAATGTGGGATGTGAATACAGCGATCATTGTGCCGATAGTCGTTACGGCCAATGGCATAATAGCCAAGAGCCTCAATGAACATCTGAGGAGGCTCTCGTTAGGCAGCTGGATCAAGGGCTTGATTCAGAAAGCGGTACTCCTGGACACGGCGCGTATCGTTAGGAGGTTCCTCTCTCAGGAGCCCTGGCCACCGGTAGCTTGGACCCTGTTCCCGATACCGGTGGGCTACTATTTTTTATATTTTTAAATGTTTTTCTTTTTTGTATGTTTTATAAAAATATTAATAAATGTAATTAATAAAAAAAGAGATAAATAAAGGAAATCATAATAACTGTCAATATATTGTTATTGAATAAAATGTCAACATTCAGAATTAGACAAATTAAACATGTCAAAATCTAAAATCAGACCAATTAAATATGTCAACACTTAAACAACACTCAAATTAAACATGTCAACATTTAAAACTACTCAATTTAAATTATTATTTAAACACTTAGAATTAGTCAAATTGAACCTATCAAAATTATATAATCAGTCAAATTGAACATGTCAACACTTAAAACTAGTCGAATTAAATATGTCAACACTTAAAACTAGCCAAATTAAATTAAACATGTCAACATCGAAAACCAATCGCATTATACATGTCAACATTAAAAAAGGGTCTGGCTGTCTGGCACGAAAGCCTTAAGGGCACGGGACGTGGACTGACCGTGCCCCGTCAGGGGCTCAAAAAAATATCGGTGGGAACATTTTATATGAACTCGTTCACACACATCCGTGCACGGGACGTGCCCGGGCCCGTGCACTGACGTGTGTGAACGATGTCATGTGTCATTTGACAGGACCCGGCCCTGTCACGTCCCGGGCACGCCCCTGATATGTGTGGATAGAGCTTTATTGGTAAGCTGCCTTCGTTCTGTCTGTCCGGTGGTCTGTGTGATTGGATTGCAGACTTCCTGAGAGATCGGTCCATTCGAGTGGTTATCGATGGCTACTCATCGGACCAATTGGATAGCGGATATTAATGCCGGGTGCCTCAGGGGTCGGTACTCTCAGAATCATTATTCTTGCTGCATATTAACAATCTGCTAAAACCTTTTGGGTATGCAGACGACAGCACTGTTGCTGAGAGATACTTTAGACAAGGATCTCTCAGCAACAGTGCTGTCGTCGCACGCTCGGGCTACCGGGCCGCAGATCCAGTCTCTCCGTGAGGCCATGATGGAGCGTTTACGGATCAAATACTAGTTTGATGCACTAGAGTTAGAGTCGATCGAAAAGCGGGCCAAGAGTCTCATCGGCAATGAGGCACTGGTCAAGTCAAAGCTCCAGAGCCTTGAACATCGTCGCCGAGTTGCCAGCTTGTCGGTTTATTATCGGTTACATTTCGGGGAGTGTGCGATGCAATTGCACGATCTAATTCCACCCAGCCCGTTTAATCATCGGACTACCAGACGTGCGGCGATGCGCCATCGATACATGGTGGACATCCCACCCATACGCTCAAATCGTTTTGGGAACACTTTTATTATGCGTATAGCTAAGGAGTGGCATTCCCTGCCGGAGTCTGTTTCCCGACAGCTACAATCTAGGGGTCTTTAAGTCAAGAGTGACTAGGTTATTTCTAGGCAAGCGTGTTTCACCGTCGACCACATCATCGCTTACCATCAGGTGAGATAGTCGTCAAGCGCAAGCCTAAAGAATATAAAAAAAGGAACCATGAACAGACATGGGGACTTTTGAATATTTCATCCATAATAGTATATCTAAGACATCTACCAATTTTTAACACAATGCGAATTAACGCAAACCAAATGTCTATTTAGACCGGACTATAATTTGTAAACAAATTGCAACAGTCATTTTAAAATATTAAATTAGAATGCTAAAAAATTACTGCACAACCTTATTTCGGACATTCGCAACCCAATAAACCATTCATTACTCACAAATCTGTCCTTGGCATAAGTGTATGTATAGGGTCTGTAGACCCTTACTCGGTAGAGAATATCCTTGCCTGGCTCTAGATCTATGTCTGGGTGGTCTGCAGGTTGCTCTTGGGGTGGCATGTTGAACACCTGCAAGTTGCCAAACATGTTGTAAAAGGTGTTAATGTAAGTTTAAAATGAGGAAGAGGAACATTGTGCGTGCAGCACCATACACATGCTAGAAGCGACACTTCTTTAAAAAAAATAAGATTAAGAGAGCAGGTTGAGTACGTCAAGTGGGCATGGATGCAATGGCCAAATCAGAAACTATGAATAGCTAAAAAAACTCAAAGAAGTCACGGGGCCGAATTTGATTAAAACTAAAACTGCATCATTGGCTTTTTGATAAATGAATATTCCTAGCCAGGAACTGAACCCGTTGATCACACACTGTATTATTACACCAGCCGATAGTGTCACTATTAAATAAGCTAAGCTACTTGAGGTAATATAACAGTTTTAGGAATATTAGCTGAAACACTAAACTTATGACTTACATCTTGTGAATACAATAAATTCCTAATGCCTCTGTACTTAAGCTTCTTAGTGAAAAGGCCTTTGGGGTCCTTTGCTATTCTCAGCTTGTTCTTCCTAAGGATAAACAGGTCTGGGGCTTCGTCCTTTTTTTGGGCCTCAATGTACTCCATGATCTTATCATTTAAACCCACAGTGGGAAAGTTGGTCTCCATCTCTAGTTCATCACCTGTTTTTAATTGTTCTGGACTGTAATAATTTGTTAAATAATTAATGAATTTATAGTAAAGAGACAAATTGCAAGAAAGAGCCTTTACAGTAGAGACAGTAGAGTCTCAATAATCTGACACTATCGAAAACCGGGGGTGCAGGCTTTTCTTTTAATTTTTATTGTCTGTTAGTTAGCACTTGACCACTATTGGAATGTTGGATTACTGAATAGTATAGAAAAAATCAAGATTAATAAAATAAAGCTGTATAATGTACCAATTTGCTATGTGAATATGTAAGAAACTGAGGAAGACGGGCGTAGAGTGCCAGAATTCCTGGATGTGCGTGAGCACTGAATTGTCTGATTAGTGAGACTTTTCTGTACTTTGAAAATGTAAGATCTGTTGCCATAGTTCAACACAGACATACAGTGACTTTTATTAGAAATTAGGTCAACTATTTATTGATGAAATCAATTAATTTTGTGATATAAATATGATGTTGTAGAGTTTAATTAATTGTAATAATAATTCTAGCTCACCTGCAATAATCTTCCAGCTGTTGAAACTCATAATCAGTCAAGCCACAACCAACAAACTCTCTAATTTTGTGGGAAAAGTATTCATTCAAATTAGTACTGTCTTGAGGCTTCCCGTGTATTGGCAAATAATCAAACACCTTTGGCAAGTTCTTCGTTATTATTGGCGCGGTAACCAAAGAACCTTTAGCCTTGTACATTTGGGGCCCAGAGTCTTTAGTGAACAGCTGAATTTTGTCTTTCTCGCCCATGGGTGGCATCACACGTTCCTCAATAGGTCTTGTTGGTCTTCGATCACAATCTGTGTCTATGTTTTCAAATAACTCATTTTCTTTGTTTGGATTGTCAGGTATGTCCGCATTATGGTCAAGGTGAATGATATCTTGTCTGAGGACATCTTTAACAATTATTTCATTAATATTATCTACTATCTTAATGATGTCTTGCGGTTCGGTCGCATCATTTGAAATTGTGTTTTGCTGAACATTGGCTTTTTGGCCTATGGGTGGCATCACTTGTTTCTCAATAGGTCTTGGCTCATAATCTGTGGCTATATATTCAGGTGGCCCATTTTCTTGGATTGCATTGCCAGTTCTTAAGTTTGCATTATGCTCAAGGTAAATGATATCTTCTCTGGGGACGATGTTAACACTTATTTTATTAGTATTTTCTGCTATCTGAATATTGTCTTGCGATTCGGTGTCATCATTTGAAATTGTATTTTCGTTAACATCCTTAGCCTCCTCTGCTATTATAACAGGAGTGCAGTCTTCAGCTAACCTCATACTTTCATATTCATCCTTAATATTGTCAACCTCATCTATTGTAATATAAGGAACTTCATCTAATATCATAATTTCGGGCTTCACATCATCTTCATCATCACATTCCATAATTTCAACCTCAATTTCATGCATAACATATTTATTTTCAGTCTCTGGACCTGAAAGAATTTTTAGAATTAGAAAAAAGAAAGAATATTTCTAACCTTTCCTTAAATATATCAGTTACAGAATGAAGAAAAGTATCTAACTACAGTTTTTGATATAGAGTCTATAGGCTAATTAGGCAACTGGCTAAATACTTTCATATCAGCATAGTAGTTGAAAGTGAATAATTATCAAACTGTAAGTAGTATAAATCAAAAATATTAAGTTTACAGAATTTTTATACTGCCTACTCTTTTTTAGGGTTCCATACCCAAAGGGTAAAAATGGGACCTAATTACTAAGACCCCACTGTCCATCTGTCTGTCACCAGGCTGTATCTCATGAACCGTGATAGCTAGACAGTTAAAATTTTCACAGATGATGTATTTCTGTTGCAGCTATAACAACAAATACTAAAAACAGAATAAAATAAATATTTAAGTAGTAGGGCTTCGATATAACAAACGCGATTTGTTAGCGATAATGGTAAGGAAACCTTTATACGCGTTAGCAGGTTTTTTTTTGGTACCCGTATCATTTATGATTTTCATTCATGTTTTCCCTAAAGATTATTGAAGTAAAAAAAACTTGATGAAACTAAAAAGCTACATTAAAAAGATATATCTATAGGATTTAGCATGTGAGAGAATGAAATAAAATTCATTTTGAAAGCTCCACTTCTACTTCTTCCGCATGTGAAAAGCACACATGTTTTTGTAAGAATACAGGTTTTGTTTGACTCATAGGTCCACTGCCACAATTTGGGCTTGGGTTGAGATCGAAAGAAACCGGGCACTGCCATGCAGTGCCAAAGATTGATTACCTTGTGCCTCGGACCCATCGATCTCCTGTTCCAGTAATAATATACCAGCTGTTAACACAACGCCACTACTCTCCTCATCATTGCTCTCGCTGTTCACCAGCGCCGGCAAATCTTCCGCAGACATTTTTCTTTACAAATTCACAGGCCTTCTCAAAAATTAATGAAAGCTGCTGATCTCCCAAACAATGATATTAGGAAACTGGACTGCTTTTCAGCATCTTGAATTTCGGTAGCAAAGTATGCAAAGCAACAGTAGTATCTATAAGTAGTCTGTGCAAAGCAAGAAGCAACAACAAAAAAGCAATAGCAAATCTGTTTCATATTATTTTTGTCTGTTTCTGACGTTTCTAAGATTGACATTGACATATTTTGATTTTTGCTAGGCTTGTCGAAAAAATATCGATATATCGATACAAAATATTCAATATCGAAAAACGTATCAAAAACGATATTTTTTTTCAAATTTAATTTATTAGCAGAATATTTGACAGAATTCAAAGCCGTAAAAGACAGGAACGAACGGCAAATTACTGTATTGTCTATGACTTGAATGTTTTGTTTGTGTTGCGGCTGCCGCAGGCCGCGGTGGCCAAAATCCGTCACTCTTCACTTACTTTCAAATGTGAGTTCTTTTGCGTTGTGTGTGTGTGATCGTGTCATCATAGAATATTTTTAGAAGATTGCTATCTAGTTTTTGAAATTTTAAAATTTTGCCTGTTATAAAGGATTAACGATTAAAATACCTTCGTTTTTATGAAGACTTAAATAATGTACATTTAGTATAAGAAATAGTACTACTTATTATTGAGCCAAACTGAACTAAATACATTATTATTTTAAAAACGAAAATCTATAAAAATTGGAGCGATATATCGATATATCGATATTTTTCCCTCGATATATCGAGGTCGATATTGATATTTTTATAAATATCGATACATCGATATATCGATATATTTTTGCACTTCCGACATCCCTAATTTTTGCTACTTCTTGCATAGACCTATTAAATATTTTTCCTAGCTCAATGACTTCTTGTCATCGCCGCCACAGATAACTAATAGAACTATCTCTCATTCTAGCCATTGCATGGACTTATTAGCCATAGTGTCTCGCGTGTGGATCCACGTTATAGGCACTCAAGGGGATATATAATTATTAGTCTATAGAACTATCGCCGCTTTCCGAGGCACGTCATCATCCATATCAATTATTATCGATCGATAAGCGCGTAAAGGCTACCCCAATAAACACCGATGACTGGACCTGGCGACGTGAGAAGCCGGACTACCCACGACGTGAGAAGCCGGACCTTCCTAGTTGCCCACGTCGTGCGAAGCCGGACCTTAATTTGATATTTATATCCTTTTCTTAGTTCTAATTTATAGTTACCTTTACTTTTATTAACGTGGCTTACGTATAGCTCAGAAGAGCTATACGTAACGCTATAGCTATATACACGCGAACACTCCGGACCGGCGAGAAATTAACCAAACTCGAGGCAGAATTGTGCAGGTTACAATGGAGTATTATAGGATTATCTGAAGTCTGAAGAGAGTGTCCTCCCCGGACACGATAATCCTCAAATCCGGTAACCTGCTCTATTTCCGAGAGGGTGACCGGCAGTCCCAGGGTGGCGTGCAGTCGGAGGATACACCTGGGTTTTGGTCAGCCAGCTCGCGAATATGTATCCTCCGACTGCACAGCATGATTTTCTCCTAGTTTACGTCTTTTTATCGAATCCGACTCGGCTATGAGACCGGGAGACGTCATATCTCTGAAACTGTTCTCTGCTGCACTGGAGAATGTCTTCAAGGTTCTGGGCTGGGGAGGGCTAGGCATCAACGTCAATGGCGAGTACATCACTCACCTGCGGTTTGCCGACGATATAGTGGTTATGGCTGAGACCATGGCGGACCTCAGTACAATGCTCGATGATCTCAGTAGAGCTTCCGAAAGAGTGGGTCTACATGGGATGAATATGGACAAAACCAAGGTGATGTTGATGACAAATGGTCTAGTTAGGTAGGTCACCCAATCAGTGGGTTCCCGCATTGTCGAGGCGGGGGGGCTCAGTGGTCGTGGCTTGGACAACCATGGTGAAGCGAAGAGGGGGTACCCGAGGAGGGGCTGCTCGTCAGAGCTGTTGCCGATAAGCCGACGACGTTGCGGCCAATAAGTAGGTTGCGGTGCCGTATGGGCGCCATCGCAACCGCAACCGTTTCCTTGCGTGATCGAATCAGAAATGAAGACATCCGCAAGAGAACCAAGGTTACCAATACCGACATAGCCCGAAGAATTGCCAATGTTCAGTGGCAGTGGGCAGGGCACATTTCTCGCAGAACGGATGGCCGTTTGGTGCCGAACAGGGCCGCCAGCCTACATGCCTACATGCGCTTTAGTGCCGTAAAACGGTTACTTTCTAAAGCATACTCCAGTCCTTAGTAAAGGGCTAATGGCTAGGTTCAAAGGTTTGAAAAAAAAAAATATTTATTATTGATTCATGTACATTATTTTTAACACAATGTTTTTTCGTGTAACTAATAGTTTTGATTATAAAAAATAATTAACAACACTATATTTTTTCGCAACTTTTGGAAACTCCTCCAAACGACTTAGATGTTAAAAAAAAATTAACACAGAAAAAATTATGGCTGGAATTTCTTCATAACTAACATACCATATGTAAATCAAATAATATTTTGCAACCAAAACTGTTCAAAAGGAGGTTCAATATTAATATTTTGGCATCGAGCGGGCGCACGGCCAGTACTGCGTTAACAATGGGGCGTATATAGCGCCTTAAGGGCCTACATACGCTTTAGTGCCGTAAAACGGTAACTTTCTAAAGCATACTCCTTAGTAACGGCTAGGTTAAAAGGTTTGAAAAAAAAATAAAAAAATTGATTCATGTACATAATTTTGAACAAAAGGTTTGTTCGTGTAACTAATAGTTTTGCTTAAAAAAAATAATTAACAACACGATATTTTCTCACAACATTTGGAAACACCTCCAAAATGACTTGGATGTTTAAAAATATTATTACACAGAAAAATTGATGGCTGGAATTACTTCATAACTAACATAGCATATGTAAATCAAATAATATTTTGCAAACAAAACTGTTCAAAAGGAGGTTCAATAATGATATTTTGGCAACGAGCGGGCGCACGGCCAGTACTGCGTTAAAATTGGGGCGTATGTATCGCCTTAATACGCTCATTATTAAAGCGACGGAGGTCACTTTTAAAGGACTTCGAGATCTGTCTATTGAGCCGCCGATAGTTCCACGCATCGTCTGAAGACTGCAGGATCATTTCAAGTCTTCATGAGCTTGAGAGTTGGATCAGATAGTTTATTGTTCTTACATCCGACCGTATAGACAGTTTCCACAAACCCATTGTTGTAATCGTACACGGAGCTACCTCGGTACTCGAAACGATTCTGTAGTTCGAGCTAAAAGCTTTCGGGGTTTTGAATCTGAATCTGTGCTGGACGGAGCGTAGACTTCATCAGTCGAGATGTTTCCAGCTTAATATTTTAGTTCAATGTGCCTCTTACCATACGGTCCATACGGTGATCACTTCCGGTTTTTACCGCGTTTATCACAGAGACATCATTGAACATTTGCTTCTTCGTCGACATGATGAAGTCTATCTTATTTTTCGTTGCACCATCGTGGCTCTACCAGGTCCATTTCCTGAGGTCACGCTTTCTGAAGAAGGAGTCCATCATATAGAGGCCATCCTTCTCCATAAAACTGGCTAGTAGGTGACCCCGGTGGTTCCGACGTCCAACTTCACATTGCACCGCTTGCAGCTCATCCTCGTCTCGTTTGCCCAGTTTCGCCTTGAAGTCCCTCATGACAACGGTGAAGTAAGTTTTATGACCATGCATGGCTCTGGAAATGTCCTCATACATGGCCTCTACCTCTTCGTCGGGGTGTGCCGAGGTCGGGGCGTAGACCTGTATGACCTTCAGCGAATACCTTGAGGATATTCTGAATAAAAGGTACCTACGCCACCCTGGTCACCTTGTGGCATTGGCCACAAGGGACCTGTGGACGATAAACCCGACGCCATCCTGGGACTGCCGGTCGTCCTCTCGGGAGTCGAGCAGGTTATCGAATTCAAGGATTATCGAGTCCTCCCCCTCTCTTCGGACTTCAGATAACCCTATGATACTCCATCGTAACTTGCTCAACTCGACCTCGAGTTCGGCTATCTTTTCGTCGGTCCGGAGTGTTCGCGTGTTGTAGTTGCCAGATACAGTCGTCGGTTTTTATTGGGGTAGCCGGGTCCACTCCGGGGATACTTCCCACGCCATCGCCTCGACCGCTACCGTAGTCGAGGTTACACGGGCTGCCGGGCACAGAGAACGCTACTGCCATTCTCTGGTATGTTCCTTAGTCGATTTTTATGCAAACCGTACTTTTCAAGTTACAGTTGACAGTTCGAGGTCATTGACGCGGTCTTACTTAATGGAACTCTTATAAAAATATTAAATATCCTATCCTTGACGGTGGCTAAAACGTTTTCAAATAGTATCAATATAATAAAATTAGCGACCCGCGACCCGCCCCGGTTTCGCACGGGACAAATTATATAGGTACAAAAACCTTCGTCGTTTATCGCTATTTTTATTATTGAAAATCGCATCAAAAGCGTGGTTTAGGAGGAGTTAGCGGATATACAGACATACGCCGGAAGTGACTTTGTTTTATACTATGTAGTGATCTAATAACATCAAAATAAAGTAAAAGTTTCATTACAAAACTACAGTTGTTCGAAATCCTTCAAAAAATACAAAAAAACATCAAAGATTGATTCAAATATAAAGTAAAATTATTTCTTACCTGAATTATCAGTATCCATCATAATCTTCTTCTTATTGCAAGCACTATCCCTCGTAATAACGGAATCTATCATAATAACTTCAAAAAACTATGGGGAAAAGTAATAATTTACTGAGAACAATCCTAAAAGTGAATGTTCTCAATGCTTTTAATAAAACATTTCAATAATGTGAAATACCTACATTGTACAAGACAGTCAAGTTTAAACTACCCTCACGTACGGAATGTCTGGAAAAAATTGTGCATGTGGTTGTCAAATTAATATACCTATTAATGGGTCTTAGGCCTCTCACACACGTTCTGAATTCTTCTCTGAATCCAGGCTCGGAATTCATATTATTAATTAAGAAAGCCCGGCAAAGCATACAATTTCACTATGCCCCACACACATTCTGATTTTTTCAAAATAAGATTTACTCTTGCCGGCATTCAGATTATGAATTCCGACTCTGAATTCAGACAGGAATTTCCATAGAAACATACGAACATACATTTACATTCACCCCATTTACCTAAAAGCTTTGACACAAACACTTTAACAACATCTTTTTACTGTTTTATCAAAGTTTCAGAAGGGTTTCACCATGCTTAACTGGTTCGTTATGTCTTGAAAAACTATAAAAACGTTCATCTCTTAAGAATAAAACAATTCGTGTCTATACAACTTCCTCTGCTGTGAAACAGGATCATCGCGACTACTTAGAAATAAAGTACCCAATTTATCAAAGGGGTCGATGGGACGGGGTCTTTGCTTGTTTTAGAATCCTCAGGGGTTGTAGTTTCTAAGGAACTATAAATGATAATGGAACTATGCGGCACTTTATGAATGTCTAAAAACTCAAGTGAATCTAAAAGATTTTGTGTTTAAAATTTGTCTTCCACGAAAAGTTATGTTACTGCTCGAATTGGGGAAAAAATTGGCAATTAAAAAATTATTATTAAAGTACATGCCTGACGCTTTAATCTCCATGTTAAAATCTTTCACTTTTTAGACACTGTGGCACAGCAAAAACGTAGTTGCTCCGTCAAGCTTTCGGGCGAAACTGTCTCACGTTTGTCGTGCAAAAAAAAGGGACACAAAGCGCGCTTACACAGACTTTTGTGTTACTTTAGTGAGATTTATTCTTATAAGATCCTATTGTTTGTTTATTGAAGAAGTTAAACAAATTATCAGCAGGATCGTTTCCGCCAAACCAGAGCTTCTGAGGGAGATCGAGAGATACTATGGGCAGCTGTACACGTCAATCAGTAAACCCGTCGCGAATCTAGCGAATGACCCTAGAGCTAGATTGACCCGACACTATACCGAAGACATTCCGGACGTCAGCCTGTATGAGATTAGGATGGCTCTGAAACAGCTTAAGAACAACAAGGCACCGGGTGACGACGCCGGAATTGCGGCCGAACTCCTGAAGGCGGGTGGAAAACCAATACTTAAGGCCCTTCAGAAGCTGTTTGATTCCGTCATACTCGAAGGGAAAACGCCACAGGCATGCCTTACTGAAGAACTATAGGCCCATCACACTTCTTAGCTGTTTTCAAGAGTCATCACGAACCGTCTCACGCGCAGGTTTGACGATTTCCAGCCTCCGGTACAAGCCGGATTCCGTAAAGGCTTTAGCACCGTAGACCACATACATACGCTGCGCCAGGTTATACAGAAGACCGAAGAGTACAACCTGCCTCTCTGCTTAGCGTTTGTGGACTACGAGAAAGCCTTCGATTCGATCGAGACTTGGGCTGTATTGCAGTCACTCCAACGGTGCCAAATTGACTACCGGTACATCGAAGTCTTGAAGTGTTTATAAAAAAACGCCACCATGTCAGTTCGACTTCAGGATCAGACTTTGGAACCAGTTCTTCTGCAGCGAAGTGTGAGACAAGGAGACGTCATATCGCCGAAATTGTTTATTTATTTATTTAAACTTCATGTACAATAGTGGTACATAGGCGGACAAGGGCGTCGCCAGCCGATGGCCCAGGGGGGGGCAAGTTGATATGGAGAATGAGAAAAGTATGAATTGTAGGTAAATTCGAGAGCACATGAAGCTTTCCACTTGTAGCCTTACATCTACAGCGATTGTAATAATATCGGTACAGAGTGTAACGTGTAAAGCTACGCAACTCTACCGTACACGTTGTGCACGGAAGAGCGATCAAAATTTTCAACGCTTTTTCCGTGTCGGGAAAGAAGGTTTTTGCCTCTTTTAGGATATCAATAATGGTTCGATCTGTTAGGTTTGGTTTATATATATTCATTCGAGTTTCGACGTACGGGAATGATCAATAAAGTAAGTCAAGTCAAAGACTTAGGACTTTGGTTGCTTTACATTTGGCAACTTTTTTATAATCTCTAGGGGGGGGCAGCTGCCCCTCCCTGCCCCCCCTTGGCGACGCCCTTGTAGGCGGACTTAATGCCACAAGGCATTCTCTACCAGTCAACCTTTTGTTTACTGCTGCACTGGAGGATGTCTTCAAGGTTCTGGACTGGAGAGGGCTAGGCATCAACGTCAATGGCGAGTACATCACTCACCTTCGGTTTGCCGACGATATAGTGGTTATGGCCGAGACCATGGAGGACCTCAGTACAATGCTCGATGATCTCAGTAGAGCTTCCGAAAGAGTGGGTCTTAGGATGAACATAGACAAAACCAAGGTGATGTTGAATGCCCATGTTACACCTACTGAACCTACTCCTATCAAGGTCGGAGACTCTACACTCGAATTTGTGGGCGACTATGTCTACTTGGGACAAACGATCCAATTGGGTAGGGCCAACTTCGAGAAAGAGGTCAACCATCGAATCCGACTCGGCTGGGCAGCGTTCGGGAAGTTGCGCGGTATCTTCTCGTCCAACTTACCACAGTGTCTCAAGACGAAAGTCTATGACCAGTGTGTGTTGCCTGTAATGACATATGGCTCTGAGACGTGGTCGCTTACAATGGGCCTCATCAGAAAGCTTACAGTCACTCAAAGGGCAATGGAGAGGGCTATACTCGGAGATTCCTTGCATGATCGAATCAGAAATGTAGAGATCCGCAAGAGAACCAGGGTTACCGACATAGTTCGAAGAATTGCCAAACTCAAGTGCCAGTGGGCAGGGCACATTGTTCGCAGAACGGATGGCCGATGGGGCAGAAAGGTTCTGGAGTAGCGACCGCGAACCGGAAGACGTTGCGTTGGAAGGCTTCCCACTAGGTGGACCGATGACCTGGTGAAGGTTGCGGGGATCCGCTGGTTGTGAGACGCACGGGACCGATCAATATGGCGACGCTTGGGGGAGGCCTATGTCCAGCAGTGGACGTCTTTCGGTTGATATGATGATGATGATGAAACAAATTAATTTTGTTAAGTTTTTAGACATTCCAAAATTATATTTTAATTTAATTGGCAATCCGGCCTTGTGTGCGATGTATGTATGTGCGATGTAGGCAGGCAGCGTTGACCACAGTTCGAAAACTGGTGCAGCATAATACAGTGCATAATGCAACACGGTATTCAGAGCTCTGAATACAGTGTCGCTCCAACATTCCGGGTCACTACCGTCGCTATTTTGGGGACCCTAAATACCTAAATTTGTTACTCCTGTGTTAATTAGTATTTAAGCCCCTGAATTCCGTGTAGTGTAATAAGCGCTTTAGTCAGAATAATGCAGGTGCTTTTGTCGACTCTACAGTTGAAGTTCGCTCTGTCGACAGTAACGTGCTGCTCGTCTGTTTGGCGCCTTATTTTCAATATTGAAACTACTAATACTAATAGTAACAGTGCTACCAATCGCGTCATGGGAAAAGTTATAATGGACGCACTGTACTTGAATTTGGGCCCAAAACAATAAAATACGAAAAGGTAACATACTTCCAAAACTCGACGCCACGCGACGTCACCCGACCGACGCATTGCAGTACTAATCTTGCATACAATACTAATAGTATGGTCAAATACACATAGTCAACACGTCATGTGATCACACGCAATCCCCGCGGTAACATCCAGTCTAACTGGATCAGCGTGTTGTCGGGAGAGCGGGCAGTCGAGCACATTCCTGCTATAAAGATATGTTTTGTTAGTTTTTATTTAAAATGTCGGAAGAAAAATTAATAGAATTACTGAAAATGTACTCAGTATTATATGACATGAGTTCATGGCCTGAACTCATGTCATATAATACCGTGATCATAGTAACTATACTTTACTTATTACCTATACTTATTACTTATAGATTATATATATACTTCTACTTATCTATACCAATATTATAAAGAGGAAAGATTTTTTTGTTTGTTTGTACCGAATAGGCTCCGAAACTACTGCACCGATTTAAAAAATTCTTTCACCAATAGAAAGCTACATTATTCCTGAGTGACATAGGCTATTTTTTATTGCCGAAATCGGGTCCTGTGGGTGGTCCACGGGAGCGAAGCCGCGGGGAACAGCTAGTAATATTATAAAGATGAAAGATTTTTTTGTTTGTTTGTACCGAATAGGCTCCGAAACTACTGGACTGATTTAAAAAATTCTTTCACCAACAGAAAGCTACGTTATACCTGAGAAACATAGGTTATTTTTTTATCCCGAAAACGGGTCCTGTGGGGTGGCCAACGGGAGCGAAGCCGCGGAGAACAGCTAGTTAGATATAATACTAGAAACGAAGCCAGTTGTAGCATAACATGGCGTGTTGTATATGTGCACGATTCGCATCGGGTGTCGACACGTCACGTCACGTCGGGTTTTATTAGTATGTTTCCACCATAAATCGAAGTGTACAACCAACCAACCGAAACCGTGCTGATGTCAAAAGTGCCTGCTTGTCATGTTAATGTCACTGTCAATTATCATTCAATTATTTCAAGTTGTCAAAGTAATGGTGGTGTAGTCACAACAAAAACCGATTGTTTTTAACCAATTTAGCTTAAATAGAAGAAATCCCAACATGCTTACTTTATGGAATTTGTTCGAAGCATCATTGCTTTGCTTGAATGCTGTCTGCGTCTTACACGAAGAAAGATTTATGCAAAAGAGTAAGTTCGCAACATAACCTATTCCTTATTAGTTTAAAAACTTAACTCGGCCCAAATCTGACTATTGTATTGTAATATTTCTTTTTTTAGTGGGTTGGGGATCCAAGAATCAAAACCAAGGATTTGAAGACCAATCAACAGTAAAGTTCCAAATATTAAACTTGGTTAGATCTATTAGGACAGTCACCAGAAGTAAGTATACAAAACATTCAAACAACCAAAGCACTCTTGACATGTAACCAAGCTGTTTTGAAATATTTAATTATTGTAGGTAATTGTATAGCTTTTGTTTAAATGAAAACAATACATTTTTTGTCACTAAAAACTATTTTCTTTTTCCAGTTCCATTGATCATACTCAACATACTTACGATAATATTTAAATTATTACTTGGATAAAAGAAGAAAATTGATATTTAGGTTAATAAGAAGAAAACTATTTACCAGCAATGTAGCAGGACACTTGCTACAGAAACTCTTTCAAATAAATTCATGAAGCGATGTTACTTTAATAAAAGTTGTTTCTACTTTTCATTGTTTAATCTCATTTTTTTTGTGTTTTGAACCGTGATGTGAAGTTAAAATTTTATTTCCTGCATTTCATGTCAATATATTTGACAGCTTGTACAAAAAAATATTGTAAATGATTGCAATATATCTTTAAATGAAAGTACAGCAAACTGTACATGTATTTTTTTATATCCTGTTTAATCTTCTTATAACATTTTTTTTTTAAGTTTTTATTTATCTCTTTTTAGTTTTGGTAGGTACCTCCAAATTCACCATGAAAATCATTTATAGCCAAAGTAAATATTATGATGATTCCAATAAGCCCAATCACAACTAGGATCCATTGTTTTATTTCAGAGTTCCAGTGCCTACCTTCCATCTTTATCATCAGATAAGTTCGATGTTACCATTTTCATCAGTACCATTTATTTATAAGTATTCATCATAGTTGGTTAACTATTTGATATATCCGGTACTTGCCTGTGGTCCCCCAGTCTAGTCCGCCTTTGGATACCACAAGCAAATATTTTTATATCCTTGACATACTTAGCATTATAGAGTTCCAGTGGCTTTCTGTAGTCTTCTTCATCAGTTCCATTTCATAAAATGACACTTTCTGAGTGTAAGTAGTGTTTCTAATTGCATTGTTGAAAAAAATACCAAAATCGCTAGTATGCTTATAAAATTTGAGGAGTTCCCTCGATTTCTCTGGGTTGCCATCATAAGATCCTGGTTTCCTTATAATGTTACCACCTTGGGATATCTTCTTGCCAACAAAAACAGAATCATCAAAATCGGTTATCCGCGACGGAGAACCGATTTCATAAACGACGGAGTTATCCGCGAACACACATAAAAAATAAAAACCGGCCAAGTGCGAATCGGACTCGCACACGACCATTATCGCAAAAAAACGGCACAAAAATCACTTTTGTTGTATGGGAGCCCAACTTAAAAAATTATTTTATTCTGTTTTTAGTATTTGTTGTTATAGCGGCAACAGAAATACATCACCTGTGAAAATTTCAACTGTCTAACTATCACGGTTCATGAGATACAGCCTGGTGACAGACAGACAGACGGACCGCGGAGTCTCAGTAATAGGGTCCCGTTTTTACCCTTTGAGTACGGAACCCTAAAAAGACAGTCGAATTGAGAAACATCCTTTTTTGAAGTCGGTTAAAAATCAATTGCTGCTCGTTAGGCTCGCTAAAACTCAAAAAACCGGCCAAGTGCGAGTCGAACTTGCGCACGAAGGGTTCCGTACCATTATCGCAAAAAAAGCACGTTTGTTGTATGGGAGCCCTACTTAAATATTTATTTTATTCTGCTTTTAGCAGTGTTTTTAAGAAAAATTTAGGCACTTTCCAGTAGCAAAATTTTTTTTTCGCTTGCAGGATTGCTCATGCATACTGCAGTTATGTGGGACTCCAAACCACTAAAACTCCACGGTGTCCTCCAGGCACTGCTACACGGCTTAAGGGTACACTAGTCAACGGCACGAACTATTTTGTGCGCGGGTTTAAAATGCATGCTATATCAAACGACAACACGTGCGGAACAGATAGATTCTGTTATGAGCAGTAAGATGCTAGTTCGCGTACGAATACACACTTTTGCAAATTTGTAGCGAAATGGATTATGATTTAGAACGAAAACGAGCGCGCGAAATTTTATAAACAGACCTTTGGGAGTCTGGATATCATGAAAAAACGACTGAATTTATCTGTTCAAAATAAAATTATTTGCATTGTTGAACTACTAATCTATCCCTGTATGGAGGCCGTTTTTCAATTTTCTTCTTATGGTACTTATTTGCGCCCAAAAATGCGTTAAAATTAGTGTTGAAATATGGAACTTCCGAAGCTCATAACTTTCAAATAAATATTTTTTTTACTTTTTTGCTTCCTTACAGGGCTTGATAATGATGAGTCTAATTGATATATTTTTTTTATTTTGAACGTACATCGTCAAACAGTGGAGTAAAAGCCAGACTACGTTTGTATGGAAGAATTTTCGACTAGTGTACCCTTAAGGCAGGAACACGGGCACGCGATAGCACTCACCGCGTACACGCCGCATCCAGTAGCGGCTTGCGGTCAGGATTTGTGCCTGGACCTGGTTCAGGGTCTGCCCCTATAACATAGGCCTTAAACATAACTTTTGTGGAAAGCTGGCGTAGAAGAACACCTCTGAGTTATAATACACAATGCATGCTGCATATGGTGAAGTTTCGTAATATACAAAAGCAAATATATATTTAGCCATTTGTGTAGTTAGCTAGGAAAACATTTAGTTATAGTTATTTATACTAAAGTAAATTTAGTATATTGCAATGACTTTGCTAAAAGCACTGCATAGGCAAAACTCAGCAAAAGAGTTAATGATTCAAAAATATGAAATTCATTATAATATGAATATTCAGGGCATGTATGAACACGACTTTATGAATTTCCGTTCTATAATGTCTATGTCTGAAAGTGTTTCTAGTTTATTGCTGCCTACTGAAAAGTTGGGAATATTAATTGTGACTAAGTCACCAGCATAAACTAATTGAAGGCTTAAATTATTTCTTTATAACTAGTGCACAAACTAAAGTTATAACGTAACCAGAAATTTTTAAATAACTCTTAGGTTAACCTCCTTTGATATGGTGGAATAATCTTTCAAAACAAGAAGAACGTTACTTTCTCTTGGACTCTTGGTATTTTTAAATTGTAATTATTGCTGTGTAAATTAATTATTATTTAAAACATGTTTCAGAAAGTTGTTTCCGAATTTTAAAACGATCATTTAAAATTATTATGCAGTTCAATACGGGTAGTCTGTTTTAATGGGCTAGCAACCTCGATCGATAAAAGTGGCGGCCATATTTTATCAAAGACAAACAAAACGCCGGTCTTTTCCGTTCTGAAGCGTCTGTTGTTTCGACGCGGAAAATTGGTAAATGATGGCAGCAAATAATTATTTTGGGTTTACTCATGGAGGAACCCAATACGGGTAAGTTATAATGCGTATTATTGTTAAAATTCATGATGTAGTGAATCTAATGAATGTACTATGAGAGAATTGTGATGGATGTGCCTTGTGCTCGTGTTTGTCCTAATCAAAATGGCGTCTGAAATGTATTGATCGTGGGATTTTCATAGTGAAATGTGATTTTTGGTGTGTAATGTGAACTTTGTGTGATTTTAGTGCGGCAACGGCTAGCGCAGCGTATGGTGGGCAGACTGGGTATGCCGTAGCACCAGCTGCGACTGCCGCTACGTACGGCACCCAGCGTGCGGCTGCTACGGGCTACGATACGGCATATCAGGCAGCAGCGGCCACGCAAGGTACATAAAACCCTCCAAATACTAAGAAAAATTCGCCAAAACACAACTTGTTTACCAAATAAACATTCGTAGAGACATAAATTTCACTTATCTCCATAACGACACGATTGTCCGTAAAATCGATAACACCGCGACATGTTTTGCCTAATTGAATTATTGAAGAACGGCTATTGCTACTGAAGATCACAAGAAATCTGGGGAGTGTATTATTGTTCCTAACAAACAGTTTCCTGCCAGTGACCTGTGATTCATTGGTTAGCAACATGTATAACTGTACATCTCTTTGGTTGGCTGACTAAGCTCAATAACCATCAGCTTGTAACACAATCTAGATTGCTCCATCGGGGTAATTACTTTGTTTAGGTGGTATATTTTGTAGTTTTATACATTAAGCACTACATTAAAATATGAGAAATGTGCAACATGTTTACATTCAATAACTTTAAACATTGTTTGATTGTAAACTAGAATTCCTAGCTTACCATGATATTCTTATCATCTGCCAAATGGCATTGTGTAATTAGCACGCTTTTTTACTGCATTCAGCTTCAAATTAACATTGTGATACAATAGTTGAATTATTTTTACTAAGCTTATTGTTTGAAATCTCATCCCTGTTGTAAATAATGGTTTCCCATTTTTGTACTTCGTACAAAAAAGAGATCTTGACTCATAATATTTTTAATGGCCCTAATTCAAATTCATTTAGTGTTGGTTCATCATTCATGTAATTTTCATCCACATGATTATTTATACTACCAGCTCTGGCACCAGAAAGGGGTTTTAACAACTTCATTTTATCAAACAGTTAACAGTTCACCAATAAAAAAATTGGTTAAAATATAAGCGGTCAATGAATACACTCAAGTTTTAACAATCATTTCTCAGAAATGTTGAAAAACAAACAAATGTACTAGATTACTTTGAAAATTAATTATTCTTAATTCTTATCAGATCAATAATTACTTTTCATAAATTGACGCTAATCAATAATGACTGACCACTAAAAACCTGTTAATAATTTAAAAGCTTTTTTAATGTATTGACTGATGATGATTAATTACATTAACCTAGAAACTGTCAATAGCACATGACTTACTTGACTTAAGATCCTATGGCCCCTAACTGGGGCAGAGGGCTTCCACAGTAGTCCTCCATCGAGACCGGTCTTGAGCTTCGCGCTTCACCTCGCACCACGTCATTCCAATACTCGTCGCTTCAGCCAATACGGTGCGTCGCCATGTTTGACGGGGACGGCCTCGCTTCCTTTTTCCTTGAGGATTCCAATCCAAGGCCTGTTTAGGAATGTGATCGGAATCCCTCCGGAGCGTGTGACCAATCCAACACCATTTACGCCGCTTGATCTGGCGGTCGATCGGGGTCTCGTGGCATCTCTCCAACAGCTCTACATTAGAGATGATCTCGGGCCAGTAAATTCCGAGGATGCGACGAAGACATCGGTTGACGAAGACCTGGATTTGGTGCGAGATGTCCTTTGTTACCTTCCACGTTTCGCACCCGTAGAGCAGCACGGATTTGACATTGGACCCGAAGATTTTTAGTTTAACCCTTCGGGTCAGTTTCCGTGATTGCCACACAGGTCTCAGCTGTGCGAAAGTAGCTCGCGCATGGCACATGCCTATCCAGTAATTCATTCCTCTGAAACCCTCTCGACCATAATATTTTGACAACCTATTTGTACTAGAGATCAAACGGATATCCTGTAACTATCCAGCCTATCCGGTACCCTAATTACTATCTGGCCAGATACCGGATAACAAGCACCTATCTGGCTGGATACAGGATTTAAAGAAACTTAACAAATTAAAAATTCTACAACTCATACTGCACTAAGGGCAAATTACAGTAAATGAACACTAATTTCTCTGCATTAAGAGGTAACAAGCGGTTTCGATTGCCTTCATAAACAAGGTCAGAGGCCCTAGACAAGTGACATTCTATCATTGAAAGCGTGGCGATAGCGATTGTCAAAAAAACCGGCCAAGTGCGAGTCGGACTTGCGCACGAAAGGTTCCGTATAGGGATTGCAATCCGGATTCTTCGAAATTCGAAAACGACTGAAAAATCCCGGATTTTCGTCAAATTTTTAGATTCGGATTTTAAGACACAAATCCGGTTTTTTCGGATTTATTTGAATACTAATTTTAACGGATAATATTTGTATTTATCAAGCAAATTTTCATTTTAAGTAATCGGTAGATCGATATTAACTTTCTAATGCGCAAATCCGAATAATATTTGAATTGGTAGGCTTAGGTTTTATTTTTATTCTACAGATAAACTGAATGACCGAAAGAGCTTTTTATTCTGCTGGCACGTTCTGTAACAAAATAAGACCGCGCCTTAACAATGAGACACTTGACACGATCATTTGGGAAGCGCTTGCTGTCTCCCTGGACATCTCGAAGGCTTTTGACAGGGTCTGGTATGAAAGCCTTATTGGTAAGCTTCCATCATTCGGTCTACCCAGTGGTCTGTGCGATTGGATTGTAGACTTCCTGAGGGACCGGTCCATCCGAGTGGTTATTGATGGCCGTCGTCTGACCAACTGGATATTAATGCCGGGGTTCCTCAGGGGTGTTGCTGAGCGACACGTGTCCGACGCGCGCGCTCCTGGGCCCCAGATCCGGTCTCTCCGAGAAGCCATGGTTAGGCGCTTGAATCTGTCCTTGAAGGCATTCTCCGAATGGGGCGATGCCGATCTGGTCAGGTTCAATGCTGCTGTTCAACGCTGACCCAGGCGTGTCTTTTTGCCGCTAAAAGGTACCAGTTCCACCCGGCTCCTTTCCGAGGTGTGACCGTGCCGATAATGGACCGACCGACTTGAGCTTCTAGGCGTCACGTTGAATCTGCCCTCAATTTTGGTCCATTCATTGAGCCAAAAAGTTTCAGCTCACAGCTGCACTTGACCACTATCTCACCTGATGGTAAACGATGATGTGGTCTACGGTGAACATTCTTTTAATCGGCCATGCGTCGAAATTGAGCGAATAAAATATGCACATTTTAAATAATTTGTGCTATTTTATTTCAGTTTTATCGAATCTATTAAAACACTACTTAGATAGTAGTCAAGCGCGAGCATATAAATATAATAAAAAAAAATAAACCTGATAAGCCGGATTTCAATCGGACAAGAAAACTGATATCCGGATTTCAAAAATATCCGGAATCCCTAGTTTCGTACCATTATCGCAATAAACGGCAAAAAAAACGTTTGTTGCATGGAAGCCCCATTTAAATATTTATTTATTTCTGTTTTTAGTATGTGTTGTTATAGCGGCAACAGAAATACATCATCTGTGAAAATTTCAACTGTCTAGCTATCACGGTTCGTGAGATACAGCCTGGTGACAGACAGACAGACGGGCCGCGTAGTCTTAGTAATTGGGTCCCGTTTTTACCCTTTGGGTACGGAACCCTAAAAATCACGAGATCAATCCCTTATATTTTGACATTTCGAATATCGGCTTCGCTGACATCGAATGCCACTTGTCCAGAGCCTCTGCTTCAGAAATCGTTAAATCTTTTTAGAATCATGAAAATACTTCAAATAACAAAAGCGCGTATTTTCATAACATCAAACGATCGTGTTTGCAATCAATTTAACGAGTCAATGAAACAATTGCTAACTTCGCTCATGAACGAAAATACCCGAATACGACCGAGACCGCCCGATCGTTCTTGCGCCAGCTATGTAAGCTCACTTCTTGCGATGCACTAAAACGGCAATATTCCGCCGGATATTCGGTTAAAAGGTTGGCCGAATATCCGGTATCCG
Source organism: Anorthoa munda (assembly GCA_945859665.1). Classification (NCBI taxonomy): domain Eukaryota; kingdom Metazoa; phylum Arthropoda; class Insecta; order Lepidoptera; family Noctuidae; genus Anorthoa; species Anorthoa munda. The sequence continues at coordinate 30,111,402 of OX243908.1, read as the reverse complement.
GCCAAACAGCCACCCGTTTCATCTCTAATTTGTACACAGGTTCCTTACTCTTCTTCTTAGGTCACACCATCACATGCTTAAAGCATTCCTTTTACATCTCACTTGCTTAATTAACGCGTGGCACCTTTATCTAAACTAAAATTGCCCTTTATTTCCACTACTTCTTACAATTTTAAAACGTAATTAAATCACTCATTTTTAGGGTTCCGTACCCAAAGGGTAAAAACGGGACCCTATTACTAAGACTCCGCGATCTGTCTGTCTGTCCGTCTGTCACCAGGCTGTATCTCATGAACCGTGATAGCTAGACAGTTGAAATTTTCACAGATGATGTATTTCTGTTGCCGCTATAACAACAAATACAAACAGAATAAAATAAATATATAAGTGGGGCTCCCATACAACAAACGTGTTGTTTTTTGCCGTTTATGCGATAATGGTACGGAACCCATCGTGCGCGTGTCCGACTCGCACTTGGCCGGTTTTTATTATACAAATATGTATACAAATCTGAAGATCTTCTTATCATTTTGACGTACAAAAGTGCCGCTTATTAGCCTAGTTGAAATAAATATACCTATTATATACTATCTGTTCCCCGCTCCCGTGGACGGTGGTCCACCGATCTGATCCTGTGGGGTGCCACAGGTTCAGTTTTCGGGATTAAAAAACACTACACACACACACTATGTCACTCAGGAATAATGTAAGCTTTCTATTGGTAAAAGATTTTTTTTAATCGGTCCAGTAGTTTCGGAGCCTATTCGGTACAAACAAACAGAAAAAGCTTTCCTCTTTATAATATTAGTATAGACTAGCTGTTGCCCGCGACTTCGTCCGCGTCAAACTCGTCAAAAATATATTTTTATTTTTTTAGTTACCCGCGGGAACTATGAATTTTCTCGTGATCTAACGTAGCCTATGTTACTCGTTATTACATCAGCTATCTACCAGTGAAAGTCCCGTCAAAATCGGTCCAGCCGTTTCGGAGATTACCCGGAACAAACAGACCGACAGATAGACAGACAGACAAAAATCTTAAAAATGGCTTATTTGTTGTTAGTACCGTATATACTTTCACGTGCATTCAATAAAACGTTGTTATTTTGATATTACATACAGACACTTCAATTCAATTATTTGTATAGATGTATAGATATATATTAATCTTGACTTTGACTTCATCTATAATTTCCTACGTTTCCCTTTTCACTCACAAGCTTTTGTCATCTCTATTCTTAGCAGTCGCCTCTTCGGCGTAGGGCTCAAAATCACTCCTCAAGTCTCTATCGCTCACGCTCTGCATCGCCACCTGCTTATAACCCATGAAAAAAAAAACATGTCACCTTATTATAACGCATGACATGGATACTAGAGTCTTCTTCTTAGGTCAAATTCAAATTACATGCTTTATTATCCTATTTCATACTCATTTTCGCGTAACAACACCATCTCACCTGCTTTATAACTCATAACTCATAACATGATACTAGTACTGGTAACAGGTGTGGTTTTACCAGCAGCGGCTCACGCTCACGCTCACGCGGCGGCAGCGGCGGCGTCGGCCTACGACGCCAGCAAGTCGGCCTACTACCAGCAGGCAGCAGCAGCCTACCCTACAGCGGCTCCACCCCAGCCGCAGCCCACCTACGACGCTACGGCCGCCAAACCAGCGTACTCTACACCTGCTACTTACGCTCAGGTGAGCTTACTATTTTTTTTTTGTTGCGCGACCTTTGTTAGAGAAACAAATTGTTTAGTTAATCAACTTTAATACAGTTCAAGTCAAATGGTTTTTCAATTATGCCATTAACTTTTGAATGCCGTATTTACAGAAAAATTTAAAAGCCATTGTGTCTCGCATGGATCCACATTTCATCAGACACTCAAGGGTCACCTAAGCGGCACATTTGATGACAAAAATTTTAAGTAGAAATATAATAATTGATTCTACTGTCCTTTGTGGTCTGACAAGAGACTCCACAATATTGTCCATATCACAATGGTTACTCTTCCACAGTTGTTAAAAATGGCTATAATAATTATGACAAATTCATGTAGCAAGATTGAATTGATAGAAGGTGTAAAAAGATTCTTCCTATTCCTTGGGCCGTTTATCTACAATAAAATAAATAAAATCTTTGACATCTATTCGCTCAATAAGTCTCATTGTAAAAAAAAACTCCAAAATTACCTGCTGACACAGTCTTGTGAGGAGACAGAAAAGCTGCTTACGGTTCAAAATTAGTTAAATATTTTAACCTTATACGAGAGATAATACACACTCTTATTCAACAATTTCACTTCACATTACACTTGCACACACACATACACACACACACTCTCTCACTCACTCACACACGTTGGCTCACATGAAAACATGCATTGTACTTCGTTTTGTCTCACGTTTTACAATATAATTTTATTTATATTCATTGTAATTTTAATATTGTTTCTCATTATTTTATTTTTTTTATCTAATTTACTGTGTTTCAATTATTGTTATCTGATTACTTTTTGTTTTTTTATATTTTATAACTACTTCTGAAATCTTAGCCAAATCTAATTTTTATGATTTCATATTAATTTGTTATAATTTTCAATATTTAAATTGTTATGATCTGATTATTTACGACTTTCACAATTTTATATTAATCCTAATTTTATAATTTAATTCTCAGATTTTATTTTTATCCAATCTAATATATTTAACTATTGTGATTACGATTTTTATTTGGGTTTTGCGACTGGAAGACATTTTTTTTTTTTTTTTTTTTTTTCATTCTTAAATTGTACTTAAATTATTGTGATTTCGATTATAGTTTAAATTTTACATCAAATTTTACAATCTGATTTTAATTTTAACTATTTTATTCCCAATTTATTATTATTTTGATCTAGTTTATTGAATATTAATGTATTATTGTGATTTCGATTTTATTGAAATAATTTTTATTTGGCTCCTTTTATTTTTTATTTATATGTATACTAAGTTTATTGCGTCAATGTTCCTATGGGTGGAGCTGCATGCCGAAATACAGGCTCTCACCTAGTTCGGCTGCAGATGATCCCTCCGACAAATATTGTAAACGCAAGTAGTTTTAAGTCATTAATAATCAAAATTGTGAACTTTTGTCTAGCTCAATAAAAACAATTTTTTTTTTTTTTTTTTTTTTTTTTTTTTTAGCATGTCATGATAAACAAATTGTTATCCAGTTAACTGTTTGCACACCATGTTTTTTTGCTGTCGGTCATCATTATGTTTAACTGAAATAGAATGGCACTGATGGTTTGACATGTAACTCAAGTTGAAATTCTTATTTTTCCAAACAGTTTGTTCCTCTTACAGTTATGTTTTTTATTTTTATTATTTTGTTCTCTTTTACATCAGTGCAGACCGTCTCAGTGATGATTCACTAGTCCCCAAGTATAATTGATGCCAATTTCATTGTTCAATTGTCTGTTGATCCTCACACTGTTGGCCTGCAACTGATTTATTGCTACCAAAGCTTGTAGTAGTAGTTATTTGTCAATAGTTGATGTTGTGGTACTTGTTTCCCCAAATTTGAACAGTATTCCTTAACATCGGTCACATTTATGTTACTCAAAATTAATCATAATTTTAGAAATCCCTAGTTGTTCATTTAAAATTTTGTCAAAAATATTCATACTGATTATTTGATTGTGCAAGTATGTGACGCATGAATTTTTATTTTTCGTTAAACACTTATACCGATTATGATGACTTCGGAATTCTTCTACCTTGTGCATGGTATGTCACACGCCGCAGTGTATTTTTATTATTTTCAAGCATGATATGTGTCTCGCTGTCACAGCCTGTTCCTTTCAAATATCTCTGTAGTTCTTCTTCTCAATTTGGGAAATTTCTGACCATGTCTGTCCCGACAACACATCCACACCTCCAGATGGTCACGCCACATATAACGCCGCGAGCGATCTCGGCGGAAATATCCTACTACAGGCGGCCAGTGAGTGACAATCATCATGTTATAACGTGGTCGACTAACCATCAGACTAGCCTTTCAAAACAATGTTCAAGTCTAAACTAAAATTATACCTGACTTGAGCATTCCACTTACTAAGGAATATTGGCATTACCAGGTTAGACTGATTGTTGGGCTTTTGGGCTTCTGACTGCCCAAATGTTGTCATAAGTGTGTGTATAGAGATGGAACTGTGTCATGAATTGTCTCCCTTCCAATCCAACATATGTTCTTCTAACGTAACGTGAACACTAAAATAGCCTGTCTAAACTAGCTACCAAGGTCTTTCTTAACTTTTTAATTATTGTAGTGAACAATGCAAAAGCACTAGCTTAACCTAGTTCTCAATCGTTTCAATACAAACATCTATATTCTAGTAACAATTTAGATTTTTTAGAATCTCTTTTATTAGCTTGTATATGTAGTTTGTTCCACAAAAAAAAAGAAAATAACAATATATTAAGGTCAATTAAGATAAGACGTTTTAGCACCTGTTATCATTAACATAAAAAGCTCATTTTATGGAAGATTACCACACAATTTGGGACAATAAAATAATCACAATACGAAAATATTCCTTTTAACATATTCGGTTGCTCAGATTCTATTTTATAGCACAAACTACTGAATTTATTGATCTGGAAGTCATCAATTCTATCTACAAAAATGTTTGTTTATATTGGACGCTTGCCAGTTTCTATAAACCAATTATGAGGTGGGGGTTACTGTTTCTCTCAATATTTATGGGTTTTATATTTTAGAATATTCTAGATTTCATCACAGTGTAGGTTAGATGAACTATCTAACTACTTACATTTTATTCATAGAATCATGACAGCTTTTGTAAATAAATTCATGTTTCTTAGCAATCTTTTTCACTCAAAGTTTTCTTTTAAAATATCTCATATATGAATCATTAAAGTTTTTCCAATCTACTTGAAGCTGATCCAGATTTTGGACAACCCAAGCTATTCTATAGTTAAAGCAGAAGTGTTTCAATCTTCAGAACACAATTGCGGAGCGAATCAATTGTCGATTGATATGAAGAAGCCATACATCAATCAGCTCTAATTTGTTTGTGGCCGTGCCAATCGATCGTCAATTGATATTTATGAAACTTATCAGAGTAGCCACCTACAAATTTTGTCACAAATAGGGTTGGTTAGGATTTCTTGTGTAGGAATTTCGACGTGCCTATGACATAACAATTCAGGATCTGTTTTGGCAGACCCTCAGAAGAATACAATCTAATATAGGGGAAGTTGATGTGGTCCTCTTTCATATGAATCATTCTATCAGTTCCAAGGAGTACCCAATAGTTTTCAGTCTTAGAATTTAAACTGACTATTCTTTTCACTTTACCTCTGACAAAAAGCAAAATCTTGTCCAGCATACAATGGGTCAAATTGATTGACTACTAAACGACTATTATTGCGGTGTTCTGGATATAACCGTGATCACTTTGTGATTTTAGCAGTCTGAGGGGATATGCTAATTATTATTGAGGCCCTATGTATAAACCATTGTTTTTATTTGATTGTACTTTGTGTTTTAATGGATTGTTTAATGTCTGCTTGAAGTCTAATTCCATGTACCAGGGTGGCGCGCGCGGCGGCGGCGGCGCCAAGGCGGCGTACGGCGGCGTGTACACGCACACGCACACGGCCACCACGGCCGCCACGTCCTACCCCACGCAGGCCTACACCGCCACGCCCGCGCAGCCCGCCAAACGTCAGTATATACACGTCAACATAGGTACCGTACTCTTTGTACTACGCGACACCTAGGGACTGCGGTTCATCGCACATCTTACTATAACTAAAACATAAAAGGCAAAAAGGACTAAAAATCCCCATCCTGTCTCATTACCTTAACCGCACTCCCTCGTTGTCGCGTACTGTACTTGTTTGTGTATCTTAACCACGGAGCAGTAAACAAATGGAGTGGTAATACGCATAAGACCTTAACACATTGTTCTAACTGAAAACTGGCCTGGAAAAATACGCAAGTTGTTGCAGAAATCGCGCATGTTCACATCTCATTCCATTTGCTTATCACTCTGTGTTCTCAGCCTTTATGTTTAAAAAAGACAACCTATAAAGCTCCTTTCATATTATCATCATCAATCTTGATTAATATTTTTGTGGTATTCTGTAGTAAAATAGCTACATGTAGACTTAATTTAGTGTAACTTGGACTTAACTAGAATATAGCTCTGTAGCTTGTCTTTATATTTTTTACACAAGGTCGAGAAAAAATTTCCTATACAGTAAAGAAAATGTTCAGTTGAATTAGCCAGAACTATATTATGATCTCGATTCCGACTCTTTTCGCCATTTGAATGCAGTATTATGGTTACTGAGAAAGTTATTATTAATAAAAGATTTGTAATTTAATTGGCCTTGTGTAAGATGGGCTCTTTGGTATAAGCAGATATTCCTGCCTAATTGTAGCTGGCGATAGCGCAGCTATGCGGAATGTAGTACATGAAGATATATCTATGTCAAATATACAAAATAGTAGATTATATTTTCTACGCGTGCATTACAGTTTACTGCACTGCCACGCTGTCGCCTACTGTATAATATCTAGCTAAATATTGATGGAGTAGGAGGAAATAGAGCGCAATTTTGTGGCCTATAACATATTATATATTTGATAAATGATAATTGCTTTCACACTTCAAAGAAGTAAAATACGAGACAATCTAGCGCTTCTTTTTGTCTTACTTCAATGTATAATATTGTTAATTCATACTATTTTGCTACCATTATGTTAGATTTTTTTAAATCAATTGTCATCTGACCTCTGCAACTTGAGTAATTTATAATTGATTGCTTTCTGCAGGTCAGATTAGGTCATTCTTTGAGAACTTTCTGCATAATTATGCATTACAGATAGTGAACTGAAAGCCCTGGAAGATTTGTTGTAATAACACTATTGTTCTCTATTGTGAATAATCTTTTATCAACATTAGTGACTAGTCAAAGCTGTCTGCTTAAAATGCCTGCTATTCTTCGCAAATATCTAGCTCTTTATTGAATGAATGATTAGTAGATACCAGTATATCTCTCTGTAACAAACCATAAAATGCCTCTAAAGGTAAGGGACAGAATACTGACACACTTGTATGCCCTCACAGAGCCGGCCAACAGAGGCAACACTGCGTACGACACAGCTCTCTACAACGCAGCTACTATGTACGTGGCTCAGCAGAACAAGACTGGCGGTGGGACGTAAGTTGCATAATATCCTACATTACTTAGTTTGACAAACAACAGAAACCGGCCATGGTGACAAAGACAAAAAATAATCTTTTGTCCTTATTATTTACATGGGGCTGCCAACTAGCGATCTCGCTCTTATCAGTCAAGCTCATTTTATGGCGAAATCTATAGGTACTTTATCTAAGCCTACAAACATGGTGTTACCTCCTCATAATATTTGATTAGAAAACTTGAATCTTGTCCATGGCTCATAAGAAACTGTTTTACTTCATGAAAGTAGTTTTTAATATCAAACAAAACATTTTGGGTAAGCATTCAACAATGGCGTTTATGATTATTTAGTCATTAAAATAATAAAGAGGGAAGAGAGGCCTTTGCCCTGCGACATAGGCAAATAATCTATACACTTTTAGTAAGATTAGAAGTTTTCTAATCAAATTTGGGTTTATGGGAGGACAATGTTGTTACTAACGAAATTAAAAATACACTAAACTTTAATGATAGATGATTTTTTAACGCATATTATTTTGAATATAGGTTGAGCAGCAGCAGCTGGAAGAACTACAACAAGACTGGCCCCAACGCGGGCCAGGCTCGCCGCCCCAAGCCTCCGCCCAAAGCGCAACAATTACACTACTGTGACGTGTGTCGTATTTCCTGTGCTGGCCCGCAGGTAACACAGCATCCTTTTAAACATGACCAGAGGTCCTAGACAAAGTGGAATTCTGTCAACGGTGGCGATGATCGAAAGGCCAAATCATATTCAAATGTTCATATTTCGATAGCGTTTGGTATCCCCATACATTTTTAACTAACTTCCAATCGCTATCGTAACGCTTTCATTGATTGTCACTAGTCTAAAACCTCAGTTAACCTCACAGCCATGATAATAATTTGATATTGATTGTGACTTTATGCCGTAATGAAAAGGATGGTTTTCGTAGGTTCAAGCGAACCTGCAGTTGACTGTACATCATTAGTTGACGGTTGTGTAATTATTATCACAATACGTAAGTCTTAGGCTGCCTGTCCACTTCGCGCGGAGCGGAGAAAAGAGGTACGGAGCTAGCCAAACAAATCGTGTAAAACTCCGCTCTGCTATAGTGGACAGCGAATTGATAACTAGTTTCAAAATTCATATATATTTACGCGGAGATGAGAAACAGCAGTGAGCGGAGAGGAGAAACGAGTGCAACCGAGCTCCACGTATGCAAACAGTTCGCGCTACTCTACCTAGCGCCGCGTCTGTGGAGAGCTACAGCTGTGAGGTACAGTCCGCTCAAGTGGTCAGGCAGCCTAATACACTCATGAAATTTGCTTAATAAAGCTTGCTGATGGACATTGAACTGAGAAAGTCTTCGTTCCGCATCTGAATATTATGTTAGCGCTGCGAGATGAGCAAAAGTCTATATTTCAACGAAGTCGTGTTTTGGTTAATAAAAATAGAAACAGCAGTCAAGGTTGTTGACACTTTATTCATAGAAATGTTTGAAGAAACTACATATTTTTAACTCAAAGTCAGCTTGTCTAGAATATTTGGTTAGCTTGCTAATAAAATAATATCCAGGCACTTAATTTGACTGTGTTAATAACAACATCTTGAAGAAAACAAGTTTTTATGTGAGCAATATGAAACACACGATGTTTTGATTTATAGTTTTTAACCAGTATCAGTATGTATTGCTCAAGTAATCATGCTTGTAAAAGCAATCAAATCGATTTCATGTGTAGGTTTCTGCTTGAATTTCTTTAGCAAACGAAATATTCAAGGCAAGCTTATGACACTAACAGTTCATAATGTTATAATCGTATCCTGAATTAGACCCAGTCTGTGTGGCAACCAATTAATTATTTTGAGTGTCCAATTAGACGCGATTGTGTGACGCGTGTTAGTTATCTATCTGCTATAACTCGAGTAATTAATGAGATCGTGTCGAGTTTGCGTGTCCAGATACTATTAGTAGTAGGAACATATTCATGAGAGTTATAATATTATTACTATTGTCTGTAATCTAAATGTTTGATTGTAAAATTACCAAAGAACTAACATGCTTGTTATTGGGGTTGTCTCGTCGTTGCCGAGTAATCCAGTAGTTGTAGAAGTTGTTTAACACCAAACCACTGTTATGTTCCAAATATTTATTAAGGACACACTTTAGGTTGCTACTAGTAACCTGAGCCGCACTTAATGTTGAGTTACGTCAATGCGCAAATTAGTGTGTACGCAACACCGACATGTTTCAGTTACGACTGATTTACTTAATATTTTGAAGTTTGGCGAGGACTATACTAGTAACAGTTTTCTTTAAAGATTCATTTAAAAGACGCATCGTGCTACATTTTTTCACGAAAATAAGTATAGTGCGTGATCCTAATCAATTAAGCGTTGTCAGCAACCAAATCGCCCGCTTTTAATGGTAATGCGTGCCAGTTTTAAAGCTTACCTAAGTCGTTTATTTTTATTGGTCGTATTTGATGATGATTTATTATTTCGACCACCCGTCTTTTCTAGAATATAAACATATTTGTACCCTTTCGTTTGTGACTACTCGCTTTATGTTTGCGACGTATCTCGGGCAGACGTACAAGGAGCACCTGGAAGGCCAGAAGCACAAGAAGAAGGAGGCGGCCGTGAAGCTGGCGGCGGCGGGCGCGCACGCGGCGGCCGGGCGCGGCGCGGGCGGCGGCGCGCTGCGCTGCGAGCTGTGCGACGTCACGTGCACCGGCGCCGACGCCTACGCGGCGCACGTGCGCGGCATCAAGCACCAGAAGGTGGTCAAGCTGCACACCATGCTGGGCAAGCCCATCCCCTCCACCGAGCCCACCAAGATCGGGCAAGGTAAGCCTCCGCCACCACTGCCCAGTGCCCAGTGCCCAACCTACAGACTAACTGTCAGCCTCAGATTACTCTGGCATACCAGTGTTACAAACCTGCTTTCTATTTAAACACGTAGCAAAATGCAGAAAATAAAGCATGATGCCCACTTACTTACATGTTGATGTCCTCTACCAAATTGATTTCAACCCAATCAATCTTAACTTCTTGATTTTCCTAACTTTGTTTTAAATGACAATGTGAGTTAACTGCTTACAAGAGAATGGACATGTTGCATATTTTTTTCTAAATAATATAGCAAAGTGGGTTATAAATGTGTGGCCTCTTGCAAACTGTTAGTTTGCTCCATGTTATGTATGTCACAGTAGCCCCTGCCCCCCTGCCCCCTAATTAGATGCTTACATTCCTAATTTTTATAAATTCCTTTCCTCTTATCCTGCTTTATCTCATAACGATTTAATTATATGTATAGATTAATATGTTATTTATATTCAAGTCTCAGTGAAATATCTAACACCAGATGGTTTGCAGTAAATTTTTTTTTACTCAATAATAATGTTTCTTGTTTTAGTGAAAACTAAAGATTATGAAGACATTTTAAATCACTAAACTATCAAAAAAAAAAGTGTAGCTGTTTATTTATGTACTTAATCGTGTTTAAATGTAAAATACTTGTTCAATGAAACATATCATTATCACTACTACATATATTTCCCAGTACAAGTAGATGAAATCCTCTTCCTGTTCTGTTCAATGATGAGCAACTGTGAGTCAGTTGAAGCTGTCTCAGCTGTCGTAGAACGTGTTATATGTTGTATATCAGATATGCTCTCCAAGTACTTCGTCAGTCGTACGGAGAACATATTTGCTGATGCCCCGCATCTGTGCTGACACCCGCATCGCCACAACGCCATATCTGTATAAAGCGCGCGTCTAGTTGGCAGTTAGTATTGCAAATAGTCAAATTTTCTCAACGTTAACCATTTCGGCACCCAGTACAGATATGTGGAGTGTGTTATATGGGCCTTTTTTATAACAGTACTCTATTAAATTGAACGAAACGTAAAACAAAACCAAAAATAGAATGAAAAATAAAAGTAGATGTAGAAAAGGCCCAAAAAGATCCTTGTCAAAACAACGTAACAATCGAAGCTCTCGGGCGAACGAGTAACAAGAGAAAATTTGACTTTTCCGATCTATCAGCCAAAAAGATGGTGGCGGGGACGCCGAAGATAGCATTCGTAGCGTCCGGCGGGCTCAGTACCGTCGCGGGCACATCCACCCATGAGTCTAATCCCGCCGAAGGGGAGAAAGCGGCCGACGGCGACGACAAGGACGACGACGCCGACGCCGAGCCCGAGGTGCAGCCCGTGGGGCAGGACTACATCGAGGAGATCCGCGGCGACGACGGCAAGGCGCTGAGCTTCAACTGCAAGCTGTGCGACTGCAAGTTCAACGACCCCAACGCCAAGGAGATGCACATGAAGGGCCGCCGCCACCGGCTGCAGTACAAGAAGAAGGTAAGGCTAGCGTCGGACACTAGAGACCGGACTACATGCATGCAATATGCATGGTAAATGCTTAAAATGTGCATGAAACGAGACAAAATGTGCAACATCAACAAATAAAAAGCATAGGAATTATTAGTTTTATTGTTTCAAATACAAAATATAAACGACACGACGACGACGACGTCGGTTTCGACGTTATTTTTTATTATTTATTGTAAACACGAACGACCAGCAGCCGTATTGCGTAAGTGCGCAAAGAAGTTGAACTCTATCCAACCGACCAAATCGGCCAATAACACAAAACGGACGCGTCATTCATCTCGAATGTGATTGGTCGATTTGGTCGGTTGGATAGAGTTTAACTTCTTTGCGCACTTACGCAATAAGGCTGCAGGAATAGCTCCAAATGTTCAGTAGCAAGATTGTATATTCGAACGCTAAAGACCATTTTTATAGGCAGAAAAGCACTATTCTACGTCGAAATATCCATCATCACTAGTTCTAAGGGCTAAATATGCAAATCCACACAAAAAGTAAATAAGAAATAAATAAAATTCGTTTATTTTAAAAACCCATAAAAAGTACAGTATTACAATTTACGAAATTGCACCAAGAAAGTCAATCATATTTACATTAATATGAATATAATCCGGTCTCTAGTTATGACAAAACATAACGCCAATAGTCCCTGAAGGGTTAGACAGTAATACAGGTGGAGGTAGTATAAATACACCCACATTTCGCCAGCGCCAGCCTTTATAAAGATACCCGAGTCGCCGGCTAACATAACATACAACGCTCTCTTAATTGACGCCAGGTCTGGTGTTATTGCTGTCCAATGATTACTAAGTAAAAGGTTTGAGACGTGCGTGAGCCTGGTGATGGCTTGTGACCGCCAAGAGACCTCCGTGGGCCTGGCGGTCGCTCGCGATTGCCAAGAGATCCGCCGTCAAATGATTACAACTTTCTAATGAGGACATATTTAACCTATAGCCTAAGATCCAACTGCAGAAAAGGCATCAGGGTTTTTGATTAAACTTAATTTAAATGAATGATACTTAATAGTAGAAGTTAGCTAGATATTAATCTAGCCGCAATTACCTTTATCAAATAAATTAAAATTTGTTGGATAGTTAACCTCAAATATATAATTTACTCAAGTGAATCCAACGTCATTTGAAAGAAAGTGGTGTACAACATAGAAATAAATAAGGTTGCTAACTCTCAGTTAGTCTCAACCTGTGGGTTGCCAATTTACCTGATAAACTTGGTAATACATGAATGTTCCATACCCACCCATGATACAGGAGAAATTCCTAGTGAGGGGAGAAGTAAAAACAAAAAGCTGTTTATGGCCAGAGGCAGCCCTGCAGTAAACTATTCTACTAACAAGAATCATTCAAAAAATTAAGATTCATCAAAAAAATACCTGCAGGTTTTTGCAGTGGGATCTCATAATAATCGTATGCTAGCACCATAATAACTAGTATGAAGATGAGTGCAATAACAGCCAGTTGTGGTTGTCGCGCAGGTGCAGCCGGACCTGGAGGTGAAGGTGAAGCCGTCCATGCACCAGCGCAAGCTGGCCGAGGCCAAGGCGCAGCGATTGATGGTACGTGACGAGATGTGGGCGCGCCGGCGCATGCATGATGTACGTATACATACTTGTGCTACCAATACGGGTGCACTTTTGAGAGGACGACCTTAACTGGTGTAGCTATTAGAAAATCTTAGGCCCACTTGCACAAAACTTAAAATACTTCATTGTTAGACTTCACCAGGAACTCAAATTAATCCCTAGACAACAAGCTTCTTATATACAAGACCATGCTCAAACTTATATAGACATATGGGATCGAACTATGGGGTTCAGCATGTGACTGCAGCATAAGTATAATACAAAGAACTCAAAATTAAAACCTGAAAAAAATCTTCAACTCACTCTGGTTCTTGAGATACGATCATCCTGCTCCAAATACAAAGCACGACTTGCAATCCACCCAAACCAATTAGCAGTGCAATTGACAATTTCAGAATCAATACGTAGACTGAAAAGGCGGCATATTTCGGAAATGAACAGCTTCACTTATGGAGATATTCCCAAGGAGAATTTTGCTCAGAAAGTACCAAAAATATTTCATCTCATCTGCTCGTAGTCTGCCGACTGATTGCAAGATAAAGCATAGAAAAATAAAGCTAGTGCTAGTGGGCCTTCGAAGACTGGTTCTCGCGTTTTTTTTTATTATGTGAACCCTAGCTAGTAATCATTCATTTTCTTATTCAGAAAATGGCCATTAACATTCTGTTGGTAGCCAATCAAAACAAATGTATAGAGATTAACTCTTATACTGCAACATAACTAAAAAGCTCTAAACAAGCCACAAGTTTTACTTCCTCTCAAAAATTCCTGTATTTGTCTATAACTGGCTTGTGCATGACGTGATGCAGTTCTCATCTAAATAATAATATTTACTTGTATGGGTAACACAGACGGCGTTCTACATAGCAGTTTTTTTCGTTAGCCTTGTTTGTGTCCCAGTTTACTGCTGGGCAAATGCCTCATCTGCCAAACTTCTCTTGAGTGTTAGTCTTCCCTCCCTTCCCTTCTTGTATTCTTTAAAGGCCCAGAATATCTTCCAAGTATTTAGGATTCGTCTTTCGGCTTCCTTGTCTTGCCTATTTATAAAAGATACTATCTGCCACAAGTATGTATACTCATCAACATGTTAGAGCACCTGCCTGCATACCTCGTTTTTATGTTTCGTGTTGTTTGTTATTACCTGAGTTTTCAAAGAAAAGATCCTATAAAACTATTTTTTCTAAAATTCTATCCTATCATATTATACGGGTCGGTATCGTACTTAGTTCTGCATGTACGTGTGGTGCGGTATTGCATGTTCATTGTTTTTAAAACATTTACGCTTCGATGTCGTCTAAATGTTGCTTGCGATTCATATTACTGTTACCTCATAAAACAATTTATTTATTTTTTATTTATTAATTGATGTGTAGTACACCTAAATGTTGCTTAAATGTTGTTGGTGTAACGCAGTTTATAGACTTATATCAAAGAATATACTGTTGTTCAGCAGGGTATGGAAGAAGAAGAGCGTATGTACTGGGAGGGAGGTATGGAGCCGTGGTGGGGCCGCGGACCTGTGCCGCCGCCAATGCACCACCATCATCATGTCAGTATACTGCTTATTTTTATACATCCTTTCGAATTTATGGTTTCTCTCAGCTTCAGTGTTGGATTTTGTTTCGACGAGTCGCAGTGTGTCTTGATTGATCAAACTGAGCAAATACTGCTCCTCTTCCGCGGAATTTGCTTCAGTGAGGCCAGAGCTCATATCAAGTAATAGGGAAGTTCGTAGAGTATGTAGTGTCTGCAGAAGTGTAACAAGTCTCGTATGATGTTCGCAGGGCATGGGCATGCCGTACGGGCCGGTGGGGCGGCGCCCAGAGACGTCGGACGACCGCCACGTGCTCTCCAAGCACGCAGAGATCTACCCGGCCGACGCACAGCTGCAGGAGATCCAGCGCACCGTGTCGCACACCGAGCGCGCGCTCAAGTCGCTGTCTGACGCGCTGGCCGACCAGGCCAAGCCTAAGGTAAGACGTCGGACGACCGCCACGTGCTCTCCAAGCACGCAGAGATCTACCCGGCCGACGCACAGCTGCAGGAGATCCAGCGCACCGTGTCGCACACCGAGCGCGCGCTCAAGTCGCTGTCTGACGCGCTGGCCGACCAGGCCAAGCCTAAGGTAAGACGTCGGACGACCGCCACGTGCTCTCCAAGCACGCAGAGATCTACCCGGCCGACGCACAGCTGCAGGAGATCCAGCGCACCGTGTCGCACACCGAGCGCGCGCTCAAGTCGCTGTCTGACGCGCTGGCCGACCAGGCCAAGCCTAAGGTAAGACGTCGGACGACCGCCACGTGCTCTCCAAGCACGCAGAGATCTACCCGGCCGACGCACAGCTGCAGGAGATCCAGCGCACCGTGTCGCACACCGAGCGCGCGCTCAAGTCGCTGTCTGACGCGCTGGCCGACCAGGCCAAGCCTAAGGTAAGACGTCGGACGACCGCCACGTGCTCTCCAAGCACGCAGAGATCTACCCGGCCGACGCACAGCTGCAGGAGATCCAGCGCACCGTGTCGCACACCGAGCGCGCGCTCAAGTCGCTGTCTGACGCGCTGGCCGACCAGGCCAAGCCTAAGGTAAGACGTCGGACGACCGCCACGTGCTCTCCAAGCACGCAGAGATCTACCCGGCCGACGCACAGCTGCAGGAGATCCAGCGCACCGTGTCGCACACCGAGCGCGCGCTCAAGTCGCTGTCTGACGCGCTGGCCGACCAGGCCAAGCCTAAGGTAAGACGTCGGACGACCGCCACGTGCTCTCCAAGCACGCAGAGATCTACCCGGCCGACGCACAGCTGCAGGAGATCCAGCGCACCGTGTCGCACACCGAGCGCGCGCTCAAGTCGCTGTCTGACGCGCTGGCCGACCAGGCCAAGCCTAAGGTAAGACGTCGGACGACCGCCACGTGCTCTCCAAGCACGCAGAGATCTACCCGGCCGACGCACAGCTGCAGGAGATCCAGCGCACCGTGTCGCACACCGAGCGCGCGCTCAAGTCGCTGTCTGACGCGCTGGCCGACCAGGCCAAGCCTAAGGTAAGACGTCGGACGACCGCCACGTGCTCTCCAAGCACGCAGAGATCTACCCGGCCGACGCACAGCTGCAGGAGATCCAGCGCACCGTGTCGCACACCGAGCGCGCGCTCAAGTCGCTGTCTGACGCGCTGGCCGACCAGGCCAAGCCTAAGGTAAGACGTCGGACGACCGCCACGTGCTCTCCAAGCACGCAGAGATCTACCCGGCCGACGCACAGCTGCAGGAGATCCAGCGCACCGTGTCGCACACCGAGCGCGCGCTCAAGTCGCTGTCTGACGCGCTGGCCGACCAGGCCAAGCCTAAGGTAAGACGTCGGACGACCGCCACGTGCTCTCCAAGCACGCAGAGATCTACCCGGCCGACGCACAGCTGCAGGAGATCCAGCGCACCGTGTCGCACACCGAGCGCGCGCTCAAGTCGCTGTCTGACGCGCTGGCCGACCAGGCCAAGCCTAAGGTAAGACGTCGGACGACCGCCACGTGCTCTCCAAGCACGCAGAGATCTACCCGGCCGACGCACAGCTGCAGGAGATCCAGCGCACCGTGTCGCACACCGAGCGCGCGCTCAAGTCGCTGTCTGACGCGCTGGCCGACCAGGCCAAGCCTAAGGTAAGACGTCGGACGACCGCCACGTGCTCTCCAAGCACGCAGAGATCTACCCGGCCGACGCACAGCTGCAGGAGATCCAGCGCACGCCAAAAGCCTAAGGTAAGACGTCGGACGACCGCCACGGTCTAGGTCATCGGTTCACCCGATCCGATTCGCAGTCGCCACTCCAGAACTTTTTGGCCCCAGTGACCATCCGTGTTGTGAGTCGGGCTATGTCGGTAACGTTCATTTGCATAGAGCAAAAGGATTCAATGATAGCACTGAACTTGACAAGACGGAATGGAAGAATAAAACGTGTTTCGCCGACCCCAAGTAACTTGGGACGAGGCAGGAAGATGATGAAACATACCAAAAGAGACGTAATACATGACATGGTATGGTGCATACTTAACTTACAGCTTCAGTACAAAATATCATCTGCCTAGCCTTTTCCAACTATGGGTCAGCTTCCTGATTAACAGCAGCACCTAGCCTTTTCGTACCTATTCAGAGGTCTATTTTCAGCCTAACCTGATGACACTAGGAAGTACCAAGTGACATATGTTTCTCTAGTGACATGTTTCTTTTTTCGTCAGTAATATTTTCTATGCTAAACATTAATAATTTTTTCAACAGAGTGTTGGCAAAGCTAAATCTGAAGACCAGAAATGTGACAAACCTGAAGGCAAAGAAGATGGTCGTGATAATCAACTGTAAGTAAAACTGGTTTCTCTTTCCTTTGTGATCATTAACCATTTATTTTGCTCTCATTTTCATTTATGTTATAACTGCACTTATCAATTCAATTGGCACATTTTTGTCTTGTAATTTTGATTTTGTTGCACATTCATTATGTTTGCATACACTTTGTACAGTTGTTGGAGGTTGAATAGAAAATATAGAAATCAAGTAAAGGATGAACCAATGAAAGTTGACCAAGATATTTTGTAAGTTACCAAAGAGATTCACAAAAATAATGTAGAGTTGTTGGCAAACTTAACGAGATTATTGTAGTTTGTGTAGATAAACTGACGCTAAACATGGATCATTATGTAAGCTAAGTTAACCGGATGTTTAGCTTAGTTTTAGAAGTTATAATTATGTATTATAGGTAGTAATCAATATTTCTGAGTTTCAAAATGTATATGTCATGGACCAAGTGATTAATCAAGGCACTGTATATATTGCCCGGGCAATATAAATCAAATCAAGCAACGTACTGTAGTCACAGAGGATCTTTGTGTCTCTGAAGTTTGCTGCAAGACCCTGCGCAGTTGCTATTTTTTTTTACCAATGTTGAAGTAGAAGATAGAATTGTATAACTGCCTCTTTCACTCGCTTAAGTTAGTCGCATCGTTATATCTCGCTTACCGTATGCAGTATACTCGATGACAAACTGTTTCTTGCGCGGTACGCAGCGGATGTTTGTGTCTCAGAACAAACATCCGCTGTGACTACTGTAATGAATACTGATTTAAAATTCATTATTTATCACATTGTCTGGTCATTGTTGGGCAATTCGATACTTATGGTACATTAGTATGGTCACGGGGTCTCATTGCTAAGAAAGAAAATTTGGTTCAAATAAATCTCACTAGATGGCTATCTGTTATTGAATGTGCGTAAAATTATCATTTTCTGGAATTGAACACAAAAATTGTATGTTCTTGTTTAATCAACTCTCCTAAGTACAAAATTATGGCATATTGGGCTCCTAATTCACATTTCAAAGATTATTAGACGGATCATTTAAAATTGATGACAATAGATGGCGCTTTTTTAAATTTCTGAGGCATTCCACTTGATTGTTAAAGTTTGCATTTTAACACATTTTGGTGCAAAAAAAACTAAAAACGTGCAAATAAATACTAGAAAACAAACCTTCACTGTATTTAAAGAAAAAAACATTCACGAACCTAGTAAACCCTTTTACTTGCAAGTCGCTGCTAACACCATCTATCTATCACCGTGAAACAGAACCGAATGCGTTCGATGTACAAAAAATTGCCAGAATAAGCAGTCGAAAAACGCTAGTTACGTCGGCACGGTTTCTTTGTATGGGATGAGGTATCTGTATGCTAGTATTATATTATCTGAGGTATGGTTATTTTAAATATTCTGTCAGCAAGAAATATTTCTCAGCAGGATTATACAATCAGTAAGTATAAAATAATATTTGAAAGCAGTGCCTCTATTTTCAACGAATGGATCCTCTAGCTCGCTCGCATCGCTCGAGAGTTTAGACCACCCCGACACGGATAGGTTATGTTATGTTAGGTTCGGTTCGGTTCGAAGGGGGCGGGGTTGAGTTCGCAAGCTTTGCGAGCTCACTTCTGCCTCCGTCATTGCCACCATGCTAGGTAACTTTAGTTAAGTTAGACCTTGAAGACAGAAATACGGGGCTCTGTCGACTTTGCGTAAATAGTAATCGTACTTACCTAGCATACTGATTCAATATTAAAACCAATGTCCACATTAAAATTTAATAATATTTTTATTACCCTGCTCAATAAGTGATGGGCATTATTCTGAAGGCCCGGTCACTGTAATTATTTCAATAGTTTTTATCATATTGTCTACTCTTATAGGGCATTTATCAAATAGTCGGCATTATGAATAATGCCGTATTAATCGTTTGGTCCGTAACATATACATATTAGTATCTTCTTATTTTATTTTCTGACTTGTGTTTTTATTATCTAAAAACGAGCTCGATTCGATTTGACTCACATTTGCGACTGTGAATATATCCTTTAAAATAGATTGTGCTAAATATAATTTGTTCTCATGCAGGTTCTCGTTCGCTCAGGAGGGCGAGGCCCCCCCGAGCGCCGGCGCGGAGCCCCCGGCGGCGCGCGCGCTGAAGGGCGTCATGCGCGTGGGGCTGCTGGCCAAGGGGCTGCTGCTCAAGGGCGACCGCGACGTGCGGCTCGTGGTGCTGTGCCACGACCGCCCCACCATCACGCTGCTCAAGCGCGTGGCCCAGGATCTGCCTGTCCACCTCGCCAAGGTCAAGGTAAGAACTGAGTCGTCGCGCCGCTTCAGCGGGCTGCACTGGCCCCGCTCGAACACCACTCCCGCACGACACCGTCTCAAACGGAGATGACTGCTCGCTGTCCACGCGCTTACAGCTAGCAGTCAACTAGCTGTACCCGCGCCGACCACGCGCTTACAGCTAGCAGTCAACTAGTTGTACCCGCGCCGACCACGCGCTTACAGCTAGCAGTCAACTAGCTGTACCCGCGCCGACCACGCGCTTACAGCTAGCAGTCAACTAGTTGTACCCGCGCCGACCACGCGCTTACAGCTAGCAGTCAACTAGCTGTACCCGCGCCGACCACTTTGCCTTGCCCTTTTCGACAAGCTAGCAACGTGCTTCAAGCTCTGCGTCTGCGTGCTACAGCATGCGGTAAGCGAGTTGTCAGCTGTCCAGTGGTACGATGGCGGTAAGCGAGCTGTCTGCTAATTTGTGTTGTCAATGTAAAGTATGTTTACTGTTTTGTTCCCCCTAGGGCCCCAGCCTGGGCGGGCTGGCCGAGGAGCCCAAGTACAAGGTGGAGCTGCTGCCGGCGGAGGGCGCCGTGTCGGTGTCGGACGGCTCGGTGTCGGTGCTGGTGAGCCTGACGTCGGCCGTCATGCGCGAGCCCGCAGGTCAGTCCGCAGACAGCGCCCACGCGATGTTCGACGCCGCCAATTTCACACACACACCTCTGTACTATCACTTCTGATCGCTCCTGGCTCTTTACATGTTCTAGACAAAACTTAGCGCGCTGACGATACTAAGACGGACGAGTGGAAATTGGTAGTCGAAATCGTCACTTTATACTCCATACTCCACCGAACGGAGGACCGATCAGCTCAGAACAAACTATCTAGTATTCTCTAGATTATGGTATCATATTTTATATTTCTTGTATATGTATATTACTGAGTATTTTTGTGATGAAAAAAGATAATTTGTTCAAAGTTTACCGCCCGGCGCCTGTCGCGTCGGGCACTGTGTTGAATGCTTATTTTTAGGTGTGAGTAGGTAAGATGCGGCCAGAAGAAAAGGATTTTTGATCATCTCTTATGATATATCACGTGCGTTGACTCCGCACGGGTATATCACTCTACTGAAACGGAGCAAACATTTCCTTGTATATCTATTCCTATATATTTATTATTTTCTTTATTTACGATTCTATATCATATTGATACCCTATTGATTTACTAGGCCTAATAATGTTGTGAACTCGTCCTTTGTGAATGAAAGTAAGTTGACACGTTTTGTAAGATCCGTAGATTCTCTGTACTCCCGTTACGATAATTTACCGATCAGCGCACGACGCATGTCTGCCTGCGCGCTACGACGGAGTGCGGCTACGGCGGGATGCGCCAGGCTCACCCGCGTAGTGCGCGACCCCCGTATCCGTATCAGATACTGTACTGTTAGGGCTACTCATGTTTGCCCCGTTTTTGTCGATGTTTTGATGGTCAAACACCCTTTGTGTTGTTGTCGCTAGACGGTGGCGACATAAAGCGAGACGACAAGGATGTGCTACCGCGGCAGAAGTGTTTGGACGCGTTGGCCGCCCTTCGGCACGCCAAGTGGTTCCAGGTACATCGCCAAACATTATAAACGTGTGCGCACTCCACCCTACACCTGCTCTTAGGTTAGACCCAATCAACTGACTCGATCTATCTTTGCTCCTTGCTCCCGAGTCACTACTCAATCGAGCTTTATCATTTTTATAGTTTTCAAAGCGGGAGTGCGCACGTATTTTTTAGTCACATGTTTATTTATTTTTATCATCTGAAGTAGTATTTTATGTTAAATTCGAGTCAATGTGAACTCCCATGAACATGTGGCTACAAGTGCTTGTTATGTGTGCCCAAGCTGCGTTTCCCCCGCACTCTGTAGCCACCACTGGGAGGGTACACGTGAATAGGAAACGCAGTTTCTGTTTGTGCGTCCACGAGACGTGGCGGCGGCGGCGGCGGGCGATGGCCCGTCGGCGCGGCGCGAGTGACGTAACGTGTGTGTGTGTGTGTAGGCTAGGGCGGCCACGCTGCAGTCGTGCGTCATCATCATCCGCATCATGCGCGACCTGTGCCGCCGCATCCCCAACTGGACGCCGCTCAACCCATACGTGAGTATAACCACCCATTTTATTAAGGCACCTCAAGGGCACTCTAATAATTACATGTTTGTCATTTATTTGACAATAAAAGCAACTTAGAAAGTCCATTCATTTCCAGCTAAATTTATAATCACAAATTCGTGATAACATTACTTTAATATGGTGTAACAGAGGCTTAGAGTTAACCTCGTAAATTGCATCTGAAAAGATCATATTTATTTACTAGCTGACCCGGCAAACTTTGTTTTGCCATAAAAACACCTAATATGCATCTACCCTACCTACCCTACCCTACCCTACCTACCCTACCTACCCTACCCTATCCTACCTACCCTACTTACCCTACCTACCCTACCCTACCTACCCTACCCTACCTACCCTACCTACTCTACCCTACCTACCCTACCCTACCTACCCTACCCTACCTACCCTACCCTACCTACCCTACCCTAATTTTCCATTTTTTTTTTTTTTGTAAATCTAAACCATTCTCGAATCTCCACGAACACACACAAAAAATTTCATCAAAATCGGTCCAGTCGTTTAGGAGGAGTTCAGTCACATACACACGCACACAAGAAATATATATATTAAGATTGGACATGATGAGACTTGATGACGAGTCGTAAGGTGGTCATTGTGTGCGGTGAGCTAGCGACAGTGTTGAGTTATTCGACGCTCCGTGAAGTTCACCGCCGGTTGAGCACTTCATGACGATTTGGCACTCTGATCCTAACACGTTTAATACAACAGTATGGTACATGGACTATCACTTCATTACTTGTGGTGCGACGTGGTAACACGTTAGGCTAACGTTGCAGGCGATGGAGCTGCTGGTGGCCGGCGTGATGCAGTCGGCGGGCGCGGCGCTGTCCCCGGGCGAGGCGCTGCGCCGCGTCATGGAGGCCGTGGCGGGCGGCCTGCTGCTGGAGCACGGGCCCGGCCTGCGCGACCCCTGCGAGAAGGAGCTCGGGGTGAGGCACACACATATACATACATCCAATATATCATAGAGAAGGGGAAGGGGAAGGAAGGGCTTGCTGTGAGAAATACCTATTTTTTTAGACTATCTTCTTTTTATGAGTTATGGAAAAAAATCAATATCATATGTCATAAAACCACGACCAAGTTCAAAAAGGTAATTGTTGATGAGTATAATAAGTTATAATAATAGAATAGAATAGAATTTCTCTTTATTCAAGTATCCATGACTCAAAAAATGGTTAGTAGAACTTATAACTATGTTAGTAACACATAGGGGAAACGGTATAGTTATTGGCCCCTATATAGTTATTAGCCATTTCACCAGCAGTATTGAAAAACTAGCAACCCACATTACTAAATGGTAAATATTAAAATGCATTAAGGCAACACAATTGTTGAATTGGCGGTGTGCGAATCAACATCTGGCACCCTCGTTGCCCCCTGGACCTGCTGGGTGAGATTAGCGCTAGCACAAGCCAGCATTCACTCGTCCAGCATGATCAGTGCACTGGTATGGGAAAAGCCACTCCTGGTGATGGGCATATTAAAGTCCCCCAGTAGCACTAATTGGTCGGCAGGGTACCGCTGTTGTGTCGCATCAGCCGCCTCACTGAGGTACTCTGTGAGCCTGGTTGTCTCCTGATCTCCGCTTTGCGAGCGGTAGACACAGGCGTAGATAATCTTATCCAGCCCTGTGTTCACCAGAGCCCACAGCACTGAGAACCTGGAGTCTTCAAGGTTACGGAGACGCCGATAGCAAATGTCGTCTCGGGCATACATGGGTGTATGCATGCGCGTGGTTTGAATTTGTGCTCCAGGGTAAACCTTGGGTAGGATAAGTACGACCCCTCTGATGGACTTCCTATCTGCGTCTCCGCAAGGAAAAACAGTGCTGGCTTTTCAGTCTCCAGATGATGGTGGACTGAGGTGAGATTGGAGTGCAGACCTCTGATATTAGTGAGGTGCACTCTTTGGGGGAGGGGGTGTAACCGCTGTTTTACTTCAGTTATCTTTTTATATCTTGCCATTTTCGCTAGAGTGAAAGGAGTGGGAAAGGTAGTGAGATGAGGTTCCACGCTACTAACCTACAGACACGCACTGAAAGGATTCCATCATTGGGGCACTAGTCCGGAGACTGTGTGGAAGCCCGATCCCCCCCGGAGATGTCCATCGGGCCCTCCTCTCTGGTCGCCAAACAGCACGATGGTGCATTCCGGGCGTTTTCGACAGTTGGCGGGGCAGCCTTTCGTGTGTGGCTGGTCTCTACTTGGGCTCCCAACTACCAGCGGTCGGCCAGCGGCGTACCGTGTTTCGGATCCCGCTACCCTCCGCGACTCTCTCTCTCGAAACTCGAATTATCGGTTAACCCCTCAAAAACGGAACTAATAATGTTCACTAACAAACGAAGTCTTGGACCACATAGGCTCCCAAAACTTTTCAACACAGAATTGTAAATTGAAAAAAGTACTTGGGGGTGATCCTTGATAGCAAATTGCTCTGGAACAAGCATCTTGACTACAAACTCAACAAATGCACAATTGCACTCTACCAGTGTAAAAAAATGTTAGGAAAAACGTGGGGGCTCTCTCCAAAGATTACTCTGTGGCTATACACAGCGGTGATCAGGCCAATGTTGGCTTATGGTGCTCTGGTTTGGTGGACGAGGACTGAACTCTCGACCACCATCACCCGACACCAACGTTTCCAGCGACAGGCCTGTTCAGCTATCACTGGCTGCATGAGAACCACACCAACAGCAGCCATGGAGATAGCCCTACAAATAACACCCCTGGACCTGTACATACAGCAAGAGGCGGCGCTAGCTGCCATCAGGCTAATGCATCTAGGCATATGGGGCAATAACCTCACGAGTCCTCGCTAAAATCCTGGACCGGGCGATTGAGTATCAACCTCTCATCGCGGCCCCGTGTGATAGATTTACAAAAACTATAACATACAAACAATAGAGGAAGAAAGGGATGAGTCAGGAGCCAATGAAGTACGAATTTACACAGATGGCTCGAAAACAAATAACGGCTCAGGTGCTGGCGTACACTCTCTTGACCCCAACATCAACTTTCACATACCGCTAGGCACACACAGTTCGATATTTCAATGTGAATGTGTTGCCTTAACACAAGCTGCAAAAACCGTAAAGAGTTTGGGCATCCAGAACTACGGTGTCAAATTCCTATCTGATAGTCTGGCCGTACTCAAAGCTTTAGAAAACAAACTAACTAACAACAAACTTATCTTTGAGTGCCACCTCGCCCTGGAAAGTATATCGATATCCAATCGAATCACCCTCCAGTGGATCAGGGGGCATAGTGGATCCCTAGGCAATGATGCCGCAGACGAACTTGCGAAAAGGGGCTCCGAGATGTTAGTGCTAGGCCCGTACCCACTTATCCCCTTGCCCTTCTCGCAATTTCGTGCGTGGATTCGTCAAAGATCAATAAAACTACAAAATAACAGATGGAAACGGACAACGGACTGTAGACAGTCGAAAATGGCTTTGCCAAACGTACACCCGCGTCTTACTAAAAAACTTCTCAGCCTGAGTAGAAATAACCTTAAAATAATTATAGGGACAATAACGGGCCACACCCTTCTTAACAAACATTTATTCAACTTAGGCGCCACGGACAGTCCACTTTGCAGGGGCTGTTTTAACGCCGAAGAAACAGCCGCCCACGTAGTCCTGGAATGCGAGGCCGTGGCATCACAACGTGAAGAAATCCTCGGAACAGTGAGGTCGCTCCGTGAAGCCTGTGAAGCTCCCAGGAAGCTTCTGTGCTTTTGGGCGGAGCTAGGCTGGCTATGTTAGCCAGTACAGCCCCCAAGCACAACGGACCAAATGGGAGTCTAAGTGCGGAAAAGGGAGTCCCTACCACTACCACTACTACCCTCCGCGACTAGTCTCCCGATACGCCCAAAAGAGCGCGAGTCAGGCTAGTCAGCATGCAGTGGAACATCTCGACCCAACTCCTCCAGTGGCTACACCGAGCATCGTACCGGTGCACGGCTAGGCCGCTTGGCGGTACGTCTTTGCCCGGTGCGGTGGGTGGTCGCAAGCCTTCGGCCAAAACCAGTTAGTGTCACCTGATAAGCACCACCCGGGGACCACGTGTATGGTAACAATAATAGGGGCAACTCTCCTACGGACGCGGGTGTCTCAGCCCCCAAAAATACGAGCGGTATACTTGGACATGATGAGACTTGATGACGAGTCGTAAGGTGGTCATTGTGTGCGGTGAGCTAGCGACAGTGTTGAGTTATTCGACGCTCCGTGAAGTTCACCGCCGGTTGAGCACTTCATGACGATTTGGCACTCTGATCCTTGCAAACATCCATAAACATAGAGGTAATTGCATAACACACAAAGTCACACAATCAATATTGTATTGCCTTTTATTTAGACAATTCAATGCCATCATGCGTTTTTTACGTTGTTGAGCATAAAAATTTGAAGCAAAATGGATTAGGAATGTCCTTCAGTTATTTACGAGTGATTTAATGTGTACGCAATTAGGATGTAGCTGTATGTTGTATATTATATTGTATGCTGTGAAATGATAGTGTTCTACTTTTAATTGTATGTTTCTTAATTTTCAGGATGCTCTGGGTAACCTGCCACCCCAGAAGCGTGAAGATCTGACTGCATCTGCACAACAATTCCTTAGACAAATTGCTTTTAGGCAGATACATAAGGTAACAACTAATTTTTTTTTTTACTTTTGTTATATTTGCTTTATCATATCCACCTGCATTTAGAGGTGGATGGATGGAGAGTGAAGGCAAGACCAAAGAAATGATAGGTGGACTGTGTGAGGAGTGATATGAAAGAAAATCGAGTCTGATAGCGTGTCGGGGGACAGGACGGTTTTGAAGAAGAAAACGTTTTTCTTTTCAAACTAGGCTTAAATTGACTTATTACTTTAAAACTTAAGTAGGTTTTTCACATTTCTTGCATTCGTCCCTTATTTTTTATCCCTGTTGTTTTTGTTTGTTGGATCTAATAGTTAGTTGGTTTTCTCTTAGCCATATATTTTTTTAGAAACAGATATCATTTACTTATACTATAATGTAAAATGTGCCAGGTCCTGGACATGGAGCCGCTCCCCAAGCTGAAGCACACGACGGGACCGTGGAAGTTCCCGCGCAAGCGCAGGCGCTCCAACACCGATACCGAGACCGACACACCCAATGGTACGTATAGTTATACTCGTAGTAATGAGCGGACGTCACGCAAGCGCAGGCGCTCCAACACCGATACCGAGACCGACACACCCAATGGTACGTATAGTTATACTCGTAGTAATGAGCGGACGTCACGCAAGCGCAGGCGCTCCAACACCGATACCGAGACCGACACACCCAATGGTACGTATAGTTATACTCGTAGTAATGAGCGGACGTCACGCAAGCGCAGGCGCTCCAACACCGATACCGAGACCGACACACCCAATGGTACGTATAGTTATACTCGTAGTAATGAGCGGACGTCACGCAAGCGCAGGCGCTCCAACACCGATACCGAGACCGACACACCCAATGGTACGTATAGTTATACTCGTAGTAATGAGCGGACGTCACGCAAGCGCAGGCGCTCCAACACCGATACCGAGACCGACACACCCAATGGTACGTATAGTTATACTCGTAGTAATGAGCGGACGTCACGCAAGCGCAGGCGCTCCAACACCGATACCGAGACCGACACACCCAATGGTACGTATAGTTATACTCGTAGTAATGAGCGGACGTCACGCAAGCGCAGGCGCTCCAACACCGATACCGAGACCGACACACCCAATGGTACGTATAGTTATACTCGTAGTAATGAGCGGACGTCACGCAAGCGCAGGCGCTCCAACACCGATACCGAGACCGACACACCCAATGGTACGTATAGTTATACTCGTAGTAATGAGCGGACGTCACGCAAGCGCAGGCGCTCCAACACCGATACCGAGACCGACACACCCAATGGTACGTATAGTTATACTCGTAGTAATGAGCGGACGTCACGCAAGCGCAGGCGCTCCAACACCGATACCGAGACCGACACACCCAATGGTACGTATAGTTATACTCGTAGTAATGAGCGGACGTCACGCAAGCGCAGGCGCTCCAACACCGATACCGAGACCGACACACCCAATGGTACGTATAGTTATACTCGTAGTAATGAGCGGACGTCACGCAAGCGCAGGCGCTCCAACACCGATACCGAGACCGACACACCCAATGGTACGTATAGTTATACTCGTAGTAATGAGCGGACGTCACGCAAGCGCAGGCGCTCCAACACCGATACCGAGACCGACACACCCAATGGTACGTATAGTTATACTCGTAGTAATGAGCGGACGTCACGCAAGCGCAGGCGCTCCAACACCGATACCGAGACCGACACACCCAATGGTACGTATAGTTATACTCGTAGTAATGAGCGGACGTCACGCAAGCGCAGGCGCTCCAACACCGATACCGAGACCGACACACCCAATGGTACGTATAGTTATACTCGTAGTAATGAGCGGACGTCACGCAAGCGCAGGCGCTCCAACACCGATACCGAGACCGACACACCCAATGGTACGTATAGTTATACTCGTAGTAATGAGCGGACGTCACGCAAGCGCAGGCGCTCCAACACCGATACCGAGACCGACACACCCAATGGTACGTATAGTTATACTCGTAGTAATGAGCGGACGTCACGCAAGCGCAGGCGCTCCAACACCGATACCGAGACCGACACACCCAATGGTACGTATAGTTATACTCGTAGTAATGAGCGGACGTCACGCAAGCGCAGGCGCTCCAACACCGATACCGAGACCGACACACCCAATGGTACGTATAGTTATACTCGTAGTAATGAGCGGACGTCACGCAAGCGCAGGCGCTCCAACACCGATACCGAGACCGACACACCCAATGGTACGTATAGTTATACTCGTAGTAATGAGCGGACGTCACGCAAGCGCAGGCGCTCCAACACCGATACCGAGACCGACACACCCAATGGTACGTATAGTTATACTCGTAGTAATGAGCGGACGTCACGCAAGCGCAGGCGCTCCAACACCGATACCGAGACCGACACACCCAATGGTACGTATAGTTATACTCGTAGTAATGAGCGGACGTCACGCAAGCGCAGGCGCTCCAACACCGATACCGAGACCGACACACCCAATGGTACGTATAGTTATACTCGTAGTAATGAGCGGACGTCACGCAAGCGCAGGCGCTCCAACACCGATACCGAGACCGACACACCCAATGGTACGTATAGTTATACTCGTAGTAATGAGCGGACGTCACGCAAGCGCAGGCGCTCCAACACCGATACCGAGACCGACACACCCAATGGTACGTATAGTTATACTCGTAGTAATGAGCGGACGTCACGCAAGCGCAGGCGCTCCAACACCGATACCGAGACCGACACACCCAATGGTACGTATAGTTATACTCGTAGTAATGAGCGGACGTCACGAAAAAATCTGTATCGCGCAAGCAGAGTTTTCTGATTTGAACACACAACAGTCCGACAACTATCGCCGCCCGAGAAGTTGCCTGGATCAGACACAACGGGATCTTTTCTTTTTAAATGGAGGTTTCTAGAATTGTCCACCCTGTTATGTCTACTTCCAAATACACACTAATTAGAATTAGAGCAATAAGTGCTCATGTATAGAAGAGGGGATTAGGTGTAGGAGGGTTTTGTTTAATCTACATAGAATTGGTGTTTTCTTCTATTGTTTATTTTGAAAGATAATGGTTTTGGCACACATAATGTTAGTATTTAACTCTTCAATTCCCATGCTCAAGATAATGAAGATTTCTTGGTTTCTTTTTAATCAAAACCATCATATATACATTTAATTATGACGAAAAAAATATAAATAAAAAATAAACTACCCCAATTTTTTTTATGGGGATGTCACCTACAGGTGACACTGCATTGTGAAATTTGGATTTTGAAGGATACAGATTGTTTATTATTGTTACGGTAGGAATAAAACGTCAGAGTTTAGAATAATATTGATTTATATTTTGATATATCAGATTCTTTATGATAAAAATAGTTTATCTGAAAGAAAAAAATATTGAGAACACTGTACCAATACTTTAGGTGCAAAGCAATATTGCACTTGCCAAACATTTTTCAAGTGCGTTGGTGACAATATGCGCATCTTCGTTGACACCAGTTGATTTGCGAATGGTCGTCAGCACTTCCTGCGTGCCTAACCTCGGTAGGCACTCTGTTCAGAGGTACGCAACAAGCCGAATTGTGGGTCGGAGGCTTGCCATATTTTTGCAAGTATACAAAACACATTAGGTCAGCAGTAGTGGCAGAGTATATCCAACTTTATTATGTCTTCGCTGTAAACCAATTCAAAACATTGCACTGCAGACAGTACCACCTGAGTGTTAGTGCAAGCTTCGTCATCAATTTCAAATTCGGTACAGGTACGTCGATTTCTTCTCCTTCTTCTTCTAATCCATGTAATTCTCCAGAAATAGGTGTTCTATTAGAATGGATGGCCGTTGGGGCCTAAAAGTTATGGCGGCGCGGACTGCGTACCGGATGATGTAGCGTTGGAAGGCCTTCCTCTAGGTTGAGCTACGACCTGACCGAGGCTGTGGGCGTCCGGTGGATGCGAAACGAACAGGACCGGATGATAATGATGAGGTGGATTTTTTTACTTCCACTTGAGAGGAAACTTTTTTATTTTTTACTTCCACTGGGAAGATGAAGAATATTGGCTTCGTTTTCGTCTCCATTATCTTTGTCCGTCACCACCCCATCATAAGGAGGTAATAAAATAATATCGCCTGGGGCCGCCCCGACCTGCAACTCCTCGGCAATCTTATCTAAGGTCAATATGTAATACGTCGCTACTGGGGGGTAGTGTTCACGCTGATTAACTTTCTGCAAGGATGGACGTCCGATAAAACGAATTAGTATTTTATTACTGTTGTGTGTGTGGAGTCGCTTTTCGATAAAGTGGACCAGTAAATCGGACCTCTGTGAACGAGCACTAAGAAGACATCTTGTGGTCACAGTAGAGTGATGTGCAGTGCGGGTGCGGGCGGTACAGGTACAGCTACAGGTACATGACAGCGCGGGAGGGCGTGCCTCAGCTCGACGTGTGCAGTAGAGGCTGAGGGGCGCCGTGTGTGTGTCTGTGTCTGTATGTGTGTCTGCCAACTGTTGTAGCTTCGCGCTTAAAACTCACTCACTGCGGAAAGTATTGCACGCGTTTGTCTAAGCGTCCTGATAGTTCGATGCATTTTAAAGTCGACGATACCTCTCGAACAACAATAAATTATAATACTAGAAAAACCTTACACACAGATTCACATAATAAATAACAAAAACTACTACACTTTCACAATCA
The DNA here is from genome assembly GCA_945859665.1 of Anorthoa munda. Classification (NCBI taxonomy): domain Eukaryota; kingdom Metazoa; phylum Arthropoda; class Insecta; order Lepidoptera; family Noctuidae; genus Anorthoa; species Anorthoa munda. The sequence goes on along the minus strand of OX243908.1, from coordinate 30,080,034 downwards.
GCATAGTTATAAAAAAAACGCCACCTATAAATCAATATTTTAGTACATTTATTATGTTTGAACTCTGCGTTTTCGGAGTCTAAATTTTCTACTCCAGATCCTAAATTTTCTCTTACAAAAGTGACAACTTCACTTTAATATTTCAATGTAATGAAGTTGCTTAGATATATATTTTATCTTAATATAACACATAATACGTTCTTACAACTATTTGGACATGATGAGACTTGATGACGAGTCGTAAGGTGGTCATTGTGTGCGGTGAGCTAGCGACAGTGTTGAGTTATTCGACGCTCCGTGAAGTTCACCGCCGGTTGAGCACTTCATGACGATTTGGCAATCTGATCCTTTTATGAATAAAAATTATGTTCATCATTCAGTAATCATTCTTAAAAGTCACTTTCAAGTATTTATTCGTTTCTTACTCTCATGAGAAAGGTCATTATTTTAAACGGTTGTAATCAAATAGACGAAATACTAATTATTTGAACTATCTTTTTCAGGCGAAGGCAAGGTGGTTAAGACAGAAGAAAAAATGGACGCGTCAGAGAACCAAGCCAAGAAGTAACGCACGAGCTCGCCGCGCCCGCCTCCTCCCTCGCAGCGCGCAGCTCTTGTCCCCATCCCCATCCCCACCCTCACCCCCACCCCACTGTCCCAGCGCCCCAGCCGTCCCACCCGCCCCACCTAGCAGGCCTGGCTGACCCAAGCTGGTCTCTCCGACCCGCTTCGCTTTTCGAAGCCGAGTTTCCTCACGCGTGTCGTTCCACCTCCTGTAACCGATCCTTCGGGGCCACAGCCGATCCCTTCCCTCCCGAGCAGTGCGGTACTGTTCAGTTGGCACAGTACAGACACGGACAGCAGAGCATTGTTACAGCGCGTGCGAGTGAGGGGCGGCGTCTCTTGTCTCAGTCTCAGTCCCCAGAACATCAGACATCAGACGAGAGCGAGACGCGACATCCTTATTCTACATTAGTTAATACGTGCAAATCGATCCGATATTTTGTATTATCTATCTGTGTATGAGTTACACTAAATTTATTTTTTGGTCACACAAACTCGTGGTCATGATCTGTCCAAAATATTCTAGTACACATAAAAATTACCGCGATTTACAGTAGTTTTTAATATTAGTTAGGTTTAGACTATTTTAATGATACATGTAAGTAGTGTTAGCGTACGTGAAGAGACAGGGATAGTCGGATTGACAAGATACTGATCGCTGTGAAGGAATTGTCATAGAGATGATTGCGATTAGAGTAAATGGATCTGCCTCGGACTTGCGACACTCGGGGCTAATATAATTAGCAACATTACAAGTTGGAGCTTCGACTTGCAGTCGGTAGCCACGAAGCTGAAGCCTGGCTCGCCGGTCCGCGGCACTCGCGAGTGTAGGGTTACAGTATTTGACTTTATTCTTATTTAGTTCCTCACCGGTCCAGCCACGCTGGCTCGGGTACGTTCGCCTGCGACAATGCAGTTTATTTTTATTTATTAGTTTAGTAAGGTGTATATTTTTCGTGTATGTATTTTCGTGCTGTCTCCAAAGACGGCGATATGTGGAAGTATATATAGTATAATACCCAAGATTTGGTATAAAGAATCTACTTTAGTCCTATCTTCATCAAAATCAGAAATAATGTTGAGATAAATGTGGCAGTAGTGTTATCTGGTACCATGTGGTACTTCAGTTGACTTGTACGACATAATAGGAACACTCTGTCGTAGGCATTAAGAACAGTTAAATAATAAGCTTATGCATCCGACGTTACATATGATTTCTACATTTTGTAAACATCATTTACATTGCAATAACGAACGCCTTATTTACACAAGATCTATGTGTTATAATGTTGCTATTCCGATTGTTACGTTAGTTAGCAATGATACGAATCAGTGTTTCAGCGAGGCACCAACTACAACAACACACTTTTATAATATATGTTAATGGTAAGATTAAATTTCGGTGTGTTGTTTTATTTATAAATAGGGTTATGTTGTGACCCATTAAATAGATAGATTTTAATAAAGAATCCTTTTCGGACTAGATTCTGTGAAAACTTTTTTTATTTTATTCTTTAACTGTACTTTGGGAGATTAATGTCAATAAAGATAATGACGAAAGTTAACTCTTTGTTTTATTATTTTATATTGGTCCCAAGTTTTTATTTCATGCTCCATAATGTATATAGTAGTAGATTCGATCGACAATCTATTGAGCACGTAATTATGACACGGTATCTTGCCTACAGTATGCCTACAGCGTATTTTGACCTACTTCGGTCACGTAATGCGAAGGGGAGATAGAAGTCTGGAAAAACTGGTCATTGTTGGTAATACCGAAGGGAAAAGAGCGTATGCGTTTCGATGGCGCGGCCACGGAGTTTTTTTTAAAAAAGAACTATGCCAAGATTATGTAAAAATTTGTAAAAGTTGATTCCCAAAACCATAAATTTGTCAAAGATAAGGTTTTGAACGTGGCCGCGCCATTGAAACGCGGCGAACCGCGCGGCCACGGAGATCTTTAAAACTAAGCGTTGCAGAGACCTGAAATTTAGGGAAATGACAGATTGAATTTGTAAAAATATAGAAAAAATTCCTAGGTTTATATTTTAGGAGCTGTAAGACTAAAACCCCATGGCCGCGCCATTGAAACGGTGAAAAACACGTTATCACCGATATCTCGCTGAAAAAGCATCGCAGAAGTCTGAAACTTTTTGTAATACCTAGATTTGAATTTGTCGAAATAGGTAAAAATACACAAAAAAATCCTAGGTTTATATTTCAGGAGCTATAAGACCAAAACCCTATGGCCGCGCCATTGAAACGGTGAAAAACATGTTATCGCCGATATCTCGCTGAAAAAGCATCGCAGAGGACTGAAGTTTTTTGTAAAACCTAGATTTGAATTTGTCAAAGTATGTAAAAATACACAAAAAAATCCTAGGTTTATATTTCAGGAGCTGTAAGACTAAAACCCCATGGCCGCGCCATTGAAACGGTGAAAAACACGTTATCACCGATATCTCGCTGAAAAAGCATCGCAGAGGACTGAAGTTTTTTGTAAAACCTAGATTTGAATTTGTCAAAGTATGTAAAAATACACAAAAAAATCCTAGGTTTATATTTCAGGACCTGTAAGACTAAAACCCCATGGCCGCGCCATTGAAACGGTGAAAAACACGTTATCACCGATATCTCGCTGAAAAAGCATCGCAGAAGTCTAAAACTTTTTGTAATACCTAGATTTGAATTTGTCGAAATAGGTAAAAATACACAAAAAAATCCTAGGTTTTTTTTTTTTTTTTATAATCTATAGGCTCGCGTTTGACCACTATCTCGCCTGATGTTAAGCGATGATGCGGTCTACGGTGAAGCACGCTTACCTAGAAGAAACCTATTCACTCTTGACTTAAAGACCCCAAGGTTGTAGCTATCAGGGAACAAAGACTCCGGAAGGGAGTTCCACTCCTTAGCTGTGCGTACAATGAAAGTATTAGCAAAACGCTTTGTGCGTATGGGAGGGATGTCCACCATGTACCGATGGCGCATGGCCGTACGTCTTGTAGTCCGATGATGGAAAGGGCTAGGTGGAATCAAATTGTGCAGTTCCGTCGCACACTCCCCGAAATGTAACCGATAAAAAACCGACAGGCTGGCAACTCGGCGTCGATGTTCGAGGCTCTGGAGCTTTGAGGCGACCAGTGCATCGTTGCCAATAAGCCTTTTGGCCCGTCTGTCAATCGACTCAAGTGCATCAAGCTGGTATTTGGCTGATCCATCCCAAAGGTGAGAGCAGTACTCCATGCAAGACCGAACTTGCGCTTTATACAAGTTGAGCAGCTGTGCAGCCGTGAAGTACCGTCTCACCTTTGCAAGAATCCCCAACTTTTTTGCAGCTAACTGAGCTTTCGCCTCAATGAATGGACCGAAGTTGAGGGTCGATGTCAAAGTAACCCCGAGAAGTTCGAGATGGTCCGTCAACGGCACGGTTACACCACGGAAAGATGGAGCCGGGTGGAATCGGCTCTTTTTAGCGGAAAAAAGACACGCCTGGGTCTTAGCAGCATTAAAACTGACCAGATTGGCATCACCCCATTCGGAGACCGCCTTCAAGGACAGGTTCAAGCGTTCAACCATGGCCTCCCGGAGAGACCGAATCTGAGGCCCAGTAGCCCGTGCGCTAGACACGTATCTCTCAGCAACAGTGCTGTCGTCTGCATACCCAAAGGTGCCGGGTTTTAGCAGATCATTAATGTGCAGCAAGAATAATGTTGCCGAGAGCACTGACCCCTGAGGGACTCCGGCGTTGATATCTAACTGACCGGACGAGCAGCCGTCGATAACCACTCGGATGGATCGATCCCTCAGGAAGTCCGCAATCCAATCACACAGACCACTGGGCAGACCGAAGGAAGGAAGTTTACCAATGAGGCTTTCGTGCCAGACCCTGTCGAAAGCCTTCGAGATGTCGAGGGAGACGGCTAGCGCTTCCCCGTGTCTCTCGATGGCCTCACTCCAGATGTGAATGGCATACGCTAGAAGATCCCCAGTGGACCGATTTCGGCGGAAGCCGTATTGTCGGTCACTGAGGATGTCGTTCGCTTCTAGGTATGCCAGGAGCTTACCGTTGAGCACACGTTCCATACTCTTACAGAGGATGGACGTTACAGATATGGGTCTGTAGTTGGCCGGGTCAGCTCGACTGCCCTTCTTGGGCACGGGCTGTACGTTGGCTTGCTTCCAAGCCTTCGGCACTTTTCCAGTCTCTATGGAAAGGCGATACAGGCGTGTCAAGATCGGAGACAATTCAGGCGCACAGGTTTTAAGTACAATTGCTGGTATCCCATCAGGGCCACTCGCTTTGTTCACATCAAGGCTACGCAGCACCCTACGGACGTCCTTTTGATGGATGCGGATGTCCGACATTTTCGTCACACATCCATCAGGAAAAGGAGGAGGCTGCGCGCCATCAGAATTCAGATGCGAAGATTCCGCAAAAAGGGAAGCAAACAAGTTTGCCTTCTCCTCAGCGGAGTGGGCTAATGACCCGTCAGGTTTCAGCAGTGGTGGTAGTGAGGGGCGACAGAAATTTGATTCGACCGATTTAGCCAGGGACCAAAACGCTTTGCTACCCGCTGGGTATGAAGCAAGTTTGTTCCCGATTCTGCTAATGTGGTCAAACCGTGCTCTTCGCATCACCTTTTTGCAGGACTTGGCAGCCGTGTTAAAGGCTCTCTTCTTCTGACACACGTCATTTGCTTTGCGCGTTCGAGCGTCAACCCATGCCTGGTAGGCCTTGTGTTTAACTGCGTTGGCGTGGTTACACTCGGCTCCAAACCATGGTCGGTCGACGTTACACATTGCTACGTCAGAGAATGGAATATAGTACTCCATCCCCCGACGCAACACATCAGTCACAGCGTCAGCGCATGCCGATGGATCGTCCGAAGAGAAGCAAGTGGGCTGCCAAGGATAGCATGCGAAAAAAGATCGCATCCCATACCAATCTGCTGACTTGTACCGCCATACCTATAGAATCCTTGAGATATAATTTCTAATATTTGCAAGTGGAAAGTTTTCTGTAAACAATAAGTCATGGTCACCCTATCGGAACATTCAAAACGTATTCAAGGTTTTATATTATGAAACAAAAAGAAAATTTTCGCCTATTATCGGTAATTATACATATTAATAGGTGTTGTTTACAAAAAAAGATCTCGCTAATAATTTATTTCCGATTAGATAACCACAACTTATTTCTACGCAATACCGTAATACAGCTCCTGAAATATAAACCTGGGATATTTTTGTGTATTTTTACATGTTTTGACAAATTCAAATCTAGCGTTTACAAAAAACTTCAGACCTCTGCGATGCTTTTTCAGCGAGAAATCGGCGATAAAATATTTTTCACCGTTTCAATGGCGCGGCCATAGGGTTTTGGTCTTACAGCTCCTGAAATATAAACATAGGATTTTTTTTTGTATTTTTACCTATTTCGACAAATTCAAATCTAGGTATTACAAAAAGTTTCAGACTTCTGCGATGCTTTTTCAGCGAGATATCGGTGATAACGTGTTTTTCACCGTTTCAATGGCGCGGCCATGGGGTTTTAGTCTTACAGCTCCTGAAATATAAACCTAGGATTTTTTTGTGTATTTTTACCTATTTCGACAAATTCAAATCTAGGTATTACAAAAAGTTTCAGACTTCTGCGATGCTTTTTCAGCGAGATATCGGTGATAACGTGTTTTTCACCGTTTCAATGGCGCGGCCATGGGGTTTTAGTCTTACAGCTCCTGAAATATAAACCTAGGATTTTATTGTGTATTTTTACCTATTTCGACAAATTCAAATCTAGGTATTACAAAAAGTTTCAGACTTCTGCGATGCTTTTTCAGCGAGATATCGGTGATAACGTGTTTTTCACCGTTTCAATGGCGCGGCCATGGGGTTTTAGTCTTACAGCTCCTGAAATATAAACCTAGGATTTTTTTGTGTATTTTTACTTACTTTGACAAACTCAAATCTAGGTTTTACAAAAAACTTCAGTCCTCTGCGATGCTTTTTCAGCGAGATATCGGCGATAACGTGTTTTTCACCGTTTCAATGGCGCGGCCATAGGGTTTTGGTCTTATAGCTCCTGAAATATAAACCTAGGATTTTTTGTGTATTTTTACCTATTTCGACAAATTCAAATCTAGGTATTACAAAAAGTTTCAGACGTCTGCGATGCTTTTTCAGCGAGATATCGGTGATAACGTGTTTTTCACCGTTTCAATGGCGCGGCCATGGGGTTTTAGTCTTACAGCTCCTAAAATATAAACCTAGGAATTTTTTCTATATTTTTACAAATTTTTTACAAATTCAATCTATCATTTCCCTAAATTTCAGGTCTCTGCAACGCTTAGTTTTAAAGATCTCCGTGGCCGCGCGGTTCGCCGCGTTTCAATGGCGCGGCCACGTTCAAACCCTTAAAACTTTTTAACCTTATCTTTGACAAATTTATGGTTTTGGGAATCAACTTTTACAAATTTTTACATAATCTTGGCATAGTTCTTTTTTAAAAAAATCTCCGTGGCCGCGCCATCGAAACGCATACAAAAGAGCACGAGGCCGGCTGCGGCAAGGCCGTCTTAAACTATGCTGGGGCCCTTGGGCACACAAGAATTAGGGGCCCTTTCGGAAAGGTGTACGTAGTCGCAGCGGAAAAATGTCGAATTTATTAATTTCAGATAAGCAGATAATTAGTTTATGACGTCGTGTAATTGTGTATAGTAAGTACAAATTTGTGTATCCAACCATTGGGGAGCTATTCAACAAAAACTGTTTCCGCTGGAACTACGTCATCCTAGCGGCACCTTTTTTTTCCTATGCACGTAGATAAAAAAAATACATTTAATAATTAGTTTGAAACGAGAGGTAAATGTGTATGCTTAAATGAAATTTGTGTGACATAAAACTGCGAAGATAATCAAGTTTCCGCTGCGCTGACGTTTGGCTATTTGATGAAAATCATATAAAACGGCTTAGTGCAGAGTTGATTTTTTTTACGCACTTTGCTTTGAATTTGTGTGTAATGATTGTGAAAACAGAATTTGAAAAAATCTTACCGTTCAGAAAATATACACGTAAAAGTAAAATAAGGTTTTTAGGTCCAAGTACTTAAAATAGGAACACTAGAGCCTAATTTATAACGTTTATTTGTATCTTGTAAGGGTCTACAAAGTCCTGCCAAGTTTCATGTATGTGTTCTTAGTACCTAATTAATGAGCAGTCGCATAATTTACTACGACTGGACCACTATATTGTATGACAACCGATTTTAGGACATTTTAATGGAAATGCAACGTAAAACATATGGCGATAATTCGTGTATTAATGCAACTATTCACATGTAAAATTTCAGCTCATTACACTAAATAATTAAAGAGATATAATTAAAATACCAGAACAACCGCAATTCATGGATAAACCGACCAAGTTTGAATGGCTACAAAAAAGCGGCCGTGCAGTATATAGAGCTAACATACTAAAATTTCCAGTATAGCATCGTTATTGTGTGTAATAGTTTCGTACAGGTGCGTACACAATCGTTTAGCAGAAAATAAAACAACTGTAAGTATTAACATTATACTCATAAAAGTATTTATTGGTTAATGACTAATTAAAATGAAAAAAAAAACAATATTATTAACAAAGTAGGTAATAATAACATTAACATAAAGAATCAGTTTTTTTATTAATATAAATAACAAGTATGTGGCCCACTGTAAAAGCCTATATGAATAAGTAAATCTTAGGATTTTTACTGGTACCTAACTTTTCGGGAAACTGATACAATTGTTCTATCTCACGAGTCGCGACCGACGCACTGCGTGACTGCGGGATCGTCTTAGTCATGTGTGCAGATGCACATTGTTTCTGTGTTCTCTTATTCATATAGGCTTTTACAGTGGGCCACATACTTGTTATTTATATTAATAAAAAAACTGATTCTTTATGTTAATGTTATTATTACCTACTTTGTTAATAATATTGTTTTTAGGGTTCCGTACCCAAAGGGTAAAAACGGGACCCTATTACTAAGACTTCGCGATCCGTCTGTCTGTCTGTCTGTCTGTCTGTCCGTCTGTCTCCAGGCTGTATCTCATGAACCGTGATAGTTAGACAGTTGAAATTTTCACAGATGATGTATTTCTGTTGCCACTATAACAACAAATACTAAAAACAGTATAAAGTGAATATTAAAGGGGGGCTCCCATACAACAAACGTGATATTTTTGCCGTTTTTTGCTCGATATTAATAACGGCAACAGGTAGACGCTTGAAATATTCACAGAATGTTCAGTTGTATATTTACTTCAAAAAATAATAATTAATAAATTAAAATAAAATAAATTAAGGGGGGCTCCCATACAACAAACGTGATTTTTATGCAGTGTTTTGCGATAATGGCACGGAACCCTTCGAGTGCGAGTCCGAATCGCACTTGGCCGGTTTTTTTTTTTTCATTTTAATTAGTCATTAACCAATAAATACTTTTATGAGTATAATGTTAATACTTACAGTTGTTTTATTTTCTGCTAAACGATTGTGTACGCACCTGTACGAAACTATTACACACAATAACGATGCTATACTGGAAATTTTAGTATGTTAGCTCTATATACTGCACGGCCGCTTTTTTGTAGCCATTCAAATTTGGTCGGTTTATCCATGAATTTATTTATTTATTTAGATAACATGGAAAACTTACAGCTTAAAATTAACAGAACAAGAGCAGTAAATTTGACAGTCAGCCAATTAAAAGTCTTCACTTATAAAATATTGGATATTACTCAATAACTATGGACACTTCAGAAGACGTCTATAACAATAGATCGCCAAACAAGACTACTAAATAACTTATATAATAATCACTAACATATTGCTCACACTACACAACAACCTTTACGTTGCATTTAACTGATTGAAAAAGTTTCGGCTCAAGCACTTCCTGACTGAAGGCACACTAGTTAGAAATGGATCAATATCGTGCTGCTTACACAACCCATTAAAATGTCTACTTGCCCGCACAATATACGAATTTTGTCTATAATTTGTGGAGGCTGATGGAACCTGCAAAGGTGGATTAAATCTCTTTGACTTCACAGGGGTATTAAAATAAAATTTGGATAAAATATCTGAGCAGTTTATAGTGTTGTTGAAGATTTTCAACAAACAAACGCAGTCACTAATCTCGCGGCGAATGAATAGAGGCAATATATGGTATTTTTTACAAAGGATAAGGTAATTTTCGGACTGATATGGTACTTTCTGGTGGTAACATAAGTATTTTATAAATCTTTTTTGGATGCTTTCTAGACGGTTAATGTACTTGTTGTAACATGGGTTCCATATTTCAGACGCATATTCCAAGTGGCTTCTAACAAAAGTACAATATAGGATTTTTAAAGTTTTAGCTTTAGTGAAGCACTTGGATAACCGCATTATGAAACCCAGTGATTTTGATGCCTTGGCGACTATTGCATCAACATGTGTTTCAAAACTGAGCTTGGAATCGTGGTGAACCCCCAGATCACGGATGGAATTTGATCTTAGTAAAATTTGATTATTTAGGGTATACGATGTAGTAATAACTGAGCGTTGCCGAGAATACGTAACAACCGAGCATTTGGCGGGATTGAGGTCTAGTTTATTAATATGATTAATATGAGGTCTAGTTTATGAATATTTTAAGAAATTCCCAAATCTGTAGAATATGACATTATAGATTTATGGCGGTATATCTAGGGCCCTCAATCCTTTAATGTCTCTACTGAGGAATCTGCAAAACATGCAAGATATTTATTAATAGGACTTTAATATATTTTGCTTAGATACCTCTGTAAATTAGTTAAAAAGAAATAATGACACAAAAGTGAATTGTTAAAAAGTAAATAATAATTGAATTTTACTATAACGTCTGAACTGAGAGCCCAATATTTTCGGCTTTATTGATTAGATTCAACCTCATAGATTAAGTCAAATTAAAATAAGTTTTATTTACTATTTTTTAATTAAAATGTCACATATCGTCCGTTCCTCTAAATGCAATACTTTAAGAGAAAATAAATTTTTAATTTTTCATAGGAGGAAGTTTTGTAGGGTACATAAGATTTTGTTACTTTTTGGACTGATCAGTATGTATCCTCATACAAGCTATTTTTTAAGCTTAAGCTTTTTTTTTTTTTATTTTTTTTTTTTTAAGCGCCTAAAGTAAATATTTATTGCTTGAACTGTCGGAAGCGACTGTTTTTTGTGATGCAATATTTTGAAGGGAAGACAGTGCAATTTTCAGGAAAAGCCATTATTGCATGGGTCCTTTTCGGGCGAGGATAAAACAAATCTTTCTTGGTAATATACGGTTACAAAGTAACTAATTGCATTATGTAATGGAGAATAACGGATTGAGGATAATAACTGTGTGTCATGTAAATGTGTGGCAAATTCAAATTACGAGCTCTCTGATTTGATCTCATTTGATTTGAACGGGACAGATAAAGACACATCAGACATCTGGTTTTGGTCAGTCAGCTTGCGAATATGTATCCTCCGACTGCACAGCATGATTTTCTTCTTGTTTACGTCTTTTTAGTTCGCTTTTTAAGCAGTCGGGTATTTTGATATTTTTAATTAACTTTTTAAGTCTTACTGCCAAACACTTTACACGTGCAGCCTGTGGGTTAACTACACAGTGGGAACATACAACGCCTTGCGTGTTCAATACAACAACGCATTCAGGGTGCTGCTGGGGCTGCCGCGATTCTGCAGTGCGTCAACTATGTTCGCAGAAGCGCACACGGATGGCTTTCATGCTGTAATAAGAAAGCAATGTGCGTCGCTGCTGCGTCGCGTTAGGTCCAGCAGCAACAGCTTACTAAGCGTGTTCGCGGACAGGTACGTGGGACTCTCCACTGCTGCGCCACTGGATGCGCTTGCACACTGCCTTTTACTTTTGTAAGTACCTATGGACAGAAAGTCTGAAAATAAATGAATTTATTATTATTCGTTTATTCATCTTACTTCTTATTACATTACATTTTTAAATATTTCTTAAAAGCATAAAAAAAAAAAAAAAAAATATAATTAATAGAGGCCCACCGGTATCGGGAACAGGGTCCAAGCTACCGGCGGTCAGGGCTCCAGAGAGAGGAACCTCCTAACAATGCGAGCCGTGTCCAGCTGTACTGCTTTCTGGATCAGGCCCTTGACCCAGCCGCCTAACGAGAGCCTCCTATGGTGTTGCTCGAGGCTCGTGGCTATTAAGCCATTGGCTGACACGACTATCGGTACAATGATCGCTGTGTCCACATCCCATATGTCGACAACCTCGCGAGCCAAGTCAAGATACTTTATTTGCTTATCTTTCTCGGCTTTCACGAGGTTCCCGTCATGCGGGACGGTAATGTCAACAATCATTGCACGCCTCTCGATTCGGTCCACCACCACTATATCAGGCCTATTAGCGATAATAGTCCTGTCAGTGATGATGGACCGATCCCAGTACAATGTGATATTGCCATTCTCGAGAACTGGGTCGGGCACATACCTGTAGTACGGCACCTCCGGTGCCACAAGAGTGTATTTCAGAGCAAGTTCCTGATGGATAATCCTGGCTACAAGGTTGTGCCTATGCAAGTACTCTTCGTTAGCTAGACGAGAACAACCAGAGATAATGTGCCGGATCGATTCACCCGGGCGGTGACATGCCCGACAGATGTCAACCGTGCCATCCTTAACAATAAATCTCCGGTAGTTATTCGTCATGATAACTTCGTCCATAATTGCACAAACAAAACCTTCGGTTTCCCCAAAGAGGTCACCGAAACGCAGCCAGGCTACGGACGCTGATTGGTCTACATCGGACCCATGTAGGGCCCGGAAAAAGCGTCCGTGAAGCTCCTTACTTTGCCATACCTCCCTGCGGTCGTTAGTGTCAAGCACTACAGGTTTGCGCCAGTTCTCATTCGCCAAGGAGAGCGGGGTGAGCCCCTTGTCCACTGCTACTACATCTCGATGCATACCCACGTCCGTGTTTAGAAAATATTCCCTGAGATTGCATATCTCGCGGTTGTGGAGGTTTTTGGCATTTAAAAAGCCTCGGCCTCCACACTTCCGCGGAATATACAATCTCATGACCGACGATCGTGGGTGATGCATTCGATATGCAGTTACTATTATTATTATTATAGTTGTTTTTTTTTTTTTTACCTCTTATAGGCCCGCGCTTGACCACTATCTCACCTGATGGTAAGCGATGATGTGGTCTACGATGGAGCACGCTTGCCTAGTAGTAACCTATTCACTCTTGACTTAAAGACCCCTAGATTATAGCTATCGGAAAACACAGACTCCGGCAGAGAATTCCACTCCTTAGCTGTACGCATAATAAAAGTATTCTCAAAACGTTTAGTGCGTATGGGTGGGATGTCCACCATGTACCGATGGCGCATCGCCGTGCGTCTGGTAGTCCGATAATGAAACGGGCTGTGTGCAAGAATGTGCCCCCAAAATATAATTGGTGCGTCATCAGGTTTTCAAACTATTGCATTTCCTGCTGGAGTAACGTTTTGCAGAATCGTGTATCTTTAAAACCATTGTATGTGCGCCTGTAGAATAAACACACGCGAGTAGCTCTTGATTTGTGCCGGAATTAGATTTAAGAAAATATGTATAGTTTTCAAGTAATCGCTTTTTTTTTTGAAAACTCGAAAAAAAATCGCAGCGCCTAAATGAGAAAACTTATAAGCTCGCTGAAAACTGTATTCAGTCCATCTTGACGCTTGTATTAACCATAAAAAGTTTCAAAAGTATACATGCTTGCGTTATCGAATAATATTGCTAAAAGTCAAAACGACGGTGTCATAACTTTTTAAACATCACAATGGCGGGACCAACTCTTGTAATTGAATGATTCTGCCACGTATATTTAGCACCCATTTAGTACTATTTTGTACCTATCCTGAAATTTTTGTACATCACACGGCATAAGCGGAATTTCACGATAACACTGGTCCCGCCATTATGATACGTCATAATGACGAGACCTTGTCTGTACTCCAAAACTACAAAGAATTACATCATTCTGATTAAACCAGTATCTAGTACCTGATTTAGTAGATTTAAATAGATTTAATAGATTAAGTAGATTTAAACAAAAAACTAAACATGTAAACAAAGGCTGGTTATCCGACCAAATTCGAATGACTACGAAAAACCGACGGATTCATAAATATCGATGACCTTCTTAATTGGACGTATTAAACCTAAGCTGTTGTCCGTACAGTCCCGTTCAAATGTTTGTTGGTTTGACCAAATTTTGAGTGCTAATAAAAAAATACATTAAATGCAAAATACATTGTGACCAGAACAAATGAAAGAGCTTGTTGATGTAGAAATTATTATTTTTCTTCTCATAATTTTGTTTCCTATAGTAATTAAAAATCATCAAATTGGCATCAAATTACAAATCTAATAACGCAATTTTATTTAAAGCTTGGTTTACACAATTTCAAACAATAGAAAGTGCAAGCACTGGTTGAATTGATTATTCTATTAACATATATACAATTGAATATTCTAAGAAAAACAAACCTATTTACAAATACAAAAGGGAGACGGCAAAAAAGCTCATTGTGCATCAAAAAATTCGTCCACATCGATGTCAATGGGAAACGTGCCCAGAACGCTGGCAGCATTGCCACGTTGTATGGCAATGCTAATTCTCTGGCCGAAGAAAAGGCCAGCCCTCTGGTCACGTGAAGAGTCGACGAGCTTTGTGCAAATTTCTCGAAAAACTCGATGCGCACTCGGACCCCTTAATTAATCTTAAATTAATTATCTTGAACTATTTTTTTATTAAAAACAACCACCAAAAAATTTTTGGTCTTTAAAGTACTTTTTTCTACTAATATTATAAAGGCAAAATACGTGTATGTATGTCTAGATATGTCCACAAAATCACAGTAAAAATAAAAATAAAAATTACTTTCTTTTTATTTGTTTTTACTATGACAAAATTCTGAATGTATTTTAATGAAAGTTGGAATAAACAAGATAGCTTATACCTTGGCACTACTTTTCTAATGTTCTTACCTAATCAAGTGCAAAGTCACGGAAACAGCTAGTAGAATGTAATCCATTATCAAGATAAATTATTTTTCACCGGTTCGTGAGTAAAGTTAAGAAGGTCATCGTTATGTATGAATCCGTCTCTTTTTTGTAGTCATTCGAATTTGGTCGGATAACCAGTCGTTTACATGTTTAGTTTTTTGTTTAAATCTAGGTACTCAATGCGAAACATTCCAAGCTAAATATTTTTACTATATATTTTTGACTAAACGATCTTATTTGTGCTTTACACCTACCTATCTTGGGTTGAGCCGGTTTCTTGTATTTTGCCGTCAAAGTTATGACACCGTCGTTTTGACTTTTAGCAATATTATTCGATATTGTCGATTCGATTCGAACGCAAGCATGTATACTTTTGAAACTTTTTATGGTTAATACAAGCGTCAAGATGGACTGAATACAGTTTTCAGCGAGCTTATAAGTTTTCTCATTTAGGCGCTGCGATTTTTTTTCGGATTTACAAAAAAGCGCGAATAGTTGAAAACTATAAATATTTTCTTAAATCTAATTCCGGCACAAATCAAGAGCTACTTGTGTATGTTTATTCTACAGGCGCACATACAATGGTTTTAGAGATACAATATATTTTAGGTTGAATAGCTTTCGACTTACTAGCACGTCGAGCAAATAGACAATCCATGCATAGAACTATCGTTGCAGTGGCTTTTCGGCGAAACGGACGCTCGACGCTCGGCTATTCGAAATTGTTGTAAATCGTTGCTGTGGAATTTTGGCGATTCGGACGTTCGATCTGATGACTTCGGGGAATTATTATTATTATAGCATTATTTATATGTATGTATGTATCTAAGTATATATTTATATACATTAAATTGTTTTATTTATTTATTTATTTATATACACTTTATTGTACCAAGATAAAAAGATTACATACGGAAACCTTAAAGTAACAAGAAACATACAACAGGCGGCTTTATCACGTTCAGCGATCTCTTCCAGGCAACCCAGAATGGAGAGAGATAGCCTGGACACGACATGGGGTTGCACTTGGTGCAATTTTAAAATTAAATAATAAGTTACAAACATAGAAATCACTAAATATAAAATACCAAAATAGATACATAAATACATACATACATATATATATACAGGCAAGGAAACAATACAGCTCCAACAAGATGACAGTGAGAAAACAATACAGATCACAGTGACAGGTAGTGATCCTTTACCAGTCTTTTAAAGATCGGTAGTGATTGCGCGCGTTTTATTGTCACAGGCAATGCATTCCATAGACGAGCGGCCTGGACAGTAAAAGATTTGTCCAGGAAGATGGTGGAATGCATTGGCATTTTGAGTTTCATGTTATCCGATGACCTAAGAACTTTCGTGTGCGAGTCACATAAAAACTGAAATCTGTTTTTGAGGTAAAGAGGGGTTGACGGAAAAAATAGTATATTATACAGAAGGGAAAGAATATGAGCATTCCGGCGAAGGCGAATTGGCAACCACTTGAGTTTTTTGCGGAATTCAGAAACATGGTCATATTTGCGCAAACCGAATATGAACCTTATACAAACATTTTGAAGTCGCTCAAGTTTATCAAGTTGTTCTTCAGTGAGGTCAAGATAGCTGGCATCAGCACAATCAAGGATGGGTAGAAGAAGAGATTGTGCAAGCGCAATCTTGGTGGCAGTCGGCAGAAAATTACGCAGTCGTCTCAGAGATCCAGCAGATGCGAATAGCTTGCGGCTAACTTCCTGTAGCTGGGCAGTCCAAGAGAAGTTCTTGTCAATGAATATCCCCAAATTCTTCACCTTCTCGCTAAAGGGTACAACAGAGTTGTCAAAATAAACTTGGGGAAGAGTCGTCCAGTCGATCCTTGTGACCAACCTTGAACTGCCCACCACCAAAACTTGCGTTTTTATAGGGTTCACCGTAAGTCCGTGCCTCTTGCTCCAGTCGCATATACGGGCCAGATCATTATTTATAGTCAAGATAGCCTCAGTTAGATTACCAAGAGGAGATCGCGTGTAAATTTGAAGATCATCTGCATAAAGGTGGTAGGAAGAAATTAATTCGTTGGATATTGAGTTAATAAAAACTGCGAAAAGTAAGGGGGATAGAACGCCGCCCTGAGGTACCCCGGCAGAAGTACTACACCAGGAAGACAAGGTCTCTCCGATGCAAATACGTTGTCGGCGACCAAACAGGTAACTACGAAACCAGTCAACAACCGATGGAGATATGTTAAGAGAGCAAAGGATGCCAAGTAAAACATCGAAATCCACGGTATTAAAGGCATTACTAAAATCCAGTAGAGCCAAAACCGTTAGATTTCCCATCTCCATGGCAGACCTTATATCGTCCGTAATATTCAGAAGCGCTGTAGTTGTGCTATGACCAGGGCGGAAGCCGGACTGGAAGGGGTTAAGGAGATTATTTTTGGAGAGAAAGGTGCTTATTTGGTTGTGGATTAACCGTTCAAGGACTTTGGATAGGAATGGCAAGACGGATATTGGACGATACTCAGAGAAGGATGTGGGATTGGGCTTTTTAGGTAAAGGAATTACTTGAGCATCTTTCCATGAGCTTGGAAAGACACTGCTAGACGCAGAGAAATTGAGGATATGGCAAATGACGGGAAGGATAATGTCCAGCACCGGGAGTAGCATTTTACGGCTGATACAGTCGCTTCCTACTGCATTTGACGAAATCGATAGTATGCTCTTCTTAACATCACATGCAGAAAATTGACCAAAAACAAATGGAGAATAACTGGGAGTCGGACGAGATGAAAGATGATTCAATGTATTTAATTTAGTTGTCCTATCAAAATTGGACGAGGCAGTAAAATGATTATTCATTGCGTCAATATTTACATCTTCAGGGATAGTTTCTTGTCGAGATTTACCGACTCCCAATGACCTAAGAAATTTCCAAACTTTGGAAGCGTCCCCATTTTGGACAGAATCATGAATATGTTGGCGATTGGCATTCCTACACACCTTATTGCAGTGTCTACGGATTGAGACATATCTTTCCCTATTAGCGTCAGTAGGCCGACGCTTAAATTTGGCTTTTGCTGTAGCTTTTTTGTTCATGAGACTTTTAATTTCCTCTGACAGCCACGGCGCTGGCAAATGCTTTACTTTAACTGCCCGAACAGGAGCATGACGGTCGTAAAGCTCAATAAGTTTGGTCGTGAATATAAAAACTTGCTCATCGACTGAAGTAGAGGAAAATAGAGAAGACCAATCAATGTTGCTGGCATCCTCGCAAAGACTATCAACGTCCATACCACCAAAATTGCGCTGCATGAGAGTTTTGACTTTAGCCTTAGGTGGGCGAATTTTATATGAAAGAAAAATCAGATCATGATAAGAAAATGCTTCTGCTGAGCATTGGCCATGCTTAGCGACGCGGTCAGGCGAGGAGACTAAAATCAAGTCAAGAAGTGAAGGAGTAGAGTTAGGAAAATGGTGAGTAGCACTAAGTGGAAGAATAGAAAGATTACTCGAAGACGAAACATTAATCAGGGAAGAAGAACGATGGTCTTTCTTCAGGAGACAAGTATTAAAGTCACCCATGATTATGCTATGACTGTAAGAAGGGATAAGCATTTCTAAGAGCTTTTCAAAAGATGAGAAGAAATTGATACGTAAAGAGGGGCAATAATAAACGCCAAGAAGTTTTATTTATATTTCTTTTCTCTACTTGTTTTTTGATTTTGCACCTGCCATATTTTATCTCTGCACCACCCTAAGGTCGACTGGCAGAAATTGCCTAAGACATTAAGTCCGCCTTTGTACTTGTGCATAAAGTTTAATAAAGAAATAAATTAGTCATCGGGGATATGACATTCGGCAACAAGCAGTAAACCCATAAAAACCAGTTAAAATCATAATACTCCTTTTGGCTTAGTCGTAGTCACAAGGGCGGATTTGGGGGCGGTATTTTCTGTACTGTGGAGATTCCATCACAGTACATACTTAGAAGCAAATCAAATTACAGAGTTGTTAAAATATATGAATAAAATAATAGAAAGAAACTATTCACCACTGCACTGGAGGATGTCTTCAAGGTACTAGACTGGAGAGGCCGATTCGCGGATGATAAAGCTGTCATGGAGGACCCCAGTACAACGCTCGATGACCTCAGTAGAGCTTCCGAAAGAATGGGTCCAAAAATGAACATGGACAAACCAAGGTGATGTTGAGCGCTCATGTTGCACCCACTCCTATCAAGATCCGTGGCTCCACAGCCGAAGCCATGGACGACCATGTCTACCTGGGACAAACGGTCCAGTTAGGCAGGTCCAATCTCGAGAAAGAGGTCAACCGTCGAATCCTACTCGGCGGGGCAGCATTCGGGAAGCTGCCACAGTGTCTCAAGACGAACTTATGGCTCTGAGACGTGGTCGCTCACAATGGGCCTCATCAGAAAGCTTACAGTCACCCAAATGGCAATGGAGAGGGCCAGGCTCGAGGTGTCCTTGCGGGAAACCGATCACTTATCCGAATATTTCTTGGTCGAATTTCATTTTACCGAAAACTATTGACCGAAGTCTTTTTTGCTATATGCATTATTTGACATATTTTCAGATCACCAAGTATCATGTGGCATATGTATTATTTTACCGAACTACATTTCGCCGATTTAAAAAATAACTTTTTGTTTTTGGCCGAAGCCTCTTTTGAACTTTTTAAACTTTTTTCATTTGCCATATTTTCACCAAACCGAAACAACATGTCAGGGAATATTATTTAGTCACAAATATACAGCCGGTTACTTGGTAGCATTTTCAATTTAAAATTGAACTACTCAATACTCAATACATTTATTGCTTCCACATGTGAACTTATATGGTAGGTTACAAATTTAGACCATTGTGGACCCTGTCGGGCACTGCAAAAGTAGGAGAGAGGAAGAGGGCTTTTATATGACTAGGTATTTATTTATTTATTAGATTGCAATTAATTTAATTTGAAATTTGTCATTTAAGTATTCATTTACATTGTAATAGCATTTAGTTAATAGAAATTGTTTTAATTTATTAATGAATGGATTCAATTTTTGTTGTTCCTTAATTATTTCTGGTAATTTATTATATATTTTCATTGACATTACTAATGTACTTGTTGAGTGCATTTTTAGCTTAGAGCTTGGTAGGTTTAACCTGTTTTTATGGCGTAATGTGTATCTTGATTGTATATTTTCTCTTGTCGTGTAAAAGTGTTGGTTATTTCGAACGAATTTGCACATTTCTAGAATGTATAGGCAGGGAAGGGTAAGTAATTTTTGTTCTTCTAAACTAGTGTCAATAAAGTCAATATGTTGTGCTACAAAATTTTGTGACAAAACCGAATCGCTGCAAAATCGACTTCACGCAGTCTTGTCTGTGTTTACTTAGTTTTCATGCAAATGATTTATTAATAGCTGTCATGCATTATACATTTTTATTAATTAATTATTTCAAAGAATTTGTCCAAGAGCGAGCGAAGTGAGCTCGGGAATTTAGGGCACCCCGACACGGATAGGTTAGGTTCGAAGGGGATTGGGGATTCGATGGGGGGAAAATTGCAAGAAAGACATGGCAAACTACAGACCGATAGCTTAAATTCCCGTTTTTAACCGACTTACCAAAAAAGGAGGAGGTTCTATGTTCGACATTATGTATGTTTTTTTTTTATGTATGTTCACCGATATCTCCGTCAATTGTGGACTGATTTTGAAAATTCTTTTTTTGTTTGGAATAGTATATTTCGAAATTGGTCCCATTTTAATTTGGTGAAGATCTGATGAAGAACTTCGGAGATATACAACAGAACTCTTCAATAAATAACGGCAAATCTCTCGGGATTGCTGCAATCGCATGTCTGTTTATTGGTTATACCATTTCATAACATAACATCACGCCAGTACGCTCGAAAGGGGTATGCAGATCTCTCATTTCACCGGTTATATTCAAGTTTCATGTTATTCGGGTAATCTATTCTGTCGATATAGGTACGTACTTAACTACTTCCCTATTAGGTAGGTACAACTAAAAAGTGAAAAATAAAAACTTTTTTACAAAAAAATACTACCGACTTCCAAATAAGAAAACTAGAAAGTGAAAAATAACTTTATTTTTGGAAGTCGGTGTCTTTGGTAGGTACCAATTTTTTAAGTTATGGACACCGACTTCCAAAAATAAAGTTATTTTTCACTTTCTAGTTTTCTTATTTGGAAGTCGGTAGTATTTTTTTGTAAAAAAGTTTTTTTTCAAAAGTGATAGAAAAGATAATTTACGGATCTATTGATAATTTTTTGACAAAACACAATATATTATGCAGTGAACAAGCAGGCTTTAGAAAGAACAAAAGCATTAATACGGCAGTATATGATTTGGTCAGTGAAATAATGTTGAATGTAGATAACAAAATTCCCATCTGTGCCATCTTTACAGATATGACAAAGGCTTTCGACTGCGTCAATCACAATATTTTAGTAAACAAACTAAACAAATATGGTATCAGAGGAAACGTGTTGAATCTCTTGGAATCCTACCTCAGCAACCGCACACAATACACGGAGACGTCCAGCATTTGCCTTGAAACTAAATGCGAAAAAAAATACCGATCTGAAGGCAAAATAGTTAAATTTGGTGTACCACAGGGTAGTGTATTAGGACCACCCTTATTTTTGCTGTATATAAACGATCTGCCTAGTCAAATAAAGCATCCAATGGTTTTATTTGCCGATGACAGCACAGCACTTGTAAAATGTACCGATATTACTCGCTAGTCAGTATAAAAACCTTTTGAATGTCGGTAGCTTTAAAACAGCTCTATTAAAAAAAAGTGTAATTTGTATGGGACCAATAATATTTAATAAATTACCAGATCATATAAAAAATAATAAATTTCATCTTTTCAAAAAAAAAGCTTAAAGATTTTTTACTGGAGAAATGTTATTATTCGCTTAGTGATTTTTTAAACGACCGACTTTAAGACATTTTGTTTATTAATTTGATTGTATTCCGACTATTTTGACTATGATGATTTTATTAATTGTATTTGACTGTTTTAATGATTTGATTTTATTGTGACATTTTAACTGTTTGACTTAATTTATTTTATTCTTTCTACATGATATTTATTAATTGCAATTTGACATTTTAGTTTTTTTTATTATTTTTTTATGGTTTTTTGATTATTTTTTATGTTTTCAATTTCTTTTAATGTATATCATTTGGCTGATTTGTTTTTATTTTGACATTTTTTAACTATATAAGTTTTTTTTTATTTTTAACTATAATTTTATTAATTGTTTTTTGACTTTCTTTTAATGATTTTATAAATTTTATTCTAACGGTTTAAACCCTAAATGACAAACTGACTGCTTCGATAGTATTTTGAAAATTTTAACTGAATCTGACTTTATTATTGTTACTTTTACTTTTACCACCTTATTTTTATTAATTGGATAATTATGTATTTGTTTTATTTGTTTAAATTTTGCATGCCAAATTTAGGGCAGAATGTATGGCTCCACTTTTCTAACAACCCAACATATTTTGTATACCTACATTCTAGCAAATAAATTATTTGATTTGATTTGAGCTCCCGTCATCTCCTTCGTGTTAGGTTACTTTAGACCCTGCAGACAGAAATGTCGACATTTTTTTTTCCGGTCGCTGTTTTAAACATTTGTATTCGCCCACTGTTTCTCTCTCGCTTATTATTTTGATATGCGTTTAAATATAAATATTTCGGACAAATTTATTTCGGATAAGTGTAACTTCGGTAAAAAGCTTTTCGACCAATTAAAACGTTGGAGTAACGAAAAAAATCGAATTAATAATAGGTCAACTGAGAGGCAGACGTGACTTCGATGAAGTAAAAAAAAACGAAACGATAATAGTTGAAAAGTTTTAGGTGAAAGTAAATTCGGTCAAATATTGTTCGAACTTATGACAGGTAACCGTCCTTGCGTGATTGAATCAGAAATGTAGAGATCTGCAAGAGAACCAGGGTACATAACCCGAAGAATTGCCACACTTAAGTGGCAGTGGGCAGGGCACATAGCTCGCAGAACAGATGGCCGATGGGGCAGAAATGTTTAGGAGTGGCGACCGCGAACCGGAAGACGTTGCGTTGGAAGGCCTCCCACCAGGTGGAACAAAAACCTGGTGAAGGTTGCGGGCATCCGCTGGATGCGGGACGCACGGGACCGATCAATGTGGCGACGCTTGGGGGAGGCCTATGTCCAGCAGTGGAAATCTTTCGGCTGATATGATTATGATGAACAGAAAGAACATGAGTGAAACTCTTGTCCTTCATAACCCTTCCTGTACATACTTGAACTTGTAGAAATAAACATGAAGTATGATACTTCAAGTTTATTTCTGACAGTTATTGTTGATTTTTTTTCAATACATTTGTTAAACATACTTTCAGAGGCTATAATTATGATTCGAAAATTAAATCTTATGCATAGGCATCTTTCTGTTACGCGGTCGTGACTTTTGTTTACGAGTTCGATCATTAGTTTTGCAGTTTAGTTTTAAATTTATAAGTCAATTTAAAAAGTTTAGTAGCAAAGAGTTTTCATACATAGAATAAAATGGGATAGATTTATACGAGGAAAAATGAATGATTCCGTACGTTTTAGCATTGAACTCTCAAGTCTTTTTAATGGTTGTTTCATATATTTAATTACCAGTTTTAATTTAATTATTTTCACATCAACATTTGTCTAAAATCGAATAGGCTGTATAGACAGTTTTCGTTGTAAAAAATGTCCAGTTGCAAAAACGCGCCTTTAGTTATAAGTCAATTTAAAAAAGTTTAGTAGCAAGGAGTTTTCATACATAGAATAAAATGGAATAGATTTTATACGAGGGAAAATGAATGATTCCGTACGTTTTAGCATTTAATTCTCAAAAGTCTTAAATGGTTGTTTAATATATTTGTCGGGTTTAGTCAATAGTACGGACGTCAAAACAAATCGCAAGCACGCCATCTGGCGGCAAAGTAAGAACAACTACGCTTTGGCGCGCTTTCTCTAACCACTTGCGTGGTGGGGATAATAGAATGTAGCAGTTGAGCTAAATTGTACTGGCAGTTGAGTACTGGCAGTTGAGTACTGACAGCTGTAGAAGCTAACACGTCGTAGAATCAGTGTCGATCCGTAATATTAGTAAGCAAGAATGTAACTTGTGTCCATTTGAATATACTCAGTGTATCGAATAATTTGTGTGATTTCATTTTCACGATTGTACCCAACGACCTGCCCACACACGATGTCTTAACCTAAGGGAATACATCCTGACTTCCCGATGGTTTACATCTATCGGCCAGCCTTGATGCGACAACAGAATTGGGATTCAGTCGTGCTAATGAGATCACATGTAAAAACAATGCTAGAGAAAATGGCGGTTACATTCTTGCGAAAAAAAAATCGCGGTGTCAGTTGCGACTACCCTCAGTCTTGAATAATAAAAAAACAGTCTGGAACGGAGCTGCAAGGAAGCTAGCGACAACCAAGGACCTGGACAGGTCCAAGGAGGAGAATGTGGACGTGTGGAAATTTCCATGCACACGGATCTTTGTCAATCTGGTGAGTCGTTTTCATTTTGTTATGACTATGGCCAAGAGTTTTCATTATTCAAAATTCTGTGTTTTGTGTGCGGTATGGCGGTCAGTGGATCGTTGGGGTAGCCCGTGTCAGTTCATAATTTCATGTTAGTTATCGTTGGTCAGGTTTTGGTGTTGTTGAAAGAGTTCTTATTTTACTATCACTGACAATAGCCCTTGACTGACCTTGGCTGACTATTATTGTTTGGGGGTTGGAACGATATGGTGACAGCGACGTACCTACCTTACACTTAAGTCTGGAAAATAACGTACCTACCTTACACTTCAGTCTGGAAAATATTATAATTCTAAATGAAATATTTTGATTAGTTTTATGTAGTGAGAGTTAACCATGTTTGAGAAGAAGCATAGTATTCTTCTTTAGTGGTCGAAGGGCCAAACTATCTAAAAGGTGGTAAACCCTACCAGACCTCGTTAATTGTGACTTAAAATACAACTGACGCTATGACATTCATTGTATTCTCTAAAGCCTATCGACTAGCGACTAGTGACCTGGGCACTTGGGACACTGTAATGTGTGGTTCATATTTTGGACAGGAACTCTGCACTCAAATTCGGTGTCCATAATAACCTATTTGGCCATGCCGGTTTAGGTAACTACTACTACTAGAAGCTCGTGGCTAAATAATAACAGCCGCACTGGTCGATCATTAAGGTTGGGCAACGCTTGACGAGGTCGGTCCGTGGATGGGCGACCATTTCAACATACCGGGTTTCCTCCGTGCCTCGGAGAGCACGTTAAGCCGTTGGTCCCGGCTGTCATTTGAAGATCTTTGACAGTCGTTACGGGTAGTCAGAAGCCTGAGGTCTGACACCAGTCTTGCCAAGGGGTACCATTTTACCCAGTTACTGGGTTCTGGAGGTCAGATAGGCAGTCACTCCATGTAAAGCACTGGTACTCAGCTGAGTCCGGTGGGACTGGAAGCTGACCCCAATATGGTTGGGAAAAGGCTAGGCAGATTGATTAGTTTAGGTTACTACACCGGTGCATCGATTAATTTCCATCAAAGCTGTGTATGGTTAAGATAACCGTGTGAACATATACTCTCGTAATGTTTTTCATGTTTCAGATACCATATTGTGTCGCAGCCTGAAGCCTCTGCTGCAGGCTAGCGATTCAGATGCTGAGCGCGAAGGTTGACGTGTCAACGTCTGAGAGGTTAAGACCGATGGCAGGCTAGCAGTTCGCAGGTGGTAGTCGAACGCTATGACCACAGCTGTGATGTCGGGAGCGCGCGCAAGTTTGGAATGGAATACTCGGTGAGTCGCTTCCATATTATTTCGATAGTGAGGTCGAAGGTTCTCTAGTGAAGAGATGCTAGTTCGAGTTTTAAGTTTTCATGTTTGACCACTGAGTTGGTCGTGGTTATATCTAGCACTATCACTAGGTAATTAAGACACACTTAGTAAAAAGCAAGTAGCTAAAGAGTTTCCTATTAGCTAGTTAGTACTTTCCTAGTTTCAATATTAGGTTTAGTTCGAACCTTAGGATGAGATATCCCATATGATGGAATTAAGATATCCAAAATGACTGAACAACTAGTCGTTTTCAGTGGCAAAGCGAGTTAGTAATGTCGTAGTGGCATCGAAATTGTATCGACTTAGTAACGGTACTGGTCATTTACCTGTACCTACTCAGAAAAGATCTTCTTGCGTTACGACTTACACAGCCGTCTTCAGATCTGAATTCACTTGCTTACTTTCAGAGTAATGTTATGATAGCAGAGTAGATCTCGCGATCGTTTTCCTTGCTTGGAAACGGAGTTAGTGAGCGATAGTAAAGGGTAACTGTTGATAATCTGATATTAACGATATTGATCAGAGTTATTCGTGAAGTCCCTTCACACGAGCTATTAAGAAGCAAATATTATCAGGCTTAATTAACAGTCGGTATGTTCCAAGATCATTGAGTAAAAAGCGCGAATCTTGTGAGAAGGATCCCCGATCACCAAGTTTCTTGAGAATCGACGTCATAGTTGATGACAGTAGTGAAACCAATTCTGATTAACATTTCTGCTCATTAGACAAATTCTGGACCGCACCTCATGCGTAACATGTGGCGATGGGTCTACGAAGAGGTTTCATGAGTTGAGTATACATTGCCTTTGAATTATAACAAACTGTAACAGCTTTGTTACTATTACTTTGTTTAGTTGTTGAACTTGTTGATCGTCGGACCTTTTTTTTTCTAATGAATAGTGTTGTGTGGGAATCTCTAGTACGAAAACTAAATAGGCCCTGTATTAAGTCTGCGATAGGTGATTATGACAAGATGGTGATCGTTATACACCGAAAGCTATAAATAGGTACGCTTAGAACCTACAAGTATGCACATGGTAGGTCAGGGAAGATACCAGCGGGTTATGTACCAGTCGATATTGATATCAAAAGGATTTTGATGATAATGAGCAAGCTTAAGGTGTCGAGTGATTGAGTCTATCAGCCGTATTATTTTTGACCATACCAGTGGATTCTGGCGAAGGTCGGGGTCTAGAGACCGTTGTGGGAGAGCAATATAATTGCTGGTCGGCAATAGAGCCGTGGCGTTAGAGGTTTTACTCGAGTTTCTGTGAGCTTGGCAGTTTTTACTGCAGTTGAGTTTTTAAAGTTTGTTTGGAATGACTGTGGTACATGGCCCAGGGTAACGGGTTCTAAAATCTTTATTTTCACGAACCCATTAATCTAGTTTGGTCAGGAGTAGCCGAGCGTTGTGTGGCAACTGTTGGCTTGTGTGGCAACGGTAGGCCTGTGTGGCAACGGTAGGCCTGTGTGGCAACGGTAGGCCTGTATGGCAACGGTAGGTCTGTATGGCAACGGTAGGTCTGTGTGGCCTGTATGGCTGGCGGTAAGCCTGTGTGACACTGTCTGGTGGGCAAATTCATGTTTGTGTTGGAAACCTTACAGAAAGTTCCTATTGAGTCATGAGGTTGAAAGAAAGTAAACTCTCAGTCACGCGTGTGGTGGGGTCACCATGATAATTTTGATGACGTTCGAATCGTCAAGCCCTCATTACGAAAATTGAAATAATTTTGGTTTTCTAAATTTGATTACTTTGCGTAGATCTTGTTCGGTGTTAGTAAGACACACAAAGTTTAAGTACCAGTTGAGATTGTAGATGAAGTAGATAATGAATTGACGTAACATAGGACAGACTTAAATCTCTGTGTGAACGGGTTCTGAGTTCAGAGAGTTGAGTTGACTCGACATCGTGGAGATGTGCGAGTAGAGCAATTGTGGTTGCTAAGAGAGCTATAAAATAGCTAAGAGACCTATGAGATAGCTTAGGAGAGCTATGTGATGGCTAAAGATTGTGAATAAGATACCTGGTGTCTTGTTTCTTTTGTTTCATTTAATGTGACATTAATGACTGTCAGTGGTACTTGGACTTTGTAATCACGAAGATTAGATGCTTTTAGGCACCAAATCGATGATTGAGTTACTATTTTCTTTATATTGGAAATAGAATTACTCTTTCCTTGCAAAGGTGAAAGGAGACATTTAAATGATCATGTTTGATTGATTCAAAATGTTTCCTCACTCACCTAGAGTATGCGTCAGGGTTGGACGAGTGAATACTGTTTGGAAATTTTGTGTTTCAGAAAAACATCCCCTTGTATGATGGGAGACTGGCGAGTCGGAGTAGACTAAGAGGACGTGTGGCGCAACACGACATGAGATGGCATGGAGCAAGGACAAGAAGATGATGCCTGCGGGTGATAGATTTGGGGATCTGTCACCTGAGAGAGGCCCGAGAAGGCGACGTGTGTGTTCCACGCTCGCCTCTCAAGAGTAATTACGGCCTAGAGAACACCATGTGGTTTTAGTCAGTAGGAGTCTGACAGACCCCTCAGCTTTCCCCAAGGGCTAAGGACATCCATTGAGGATTTCCACATGATTCGATACGCTGTTAAAACTTGACAATGAGGAACAGACGAGGACGCCTGTCTCGCAGGATGGCCGTGTCGGGTTTAGTCAATAGTACGGACGTCAAAACAAATCGCAAGCACGCCATCTGGCGGCAAAGTAAGAACAACTACGCTTTGGCGCGCTTTCTCTAACCACTTGCGTGGTGGGATAATAGAATGTAGCAGTTGAGCTAAATTGTACTGGCAGTTGAGTACTGGCAGTTGAGTACTGACAGCTGTAGAAGCTAACACGTCGTAGAATCAGTGTCGATCCGTAATATTAGTAAGCAAGAATGTAACTTGTGTCTATTTGAATATACTCAGTGTATCGAATAATTTGTGTGATTTCATTTTCACGATTGTACCCAACGACCTGCCCACACACGATGTCTTAACCTAAGGGAATACATCCTGACTTCCTGATGGTTTACATCTATCGGCCAGCCTTGATGCGACATATTTAATTACCAGTTTCAATTTAATTATTTTCACATCAGCATTTGTCAAAAATCGAATAGGCTGTGTAGGCTGTTTTCGTTGTAAAAAAAATATGTCCAGCTGTAAAAACGCGCGAATTTTTTTTTTTTGAATGAATAAATCTAATTCTTTGATTTGTTTTTACTATTTCCCACAACTGTATTGAAAAATATCGTGTGATACACGGGCGTGTAGGTTATTGCAAACGAGCTGTCGAGCTCTACTTTCCACCCTTGTATCACAATGTACTATTGCATGTCCGCCCCTTGTGCCCCTCCCAGAAAAAAATCCTGGATCCGCCCTTGATAGTCGGGTATGAATCTTAACCCTCCGGCTTCGCAATAGTCGGGTAAGAATCAAAACCGTAAGATTCGCCGTCATTGGGTAAAAGGCGAACTTTAATCATTCGATTATTCAATAATTATGAAAGTCGCTAGTTAATAAAAATCTATTGCTTGGCAAATATTTCAAATCGTAAAAATCACGGTTTTTTTTCCTTTGTATGCTCACAATTATTCAGCTGGACACCAAGTTTCAAAAGGACGTTATTATCTCAATAATAATAGTTATATTTATTAAATTTAGGGTTCTAGTTATACTAAAGGGTTTTTATAAATAAACCAAGTTTTATGAATTATATGTTAATTAGATTTTGAGGACTACTAATAGTTTCTTAGAACTTTATGAAGAGGTTGTTTTGAACTTATTTGTTTTATTTATATAAATAAAAAAATATGAGATTGATAAATTTAAGTATATTTTTCGGTGAACACGGGATTTTATTTCAATTAAAATTTACATACTTACTATAAAATACTTAATTAACACAGTACCTATATATAGAGAGCTACACACGCGTGGTCAGGGGCAGACGTGTTGTTTGTTATTTTATTTTGCTCAAATTTTTTTTTTTTTTTTGGCCATTAATTTGTTGTTTCTTAATCTATCCAGTTGTTTCTTAATCTATCCAGTGAACAGGCCGTAGATGCTTTTTATGACTTTATATATGGAATCATCAGACTACATGTTCCATAGTCACGACAAAAATCAACCTCCTTTCCCGTTTGGTTTAGCGCTTCCCTAAATTAAAACTTTCAAAAATAAAGAACGCGCGTGGATAAGGTGGAAAAAACTGCGTAACTTATCTGATTACGAAAAGTTCTCTATTCAGCGTAAACGTTTCAAACAACTTTGTGAACAGTGTTACAATAAGTATATGCAAACTGTTGAAGAAAGCATACCTATTAATGTCAAGCACTTCTGGACGTACATCTCTAACCGAAAGAAAGGTTCTGGAATCCCAGCTAACATGCAGTACAAAAATAAATCATCTAACTGTCCCGCTGAAATATGTTCACTGTTTTCTTCCTTCTTCAACTCGGTATACGAGTCCTCAACTTTTGACCCTAAAACTTGGACACCCCCAGAAACCCTTGACGTGAATTCTGTATGCATTCCGGATATTTACCTCGAAAAGAGTGTTATTCTTAAGGCACTCACTTCATTAGACTTAACTAAGGGAGCTGGCCCGGATCGCCTACCCCCTTCTTTCTTTAAAAACACTGCACAAGCCATCTGTGTCCCATTACACATAATATTTAATAAATGTCTCAGGGAAGGGATTTTTCCTTGTGAAGGGATTTTTCCATTCACAAAAGTGGTGACAAAGGTAACGTTGAGAATTATCGACCCATATCTATCTTATCCACCTTGTCTAAGCTCTTTGAGGGTCTAGTGCACAGCCACTTATTTCCACAGTTAAATCACCTAATTATACCCGAGCAACATGGCTTCGTTAAATCCAAATCTACTACCACAAACTTAATCATTTTCACTCAATTTTCATTTGAAAACATGGACATATTGACACAGTATGCAGTAAACTGAACCAGTACTCATATGCTCTTTACAAATTGTCTAAAGTTGTCGATCAATCAGCTCTATTATCTGCCTATCATGCCTACGTATCATCAACCTTGAAATACGCGATCATATTCTGGGGCAACGCCACAAATAAAGAATCAGTGTTTAAAGCGCAAAAAAGATGCGTTCGCGCAATTGCTGGTATCTTTGTTCCTGAATCATGCGAACCATATTTTAAAAAGTTTAAAATTCTGACCTTTCCATCAGCTTACATCTACGAAGTTGCGGTATTTGTTAAAATAAATAAAAATCTATTCGGTGAACTAAAATCAAAAAGATATATACTTGAAATATCTAGTATACCACATAAAACTGCTCTTCTGAGCAAAAGTCTTTTCGGAATGGCATCTAAAATTTATAATAGGATACCTGTGGACATTTTAAACACTAAGGAACTGCCACTATTCAAACACAAATTGC
The DNA here is from genome assembly GCA_945859665.1 of Anorthoa munda. Lineage (NCBI taxonomy): Eukaryota > Metazoa > Arthropoda > Insecta > Lepidoptera > Noctuidae > Anorthoa > Anorthoa munda. Next base: position 30,049,028 of record OX243908.1, on the reverse strand, counting down.
GTAATTTTTTAATTGACAAAGCTTACTACACTATCCAAGATTTTCTTAATAATTAGTACCTACTACAATCTGTCACCATGCACCTAATTCTTATTTTCTAAGATTTGCTTTATATGTGATAATGCATGTTGACTTAATTATTGTATGCCTACTAGGCAGGACATAATGGAACTGTAATTTACCTAACATCTGTCTGTATAACCTATGCCCACAATAAAAAGATTTGATTTGATTTGATTTGACATGCGCATGCAGGTTGATGCTGTGTACACTGATTATCAGAAAGCTTTTGACAAGGTGGACCATAAATTGCTTCTAGATAAAATTGCTTTCAATGGCATAAGAGGCAATTTACTCAGATGGTTTGCTTCTTATATATTTAATAGGACTCAAAAGGTTGTTATTAATGGATTCGAGTCTGATTATGTGGTCGTCGAATCAGGTGTGCCTCAAGGATCTGTCTTAGGCCCATTGCTTTTCATCTTTTTTTTTTTTTTTTTTTTTACTATGTATAGGCCTGTGTTTGACCACAATCTCACCGTGGTCAGTGATGATGTGGCCGATGGTGGTAAGCACACAAAGCCTAGAAGGGAACTGGCTCTCAAGTGCTGCTGTCGGAACACACCGGAAGGTGCTTGGCGACAGATTTTCAACTTGAGGGTGGTTGCCAGCCAGGCGGGTACTACAAAGTACCCTACCACCGTGCTATGGTTTCCTCACGATGTTTTCCTTCACCGAAAGCTCAAGCTCATTGTAGGATTCGAACCCGCGACCTTCGTCTCGGTATCCGACGTCACTACCACTGAGCTATCATCGCCTTATCTTCGCCTTCATCTTGTTTATAAACGACATAAAATCCTGTATAGTTAACTCTGAATTTCTAATGTACGCCGATGACATTAAAATCTATAAGGCTTGTGCGAACTCTCGGGACTGTTTGCTACTACAAGAGGATTTAGGCAGGCTTTCACAATACTGTCTGGTCAATAAACTTCATCTTAGTCTTCCAAAATGTCACTTCATTTCTTTTACCAAAAACAAAAATACCATTAACTTCCCTTATACCTTGAACGATATACAATTGAAAAAAACTGAGTGCACACGTGATCTTGGCGTACTAATTGATTGCAAATTACACTTAGACACCCATATCTACAGCATAATTAACAAAGCCTTTCAGATGTATGGTTTCGTCATGCGGTCTTGTAAAGACTTCAAAAAGCCTTCTACTTTTCTCTTCTTATATAAATCACTAGTCCGTTCACAATTGGAATACGCGGTACCCATCTGGTGTCCGTATTATGACAAATATAAGCAAGCAATAGAAAAGGTTCTGAAAAAATTTCTTCGTGCCACGCACTTCAAATGCTTCCGTACTAGGATTCCCTATGCAGATTTGCTAAAGCATTATGAACTATTGAGCTTGGATTCCAGACGTTCATTGATCATGGTTGTGATGCTATACGGTTTAAGCAATAACAAATACAATTGTATTGAGCTGACGAATGGATTATGTTACGTAGTACCAAGAACTGTTTTTCGACGGGAGTTGCGCGCACCTCGAATATTCTACACTGCGCGATGTAGAACGAATGCTGGGGTGCGGGCTCCTATCCGCCGACTATTAGAAACATATAACTCACAATTTACTGATTTTGACATTCAAAATCAAAAAAATCAAAATCAAAATCAAGGTATTTATTTCAATTAAACTTTGGAAGTACTTTTGAATTGTCAAACAAAAAATTAATAAAAAGATGACTCTAGTTGCAAATTCGCAAGCGTCTGTAGGTCTCAATGGAGAAGAATTTGCAAGAAACTCCCCGGACACTCTTTTCCATCAGTTTTAATTACAAGTTTTTGGTTACATCATTCTTGTTGAAAAAATACATATATGTGAGAACGATGTAAAAAGACGTGTATGTAAAAGCGTCTAGAGTAACAAATAATTAAAAAAAAGCACTTTAACAGGCCGAGACAGCTAAGTTATGACCAATCCCTACTGATGGCGCCCGTTCACGAACATGACGCATGGATCGGCACCACTCAGCTCAACCATCATGAAGGGAACCGAATGATCCAACACATGTGCCATCATCAGAGAGAAATTAGAGAGAGCATGACACACTCAACTGCCAGGGCACACAGAAGTCAACGAACGACATATAGGTACAGTGAATGGTAGATTTATCTACAGTCGGAACATAGTACTCACACATGTGCTGTGCAATTATATAATACTAAAAGAAATTGAGTTTATACAATACAAAAATTTGCATACAGTCTTCAGCATGTCCAACAATACTTCGATACTTTTCTGCCCATCACTAATTGTTCTTGCGCCCTAGTGGCTGCGGAGCAGGACCAGCATTTTCGCGCTGTCGCTATCTAAATTTAAAAGAATGGTTTCTCAATTTCTTGCAAGTCGCCCTTAAGATGTAGGCTCTTGTCATTCGCTAAATATCACTATGCAGTGTTTTCTCTGCTAAATATCATTATTTTATTTTATTTTTCTCATTTAACACGCGTTCGTTTTCATACTCCGATGTCACTTCGTGGACAATAGTGTGGGTTATACTTATACGTTTTCTCGACTGTAATGTAAGTACTTTTTCTATATAATGCTGTATTGTATAACTGTTTTTTGTCCCAAATAAATAAAATAAAATAAAAAATAAAATAATTTGTGCAATATTGACTCATAAGGTGTTTTGAAAATATGTGCAACAAGGACGAAATTGGTGTGAACTGTTTTGGTGAAAATAATACGCGAGTTCGACATCGCGCCTTCCGAGAACGCCGAGTTCGCAGAACCAATAAAAATGCCTAATAATTGCGGCGCTTGTGGTTCGCTTATAATGGATTGCTACATGGAATGTATTAATGATAAATGCATGAAAAGGTATGATATAGCCTGTCTAGAAATAAACATAGATACGTTTAAGGCTTACACCCAGACATATAAAAAGAAATGGTTATGTCCGGAGTGTATCTGTGCTAAGCCAAAAAGAGGCAACAGTGAAACCCCGGTCCGCATTAACATCCCTAACTTTAATGCCACCAATCCTGTAAACAATGTAAGCAGCCAGCGTGGAAGTCAAACTCAGTATTCGCCCATAACTATGGATTCTGATTCCCTACTACTGGAAGAGTTGAGAGAATTTAAAGCTGACATGATTGCTCGCATGGATAGCCAGGCAATTGAGATATCGCTTCTTCTAAATCAATTTTCTCAAACAAAAACCGAGAAGAAACAGAGTTGGGCAACATAATTAAAATGGTGAGAGTGCTCGAAGAAAAAGTAGAAGCTAAGCTAGCTCAGAACAACCAAACTCGCGAAATAGCAGCTGATATTGCCCGAAATCCTTCTTCTAAATCGTCTTTTGCCAAAGTCAAGGTCAAAATTATAATTCCAACGTTTCCAAGAAAACGCTTGATACCTACATCAAAACGCAAAATGTAAACAAAAGTGGGGCCACGAAGTCTAACGAAATTTTACCGGAAAAAACTTTGTGTAGTGCTAGTTCACTGGCGACTAGTGGACACCCTAATGATGAAGCGGAGAAGATCGAAGCAGGATGGACGACTGTTCGAAATAAAAAAAATAACAGGCAACTCAAAGAGGTCAGAAGGGGAACAAATACGGAGTTGAAAGCAATTCAAGTTACTGATCGTAAAAAATATCTACATGTGTGGCGACTGCATCCGGATACCACTCTTGAAGCCATAGCCGAACACGTGAAAAATGTATGTGGCTCAGATGATCGAATTAAAATTGATAAAATCAAACACAAAATCTAAAAAGATTATTCGTCGTTTGTTATTGGACTACCGCAAAAGTGCTTCGTTGAGTTGAACCAGGCTGAAATATGGCCAATGAATGCGGAATTGAGTGAGTGGATTTGGTTTCGGAACTCAATCAGAACGAAACCAAACATATTATAGCCACAACATCGATATATTCTATCAAAATGTACGAGGTCTACGAACTAAACTGGATGAATTCCGAACCAATATTGAGTCATTTAATTTTGATTTATACGCATTAACGGAATCTGGTTGCAATAATTCCATAGAAGATTCCGAAATAATCCCACCGGGATATCAAATAATACGTTGCGATCGAGCAGATGGTCGGAAGCAGGGAGGAGCGTTTCTAGTGGCCACACACCGATATGAGCTGCGACAAATACAAATCGCGGACGCGTCAATAGACACCTGCGTTTTTGAAATGGTCAGTGCAACGGTTTTTTTTTTTTTTTTTTTTTTTTTTTTTTTTTTTTTTTTTTTTTAACGGTTTATTTTAAAAATAAATTTTTGTTTTTATGTTGTGTGGTTTACATACCACCAAGTAGTTCTTGGGCGCACGGTTGGCGCAGTGGTTGAGCGATTGACTGCTGCGCTGCGTGTCGCGGGTTCGATTCCCGCACGAAACAAATATTTGTATGACCTACAGATAATTGTTCCGGCTCTGGGTGTTTGTGTATGTGAGTTTATATGTTTGTAAACGCACCCACGATACAGGAAGAAATTCCTAGTGTGGGGCAATGTCTTAAAAAAATAAATAAAAATAAGTAAGAATACCTACTTGACGTTATTTAGATTAATAGAAAAATTATGCGATAGATATAGAGAAATAATTGTTATTGGTGATTTTAATTTGTATTCGTGTTCTGTAAATGTTAAAAATTATTATGAATGTTTTGTGTCCTATTGCGAGTTCACTCAGAGCAACACAGTACCCAACCATCTGGGTCGTCGGTTGGATTTGGTTCTGAGCACAGGTTTTGACAGGGAGGTGTCGGTGGTGGCGGCCGAAGACGCGCTCGTGCCCGTCGACGCGCACCACCCGCCGCTCGCGCTCAGCGTGTCATGTGCACGCGCGCCCCCCGCACCCGCCGCGTCCGCCCCGCCCGTGCCTTCTGCCGGCGGCAGTCGCACGTAGTGTTAGGCCGCAATGGAACTTTTATCGGGCCGACTACGAGATGTTATATTCTATGCTAACTTTAACTGATTGGAGTATGATTTACGACACGCATGATTTGGAGGATAATTTGAATATTTTTTATGATAGACTGTGTGATATTTTAGATAGATGTGTAACCCGCAAAAAGGTTAAACATGAAAATTCTCGATACGTTTATCCCGAATGGTACACCGCAGATATTTTAGAGATATAAAGAATAAAGCTAGACGTCATAAAACTTAATAGAAATCAATAGAAATGGCACACAAAGAACACAAGTTTAAAATACAAAGTCAATTATCAAAAGATCCAAAATCATTCTGGCAGTATATTAGGTCCAAAAGAAGTAGGTTAAACAGGCAAATTATCATAAAAGGATGGTCAACATCTTTCGGATGAGGAGTGTGCTCGACAATTTGCGTTTTTTTTTGAGTCGGTGTACAATAAGGAGCGCGGCGGCGGCGGTGGAAGCGAACAGTGCGCGAGTGCACATTGAGACCCTCAGTCTTCAAGACGTAAGAGAAGCGCTCATATACCTCAAACCAAAGCGCTCATCTGGCCCCGATGGCATACCAGCTTTTCAGTTTCGAGACTGTGGCAGGGTGCTTGCTGAACCCCTGCATCATATCTTTAATACTTGTTTAAAACAAGCAACGTTTCCGCCTAGGTGGAAAATCACACGAGTGATTCCGGTTCCTAAGGGTAAGTCAGGTTCAGATGTCAGTGGCTACAGACCGGTGGCAGTGTTGTCGACACCTGCAAAGGTGTTTGAGTCTGCCGTCCAGCGATGCGTGCAGGCTCAAGTGTGCGCACAGCTTTCGGACGCGCAGCACGGGTTCCGACCGGAGCGCAGCACGGCCACTAACCTGCTTAACTTCATGGCGCGGGTGGTGCGGGCAGTTGATGCTGGTGTGCAGGTAGACGCAGCTTATTTTGATTTCAGGAAAGCGTTTGATACCGTCGATAATGATGTACTGTTAATGAAGCTGGCAAAAATTGGCTGTACATCGCATCTTTTGCGGTTCTTCGCCAGCTACTTGGAAGACCGACAGCAGTATGTTGATTACAACGGGTTTGAATCCGAGCCATACTACACCAGATCCGGCGTGAGCCAGGGCAGCAATTTGGGTCCTCTCGAATTTATTTTAACGATAAATGACTTACGAGACGTAGTCAAACATAGTTTATGTTTATTGTTTGCAGATGACCTTAAATTGCTGCTCGATGTTAAAAGTTTGTCGGACTGGGAGCGATTGCAGGAAGACATAGATAGAGTGGTAGAGTGGAGCCATAAAAATAAGCTCTATTTCAACACAGCGAAATGCTCAGTGATGTCATTTACGCGCGCAAAGTCTGCCTTAGACTACGAATACAAAGTAGAGGAAGCGTCATTGCAGCAAGTGTCTCAGGTGCGAGATCTAGGAGTACTGCTTACCCCGGATCTTTCTTTCCGGGATCATATAGTTAAGATTTGCAAGAAAGCGTACAGAAACCTGGGTTTCGTGCTGAGACAGTCGCAAGGTTCCACGCTCAGGGTGCTGTATGACGCGTTGCTACGGATTCACTTGGAGCACAGTGCGGTGATTCGGGCTCCTTATGAAGCGAAATATAATGTCATGCTGGAGCGAGTACAAAATAAATTTACAAGACACTTGTATTTCAAACTTTATGGAGTTTACCCATTTTACCCGCTAATGTATCCTACACTGTTTGTACTGGGAATGGTGGGGTACAACGAACTCAGAGTGCGCCGGGAATTTACACTCGCGGCGTATGCACTAGAAAGCTCCTGCGTGGAGTAGCACATAACCCGGATGTGCTGCGTCACCTGAAGCTGTGCGTGCCAGATCGGTACGTGTGGAGGCGGCCACCACTGCTGGCCGTGCCTGCTGCTAGAACCAATCTATTGGCAAAAACACTTCTCACCCGCACAATCTGTGTGCTCAACGAATTACATGAGAGGCTGGACCTATTTTCGTGCAATTGGAGTGAATTCGCAAGAGTTTTGTTGAATTTTGTTAGTTATAATTAAAATTTAGATAAGTAAAGTTTTATTTTATATTAGTTTAGAAGATTTTAATAGTGTTAGAAGTTTAGGTTTATATAATTATTATACATTTAAGTCAAGTAAGTAAAGTCTGATTTTAGATTAAGTTTTTAACCACTCTATTGTATTGGGTTCAACCTGTAAGATAGTGTGTGTAAGTTAAATAAATAAATATACAGTTAAGTAAATAAAAATAAAATAAACTAAAGAAAAAAATGTAAATACAAGTATATTTTTCTGTTAATACAAATATTTACTCACGGAAAATTACAGGCCTGTACAAGAGAAAATATGCATATATTTTCTGTACATATCTGTAATTTACCGTGGGAACGGATTTGTTGCAACTGGGGGGTGAGCATAAGCTCTATGGTTATTTCGAGTGCATGTAAGGGACAGATGTATATGACTTATGACTTGTATACATCTGTCACTTACGCGATCTCAAATTACCTTACTCTAAGGCAGCGTTTCCCATTTGGTGGGTCGCGACCCGGTACCGGGCCATCAAAATAAAATACCGGGTCGCAACATTCACGCCTTATTTTAAAAATACTGTTTACTATCAGTCAGTATTCGTAAGTATTCGTCATTTAGTAGTTTAAGTGAAAATCAAAACAGATCAAGCAAGATCGCATCCGCCAAATCGGAGCTTCTGAAGGAGATCGAGAGGTTCTAAGAGCAGTTGTACACGTCAACCAGTAAACCGGTTGCGAATATATCCATTATATCCATTTGGAAGCTGTTTGATTCCGTCATACTCGAAGGGAAAACGCCACAGGAAGGGTGCAGGGGTTTACTCTTCTTTAAGAAGAGCGACAATGCCCAGCTGAAGAATTATAGGCCATCTCTCTTCTTAGCCATGCTGGAACCACATGTCGTTCACGTCCATATTGTTCAATTCAAGCCAAAAGAAATTGTTTATCATTGATCTGTAGCGCTCGCTCGATCTATGCAACAGAGTCATAAAAAATTGGACCTCTCGGATTCGTGCCACCATACGAAGCCGCGGCGGACATTTGAACGATGTCATATTCCATCCATAATGGCATAAATGGGCCTTTTAAATAAAAAATAAATTTCGTTAATATCTCACACACATCTTGTTTTATTCAATTTTAACATCGACCCGTCCTTGTTGAAAGACCCTTTATATCCGCTGCGGCACGTTATACAGAAGACCGAAGAGTATAATCTGCCTTTTTGTTTAGCGTTTGTGGAAAACGAGTAAGCCTTCGATTCGATCGAGACTTGGGCTGTATAACTGGCTGGTTCGTGACTGGAGAGGGCTAGGCATCAACGTCAATGGCGAGTACATCACACAACTTCGGTTTGCCGACGATATTGTGGTCATAGCTGAGACCATGGAGGACCTCAGTACAAAGCTCGATGACCTCAGAAAGAGTGAGTCTTAAAATGAACATGGACAAAACCAATATGATGTTGACTGCCCATGCTGCACCCACTCCTATCAAAGTCGGAGACTCTACACTCGAAGTTGTGGACGATTATGTCTACCTGGGAAAAACGGTCCAGTTATGTAGGTCCAACTTCGAGAAAGAGGTCAACCGTCGAACCCGACTCGGCTGGGCAACGTCCGGGAAGTTGCACGGTATCTTCTCGTCCGACTTACCACAGTGTCTCAAGACGAAAGTCTATGACCAGTGTGTGTTGCCAGCAATTACTTACGGGAAAGAGACGTGATTGCTTAAAATGGGCCTCATCAAAAGGCTTAAAATCACCCAAAGGGCAATGGAGAGAGCTAAGCTTGGAGTTTCCTTGCTTGATCGTATCAGAAATGAAGACATCCGCAAGAGAACCAAGGTTACCGACATATCCCGAAGAATTGCCAAACTTAAGTGGCAGTGGGCAGGGCACCTGTCATTGCTCGCAGAACGGATGGCCACTGGGGCCGACAAGTTCTGGAGTGACGACCGCGAACCGGAAGATGTTGCGTTGGAAGGCCTCCCAGTAGGTGGAGCGACAACCTGGTCGGGGCTGCAGGAGTCCGGTGGACGCGAGGCGCACAGGACCGATCAGTGTGGCAACCGGTTGGGGGAGGCCTACCGCCTATGTCCTGTCCAGCAGTGGACGTCTTTTTGGCTGAAATGATGATGATGATAAAAAGCTGGGTTTCAACACTAGTCTACCTTAAAAGTAAATATAGAAACCGACTTGAAGTGGAACCGGATAAAACTTCAATAATTTTTTGCGAACTTGGATAATTTTGTAAAAAAATAAGCAGCAGCTCCATACTTCGCATTAAATTGGCGATACCGAAATAATATTATTAAAACATGTACCTATATTATTTTACCTAATGTAACCAGCTTGGGTTTAAAATTATTAAGTGGGTCACGAAGGGGCAGTGTGAAAATTACCGGGCCATGGCATAAAAATGTTTGGGAAACACTCCTCTAAGGGCTTATGGTCACCCCCTTGATTGGTAGAATATGACAAGAGATATGTTTTTGTTTTATTTAAAGTAAATAAACTTTGAAAAGATTTTGTTGTGTTAAAAAAAATGAAAACTGTAGGACTGATATAGTTTCTTTGAATTTTAAGAAGATTCTGTTTTTTTTCCTACTAAGTCTTTTAGTTTAAAATTGTATGAAAATAAAAAAAGTTGATTTATAACCATTACAACTGAATCCTGCGCAAACCTGTGCAAGCGAGCATAGCTGAGCGAGTATTATCTTTGATAGCTGTTGTCGCTGCGACTAACTAGTGGTGATAGCAATTCCGCCGGCAGTGTGAACAGCCAGCGATCAACTATTAATATATTACGTGTCTATTGGTTTAATGATGCAGAACAGTGGTACTAACATTAAGTAAAACCGGAATGTGGTTTGAAGAGCCATCTAGGCACGATTCTACCTTGAAATATAACCTAGAGAGTCCGACTGTTACAAAAAAGTCTATCAGGTCTGGTAGTCTATTTGGATCACTTGGCCAATGTGTCGATTCGGCTGTAGACATGATGCGTAGAGAGTGTTTGTACACACATTTTTAAGCTCTCTTCCTCTTGTGGTAACCAGTCATGATCCCCGAAATGTGTGCTTAGCGTTCTAGTCACCTCCAGCTATAAATCTTTGCCCGAGCGTGAAAATATAATGTGAGAATTGGTGTTCTTTGATTTTGTGCTTTGGTGGACAGTAAATTGATGAGATGTTGAATTTTCCATTTTTGTCTTCCACGCATAACATTGGTCGCTTGAATATGCTCTGTTTGATAGCTGGCAAGCTGGTGGTGTTTCACTGAAGTCTTAATAATAACAGCAGTACCTCCGTGGGCAGTGCCGTCAGGGTGGTCAGTTGTATAAATGTAATATCCAGGTATCGTAATTGCGCTTCTACTGGTAAAGTGGGTTTCTGATATTAACAGTATGTTGATGTTGTGGCACTTAAGGAGTAAATCCACTTCGCTTTTGTTAGGCGCAAGGCCGTTAATGTTCCATGTCCCTATACATAGATTAGTCATTTTAAGAGCTTTTCTATGAGCCTTGTCATAAGCCCCATAAGAGTACTTATTTGTTGTACTAGCATGTCAATCTTTTCTGAATTTTTGGTAAGTAGTTCTTGGACTACTTGAGTTGGTTCCACGCCTGGTTGACGGGTTTCATTCTGTAGAACTTCCTTATAAGTCCTATTGTTGACTGTTACGTTTTTTATCACCTGTAACTCGTTTGTTTTTTTGTTCGTTGAGTAGAAGTCCTTTATTGTTTTCTGGCAATTTTTTCTAGCGCTTGTTTTGTCGGTGCGTCACGCCTGATGGTCTGTTTTCGAGCTCAGATTTCTCTGTATACCTCGCATCCCTTATAATTGGCAGGATGGCTTCCCAGACAGTGCACATTTTGCTGGAGTATTACGGTCTACTTTTGGGCAGTCGGCTGTTTTGTGGCTTTCAGCACATTTAACGCATCTAAATGGCCTCATGCAGTTATTCTTGGAATGGACATATTGCTGGCATCTTTGGCACTGGATGACAATCTTGGATTTCCGGGGGTCCTCTATTTTTACTTGCTGATAATATATATGCTTTATATCTTTGACTGCTTTGTTATTGGGTCCAGGTTCAATATTAATAAAGAAGGTGGACGTAGGTTTCCTTTCGGCCCCATGGGCATTAGTTATTTCACCTCTTATTCTATTTCCATTAGCTTCTATTTCCTCAATTATTGCGCTGTGAGGGGTCGTATAATGCAAGGTTTTTACAACAACCCTATAGCTTTTGGTGTTTTTTGGGGTAAAGATGTGGGCAATAAGGCCTTTTGCTCTTACCACACCTATTACTTTATTGTATTCTTCTGGGCAACTAACGTGAATGCGTAGATTTTTGTTTACAATTTTGAGCTGAAAGTGGTTTTTGTCCGTTACAGTAGGAGCGTTGCGAGTTCATTGACGTCTTCAATCCCATAGAGAACTATTTGCGGTGGTTTTGACTGTTTTGGTTTCGTCACAAAAGTAAACACTTCTTCTGAATCGAGGGGTAGATCACGAAACCTATTTGCAGTTGGGGTGATTACACTAGGAGGGGAATCTGTAATCCGCTTGCGCTTTGGCGCTGGCAGTCGCTGCCAGGCAGGTGGCGCTGGCGTGGGATCATGGGTGGCTGACATTACACTCGTGTCGCTTTGTTGGGATTCAGTGGCAGATTTTAGCTGTTATTCACTTTCAGGCCATATTGGTCGTTTCAGACTGAGATGACGATTTGGGCCTGTTGAACAGGCCAGGATGGAATATTTGTTGGGTAAGAGTTTTATTGGATGCGTTCGAATTCATGCTGACAGGCAATGTATTTTAATATGGCAACACTTCTTTTCCAAGTGTCAGATGACATTTTGACATGAAGAATAAAAATTAAAAATATTGAAGGGGGGTGGAAAAAAAAACTTTGAAACTAGACTGTCACTATAGTGTTTCAATCACAGTTTTTACTCATATCACTAATTGTTTTAAGCTGCAAACAATAGTTCACAGTTAACAGTTCACTTTCACAATGTTTTTATGGACAAACACACGGTCTAACACACTAAAGTCACTTTTTCTCCAACGGCGCACCGCGTGTTGACAGTTTTTAACCGACTTACCAAAAAAGGAGGAGGTTCTATGTTCGACATTATATATGTTCTTTTTTTTTATGTTTGTTCACCGATATCTCCGTCAATTGTGGACCGATCTTGAAAATTCTTTTTTTGTTTGAAAGGGTATATTCCGAAATTGGTCCCATTTTCATTTGGTGAAGATCTGATGAAGAACTTCGGAGATATACAACAGAACTCTTCAATAAATAACGGCAAATCTCTCGGGATTGCTGCAATCGCATGTCTGTTTATTGTTTATACCATTTTATAACATAACATCACGCCAGTACGCTCAAAGGGATATGCAGATCTCTCATTTCACCGGTTATATTCAAGTTTCATCTTATTCGGGGAATCTATTCTGTCGTTATAGTTACCTACCTAATAGGGAAGTAGTTAAGTAAGTAGCTATACTTACTTAACTACTTCCCTATTAGGTAGGTACAACTAAAAAGTGAAAAATAAAAAACATTTTTACAAAAAAATACTACCGACTTCCAAATAAGAAAACTAGAAAGTGAAAAATAAATTTATTTTTGGAAGTCGGTGTCCATAACTTAAAAAATTGGTACCTATCAAAGACACCGACTTCCAAAAATAAATTTATTTCAATTCGAAATTGTACAACAAGTTCACTGACTGGGACTCTTTTAAAGAAGAAATAAAGGACAAATTAGATCTAAGAAAATGCGCTTAAGAACTAAAGAGGACATTGAATCAGCAACTCAACACTTGACAAACACAATCAAGATCAACTCCGGACATCTTGAAGTCACGTTCTCACCCTACGATTCCCAAGCAAATAAGAATGAAGATCAAGGAAAAGCGACGATTGCGACGAGTCTGGCATACGTCTAGGGCTCGAGAGGACAAGACTGCTCTGAACAAGGCGATTGTAGACCTTAAGAACGCTATTGCCGATGTTGAGAATTCAACAATAAAAGCTCAATTGGAGTCTCTGATAGCCACAAAAGCTACTGATTATTCTCTTTGGAAGGCTACCAGTGGCATGAATCGACCCCAATGTGCAAAAGCACCAATTAAATTGGATGATGGACTATGGGCAAGAACTAGCAAGCAGAAAGCAGATGCTTTCGCTACCCACTTAGAGAAAGTCTTCACACCAAACCAGGCGGTTTTGACGACTCTCATATTGAAGCCAAATTAAATCAACCCTACCAACTTGATCTACCTATCCGACCTATAACACCCAAGGAAGTACTTCGGCAGGTAATTAAACTTATTGGCAAAAAAGCTGCAGGCTTTGATCTTATCACTAAGGAAGTGCTAATCCAACTACCGAAGAAAGGTATTGTATTCCTAACGGCACTCTACAATAGTATACTACGAACCAAATACTTTCCAGAATTATGGAAAGTTTCTCAAATAGTGATGATCATAAACAAGGCAAACAGCATAGCATAGAGCATGTGGTATCGTCATATAGACCCATCAGTTTGCTCCCCGTAACATCTAAGCTATTCGAAAAGCTTTTGTTAAATATAATGATGCCACAATTACTTCAAAGGTCTGTCATACCTGACCACCAATTTGGTTTTCGGCAGAAAGTCCACAGGATCTATGACAAAATTAGGATGTCTCTGGAAGATAAGGAACACTGCTCGGCTGCATTTTTAGATATCCAACAAGCCTTTAGGGTATAGGGTTTGGCACCGCGGGTTACTTTATAAGATCAAAGCGTCCTTACCCCACATCTACTACGAACTGCTGGCATCTTATCTCTCTGACAGAATTTTTCATGTCAAGGAAGGAGAGGCCACCTCGGATTTCCACAAGATAACCGCAGGAGTGCCCCAGGGCTCGGTACTGGGACCAGTGTTGTACACCATATTCACAGCAGATCTGCCACATACTCCGGACATTAGGTACGTCAGCAACATATGCAGATGATACAGCAGTTCTGGCTAGCCACAAAGACCCCGAAATTGCTTCTCAAAAACTTCAGGGCAGTCTAGATGACATTGACAAATGGCTAAAGACGTGGCGCATAAAATCAAGTGCTTCAAAATCAACCCAGATCACTTTCAGCTTAAGACAAGAAATATGCCCACCTGTAAAACTAGGCGAGCATGTACTACCACATAATGAGTCGGTGAAGTACTTGGGCATGCATCTAGACCGCAGGCTTACATGGCGGAAAAATATACAAGCCAAGAGATACCAACTGAACATAAAGTACAGGAACCTATACTGGCTCCTTGGAAGACATTCTGTCCTGTCAATGGAAAACAAGTTATTGGTATACAACACAATTTTAAAAGCCAATTTGGAGTTACGGTATCCAACTATGGCGTACTGCTTGTGTCTCCAACATCAATATACTCCAGAGGTTCCAAAATGTTATCCTTAAAAACATCACAAACGCACCGTGGTTTATAAGAAACTGCGAGGTTCATGAATACCTTAACGTAAACACAGTGCACCAAGAGGCGAACATCTGGGCAGAACGTTACAGAACACGCTTGGAGAATCATCCAAATCCCTTGGCGAAGGCTCTTACAAAGCCGGATCACAAAAGGCGGCTGAAAAGGTTGGCTATAATGGACCTCGCAAAGTAGAACATTGGAACGTATAATGTCATGAATATAAAGAGGGAAATCTCGTGTCATGCTCTGCCGCAGAGCCACCATGTTAGAAACCGGTAAATTATATCTTAGAATTATGTACGCTAAACGTACATAATGCACGTACACCGTTATCGCTGTACGTGCTTTAGGTAATGATAAAATAGACATTGATTGTGGCTCTGCTGCAGAGCATACTCTCTAGCAGAGCCACCCAGAATATGTACTCAGGAAAGATAAATGCGACTGTTTTTGGATGAAGACTGTTGTACGAATAGTGTTTATTGCGTACGTGTTAAAAAATATAATTATAAGACAGTGGTTCTATTTATTTTAACTTTGCTAAAAAATCATAGAAAGCGCCTGATTATTTTGTGACAGCAAAATGTTTTGTTTTATTTGTGATTGCACAACTATAAATATTAGGGATATTATTAATTGGTGTGCATCAGAATGGCGGGTGAATGACTACAAATGGTCATGCTATATGCGTAAGAGCAATGTACGAGCAATGTACCAAACGTACGTAAAATTTGAATTTCTTCGCACTATTATAAAACCACAGTTTTTAGAAAAAGTATTTGAACCGCCAACAACCTGATATCAGAATGGCGGGTGTATTAAAAATCTGAACAAATTACCTACTATCTGACTGTGAAATGCCTATCGTAGCAATGTACGAGCACTGTACGTTATCATATTAAAAGCATAACCAGATGCTTTTATCTGTTAAAGAGTAATTATAAAAATAAAAATTATCTACATTAAGAGCCTGTCCAATTTTATTAGCAACTAGTTGCGCCTACGTAATACGTTGCTACGTCTAAATTACTATCCGTCCAGCCTGTCATTTTACATTTTGACTGCTCAAAACTAATCATTTAGTGATGAAATAATGTGGTAACCGATTCTATTGCTTACAACAATTGAATTTAACCATGAAAAAAATGTAATCGATAAAACACAGTTATTTTATTTTTGTTTTTACCCGACTGCCGAAGGAGGGTAATGTGTTTATCTCAGTCTATGTATGTTTGATGTTCCTAGTGGCGTTTTAGAGACCAAACGCGTTGGCCGATTTTGATGATTCTTACGTCAATCGATTCGTCTTAACCTTGGGAGTGTCACTGGCTACATTAAAATGGGAAAATAGAAAATGGCGGCTTTTGGACGCCATATTGTGGCGTCCCAATTTTATTTTATTCCAAGGCCTTCGTGTATCAAAATAAGTGTTGCGGACTCTGGCTTGGCAACCAACAGGGATATTAATTTTGATAACACAAATATTTAGTCGCTAATTATTCGAAATTAGTCGCCAAATATCAGAATTAGTCAGTCACTGGTTCAAAAGTTAGAAGGGTTTATAGGTGGCCAATCTGGAGAGACTCTCCCCAGCTTGACCAAATTTATATCTCAAAAACTAGGGCACCTAGCGAAGATCTGTTTTCTCCCAGATTTTGTCGATAAATATCAGAATTAGTCAATCATTCAAAAGATAGAAAGGTTTATAGGTGGCCGATCTGGAGAGACTCCCCGGCTTGGCCACATTTAAAACTCAAAAAACAAGCCACCTAATTAAGATCTATTTTATTTTGTTCAATTCGAATCATCGGACTGATTACAACCAAAAAAAAATGGTTTCTTTTCAACGATAAATAAAGTGCCTTTTCGGACATTTTTAACTGCAATTCCTTGGAAATTGTCGTAAAAATTTGATCGACCGATGAAGGTAAATCATGTACTTTTTTGAAATTGTCGCTATACTTAATGAAAGCTTCTTTTTGTTCTTTTAATGGAACTAGACTTATGTTTTCCTCCTGTCTTCTTCATTTTGAATCTTAATTAGTTCAGTGCACTTATAATAAAACGCACCCACGATACAGGAATAAATTCCTAGTAAGAAATAAATATCACAATGAAAGTAATGACTGATCTTTAATTGATTATAAGTACATTCATTTTTGAAGAAAAGTTAAATATTAACTTAAAATAAATTGACATTATGCAACTTCATTTGGATTCATCTTAGAACTACGTTATTAATAAATATATGTCGGGTTTAGTCAATAGTACGGACGTCAAAACAAATCACAAGCACGCCCCTGGCGCCAATCAAGAGCAACTACGCATTGGCACGCTTTTTATAAGCGCTTGCGTGGTGGGGAATAAAGGGCTTATTACACTACACGGTATTCAGGGCCCTAAACCCTAATTTAGGGTAGTGTAATAACTTTTAGGGAATTAGGGTTCTCATAATATCGACCTTATTGACTCGGAATAATTTAGGGACCCGGTATTCAGGGCCCTGAATACCGTGTAGTGTAATAAGGCCTTAAGGCAGTTGAGTACTGACAGCCTTAGAGCTAACACGTCGTAGAATCAGTGTCGATCCGTAATATTAGTAAGCAAGATTGTAACTGTGACTTGTGTCACAGTTACAATCTTACTTCATTTAAATAAACTCAATGTATCGAATAACTTGTGTGATTTAATTTTCATGATTGTACCCACTGACCTGCCCACACACAATGTCTTAACCTAAGGTTTGTGAAGTTTCTTGTCCATTCTTCTCCATAACAAGCTACATTTCCGAATGGACGGTAGAATCAATTATTGTTACTTTTAAATTATAATTTTTGTTGACGTTCAAAAGTGCCGCTTAATGGCTTAATTGAATAAAGAAATTTTGATTTTGATTAAGGCAATACATCCTGATTTTTCGATACTTTGCATCTATTGGCCAGCCTTGATGCGACATATACATATCATAAAAAAAAACATAAAAAATATTCAAAAATAATAACAAATATCTTGCTGTGCAGTTGGAGGATACACATTCGCGAGCTGGCTGACCAGAACCAGATGTATCTTCCGACTAATCAGCATGATTTTCTTCTTGTTTACGTCTTTTTAGTTAGCTTCTTAACAGTCGGGTTTTTGATTTTTTTAATTTACTTTTTTTATTTATAACTTTTTAGTTAGTTAACTTTTTTTTTTCGAATTAGGTACATTTAAACATATAAGTGTTATATATTATTTATACCCCACACGAAGGGCTTGGGCGAAAAAATAAATTGGGACTCAACAATATGGCGCCATAAATCTGCCATTTTTCTATTTTCCAATTTTAATGTAGCCAGTGACACTCACGAGGTTGAGACGAATCCATTAACGTAAGAATCATCAAAATCGGCCAACGCGTTTGGTCTCTAGAACGCCACTAGGTTTAAACATACATACATACATAGACTGATAAACAGATTACCCTCCATCGGCAGTGCGGTAAAAATTAAAATAAAAGCAAAAATAAAATAACTGTGTTTAATCGATTAAAATTTTTTCATTGTTAAATTCATTTGTTTTAAGATATCGAATCGGTTACCACATTAGTTCATCACTAAATGATTAGTTTTTGAGCTGTCAAAGTGTAAAATTACAGCTTGGACTGCGAGTAATTTAGATATAGCAAAGTATTACGTAGGCACAACTAGTTGCTAATAAAACTGAACAGGCTCTAAATGTGGAGAAATTTTATTTTTATAATTACTCTTTAACCGTTGATAGCATCTGGTTATGCTTTTAATATGATAACGTACATTGCTATGGTAGGCATTTCACAGTCAGATAGTAGCTAATTTGTTCAGATTTTTAATACACCTGCCATTCAGGTTGGCGGCTCAAATACCTTTTCTAAAAACAGATTTCAAAAAAAAAAAATTGTGTACATTCGGTACATTGCTCTCACGCATATAGCATGACCATTTGTCATACACCCGCCATTCTGATGCACACCAATTAATAATATAATTGTGCGCCTAACCACAAATCATACAATACATTTTGCTGTCACAAAATAATCAGGCGCTTTCTATGATTTTTTAGCAAAGTTGAAATAAATAGAACCACTGTCTTATAATGATATTTTTTAACACGTACGCAATAAACACTATTCGTACAACAGTCTTCATCCAAAAACAGTCGCATTTATCTTTCCTGAGTACATATTCTGGGTGGCTCTGCTAGAGAGTATGCTCTGCAGCAGAGCCACAATCAATGTCTATTTTATCATTACCTAAAGCACGTACAGCGATAACGGTGTACGTACATTATGTACGTTTAGCGTACATCATTCTAAGATATAATTTACCGGTTTCTAACATGGTGGCTCTGCGGCAGAGCATGACACGAAATCTCGCTGGAGAAACCACTCTGCACCACAATATTGCAACAATTCTGCTCAGTCCTAGGACTGATTGCAGAAGGAAAGGAAAAAAAAAAAGAACGTCTCTTTTATTGGACACGGGACTGTCTCTTTTATCTTTAGTTTAATTTCTTCAGTGAGAAAATAGTCGAAAGATAATCGCTTCCTCGTCGGCGGTAGGACAAGCGCCATAACCTGTGATATTTGATGTCTAAAGGTGGGTATTGGATGGTAGTTATCCACTATCTTCGCAAACCTCTTGCGCTCCTGCCATAACTTTACTCCGTGTTTTGCTCAAATAGGGCTCGAGATTCAAAACCTGAGAAGCAGCGGTGGGTCGTCGGTAAGTACATATTGAAACACAGTAATTTGGCAGTTGTATATATTTAACTATTACAGAATATTTCTTTACAATAATTTCTTTGTACAATATGGAGATAAAAATCTTCTTGTGTTCAATAAAAATAAAATGCAACACAAGACTAAAGTTGTCAAAAATGTGACAAAATATAAATCTTTACAAAAAAAGAGGCCGTTTAGGGTCAAAGCACACTGAGGCAGATTTGCAGCGAAGCGACGCGTCCGCGAAATGAACTTAGCATTTTGATCGCTAGTTCTAACAACGTAATGCATCATGCGTTATGCGGTGTAGAAATAGGGGTCAATATGTGCTATATACTTTTTGCGGACGCGTCGCTTCGCTGTAACTCTGTCTCAGTGTGCTTTGACTCCTAAGAGGCAAAAATATAATATATGGTCACACTATACAGATAATTACAATAGTATACAATTTAATACAATGTCGATAGATATTTTACTCATTCATAATTTAAAACAACAGTAAAACGAGGCTCAATATAGAAACTGGTGATTGCTTTAATGGGACGAACAATTTGCATTTTATTCCTTTGAACAGCAAAATAACAATAGGGAAAATTAAGTACGTATAAGATATAGTACAGTAACTTTGAATTTCATAACGTAATTTAAACTGATTTTATATACTAGGGCGAAGCGAAAATTTGGAAAATACTGCCAAGGAGATCAAGTACCACCTTAAAACTGAAAATTACTGTTAATTATATTTAGAGACTGCCAATCCTTACAAATATGGGACGTTAAAATGGCAGTGATGTTTTACAACGATCCAGAAATAGCCCGTAAGTATAACAATATGATTTTTGTGTCGGCGCGGCAGGACGAGCCACGCCGAGAGAAACGCTTCAACCATAAGTTGAATGTTCTAGAGAAGTTATCGAAACCTACGCGGTGTGATACGTCACAAGAGGCAATAGTCTAGTACCTCTGGTCTTCATCGGACATAATTCTGGTTTCAACAACACTCTGTTTTGTTGGAAGTTAATTCCAATAACTTCTTTAGCTTGGCAAATTCGTACGTGACACTAGCATTGTACGCGCGGGTGGCGACTTACTGACGTTACTTACCCGCAAATGTGACGGCACGATGACGCGACGACGCTCCGTCAGCTGACCCGTCCCGCGCGCACGCCGCACGTGCCACCTTACGTCGCTGCCTTACGTTTCCCGCGTCCGTGGACCTTAGGAGTGTCACATACGAATTTTTTCAAACTATAGATTAACCCTCTTACTAATAAACGTGGAATAAAGTTATACCAGGAATAACAAAGGTATAACCATACATTTTAATAGGTTTATACTTGGTATAACTTTCTACCGCGTTTATTAGTATAAGGGTTAGAGTAGCCTGGCGGTAACTCTTACTCAAGTTCTAAAATTTTCATCATTTGTATTTACACAATACATTATATTCCGTCCAACGCGTGGTCTGCCAGACGGACTAGTGATTGCAGCAACGTATGATTTCGATTACCGATTCGATTATTGACTCTTTTAATTGGTATGAAGAATCGATTATAATTTGTTGCTTTCGATTAAAACAGGTTGCGGTTTGTGTCTGTGTATTTTATTAAACACAAAATAATACAGCCGCTTTGTTAACTTTAAAATAAATTTTGCAGGTTTTATAGCAAAAATTTGCGAAAAATAAAGCGGACAATTTATATTATTTTGTATTTCATAAAAATAAACACAGACGCAGAAGCCACCAAATGTTTTAATCGACAGCACAAAATTATAATCGATAATACATACCAATATATTAAGTCTCAATAACCGTATTGAAAAGTTACGTCGCTTCAATCATTATAGTGTTATAGAGCAAGAAGCTGGAGCCCCCAGATGTTGGCAAATTCATTCTTCACAAAATGTGTGGGATTAAGTAGTTTTAGTATGTAGGTATTTGCTAACTTGCTTGCGACGGGCAATTTACAGGTGTTAAGGGTACGCAAAAAAATTACTCTCTTTTGGGTTCCACGTTCATAGTACCTCTACTCAGTCTCACACATTTTGTGTAGAAAGAATCCAGAAACATCTGGGGGCTCTAGGATTTTGGACCATTAGTTGCTTCTGTCAAAAGCCATTAGCCCATTGGACAGAATATAGGTGAAAGGTTTGGCCAAAAATGTTGAAATTTTAAAAATAATTGATTCCATGTTCTTTCAGCACGGGTTTTTTTTTTCAAAACAAGCCCTCGAGATTTTTGAGGCAATTTTTGTATTTGAGTAGAATCGATAAATATTCTACATTAACATGTATTTAACAATCTGTTTACAAAACAGTTTATTAAGAGGCAGATGGAAGCCAACTAAAACATGCGATAAAATTTTAAATCGTCAAATAAAAGGATTTTTTCTCTGAATTTTACACATTTTTTTGTTTTTTTTTTTAATATTTTTTTCTTATTTTATATTTTTTTTTGGTTTTGTGGTTTTATTTTTTTGGAAGTTCAATTTTTTATATTTTTTTTCTTTCAATTGAGTGTCGAAATTTTTTTATAACTTTTCCAAAAATTAAACTGTTTTGAGAGACACTTTTATTTATAACTCTAATCAGTTTTCTTACATAATATGTAACTTGTTTTTAAAAATTATTTATTGTACTTTAATTATTCAGCGCGGCCAAGTGCCTCTTATGTAAAATCTTTATAAAACTTATACATACGCGATATAAAATGCCAGGCGTTTTAATATTACATCAAACAGTGTCAGTGCTTCGGGCTATGAGGGACAACGTCCAGATGGTGAACTTTACGAATAAAATTACAAAACAAAACTTAACAATTTCTAGTCTAGATGTAGGTCTAGTGGCTAGCTATTGTAAACTTAACGAAACAATTATTGCGAGGCATCGATGAAAACATATCGGTAGATGCCGACTCTTAACCAGAACAATTAATTACATTATAGGTCTAACGACTAATTTAAAATTATTTCCCAAAAAATCTGTAGAAATAAATATGAACTTTGATAAACAACAGAATTTCGATTCGAGTTCATGCGCAAGTAAAAAGATGTAAAACTGTAGTCTTGTAAAAAAGTTAATTTAATCAGTTGATGATGATTGGTTGTGACGTCATAGTTCATAAAGTACAGAATTCCTCGCTCGTGTAACATATTATTGTACAATCTTTGTATTACTTTAAAGATATGCATTGTTACGAGTCCTCGCACATTATTATAACAGGAATTCTGCTAATCACGCACAACGTAGGGGCAAAGAGCGCACCAAAATATTAATTTACACATTTCTACTCATTTTACGCGCGAAAAATGACAATAGCTAAATAGTAAAACTTGTCGGAAAACAACATATTTGCTCTATATTATTATTAATTAATACAACATATCAATTTAAACTTTTCTCAATTTGAGAAAACTGATAAATTAACATGTCGCTCAACATGTAAATTATTTCATAGGATTATCTAGCGTGGAAAGATTATGGAAGGCGTATAGTACTAATTTGACAAGACTTGGTAATATTCGTTGGACGTATGTGTATATTATTTCAGTCAAACGATGTTGAATTTTGACGTTTTCTTATATTTACAGCCAAAGAAAACAATGTGTAAAATATAATATTTTATAAAACTTGTATGTGTCCTTATACGGAAGCCTTCAATAATCTTTTGGTATCTAGCAACTGTTACATCGTATAGAAAGCGTAGCCCAGCGCCAAATATAAGGCAACACAATCGTTTAGCACCATTATTTAAGTTTTACGCATTCTTAGGGACTGGCTAACGAATCGATCCTCTGCCGCGTGTGCAGTGACCTACTGTAGGTATATGTATATGTACCGGCTCTCGCCGACATCACGCAGTGTTCGTAGATCTAAGCGTAAGTAACGTCGCGGTCATTGAGCTGTCAGCTGCAAGCATTACCACTGCACCGGGGCGTAACGACTACTTGTAGCACCTTTAAACAATTACTTCAACACTGTACACGTACACAATATAATTTTCTTTCGTATATTATCACAGGGAATTTGTCACCTCCCATCGTACGCTCTCCCACATATAACGTAGCGCGGCGGGACCTGGCGCCCTCCGCGCAAAGCAGGCATTATCAATATATTACATCATTCTTTATTATATATTTTTTTGTCATTTACCCTTTCCTCATCACAAAAATACTATTTACATAAAAACCATACACGACCCTAAAATGAATATATTTATGTATTTTTTTATTTCTTACTATTTACACGTATTAAATAACTTATAAATAAACAATAATAAATATTTAAAAACGAATAGGATGCCTTTGTCAGGCAGCGTAACGACTTGTGTTGCGCTTGCGACGGTCGCGTCACCAACAGAAACGAACAGACTTTATCGACTAGTGAACATCGACTCTACTACGGACTGCGAGTCCTTCAGTCTTGTTGACATCGTGTGCGGTGAGCCACGAGCTCGTGCTCGTACTCGTGTCCGCGGACCACAGATAATTTAGAACAACTGCACCAACATACACGATCAACTCTGACTAGAACACGTGTCATAACCGTTGACGCGCAGTCGGGTCCTAGCATTGAGGCGGCAACCCAATCTGAATACAGTCCACAACAGAGAAACGTTCCAAATGATTAGCTGTAAATGATTAAGTTGTACACTTTCTTCTGTTGCCGACTGTAAACAACACTACGACAGGCAATTACGATGTATATTATTTACGCAACTTGTTAGTTGCAGATGTTTATATATCATAACTGCCTTAATATCGTTGGCAATCGAGTATGTTGAGCGCGTGTATTCATCCAAATATTAGTTTTGAGGTGTAATTTTTATTGTGACAACAGAAGCATGTAGTGAGCTAGTAAGTATATATTTTCACTTAACTTTGGTCCGAATTGAGCACTGGTTATTTAATAGAAGGCTATTATAAAGATGGTTAAAGAAATAATAACACTGGGTTTGTAAATTATTGAATTAGTTTTCCACTTTAAAATAATAAAACAGAACTTTAAATTAAGTATTTGAGATCTATATATACGTAGGCAACTGGAAATGACAAAAGCTGCTTGCTCACATTTGCACATTCTTGAAACAATTGCTCGTAACTTTGGTTAAGTGGTGCTCGACTTTTGCCAGAAGCCAGTACATCATTACACTATATGTTCAACGCGTGACGTACCATCTGGCAAAACGGCACTCGGACGCAGTAACTGAAAGTTCGTTTCAATAAAAATTCCACCTCAAAACGAAGCGCAACACCTAATAAATACAACATGGCACTATGGAATGTAACATATAATTTTCATAGTGGCACATTTATAGTTTTTTTTAATAATATAAATACTCAACTGTCGTTAAATTTTTGTATTATGTAACACGGGGAATAAATGTGCGTAGAGTCTGTGATTCGCGTCGCTGTCGCGCGTGTGTGTGTGTAGTGCTAGGGCACGGGCACGTATCATCGCGCGGGCCAGGCGGCGGCCAGGCTGCGCGCGGCGGCCAGGCGCTGGTGCGAGGCGCGGAAGGCGCCCACGATCCTGTCGAAGGCGTCGGGGTCGTACACGGAGCGCGCCGTGTTGGTGAGGTCGAAGGGCTCCTCCACGCACAGCAGCTTCCACTGGTGCGGGTCGTTCTTGTGCGCGCGCGCCGAGCGGCACACGCCCACCGGCACGCGGCCTCCCGCGCGCACGGAGATCGCCATCTTGTCGTAGCTGACGACAAACACGACAACTTTAACATACGAGAACGCTAACTGTTACTCTTACATTTACGTTTATACATCTAAACATACAGGCACACCAGTTATGAGTACTGCACATCTGGCCTTTCTGAAGAACATCACCAATAAGCATTTTCTTCTAGCTAGAGCATACCCACCCAGCGTTTCAACTTTTTTTTTTTTATAATTTATAGGCTTGCGTTTGACCACTATCTCGCCTGATGTTAAGCGATGATGTGGTCTACGGTGAAGCACGCTTGCCTAGATGTAACCCATTCACTCTTGACTTAAAGACCCCAAGGTTGTAGCTATCAGGGAACAAAGACCCCGGAAGGGAGTTCCACTCCTTAGCTGTGCGCACAATGAAAGTATTAGCAAAACGCCTTGTGCGTATGGGAGGGATGTCCACTATGTACCGATGGCGCATGGCCGCACGTCTTGTAGTCCGATGATGGAAAGGGCTAATTGTGCAGTTCCGTCGCACACTCCCCGAAGTGTAACCGATAAAAAACCGACAGGCTGGCAACTCGGCGTCGATGTTCGAGGCTCTGGAGCGTTGAGGCGACCAGTGCATCGTCGCCAATAAACCTTTTGGCCCGTCTGTCAATCGACTCAAGTGCATCAAGCTGGTATTTGGCAGATCCATCCCAGAGGTGAGAGCAGTACTCCATGCAAGATCGAACTTGCGTTTGATACAACTTAAGCAGCTGTTCCGGTGTGAAGTACCCTCTCACCTTCGCAAGGATCCCCAACTTTTTGGCAGCCACTTACTTCTGCCTTGTGATACCTTTCATTCATCCTGTCCACACAAGCAAACCATCTCGGCCCTCAATAAGGTGTGTGTGTGTGTACTCACGGGAACTCGGCGTAGTAGCGCAGCATGTTCAGGAACAGCTCCGCCAGCGTGGTGCGGTTGTGTTGCCGCCGCGCGTCCGTGGCCGCCTCGCACGCGCGCGGCAGGATGGGTGGGCTGGTGCCGCCTGCGGGATAAACGGCAATGATAATGTTATCGATCTATATTAATAATGTAAGCACGTTACTATCATAATAGTATTTAAGAACACAAAGACCAACTCCATAGAACAAATTCGAAAACACGCGTACAAACATGTTTACGCAAGGGGTCTGGCTGATAGGAATACCTGTCACACCCGCCGTTAGTGAAATGAGTCTGAATGTGCGTCATCATCATCTCAGCTGAAAGCCTGCCCACTGCCACTTTAGTTTAGCAATTCTCCTGGCTAAGTTCTTAACTCCAGTTCTCATTTTATTTTTCTTTTTTATTAAGAACAACATTCTCAATAATTAATTACGATCTAGCATAAAATACTGTTATGTTAAAACTAAGAATAGTGTCCATTTGCACTTTTACACAAATCCATAGCACTTTCTTAGTCTGATATAATTTAAAAAACCGGCCAAGTGCGAGTCGGACTCGCACACGAAGGGTTCCGTACCATTATTGCAAAACACTGCAAATAAATCACGTTAGTTATATGGGAGCCCCCCTTAATTTATTTTATTTTAATTATTATTATTTTTTGAAGATAATATACAACTAAATATTCTGTGGATATTTCAAGCGTCTACCTTCTGCCGTTATTAATATCGAGCAAAAAACGGCAAAAATATCACGTTTGTTGTATGGGAGCCCCCCTTAAATAATTTTATACTGTTTTTAGTATTTGTTGTTATAGCGGCAACAGGAATACATCATCTGTGAAAATTTCAACTGTCTAACTATCACGGTTCATGAGATATAGCCTGGTGACAGACAGACAGACAGACGGACAGCGAAGTCTCAGTAATAGGGTCCCGTTTTTACCCTTTGGGTACGGAACCCTAAAAAACTATGTTCATGTGTTAATGTATAGCACAGCGTTATCACTATTATTCATTCCCGTTGTACACTACACTAATTCAAAAGGTTTAGTTCTATTTAGTCTACGCACTAAGGGCTCTTTCACACGGCGTTTTTTTCAGGCGCCGTCGACGCGCGTTTCGCTATCGCGCGTTGACGGCGCTGCAAAACTTGAAATAGGCAGATTACTTGCGATTGCATCGCTGCAAACTCACGAGAAACGCGCAACAGACACGCGTGAGCAATTCTCCTTGCAAAGTAAAACGCGCCTAGCACGCGCGCTATCGAGCGTGTATCGCGCTGGAAACGTGTGTGCGCTGTGTGACCGACCACCATTGAGGAAAGGGGTGGAGGAGAGGCCCAGTGTTGCCACCTTTGTGAATTTTCACTAGATCTGGCGCTTTTTCAGAGCTCTTAGCGAATTTATTTCATCGTTTAGTGACTAATAATTTTTTAGCGATTTTTCAAATGGAATTTGGCAACACTTATTTGAGACGGAAATTACTAAAAATACCTTATTCTAATGCTGAAATTGAGAGAATTTTCAGTGTTATGATTAAAAGTGTGTCATCGTTAAAAGCAAATTACGAAACGAATGGCCAGTCCACTACTTAACGCCATAATTTTTATTAGACACAGATTGAAAGTTTTGAAAATTAAATGCTTCAATTACCAATTACCTAGCGATATCATTGAGGTTATCGGCTAAAACGCAAAGTACTTATACAACCAACAACATCTTCAGCGCACGTCGCCGTCGGCGTCTGCGGATGATGAAAATATAATGGAAGATATCTATACTAATATTAAAAAGAGGTAAAGTATGTGAGTTTGTGACGTTGTAAGGGGTAGGTAATCTCTGGGTCTACAGAACCGATTTAAAAAATTCTTTCACCAGTAGAAAGCTACATTATTCCTGAGTGTCATATGGTATAATATGTTTTAAAAAAAAATAGAGATCCTTATGAAAATTGCAATAATGTAAACCAAGGTAGCAATATGTTGCCAATAAAATTCATTCTTTGGGTGCGCTGAGAAAACTATTGACGATAGATAAACATTAGTAGGGTAGGGTAGGTAGTGTAGGGTAGGTAGGGTAGGGAAGGTATGGAAGGGAAGGTAGGATAGGTAGAGTAGGCATGCTAGGCAAGTAGGGTAGGATAGGCAGGGCAGCTCAATGTTAGTCTTTGTATTCGGCAAGTTGACAAACAGTAGGTAATTTGTTCGAATACTTTTCGATGGCATTATTCAATTCTTCCGTTGTTAAATAGCAGACTAGGCTAGGCAGCCTGCCTACCCTGCCTAGCCTGCCTGCCCTGCCAACCCTGCCTGCCAAACTAGCCGATTAAAACGCGCTGTAGGTACGTGTGTTTGCAGCTAAAGAGACGCGCTGTGACAGCGCGCGAAAAAGTCGTCGTCTGCTTATTACAATTTTATTAACGTGTGAATAGATAAATTGGTTGCGATAACATCGCGTTTGCAGCGCGTTGTAGTTGCGTGCGACGCGCGTCGACGGCGCCTGAAAAAAACGCCGTGTGAAAGAGCCCTAATGGCCCTTACACACGGCGTATTTTTCAGGCGCCGTCGACGCGCGTTCCGCTATCGCGCGTTGTCGGCTCTGCTAAACTTGAAATAGGCAGATTACTTCGATTGCATCGCTGCAAACTCACGAGAAACGCGCTACAAACGCGCGTGAGCAATTCTACTTGCAAAGTAAAACGCGCGCATTGAGTGCATTGAGCGTGTATCGCGCTGGGAACGTGTGTGTGCTGTGTGACCGCCATGTAATTTCCTTTCGCTGGTAAATGGATGTATCCAATATCTACGTTTAAATTGCGGTGTGTTGTTCTACGCACATTGTTGGATATTAACAATATATTTGTTTCAAGCTGATCTAGTTTTTTTATCGGCGTTTTAAGGTCGATAATATTATCTAGATCAAGGGCAAAACTTTCCCAATCTGTTAACTTATTAACCAGGGTTAAGTGGCTTTCTTTGACTAAGTATTAATATAATCGAAGAGTGGTCTGAGTTCATATGAAAACCTTCCTGCAATGTTAAGGAGTCCATTAGAGTTCCACGCCATTGTGTTATTCATTTTGGATTATTTAAAACCGTTTTATTAGCGCTGGATTCTAGTTTCTCTAATCTCTTGTCAAGTGAGGTAATACATATTAAGATCTGATTAATCTTATCATCTAGATTCAAGGGCTGCGATCTTTGGATTGCAACTGCCGCATAGGAACCAGTGTTGGTTACTTGCATGGGTTTTCAGTTGACTGTGCACTTGCTTTCTGTGCCTGTTTATCAAGATTTTGTAGAGGGGAAGAGACTGCTGGATAGTTGGTACCACAAGTTTATTTTAAATATTTTTATTTTTTATAATTTGTATATGTTTAGCCACACACATTTTGGCTTCTCTTGCGGAGATTTGGTACAGTTGGTTGTAAGATGCTTGCCAGTGCATTTTACACACCTTGGCTCTTTTCTGCAGTATTTATAAGCATGTTCATGCCTGGCATCTCTGGCATTGAGTACTGAGTTAAGGATTTTTGAGTGGGTGTATTTCAATTTTACACCCTAAAATGAACTTTATGCCATAGATTTTGTTGACATCTTCGTCATTATTAAATGATAAAACGAACATACGAACATACAACGAGTGGTTCTTTACTCTTCCAGCTCAATTTGTTGTCTTCTTTTTCTGCCAAAAGCCTGGCAATTACTCTATAAGAGCCTTCTGTTTTGGCGTTCACCTTCACACAATTCCCATTCATCATTTTAGCGGTAAATGATTCAGCTGGTATGGTTTCAGTTAGGGAGTCGTAGAACGTTTGGTAGTTCCTAACTCCGTCTATTATTTATGATTGGCGGTGGTGGGGGCACTTTTTTGACAGAAGTCTCTTTCACTAGAAGTAGTAGTAGTTCTCATGACGATATCCACTTTTCTGATTCGATCACGCAAGGAAACTCCGAGCATAGCCCTCTAGCCCATAGTGCGCGATCACAGATCATAAACTTTCGTCTTGAGACACTGCGGTAAGATGGACGACAAGATACCGCGCTACTAACCGAACGCTGCCCGCCGTGCACGGAGCAAGCTGCTGCCCATTCTCTAGTAAGCCTCTTACTCTTACCACACCCACGGGCAGATAGGGGATGGTGCTATTCTCACGTCCGACACCATACGGTACAATGAATGGTCGAATGTGCGTGCGTTGAAAATTTTCTTCCCAAATGAAATTTTCTTCCCAAATGAAATTTTCATAAAAACAAATACTAATTGAAAGGCAGCTTTTTCAGGCATGCGCTACTTACTACACTGAATAATGATTTATCGTCAACCATTAGGATCGCTTAATATCATCGCTAAAACTTCACATCCGAGCAGAGCGGCTCCGGTGACACTGGGCATTCGCTGAAAGAAGGTCGCTTATGCCAGTGGCAGTGTCGACGGCATAGCTCTACTCGAAAGCGAGCTTTCTCTGGTAGCTAGCTAGCTATGGCCAGGTAGCAGGTAGCTGGTAGCAGGTAGCCTACAGGAACATGACGATGGCTGGAATGGGAGATAGGCTAGTATACTCACACTGCAGGAAGTGTATGACCATGAGCGTGAGCGAGTAGGAGGAGAGCGTTCGGTGGCGCGCGTCGTTGATGTCGTGCGCCTGCGCCCACAGCTTGGTTAGCGCCACCAGCGGACGGACCCGCCAATCCACTGCAAACACACGCGTATTCATTGAAATGTATAAATATCTTCACAATACTTTATAAAGTACTCGGTTGTAAATATTATGGTAGAAATATACGTTTTTGTAAAAGGATCAGAGTGCCAAATCGTCATGAAGTGCTCAACCGGCGGTGAACTTCACGGAGCGTCGAATAACTCAACACTGTCGCTAGCTCACCGCACACAATGACCACCTTACGACTCGTCATCAGGTCTCATCATGTCCAAGTATACCACCTCTTAAGAGACAACGGGGGCAGAGAGCGCCGACTGAATTTCTTTAGTAAAATGTCATAATTTGAGGTTTGGCGCTCGGCTATTTCCTCCTCCAATAAATAACCAATTTAAAAGATATTCCATAAACTAAAAATAAAGATATATACTATATGCCCTTATGTTTTCCTTTTTGATGATATATTATCTTTAGAAGCCCTAGAACCCTCAAAAAATGCTCAAAATTGCACAGTCAACAGTGGCTTAGTGTACAAATTTGACAAATATAAATTAAAAAACAGAAAACATAGGGGCATAGTATATATTTTACTTTAGCAGATAATGGAATATCTTTTAAAATGGTCTAATATTGGAGGAGGAAATAGACGAGAGCCAAACCTCGAATCATGACTTTTTACTAAGGAAATTCAGTCGGAGCTCTCTGCCCATATTTCCTCTTAACATAACTTGTTATCCTTATCTCAAATAACCTTTTTCCACTTGGTCGGTGGAATTAGGGTCCCTTCCAATGGTGCGACACAATTTATTGCGTCGATATGCGATGTAGGCCACATATCATATCGCGTACCTAAACGTACTTTCTAAGAAAATATCAATTGAAAATCGGTCGAATTGCATCGCATTGCATCCATATCAACGTACTCGCAATTTAAATCATATTGTGGCTTTGCTAAAAGCTACTACTAACTACCTTACTCCAAGGATGTTTGTAGTAAAAACACAATATCTCTATATCATATCAGAAATAAAGAGATATTTATTTAAGTTTATTTTTATCAGTCCTTTTCTTTACATTAATTACAAAAATCTTATCAGTTTGGAAAAGTGAGAGTGTATGTAATTGAACTGAAGTACAGTATGGAGTTAGGGGTACTCCCAAATTATATTTAAGTGTGTTTTGCCCTATAATTTATATTATAGATAATAATAATATTCATTACCAACAGATAAAACAATTAACATGGTCGCATTTATAACCATAAATATATAATAAACTAGCTGACCCGGCAAACTTTGTTTTGCCATAAAAACACCAAACATTCATCTACCCTACCTTAACAACCCTACACTACCTACCCTACCCACTTAGGGGTATGAAAAATAGATGTTAGCCGATTCTCAGACCTACTCAATATGCTCACAAAATTTCATGAGAATCGGTCAAGCCGTTTCGGAGGAGTACGGGAACGAACATTGTGACACGAGAATTTTATATATAAGATAATAATAAATATACGCTTGCGTTTGCTTGCATGCTATTGTGCTATCATCATCTTCCTGCTCCTGTCCCATGTCGTCAACTATCACGCAATCATACACACGATACTCATTACTAACATGCATTTTTTTTACTATATGTAGGCTCGCGCTTGACCTCTATTTCATCCCTCCTCATCACATATGACTAATATACTTTATGACATATGAGTTTAGATTCATAGTAGGTTATGTATTTATAGATTATGCGATATGCACCTATATATTATTGAATGTGTGTAAAATTAACATTTTCTGGAATTGAACATAAAAATTGTATGTTCTTGATTAATCAACTCTCTTTAGTACAAAATAATGGCATATTAGGCTCTTTATTCACATTTCAAAGATTATTTGAACCGCAGGCTTATTACAAAAACACACAAAAGTTGGAATTACCTGCAGTGTAGGTATGGTAGATCCTACACAATCGTTTGCTAATGGCTCGCTGTTTGTAAAATGCACTTATTTAAAAAAAAAACGCCAGCAACTCTAAAACTTCTGCATGGAAGAGCAATTATTGCGCAAAAATCGCTATCGTTTTGGTCTTGCAAAAGATAAGTAATAAGCCTGCGGATCATTTAAAATTGATGCCAGATGGCGCATTTTTAAATTTCTGAGGCATTCCACTCGATTATTAAAATTTGCATTGTAACACATTTTAGTGCAAGAAAAAACTGTAAAAACGTTATTCGTCGTCGTGCTTTTTATGCTTTTACTTGCAAGTCGCTGCTAACACCATCTATCTATTCAGATTAATCAGACGAAAAACGCTAGTTACGTCGGCACTGTTTCTTTATGTGGGATGAGGCATCTGTATGCTAGTATTATATTATCAGACAAACGATTTCTTTTCTGTCACTGGCGCCATATTTAAACCGCCTATAATATACTCATTTCTCACTATATCCATTTAAGTCACTCCACACAACCATCTCAAACATCTCATCTCTGCTAGATGAAATCTCTTCTCATTCGTCTTTTGTTCTCTTTTCATTCCGCCATGATAACTGTAATTGGATTTGCACTTCTGATTTCTGAATGTCACAATGGCATGCAAGCTACTTGCATAATTTATGCTAGTTACAGACTTGTGCATTATCGCCCTAAACAACCATCGTGTTTTTGATATATTTCGAATATGTCGGATTATATTTTAATTCCAGTCAATATTGAATCCCCACTGACAGGGCAAAGTAAAGTTCAGTACTCACGTCTTGAATAGCAGTGTAGGAGGTTGGTGTTCCTGATGCCGACCACGTTGTTGCAGTTGAGGTCCACCTGCAGCCCGTTGCGCGAGTCGCGGAACTTCAGGATCGGCACCTTGGCCTGGATCAGCTCCGCGTCTTGACACAGAACAGTGGGGGAAATAAGAACGTTATTATGGAAATTCGTACGTTTAATATGTTGTTTCGGGATGTTGATCAGGATTTGTCCAAAACTAAGATTAAAAGCCTAAAAAATAGTTTGAGAAAGCATTTATTTTTTCTGTTCTTTTTTTGTATTTGTTGGGCGTTGAGTCATATCTTTATTATTTTGAACTCTCGCTGACTTGTATTTTTATTATTTTTTTATTTGGGTGAGAACGGCCGTTTTTTGCATGTTGTTTCTGCGCATTGATTGTATTAGCTGTAAGTTTTCCTAAGATTAATAACATAAAATTCATAAATGTTGATGGTTACGATCTGTTAGGGAAAAAGTATATTGAGAACGAGTCGAGGCGAACCCACGACGGGTCAATACGAAAATGTACAGCCAAAGGTCAAAAGTGCTGCCACACTCTTACCAAAACTATAGTGGGTAATTGAGGCGCGCTTGCGCCACCCTGGGTTATCTTGTTATTCAACCTCTTGTTAGCAACCGACTCTTAAGAGTATTTCGCGCAAGTGGCCCATGACTAGTTTACTGTGTTTGCATCCTATGATATATAGGATGGGCAAAAAATCGTGGATCAAACGCGGATGGGGATATAAGGAGAAAACAAGAAAAAAAAAACGATTTTTTTGTTATGACCGTCTGCAAATAGCCCCAAATATCGCCCTATTTCGTTTGATCTACGATTTTTGGCCCATCCTGTATATTAAATCTGTCGTAAACTATTGACAGTCTTCTTCTACAAATTGACTTTAGACACTAGTTTTGGTAAATTGTGATTGTGTGATAAAAAGAGTGTGCGTTTACGTGGTGGCCAAAGGGGTCAATAATCAGTACGCTATGTATGGATGAGTAGCTTCGCTTAAACTCCTTGTCCTCGTAAAGGTCTTTCAGGGTGCAGGTTTTGTTGCACAGACAGCTCGACAAGAGGTGAGACATTGTTAGGGACGTAGCTGCGCAATCGCATTGTGAGTCATTGATTAAGTTTTGTCTACAGCGGCGCACCAGGCTTCGTAATCGGTTCAGAGATTTCCAGTTGGGCCCTGGCTGTTGGTGGCCTGCAGGTAAAA
This sequence comes from Anorthoa munda, assembly GCA_945859665.1. Taxonomy (NCBI): domain Eukaryota; kingdom Metazoa; phylum Arthropoda; class Insecta; order Lepidoptera; family Noctuidae; genus Anorthoa; species Anorthoa munda. The sequence goes on along the minus strand of OX243908.1, from coordinate 30,014,567 downwards.
CAGTCAGCTGGAAAAAAGGGTGCCTGAGGAGCCACAATTATTTTTATTATAAACGAATTATATATTGATTAGGATCGAAGCTCCGGATGTAGTTGAGGTGTAGCGTCCAGCTCGTCCACCGGCCGCATGTAGACACAGCTCCATGTCGTACTATGTTATTGTGTAGTATACTCACTAGGGTCGAAGCTCCGGATGTAGCTGAGGATGTAGTTGAGGTGCAGCAGCGCGTGCGCGCGAGGGTCCATCTCATCCACCGGCCGCACGTACAGACACAGGTCCATGTCGGAAGAGTCCAGCCCGAAGCCCGACATCGTGGAACCCACCACGTACAGACCGTAGCGAGGGAATATTGTCTACAGAGGAAAACGGATCATTAGAACTTAGACCTTGATCATTAAGTTGGTGTGGATGGTGCCGCACACTATCTTAAGAAGTGTCTTCTTAGGAAGTGGTGAAAGGGTTGAAGTTTTGACGGCTGTATCTTCTATCTATATTGCAACATACGAACTACAAAACAACCTGAAGATGTCACACAAATGCAACATCGCGCTATCAAAGATTTCCGCTCGATTAGAACATATGAAACAGGCCGACAACAAGCATCAGGTAGTTGCCCACCAGACAACACTTGTCTGGTCGGAGAATACTGGCTTTTCAATGGAGGTTTATAGTTTACACCCTGTTTCGTATACCTTTATACCATCGAAAATACTAAGGAGAAGTGGTGAAAGGTAGGAAGATTCGATATCTTTTATAACTTGACCTAAAACATCTGGAAATATTACAATTTAGAAAACCTTCAAGGATCGTTAAAGCCTTTCCACTTAGCATAGTGGCCTTTTTCTGTTTATAGGCCATGTCTCTAAAACCCAAAAATATTCTTTAACTAACCTTTATTGTGATGAAAAGATATCTCCAAAGGTTCATTTTCTTTCTGAAAGTTTCTTCTGTCTGCTGTGATTTTATGAACTTGTCCCAAATCTCTTGAGACAATGTGTCCCATTTTGAACCTAAAAATTACGATGGTATTACTAGATAGTAATTTTGAGGATATTGATTCTAGGGACTTTTATACAATCAATGCTTTAGTTGCCGGTATAGCAAAAACTTTGTAAAGGGGTATTTTGAAAGTGATTGCATCGTCATAAGCTGATAATGTGTGCCTACCCTCAAATATTTTTCACAAAGTATCCTTGAAACTAAACTGTCAAACAAACTTCTTTTGAAATACTTATTACCTTAATAATGAAATACTACTAATTATAATTAGGTATATTCACTACATTTCCACCATTGAAATGTAAATGTACATCCATCACATTTGTGCAAATATTGTTTAGTAAATACCAAAACAAGAGGAGAAATCAATAAGATTTCGAGTCCAACCACCTTTATTTGATATCTCGATGCTTTTATAACTACCTACTACTAATTGTAAAGGCTGATATTTCACGGTTTATTTATTAAAATATTTAGAAAACTCCGTACTGTAGATTCCAAAATTATAATTTCCATATAAGCCAAGCATCTGTCACACGAGATACTTTTTCGCCAAGTGTCAGAGACTGAAGTCACTCTTTTGGCCAAACGTCTTAGACTTGAGTCACTCTTTCGCCAAGATCTTTCACTCGAGTCACTCTTTCGCCAAGATCTTTCACTCGAGTCACTCTTTCGCCAAGCGTCTGTCAATCGAGTCACCCTTTGGCCAAATGTCTTTTCACTAGACTCACTCTTTCGCCAGGCGTCTGTCACACGAGTCATTTTTCGCCAAGATCAGACACTGAAGTGACTCTTTCACCAAGCGTCTGTCACTCGAGTGACTCTTTCACCAAGCGTCTGTCACTCCTGTCACTCTTTCGCCAGGCGTCTGTCACACGAGTCACTTTTTCACCAAGTGTCAGATACTGAAGTGACTCTTTCGCCAAGCGTCTGTTACTCGAGTCACTCTTTCACTAAGCGTCTGTCACACGATGACACGAGTCACTTTTTCGCCAAGTCTGACACTCTTCCGGTACTAGTAGTATAATCTACTTACCATTTAACAAGTCGTCGGGTGTGAACTTGACCTGGAACGGGTAGGATCCATTCAGGTACCTCTCGGGCGCGATGCGTCTCTGCGGGCGCGCGTCTCGTCCGCGCCGGCCGCGCCATTCGCGCACCTGTCCATAGCCGCCGGCGTAGTGGCCGTTCGATGTACGTTCTGTGTTGCGGGATGACTCCTCACCTGCGAGAAAAACCAGCACTTAACCTTTAACTGTGGACGTAGGGTCTCAGAGGACCCGCCTACTCTGATAATTTCATTAGAAGGTCGCTTCCCCGTGCCCCTTGACACGGAGCTGCTTACCTACCGAGTACCTTTCAGGTTAGTGGCGAAACAATTAATAGACGAAGTGGTTGAGTTGCCAGCCTTTAAAACACGTGAGTTAGCGTGATAGTGAGTTAGTTTTCATAATTAGGCAGCGGCCTCTTAGGTATATGTTTCCCATACAAACCATTTCAAAGGGTTTTTATATACCTATCTATAAAAACCGGCCAAACGGAGTCGGAATCGCTGTGGGTTCCGTACGTTGATACGAATAATATGATTCAATATCTTATGCAAATATTTAATTTTACGCCACCGCAAAAAATCCTTTACAAACAATTTTATGTTTGTAAAGGTTTTTAATTAATTACAAAAGAAAACTGTCATGTTAGGGACATTGTTTTATTTTTCCTGTAATAATTATGTACATAACCCTCCATCAAATAGATTTATTAAAAAAAAATCGTTACGCAAATTTTTGAGATATTGAGGGGAATGGTATTATTTATAGTGTATTATCATCAATTTAGCCTTTGTAATTTTTTTTATTTAACTACATGAAAAGTTAATATAAATTTTTGTTTACTTAATTTTTATGGTTTCTTTTAAAGATTAAACCATTTTTTTGTTTCCTAAGACATATTTAAAATACTATGTAGCTAACTGGTCTAGTGTCGACAAAGACTATTGCCATAATTGCCATATAGTAAATTTCATGAAAGATTATTTGATTCGTTTTTTTTTCGTTTCATTGAAGATTCATACTTAATAAAAAAAACATTTTTTTATGTACATATCATACATACACATATCATGTAGATTTTAACCATGAAATACAGGGTAGTGTTATGAAAACATGACGTCCACAGTTGAAAGGCTAAAAGAAGCTGCTCGCAAAACGCCCTTCCGTCATCATTGTCTAGCTGGCAAGATTGTTGAAATGCCCCAGTGTCATCATCATTCCCTTGCCCTCATCCCAATTTAATTGGAGTCGGCGCAACACAACTGTTCTAGCAACATGTCTGTTTGAACTTCATAATCGCACCCAGTGATCAATGATTGTAACTTCTCTGGGAAGTCATTTGCCATTAGAACCTTACTGATGGCGCAAAGCAATTTAAATTGCGTCAAGCGATATCGCACACGTATTTTCTTGTCGAATTGCATCGCATTGCGTCCATGTACTTGCATTTTCGCTTAGTCGGTATAATCGGTGTGTAATAAATCAAAACGCGTTGAGGCATCCAGGAAGGTCACTTACAGCGATAAAGTATGATTGGTGGATAATGATTTTTCAATCCTTTCATACATAAATTATGTCACAATAAATAAAGTGCTTGTTTTATGGACAACGAGGTCTACAAAGGTATGCAGATAACAGGTAACCATGAGTCAACGCATAATTGAATTATAAGAAATAGGATAACCTAATTACGGGGTGACTGGCACGGTCTGGTTAAACCCTGATTATTATGAACAGCTTCGCGAATTACCGTAAGTAGTTGAGACATGCAAACGTTCTTCGAGACTGTTGCTGGCAGTTTTTGACACTTTAAACGCACTTGAAATTTCCATTATATTTGTCACCTAGTAGTTATGGAACGTTCCAGGTACTTTTTGGTTAGGTTTATGACTTTATCAGATTCTTTAATCGTGATCTCTTCGCATGATAATGCAGCAAAGGAAACCGAACTTTGTTCCGACCCGTTTCGAGTGGAAATGACTAATGAGTTGTTAGAAAGCACTTGAAAATGTGTAGCCGCTTGATAAAAGAACAACTAACAAAAATACACGCACTGCACTATCTTGATGACGACGCATAATCTTGGTTTGACATCAGTCATCGAACATTGAAAGAAATGAAATAGTTATAAATTTCACAAGTAGAAACTTGTCGTATAAAATTTATGAATCATATTTTTAAAGCAAAACGAGATGGTTGGTGTTTGTTTAAACTTTTCAAGGGGATTCCGATACTGAGAAGTCCCCCAAATCAGAACATAATAATCACGCATATTTCCAACAGGAATGACAGGTTGATTTGAATTACTTGCGGTTCCCATGGCAACCGATATGCCGCAATGTCGTGAATTCAGTCCCCTAGAAATGATAGTGAAGTGCTGTCCCTTTCAGAATAACTAGTGGGTTTTATTTAGGTCATATTCGATTTCCACCCAGCCAAATATTTAAGGGCATACAAAAAAAAAACGCCCGAGCAAAGCCCTGCGACACGTTAATGGGTCAATGGAGAAAATGAATTCGTGCTAATAGTTTTAATTAGCGATTGTGGGATTAAAAAAATGGCTTAGCAACGGCAATAATTGAATATTAACGTTAGTTAAGTGGCGATAATTCTATTTGCTACGGAATTTCCAACAGGTGTTAAGTTTCTAGCTAGAGCAGTAATGTATCGTTACTAATTATTATTATAATAGAAATTAAACTTCAATATAAAGATTCGTTCTGCGCAAACTGATACGATTTGTCAGGACTTCTTGCAAGGAGAAAAACATGAACTACCTACTTTTAAAACAAAACTTATAAGGTTATGTTTCTGTACGAAAAAACTGCGTTTTACTAAGCTAACAGATTCATGTCATTTCTCCGTTATCAGTAAGGTATCGCATTATGAAAATGGTTCAATTGCTTTTGCCGCACCATGCTACATGCATAGACGGTATTTTAACATTGATAACACCATGAGTTAACTTACCTTTTAAGAGTAATAATATCCCCATTTCTGAATAAGATTTCTGAGCAAGCACAATTACAGCAATTAATTTTGGTTCAAATATTTAGCGCTCGAAATTTGCTTGCGTGATACGAACACTACTGCTCCATACAAGTTCTAAACATGTGAACTTCTTACGACTGTGCAGTATAGCCATGCTCACTGCATCTTTGCAGTGCGGTCTCCCCACATGCATTGACGCATTATAAAATGCGCACAATTCGAGAATAATCGCCATTACATGATTATTTCACGACTGGCGTAATTTCTGTGTCATACCAGGTACTTGCATCCTGGGAGTAATCGTTTTAAAATAGTCTTTACTCTATTGAATACGTAATTTTATGATGCCTATTTTTAGAGAAGATTCAAGCTTCTGCAATGTGTGCAGTTTGTTAAAACCTTGAAAAAGTTTTATTTAGTCGATGGTTTATCGTATTTGAAGCTCGATTTGGTTCTAACCTTGGCCGAAAATTTCTTCGTGTCAAAGCCTTTTCGAGAGTATAGTACTATTTATTTTATATGCGAGCGCCTGCCAAGTTTTTCCAGAAGGAAAGCGCTTCCTCGAATATTTTTTAGTAGATCCTAAAAGTCGTTCAACGTAAAACTTAGGATCTGACATTACTTTCGGTTTCTAGGGAACGCCATTCATTGGATTTTAGTAAGATTACCAAAATCTCCCTGAAATTCTACTTCAAAATAAGATAAGTATGTAAGTATGACTGGCGTCCACTGTACGTTACCATCTGGGGGTCCTATTCTAGTCGCGAATCAAACGGCATAACGAACGACTCTTCAGATTTTTATGCTAATTTGGAAATTCAACGCACGATCTGTTGTCTGAAAGCGGATACATTGCCGCTGGTATTTGGGTCGTCAAGCGCAGTGTGATGTCTTCTCGTTCTATTTACTAACGAGACCAGCTACATTCTAGTAGTAGGAGCGTTAAAACGCATCTAACACTTTTTGCGTATTATGATCTTACGTAAAATTTTATAGCCTCAGTAATACGCAGTTAACTGTTGTATCTCGTCACCGGTTTTCGATAAAGCAATGCATTAATTTTTCTATTAACATAAGTTATGTTTTCAATAATGCGTGTGTTTTCGTATAGCGTTTTAAATAATACAAATTCTACATAATACGACTTGTGGTCTTTCTGTTAGTTAATTGTTTAGTATGCACGTCATATAATGAAAAGGTGTTGTTCGTGCGTCTTCAGAATTTGCACGTCATTGCGCAGTCGGTCATGAGAGTAAATGGGCCGGGAGAAACTGAATGCGTGCTATTTTTCTATTTTCTTCACCTCATATCAGTATAAACACATTTCGAGAGAGAATCATACCGATCTATTTACTTATCTCTGACGTTCTCAAGGCTAAATCATTTAGATACTATTTACAATGTTATCTAATATTCAAAGTTAACGTCACGTTCAACACACCGCGGCATTCCATTGTCATCTTTATGTTGATGCGATAAAGTATAAAATGATAGCGTCAAGTTTAAAGTATTCCAAACCTCTAAATATATCTCAACAGAAATGTGTCTACAATGGGATTTTATTCTGGGGCTAATGTATGGGATAGCACGTGGCGCTGTAAACAGGAGCGCCAAGCAATTACGACATAGTTTCATAAAAAGTAATTTGGGCATCAATAAACTTGTTTACATGTTTTTTTTCCCCATCATTTATGTGTGAACATAGCTTTGTAAACTGGGTGTTGTCACGTCGCGTAATTTGGGAGAGGCTTACGACCAATGTGATACGCGAAGCTGTGTAAATGTGCTAAAGGAATCTGTTTGAGAGCGTTATCACGTCTCGTTTTTCGTTGGTAACAAAACTGCGCATTTAGCGAGACGCCAGGAAATTGAGAAATATGAACTAAAATAAAATGGTGGACACGTGAGAAGTCGCGTGTTGTTCCTAATTAGCAGTACTGGCTCACTTTCGTGAAGGATACTATTTGTTAGTGAATGTACTGAACACCACAGGTACACAGTACACACAGTGGGTACTTGTTCATTTTATGTTCTGATCATCTAAACATGTTTGATTGTTCAGCCTGACAATTCAAGTGCCTGTAAATGGTTTGGTTGAAGTTTAGTTGAAAAAAGATCAAAAGAACTTGCAAGTTTTTGAGGGACTACCTCCATTTTTCCTGACCATTATTTAAAGGGTCAATGGTTGAAAATTAATTGTTAGTTGCCTCTTCATTAATAGTGCTCTATTATTCATGAACCCTAACTGGGACACACTTGATTTATCAAGGACTAGCGGACGCCTAGCGTTTTCACCTGCATAGTTCCTGATCCCGTAGGAATACAGGGATAAAAGTAGCCTATGTCATCCGGCGATAGTGTAGCTTCCGAACGGTGAAAGATTTTTTTAAATTGGTCCAGTAGTTTTTAAGTTTATTTGTTACATACAAAATACAAATATTAGTATAGAAATTAAAAAAATATTTTATGAAAGAATCATTTTAGCGCTCAATAATCAACTTATTTGCAAGATGCAGGCTATGTAGAATAAATATAATATTGACATACATACGCACAAGCTCATGCCTTGTGATAATGACATGAAAGATATAAAATGATCAATGGCTCTAGTAACCAAGCTGTGGATCAACTCTTAATATTAGTAATTTATTTGTACTGAAGTATATGTACCCTCGAGAATGTAATTAAATAAAAACAAAATAAGTTAACTATGTGCAAGTTGCTTAAACACTTAATTAATTATAACAATTTAATTAATTGTTGCAGTTTTCTATAAACCACAAGATACACAGGACATTTTCATATTGGATTCTAATATAACCAGTTCACCGGGTTCATAAAAATGGTTAGAGGTGATTGTTTACACTAGCTTTAGTCTATTTGCAGCTCTTTTTACCTTGAGCTACTACTTTTGCTTTTTACATTCAAATTATTATCATTTTTCAACAATCTTTGTCATACATTTTGTACTGTATGTACATTCTAGATTACCACTAGTTGGGGGGTGGCATAAAAACATAGAACTGTTATTATTTAAAATTATTATTCAATGATTGATGATTTTGTTAAAAAATATTTTTTTTCACTTTTTCATGCTGACAAATGAGTACAAGGTTTATAAACATACTGATAACAAACTTGAGGGACTCTTACCTTTTTCTCCTGACTTGTTGGAGCCGCTAGCGTTGCTCGAGAGGCTTGAATCATCAGAGTCGTACCCGAAGGCTGTGTTGTCTCCCGCAGCCTTGGCGTTGGGGTGGCGGTCGCGGCGCGGCTGCCAGCGGCGCGGCGTGGTGTGGCCGGCCGGCGAGCCCGCCAGGCTCGGCAGCCCGTCCAGCGAGTAGGGCCGCGCCGTGCGCTCCTGCCCGCCCATCATGAACATCTGCCCCGGCCCTCCGAAGGCTCCGCTCCCGTGATACATCATCGGTGCACCCTCGTTCATGCTAGCCGCTTTACCCTGCCGGCGGTTCAGGTTCTAACTTTGACCGAGGTTCACGTTCACCGGCGAATTTTTAGACAGTATTTTTTAGCATACCGACCTGTATTTCGACCGTTAAATCCGATGGCGTCCGGTGTTCGGCGGGCTTCTATTGCGTCATAGTAGGCGTAGTAAATTAATTAGAGTATGGTGCGACGTCGAAATCTAGTGATTCTATTTATCTTGAGTACACCGAAATTCGAGACGATCGTCAAGTGGGACGTTCTTTCCGATATGATAGCTTCCGGCCTTCAATTGTGTCGATTATAACGTGTCGCTTGACTCCCACTGTGTGAAAAAAACTAGCTACAATTATTTCGACGCCGGTAATAATAAATCTACCCACGAATTATGGCAAATCTGTAAAATCTAATGAGGAAGATCCGCCATGACTTTAGGGAGCAACACTAACGACATCTGACGGAAGTAAGTGAAGTAGTACACGTGATTTTACTTTTATTTACTTCAAATTCCGAAGTTCCATTTCATGCCAGTGATTAAAATTTCTTATTTAGCCTGCAATCTTTCTGATGCTAGAAATAATTCGCTATTTTTATTACAAAATAACAGAGTTCTCACAAAAACATTGCTGAAAACTGTTTTTTTTAAATCACATGACTTAACTTTTCTCAGTATATTTTCTCTGTGGGTTATGTTTTTTTCTTTTGCAATACTTGAGTGACAGTGACATTTAAAAATCGTTCCATTACAAAAATATAATATCTTGAGCATACTAAAGTTGAATCCTTGTTTTACGAACGAATATTGTATGACGCTACCTTTGTCTAACAATAAATGTGTAAAATATTGTTTTTCATGTTTCCATTGCATGTTTGACATCACATCATTTGACATGACGTTAAGATTTGCCATACACACGTAAAAATAATAAAATTAGCTTTAGTTTATAACTATTTTAGTTTCCCGTTAAAATTGTTTAAAATGATAATGGAAACATCTTAGATTCTGTGCAATTATTAAACCAATTATACAATCCTTTTAGCAAGTGATGACGTTAAATGGGGACTATGTAACCTTAAAAGTGTTAAAAGAAACAAACTTTGCTTTCTCATTGTTTGATAATCATCGTTATCTTGGTGAAACAGTGTGTTGATATGTCACATTTCGGAGATTTTATGGACGGTGTACCCGTTAAAATATCGGAGAAGTATAAGCGACCGCTGAGATTCGATTTACCTTATACCGTAAACGAATGTCCAATAAGAGCACAGAATGCCGTAGACAGCGCTAATTATTCGTGTACGTTCGAGAGGAACGTGCTTGCTAAACTCAAGGAGCTTAGGAATGCAAAAGAGACGAAGAAAAATGAGAGGCGGCACCGTCTGCAGCTGCTTCAGGAGGCGGAGCAGAAGAGGCTGGACGCGATAGCCGCTGCCGAGGACGAGGAGCGGCTGAAGCAGCTCAGCGTGTCCGAGGTGTCGTACCCCAGCACCGACGACATCAGCCCCCTCTCGGCCGACGACAGAGCTGATAAAAACTGTGATAACACTGCTAAAGTAGATAATACCCCCGACCATGCTGATGTGTCCACAAACATTAGCTACCCTACCACTAGTATTGCTCCCGAGTCTCAGCTTAACATACTGCAGCCCACACTAGTGAAGGCATATCAGCAAGAGAATAGCTTACTTGATGACCCTGACCCACTACAGAACTTGAAGTTACATACAAAGATAACTAGAATAGCACACAACTCTAACATAGATACACTAACATTTAGAGATTTTGAGAATGATACATCGAGTCCATTTGACAATGTGGAACTGAAGACTATAAATGATATGGAGTTGTTGGCCCAAGTGCTGCAAGATCAGAAGGATTCTACTTCTAGCAGCCAGCTGCAGTCAACCTATACTCCAGAGCATGGGTACACCATGCCTAACTGTGTGTCTCAACCACATATTGATGGAGTCACATATTTACCAGCGACATACTTAGAACAACCCATGCAAAATACAAATATGATGTATGGCTCTCCACAGCACTACCCCGTCTCAAATGGATACTACATCCCTACAGATAATGATGCTGCCAATATGTATATGCAAAATTACCAATATTATGTTCCTCCTAATCCGTATCCAGCTATAGATCAATATTATGGTAACCAGTTACCAACAACATCAGGTGAGATGGGACCTGTGCCCAATGGTTCTACTTACATTCCACACCCTTACTATTTCCAGTATCCTCATGTTCCTGTGACATATCAACCTGGGCATGCACCGGAACCTTACCAAATGGTTGTACAGAATGAGAATATAGATCAGAATCAAGCAGCTGCCAATCAAGGACCACAGACTACAGTGAAGTCTCGGTCACGGAGTGTTCCGGACATTGTTAGGGAATTAAATGAAGAATTGGCAAAACTACGGACGAGTGAGAGATCATATAATGTTAGTCCGGCTCCTAAAGCCCAAGCTCCTCAGGCAGTGTCTCCTGCTGCAAATGATAGAAAGGAGGAGAAGAGGAGTAGGAGGAAATCGGAGCATCTGCCAAATCCGTTTGAGAAGTTGTCTCCGAAGTTGCAGGATATGTGTCGGAAGATTCATGGAATGGGTTTTCCTCTTGACAGGGTAGCGAGGGTGATTACGCTTGTAGGCGATAATGATAAGAAGGTAAGTTTCATTCAATAGCTAGAATATGATATTATTTATAGTCATTATGTTTGGAGTTTTGGACTGATATTACAATTAAATCCAATAATGTGCTTATTTTATTAGTTTTAAGATTTTAATGTGTTAAATAAAAATAAGCTGTTGCTTATTCCTAAATAAATAAATAAACCATTTACAGTTGGACTGTATGAAATATATATAATATGGAACCCTATCATCAATATTGATTCTTGTTGTCCTTTCCTAAGGATAGACAGGCAAGCCGCCATAGATTTCTATTACTTGGACTACATCTATGTGTAAATTATTACATAATATAGTATGTCACCTTGAATTCAATGCCAATTCGTACAGATACAGAGGTTGTATTTCTAAATTCAATTAATTCGAGCAGTTATATAAATTATTTGAGTAGCTTGTGGCTAATTAATAACAACCACACAGATTAATCTTCAAGGTTAAGCAACGCTTGCCGGGCTTGACCTTGAATTCCTGACATCCTCTTTGCCTCGACAAGCACATTAAACTGTTAGTCCCGCCTGTCATTTGAAGATCATTGACAGTCGTTACGGATAGTCAGAAGCCTGAAATCTGACAGCAGTCTTGCCAAGGGGTATCGTGTTACCCAGTTACTGGGTAGTCTGGGTAGTAGGTGAAGGTCAGAGAGGCAGTTGCTCCATGTAAAATACTGGTATTCAGCTGAATTTGGTTAGATTGGAAGCCGACCCCAATATAGTTGGGGAAAGGTTAGGCAGACTTATTGAAATATTATTAAAGTGTTGATGTCTCAAGCTCATAAGCAAAGCCTGTCCGTTAAATTTCTGCTGTAAATGATCTTCCTATCCTATTTGCATCTGGTGAAGCTCCCTTTAACATGGTTGAGAAGGTTAGGATGATACTGGTGATCAATTGTTATTTCAAAAGCAGCATACACAGGCAGTCAACCAGTGATGGTTGTTATGTAGTAGTGTAGTTTAGCTTCAACTAATTGACTTGGCTTTGACCTAATACCTACCACTTTTAAAAACCTAATAGTGATTAGTTACACTGTAATGTAGACCTTATGTCAAGCGCGTAAGGACTTATTTTATATTATCAGTCTTTTCTGTAATTTTTTTCCCTTTTTGGGGCTTCCAGTCCGATTACTAATTAGGTAAAAACAGTTCCAGTAGTTCGTTATATAATAACCTAATTATGTTGCTTATTGGGAGCCAGATAACAGCGTTTGTTTAAACACGTTAGTGCCTGGTGACGTTGGTAGTCGAATAATATTGAAACAAACCATTTTTATCTTTACGAGAAAGGTATAAAGTTGTAAATTGCGTTTTTCTTGAAGATCCTGTCTTTGTAGCGAATTGTTTTTAGAATACAGTGCGATCACAGTTAATAAAAAAAATACTGGCTACTTTTCTTGTTTGAAGGCGACGCCATTTTGTTTGGCATGAATCGGTTGGTAATGGGGATGTGAACTGCCATTTTTTCACGATAGGTGGCGCATGGTCGCTATGGCTCATTGATGTATTAAAAAGAGGATGATACGGTACTGGACACAGCGCTTGGTCCTACTAAACTAAGTGAATGCCCGTAGCGGGCACTCAGTCGCGCACGGCACAGGGTTTATCTCACAGCTCAATAAATTCAGTGTTTTTGTGCGTTTTTTTTGCAATAAATACGCATCAAAATGACTTCTTGTGTAGCTAAACACTGTTTAAATAATACCAGGAAGAAAAATAAGTCACACGGGATCACTTACCACACGTAAGTACAGTCAAAAATGTTAATTTGTTAAAAATTACAATAATTTATAATGTTTGCTTCGCCATATTTGTGAGAGCGTGATAGATATAAAAAACATGCGTGAGAGACACGATACGTGTGATTTCATTCATTATAGTAAACATTCGGCAGCTAACGCGATTTCGCTCGCACTACAGCGCCGTCTCCTATTTTTGTCCTTGTCTATCGGTAACTGTAGGTTTGGGACTTGTCATGACACTGAATACAGATTTGTGAGTTTCGGTGCATGTACTCGTGCGCCGAGCCCAGGTTTTCAGATTGCGATGTTAGCGCCTAACGTATCTTCCTCTTTTTAATACATCAATGCTATGGCTATTGAAAGCTGTCAAATCTATACATTTTGTAACTAATCATTCAGTTCTTAAATTTTCTGTGTGCTGTACCAGGATTTACCAACCCCGGTGTTCATTTGTTGCCCAAAGTTACAACGCTAAAAAAAACTGGGAATAGGCTATACATATTTATAGGTTTTGTTAAGTACCTGTCAAAGTAACTCTGATTATGTTACTTGGTAATCTTCGGTAATATAGTGGAGCTATTAACGTATTGATAAAGTTCTACAGCGGGAATTAACGTACTGATAAAGTTCTACAGCAGGAATGTCATTTGCTTGGCCTGCAGAAGCTTGGGGGGCTTTGATTGCCGAAAATAAAATAAAACGTCTAACCTAAATCTTAAATAATACCAACACATTAAAGTAATGTTCTCTCATTTTTTTGTAAATTATATAATATATAATACGGTAAAAACCGGGAGCGATCACCGCATGGTAAGAGGCACATTGAACATTAATATTAAGCTTGAAAGGTCTCGACTGATGAAGTCCACGCTCCGTCCAGCACATATCCAGGTCCAAAACCCCGAGAGCTTTCAGCTCGAACTCCAGAATCGTTTCGAGTGCCTAGGGAGCTCAGTGGACGAATACAATGACGGGTTCGTGGAAGCTGTTAATACGGTCGGATCTAAGTTTTTCAAGACCTGTCGTACAGATAGAAACAAAAAGCTCTCTGATCCTACTCTCAAGCTTATGAAGGAGAGGCGTGAGATGATCCTGCAGTCTTCAGATGAGGCGTGCAAATACCGGCAGCTCAATAGACAGATCTCTAAATCCTTGAAAAGAGACCTCCGCCGCTTTAACACCGAGCGTATTAAAGACGCGATTGAGCGAAATAAAGGTTCCAAGGTATTTTCATGGGATCTGGCTATTGGGCAGAGCCAGCTCACGAGACTGAAGACCGACGATGGCAGGATCATATCCGCCAAACCGGAGCTTCTGAGGGAGATCGAGACATTCTATGGGCAGTTGTACACATCAATCAGCAAGCCCGTTGCGAGTCTAGCAAACGACCCAAGAGCTAGATTGACCCGACACTATACCGAAGATATCCCGGACGTCAGCCTGTACGAGATTAGGATGGCTCTGAAACAGCTTAAAAACAACAAGGCGCCGGGTGATGGCGTAATCACGGCTGAACTCCTGAAGGCGGGTGGAAAACCGGTCCTTAAGGCCCTTCAGAAGCTGTTTGATGCCGTCATAATAGAGGGCAAAACGCCACAGGCGGTGCGGGGGTGTGGTGGTACTCTTCTTCAAGAAGGGCGACAATGCCCGGCTGAAGAACTATAGGCCCATCTCACTTCTTAGCCATGTCTACAAGTTGTTTTCAAGAGTCATCGCGAATCGTCTCGCGCGCAGGTTTGACGATTTCCAGCCTCCCCAACAAGCCGGATTCCGAAAAGGCTTTAGCACCGTAGACCACATACATACGCTGCGGCAGGTCATACATAAGACCGAAGAGTATAACCTGCCTCTCTGTTTAGCGTTTGTGGACTACGAGATATCCTTCGATTCGTTCGAGACTTGGGCTGTACTGCAGTCTCTCCAACGGTGCCAGATCGACTACCGGTACATTGAGGTGTTGAAGTGTTTGTACAAAAACGCCACCATGTCAGTCCGTCTTCAGGATCAGACCTCGAAACCAATCCTTCTCCAGCGCGGCGTGAGACAGGGAGACGTCATTTCGCCGAAACTGTTCACTGCTGCGCTGGAGGATGTCTTCAAGGTTCTAGATTGGAAGGCGTTTGGCATCAACGTTAATGGCGAGTACATCACTCACCTTCGGTTTGCCGACGACATAGTGGTCAGACCGGTTTAAACAAAAAAAAATACAAAATAAACGTGATGCAAAGCAAAAATTATTTGATAGGAGCCATTGCGCCGCCAGCGACATCTGCGCTCAGCTTTGCGTTCTTTTTTTTTTATTTATTTTTTTTCTTTACTTTAATCCCCGCCAACGATATTGGCGCCTTATGTGCTCAACCTCAGTCATTCCGGTCAATCTTTTATGCCTCTCGTACTTTCATTCTTCATACTAATTCTTTCTTGCATTCATCATCTTACATTCTGTGGGTAGGACGCCCACTTTTATTTAATGTATTCTATGGGCATGATTTATTTCTTATAAAAATAGTAAAAATACAATAATGTGCAGAGGTGCTATTTACAATGAGCAAAAGTTGCTATTATGACAATTTGTGCGAAAGGTGCTGTTTATTTCAGGTATACATGGTGCGATTTACCATAGTAAAAAATTGTACAGTTATCGTATTAAGATTTGGGATCAAAAACACAAGCATAGTTATCAAAAATATCACAGTAATCTTACACAGTCTTAAAACTTAGGTACCAACATGAAATACTGCCGGTTACACATGTCCAGGCTTCATTCCATGCCTGCATTTAAATATCATACATAATACTAATGAAGCACGGTGCGCCTCAGGTTTTATTTCGATGTATAACCGCAGGGGCTACTCTAATAAAGTACTCCAAGAATCTTTCCCTATATTTCTTGTCCATGAGCCTATGCAGGCTCTCCCTCGTTATTTTCCTGTCCAGCTCACATTCAAGTTGGTAGCGCTCCCTGATAAATAACGGGCATTCTACAAGTATGTGCTGAACAGTCTCTGCCACGCCTGAATCGCAGCCGCACGATGGGCTATCCTTACACTTGAAGCGATTCAAGTATTCAGAGAACCCACCGTGCCCCGTCAAAACTTGCGTGAGGACGCCTTCGGGACGCACCTGTTGTACGATACGGAAAGCCGCTATTGCATCCGGAAGAAACATTTTCGTCACCGAAGCAGTCTCGCCCGACACATATCTTCGATTCCATTCATCAAGCGATTCCAAACGGATCTGTCGCTTGATAAATGAAACCGGACACTGGTCGTAGGGCAGGCCAGCGTGGGCCTTGATCCAGAACAAAGTCACAGCTTTGTTCTGGCACAGGGCGTGAGCCAGATTTGCGCGCGCGCGAACTGCCAGGGGATTGAGCGAGCCATGGTTTGCAAGCGTCTGCAATGCGGACATTGAGTCGCTGTACAAACCATAGCTCGCCTCTTGCCGCGCGAGGATCACTTCCGTCGCCTTGCAAATGGCCAGGAGTTCCGCCTGGTAGACTGTGCAGTACGCGGCAAGGTTAAGCTTGAGGTTCTGGATTTCGTCCTCATTATCCCAAATGGATAATGCGGCTCCGACCTTCCCCTCAATCTTGCTGCCGTCGGTGAATATTCGCACCGCCTGCATATCAGCTTTGCGTTCACCTCCCCATTGATTGATCAATCGGTCGTGATTTTTATAATTTTCACTCTACGGTTTTTTTTAAGTAGTTTTATTTGGTGGGACCATGTTGCGTAAAGGCCTCCGCCATATCCTTGCAGTCAACTTTATCGTTGGCCTAATGCTCTTAAAAAGCGGCCAATCTTCTCACCATCCCCATCATAACATAGCTAAAAATGGGTCATTAACCCGTTAAAGAATGCTCTATACTTATACTATTCTATTTTTTTTTTGTAAAAGAGGTCTGTTAGTGTGTAACTTTTTGGTATACTTAGTGTGCAATAAAGTATATTCTAACAAATTCCATTTTCAAATTCCAGGTGATCGAAAGTCTATTAATAATGGGCGACCTGATGGATCTGGGCTTCCCAGAAGGCAGGGTGTCAGCAGCGTTGGCCAAGCACGAATTTAACCGGGACAAGGCTTTGGACGAGCTCGTCCCGTAACGGAGTAAGATAAACCCCGGAATATACAGTAAGAAGACTCGAAAAGTCGTAAAGAAACTGATTTATGTAGTTGGACAGGCAAAGGAAGTAACTCCTTGATGAGAGTCAGGTTGTGGCTGACAGAAAATGGCGGCTAAGCTAAAAATATTTGCCAGTTCCATGGCAAATATTTTTACAAAAGACACTTTATAGATGTACAGTCGAGGAGTGAAAATGTTTATCACCTTAAAACCTATTTTTTTGGCAAATTTAACTTATTTTTCCTAAATATGTACTGTCATAAATTCTAATAATCGTCAAGATGACATGTGTTTTTTCTGGCTCTTGTGATACACGATATCCTGGTACAAGAGCCAGGGTAGCACTGATATTTTTGTTAAAATTAAATAAAAAGTGTGAGAATCATGCGGGATTGGAAAGCTGCATAACCTTTTCGTTTTGCCACTGTACTCTTGTCAGAATTAGCTTAAGAAGTACGCCATGTCTATCCCGACTAATTGCCTGTGAAGTATAAACTAGAAGTTTTAGGAATGGTAGAAAATGTCCGTGAAAAGTGTTGCTCCGTGATTTTATGATGCATTTGACTATTTGGTAGTTTGGAAGATAATAATTTAGAATCTGTAGGTACTGGTAT
Organism: Anorthoa munda; assembly: GCA_945859665.1. Lineage (NCBI taxonomy): Eukaryota > Metazoa > Arthropoda > Insecta > Lepidoptera > Noctuidae > Anorthoa > Anorthoa munda. The sequence goes on along the minus strand of OX243908.1, from coordinate 29,996,915 downwards.
AAACGTTAGTCGATGTGTAAAAATATGCAAACTTGCCGCTATTACAATAATTTCGTTATTTGCTTCGATTTTTGAAATTATGTAAGAAATGTTTTTAATTTCTATCTCTTATCTGAAATATATATTGCTAATTAAATATTTGTAAAATTTCCAACTCACAGGGTCTCTTATAAATAAATACTTTGGTGGTTAATAGTGGCTTAGAAACTACTCCATATTTCACACACACCACACTTGAACACTTTATATCGTGATTAGGAAAAGAACTGAATTATATTTCCATCTCACTGTTGTTTTAAAAGGTAGTATTTATAAGCGTACTATCTTTTGCCGCGACTTCGTCTGCATAGACATAGACATTCTCTATCTCTGGTGTAGGTTGTCTGGCAGATATCGCTGTCGGTGACAAGACCGCCATTGTACCCGTAGACATCGTCCTAATAGAAAGCAATTATCGCCTGTGTTCGCGACCCTCGCGTTTATTTGATGACGCATTATACTTTGCCATACAGTAACGAAAATTACGCAAAGCTAACGCCACTTAAACACAGATTAAATAGAACAAGTTTGAAAAAGCGCGGCAAGATTGTTCGTCCCTTTTAAGGTGGATGCTCCGATCGACCGTCCATACAATGTTTGTAGGGATTATACTCTAAAAGTAGACACTCTTTGTTTAAAACGAATCATTTTATCACTTTTCTACAATCAAATGTGACCTTTTTAGGAATTAACTTACATTAATTGCTGAGAAAAACAATCGTGAAATTCAGGCAAAATTTGACACTTCTTTATATGTGTGGGTTCGTTTTGACAAGCAAACTAAGCGCCATGTTTGTTATAGTTTAAAAATGTAAGCGCTAGATGGCGTGCAAGCGATATTATAATTCGGATAAAACAATGTAATAAGTACAATAATTGATTTATTTTATTTTCTACCTTTCATTGTTATGATCAAGTTCAATAAAGGGGAATGATCAAGTGTCGCAAACACTACTCCTACGACTTAGTAATGCTCCGATTACACATAAAACGAAATAAACTAAAAATGATGATTTCAGCGCCATCTAGCGGGAAAAGTGCCGGGTACAGACCGTATCTTTCACCTTAATATTTTCGGTGGTGTTTTCGATAGGTTCATCCGAGTAAATACACGAATGTAACCATAGACGAGAACGAAGCCATTTTTTTAAATTCCTTAAAACAGTAAACCACCTGTGGGATAACTTGCCAGTAATGTTCCCTATTGATCCCGACGGTGGCGTATTCGTGCGACGATCGCTTTCCATTAGGACAACGTCAAGGGACATAGCAATATTGTAAAAAGTTGTATCACAGTTTTAGTGTACAATAAAGCATATTCTATTTATCTATGAGTATCGACGATTTTAGCAACATGTTAAGAGTCCAAACACTGCCGCTTACCTTGTTTATCTAATGTAGGAAGTTGTTGTTTTGCGCAGTTTTCGGATATTTGATCAGATGGGCTTAGCACTCTAAGTGATCGAGATTGGATATGACCGCTTTTTATAATCTAGGTCTGATTCGCATGAAAGGTTTATGAATGAATAAAAGAGACCAAAACAGTAGTAAACAAAACTGACAACCTATACTCTATTCGCTAAAGCAATAAATAAAAGTTAAACAAACAAACGTCAAACGTTTATAATCCGACTAAGTTTTTTTAAAACAAGCTTTCTTCTTTGGCGACACCTGGCTGACTACAACAAACTATCTGGAGTACAGAGAGCCATGTGGGGATAATATGAGTTGTGTGCGCTTAGATATTATATAGTAGGTTTCAATATAGTAGTCTATGCAATGGCCATATAATAGGGGGTATTAAAACACGAGCGTAGGTTTATCAAATGAGGCGAAGCCGAATTTGATAATAATATTACGCGAGTGTTTTAATACCTAATTATATGCCGTTGCATACACTACTTTATCTTCACTCATACAGTTGAAATAAAACAAAAGTGGAAAGGGAAAAATATTTGGTATGGCGGGCAATTTAGATTCTCATTGCCCAGCGCTCGCACCCACAGACAATGAAACTTCTTTACTACAGCCCATACGCGCCAGAAAATTAAAAAGTAAAAGTGTGCTATAAAAATTAAAAAGTTATTTTATGATGCAGTTGTTTGAAAATCGAAGGAAAATGTTGAACTGTAATGGTTTTTTTTTTAAATTTACCTGTCCACGAATATAAAGTACGTGTTTATACAATATTTTTTGAATTCGTATTTGGAACATTACGTTGTGAGTGTAGATAAAATAAATTATGTTGTTGTTACTTCGTATTCTTCTCAGCAAACCCTTTCATTTGATACCCATATCATGGCAGTGTATAAAGAATAACTAGTCCACCATCTTGGGCCGTCCGCCATATTGGATTTAGAATTACGTCACTTAGCTAAGCATGCATTGTCATCTAAACTAAACGTGTATGCAAAATTTCATCTTAATCAGTGGAGGATAACTGCTTTAAAATTCAGTTGCAAGATTTGATCCGAACACACTTACATACATACATACATACATTGCAAGTGTATGTTCACGCATATCTCCGTCAATTTTGGACCGATTTTGAAAATTCTTTTTTTGTTTGAAAGAGTATGTTTCGAAATTGGTCCCATTTTAATTTGGTGAATATCTGATGAAGGACTTCGAAGATATACAATCGCATGTCTGTTTATTGTTTACGCCATTTCATAACATAACATCACGCCAGTACGCTCTAAAGGGGTACGCAGATCTCTCATTTCACCGGTAATACTCTAGTTTCATGATATTCGGGTAATTTACTCTGGCGTTATAGGTACCTTACTAAACAACTTGTACAACTAAAAAGTGAAAAATAAAAAGCTTTTTACAAAAAAATACTACCGACTTCCAAATAAAAAGACTACAAAGTGAAAAATAACTTTATTTTTGGAAGTCGGTGTCTATAACGCAAAATAATGGTACCTACCAAAGACACCGACTTCCAAAAATAAAGTTATTTACTTTGTAGTCTTTTTATTTGGAAGTCGGTAGTATTTTTTTGTAAAAAGCTTTTTATTAATGTCGGCTATTGGTATTGGTTTTATTAATACTAATTTGTTTATACAATAAAAATATTGATATTGTTATAAAATACAGTAAATATTGATTACTAAGACTCCGCGGTCCGTCTGTCTGTCCGTCTGTCACCAGGCTGTATCTCATGAACCATGATAGCTAGACAGTTGAAATTTTCACAGATGATGTATTTCTGTTGCCGCTATAAAAACAAATACTAAAAACAGATCATCATCTGCCTAGCCTTTTTCCCAATTATTTTTGGGGTCGGCTTCCAGTATAACCGGATTCAGCTGAGTATCAGTGTTTTACATGGGGCGACTGCCTATCTGACCTCCACAACCCAGTAACTGGGTACCACGATACACCTTGGCAAGACTGGTGTCAGATCTCAGGCTTCTGACTACCCATAACGACCGTCAAAGATCTTCAAATGACATCCGGGACCAACGGCTTAACGTGCTTTCCGAGGCACGGAGGAAACTCGGTATGTTGAAATGGTCACCCATCCACGGACCGACCAACCTTGAAGATCGACCCTAGCCACGAGCTCCTCAAATACTAAAAACAGATCAAAATAAATATTTGAGTGGGGCTCCCATTCGTTTTTTGCGATAATGGTACGGAACCCTTCGTGCGCGAGTCCGACTCTCACTTGGCCTGTTTTTTTATGGTTATTCACTTTTTTTTATTAAGGCAATAGAGTATATGCGTTGTACGTCACTGAATTTAAGATTTATATTAAATAGATTATTCTAAACGAAAACTGTAAGAAATAAATATGTACAATTGTTCTAACAAACATGAAAAATCGATCATGCAGATCAGTAAGTTCATCGAATATCTTATGGGCAGCGTAGAATGCATCTAAGAGGCTTTGTATTTTTTATTAAATAAAATAAACATTTAAAATACAAATTATTATGTATTTAAATTATGATGTATTGATTGGTGATGGTCAAATGTGATTCAGTTAGCATTCTTTGCGATTCTGTAGGTTATTTTTAATTTGAGATTGTTGCAAAAATGTGTGTTGTGCAATTTTTTATTCAACATTTAAGAAGAAACATTTAAGAAATTGATCAATTATGTTATTTATTTGTGTCTAGGTTATTAACAAATTGCTGGCAATTAATTGTTTTAAGGCCTTTCTTTCTATGTTTGTTGCAAAAATTCGGTCGTTGCATTTTTAACTTTATTTCATGGGGATTAGAGTGGTATGTTCAGATTTCGTATGATATTTAAATTATTTCTATTGGCGCTGAGAGCAAGGACTCAGATTGTAAGAGGTTGAATTTACACAAATGTTGTTTTACAGCTGTGCCTACATTATAGCGATGTACGTCGCTGAAAAATATGCGTGCAGAGCCGAAAGTATATAGAAATAAATATATGGGACTAGTGGCCGCCCGTGTGGTGTTTGTACTTATATCTGATATTCTGTCCTATTTATAAGCTATGTTTATTACCTGTTACTGTTAAGTTTTATCAAAATCCGTTCAGTAGTTTTTGAGTGAATGATTAACCATCTTTCCATCCTCACAAAATTTCGCATTTATAATACGAAACAGGCTAGGATTGACCACGTAGCGAATGTCAATCCGCTCTATTTCGTCTCGAATGGTTGGTTGGTTGTGTTTAAACGCAGCTTTACTCAATTAAATACAAATAATAAATGTCTTGCAACCTTTTAGTAGGATCTTCAGAACACCATCTATATTTATATAATACAGCTTATTTGAAGGTCTCTTTTGTGCAAAATACCCACTAAGGAAAATAAAATATGGTTATTTAAAAAGTGTAGTCTAGGTACGCGGTAAAAATAACTGTGCACTTGGCGCCGTCACTTCACTCTGACGTACGACTCTCGCTATTGTTGCACGAGGCGAACGCGGGGCGCCGCGCCGCGTGGCTAGGGGGGATTCAGCGAGGTGCACAGTTATATTGACCGCGCTGGATACATTCAATCTTTTGTTTTCTGAATCTCGTATAAAGGTCTATCCACACATATCAAGGACGTGCCCGAGACGTGACGGGGCCGGGCCCAATCATTGAAGCTTCGTCATTGGCCCGTGCACGGACGTGTGTGAACGAGTTCATATAAAATGTACACAACGATATTTTTCCCTGACGGGGCACGGTCTGTCCACGTCCCGGGCACCGCCCTGATATGTGTGGATAGACCTTAAGTGCTTCCATTCCTCTCAGAGCCCTTTTATTTGCGATTCATATACACTTAGGCTGATTAAAGAGTCAAGCTGACCGTCGGCGCTGACGGTCAGCGCGAGCTCGTTCATTGGTCGAGTCTGATGGCCGTCAGCGCTGAGCCGAACGACTCGACCAATGAACGGCGACCGTCAGCGCCAACGGTTAGCGTGACTTTGAGCCGTTTGTTAACGACGCGACACACGACACCGCAAAATGTGGTCACGGTTCAGAGTTATTTGTATGGACCGTTTGTTCATAGCACGACACCGCACCAAAAGCGACACAATTTACAAACTTCGTACAATCGTAACTTGAAGTATTACTTAGCTTTTGTTTCATCGCAATCGGTTCACTCTATCAAACGTTAGATGAATTCAAAGTGTTCAAGAAGTAAAATTATCACAAAACACGCAATTCAAATTCTCGAACAGTTGAACTCCATATTCGATAGATGGCGTGGTGCATTTGGAGTCATTTTCTGAATGGCGTTGTTAAGATTTTCCGCGAAAGAATGACTTTAGAAAAAGAATTAGGTAAATAGATTGAGAAGGTAAAAACCTCGCCAAACTCCTTGGCCGCCCTGAAGTTAGCTACAATTGTTGCGCAATAGGAATTCTCATACAAAAACAGCTTTACAGCACCGAATCACCGATCCGTGCCTCGCGCATCGGATCGGAAAGCCAACTTCAGGGCGGCCAAGAAGTTTGGCGAGAACTATACTTTGTATACCTACCTTTTTCTTGAGTCACTCGTTTGGCGAGAACTATAGGAAGGTAGGTAGGGTACGCAGTTGACGGGACCGAAGCCGCGGGCACAGCTAGTTCTAAATAAGAATGAAAAAATAAAACTATTGTACTGTTGCCCAACATTATTCTTGTTAAAACCAATCAGGTTTTTTATAGTCTTGTACGGAAGTACTCACAGGTACACTAATAAACCGTTTATCGGGCTAATTCGAAAACGTGTTATCGTTAAACCAATCAGATGTGTTGACCAAAATAACGGAAATGTTCTATTTTGTTTTGAAGCCATTAAGATAAGCTGATCTTGTTCTTTAAATTGTAATAACGATTTGCTATTAACACCTTTTTACTTACAAACCACTTAGATTTGTTGATACGTATCTGATAATCTATCAATTTCGATGGTAATCTGTTTTGATTGGTGGATAAGGATTTGTTCAGTTTTACCTTACAGTGTGGAGTTTAAAAATTACAGTTTCGAAAATGTACTATTACTGTTACCTTAGGGTTGAATGTCATTTGGATAGACCTTAGGCAAGTTTCAGTTAGCTGAGAATTGTTGTTACATGTGGCATGCTATCCTGACCTACAATGGACTATAACTACTATGAAAGCCACTACTTTCACAAGCTTTTATTTAACTTGCAATGTATGTATGTAAGTGTGTTCGGGTCACATCTTGCCACTTAATTTTAAAGCAGTTATCCTCCACCGATTGTGATGAAATTTTGCTAGCTGGCTAGCTTTTCATTCATTTCGGGCTCAGCTTCCTATCTAACCGGATGCAGCTAAACACCAATCAGATATTATTTTAACTTTGAAGACTACACATTTTGACCTATGAACGTACCTTTTTACAAGCTTTTACTTGCACACACTTACTTACATACACACGTAAGTGTGTTCGGGTCAAATCTTGCAACTGAATTTTAAAGCAGTTATCTTCCACCGATTAAGATGACACTTCTAGTTTGAATGACAATGCATGGTTAGCTTTAGAATGACGTCACTTAACGTCATTCTAAATCCAATATGGCCCAAGATGGCGGACTAGTTATTTTTTGTGCACTGCCATGATATATGAAAAAGCCTTGTTTTAAAAAAAATAGTTAATTATTTCATTTTGTTAATCACACTATTCTTAATTTAAATTTATTTTGAATTCTCTTGGAATCAGAGATACTGCTGTCCCGAAATGCTGATTCATACCTTACCTGTGCCCTACTTCTGTTAACAATATAATTTTTGGTTCACCCTTATCTGAACAGAATTATACCATTATAAAACCTATGCTTATTGTAATGATAATAATGATTGTGTGCCTATCGACCCGTTTACTTGTAAACACGGATTCTTTATGATGATATCTTGCCTTTCCGTGAAGATTTGTTCATGGCTCGTTTTTAATTAGCGTTTACTTTTTTTTTATAACTGTACACACATTATTTCAAACGTGTGTACAAATTCTGTCACATTTCAAATTAATAGAGGGAGTACTTATTAAAAATTTGTATAGTTGTAAAAAGATCTTTTGCCTCCAACTTTTTTTTATCAAAAAGATTTCCATAAACATAATCAAATTTTTTTAACAGCAATGACAATGTCATTCATGCCCTGATAGATCCTTGTAGAATTAATAACAGCTTGTAATATTATAAAGACCGCCATTTTCAGGCCCTTCTGATTCGAGTTTGCACTCTCAAATGCACTGAAAGCACTATGAGTTGTATTTTAATGATTACTATGTTTATATTGTAAATATCACGACGAAAAATTTTCTTATATTTTGTATACCTATTTCTTTCTTGAAGTTATATCAAAACTTGTGATCGACTATAATTCTAAACTCGATGAAAATGTGCTACAAAGGTATAGAACTATTCACCTTCATAATTGAAAGTACTTTTTCCCCTAGGGAAAATTTAAAAATCATAATCGGCGTTTAGAAAACTCACAACACTTAGAAATCCGAGGAAATTATAACGCTATACGGGGAAATAAAAGTTTAAGCATAACCCCCTGTTTTATCGGATATACTGTCAGTCAATACTGTTGCAATAAATATGTTTACTGTTATGTTTTACTGTTCAGATCTAATTAAATGACTTAAGTAGACCTTATAATATAATTTTTATTTTTCACTCGGCACGCGTTGCTAACATATTATTATTGGTTACATTTTCATACAAAATTCTCCCCAATATTTTTTTCTAGAGATTGCCTTCAAATGAGATTATGAAAATGATATATGTTACTAAAATTTTGTATGAAAATGTAATTTGCGGATCACAATAAAGCTTATAATATATTATTTTTGTATGTAGATAATAAAAATACTCTAGAATTATGTAAATTGAGTGAATATACCTTATGAGGGGATCCCTTGAGGCGGAGTGGAGTGGGGGTGATGGAAAAGACCAAAGAAAAGGAACAGCAATATTTGTAGAATGCTCTATCTCTCTCTTGGTCCATCTTGTCACCTCCCCTCTCCACCTCAATAGGTTTCCTCCGGAGAACTTTGTTTCAAATGAGGTTTTTATTTATTTGTAGTATAAAGAACGTTACTAGTAGTAAATTGTAAGTGAAGGCTTCGGTAGAATGGAGGGAGATTTTATACATTACAGCTTCACAAACGAATGTATAAATAAAAATTGTTATTTTCATTGTGTGGTTTTATTAAGCTTGCAATATTGCTATGAACTTTACATTTCCAGTCAAATGTGTTGGGTTTTATAATGTAAGTACGAAAAGGCCTTTCAAATCGAATCCGACCCCGGTTTATAGGTCTTTTTAGGGTTCCTTACCCAATGGGTAAAAATGGGACCCTATTACTAAGACTCCACGATCCGTCTGTCTGTCTGACACCAGGCTGTATATCATGAACCGTGATAGCTAGACAGTTGCATGCCTTAAGGTTTAATATGGTTGGACTGTGCTATATTTTTAACAACTTTTTGTAATTACCCATGCAAATAAATGATATAATTATGATTTTCACAGATGATGTATTTCTGTTACCGCTTTAACAACAAATATTAAAAACAGAATAAAATAAATATGTAATATATACAACAAACGTGATTTTTTTGCCGTTTTTTGCGATAATGGTACGGAACCCTTGGCCGGTTTTTTGTTTATATGTATTGACCTTAGGGGCGTAATCGTTATAGGGCCCGGGGTACTTATTCGGTCGAAGATAGCAATAAAATCTTCTATCACAAATAAGGGGGCCTCAATTTAGAACCTTGAGGCACTCCATAATCAAAAAAGGGACACAGTGGATCGCTGGGCAACGACGCGGCTGACGAGCTTGCGAGGCGCGGATCCAGCTCGACGGTCTATGGACCCGAACCTGTTGTACCCATCCCCTTCAACCAAATACGCAGGTGGCTACAGGAATTCACCCAGACACAGGCGGAGAACTGGTGGGCCTCGGCACCGGGCTGTAGGCAATCCAAAGAAGCTCTGCCATTCTTGGACAGTAGGCTTACCAGGCGTCTTTTACGCCTGGACAGGAATGGCCTCCGCCTGGTGACGGGGACCATCACGGGACACTGCTCACTCAATAAACACTTCCACACAATAGGCATAACGGACAGTCCTCTGTGCAGGGCATGCATGGAGGCTGAGGAAACCGTTGCGCACGTTCTCTTTGAATGCACAGGTGTCACACAGATAAGAGCACAAACCCTCGGGTCACCCAGATCTTACACGGATGTTCTGAGGAAACCAGGAGCTTTAATTGACTTCTGGAGGGAGGTGGGCTGGTTGGAATGACCACCCAACGGCCGCCATGGCCCACGTACAAAGGTCCATTTGAAGGACTAAGTGCGGAAACCAAACCCCCCTAACATAGAACATAGAACACTCCATAATCTCAAAAAATTAGCAGAGAAAGACCCGCGTTTCTGCGTCGCCAACGCACGACGGTCTAACGAAATTCTTGTACTGGATATATTCGGGAGTATACTCTCCACAATCACAGGTTACGCTTCCATATTTGGTAGAGAGCTACCCTTGATTCGCCAACATTTTGAACTTTTATGAAGTGGTTAAAATGCTGACCGTCGGTCGTCACCGAGTCAGCCGAGTCGCTGAAATAAAAATTCACAACTATAGATCAAATTGAAAGCACTCAGTTGGTCTTCTATATTACTTTTCTTATTCCTATGTGAAAATAGAGCCCGTTATTCTAGTCAAGTCAGATGCTCCGCGCTGCATCAATTGACAATTAGGTCTTTAATCATCAAACAGATCGTTTAAATACTTTTGCGCGTAGCGAAATTAGAATAGAGAAACCGGCACCGCCAAACGACAAGTCAATGACCATTGTTCTTTGTTAAAACATGACCCGAATAAACAAATGTTTGTCTCCCAACAAACGCTTGATTAATTAACATAGTCTTACAGAATTGCTACCGAACCAGCAAAAAACACAGGAAGGGTTTTTATACAAACTGCAGCGCCGACAGACAGAACCCACACCATGCAAATGATCTTCAACAAGTCAGCACCACATCTGGTTTTAATTTTCTTACAATCTTTCATCATTTTGATACTCTAAAACGATCCTTGCAGCCTTGTGATAAGAACGTTAACGAAAGTGGGTTTTTGATAATATTGTTCCATTTGGCGTAATAGGTCAATGCCAAGATTGTGATTAATGAATGCGTGCACGCATGCGGTTGTTTAAACACCGGTGCGTGTTTGCGTTCCGCGGAGGTTAAGTTAACGTGCCAGATAACTCCACGGGGCGCCGGAAACAATTTTCGTAGAAGAGTTTTGCGATATTTGTCACTTTGGGATATCCTAGCCACCCTAGTCAAGACAATAATAAATTGACAAACACTTTTTTTTGGCTTAATCATTCCCTTAGAAACAGAAATTCGCAACTTTCGATTAAAGTTTCAAGGGTGTTTAAACATAAATGAATTTCGACACACCCATCAAGTGAATGTGGTATAGCATAAGTACTTAAGTCTGCTTAGTAATATATTATCTGTGCTTAAGTAATGGAACCCAGCTTCCTGCGGTCTCGCGTAGTTCCCGGACTTTCGCAAATAGGTCATAAAATGTATTTCCGCGAGCCGGTGACCCAGCAGACAATGGGCGACCACCGCATTGTCTATTGTCATCACCGGCCAGACAAGCCGCGATGAATGGGGCAAGTTCATTCCGATCCGGCCCACATTAGCCGTCTGAGGGAGACGCAGGTACAGCGATTATGCCAGCGCGACAGAGAGGGAAACAATACGGTCTACGCGGACAGTCGGAATTACCGCTGCTTGAGTTTTGTTTTGGAACGGTCCAGTTGCTTGGCGGGCGGCGCACGAGTCGAACTGTTCCCACGCGCGATACGATTAGCTGGCTGCGGTGTAACGTAACATGAACGGCTCGCATTTGTATACGCGCCGCGCCTCGCCGCGCTCGCACCGCCGATAACATCTGCGAAACCGATATTTAGGCCGGCGATATCGTGATAGGGTTCGAATTCGTGCGCGACATTTCGCCGGCACCGCGCGGCCATGTGATCGCTCCCCGACCGATGGGAGCGAAAATCGAACAAAAAAGCCGCCCGCTAATGTCTACCCCTCCCGGCCGCTACAAAAAAGGGATAAAAAGGTTATTCCTGGAATGCACACATGTGGACGCTGGGTAAAAGTGGGTGCTCGTATTGAATCCGCAGTGTTAGCACGATGCCTCGGAGGAGCAGGTGGATGCATCTGGCGGCGGGCCTCGCGCTCGGTGTCACTTTCGGGATATTCCTAAAGTTGTGTTTAAGGACTTCATCCAGGACAACTATAGAAGCATGTCCGGAGTCGGCCAAGGTGTTTGCCGATCCCGACCCTATCGCGCTGATAGGTTTGATGCCAAACGAGACTGTTCACAACTCGAACAGGACTTTAGTGTTCGTGGGTGTTATGACAGCTGAACAGTATTTGGGTTCGCGAGCGAAAGCAGTGTACGAAACTTGGAGCCAGGACCTGCCTGGTCGGATCGCGTTTTTCAGTTCCGAAGTGTCGCGGGCGCCGGGTTTACCTTTGGTTCCCTTGCGTAATGTGGACGACAGTTATCCTCCGCAGAAGAAATCGTTCTTGATGTTGCTGTACATGTATGAGAAGTACGGGGATAAGTTTGAGTGGTTCATGCGTGCGGACGACGACGTGTATGTGCGGGGTGATAAATTGGAGGAGTTCTTGCGGTCGGTGGACAGTCGGAAGCCTCAGTTTATTGGGCAGGCTGGTCGGGGGACTAGTGATGAGCGGGATGCGCTGTCTCTGGACTACAATGAGAACTTTTGTATGGGTGGTCCGGGCGTGCTGTTCTCTCGGGAGACATTGAAGAGGGTGGCCCCTCACGTGAAGTACTGCCTGAAGCACTTGTACACCACGCACGAGGACGTGGAGCTGGGCCGCTGTGTCGCCAAATTCGCCGGAGTCTCGTGCACGTGGAGCTACGACGTGAGTAATGTATTGTTAAGCTAACTTTAGTAAACAAGTGACGAATGACGTTACATTGCGACGATGTCTGTTGCGAAAGATAATATTTTTAGAACTTATCACGCGTGTTTCGAAATCCTGAGTTATATCGTTATCGTATGATTCTAATTGATTTGTGGATGTGTAATAAAACTAATCTTACTTACTTATATATAATCCTCACACTTAAATTCTAAAGTTTGTGAGTGTATGTATGTTTGTTATTCAATCACGCCAGAACGGCAGAACGGATCTGGATGAAATTTGGCACAGAGATAGATTATAGTCAGGAATAGCACAAAGAATACTTTTTATTCTGGGAATATGTTCCCTCGGGATAATTTTCGACTTTCACGCGGGCGAAACCGCTGGCAGAAGCTAATAAAGTTATAATAGACAACGTTAGCAATATGTGCAAGCTCGTTCGTGTCAGCATTTCGGCTTCGGCTAATAACGATGTTATTCTAGCAGGTTTATCTATCCAATACCGCGTAATTGATCAATATTTGTACTGTCAAAATGATCTTACGTCCGCAAATCGATGTTTTTAAGTGGTTTTTTTGTGAACATTTTTTAACAAATAAATTATAGAATGGTAGATAAAAAATACCATCCACGTAAAAATAAGTTTTGATGTTAATACATAAGTCACGCCTTTGGTGGTCATGTAGATTGAGGACTTGTGGTTAAATTAAATGCACGGTCTAGCTATTTTATTTAACTTTACGATTACGACATCTCTTAACCCTGAAAGAAATTGCACTGTCCGATCATTGCGATGTTTTAGACGCTTTTAAGCAGTAAAATGGTCAGTTTCCTTATTGAACTGGAACTTGGAGCGTATGATTAGGTACCTACCAGTTTTATTGCTCAGACTAGATAGAGGAAATAAATTGATTTAGTTGGCTTCAAAAGTAATTATTCCGCGATTCAATGAGCGTAAACTATTCTTAGTGGCTTGTGTTTTTCAGTCTTGGGATCACTGACCGCTACCAGGCAGTTGGGCAGTTGACTTTACGGTATTTTTTTAAAGACATTAAAAAAGTGCGTTTGGCATTTTACTTCTATTTTCTACTCAGCTATTCTTATAATGATGTAATAATTCAACCTATGATGTATTACAGCAGTGGATCGTAAACGTAAGCAATTGTACCTAGGAATTAACTACCTACAAGTTTTTCATAAGAATACAATATTTACGATTCAAAGAAGGACAATTTCGTTACCAGTTGTTACTATAGTGTCAAACGGTGGAGTAGGTACCTACCTATTGTTCTAAGACTGCATTGTGTCTTGACCATAAATAAGCCAGCGTTGATAATAATAAAATTAGGTAGGTATAATAACATAATTTCCTTTAATATAAACTGAAAAACCGAAATGGTACAGGTAGCTTAGCAAAAAAAGTTATGAAAACTCGGGATAATCGAGATATAGACTAGGAAATCATGAGATTGATTAGGTAGGTAAATGAGTTACTAAATTGACTTTTCGCCCGGTTTTAAATTAGCCTGATTGAAATCGTTATAACAACAGAAAATAATTGATAAAGTTACCAACCAATTAAAATTTTATAGGAAAAAAATCGTACGTAGCCTAGTTTTAATTGGACAGATTTGCGATTGGAACAATTTCGGAAGGATCGATAAAATTTATTTACCGTTGTTTCATGATAAAAAGTATCGCAAATTGGGTTTAACTAAGTATCATAAATATGACGATAGCTTTGCCTGTATGTGAAGAAATGAACACAAAAAGCATGACTGTATGGGTTGTGGCATTCATGCAACAAATTGTACAAGGAACTGAAACTCCACCGTCCTTGAATACGATCGATCGTAAGCAAAAATAGGGGTCCTTCTGTGCTGTGATGAAAAAAGAGTCGCCTCTTTCTTCAATATTTGCGATATTTAAGAAAGAGGCAACTCTTTTTAATTAATAATATTAAGTTAATCTATCCAAGATCACTGCCTGGACACAGGCTTCTATTAAAAAGTTCCACAACATCCATCCATCATGGGTAACCCAATCAGTATTTGCAAGGTAAGCGAATCGATGGATACTAGGATAAACCTAAAAATAGATTCTTGCCTAATTATAATATTGAACCTCCATCAGCCCTGTAGATAAGATCCGAAATGGGATAAGACTCCCCAATTCTGAAACCAAAAGATCCAAGTGATCTTCACTTTGAAGTGTCAACAGAGATACGCCATAGCCCTACAGACTGCCAGTAACCAATAAAAAAATAGCATAGTAAAAGTCTACTTATCTCGAACTGCATGTGCGTATAATACAATAATATGAACCGTTACATTTGCTCTTGTTTCCACGGCTCGAGTTAATTCGAACGGTTGCATGGCGGAACGAAAGTGTTACAATTACTTAATGGTTGATGTTAGGCTCTCCAGATGTTTGTTTATGTAAGGATTTCTTTTTATTACGATTTTATCTTCTGTATATGAAAGTAGATTTGACTCTGGCTTCATTTTCATCTTCGTCGTTACTTACCACAGGCTTCACTATCTAGAGTGGTTCAATTTAGCTAGACTATGGTGAAGGGTTAACCATACAGTTGAATGACAAAGTCAAGACTTATTCAAGCCTTCACCTTTCTGTGTTATTATTTTCTGCTTTGTGCAAATCTTGGCCTTCCCTATAATCTTTAGGGCAGTTGAAATTAAGATCGTGTCAAAAACTATCAACCTACTTTAGTGCCTAAGTTTGGCAGGTTTGCAGGTTAAAGTTCCTAGAGTTTGACAAATAGATACCAACTCAAATTCTAATTGAAATTGGGATTGGTAAGTCATCAACCCGTCTCACCGTCGGCCTTCCTACTTCCTTGACTTTGTTTGTAGTAAGTAGTTAGGAAGCTACTTGATTCTCTTTCATCTATACTGAGCCGGATCTGCGGGGTCCGGTCCTTTGATCCTTGGTTATTAAGTTTCTGCACGTAGGTACAGCTAATGTCGTCTGACTTATCTCAATTGTTTGAGAACCTGGGGTTGTTCCAATCTAGTCTTCACATCTGTTATGTTAAATTTATGTTTCTTATACTCTTCAACAATCTTATGCTATACAATAGATAACTTAATATTTTGTATATTCTTTTTGCCTTACAAGGCGATTGATTTAACTGTCCGTAGTAAAAATCTTCCTGTCTTGGATTTTGTAGCTAATTTATTTCGACCAACAAGCATGCGTAAACATGAAAAAACTTGTTTATCCATTAAGTTTTTTCTCCTATAATGAACAGTTGAGAGCGGCTTGCTCCTACAAAGAGGCAGAGGCAGTTGTACGTGTGTACTGCAAAAACACTGAAACGAAAGCAAAAACAATAATTATCTCCCGAGTAAACACACGTGTAACATATTCATATCTGACACAACTTGCTGTAAACGCGATAGTTTATAAACACGTAGGCCTTTCTGAAGTCTTGTGTTAAGAACCAGTGTACATATGATTCATTTCTTTTTTCGCGGCGGTTACCTAAGAACGTTGCCATTCTTGCATATCTGTGATTGTAGTCATGTCATAGACGATTTCGGTCCCTGTTTTTGTTTCCTCTTCTTTTCCTGTCGATGGAAAGCTCTTTGCATATTTTGGGCCCAGGTGGCCACATTGATTGCAGTGTCAGTGGTGTGCATTACGTCTACTATTAGATTTTTTGACCTATTTTCCTGTTTTTGTACTTACAGAATAAGGTCAACTATTTATTTAATGATGACATAGCCTGCTACCGTAACCTGCTAGGTCATCCCATTATATCCCAGTTCATTTTTTGGGTTAGTACGTGGTGGGTAGCTTCGGTAGATAAACACTAAAATTTTCGTTACTACACAATGCCAAGTGTGAGTAGGTCCAGGGCTGAAGATCAACCCATTATCTAGTATTAAGCTAATTCTGCCTGCGTAGGTTCGTTCTCGTGTCACTTCACACGTTTACTACAATCGTATGGGTACAATAATTGACGTGTTTTGTGCTATAAATGTTTAAGTACCTACGCAAAGTTATGAAGGTTATGATGTTATTATAGGCTTGCCTACGAGTACTTAAGAATTTCAATCATGAGACAACCGACAATCGACAACGATCCGCATATAATGTCACTAGCATCTGCCAGCGGCTTCGCCCGCGTTATTGTGGAAAATTATCAATATTAAGGGAACATATTCCCGGGATAAAATATTCTATGTGCTATTCCAGACTATAATCTATCTCTGTGCCAAATTTCATCCAGATCCGTCCAGCCGTTTGAGCGTGAAGAAGTAACAAACATACACACTCACAGACTTTCGCCTTTGTAATATTAGTGTGACAGAAGTACCACCTAAAATCGAAATACCAACAATAAAATTATTCATTTAACAAGCTTTTTTGTACAAGCTTTTTTCGTAATCTTTTCAGCAAACCCTTTTATTTGATACCCATAACATGGTAGTGCACAAAAAATACTAGTCCGCCATCTTGGGCCGTCCGCCATATTGGATTTAGAATGAAGTCACTTAGCTAACCATGCATTGTCATTCAAACTAAAAGTGTCATCTTAATCGGTGGAAGATAACTGCTTTAAAATTCAGTTGCAAGATTTGACCCGAACACACTTACGTATGTATGTAAGTAAGTGTGTGCAAGTAAAAGCTTGTAAAAAGGTAGGTACGTTCATAGGTCAAAATGTGTAGTCTTCAAAGTTAAAATAATATCTGATTGGTGTTTAGCTGCATCCGGTTAGACAGGACGCTGATCCCGAAATGAATGAAAATCTAGTCCGAAAGACGCTTGAACTTGAATTCATAAAATTTGATAAATCATTCTCGATAACCAATAACCATTATACACCAACAAGGCTCCAAAAATTAAACAGCGATTGCCAAAAAAAGGCTCGTTTACAATCTAGACTCAACTTCCACGCTAGTTCTATACTACGTCTGCGGTCGTAAAGTTCAAGGCAAACTGATGTTTATTTTAACGTCAGTTTCCGTAATACAGGTTTGCACAAGGCCTCAGAAAAAAATATCCCTGACGATGATGGAGTTTGATTTATCGACGATCGATTTGAACTCCATAAATTCCAGACTAGTTTTTTAGGTGAAGTGCTTGAGTCTAAAAGTGTTGTGAAATTGAAAGTTGATTTTAGATTTTATAGTGCGTAAAAGTATTCGAGCATTCGTTTTTGTGGTGTCGGTTATATTACTGGCCATCCAATTTTTCCTAAGGATGATTCTAAAATTAACTAATATAAATAGGCTTTCAAAATAATCAAAACCTAATTAGATAAAACAGCCTAAGCTGAGGATGATATACTTCATTTAATAGAAGGTATATTTTCGAAAACTCGAAGCAATTTTCGTGTGACTCTTGCGAACTAGAATAAATTGCTTGCAAGCTATCATGACTAGAATCATGAACATTGTTAAAGCACAGTTAGACTACATTAGTATGATAATGACAAAGAGTCATGAATGTGTCTCAATTAAATTAAGTGGTTCGACACTACGGTAAAACAGTGCAAGAAACGGTTTATACTCATCTGCATAACATGCTTTTCTCATTACGGACACAGCATAAAAATGGTTTAAGGACTTACTTATCTTAAATGATAATTCGGACTACCAATTACGGATAATGTGGCTACACTGTAACCAATGGAATGGATATCTTCAATATCTTGCTCTACTGCATTCATATCTTCATAAGCACTCTTAAAAACTGTGTCTACATTTAACTTGTCCATAAAATTATTATGCCTATGCAATTATTCTTGACCACGACCAGTATTAAACATTAAAACAATGGCGTAGTTTGTATATGTACCTATTTGAGTACTAACTACGCTATGCTACCTATATGACTCGCCTAAAGTAGACTCATTTCAAAATCAGATAAAGGTCCAATCACCTCATAAACCCCTCTCTTATTAATAGTTTGCAAATCGTCCTTCACTGTCTATCTAGTTGAACGATAAGGATTTACCCAACGGCATAATAGAGAACTTCATTCTGCCCAATTTTCAGATGAAGATACTGTACTATATATAATATACAGACGACGACATTTTTTGCAAAAGCATTGAAAATACATAAGACAGGCTTAACAAGACATGTATGGATTCTTTAGAAGATGACACAGCTTAGAAAGATGTAAAGACTTAGATTATAGATATATATGAAGCAACTGAGAATACATGGACTCAAAATAATAATACTTACTTACCTACATGATGAACAAGTAATTAACAAAGCTGGCTTCAAATTCAATCCCACCTACAGTGATATCCTTCATACAATTCTAATTTAGGTTTAGCAATGGTCGTTGTTTTAAATTAATTTGTATTCAAAACATTGTTACACGCGTAACAATATAAGGATGTCTTTAAACAAATGCAGTTCGGTATTAGGATTTAGAAGACTGCAACATTTTCAAGGTGATTATTTGCCAATGAGTCTTGATTAGGAACCGTTTTTTGATTACTATCTGTTGTCTATGTATCAGCTGTCTAGTCATCATGAATTCCCTTGCTTGGATGTAATACTCCTTAATAAATTTGAGCAGGAACATATACTGCTTCATTAATGGGTTTTTGTCTTCCTGCTAAGAGCTATTTTACTCTTTAAATTCCATTACGCTTTTTAATGCAGCGTCTTTCACACTTTATCCGTATCCTGTTTCTTTTTCATCTATAATTTACTAGCATGTTCACTTATTTTTTAGACTGTAAAGTTCAGACGCGGTTTCCGTTTCAATCACCATTATTAACCATAGGAGCAAAGAAACAATTGCAAATAAAAACGGCGCCACTTACTTCAATGCATATTCAAGTGAACACAGAACCGACTCAAGTTATATTTGTAATGGCATATTAAAGTATTAAAGCAACCATCCCGGCACTCGGTGGTGCAATGGCAACCGGTTTTTGTAACCGCCAACAGTTTTTGCGACCACGTGATGTTAAGAGATACGGCTGGTCATAGATTAGCGTCATATATGACGTAGATACGACGCTATTGTGGCCTGCTGTAGGTTTTTTAGGCAGATAGCACGTCGGTAATTGGATAGATTCATGATAGTAAAGGAGATTTAAAATTTAGGGGTTATGAGCTTGTCCACTTCAATTTCATAGAGTGTAGTAAGAAATCTATTTGCGTTGTTCTCTCCCTTATATTGGTGTGGCGTACCGTATCTATCTTTCGGAGTCCTAGGATGAATCATTCCATGGCTGCTTGACATATTCAGGTTTTTTCTTTCACCTGTTTTGGGTATGTCCAGCTCTGTGAGCCATAATGGGCAGGACACATAGCTAGAATGGAAGACGCCCGGTGGACTGGACGTGTCGTGGTATGGAAATGGCCAAGGAAACGTGTGAGACCGTCGAGCTAGAAGATATAGTAGGAGTTGACTGGCAAACAAAGGCGAGAGATAGAAAGCAATGGATAAAAAAACCGGCCAAGTGCGAGTCGGATTCGCACACGAAGGGTTCCGTACCATTATCGCAAAACACTGCAAAAAATCATGTTTGTTGTATGGGAGCCCCCCTTAAATATTTATTGTATACTGTTTTTAGTATTTGTTGTTATAGCGGCAACAGAAATACATCATCTGTGTAGTAATTTCAACTGTCTAGCTATCACGGTTCATGAGATACAGCCTGGTGACAGACGGAGAGACAGACAGACAGACGGATCGCGAAGTCTTAGTAATAGGGTCCCGTTTTTACCTTTTGGGTACGGAACCCTAAAAATGGAGGTGGCCTTTACCCAACAGAGGTTCTCAATCTAAACAATGAAATAAAGCTATATTATAATAAATTAAAATTAAATTTGATATTTTTATAAAATATTCATATATTATTATAAAATAATTATGTAACTTCTGATCAATATCAAATACTTATACTATAAATGACGCAATGTAAATAAAATACATTATTGTAATGAATCTAAATATAGTTTTTCTTTTAATGTTATTGCATGTAAAATAATAATTCGTAAAAGTGCATGTATATGAGAAATCAATAAAATGCTTATTTATTATTATGAACTTGTCTCTTGTGACTCTCATGGTAGTTAAAATTCGCGCGTTCAATTTGTTCATGCATAGCATGCTAACACTAGAATTTACCAGATCGACACTGATTTCATAGGAAATAATATTATTAACTGCCTTTTAAATTTAATTAAAGTATTTCTGGACTTGCTCAGGAATGGTGGCAGCATTTCGACCCTTTCACCTATATATATATATATATATACAGTTTTACAATATTAAGTACTAGCTGTTTCTCGCGGCTTCGCTCCCGTGGGCCACCCCACAGGACCCGTTTTCGGGATTGAAAAATAGCCTATGTCACTCAGGAATAATGTAGCTTTCTGTTGGTGAAAGAATTTTTCAAATCGGTCCAGTAGTTTCGGAGCCTATTCGGTACAAACAAACACACAAACAAACAAACAAAAAAATCTTTCCTCTTTATAATATTAGTATAGACAAGCTTTATATTATCTTACCTTCGTCTGTAAGTCCAGCTACTAGTAATCCATTCCTGGCATCCGATTAAATTGGAACTTGGCTACTTATGTAATTTTGGAAACATTGAAATAATAAGGAACTATGGAACTGGTCTCATGATGGAACCGGATGGTGGCTATAGCAAAACTTCAACCAAACAAGATATCACCATCGTGTTTGGGCTCAATGGATGTGTATTGACAAGTGATATTACATTTAGTACATTTCAGTTCATAAAGCTTGTTTCAAAAATTCAATTAATACTCGCCACTTAGTTTTGCAATTTCTTCTGGGTTATTTCTCATTATTGCTTTACAATCTTATAACCTTAGTACCTGGGCGACCGAGCACTGCTCGGGTGAAAATGTTTTTTTTTTCTAAAAATGAAACCTAGCTAGATCGATTTATCGCCCCCGAAAACCCTACAAAATTTCATGAAAATCGTTGGAGCCGTTTCCGAGATTCAGATTATATAAATGCATATTTACAAGAATTACTCGTTTAAAGGTATTATATAATTATGCAGTAATTTAGCAAATGATGCAGTAGCTGCCTACAACGTTGATTTAGCTAACCAAACACGTCACGGTTCGTAGACTAGATAAGATAGCCTGGATCTCAGCAACAGTGCAACAGGCCTTATCACACGATCAGTCTGGTTAATAACTGGGCGTGAAAGTGAGAGTTGGCTGCTTATCAACCGATTTAGATCCAAGGTCTTATTAGAAATGGGTGAAGCTTGTAATTGATGTCTTTTCAAGGACTTTGGTCATGTTTTTTTGACTGTAGGAGCGGTGTGGCTGATATATTGACCAGGTTTCTGGTAAGGTTTAGTTACCTAGTTCTAGTTGTAGTATTTTAATCATCTTATAAGATTAATTTATATACACACTGAATTTTGGCGTCTTCATAGTAATACTATTCTATATATCTATTGATAGTTTCTATATTATTTTTTACCGTTTAAACATTTTATGATGGATTGCGTTTAGCATCTATCATCACAGCTGTTATGAATCTAAGACGTGTTTGGAGAAATTATAACATTTTCAAAGCAGATGATTCTCATAATTTTGCGAACTAATTAACAGACTTGTGTTACTATTACTATAACTCATAGATGTCGAAAACGTACAAAATCTTTGGGCTTACACATATGGCCTTGTTGCTCCTTCACCCATTTGGGAATGAATCACTTATCAAATCTGTACAAAAACAATTTTTATATGCGCTATGGTATCTTATCTCATGATGACGCCGTTAAGGCCATCTGCGAGCTGCTAATGAAAAATCATAAACGTGATGATGCGTGTGCGTGGATGATACATACACCCGTTATGATTGAGTATTGTACGTATCTTCGTGATTAGCTCCTTTTGTCACACTATGTACTTCGGAACTCATTTTGTGTTTGTTTATAAATTGTTATAGTTTGCAATAAATGTTTTCTTTCTTTCTATGAATGACTTGAAACCGTATAAAACAGACTTCTTCAGGAGACAACCGTGCTACATGGGTCCATACCTATATAATAAAATAAGTACAAATACACAGTTACATAACTTACCCATAAAAAAAACTAAAACTTACCATAGATAACTTCCTTCTCTCTCAAAATTCTGAAAACACTGAAAATTTACTAAAACGTATATAAAGTATAAAATAAATCAAATAAAATAATAATAATAAAACCAGTCAAACCCATGCACGCAAACACACACACACACACACACACAAGCACACCACACACACTCATATCTTCATACTCACATGCACACTCTTACGCATAATAGTAATCAAAAATAAATTAGTGTAATTTTGATACTTTAACACCGCACCACATTTGTAATGGCAGTTCGAATACGGTGGTGACGGAAGTAACTGGTGCTTATAGCACAGGAATCCTCCTAGTTTAAGGCCAGTTGCACATACTTTGTATCTTGCCACTAATTTAATGATTCTAATGTAATGTACAATCATTGTAATTAGATTTAAGTCTTGAACAAATAAATATTATTTATATTACCTATCTATACACATATAACTTCTAAAGATTACGAGCTCTGAGTCAAATTGTAATGTACCAACTTATTTAAATCCGTTGCAGATTATTTCTCGAACCTGCGAAACTAAGAAACTAAGATAGTAAAATGCACAATATATTACTTACATTAGATACCAAAGTTTCTATGAATTCAGCTGCCTAGTCAAAGAATTTAATGTAAATAATGAATACCTATATGTATATAGTTCTGCAACATATTCTATTCTATGCCAGTCCATTTAGATGCAAATTATGCAAGTTCTATTCGAAACGTAAATAAATAATATCCTATCGAACATAAAACTTTGATAAACGAACTCAGTTCTGGATTTCTGTAATATCTTTATCAAATTTAGCGCCTAAATAATAATGTGCCTGATAAAATTTATCATTTTTATGTAACAAAGTTAAGCACTATTTTGATATGCGAACGATTTTCAACCAAGCGAGTAATAAAAATGATAATAAATGACCTGAAGTACTGATGATGATACGCGTTCAGACTTCGTGCTTTGAATAAATTAATACATATTAAACAAGTTTCTTGAAAAATAAATATTAAGTAACCGCAGAGGATGTGAGAAAGTAAAAAACAAAACAGAACAAAACAAAACAGTTTCAATACCGATGTTTGCTTTTGTAAGTGAATGTAATATTTGCAAAAGATAATACTTATTACATTTACACATAATGCATTTAAAGCAATACTAAGAATTTCTTAACGAACTTGCGAACTTGGGAGCGAACACTCGATTCATTTGTAGACCTGCAAAAACATTAACGCAAACTTCTCAAAATTTTTGGAAAAATAACTTTCTGGATGCTGTTATCTTGCTTCAGTATCTCACATCAAGTTGTTATTTCAAAATCATTTGTTAGTGCTACCGATATCCATACTACAAACAACATGCAATTTGATCGCCGGTTTCCGATGTTATCTCACAATATCTCCTGATACGGGGGCTTGCCTCTAACAAGTTTCATAATCTGGTTTGTCGTACAAAAAACATTATTCGCTCCATAAGGAGCCCTATGTCCAGCAGTGGACTTATATGATGATGTTGCGGAAACACTCGCAGAGCATCTTAAGGACCCAGTTATTCCGATATCGGTGCGTGTACGCAGCTCTTATCTCGAGGTTCCTCGAGTATCTCGTAAAGGGTTACGAGAACTTGCGAAATATATAAAGATATAGTTAGGGTTACTTCTTGTGTTAAAGCGATTCTTGAAATTCACACAACTATTTTATACTGTTGTTATTTCTATAGTTCATAAATTCTGTTCTTATACAATATGTCTGAGGTTATCAGCGCAGCTGTATTTGCGGTTGTCCATGCTCAGTACCACGTACCGTCTGTAAGCTGTATATTCAGCCTCTCTTCAACTTCCTTATTTAAAGAGTCTATTTAGTTAGTTGTCTTCTTCTTCTTCGTGTTATGCCATGTTTTGTGCATTCTTCAGATGTATCGTTTCCTGAATATTGTCATCCTGCAAATCTGGTAAGCCATAGGTAACTTTGGTCTCAAAGTTTCGTCGATGTTTTTTTTTTCTCTTTTGATGTATTTTATTCTTCAGCAGTTGTTTTTATTGCCGGAATTCCCTTTCTGTCTTTCTAAATAATATTTTGTTAATTTGTATTACCTACTTTTCATAATAACTGGAATATTTCCATGAAAACATATGACAGCCCTAAGTATAGGTTTGTCTGCATATACGAGTACCGTATATATGTAGTACAGTCGTGCATGTATTTACAATAGCTATCGTTCATGTGTATGAAGGCAGTGTTTTAGTATACGAGTATAAGCTGCCAAGGACGGGCTAATGTCCCCAAAAGAAAGCGTATTGTATTGATGATGTCATTGACTTATTGTTGATCGTTTATGTTAATAACATCTCGATTTTGATCACAGAATGTATAGTTACATATATCTAATAGTTAGAAGGAATTTATAGAGACAGGTATCTTCTTCAAATTGCGTTATTGATAATTTTTAAAATGTGGCAAACTTTAAGAGTTATAAAGGAGATAACTATTGAGATGTCGGTAAATATATGTAGATGTATGGAAGAAGAAGACTAGCTGCGTCAACACCAAATAAATTGGGATGGGGAAAACTATGTGGCCAACTTTAACAGTGCTAAGGCAAGGCAGAAGAAGTGTCACAACGAACTCGTCCGAAGTTGAAAAAACATGAGAATCAGAAGACCTTTGTGCTACGTATTCTGTGACATCACATATTATTTTGACGAACATGACGCGAATAGCGTATACGTCTAGTCTATGTTGGATAAACATGAAATATATTGTGACAAAATTTGGTGACATAATGATACATTTTTATTTTATTTGTGACATTGAACTAGAATCCAGACGTGAATAAAAATATATTTTGTGTGAAATCATAGATGCCCTCTGTTTTCGGGCTTGACAACAGCTGTTCGCTTTTGCTTTTTTATGAATGAACTGATTGAGCTAGATGATAAATATGTTGTGTTACTAAAATAAGGTTAAGGTCAGGCAAACGTGCCCTACAAATTAATCACAATACAACTGTGTCAAATCATGGAACGATAACCTTTGGAGTACCAGAAAGCTTTATATTTTTGAAAGTTTCAGCTGATTCTCTTTCATCTATGTTTCAATTTAGGAAGAACGGCTCAACTTTGAACATTCAAGACATCTTATTCTTAACTTTTAGTCATAAAATTTTTACTTTCAAGATCATCAAGCATTCTTAATATTTTGCAAAATTCAACTTTCATTTCACAGAACCACAATTTTTATCTGCACACTCACCATGACATGGTTATCAGTCCTGGAGGTGAACAGTTGTACACACACAGACAGACAAGCGTGACTCACTGACACATCACTGATCGTGAAGTAATATCTCAGGACAGTGACGTGGCCGACACAGCGGATTACAATTATAGCGAATTGTGATAAAAATTAACGAAGATAATTATAGTTGTGTCTATTACTATGTAGTTCGAATGTCATCTGTCTGACGATTAGGTTGGAGCTGGGTTGGAGCTATTCCTCATAGCCAGATCACAAAGTAGATAAGCGGCGGGGCGCCGCAGCATTTTGTGCCCAGATAAAGCAGTATATTTAGCATAAACAGGCTTTACTTATAGCAGATTCTAAATTCAAATTTCTTATGGATAATTTGAATTTAGAATCTGTTAATCAATATCAAACATTTACGGCCAGAGTTTTTTTGTAAATAAGCTGAATGTATGTATTAATTAAGACATAGGAGGTTCTTAATTTATATAAGTTCGTGTTTGCGCTATAATTCTGTTGGTAAGAGGATATGTTGGTGATGATTAAGGACCGGATTATATGCAACATCTGTCTTCGTCGCGTTTATTATTACATTTAGGGCTACCCTATGCGAAAATATGCATCATCACTAGATATAAGATATATTATGCAATTTCCCCTGAGAATGAGGTAAATATGCAATTTCATATTGCAAATGCATATAATCCGGTCTCTAGTGTTGATGCGCCTATAAGTAATCAAAATCTTAGTTTTCCTATAAGTAATTAAAATCTTAATATCAATATTAAATGAAATCTCTGGCTGACCCAGAGAGGAGAGCGTCTTGTCTTTTCTATCAGACAGGTAATACAAAATCTGGCAGGTAGTTCCACTTTTAAACGATATAAGAACGTTACAAAACGTTTCGGATACACCATGTTTCCTATTATTTTTTTTGCGTATCTATGGAATGTCCATTGATCAATGATTGTCCTCCGTAATTGGCGAATCGGTGGTACTAGATACTCGTAATTGATGATGATCCGTTGATGGCAAGGGCTCGGATGATTGCTGTAATTAGTTGCACATGAAAAGACACTCAATATTTTATTAGTATAATGCTTACTCATCGTCAGAACGGCCTTCCTTCGCTGGTATTATGGGCAGTCATGAGCCAATATTACTGTTATTATCACGACTGGTAAAGGCTGTTTATGATTGCAATATCCATAAAATGGTTGATCTCTCAGTTGCCCTTCAAGCACCGGCGATTAGACAAGAAGTGTCTATTATAGCCAGGAATGTATTACGGACTACCTGTTGCACGTGACTTTATCCGCGTCAAATTCGTAAAACTAAAATAAATCACAGGCATCAATTTACTAACGCGGTACCCTAATTGTTTTTCTAAAATAAAAGTTGTCTCAGTTACTCCTTATAACATCAGCTAACTGGCTATTTAAAGTTTCGTCGAAATAGATCCAGTTTCGGAAATAAGTGGGAACAGACTGAAAGACAACTTTTTTTTGGTATGGGCCACTTCAATTTTATTTAGATATATGTACGTATAGATTTACATATTTCTTTATTTTTGGGTTGGCAAGTCTATCTGTATCCTCGAATTGACTCATCCGCTATGTAAAATTTTTACGAGCTTCGAAAATCTTAAAAATATGCACTTAGTGTTGCCACTCACATGCATTGAACAGGGTCCAATAAAATATGGAATGTGAGTTGTTAAAAACATTGTTGGCATTCCCACGGCTTTATGATTGTGTTGCCAGAGAGTAACCCAAAATATTTGAGACTATATTAGTTTATTAGCGGTTCCCAATTAGTGGACTTTTATAACTGATTTCTGGTGGACGAATGAAGTTTGGCATAGCTAAGTTTTTAGTTGGAAATAAGTCATCAATCATGTTAGCCTTAGAAGGTAAAACATAGAATGATAACAACCCTCTGCTGTCTGTAATTATTCAAAAGGATATCTGGAAAACTAATTTGTAAGATTAGAATTTTTTGTCTGCAAAGTTGTAGGGTTTCCTCACAATATTTGCCTTTAACGTATCTCAGTGTTGTATCTGTCACCGGATTATTGCAGACATCGTATGTTTGTATTGTGTTTGTATTTAATCTTGCGAGATTATAAATAATTTCAAATACAATAAATCGATAATTCAAAATTTATCTTTTCTTATTGAGAAGAAAAATATTACAATCTCACGCGATTTGTTATAAATTTAAGGTGTTTTCAATAATCCAAAGACATATAGAAACATAGATTTTTCGTAAATAGGACTAAAAATATGTGGACTAAAATCTAAGAACATTTGTAGATTTGTACTGTGTACCTAAATAAAGTGGCTAACCAAAGATCACCAATGCAGTGCCTTACATAATGTTTGTAAACTGAAGTAAAGTGACAACTGTCACGTCACGAAGTTGCTAGTAATGTTACATTTTAAAGTAATTGCTATTTGAGTGCCAGTGAAAAATGGTTCGACAAACGTGCGGGAAGCTGGGTAATATTATCTCACATGCAGTTATTACGTCACAGTTATTTTAACAGTACAGTAGAGACTAGGTAACTGATAACGCAGGTGCAAATTTATTGCAGGCAAGGCTTCTGGTAAGACTACGCTTGTTTTTACGACTGGTTCGAAGTGAAGCTCGTCTGAGTTCCTTTGAATTTTGTTCGCAGTAACGAGTCATTAAGGCTACTGCAGACAGGGAACCGGCAATTCGCAACAACGATGTGGCACAACACATGTCCATGTGTCCATTCTGTACGCGTAAATTATGAAAACGCGCTGTCGCATTGTCGTATAGCGCCTTACTGTTGACCTATGGCTTCGTTAAATCCTCATTTATGCAAGTTCAACAAACCTTACAAAATTGTATGCATAAAATATGAAGTACCCAAAGTCAACCCCCTTGTCAAGGTTACTACACGTTGTAAATGTTGCCTGCACAAAAAATAATCAAGTGATTAATATGCGAGGAACAGGTTCGGTTTAATAATAAATTGGACACCACTTATGATTTTATACGCACGTTAAAAAAGATACCTTATGCTGTTGTACGTATACCCTTTGACGTACCGCAATAACTTTTTTTCTGGAGGATCAGGTTATTTATAGGACATTGAAGATATTCGCGTCGATAATCTGCCATAAAACATCAATCTAGTTGCCGAAGGCGACGTAGTTACAAAAAAGTTTAGAGGTCAGTACACGTATGCCAAGTTGCTGGTACAAAAGTTATCGCAAAATGTTTTTTTTTATATTTTATTGGCTTGCGCTTGACCATCATATCACCTGATGGTAAGTGATGATGTGGTCGACGATGGAGCACGCTTGCCTAGAAGTAACCTATTCACTCTTGACTTAAAGACCCCTAGATTGTAGCTATCGGGAAACACAGACTCCGGCAGGGAATTCCACTCCTTAGCTGTACGCAAAATAAAAGTATTCTCAAAACGTTTAGTGCGTATGGGTGGGATGTCCACCATGTACCGATGGCGCATCGCCGTACGTCTGCAAGTCCGATGATGAAACGGGCTGGGTGGAATTAGATCATGCAATTCCATCGCACACTCCCCGAAATGTAACCGATAAAAAACCAACAATACAACAACAACATAACGTCAATTTGACATATTGTCAGACGATTGTTTTCTTCTGTGATTGATTGAATGCATTTTCAACAGCCAATCACATCCTGGTTAAGGTTACGAGAGTCAGCTGGATGCCTGACGCGCGGGATCGGTCAATGTGGCGACGCCTGGGGAAGGCCTATGCCCAGCAGTGAACGTCTTTCGGCTGAAATAATGACCGACTTCGGAAAATAATGTAATTTTTCGCTTTGTTGTATTTTGCTTTAGAAGTTAGTTTAATTTTTTTGTTTAAAAGTTTTTAACCTGTATGTATGTATGTTCATCTGATCCCTCATAACTTCTAAACTACTTATTATGATTTGACAAAATGAGGTGTCGTTAGAAGCGTATTGTTAGATCTAGGTGTATTACTCCATTTATTCACTCATCTGTAACAATCAATTAAAACTCATGGCATATAGGACCGCCTTTGAAGCTAACGATTATAACATAATTTTATAGTCCCATTATGTTATGCAAATAACTCGCTTACGTTGTAATTACTGTACTATTCTAGGCCAGTGGTGCAGGTATGTGCAAACAATATTACTAATCTTATTGTTTTTTTAATCATCATACGATGTATTAGTATGGGTTTTCGCTTTTTATTTTTCTTTCAGCCTGTTTAGCAATTTCGAACATCATAGGTACCATGTGTCAAACTTTTTAATTATTTATCTCGGCTTGTAAAGCAATTTCGTAGTCTGCATAATATGTGCTGCCAATGATATAACTTCCTAGCTGGAAATAGACTTTACAATTTGCTACTGAAGCCTACGTTTTGGACAATCTCAATCCACCATCGGGGCTACAAGACGTATGGCGATGCGCTGTCACATGGTGGATATTCCAGTCATACGCACTAAACGTTTTGGGCATTCTTTCATTGTGCGCACAGTTAGGGAGTTGTATTTCCTACCAGGATTCGTGTTTTCTTGTAGCTGCAATCTGGTCAAATCAATAGTAAATATTCTTCTTTTTCATGTGAAAATGTGGCCACCCCTGGTGTCAGAGTTAATTAAGCCGCCTCTGGGAACCCTACAGGCCCCTGACTTGGCTATTTCAGACTTACATTAACTATATTAGTCCAGGTTTTCTCACGATGTCATCTTTCACCGTTGCCTGTGATGTCCAAGATAAAATTGGAAAGTACATAATTATGAATTTGAAAAAGTCACATTGGTACTTGCCCGAATTTGAACACATGACCTCAAGCATGAGAGGCGAGGTTTGAGCCACTGAGCCACCACGACATAATTAAAGAGTGAGTTACTTCGAAGCGATCGTTAACCACAATATCAGGTGAGATGATAGCCTAGCGAGTCTATCAATGATACAAAATAAATAAAGTAGACTGCCATAGTCTCCTTTTGAATTACTTATCCTTTACAAATATGGCTGAATATTGTTGCCCTCAATCACCTCTGGGTAACAGTGTGAAATGTATGAAAGAAAACACCTACGTGGTTTCGTAGCCTCATTACTTGAGCACACTACACCAGCTGATCCGTTATTGTCCAGTGAATACACAATTAAAACGTTAGTTCATTGTAAAGCTACGTCTGGTGATTATGGAAATGTTGTTGCCAGCAGAAGTTAATAATAACTATACAAAGAAAACATAACTTTTATGTTCAGGGAAAGAGGGTGAAAAGATAGTATCAGTAAAAGATACCATTAAAACGAAACAACCAGTTCTTGAAAGCAAATACAATGCTAAAAGTTTTGTTTTTCGAAACTTTGCGATATATAATTCGGTATTGATGGTATCTTTCCGAAGTCCGATAAGAGAAAAATAAAAACTGGTTTAAATGAAAGGTAAGTTGACTGGAAACAATTTCATGACAGCTTTCTCTGAAAATAAAACGATTCAAGGTATTTTTGTTGTTATATTGTTCAAAGTATCAATTTAGTTATCGTTCATTGAGTTCCGTCATCGAACTGTGTTTAAATATCCGAAATTATCTGTTTATGGGCCAATTTTTCAATGGTATGGTGGTGAGGAATAAAAATGGCGGTTCGAAAGAATGCCTAAAATCTATAGGTAAAAATGTTTCTATTTGCCAAGTAAAATATCTCCAACAAAACAAAAACTACGAATGATCACGCTACATTCTGCACTGATTTCCTACGCATAGCCTTGAGCTTATGCCACAAAATGCATGTTTAATGTAAAAGTCTTATAGTTCAGTAAATCACTTAACATTACTGAGACCGTTACGTTCTCTGAGCATGTTAATATTTCGTAAGTGAGCCGGGGAAAAAGAAAGATAATCACCTCATAGCACCTTAGTTAACGCCTGTAATTTGCGAGTTGGTTGATACGTATACTCGTAAATTGGGTACGAGGAGTGCATAATATGCAGATAAGATACATAACATAGATATAGATATTTTTGTAATCATAACTTTTCGTGCCAGTAATAATCAGCTACTTATACTTGGACTTGTCCAATCCAGTTCCTGTTCAGATATCCTCATCGATCAATTGCATAATCTTCATAAATTCTCAGTCATAATCGCCTTTTGCAAGGGAATAGGGGGTTTTTGAGGGGCTATGACTGAGAATATTAATACATAAGGATGTATCCCAATTTATTTGGGGTCGACGCTACATAATCTTCTGTATTAGTCGTCATCTCAGTAACTTACTAATTAAGCTAAAACGTGGATCCATGTGAGACACAATGGCTTTTTAATTATTTCGGTAAACAAAAATAAAAAATCAAAATTCATTTATTTGCAAAAATAAGGTACAGAAGGTTGATAAAATGTAAAAAACTGTTTTCTTATTCTGCCTTTAATTTCGGCGTGCAAATATAAAATAGAGTTACAATCTTAGTAAAAATTGTTATTGATCATAATCATGCAGTCACCAAACACATAAACCCATTTAAATTGTATTATTGAATTAAATAAATGTCAATATGATATGAAAAAATAATAAAGATAATCATAAGCGTCAATAATAATAATGTCAATAATGGGAGATATTCACCACACAATAATAATAACCATACACAAAATAATAACAATAATAATTAAAAAAAAATAATAATAAAGATAATAATCATGTCAATAATGGGCGAAATTCGCCACACAATAATAAAAATCAATGACAAAATAACAATCATAATTTAAAATTACCGTGCAATTTACAAAAAAACTTACAATTTATAATCCAAAAACTCATGTACACTATAAAAGCATTTTTCAATTAGAAACCTCGTCAAATTATTTTGAAATCTAGAAAATGGTAGCGTTTTTATAGAATTAGGTATTTTGTTATACAATTTTATGCACATAATGTAGCTGTTGTTACCTGTTAATGTGAGATTCGTCCTCGGTTAAAATAACTTATTAGTATACATAGATCGAGGGGCATAGTAGTTCGTCGCCTGCTGAAAAAGTCTCTTATGTTTGAAAACAAATACACAGGATTCTAATATATAAATACATGGAAGAGTTAGTATTTTATATTTCCTAAAGAATGGACGACATGACTCTATTTGCTTCAACCCAAACATAGCTCTCAGACACTTTTTCTACATTACGAATGCTTGGTCAATCTCCACACAACGACCCCACAGGACAATACCATACCTTAGAGTGGAGGTTATATAGCCATGGAAAGCCGCTATTGCGGCACTTCTAGATACCTCGCAGCTAATACGCCTCAAAGGATATATAAATTTATTTATTTTGGTACACACGGTTAAAGAAAGGGGGTTGAATACTTTCTAGACAAAGTAATATATCTTCTTTCACACAATCCATCTGTTTACTTGGACTGTCCTTACTCTTATATCCACTGACATTAATAAACAAGACTTTCCTATATCTTTTTAGTTTTTTTTCTAAAGTGTCAGTATGATTGCGAATTGTCTCTAACATTGTATGACCCACGAGGCCATGACCTCAGATTTGGTCCTCCAGCGGTTCTACCCCACCGCTCTCTGAGTCAAAGTGGGTGCACTCAAACACAAACAATTGAGTATTAAGATCTTGAACGTGATTTATGCATCCTATGTCTAGATTGAACGGCTTAGAGTTTGGTTCCACTGCCCAACTAGTTTGAGGAAAATGAATTTTAGCACCGGGCCTTTTCCAGCGAAGTGTTTGTTTATAAACGCGGCTTCTGATATTTTTACTCTTAGATTTCCAGTGTTGGGTTTGTTTATAAATGATCGCTTCTTTTTAAGTCTTATCTTGTGGCATTGTTTACAAAATTCCGTAATTGACACGTTAATAATGAGAAAGATCATCATCATCCGCCTGCCCTTATCCCAATTTCTTCGGTGTCGACGCAGCTTGTCTTCTTTCTTCATACAAATCTATTTGCCATCATATAAATAGTATACGATAGTAAAAGTAATAGTATGTGAAATATGAGCCATAAAATATCGTTTCTCGTAAATATATTTCGAGCTGTTAACAACTTATGCAATTAAAAGTAGTAAGAATAATTTAAACCTAACCTATTCAAGGCATTTACCAGTTTGGTCAGTTGTGAAACCACACCTTTAGATGCTTATTTTGGCGATGACCTTGTTGACGATGGCTGGATACTATGCTAACTTTAACTGTTCTAGACTGCTGGCCGACTTGTTGCTATACATTTTAATGAGTTCGCTCATTAGCAAGAACAAGCAAGGATTAGTGTGACAACTTATTGTTCTTAAATTTGGTGATCATAAAGGATGTCCTGTCGTACCTCGTAAAGTTTTAGTGGAAACATTGTTATGATTACCACGCATTATATAGTAATTCAAAATGATAAATCGTCTCTTTATTTATTAAACTAAATAATTCACCTTTCCATTCGATTCAATCTGTTTTTAACTATATCCATCGCAAGATAGAAACATAGAATGGATTTGCTTTACTGTAAACCTTATCATGTTTTAATTGTCTTCCACTGTAATACTAATTAGGATCACTTCAACAATTATATCGTTGCTAGCTAGTAGCTATGCTATATTTAACACACGCTTTCCAATCCATCGGAACAATTTCGTAATAGTCAGTTACATCGTTAACGATATTTCCGATCCGATTGCCATTGAAATCGACCTTTATCGCCATATATCCTTACAAAGTCTGGCTATAAAGAACTGAGTGAAGAATAAGAATACTCGTGGTATAGTAAATCCCCCACTTGGACATGATTTGCGTTGTCTAACCTGGAAGTTTTTAAATAG
Organism: Anorthoa munda; assembly: GCA_945859665.1. Classification (NCBI taxonomy): domain Eukaryota; kingdom Metazoa; phylum Arthropoda; class Insecta; order Lepidoptera; family Noctuidae; genus Anorthoa; species Anorthoa munda. The sequence goes on along the minus strand of OX243908.1, from coordinate 29,962,253 downwards.
ACTCCCGACACAGGTTGGTCAAAGCAAGGAAACCTTCTCAGGTAGGTATTCATAGGTGACTCCGCCCTGGGGAGTAGTTTATAGTGGTGTTGCTCCACAGATGATGAGGCGCTTAATGTCTTCTGCAAATCCTATTATCTGCATGTTGCAAGTACTGATGATGCCAAAGTCATAGCCGAATTCTGGGTCAACTCTATGTAGATAGGTAGCCATCGACAAGATTAAGCTTTTCAATAGAGAACTGCAAAATGCTAATTTGATGTCTGTGTGTCAATATGCTATAGTGTCTCGTAAAATATTTACTGCTTTATGTGAATGAAAATACTCAAAGCTATTCAACTCTTATTACTCTTTTAAAAACAGATTCCAATGTTAATTGCTAGCAGCTACATCCTTTTAGCATTCCCTTCATATCCTCGCGATTGTTCACGGCTATCAGTCAATCTCTGTAGGATAAACAGCACAATGGGCCAATGACCTCAAATGTAAGATCCACTGGGAAATTGAATAATGATATTCTTCATGGTCGTAAGCGTGACGTCTCCTTTACGATAATACGGGTTAAGTACCTACGTCACAACTCAGAAAGAGTTATTGCGGCGTAGCCTTTTAATGTCAATATCAATGGAATCCAACACAATGGAAGACCTCTTAGCAATGTTGACTATACATATATACATGGTAAAAATACCTAATGCGACAATTCCCCAAGACTGGGAGTCGTGACCAAATCATGGTTACAAAAGCCTTCTTCTTAATTTTGCTACTCCACTTGCTTCTACTTTCAGCAACAAGCACTGCATCGCTGACTAATATTATTATGACCATCCTAATTTCTTAGAGTTACAACTACCGCTAGTATTATATATGGTGAACATAAGACTAGTGGTAGGCTGACCGCAATAGATCAACGTCCTTAGCCAGTCGAGTCTGTCTGTGTCGTAACGTAACGTGGCGTGATTCAGTGTTATCTTACACACGAGGATGCAATCAAGCCTAATTGGCAGGTTTCGGGATATCACGAATGGCAAGTTTAAGCTATCAAATTTCCTTGATCGTCAGCCTTATGCGCAGATGAAGTTTAATTGGCAAAGCGAAACTTTGCGTTTTTTGCAATTTCTTATGGGGAAGTGCATCCATTTTTGTTTGTTCAAGTGTCTGCTTAAATACATCAAGTGCTATCAAGGCCGCTAGTCATATGGCATGAACTGTTCTTGTATAGCTTGTTCTGACCGAGTTATTGGTTACCACGTATTATTAACAAAAATGTTATTATAATTGGTAAAACGAGAGAAGGAAACCAGAGACTAAGACTATTACTTCTCTTTAACCGTATATGTGATGATAAAATGAACAATAAGAACATCATACTTGCATAAATTCAAACTTTCCAAGAAACAAATATTTGCGTCATCAAACTTCAATTCTGTGACTGTGGTCAGTAGCCTGCTTTACAAAGAATTCTAACTCCAGGAATCAACTAAGATAGACTGTCCACAGAGTAGCTTCTTCTTGATGATTCACACGATAATTTCGCCAGTACAAATAGATCAACGGCCTCAAATCGTCTAGTCTGTGTCGAAACCCGCGGTGGCGCGATTGAGGTGTTATCTTACAAGCACGAGTATGCAATCGAGTCGATTCGACATATTCGTTACACATTTGTTGACTGATGACTTTTGTGTAGTAAACAGGTGTGTTTTTAGGTGAAAAGAATTTTAATGCGCTAGTAGATATTATAGTAGAGCAAGAATTTATTAATACCTACATTCTCTATTTATCAGTTCTAAACCTGATTATTAGATTTGTTGGGGACGTTATTGGAGCTAAAAATGTAATCAATGTTAGAACGACAAAAGAAAAAAAGAAGGGAAGGCGGGAAGTAACAGCAAGAAAAATAAGAAAAAGGTTTAAAAAAGAGGCGAGAAAAAGGAAAAAACTGTCATGTTTTTCATAATTAATCATGATTTTCTTTTATAATTAATCTTCGATCACTAATAAAAAATATAGTTCTATATTAGAGATCCAAGTAATTAATTAATAAATTTTGAAGATGAATTAAAAGAAAAATCAGTCAAAAGATAATAAAGCGTATTCTCAAGAGAAGAAGAGTTAGTTTCTCAAGAAGAGTTAAAAACAGTAGCCAATAAGATTTAATTACCATAGGCATACAAACTACAGACACCTACAATTACGAATGTCTAAACAAGATCACAGCTTCATTCTGCAGACAATTCTCACGATCTATTGTCGTCCTCCTAAGTTCACAACTGGTTGTCAAGTGACAATGGCTATGAACACATGGACTTAACTGGCTTTGTTCGGAACTACCGCCTTTTAAAGCTTTGTGGGGCAACACCTGATAATTTACAAGTCAAACTGGTAAATGCTTTTGGGATATCCAACTGGTTTTCGAGACAAAAAGTATTGGGGTCAATGTTTGTATTCCTGTATTAACGAATTTATCGTTATGCTTATGAAGGCAGAATTAACTTTGTATATCTCATGACCAGCTATACACTCTGGGGAAGGATTTGAAAGAGTCTATTCCAGAATAAGGAAGCATGGCACAAAACAGAAGCAACAAGGCTGTCAATGAAGACAATCAACAACGTTGTCAATGCCATAATCTCGAAGAGTTAGAATATAATGTTCCAATTTATATAATTTATATATCAACATATTTCTAAGTCTTAATTACTTTATATGATGTAATTAAAACTCACGAGAAACGCTAAAAAGAACTCAATCGAAAAATGTTGTTGATTGTAATGATATCCGAGCCGATTTTATCAATAAAATTGTTAATGATGATTCATTTACCTACTATACGGATCGGTATATATAGGTCTGATGACGTAGTTTATCAATGCGTATGTATGCTTTTCTAATAAGCTGATACTGATATACCTACTATGCCAGGGATGGCAAACCTTCTTTATAACCGTGCCATTTGTATAAAAAAGAGTATAGTAATGTGGCTAGGACGAGCACAAAAACTAGATGCTATTAGCGTAACTCCTTATTAGCAACCCGAAGCAATCGTAATGTTTACAGTTTTTTGTTTTAATCTTTCAATCTAAATAAAGTAAAAGTTAGTGTGCTTTCTGTTGTTGTAAATGATCTAGTCTTACCTAGACGTGCCCGAATAATTTGGCCGCTTGTCACCACTGGTGCGCGTGCCATAGGTTCGCCATCCCTGTACTATACAATATGAAACTGTAAAACTATATTATTATTCTAGAAATTATAAGAACAGAAAATGTAGATACCTATTGTATATACGGGTAATGCCATTATGATAGCTTTAATAATACTTAAAGATCAAACATCTCTTATGCATATTGCTTTTCGCTAAATGAGGACAAAGATGCACTAGAGATTGGAATTCCTGGGAGGGTATTCTACTCATAGTGCCGATGCATTATTATGTCATATTGTGTTGTGTGTTACTGTTATTTGATATTTGATTAATTTTAAGGTGGGTTTCTATGACTTTGTTTTGTTTGACTGCTTCATTAGCAAGAAGCCCATAGAAATCTTGACTGGGTTTGTAAAAATACAAGTCACTTATTTACAGAAATGTTTCTAGCTACATCTCTACTTTGTTTAGTGTTAAATATTTATATAAATTTTGGACTTATGAACAGCAAAATATTTGCAACAAACCAATATTTTCCAAATCGCTAGAACAAAGCCTTTTTTATTTTAAGCATTTCTTTAATATGTAGGTCCTAAGCATACTACAGTAGGTACACAACGCAAATGCAATAAGCCGTAACAACAACAACTAAAGCTAAGTCTGCAACAAAAGCTGCAATAAAACCTAGAAACGATTACATAATTACGAATTCTCCAACTTATCCCGTAGTAAGCACATTGCATCATGACAGACGACATTCATTCTCTATTGTTCTTCGATTCCTTGCGTCATTGCTAATTGAATTGGCTATAACTCCTTATACCAATGTCATGAGGGGCGTTTACGAGTTGACAGCTCAGGTTATGATGGAGACTTCAGGAAGATTGTACAAGTCCAATAGATATTGAGCTGTAGTTTGATGATTAAATGTGTGGAATGAAGAAACTTCCTTTTGTAGTAACTGTTTAGCTATATAATTAAATAACGGTACTGAGATGAGGCTATAGAATAGACGACGATAAAGGTACCTTACAATGGATTAAAGGCTTTAAACCTGTGAACGTTAAATCACGATGAGTTAAAAATATAACATCATCATTCACGTCAACTACATCTAGGACTATCATCGTGGTTCTCTTCGCTCATGGAATATTTGCTTCAGGTGACATGGCATAGCAGCTAATAACAGTATAAAGGATGACTGTAAAAAATAAAACGGTTGTTTAGGACTTTATTGCACCAACATTTCGAATTAATGGGTGGCGCTCTCGAAAACGGCTTCAAGTTATGAAATCTCCGAATTTCGAACAGTCAATCAAAATTCAACACAAATAACCCCAGGTGCAATAACCCTTAATAATAACGATGTATTATTTATTTTATACGAAGGTCTTATTAATAATTGGCCAATATAAACACTAAGCAAATGGTAATATGTTTCGATGATTGTCCCTAATAAGAGACCCACTTTCTGATACATTTGCAACATTTGTAATGACCAGTATAACTTGGAATACCAAGATGGTTCTGCTTCTTTATTTGAATGTCAAGAAAGTGTCATGTATGGTGAATGTGAAGGTAGTTCCGTTTTTCACCGTAGACCTAGTTATGATGGCTGCTGTGTACGTGTTTACGAACATTTATCATCATTGTTCTTGTGCTTCTCACGGTGAACTGGGAGTTGAAGACAAATTGGTGCTTGGTGCAATCTGTAATATATACATTCCATTTTTTATTAACTTTATTATAATTGGTCACACTAGCGAAAGAAAACAAAAAAACTCGTTTACTTATTAATGGCAATTGGAATCAAAGAAATGCTAGCAGCATGCATCATTCTTTGATTCCTATTGCCATTAATGGGTGTTTTAAGAGAGCACCTAAAATGTCTGAACTCCAGAAAAGATGAACTGACGATATAAATTATCTTGAGAAGATCCAGTGGGAGCTGCTGAGATTAATAGCAACTGCTATCCTCAAGTGACATATCAAAGTAGCATTTGGCGTTGCTAGGGACCAACGCATTATGATCTTGTCAAGTGGGACTCTGACAATAACCTGGATTATTTATGATTCTTTGAAAGGAAGTTCATCAAACACTAAATTGACCATGCAAAGGTCAATTTCATACTCACAAAAAATAAAATTGACCCCCACAGGACGAAGATCCAGGATGGCAAAGGACCATAAAATTTCAATTACTGCCCACCTTCCTGCTTAAAACATAAAGGATGTACACTTGGACAGCATTTTATTAAACTAAAGACTTGCTTGGATCGCACTGGGTAAGAAAGCTGTAGCAAATAAGAAGCGGTCAATATAGATAGTTAAGATGCTATCCTAAAGTTTGTACAATCTGAATTTCTGAACAAGTGGTTGACTTAGCTTAGCTATGTCTGATGACGAAGAACTAGTCAAACCTTTTTTTAATGCCAAAGTTTAATAGGTTTTCAAGCAAAAAATTGCGTTTGGTTTACGTAGTCTAAGAGGAAAGTGGACACGCCGATGAGAAAAATTTAAAAATAATATATTCGTCCGGCGGCAGCCGAAATGCCCAGTGCGTTTATGTGATCAATTTTAAGATGGCGTGCAATGTCCTGATCGCGTGTATCCTGAAAAAACAGTGTTTAGTCCATTCTTGATCATAATAAGTACGTTACGGAACGGTGTACCAAGCAAAAAGTTTAATAACAGGCTCTTTATAATAATTCCGGTGTCCAGTTTTGGCCTTTGGCGCCAAAAAAGTTTACTTAGTGCTCCTTGCCTCGTCATGTGGTCTAATTGCGGAGTTCACTGACCCGATTATTATGATATATTTTTATTTAAATAGTTTTAATTTAGTAGTTTCTGGAGACAATTGGCCATTTAGGACGCGTTTTTGCCGCGTGCATTGATTCATTCAACTTTGGGCTCTTTAGAGTGCGAACATGTATATATTTCTAACTGGGCATATTGGTAGTTCTAGACAAGTAGGAGGTCTATAGTTTTTACTCAGAAATTTACAACTTAAGCTCCGTCAGAGCCTACAACTTGGCATTGCAGGTAAAGATGTAGTTGATTTATAAGATACCATTAGTTGCCTAATTTTATTAGTATTTAGTCGTTATATTTATGTCTTACTGACTGCCATTGTTGCTAATCGCTCTTTTATTGCTAAGTTAGCAGTAATCCAGTCTATTAATAAATACGTAAAATGCTGCGAGTTGTTTTATACCTGCGTTTGGTGTCCGATTACTTCGATATTTATCAAGTAAGGTGTCGATTCTTAAACGTTAATAGGCTTATATATTAAACTTGCTCCTCAAATTGTTTAGCAAATTCTTCATTTAAATTATCCTCAAATTTAATTTGAATCTGCTATCTATCAGTGTAAAGTAATCATGTGGTTAGGAAGTTTTTATGAATAAGGCCCTATAGGTCTGTGGTCTCACCACTCAACATTCTAGGAAAAGCGTATTTATTTGCATATATTTTTGTAAATAAAATTAAATTTTATTTACAAAAATTACATTACTTTTTGGACAAAAAAGGAAAACGGAGGACAAAATTATTTAATACCGATGTTATCTGTACTTGTAGACCTTACCAGGGAGTCGTAACAGCTGAGTTAGAGGTGGAGCAGTGATTATAATAATGATGTTCCATGGCTGCTATTAAATTAGCAAGTTAATCTAACATAGTCTTCATGTAAGCGAGTTTAATGAAGGGTGTTCAAGAAAAAATGACTATGGCATACAGACTTTTTCCTTTTTCTGCCGATAGAACTGGACGATTAAAGAATGGTTAAGAAAAAAGATAGTTCACATAACATCACGCCGGTGTTCCGTGAAGAGTTGCACAAAGGTTCACCTATAGTAGGTAAGCCCACATTTCGCCAGTCAGGCTCTGCGCAAACGGGCCACCGACCACAGCCATCAGTGGCAGTCGCGCGCCACGTCCTTTGGTATCGCGCAAACGAATGTGGTCGGTGGACGCTACAATTTGTTACTCTCTTGCTGTGAGTGCGAGTGGACGCCACCGGTGGCAGTCGCGGCCACTCAGTCGCGTGTGGTTGACACTAAAGGCTTAGCACGCACTGCAGATTTTATTCGCGCGATTTTTTTTCCGCCGATTCTGCGACCAATGGAATTTCATACAATTCCAAGCAGTGCGGTAAAAAAATCGCGCGGAAATAATACTGCAAGAAATCCGTGTTTTGCCACAGAATCCACCGCATTGCCGTAATAAATACGCGCGAATATTTTGAATTCTATGAACAGGTAGAAAGAGATAAAAATCGCGCGGAAGTTTATCCGCTGTGCGTGTTAGTTAGATTTAGACCACGGACATAAATTCGCGCGTCTAAAATCCGCGCGGCTAAAAATCGCAATGCGTGTTAAGCCTAAATCGCGAGTGGCCGCCACTCGCTACGCGTGTGAGGAGAGTCCATACAAATCACACCAGTGGCCGCCACTGGTGGCACGTTTACGCGGAGCCTGTTGCCATCAATCGGGCACAAATCGAGACTCCGAGCTGCTACTGAGAAATGCTTGATGGAAAAGCCCAATAACATGTCTTTAAAAGTGAGTTCAATAGACAACAACTATGTCAAAGTGAATGAGATTGATGTTTTTTAAATTATTGTGTCTCTGATTGGATTGGGGTACTAGATTCGATCTAGATTATTAACCAGTTGTCTGGGATCATCTAGTGGTCTAGTCATTCAATTTAAATGGTCAACCAAAATCGCAATGCGGTTAATTGTATGGCTAACAAAAAGGCCTTTGAACTGCATTGCAAATACTGGATAGAACACTTAAACTTAACAATATCTTTTGCATCTGTTGGCTTGTTCGGGGGAGAGGGGGGTCCAAACATAAAAGGCACCTCTTTCATTTTCGTGTCCTTTGTCACATGCTACTTGGGGTCGGTGTAATACGTTTTCTTCTTTCATTCCCCCCTGCAATCGGTCAAGCGATCTTTCACATTTTTTTTTATACTTCTGTAGGTATGCCATTTTACTGTTAAAATGTTATTTTTTATCGATATTTATTCTGTTTTTAATCATATGCATTTCTGACGCAATATCCTTATCATCCATGTAAAACAGGATAGCAGTTCGGCAATACCGGTCAATGAATCTTGACGTAAGGAAAAGCAATTCCGACTAATAATGCAAAGCCACCGGCACCAGCCGTCTCCGGCCAATGACCGCTGCCAATCAAGTTTGCCAAACTCACTGCCAAAGTGCCAGATTGCTTGCTACTCGAGCGATTTGAAAATCGAAAGCGACGTAGACATTTTTTTTATCCCCCAATTTTTATTTATTGTGTTCTTATTTTAAAAATAGCGATGACTATCCGCTTTAATACTTTTTGTTTATAATTTTTGTAGTTTTTTTTAAGTCATCTTTGAATCGGTTCGGTAGTTCGTTAAAAACGAATGCCGAAAATATATGCGCAATTCTTTTATATCGCTTTGTTCCCATGTTACGATTTAATGAAGTTCTAATGCATTGTAATACTATGGTTATTGCGTGCTACAAATACCTACATACATAAGTATGTAGCTCTTAGTATTGGTAACAATTGATGAGAACAATACATGAAGAGAATGCTGAATGCGATATCACCCCACTAAAATGAAACTTAAGAGTTGCCTTCTTTAAAACTGCTAGAGTGACCAGTGTCCACCGTTTGACACATCTCCCCGAGCATCATAGGCCTAACATAATAATAACCACTCTTCTAGATATGTATTCAGAAATGTTCTGGTATAAAGCATGGGTTGGTTTTATCTGTACATGATTAGTAGGATTTCCTTTTACCTATAAAAGTATTAGTAGTATTAGTATTTTTTTTCATAGTAAATCAACTGTCGTAAACGGGCTGGGTTATAAAAGCAGGAATTGCAACTATTACATATTTCCTTTCATACCAACCTGGTAGCTTCAGTTAGCTTGAATAAATAAAACATAATATTTAGTGAACTAATTGTGCCATAACTCTTAACTCTCATGACTCTTAGGATTAAGGATTATGTGTGATATATTTCGAATAAGCATGATATTCATGATGTTAGATTTCGCTGATATTTTTTTGTTTTCCCTTTGTCTAATTAATATAACCATATTTGCATGTTTACATACTTTTAACTCTGATTTAATGTGATCAATGAGTCTTCAATATCACATGAGCACTAATAGCTGCACTTGTGTGTAGCTAATTTACATTACCTAGCTTTATCCATGCCGTGAAACTCTGTTATTGGCTTAAGAGATAATTGTCATCATCTCGCTGTCACTGTGCAGTGTGTGTGTGTGTTTGCTAAGATGCAAGTAACGTTGATGCAACAGCACTGGGCTGTTCATTGACAGTGAGGTGAACATCTATTCATGTAATTTAATAATAAGCTGTTGAGTTTCCAAATAAATAAATAAATAAATATTTGAAAAGATTTGCATGAGATTCAAAGTTGACTGCCTCTGTATCTGAACAGTCCATCAAAATAAGTTGTCTCGAATATTTTTGGACAGTAAAAACTCCCTTCATAAAAGGCCAACAACCCGCAAATTGAAAAGAAAAGACCTTAAGCATTTTGATGAGTATCTTATACCATAAAATGACCAATTACCGCAGGGTAGTAATTTCGAAGGAACAGGAGCATATAAAAAACCGGAGCCATGTTTGTCGGTTTGAATTCTGCGAATTAGAGACGACTGGATACTTTAATCAATGTGCATGTGTTATGGATCATACGATCTACATACATTTGTGTGTGACGCACATTGTCGGGCATCGATGCAGGATTCTGGGTTTTTTCGATGTTTTTGCCTTAATTTTCATGTTCTTGCTGTCTTTTTGATGGATTCTTGTAAAGGAAATTTAGTGGTTTTGATGTTGTGTGTATATCTTGGCATTATTCGGGACCTTTAGATTTTTTCATATTCTCTTTTCTGGATACAGTTATGCTGCATACATTCTCAAATTTTCCCTAATTAAGGGTTATGTTGTCATGGAAGTAACAGTTCCTAGCTTTTCAACCACAAGACTTGATGATAGCCTAAATGAGCAGTGCTCGCTTGTAAAGTGACCAAATTCTTAGCCGATAAAAAAAACCCCTCAAAAGTACTGTAATGCTCGCTTAATTACCATACTTAAACACATTCATAGCTCCTTTAGTGGATACTGGAATTGTATGTTCTGTGGCTAGCAAAAATACCAACAAGTTTACCGTTAGCAGTCCTCTTTACCGGCAAGTACGGCGGCTAAATATTACGACAAACATAAGTCAGCTTGGGGAAAGTTAGCTGTAATTCTCATTTAATTTTCCCAACAGTACATGTGTTGCCAATACCAATATTGGTCACGGTTAAACTGTTGTCCATATAGGTCCAACATTGGTCATAAAAGTGCTCATAGATAAAAAGGAATCTTTAGTGCAGGCAATGCCAATACGTGTTTACATTTTGATGAAGCTATAGTTTGACCAAAAGTGAATCTGGTAGAACGTGTGAGCTGGAACACATTCCTACACTCCTGGGGAATTGGCTCAAGAAAAGAAAGGCATATGATCAGTATGAGCCATGGTGACATTATTAAGATATTGGAATGAAAGCTATTGAAAACCTCTAGTTTAAGACCTCTGCAGAGATAAAATATCTCTCAAATTCTCCTTAATTTCAAAATCATTTTGCACTTCCAAGTACGTGACATCGCCGAGGACATACCTACTTAGCAGCTGACACGTGGACGAGTCAATGAGCCCCAAATAAAATTAATTCACGATGTGATCAGACTGCTTTTTCTCCATTACAAAAAACTCGACAAAAACCCGGTAGTAACTGTTGACAGTGTGTTTGCCTTCGCGTTAACAGTACTTATCTTATTCAATATCCGTTTGAGTACGCAAAATGTTTTCGGACTATTTACGAGATGGATTCGGAAGGGACAAGGAAAAGACATAATTGAACAAAAAACAGTCATAATTAATTCGGCAAAAATTACCACATGGCTCTATCGGATATTACCGTGATGGATCTGCAGGAGATAAAAAAGACAAGGAAAATACATACATATGTAATTAAAGTAGTAAAGAACATAAGACTCATAATTAATTCGGCAAAAATTAGCACTTGTGGTCTATTTGATTACCTGCTACTGAAGGTGTGTAAATAACCCATAATCGAGCCACAACTGTATGCTTCATTAAAATTCATGTTTTCGGATACGAATGACGTTTTTAGCACCTTTTTTGTTGATTTGTCGTTGAATAAAAGCCACCTGCTGCTTGTGCTTTGTTAGTTTAGGAATGTTATGATATTTGCACAGACATACTTTAAAATGTTAAATTTGTCTGAATAATCGCTATACAGGGTCAAATTATATTAATTTGTGTTATAAATTACTATAATTCAAAAACAATGTCTGCGAAATTTCGCGAATGTGGCGATATTTATGAATATTAAAAACTTTTAAAGGAGTTCCAGATTGAGACAAAAAGTATAGCAAGCACTCACAGCATAGTTAAGAGACTTGTAAATCTCGCTCTACGGTTATCGCTCACTCCTAGCCACCTGATTGTATGCGCCACGCCTCAAGGCAGAAACAGGTTCCTGTCTGAAGGAGTTTCTGTACAAATACGCCCACGGTAAGCAAAGTATCGCTAGACATGCTGATCAGGTGTCAGAGCTTTGAGTAGAAGATAATGCCGAATAGTGTCCGACCGTACCTTCGGCGTCGGTGTCTGTTTCGGCAACCTTCGGCCAATCATCCCACTCAAAGTCAAAGTGCAAATTTTCGTTTTAGTCAAAATAGGGCTGATATTTTGGCTGAAGCCGAAGTTTTCTTGCAAACGCCGAAATTTAACGGATTGTTAGAAATGAAGGACGAGGCGACGCGTGATCTTGCACCTGCCGGTTGCAACAGCGAGTAAATAACAAAATATAAATAAAACCAAAAAAAAATACTCAATCGTGAACTGATTTTCTTAAGATTATTAAATTTTCGGCTTTGGCAAAAGAAACTTCATCAACTTTCGGTCGGACACTAGCCGATAACTCTAGTCTCGCAGAATATTTGAATACATTGACACTACTCAAGATCTATTCGAATGACAAATTAGCATGAGATTATACTTATCAGCTCAACCGTATAAAGCATAAGTAATTACTCATCTGATTCGCTCAAATGAGTATACAGCAAAGATAAGCATGGAGAGCAAAGTCTCGAGTTAATTGATTCAACTTTGTCAATAATAGCCGAGCAATTTGCTATAAAAGTCACTGATGTCTGGATCAAATGTCTTGTGTAATGTTTAATAGAAAACAAATCAATATATTGGAGCCGGCTACTTTGTATAGCGGTCGTACTATGTCAAATATTTTGCTCTCAGTTACTAGAGTGGCAGGTTTTTCGTCTGCATCGGTGCATGTGAAATTGTCTTTGATTATTTTGCTTCTATAATAATAACGTTGTTAAAAATATGTGCTAGTTACCTACTCTAACAAATCTAAAATTTATTCATTGACAGACATCGCACATCGCTGTCTCTAAAAGCATCAATAAAATTGTATAGTTCTCGCCAAACTTCTTAGCCGCACTGAAGATGACTGCAATGGCTGCGCAGTAGTAAATCTCATACAAAATCAGTACCAATCCGTGCCATTCCGAGCCTTGCGCAACGGAAAACCAACTTCAGGGTGGCCAAGAAGTTTGGCGAGAACTGTACAAGAGTTACTCACATTATGTAGATGACTATTAAGGAATTTAAAAATTTATCCTCTAAGGATTTGAAAGGAACTTCGCCATATCGCTACTACCCTGGTAAATTCCATCCGGATAAAGGAGTGTAGAGTGAGATAGTATCTAAAAAGATAAAATAAGTGAATTTAACTCAAAAATCCACATTGTGACTATTCTTTATATCATCTGCCTACTTAGGTTTTTTCCTTACCTATAGCACAAAATAGAAACAGCGCACCGCCGCCGCCGCGGCCGTGCCGCTTACGTACTTTGTGCCTATAGGTACTTAGAATTCCATTATTTGATATACATTTAAAGTCAATTAGTTAAAGCAACTTTACTGCTATACATGAAAATGATTAGCAATTTTCGTTTAGGATATTATTATATTACTGCAATATACGTATAAATGTATTGTTATCATAACAAATAAACTAACTAATATAAAATGGTATTTTTGTGTACCGGAACTATGTTGTAGTAATTTAAAGCAAGTTTATCTCTTGTAATATTTTTTTGATTTTGTTGTCTGATACAGTTAATTTAAAGTGAACTCACGTTAAAAATACTTAGTATAACCAAATATGTATATCAAAAACCGTTTCTTATCGTGCTAGTCATCTAAGGCATGAAAATTCACAAGTTCAAGACTTCAAGTGTTGTGGAGTTTGATTGTGTTTTTTAATATGTAATATCATCCTCAGTTCCACATTTTCATTATCACTTGCTTACAATATAAGCACCATCTTTTAAATAACTTAGGTGAATCAGATCCCTTAGGTGGTTTGGGCTTTATCCTAACCGCAAAAAGATCTAATTCGTTCGTAAAATATTCTCGGAACACGATTCGATCTTGCGGTTAGCACTTTATTTTAATTTTACATCTAAACTAAAAGATTACCACAAAAATAACTTTGTATGTTAAACCCCTACGAGGTAAGAGCTAATGTGGTAAACTGGCTACTTAGGAGTGATAATGGGCAATGAGTCAGCAGCTTCCCATTGCTTGGGTAATTTTAGCTCAAATGCCTTCACGGTTCTCACCGCGGAAGCTTTTGTGGCTATCTTTGGGTGGAGTATCTACCTAAAATTGGCTGCTATATCTTATTTTCCTATTCTGAGGAGATAAAAAAATAATTCACTTGGTTATCTATAATTTGTTTATTTATTTAATAATTAATGTACGCACACATTTTTGTTCAACATTCCAAAACAATTAATAATTTAAGTCGTAAAGCTATGGTTTCTTGATCAAAACGCACAATGCTGCGTTACGCGGTGCACATAATCGTAAGAAAAGCGTCTAGAATGGTATTATGTTCCGTCTCAGTATGCGTCAGCAGCAACCAATATTATGTCCAGCACTGCATACCGCAGCGCTTTGCGTTCCAACCAAGATTCCAAAGCTTAACGTCTGTGAATTTAAGTGTACAAAATATTGATTAGTAATCGATTAGTATCGACACTTGTTGTGAAACAAGTGCTTTAACTGAACCACTCAACGCCACTCAAAACAGTCATTTTAACAGGCACTTGAAAATTAAATAATTTATTTATTTATTTATTTCAACCATAACACATACATCTTTACAGGATTGCACCCAATACGATACATGCGCTTATCCTAAGTTACTTCACATCATACAGTAAACCTAATCTATTTCATAACATTAGATATCTAAACTAATTTTATGCTAATTAGTTTACATAACAAATTTTATTCATAACAAATCTTAAACAATGCACTCCTTGTGCGCAATCTACGGATCTTCCTCTTTACAGATGGGCCTTTTTATTGTAATGATCGGTTTGTCCAATATTTACCAGATAATTGAAATATGGAGCAGTTTATTTTGTCAGGAGTTAATTATAGATTGATTAATTGTCATATAAGTTACCCGGAGCAAATAAGGAGGTAGTGAAACAGGCCACAAATATTTCTAAGTTTTAAGTAAGGAGGAATTATCTGTTCAACTTTCAAATTACCTCAAACTATGTCAAGAGGACTATTCCGTCATACAAGGACTGTAATCGGGAAGTAAAGACAGTCAGGTCCGCCATGTTCTCCAAGATTGGCATATCCTCGCGTGCGATCCTCAATTACACAGCTCACTGCTGGGGTCCAAATGGGTGCTTCCTTTCAAGCCGTTGTTCTTTCATTGCCTTCAAATTGGCGCTGACAGTTTAAGTAGAGACGTCGTGATCGTATTTTGTCCTGCAGATTTTTGATGAGGTCACAGGATTTTTTATTGGATGAAGCAACCTCCAAGAGACGTGATTTTTAAATGCACTCAGAATAACTTGAGATTCGAATTTTTATATTTTGCCCGCCCGCTATTAATATTTTTGAAAACTCCGAAATATCGGATTGACATGTATTATCGAAAAATTTCGTGGCCAATCCCATATTTTTTTACTTTTCGGGCATCGCACTCCGCAATCGGGAATTACACTTTGTGTATGGACCTTACGCCAGACAAAGTGACATTCTATGAGCTATATTGATTGTTGATGTCAAAAATATAAATAGTGTACTGACAAGCGCTGCTGAAATTTAAGAAAGAAAGAAAACTAGTTTATTTGGCACACACAGATACACACAATGTAGGTACAGATAAAAGGGAATTTAATTTTACAACAATTACATAATGTGCCCCGCGGCTGCGCTAAATAGGTCCAATTCAGCAAAATGCTAGACAACTAGGAGTTGTCTGACGCTAGTTTTCAACTAAACCCTTACGTAGGTGTCATGACAATCCCATAATGTTTGATATTTCTACCATCGTCATCGCTGACATCGAATTACACTTCGTTCGCTTCACTTCGTCTAAATCATCCGGGCAATAAGATTCCCTTTCTGACTGGTTGAAATGTATGCCATGAGCTATTTTCTCGTAAAGTTCGTGATTCGCAGAACCCAAAATTGTCCTCAATTTTCAAGTTATTGCAATGACTAAAATGTCGTTGGCATGTCGTTGGCTTTTCAATGGTTGATGTCATCATCAATCCTAAACATATTATGTACATTTCTGTGTGATCTCTGCTTTATCAAGAGCTTTGTATATTTGACTTTGTAAAGAGGAGTTATGGTTGAATTCATCACAATTTTTATACGTTTCTGCGCGTTAGGTTTATTTCAAGTAATTCAACTGTAGGTATCTTATACTTTTACATTATCAAGTCTGGCCCTTTTAACGTGTTCTTGCTTGCAGTTTGCATTTGCGATATCTTGTGCAAATAAGGCGTGCCGTAAGTACCTCTACAGCACTTACTTAGCAACAGTTATATAAGTCAGCAATATTTCTGAACTTTTACATTTAAAGTTATTCATCAACAGTAGTGCGATTCTGCAAAAACTTAAGTGAGGTGAACTTGAAGAGAGCTGTCACTACGTGGTTGATTGACAGTTTACTTCACATAAGCTTTCACGGCGTTTTTGGAGGAGTTTTGTATGCCCTAAGGATATTTTGTTAGGTCTCTTGTCCGACGTTATCTCATCCGGGTTCATGGTTTTTATTATTAGTATGACAGTAAGTACTTTTTACCCTTATCAAAAATCTTTATTAGCTTGCTCCAGTATAAATCGATCACGCTTTCAGCATTAGCCACCTGCTCTCTATAAATCACTGATTTTATTACAAGGTGTCCAAATAATTCTCCATTGAGTGACACATTTGTATTCCGTTGATAGCTTGCTTCCAAACATTTCACACGGATAATCTTTTCTCAGTCGTGGTTGATTAATCTGTATAGTGCACTTGGTATGCTACATGGTCCATATTGGAATCTGTATGTAAAGTGACCAATCTTAATATACAAGGTCCTGGTGGTTGCGGTGATGTTTTCTCACGACCTTGCCTGAGTAGTCGCGAGTCCCAGCATTATGCTGAGCGATGGGAGTTTTGCGCGGTTGTGATGAAGTTTTTCTTTGTGGCATACCTGGCGTAAATAAATTCATTTTCTTTCTTTAGTTTGATCTGAAAGTCCGTGATTAGTGGGAGAAAGTGTAATACTGAATCAGAATCCACTGTTTATTTAATATTTGCTTTAAGAGCGTTGCTGGGTTACATAGTACCTACAAATGCCTGATTTTGTTGTGTGTTTTACCTATCAGATATCTTAATGACTATCACAATCCATTATTTCAATAAAAAAAAGTTTTTTGTTATTATGATTGAATTGTGCTCAGCGTTGGCGATAACTTTTTTTTCTTCCTTTCTGAATGAAAATTATTCCTAAGTTATTGATATTGGAGACCAGGAGGATGATAGTGGTTATATCTTTGCCATAACTCATTTTAATAAACCATAAATAGGTTGTAAAATCAATGCAGTCTTTGTCGTGGCAACTCGGCGCACGGTTGGCGCAGTGGTTGAGCAATTGACTGCTGCGCTGCGTGTCGCGGGTTCGATTCCCGCACGGAACAAAAATTTGTATGACCTACAGATAGTTGTTCCAGCTCTGGGTGTTTGTGTATGTGAGTTTATATGTTTGTAAAAGCACCCACGATACAGGAAGAAATTCCTAGTGTGGGGAAACGTTTTAAAAAAAAAAAAAAAAACTCGTCACGTATTAGGACTTGTAGCGGCACCGACACCGCCACTTACAAAGTAATGACAAGTAAGTAAGTAATCATGTTCCGCATGCCTCCAAAGACTAAATAATTATATTAGTTAAGAAGTAAATACACATAGAAAGAGTACTACGGTTTGTATTAGCACAAAATTCTGCCCATATGAACTTATCAATAGATAAGATACTGACAGTCAAGTATGCGACTGATTTTCGATCGGTGCTGACTCGTTGATCGAAAATGAAAGGTTAGAGATAACTGTTCACAGGCGTGTAGTCGATTGTTATATATTATAAAGTTGATAATGATTGATGTATGCACTTTCTTGAATATAGTCACACAAAATCGTGTGAAGCCAGATCTGATTCAAGCAGTAGGGGTTTGATTCAGATATGTAATATACGTAAAAGGCGAAGCAGTAAGTTAATATTTAAAGGAGAGATAAAGCAAAATACTGCTTCCTACGAAGGAATACAAATCATAAATCAAATAGTCTAACGTTTTTGTTAGAACATTTACCTGAAAGACAGTGTAAATGCGTAAGAACAGATTTAGATGAAACTAAGCTAACAAATGACGATCAAGCTCCGAACACAGATGGTGTTATTTCAGGCATTTTGAAGTAATTGATTGTAGTCCATGAAGCTGTCATCACCCTCTAACTAGTTGAGGCCATTTGGGACTAGCACAGCACGTGAAAACTACAAAAGGAGAACGTGCACGATTAAACAATATAGATCGCCGAAGATTAGTTGCTTTACTAACACTGATTCATATCTTTCTAATCAAATTAATTGATATAATCTTGCCAAAACATGTGAGGAACGCAAAGTCATAAGGAAAAGTATATTTGAAAATGTCAGTAAATAAAATAAAAAAATATTTATCAATTACAACAATATGAGAATATTGATTGATGAGAATATTGTAATCTGATCAGTGGACCTCGTGTCAAATAATAACAACTGCACGAGTCTATCTTCAAGGTTAAGCAACGCTTGCCGAGGTCGGATAGTGGTGGCATTCATTACGTACTGCGACTTCACTATGCCGTCGGAAAGCACGTTAAGGCGTTGGTTCTGGCTGTCATTTGAAGATCTTTGACAGTCGTTACGGTGGTCTCAGAAGCTATTTAATCTGACATGAGTCTTGCCAAGCGGTATCGTATTACCCAGTTACTGGGTTGGAGAGTTTAAATAGTAGCTTAATACATGTACTCAGCTGAATCACAGATTACTGAATAGTTATGGCTGAATACGGTTAGACTGGAAGCTGGGCCCAAAATAGTTGGGAAAAAGCTAGGCTTATTGATTGATGACGGTAAGAGAGTGCAAATGATACCTAGCAACGTCTTATCTAACTATCTTGTGGATATTCTAGATTTTTTAAATCTTGTGAATGTATTACATGCTTAAGATAACGTAAAGTCGGGCACAGCTGTCAGTAATTTCACATCGGAGATAAAGAACTGTTACAATAGCTTCACTATCTAGATATAGGAAGTGATTGTTAGAACAGTGACGTAGGACCTTTGCCCTTAGTGCGAGTTTTTACTCACGCTCAATCGCGTTAACGTAAACGATCTCTTATGTCAAAATATATACAAAAAAACAGGTATACAATGTATATAAGTATGATCGCTCATGCAGGGTCCTTAAATACACCCCTATGGAAATTGGCACTCCATATTGTGTTCATACAAGTCAATTTCTTTTATACAAAGCCCCTATCATTTGGCGAGACGAATTGTTTCTCAAATAAGTTCATAGGAGGACAATGCTCATAATTTCACAGCTTCAAATCAGGTCGCATCTGTTTGCAGAATCGCGTCATTCAGCAAACGATTTTATTGGATATAAAACAATTTTTATTAAGTAAATTGATGTATAGTGTACCGTTTCGTTAGTGTAAGAGGTCATTGAACTGTTCCGACAGTTGTTAAATGTTCACCGATAGGCTTCGATTGTGGTGTTATTTATTTGGTTTTTGGCAATGATTTTATCGGTTTTTAAGTGATCTGGCAATGGGAATATATGATTTAAGAGTATATTGGACATTGACACTGGAATCAGTGACTGAAAAGTTGTGTGTGTGAATCGGTTGTCAAGGTAATAATAATAATAATAATGGGATAATATAATCTATATATATAATTGATATGGTAATGGGATATAATTAAAAAAATATATTAGTATCAGTTGAGTTGTGGGATAATATATCCCACTTGTCCCACGGTGGGATTGGGCCAATGGGACTATTGGGACAGACCCATAAGTATGTGGGTCGCGGATAAATTTGAAAGTGAGTTACCGCGGCCCTGGCACAAAGCAACTCAAGGCTTCTACTGTCTTTGTCAGGCTTTTACTGACTAACACGGGTGGGTGTTGGGTGGGTTTTAGTCAGTAAAAGCCTGACCGCCCTCCCGCTTCACCCAAAGTGGGTGAAGTCATTGGATGGTTTGCGAAGCCAAAAAGAAATGGTATAAGTATGTATCTCAAATCTTTCTTCACTAAATAGATAAGATTTGAGTATGAATATGTATGGCTAAAAAAGGAGGTAGGAGGAGGTAGTAGGTGAACAAGTCTTTGTGACCTAAAGCAAGAAAGGAATTGAGTACACAAATCACGACTAAAAGGGTAGTATGAAAGAAGGAGACATGTTTATGTGAGACCTAAGGGTTACATAATGACGTTTGGAATTGACACTTAGTATAGGAAATCGAAACTGAATTTCGGTAACATGTCTCAGTTTCGGCCGAAACCGAAACTGCCTTACAAAGATCATGATTTGAGGAAAAAATAAAGAAAACGTTATTATATTTAGTTAGTCTTTATTTTGTTATCTTTAAATCACATAGCTATGCAGTCTTCGACATTTTTTTGATGTTTACTATGTACTCTTATGCTATAGCTCGTAATGCAGATTTTACGAGTATTGACACCATGTAGGCCGCAAACAGTCGCTGCCAAATATGGGCTTCCCTATTCAGGTACACTACAAATAAGGTACCTATCTAATACCCGTGGTCGTTTTCACACGTGTAGGTAATCTATAACCTACTTTAATGTGTATAGCTTTTGGTACTTAAGAACCTATTTCCCTTAGCATTTCCTTCTTAACAAACCACATCAAGTATCCATTCGCTTAGTCTATAGTCGTATGATTCTCGTTCTATAGTCATATCTTACACTCAGCATCCACACATACATATAGCCTAAGATATAGGGCGGCGGGACCGGTTGTCGCCGCAAGAAAGTACGCCAACTTCACTCGTTTTTATCGAAACGAGATTCTATTAGCAAGTGCGTCTTGTTGATGGGAACGGGTTTCTAATAAGATTAGTGATTAGTTCTTAATGTATCTAAAAAGGTGTCTGGTGAGATTGATGAGAAATTCTGTACCTGATCGTTTTTGCGAAATAGGCCATCGTCTGATAGATCTACATTTATGTTATAAAAGTTATAACATATTACATCATGTGGCCCAAACGGTCTATGCAGTTGGCTTATCATCATCTAGTGCCAGAAGTTATCTAATATCCAGTCCATCTCCCAGTTCTCTCCAATTTGCTCCACGATGTATTATTTTTTATCTCCTTTACATTCAGAATTCCCTAACTACACGTTTTCTTGAAATACTTCAATTCAATGATCATCAAGTTACATAAATTACGAATTCTACCACATTAATTTATTAGTTAAGATAAAGTACAAAGTCGTTGATCTCGTCACCCATTTCAACACAATCAAAGGTTCATTGTAGTAATTCTGAGAACCTCACAAGGCAATTAATGGGTCAACTGGATTACTCGACATTACTCTACATCTAACGCGCCGAGTCCCCGAGAGTTCAATTAGCAAATTGTTTTTGTTCACTCAATCTATTTTATTGATTGTATGATATCACTAGTTTAAATGAATAAGAATAAGGGTAACCCTTTTCTTTTTGTGGGTAAATTGGTATAGTCACAGATAATATAATACTAATCATCATCATCATCATCATATCAGCCGAAATACGTCCACTGCTGCTGCACATAGGCCTCTCCCAATCGTCGCCACATTGACCGGTCCCGTGCGTCTCGCATCCAGCGGATCCCCGCAACCTTCACCAGGTCATCGGTCCACCTGGTGGGAGGCCTTCCAATGCAACGTCTTCCGGTTCGCGGTCGCCTTTCCAGAACTTTTCTGCCCCATCGGCCATCCGTTCTGCGAGCAATGTGCCCTGCCCACTGCCACTTAAGTTTAGCAATTCTTCGGGCTATGTTGGTAACCCTGGTTCTCTTGCGGGTCACTACATTTCTGATTCGATCACGCAAGGATACTCCGAGCATAGCCCTCTCCATTGTATAGTATTGTAAAAGGAATATCTAGTTTTACAGGGCTGGACAGCAGCAATGCAACTCAGAAGATTACTATACTAAGAAAGAGACTGTTATTATCATTATATAATCTATCAATCATCAATAAATATATTGATTGATTGCTCATCGCAAATCTGGGATTGATAGCTCTTGCCAGCGTAAAATTGACTGATGTGAGGATCCTTCTTAATCGACAAAATAAGATCAATTTTGTTACCAAGCGTGGTGATAACGAAATTATTTACGAACTTTACTATAGCTGCTAAGGTCCATGTTTAGAACATGCCAAGAATAACAAAAATTACTGATTAGCTATTCTTTCTAGACGGAAAGACCTATTCTTGATAAAAATTATATAGTAGAAGAAAAAGCACCATTACCTAAATCCAAAGACACAAATCAAAATCTAAACAATAAAACAGTTATTCCCAAAGAAAGTGGGTGCCGTGACAAAGGCCGACAAAGACTGATGTCCGTATTTACACACAATGCCTTGACAAAAACTAGTCGCGACGTAGCTCGTCCGTTTGCTTGAGAATTCAATTTTTGCTAAATTATGTTTTGATTCGTGTGCTGTCGTTGTTCCATCTTCGTCCGTTGAGAAAAAACGCTTGTTTGGTTTTGTGTGGTCTTTGGCTAAAAATAGATCCACAATTTTACCTGTTGGTGAAGTTACGTGTGAAATAATTGATTTCTTATGTTTATTATTATCAGTAAATGCGATTGCGATTATATTTACGATATCTTTAAAAGTTCAGCTGATTGCACCTTCATTAGTGTTTGTTTATATTGAGTTGCCCCAAACTAAGTAAGGCACCCAATTTGCCTTCAATTGAGTACAAAGACCAACCTACTCTGGTTTAGTCGCTCAATCATTGCTCAAATGGTTACGCAGGATAGGTTTTTCATAAGGAATAGTACTGAGCTACTTACATGAAGCGGTAGCCTAGATTATCCCTGGTAGAAAATGCCCAAGGCATTAGGTCCTCTGTACGTTCGTGTGCATAAAGTATTAAATAAATAAATATCACAAACTGGCTCCCTCATCCCTTAGTAATCTGTATCATGTAAAACTACAAGTGTCCATCGTGTCTGCTAATTGACACTTGACTAATTAAGGTTTTAAATAGTGTCTACCTGTAATTCCCACAAACCCTCCTATAAACACATTATTTTCAACAGCAAACAGTATAAAATCGAGAATGTACCGCATTAGTACGTTTAATTCAATTATTATAACAGTTAGATCGCTGTTCCCAGCGCACTTTCGCTCGGCTCTGGTGGCAATTTGTTCCAGTAGGTATGAGTCTACGAGTACATCTCGTAGCTTGACGAAACTTTCGTCTTAATTTTGTTGTACAGATTAGACGATTTGATGATGATAATATTGATGATTAAATATCATCAATATCATCATCAAATATTATCCTACTATTTTTTTTGTCCTTCTTGCTTTATTATCCTTGCTATAATATGTATGGTGTTTATTTTATACTCGCTGCTTAGGCACGTACTCCCGGAATAAATGTATCGTAAGTCCTAATACAGGACTTGGTCTACCCGTGTGCCAAGTTTAGTCCATACAACCGCTAAGACGTGAACGGTAACCAATAGACAGACAGATTTATTTTTGCATTTATAATATATAGTATGGATGTTCCCTATTTTGGTTTTTCAAATTCTCTTTGTCGTTTTTAGCCCAACCAACGCAATTGTCTCTTAAATTTTGTCTAAAAGCTGAGTAAATAAACAACTGTCTAGTTTAAAGCAGACAGACTAAACTAGCTCTTTGTATGCATGAGGCATAGAGATGGTGTTAGGTATGAATTTTTAGGCGATTATTTGTCCAAAGTTTGCCTTCCTCCTGCCGGTTTGATTGTTCTGTTTTTATTAAAAGTTTAACGTGTGGTATTTTTAATTTGTATTTATAACCTTTGTTTTTAATCTAAATTATTTGAAATTTACATGTTTTGGTTTTTTTTTTTTTATGTGTACCTACTATCTTTTTTGTTTTAGTTATATTTTATTTAACATTATTATTGTTATTTTTATAATTATTATATTGTCTTTGTAAAGTGTTGTAATCGTGTAATCGGGTCCGGCCGTTTTATTTCAATTTCAATAAATAAATATATCACTATTTCATATTTCTACTTTTAAATCATTTATTGCGGACTATGCAGTTGTAAAGACATTTATTTTACATGCTAATTCGAATGCTTCTCTTACTTTCTAATAACGTTCTTCTTTGACATCGGTATCAGCTACTTCATTAAACTATGTGTCTCGATCTTGTGGTAGATTGCCCATTGAAGTCTTTCTTGCGCGTCCTGCGGGATGTGTGCGAGTGACTAACAAGATTCCGCATACCTGACCGAAACCACGCGTCCTTTGAACATTGGTATAGTGCGAGTTTTTTAAACTAACTTACTCGACCGCAATAACGTAAACGTCTATTTAAATATCGTCATCTGTTGACAATAATGGAAAACCCTAGTTTTCTTATACAAATTGACACAAGCGAACATTAAGGCGCAAGTATGCCCCAATGGCCTTGAGCATCCCGGCGAAGCTAAACTCACACACCGGCACGGCTCACGCATACATAGCGAGCGCGGACTGCGATCAAAGAGTATGCGTGGACGCAGAGATGCGACTAACAGGTTGCATTCTTGCCTACGATTCCGTAAATAAATATTAAGTTTTACTAGACATTATTTTTATATAATGTAGGTCGAACAAGTAAAACAAAATAGGTTACATTAAAACTCTACTTACGTACCTACAGCCCCCGTACCATGACGTGTCAAAACTATCATGGTTCGACAGTTTATTTTGAGTGTCCCTCGACCGGCAAGCGACCATTTATGGCACTCGTTTTATTGTTTTTCTATTGTGTCTGTAATTATGCCGGCTGAGTTAGCACAGTCAAAATAAACTGGCTCTGAGCTTACGGTCGGCTCCTGATGTTTTAAGTTATTATATTCGTTTAAAATACTAAGTAAGTCATCATCTTCCTGCCCTTGTCCCATGTTACTTGGGGTCGGCGCAACACGTTTTCTTCTTTCACACCGTCCTGTCCCCCGTCACGCTATCACTGACTCCCTTTTCTTTCATATCACTCCTTACACCTAGTCCATCCATCTTTTCTTTGGCCGTCCCCCTCCTCTCCATCCATCCACATTTATATTCATAACCCTTTAGTAACATGCGTTTTATCCCTCCACATTAGATTACCATACCAGGACAAACGATTTCCTTTCAACTGTTCTGTCACTGGCGCCACTTTCAAACTGCCTCTAATATTATACCTACTCATTTCTCACTTTATCCATTCTCGTCACTCCACACTTCCATCTCAACATTCTCATCTCTGCTACATGCAATCTCTTTTCATCCATCTTTTTCACAGCCCAACATTCTGATCCATACAGATGCAGATACAGATGCATGGTTCTGCAGTGGCGTAGCTAGGGGGCCGCGGGGGCGGTCCGCACCGGGTGTCACCGGTTCCGGGGTGACACGTTTTTTAATGATAAATAATTTAGGTTTGAAGTTATTTTAATCAAGTTATCCCAACAAAATAATTTAATTTATCAATTGAGATTATATAAAAATGCACGTATTATTTGAAATAAATGTTAACAAGAAATTATTTACTCTGACCACACATTAGACCATGACTTTTTTCCAGTGTAGTGGGGTTGTGCAGACAAATACTTTGCTTTTGGCAAACACTGAAGTGTTGAAATAAGCTGTATCGAAATTTACTGGTTTTTATGATGAGATATCAGAAACAGAACTCCTTTTAGAGATACCGAGGTTGAGAAGACATTTAAAAGCGGCCAAAAACATTGGAAATTTCTAGCTGGGTGACTCTAGACTTTTTGAAATTCATCGTGGAATGGGATTTTACAGAATCTCTTCTGAATCTTATGGTCGCACTAAAGTTATTTATGACAATTTGCGTATCAGTGAGAGGAGTTTCAGCAAACTAAAATTAATTAAAAATTACTTGAGGGCAACAATGACCGAAAACAGACTTAACAATCTTGGCATATTAACAATAGAACATGAGGTAACACAAAATATAAATTTTGATGATATGATTGCCGAGTTTACAGCTCTTAAAGCTAGAAAAAAGAGATTTTAGCGCTTGTACTTAGATTAGTATGTATAAACAAATGTAGGTATAAGTAATTAGTAACTAATATTATCAAAATTTCTATTGTAATTATGAAAGACTTATTTGTAATAATTAAATAAAAACATACTATACGTTTATTGAATGTTTATTCATTTTAACAGATTTCATTCTTGAATGACACCACAATTATGCGCACCGGGTGCCACCCATGCTAGCTACGCCACTGACAGTGTGACAGGTCTAATCGCGGACTTGTAAATTTTCCCTTTTTACCCGACTGCCGAAGGAGGGTAATGTGTTTATCAGTCTATGTATGTATGTTTGTTCCTATGTGGCGTTCCAGAGACCAAACGCGTCAATGATTCTTACGTCAATCGATTCCTGGCTATATTAAAATTGTAAGATAGAAAAATGGCGGATTTTAGGCGCCCTTATGTGGGGGCCCAAATTTTTTTTTCTTCCTATCTCGTCGTGTGGGGTATCAAAATATAGGATTTAACGAGGCGATTTCAAAAATATATAATACTTATATATTTCTATGTACCAAATTCGAAAAAAAGTAACTAAAAAGTTATAAATAAAAAAAAGTTAATTAAAAAAATCAAAAACCCGAATATGTATCCTCCGACTGCACAGCAGGATTTTCTTCTTGTTTACGTCTTTTTAGTTCGCTTCTTAAGCAGTCGGGTTTTTGATTTTTTTAATTAACTTTTTTTTTACTTTTAAAATACTAAGTAGGTAATTTAAAATAATTACGTTAAAAAAACTCAATCTGGAATGATATATAACTATAAATAATAATACAGCATAAAGTCATAATTTCCGGTTACTTTGGCCGAGTTTCTCATCTCTAAATTATCGCAGAATTAATATGACAAATTGTCAAGCACGCGTTACCTGCTGTGATTCGCAGTTGAAAATTCATCCATGTGTTGAGAAACTCGGCCCTAGCCTCTTTCAAATTTAACCAAGATCGATTCAGCTTTTCAGAGTAATATTCTCACAATTTTAGAAATTATTTAATTTTAATCATTTGCATAGACTGTAATTACTGACTTACATAAAAACCGGCACAGGGCGAGCCGGACTCACGCACTGTGGGTTCCGTATAAACATATTTTAAATAATGGGTTCTAATGATAAATACCCCACACGCTTATGTGCATTTTTCTTGGATTCATCATGTGATGTTTTTTTGGATCCCATAATTAAAATGATTACCTATAATGTTTCCATATTTTTAAGTGAGTTTTTAGCACACATAAGTGACATATAAGTTGTGTCGTACTTTACCCAGTTTTAGCAACGTTAGTGGTAACAGTTTATTACTCAATACTCTCTATATAAGGTTACAAATAAAACACTGTTATTCTAAAAATCTGTAAATTTTAATACTCTTGTACGGTTTTGTTCTCTCTCTCTCTCAAATCTCGAAAACTGAGGTTAAGCAATGTGTAACTTTGTCAAAGTGTTTTACAGGAAGAGTACTACACGTAAAAAATATCCGTTATATATATTATAATCCGTTGCGTGGTTTAGAAGTTAGCATTATGATTTATTTACACAATGCACAATATAAATAAAAAGTATTTACAAATTAACATAAAAAAGTAGTCCACAAGTAAATAAAAATAAAGCGTCCACGCGCACGATTACGTAGAGTCCTCTGCGGCGAGCGAGCTAGTCTGTGAACGCACACTAATACACAATCTAAGTAAATATTTGCACTAACACGTGCGAATGCGCTTAGTCGGACGAAAGCGCGGCGGAGCAGCGAGCGACACAGCCTTCCCGTGCCAATGCTAACGCGCTACTGGCTTCGCCCCCGTAGAGAGCCAGAATATATACATTGGACCTTACTTTACAAGACTTTCTTTGCGAAATATTGATTGATTTAAATAAGCAAAGTACCATCTAAAGAAACTCTAAATACCAATCTGTCTATCTAAAAATATTTTTAAACATACAAGTCGTTTTGGAGGAGTATCAAAAATTAGCGAAAAAATATCGTGTTGTTAATTATTTTTTTAAAGCAAAACTATAAGTTACACGAAAAAACCTTGTGTTCCAAATAATGTACATGAATCAATAATAAATATATATTTTTTTCAAACCTTTTAACCTAGCCGTTACTAAGGAGTATGCTTTAGAAAGTAACCGTTTTACGGCACTAGAGCGCATGTAGGCCCTTAAGGTTAACGCGATTGAGTAACTGCCGGTTTCCCAGCACTCAATTATCGGACTGTTAACGTAATCGACGAATAATCGCCGGTTAATTCTACTTTTAATTTCTCAATATTAGGATATTTTAGAGAAACTGAAATAAGAATTAACCTTACAAAAAATTAGGATATTACAACCTTTTTAAATTAATTACATTATAAAAACTTGACACAATTATCACAAATATTTATTTTGTATTTATGTAAATAAAAAAATAAACACAAACTGTTGCTTACCTGGAATCGAACCTTCCTGGGGTTCGATCCCCAGGTCAGTGTTGTACCCTTTACTTAGTACTTACCAAGGTCAGTTTCTGGATAGGTTTGTGTTTAACTTGAAGCGGCTGGGGTGGTGACCGCGCCAGAGTAAGCAACACTTACCAAGGTCGGTCTTGGAATGGGTGACCCCTTTTTTTTTGGATCGCTTGTTTATGGATAGGTGACTCCGCCAGGGTAAGCAACACTAACGAAGGTCAGTCTTTGGATGGGTGACCATCACCACAAAAATTTTGATCACCCATTCAAACAAAAACAAAAACAAACAAACAACAAAACAAAAACTTCAACCATAACATCTACCTTTAACACAACAACCAGTAGAGTAAAGATAGTTATATATATAGTTGCCCTAGTAGAGTAAAGATCTCGCCAAACTTCTTGGCCGCCCTGAAGTTGGCTACAATGGCTGCGCAGTAATAAATCTTATACAAAAACAGCACCGCCTTGCGCATCGGAAAGCCAACTTCAGGGCGGCGCAGAAGTTTAGCGAGAACATTACTCGCGCTAAGGGCACATTTCTCATGACAAGTAACGTAAAGTTTCACATAACCATTTCCAGGTTGCCTGGAAGAGATCGCGGAATGCGATAAGGCCGCCCGTTGTATATTTTTAGTTTTAAGTTTCTTTTGTTACTGTATTTTCTGGTGTAAAATAAAGAATACATAAATAAATAAATAAATAACAAGAGTGGACTTGCCCTTCACTTCATAATTAAGTAAACACAAAAACAGGAACTTTACTTTCGGTAGTAAACAGGTAACATTAACGCAGAAAACAGCTGTTACGTAAGATACAGAAAAGTGAATTGAAATAACGAGTTAAAATTAACTTAGCTCCATTCACAACCCCCGCAGTCAATGGTTTCAAGTTGTCAGCACCTTTAAGAAACAAATAAGAGCGTAGGTGAAGTGATTTACTCACATTCCTCGAAATCTAGGTCATAGTATATTACCTAGACACGAAACAGATGCCTTTCAACATTCTTATTATCACATTGTTTGTTCGAAAACACATTTAGTTTTCAAGTAATCGATGTTTTTTTCGTAAAGCGGAAAACCGCTGACGCAATAAACGCTTCAAGGATTTTTTGTACGGTTATGTTCGTAAATATTTTGAGCAGTTTAGTACATTTACGTTATTTATTTTTCTAGCTGGCAATGAGAAATATGCAGTGTTTAGAATGCAGTGTGGATTTTTGAAAAATGTTTGAAATATTTACTCTTGGAAGTGGTTTGTCTGGATTTGTTTTGCTATGCATTGATGTTTTGGAGATTTATGATTCGTTTTGCAATTGATTATGTGCTCTCCGTAAGTGCAACGTTACTCAGTTACCATTGAGTCAGAATTCTCTCTGGCTGCAGGGCTGCTGCTTTGAAGTCATGGTTACGAACAAAAATTAGCCGTTAGTTTACAGCAGAGCTATAGATATTGATGCATTGATTTAAGTAAAACATGTCAGAGTCCAACATGAAGGCAGAGTCGAACTACAAATGACTTATAGTGTTACCAAAAATCTCACTAATATTCTTTATCATCATCAGACTATGAAACTTTTGCTCACCTGTAGTTTAGGCTGATTTAACCTACTAGCTAATATAACTTGGCTAAGAGGTATGAATTTATAGAATGTTACCTCAATGTTGCGATCAAGTTACTATGCGCAAAAATGTTTTATCACTAACTGAATCACAACTTGAGGATAACTTATATGCTAGACTCTCACATCCACTAGCCGTCTTTACTTACTTATGGGAATCTTGACTGTCAAGTTGAATAACGGTGAACATTTCTGTTCGATACCTATTTGCCTGCGGGTAGTCGTGAGCTTGAATTACTGCTTCGTATCTATTCCTGGTCCGTCTACAGTCTAGACGATTTATGTCGATGTTTATAGAGCTTTGGTATCTTGGGATACCGGTAAAAGGCTTACTGTTACCCTTTTGTATTGATATTGAGTCTATCGCCTATGTTGAATGGAGTTGACTAAAATTTTCTTGTTCTCGTCTAAATCGTCTCAAACTAAATATATGAAAATAGCGTATCTACGTAAAGTGCAAAAATTATAACGAATCTACTGTAGTTGGCAGATCAAGGTTGCCTGCTAAACTTGCCACTTCTATTTAAGTACTTTAATATATTGAAGTATCTACGTTGAGGCCACTTTCATCATATACCTGTATCATGTTACTTGGGTAAGGTGCAGCACGTTTTCTCCTTACATTCTCCTCTGTCAACTGTGACATTACTAGCTCTTCTTCCATATCATCCTAATACCATCGATCCAACTGTTGGCTTCCCTCTTCACCCATTCATTATTATAATAATCACAACAAGTCTATTATCCATCTTTATCTCATTAAACGATGCCCTTTTATAAGTTACTAGCGGACGCCTCGCGCTTTCACCCGCGTAGTTCCCGTTCCCGTGGGAATACAAGAATAAAAATTAGCCTGTGTCACCCGAGGATAGTGTAGCTTCACAACTGTGAAATAATTTTTGAAATCGGCCGTTTTTAAGTTTATTCGTTACATACAAAAATTCTAAAGTACAAATCTTGCCTCTTTATAATATTTTTATTATATATTATATTATTATTACTAAGAATAGATGTTGTCACTGGCGCCGCCGCCGCTTTTAATTTTCCTCTTATATGCTGCTTCTCAATCAATCTGCCTAGCCTTTTCCCAACTATATTGGGGTCGGCTTCCAGTCTTATCGGATTCAGCTGAGTACCAGTGCTAGATTCGTTATATGCTGCTTCTCACATTATCCATACCTACTGATCAAGGCTTTTGCAGTTAGTGTTAATTTTGGTTTTATAAATCTCATTGAAAGATGATTGATTTCTTTCTACTTATTTTAATCGTTTCGTTATTGAAGTGAAGTGCTCTCACTCTAAATATATTTCTTTCTTTTTATTTCTTTCACGTGATTTTTTTGTTGTACCATGATACGAGTAATGGCTCTAAACACAATCATAAAATCAAACAAGCAATCCTGACGTGTAATGAAAATGGAGCTCGTTATCGTTGCTGATAATTCTATATTTGTTTTAATTAATTCTTCTACACACGAGTATCGAGTATTATCGATGTTGCTGCAATCCTCTCTCTGGGTCAGAGCAATTTATTATAATGTAGTAGGTAAACTGTTATCGCTCACAAACTGCGTGACTATGCGTCGATTCTGGTTTTAGGCTCTGATTTTTGTTACTAAGTAATTAAAAATGAAAGATGATTATTTCTGTAATCTGTACGTTTTGTTATATTAAAATTTTATCAATACTTAATAATCCGAGTATATATATTTTAAATATAACACTTTTATTTTTTACCCCTACTGTTGCGGGTTGTGTATATTTGTGCCATCCTCATAATCCATAACCTGGATCTCCTCAATTGTACGCCATTTTACCTGAAACTCGTTTACTTTGTTCAGCAGATGACGTTGCTAACTTCTGGAAAACTATATTATGGAGTTAAAAATCTCTTGTTTAGGTACAGGCGTTTCCTATGGGAAAACATTGTCGCGTCCTTTGGATGGAGGGTTCGAGAGCATTTTATCTACCTATAGGTGTTATATACATACATAACATAAGATAACATCACACCAGCAGCCTAAATGCGTAAGTGAATTCGGTAAAAAACACATATAGGTAAGGGTGCAGACACCTTTAAAATAAAGACTTTCGTATTGCCTAATACACTCGACAGGGGATAGGTCATAGAAAGTATATGTGAATTCAAATCATATACACTCATATACTCGCAATATCGAAATATTTAAAGGCAATGTGTCATATTCTTTCAAATTCTTTTTTTTCATGGAGTTCCCTTTGCTCTGCCGAACTTTCTTACGCAATTAGGCTACTGTAGTCCCATGAAATAGGGAATCTATTTCATGATCCCCTATTTGATGGCAATCCATCTACCGGGCATAAATCCAGACTCCGGGCTGCTACTGAGAATATCCAGATAGAAAAACCCAATAACTGTGTGCCCGACCCGAGCATCGAACCCAGGAGTTTATGACCAGCAGTAACGCTTGGGACCACCGACCACTAGATCAACGATTTAGTCCTCTGTTAGGCGCTTTTCTCACCGAGTCTATGCGTTTTCGTTTCTGTATCGTACCATAAGGTACAGTTATAAATTAGTAGTGGTAGTGGTGGTAGGGACTCCCGTTGCCGCATTTATACTCCCATTTAGTATTTTATGCGTGGGCGCACTGGCTAACATAGCCAGCCAAGCTCCGTCCAAAAACACAGAAGCTTCTTGGGGGCTTCACAGGCTTCACGGAGCGACCTTACTGTTCTGAGGATTTCTTCGCGTTGAGATGCCACGGCCTCGCATTCCAGGTTTACGTGGGCGGCTGATTCTTCGGCGTTAGAACAGCTCCTGCAAATTGAGATGTCTATGGCGCCTATGTGAGAAGATGTTTGTTGAGGACGATGTGGCCCGTTCTTATCCCTATAATTGTGTTTAGGTTATTTCTACTTAGGCAAAGAAGTTTTTACTAGACGCGGGTATACATTTGGCAAAGCCATTTCTGACTGTGTACAGTCTGTTGCCCGTGACCATCTGTTATTATGGAGTTCTATTAATCTTTGGCGAATCCACGCACGAAATTGCGAGAAATTCAGGGGAGAAGTCTAGCACTAACATCTCGGAGCCCCTCTTCGCAATTTCATCTGTGGCATCATTGCCTAAGGATCCACTATGCTTCTTGATCAACTGGAGGGTAATTCGATTTGATTTTGATATACTCTCCAGGGCGAGGTGGCACAGTTATCTAACGCAGGAACTCGGTAAAGTACGGTCGGTCAATACGCTCAGATTAAACCTCGACAAGTGATTAGAAGATAAATGTCATCGTTATAAAGTTGGAGCACATTTAATTAGATTGCAAGTTATCGAGGGTCATGGTGTTTAACCGTCACCGCTACACAAGCCTTTGATAGAAAGCCGATGCTACGTAGTATTTTACTGTTCCATTATAGGATCAATTTGTAAACACAGGACAAAACTGGAATAAATATCGTTAGTTAAGTATTTAAGTTACTTATGTACTGTTATTTGAACAACAAAACAGAATGGACCGAAGGATTGTGCAGTGCATAAGTCTCGTGTAATAGTGGGCGAACCTGTTGACATCAATTGAGGTTATTTAAATGAAGTACAAATATGTTTATTTTCTAAAAAAAAATCGGCCAAGTGCGTGTCGGACTTCGCACATTTAGGGGTACTAAATTTTTACCGTACCAAACCGTAACCATTTAGTTGGTTGTAACAGGAAAAAATGAGGGAATTTCTTGAAAAATTCTGATTTATTAGTATATATTGGTATTTTTTAGTAAAATATACGTAATAATAGACATTTTCACAAAATTTCAAGTTCATAGCCTATGAACTTGAAATTTTTAATTTAAAAAATTAATGAAATTATAAAATTCTTCGGCACAAAATTTTGTAAAATTCTAACTTTAGTGGCTTCTCATTCCTTTGTTTTACAATATTTTTTATAACAAAACATTCTCTATTTATCTACTTAAAGAGCTCTAAGCACCGATACCCCACTGGCGTCTGCTTAGGTAGGTATTTACCTACGCAATATTACCGAAGTTAGTATCTACTTACGACCTAATTGGATTCCAGTCCTATCATTATTTTGATTGCACAGTCACTTTTCTCCAGGAATGTATAGTTTTTCCGTTTTACTATAACAACTAGAGCCCTACCATGAGCTCTTAGAGCAAGGTTATATCTAGTGTGAGTAAGACAGATGTCACATTACTTTAAAAGTTTGATCTACGGTAAAACCTAGGATTTACCGGTAAATACCTACTTTGGCGAAACTAATCAATCAGTTATTAATTGTTTTCAAAATTTCGTATCATTGTGTGTCTTAGATATTACACTTTTACGACATTTACCAGTCTCTTCGGTAAATCCTAAGATTTACAGTATGATTTCTGGTAAAATCCTGAAATCAACGATTATCATAGATCATTTCTGACTTTAACCGGTAACACTTGTTAAAAGGTTTTACCCACAGCCATAAATCTAACTAGATAACGCAAGTCCCTCCACCTGTATGAAAACCAAGCGTACCACTTTTTCAAACACAATTTAAAAACAAATTTACCTACCAATGAAAGAAAACATTTCTAATGCCGCGGCCAACTTTTTCTATACAGTCTTTACAGCTCAATATGGTAAAAGAAATTTTTCTAGATTTCGGTGGATTTCCGGTGCAGATAATGCTAAATGAAAAGCTCGGATTACGATCATTGATCGCAATTTTACTCAGTTTGCTGACACGCGAAGTACGTACAATCGCGTCATCTAGTTAGATTTATATCTGTGGTTTTACCGGTAAATCCTGTGTAGTTCGGGCTTTTACTGTAACACATACATTATACAAATCATATACATCATCTGTCCCTTAAAAACTATGGAAATAACTTTGCTCTAAGAGCTCATGGTAGGGCTAGCCCTGGTAGCATCTATGCGTGTGCGTGTTTCTTAATATTAGCTGTTATTGAGATCACGATGTTTCCTCCAAAACGAGAAACTGAACGGACGTGCCTATTAGTCATTTGTTTTTGTTCCACAAACTGCTAGATTTGTTATTCAAATTGCTGATGCTTCGCAGAGTGATGGCCGCGGCGGAGTTTGAAACTTGCACATTGAGGAAACTGAGTTGATTTTTATTGTTATATTTATTAAGAGTAATGCACATGCCATGCTATCTTTGTACCGCCCTTGATTGAATGGTACAGAACCCTTCAGGCATTAAGTCCGCCTATGTACCTGTATGTTGCATGAAGTTATAACAAACAAATAAATAATGAAAAAGTAAAGTGTGTAGTTAGTTAGTACCTATATGAGGTGTTAGGTTGCTCAAGTTAGGACCAAAAATACAATTAGAGCAATAAAAGTTTAAATAGCAATTAAACTACCTAAACGCGTTGGGGTCTTTTCCACTATGGAGAATTCGGATAAAGAGACTAACAGAACACTATATTTTGCCCGCGGTTTTGTTCGTGCGTTTAATTTTTTGAAGATATTCTGTGACATTCGGCAATAGTAAGCTACACTATTGCCGAATGTCAAAGAATATCTAACCTAACAGTAAAGGAAATTTTGCAATCAGATCAGAATTTTCAAAGATGACCTGACAAACATAATTTTACCTCATTAACTATAAGTTTGGATTTAGATAACTTTAACGCGAAAAGCCCACAAGTGAAATGTCGTGTCGTGGCTTTCAAGATAAAACCACAACGTACGCTGACCCTAACATAGTTGGCAAAAGGCTAGGCAGATTGATTACGTTGTGGTAATTACGAAAAGCCACGACTCAAATGAAGATTGAGTTCCAAGATCGTTAATTAATTATAAGATAATATTATTCAGATATATTTTCAAAATAATTCTCACGTTTGTAAACAGTTAGTCGGTCAATTTACTTAACAGATTATCCTGCCAACACAAGGCTGTTTAGCGCTTGCCTGTGCCTAAGACATTTGACGTTCTCAAGGCCCGCCTAAAGAATTGATCGTTTGAATTAGGCCGGTTACTGATTTAAGTTTTTGAGGTTAGGAACAACTTGTGTCAAACACTACTTTAGAGGCAAATTTTGACAGGTTTTCAGGCACATTAAAATTATTATAGTTTTTGAGATTCTCGGGACCTTAGGATACCGGAACTTTGAACGTACCAGGGGCCGAAACCAACTCGCAGAGACCTTGTTAGACATGTAGGATGAAATGAATATCTAGTAATAAGCTCCCAGAAGACTTGCAAACTTTATACAAGAGTGGTTCGAAAGGTTGTAAGTACAAATTAAAACGTTTCCTAACACAGTAAAATTCCCCAATTAATTTATCTTTCAACAAAATGTATCAATGTTTATTATGAATGTATTTTTATATGTAATTTGATTAATTATCATATGTAATATTGTATTTCCTCAGCATTGCAATTTGTAATTAAATTTAAAATAAACGGCTCGCCATCACACAGTTAAGCCCTGTGAGGTTTTTGTTGTGTGGCTAAAACCAAATGTAAAAAAAAAGTTAATTAAAAAAATCAAAATACCCGACTGCTTAAAAAGCGAACTAAAAAGACGTAAACAAGAAGAAAATCATGCTGTGCAGTCGGAGGATACATATTCGCGAGCTGGCTGACCAAAACCAGATGTATCCTCCGACTGCACAGCATGATTTTCTTCTTGTTTACGTCTTTTTAGTTCGCTTTTTAAGCAGTCGGGTATTTTGATTTTTTTAATTAACTTTTTTATTTATAACTTTTTAGTTAACATTTTTTTCGAATTAGGTACATTTAAATATATAAGTGTTATATATTTTTGAAATCGCCTCTAAAACCCC
Source organism: Anorthoa munda (assembly GCA_945859665.1). Lineage (NCBI taxonomy): Eukaryota > Metazoa > Arthropoda > Insecta > Lepidoptera > Noctuidae > Anorthoa > Anorthoa munda. The sequence goes on along the minus strand of OX243908.1, from coordinate 29,925,413 downwards.
TTTATTTTGATACCCCACACGATGGGTTTGGAAGAAAAAATAAAATTGGCCCCCCACAATATGGCGCCCAAAAGCCGCCATTTTTCTATGTTCCAATTTTAATGTAGCCTATGACACTCGCAAGGTTAAGACGAATCGATTGACGTATGAATCATCAAAATCGGTCAACGCGTTTGGTCTCTGGAACGCCATATAGGAACAAACATACATACATACATACATACATACATACATACATACATACATACATACATACATACATACATACATACATAGACTGATAAACACATTACCCTCCTTCGGCAGTCGGGTAAATAGGTTAAGAATTTTGGAAATAAAATAAATAATAATAATAATAAATGTGCCACCAACCGGCGATTATCCCTGAATGCACTAGTCACTACGCAAGATCACCCAAGGACAATCCCCGGCTGGTGCAGGACTATTGCAAAATATAGAGATAAAACACATTGGGCTATGGGTTTGGGTGGTTTCGTGGGTCGATTACCTAAAACTATAGAAGGACTATTAGCCCCTGCCTAACCAAGGCAAAAAAAAAATTGCACAGAGTACATTATTTAAAGGTGTAGGCTAAAGTATGGTTCGACAAATACTCAACTCGTTCTCAACCTCAAATACTTAAATCTGATGAATGCGTTTTGTTATATTGACCATTAATATAGACACAGCATACGTAATTATTAGCGAAAATTGCAAATATATTTTCCATATATTTTTTGTCCATATAAGTTAAAAGCGGATGGATTGTGTATGGATAAATGAAAAGAAAGTCAGTGACAGCGTGTCCATCTATACTAATCTATACTAATAATAATATTATAAAGAGGAAAGATTTTTTTGATTGTTTGTTTGTACCGAATAGGCTCCGAAACTACTGGACCGATTTAAAAAATTCTTTCACCAATAGAAAGCTACGTTATGCCTGAGTAACATAGGCAATATATAATAACAATATATAATATTTTTTAATCCCGAAAACGGGTCCTGTGGGGTGGCCCACGGGAGCGAAGCCGCGGGGAACAGCTAGTAATATATAAGTATATAGAATGAGCGTGTCGGACAGAACAGATTGGAAGGTGAAAACGTATTGCATCGACTCCGAAGGATCTACAAAAATGACATTCGATCAAAGAAAGACAATGAGACCCTAATAAGGTATCCTTTTATATTAGGTTCATCTTTTTCATACATTTCCTTGAATTTTCCAGATGCAAACGATCTTGCACCACAACGGCAGCGGGAACCTAGCGTACACTGGCAGACTTAAGAACAGAGAGGTACACCGCGCCATCACGCTGCATCCTGTGAAGGACCACCGACAGATGTACAGGATACATTCCTATTTTAAGGTGAGGATTTTTAATAAGCATTTTGAAAAACATGTATGTCAGGGGAGTATTTTGTCAAAGCTGGCACATTCGATTGAGGATGAGATGGTGGAACCAGTATTCATTTTGCCAGCCAAGTACTGCATTAAGAGTGTTTCTTGAGCCCTTAATATTCTGAAGATTGATTAAGTAACACCAATTTCAAACGAGGCATTTAAAGACTAAAGGTTTGGGATCGAGTTGCTCCAATTAATTATTTTTTTGTTTTTTCATCCTGAATTTTGTTTTTTTTTGTTTTCTTGAAATGACAAGAATATATACTTTTTAAAGTATTATATTATTTTATTTTAATTATTGTGAATGTGAAGACTATGTGAATCATATCTTTTTTTTGTGGCATTGTTCGTCGAATCGTTAAGCTCCTATATATACAGAAAAATAATATTAACATACAGCATTGCCACGTTGGATGACAATGCTGATTCTCTGGCCGAAGAAAAGGCCAGCCTTCTGGTCACGTGAAGAGTCGACGAGCTTTGTGCTTATTTCTCGAAAAACTCGATGCGCATTCGGACCCCATGGATGGACCTAATGTTTCAACCCAAAACGGCTCAAACATATAACTTCCAGTAAGGTTGTTATATTTGCGCCGTTTGAGGATTTCTGCACCGGCAGCAGCCGCCCCAGCACAGCCCGCCGCCGTGCTAAGAAGATGGGATGGCGCAAGGTTGTCGACACATGTTGCATCCCAAACCAAAGGCCTACCCACCTTCCAAGGCATTATGGTCATCCCATCTAGTCTCTTGAGCTCCTTAAATTCTGAGTTGAGCTGCGCGGTTATTGACAAATGCGTGCACTGACTGGACAGGTCCACTCAATCTGGCCACCCAGATTCTTTCCTCAAAAGACCATTTCAGACATCAATCTACATGGTCTTCACATGATCTAACCAAGATTTTGTCTGGACTTTAAAAGAGACTGTGACCTCTGAGTTTGTTTCGGCCTTTCTTCTCAGAGTAGTCAGATAGGAAACGCTGACCTCATCTAGTTAAAAAAATATGATCGACATGTAATAGTGTTTGTACAAACCAACTTACAGAAGTAAAACCATTCATCATTTATAATAATCTTATATTCCATTGGCTCATGATGAATGCCTGGACTTAACAAGATACTAGACGGATTCTAAATGTATTTTGACAATAAATTCTTTTAAAACGTAGTCCATGAATGGTGTACAGTATTAAATGTTTCATTAGTTTCATGAATGATGCTTCATAAATTATTTGGGATTTAACTTCAACCACATGTTATTGTAATATACAAAGGACGATCCCGGTCTTATTCTTGTAAGATTTATATCTGTGAATCATGCAAACAGGTGCTTATTACTCTAAGATTTATTATTTAACATAAAATATGGGCTGTGAGTTTAACAGTCAAACCAGAATGTATGAGTAGCTTCAGAATTAGTACAATGTGTTTAAAAACAATCTGTTTCCTGAAGTTCGACGTGCTCGCACATTGTACCCACGTGTAGTTATTATTGTTTTAGTTTACTTTAGCTGCTTTCCTAGTAGTTGTTTGAAGATGATTTAGTTGTGCCGTTATTGTTTTGCTTCAGTTCGTTCTCCAATTTCTTGCCCTATATTCAATTACTCTTTGCTTTGTTAACTAATGTTATGAATATTTCCACGGCTTTTCCAGTTTGCTACAGATTAAGAACTGTATGTATATCTACTTCTTTCTTGACTGAAAAGACAGTTGCAGATTCTAGCAGGTTCAACTTAGGTCCTTTGAATTCGTATCGTAAATATAGTATTTCAACTTCCCATTAGATTGCCACCTGCATCTTGTTTTTCAATTAATCGCATTACAGAGAGCAGTTGGGTTCGAGCCCAGGCAGGCGCTTTACTTTGTGTAAATTATTTCATCACCACTGCTCTCAAAACGGTGAAGGAAAACATCGTGAGGAAACCGGCATGTCCTAGAACCTAAAATTCGAAGACATGTGACATTCACCAACCCGCACTGGGCCCGCGTGGTGGATTACGGCCCATTCCCTCTCACAGAGAGGAGGCCTGTGTCCCAGCAGTGGGAACATTAATAGGCTGATGATGTGATGTGATGTGCATTACTTCATTAGTGTCTGGGGCGTTTGATTATTATTTCAACTGATGGTAAGCCATGATGGAGTCGACGATGGAGTATACGCTTGCCTAGAAGTGACCATCGAGCAGGGCATTTCATAGCTTAGCTGTAATCCTTGGCCCTTTTCTCTGAATTCCATTGACCTTTTGAATTGCATTGACCATTTGTGTGGTTTCGTCACAAGTCACAATAAATCTTCGCACTTTGATGCCAAGATGAGATATTGTCAATAAATCTTAGTAGCAAGTGTCAGCCAGTGTCAAGTTTGTCTAGTTGCTCGGCCATGAATGTATTGACTTCCGCGTAATGGAAGCACGATAAATAGCTTTACGATTACTTGTATTTAGTTAAGAATATATTGTTGATTAGTGTTAGTACTTAACACGGCAAGGTTAGAGGGTCAGGCTATTTTCATTTTAAGCGTGAAATGATTTGCGTGTGATAATTGCACCTTTGACCTCTTCCATGTTTTTTTTTTCATGTTTAGTATAGACTCGTGCTAGACCACTATCTACCGAGGTAAGCGATGATGTGGTCGAAGAAGAGTATGTTAAATTTAGTTATTAAAAGTTAAGATAAGAAAATTAATCAACAATTTGATTTAGAGTTATATGAGATTAATATTATACAATTCTTAGGACAAGGGACAAGAAATCTCAATCAATCATACAGGAAATCCACAACATTGATTGATAAGCAACTTCCTTTAATAAACAAAGACCTTTTGGTAAAATATATTTGTTATATATAACTTCATAGGACCAAGAAACCAGATCTATGTGGAAGCTATAAATCTACGCAGTTCACCAAGCAAGCGGCCTTTGATCTTTAACGTTCATCTAAACTTAGGAGTATGAATGATACCAGCTACAATGTAGGAAGGGTCTCAGTAGGTTCATTAACAACATGAGTTGGATGGCAAACCAAAAGCTTATGGAGTGAATACACAGGACATAATAATAAAACCTTTTATTCCGAAATAAAAATAAAATAATATATAATTTTTCTTTATACTAAATAATCACTGGTACACTAATCATAATAAGTCTCTAAGTTCGGTGTGCCTTACGGCATAGGCCTCCACTGTTTCCTATCGGTTGCAATTCTTAGCGAAAGGGGACCTAGAGTCAATTTTAGATCATCTTCTCACTTTGCGACCTCGGCTCCTTGACCCGTCTCTTGGGTACCAGACTGTTACCTGCTTGCTCCATTTTTCATGCTTAAAACGAAGCATATCTCCATCTCCATTTTAGTTGGTCAATATGTGTTTGGATGTCTGTTAGTTTGGTTTTGCGTCTGATATCTACATTCCTGACTCTATCTTTTAATTTTAGCGCCAGTATGCTCCTTTCCATGGCTCGTTGACATTTTGCAAGTTTTTCTCTTTGATTTTTTGTCAAAGCCCAGGTTTTACAGCCATATGTGATGCAAGGCAGAATGCATGTATCAAAAGTTTTTTTGTTGATCTTGATGCCGAGTTCCTTCTTTTCATTATTTCTTTCAAAGCCCAACTTTTTTTACACGCAGTAGCGATTCTTTTTAACCGACTTCGCAAAAAGGAGGAGGTTTTCAATTCGACTGTATTTTTTTTTTATGTGTGTTACCTCAGAACTTTTTATTGGGTGAACCGATTTTGATGATTCTTTTTTTATTCGAAAGCTGGTGCTGATCATATGGTCCCATTTAATTTTTATCAAGATCTGATGAAAAACTTTTTTTTTTTTTATCTGTTATAGGCTCGCGCTTGACCACTATCTCACCTGATGGTAAGCGAAGATGTGGTCTACGATGGAGCACGCTTGCCTAGTAGTAACCTATTCACTCTTGACTTTAAGACCCCTAGATTGTAGCTATCGGGAAACACAGACTCCGGCAGGGAATTCCACTCCTTAGCTGTACGCATAATAAAAGTATTCTCAAAACGTTTAGTGCGTATGGGTGGGATGTCCAACATGTACCGATGGCGCATCGCCGTACGTCTGGTAGTCCGATGATGAAACGGGCTGGGCGGAATTAGATCATGCAATTCCATCGCACACTCCCCGAAATGTAACCGATAAAAAATCGACAAGCTGGCAACTCGGCGACGATGTTCAAGGCTCTGGAGTTTTGACTTAACCAGTGCCTCATCGCTGATGAGCTTCTTGGCCCGCTTTTCAATCGACTCTAGTGCATCAAGCTGATATTTGGCAGATCCGTCCCAGAGATGAGAACAGTACTCCATGCATGATCGAACTTGCGCTTGATACAAACTGAGCAGCTGTTCTGGCGTGAAGTACCTTCTCACCTTTGCAAGGATCCCCAGCTTTTTGGCAGCCAGCTGAGCCTTTGCCTCAATGTATGGGCCAAAATTGAGCGTCGATGTCAACGTAACGCCAAGAAGCTCAAGATGGTCAGTTATTGGCACGGTTACATCTCGGAAAGTTGGAGCCGGGTGAAATTGGCTCTTTTTAGCGGAAAAAAGACACGCCTGAGTTTTAGCAGCATTAAACCTGACCAGATTGGCATCGCCCCATTCGGAGACTGCCTGCAAGGAGAGGTTCAAGCGCTCCACCATGGCCTCCCGGAGAGACTGGATCTGAGGCCCGGTAGCACGAGCGTTGGACACGTATCTCTCAGCAACTGTGCTGTCGTCTGCATACCCAAAGGTGCCGGGTTTTAGCAGATCGTTAATGTGCAGCAAGAACAAAGTTGCTGAGAGCACCGACCCCTGAGGGACCCCGGCATTAATATCCAAGCGGTCCGACGAGCAGCCATCGATAACCACTCGAATGGACCGATCTCTCAGGAAGTCTGCAATCCAATCACACAGACCACCGGGCAAACCGAATGAAGGAAACTTACCAATAAGGCGAACTACTTCGAAGATATACATCAGAACTCTTCAATAAATGACGGTAGATCACTCGGGATAGCTGCAATCGCATGTCTGTTTATTGTTTACAACATTTCATAACATAACATCACACTGGTACGCTCTAAAGGGGTACGCAGGTGTGAACAGTTCACCCTGGTAGACTCTCATTCCACCGGTTTTGTTTATTTAAGTTACATGTTATTGAGTTAATCTATTCTGGCTTCACTTTGGTCATTATTGGTACCTAGCCTATAGAACTGGTCTATTATATACCACAACTAAAAAGTGAAAATAAAAACTTTGTGTAAAAAAAAGAAGAAATGAAAACAGGAACACCGACTTCCGAAATTGAAGTTCTTTTTCACTTTGTAGTGTTTTTGTTTGAAAGTCGGTTGTAATTTTTGTAAAAATATTTTTTATCAATTTCTTTGGACATTTGGTCGCTTGGAGATATGATCTGACCCAGATATACATATTCCTCAACATATTCAAGTTTTTGTCCGTTGACAATTATGTCTGCAGCTGTTGCGTTTGTCATCATTTTGGTTTTGCTCGAGTTCATTTCCAAACCCACTTCACGGTTTCTGTCTGCTAGCGTTTGTATCATGGATTCTAGTAATCTTGGGTTCTCCTCCAATATGACCAGGTCATCAGCGAATCTTAGATGGTTTAGTCACGATCCGTTTATGTTTAGCCCTAGATGCTTCCAATCCAATTTCCTAAACGTTTGTTCTAATAGTGCTGAAAATAACTTTGGTGAGAGAGGGTCACCTTGCCTGACTCCCCTGTCAATTGGAAAAGTATCCCCCAGAGATTCCAACTTGATGCTAGCTTTACTCTCGCTGTAGATCTTTTTGATGACGTTTACGTAAGCATACTGTACTCCCTGCTCCATAAGACTTTGCCATAAAAACCTATGTTTAAGGCTATCGAAGGCTTTTGAATAATCTATGAAGGCTAGATAGATAGGTTTGTTATACTCTTTATATTTTTGTAGAAGCTGTTTGATGGTGTGTATATGGTCGATTGTGCTTAAGTTTTTCCTGAACCCTGCCTGTTCCACGGGTTGGTTTTCGTCAAGAGTGTTCGATATTCTGTTCAGTATCATATTCGCAAAAATCTTATACACCTTTGAGATGAGAGATATGGGTCAGTAATTTCCAATATCATCCTTTGAACCTTTCTTTTATAGTAGTATAATGTGTGATTCTGCCCATTGGCACAGGACATACAAATTTGATTTTTGGTTAATACATTAAATTAAATTTAAGACTGATAAGTTAATAAGAACGAACATATAAACTTTTTTTAATATTTAATAAAAAAAATTGATACAAAAATGTATGATAGTTAATATTTGAAAAATCATTTGATTGAAACTATACATAGTCTAACGAAAAGGATTTGTCATCTTTTAAAAACGTCTTCTGCCTATATAAATGAACAACTTTCAGCAAGGTAGTCTATTCTAAAACAAAATTGTCTGTAATAAAAATTTTGCTCATCTGATACAACTTTGTATGGGACATCCAAATTAGCTAGGTATACATTTACAAGGCATGTCCAGAATGTAGCATGTCTCTGGATCTACTGAACCGATTTTGAAAATTCTTTCACCAGTAGAAATAAGAAGATATTCCTGAGTGTCATAGGCTATAAAATATTTTCAAAATATTAGTGATCTTTATGCAAATTGCAATAATGTAACCCAAAGTAGCAAAATGTTGCAAATAAAATTCATTCTTTGGCGTGCGCTGAGAAAACTATTGATGATACATAAAAATATGTATTACATGATTAGGTAGGGTAGGGTAGGTAGGGTAGGGTAGACAAGTAGACAGGGCAGGCAGAGAAGGCAGGGCATGGAGGGTAGGCAGGGTAGTCAGGGTAGGCAGGGAAGGCCGGGTACGGTAGGTAGGGTAGGTTGCGTAGGCAGGTTAGGTAGGTAGGTAGTAGCCAATTGACGGGAGCGAAGCCCCAGGGGTCAGCTAGTCGTACATAATTATGTGAACTATATTTCCCCGTAATGGCCATCCCACTTGTTGCTCGAGTGAGATGAGGGATCAATATTTTTTGTATGCCTTAGTCAAAGAACCCTACTTTGCCAACTTTTTCACCTCCTCCTTCACTTTCTCTATAGTAGAATCGTTTTTTCACCTATGTGCAGTTGTGCATCTTCCGAAGGCGCCAGGTCTGGGGATACGTAGCGTAGTACAAAACATCCCATCCAAAAACACCAAAAGTTGCTTTGTTGCGTTGGTGGCTGTGGGCTCTGGAATTCTTGTGCAGAAAGCAGTCTCCCTTCTGCAAGAGTCCCGTTCTCTTGAGATGAATGGCCCTTATATTTTTTTTACGTTCTTTTTTCATATTTTTTTTTTACTTCATAGTGTCATCATGAAAATCAATGCTCCTGGCATTGATCTGTTCACCCTGAAGTAAAAGTTTGATCAAACCGATCCCTTTGTGGTCACAAAACACGAATGCCGTGAAGTTTTTGGCCGAAATCGTGGTTTTGAATTTTTGCCTGACGGTGATGAGGTGTGACGGCTATTGGGTGACGACATGTAGCTTAGCTCCTCGCTAAGCTACATGTCGGTGAACAACTATGCAAAACATAAATTCTTTGCTCTTGAGGATCCTAGTACACTTTCTGGACATGCCTCGTATATTCCAGCTTGATTAATTCATACTCTCAAACGAAGGGATGACCAGTGTTGGTTTAATTTTAGAGGAGCCCACTTCGTTATTGTTTAAGAGACTTTGATTACACAGGTGAGTTGTGTGCCATTTTTTTTTAATATTTTGTTCTGGTTCAGCCGTAAACTGTGAGTTAATGGTCCGGTATTTATATATTTATTTATGTATCTACAGGATGCTGGCTTTATTGTGATTATTTCTTAAAATCTTGGTGCAGCTGGAAAGCTGGTCAGGTGGGTGGTGGTTTGAACATAGTTCCATTAGGCTAGCCAATGAACACACTGCGTTTGCGTCGTGTGATGTGGAATGTTACAGGTCCTACCTATTATTATAGGTTACCTATCATAAGTTCGAACAATATTTAACCGAATTTAATTTCACCTAAAACTTTTCAACTATTATCGTTTCGGTTTTTTTTACTTCGTTACAACTATTATCGTTTCGTTACTCCGACGTTTCACTTAGTCGAAAAACTTTTTACCGAAGTTACACTTAGCCGAAATAACATTTGTTCGAAATATTTATTTTTAAACGCATATCAAAATACTAAGTTTGTGAGAAACAGTGGGCGTATACAAATTAAAAAAAAAGCGGAATGAAAAAAAAATTTCGAGGGAGCCCCGCTTCTGTCTGCAGGGTCTAAAGTAACCTAACCTAACACGAAGGAGATGACGGGTGAAAGTTATTATGTAAATCGGCGAAATGTAGTTCGATAAAATAATACATATGCCACATGATACTTCGATGATCTAAAAATATGTCAAATAATGCATATAGCAAATTAGACGTCGGCCAATAGTTTTCGGTAAAATTAAATTCGACGAAAAGTATTCGGAAACGTGATCGGTTCCCATTATTATACCAACTATTTATGATGTTGAACAAACAAAGAGCTATCCTATGAGTACCATATATTCTTTTGAATTAATAAATCATTTCTTCTAAGTAGCTCTTGTTGACTGGTTGTTTCTAGAAACAGTTGGTTTCATATGGGGCTAATGATTTGTGAGTCCGGTAAAAGATTTATTTATGAGATCTGCCTGTCCCTTCAGAAAACGGTTTGTAATAGAATGCCATGGCTGAACTTAGGGTATCAGTCTTCTCTTTTTTAATCGCATTTTACGACACATACGTACAAATACACAAAGGTAGCTGTTGATAAGCTGAAAATTATAATAAGATGATATATACTCGTACCTACTCTAAAAGATTTAAATCGAGGATTATATAATGTTACTTTTTAAATAAAATTGTTGGGTTTTCAATGCATATGGCTATCAAATGGCTAATTGATATAAAATTGTAAATATTTAGTGCAATATTAATTTCCCCGCACTGTAGGATAACGGAAGTAAACAAGATAATGAGGTGCAATGAACGCATTAACATTTGAACGATTCTTTATTAAAATTGTTATCACAAGAAGTTTTTAGCAAATCTGTGCTCTGACGAATTTATAAATACTTTGGAATCAGTCATCATGTTAGAGATGATGACCTGTGTTCAAAACACATATCTATGCAAATGTGTGTTTCGAACACATATGTATGTAATTCCTATTTTTGGCAAATATAAGCTGTAGTTTCGAAACAGAATTGTACGATAAATTAGTGTCAAAAGCTATCGGAAACCACATTTTACTAGATATCTGTATTAAGAGTTGTTCCTTATTTACATGATTATATAGTCAAAGAATGCTTCGCATGCAATGAGTTTATTTATTTATTAAAACTTCATGCAACAAGTACATAGGCGGACTTAATGCCTGAGGCATTCTCTACCAGTCAACCAAGGGCGATGAAGAGATAGCATGGCAGGTGCATAACAAATTCAATAATAATATTATAAACGCAAAATTAGTACAAAAGAATATAGTAAAAATAAACGTACGTAAACATGTACTATAAATTAATAGAAAGGCGCATATTGAGACGACTCTGCTATTCGTTTAGAAAATAATGCCGCAACTTCTGCTTAAATGCATACTGACTGGTGGCCGTACTGATATCGAGAAGAAGCGCATTCCAGAGAGGAATGGACTGAATATGAAAGGAAGAAGTTTAGGTTGTAGCTTGTAATTTCCGGCTTATCTTATTAAGGTTTTGGTTCCAAAATCGGGCTGATAATAGTTATAAAGCAAAGCATTATGCCGCTATTGTTCAGTATATAGCAGTCATAGCAAGACACAGCACTTTTACATGCATAAACTCACGCCTTTTTCCCATGGGGCGAACGACGACGCCGCGAAGGGCTTCACGAAGGGGAACCGGTTTGTGGGGGCCGAGTCACCCACGTCCGTAGGAGTGTACCCTTTGATTCCCTACACGTGGTCCCCGGGTGGTGCAAATCAGGTGACAATAACTAGTGGTAGGTTTCGGCCGAAGGCTTGCGACCACCCACCGGGCAAAGACGTACCGCCAAGCGGCCTAGCCGTGTTCCGGTTACGATGCTCGGTGTAGCCAATTAGAGGAGTTGGGTCGAGATAGCTGTTCTACTGCTAGCAGACCAGCCTGACGCGCGCTGTTATAGACGTATCGGGGGACTAGTCGCGGAGGGTAGCGGGATCCGAGGCACGGTGCCCCGCTGGCCGACCGCAGGTAGTTGGGGGCCCAAGTAGTGTGCCAGCCACACATGAAAGGCTGCCCCGCCAACTGTCGAAAAATCCCGGAATGCACCAGCGTGCTGGTTGGCGACCAGATGGGGAGGGCCCGATGGACATTCCGGGGGGGCTCGGGCGTCCCCGCAGTCTCCGGACTAGTGCCCCAATGATGTCGTTTTTTCAGTGCGTGTCTGAAGGTTAGCAGCGTAGAACCTCGTCTCACTTCCTTCTCCTCACCTCCATTCTCACACTCTTCTTCAATGATGCCAAGGAAAAAGAATTCAATTAGACTTAAACAGCGGCTGCACCCCCTCCCCCACAAAGTGCACCTCACCAACATTCGAGGTTTGCACTCAAATCTCTCTGCAGTCCACTACCACCTGGAGGCTGAGAAACCAGCGCTGTTTTTCCTTACGGAGACGCAGATAGTGAGTCCGTCTGACGTGTCGTACTTATCTTACCCAGGGTTTACCCTGGAGCACAATTTTAAACCGCGCGCGGGTGTGTGTATGTACGCCCGTGACGATACTTGCTATCGGCGTCTCCGTAACCTTGAGGACTCCAGATTCTCAACGCTGTGGGCTTTAGTGGACACAGGTCTGGATAAGATTATCTACGCCTGTGTCTACCGTTCGCACAGCGGAGATCAGGAGACAACCAGGCTCACAGAGTACCTCAGTGAGGCTGCTGACGTGGCACAGCAGCGGTACCCTTCCGCCCAATTAGTGTTACTGGGGGACTTTAATGCCCACCACCAGGAATGGCTTTTCCCATACCAGTGCACTGACCATGCTGGACGGGAAATGCGTAAGCTTTCGCTAGCGCTAAACCTCACCCAGCTGGTCCAGGGGGCAACGAGGGTACCGGATGTCGATTCGCACACGGCGAATTGCTTGGACCTTCTGCTGACAACAGATCCAGACAGATATTCTGTGTCGATATCTTCACCATTAGGTAGTTCCGACCACTGTCTGGTGAAGTCTGTGTCCGTCTATTCCCCGCCCGATCTCAGCCCAAAAGGCACCCGGCGGGTTTGGCGGTACAAGTCAGCAGATTGGGATGGTATGCGATCTTTTTTCGCATGCTATCCTTGGCAGCCTACTTGCTTTTCTTCGACTGATCCATCGTCGTGCGCGGACGCCGTGACGGATGTGTTGCGTCGGGGAATGGAGTACTGCATTCCGTTCTCTGACGTATCAATGTCTAGCGAAGACCGGCCTTGGTTTGGCGCCGAATGTAAGCACGCCAACGCGCTTAAGCATGACGCGTACCTGGCTTGGGTCGAAGCTCGATCGCGTAAGGCGGGTGACGTGGGTCAGAAGAAGAAGGCCTTCAACAGGGCTGCCAAGTCCTGCAAGATGGTGTTGCGAAGGGCTCGGTTCGACCACATTGGCCGAATAGGGACCAAACTTGCTTCTTACCCAGCAGGTAGTAAAGCGTTTTGGTCTCTGGCTAAGTCGGTCGAATCGAACTTCTGTCGTCCCTCACTACCACCACTGCTGAAACCCGACGGGTCGCTGGCCCACTCCGCTGAGGAGAAGGCAAATTTATTTGCCTCTCTTTTTGCGGAATCTTCACGTCTGAATCCCGGTGGCGTGCGGCCCCCTCCTTCTTCTGATGGATGCGAGACAAGTATGTCGGACATTCGTATCCATCAAAAAGATGTCCGTAGGGTGTTTCGCAACCTCGACGTGAACAAGGCTAGCGGCCCTGACGGAATACCAGCAATTGTTCTTAGAACCTGTGCGCCTGAATTGTCTCCGATCTTGACACGCCTATTCCGCCTTTCTTATGAGGCTGGAAAAGTGCCGAATGCTTGGAAGCAGGCTAACGTACAGCCCGTGCCCAAGAAGGGAAGTCGAGCTGACCCAGCCAACTACAGACCCATATCTGTAACCTCCATACTCTGTAAGAGTATGGAACGTGTACTCAATATTAAGCTCCTGGCATACCTAGAAGCAAACGATATCCTAAGTGACCGCCAATACGGCTTCCGCCGAAATCGGTCTACTGGGGATCTTCTAGCGTATGCCATTCACATCTGGAGTGAGGCCATTGAGAGGCACGGGGAAGCGCTTGCCGTCTCCCTAGACATCTCAAAGGCTTTCGATAGGGTCTGGCACGAAAGCCTTGTTGGTAAGCTTCCTTCATTCGGTTTGCCCGGTGGTCTGTGTGATTGGATTGCTGACTTCCTGAGAGATCGGTCCATTCGAGTGGTTATCGATGGCTGCACGTCGGACCACTTGGATATTAATGCCGGGGTCCCTCAGGGGTCGATACTCTCAGCAACTTTATTCTGCTGCACATTAACGATCTGCTAAAACCCGGCACCTTTGGGTATGCGGACGACAGCACTGTTGCTGAGAGATACTTGTCTGACGCTCGTGCTACCGGGCCTCTGATCCAGTCTCTCCGGGAGGCCATGGTGGAGCGCTTGAACTTGTCCTTGCAGGCAGTCTCCGAATGGGGCGATGCCAATCTGGTCAAGTTTAATGCTGCTAAAACCTTTTTTCCGCTAAAAAGAGCCAATTTCACCCGGCTCCAACTTTCCGAGATGTAACCGTGCCAATAGCTGACCATCTTGAGCTTCTTGGCGTTACGTTGACATCGACTCTCAATTTTGGCCCGTACATTGAGGCAAAAGCTCAGCAGGCTGCCAAAAAGCTGGGGATCCTTGCAAAGGTGAGAAGGTACTTCACGCCAGAACAGCTGCTTAGCTTGTATCAAGCGCAAGTTCGATCATGCATGGAGTACTGTTCTCATCTCTGGGACGGATCTGCCAAATACCAGCTTGATGCACTAGAGTCGATCGAAAAGCGGGCCAAGAGGCTCATCGGCGATGAGGCACTGGTTAAGTCAAAGCTCCAGAGTCTTGAACATCGTCGCCGAGTTGCCAGCTTGTCGGTTTTTTATCGATTACATTTCGGGGAGTGTGCGATGGAATTGCATGATCTAATTCCGCCCAGCCCGTTTCATCATCGGACTACCAGACGCACGGCGATGCGCCATCGGTACATGGTGGACATCCCACCCATACGCACTAAACGTTTTGAGAATACTTTTATTATGCGTACAGCTAAGGAGTGGAATTCTCTGCCGGAGTCTGTGTTTCCCGATAGCTATAATCTAGGGGTCTTTAAGTCAAGAGTGAATAGGTTACTACTAGGCAAGCGTGCTCCATCGTAGACCACATCATCGCTTACCATCAGGTGAGATAGTGGTCAAGCGCGGGCCTATAATAGGTAAAAAAAAAAAAAAAAAAAAACCATTCGCGGCGTCGTCGTTCGCGGCGTTCGAGACTCGTAAGTCGGTCCACATTAAACGAATGTGTGCTCGGCTCGTGGTCGGCTCGTGCTCGGCTCATCTAGCGTAGACTCAGCTTTACGTTCTTCTTTCTTACTCTACATCTAGTCATACACGCTGGTTATGAGTACTGCGCACTTGGCCTTTCTGAAGAATATCACCAATAAGATCTGAGTAAGTTCTTCTAGGGCGTCCCCAGCTCCCAGCGTTACAGGACTGTGTTGAGTCAGTATACCTAACATATAAACAAAAAATGTCTTCCCAATTTCACTCTTACTGCCTCTGATTCCAGAACCTTCGCATCCAAGAGCTTCGAGAACGTTCTCTAGACCTGCACCGAGACATCGCCTCCGCAATGAAAGAGCTGGACGTGCCTGAGGAGCTGGTGGCCGACTACAAGCTACAGGAGGACGTACCTCTGTTCCCCGCCAAGATCGGGGAGCCAGACTACTTGGGGAATAATAAGATTTTAGGTGAGGACTCTGATTAACATATGATATTGCATGCCCAACCGAGAAACAGCCTCTGGTCTATGGCCATGACCTGTGGCCATGCCTATTTAAAAAAACACGTGTTAGTATTTAATTTTATGAATAATCTGTAATTGGCGACTGTGTAAGTCTAAGATTATTTTTTATATATACAGTACTCGCCAATCCTCTTGAACCTGAAGTTGGCAATGACTGCGCAGTAGTAAATCTCATACAAATACAGCATCGCGCCGTGCCTTGCGCATCGTGAAGCCGACTTCAGGGCGGCTACGATGTTGGCGAGTACTGTACCCAAGAAAGTATACAAGAGCTCTTGGTACACCTAATTGAAATAAATAAATGGCTGAAATACTGACCGCAGTCGAAAAAATTGCTTGTAAAGCTCACACTCATACTTGCGTCTGCAACTAAATCATTCTCATGATATTTCAGATTAACTAAAGCAGCATTGATAAAAAATAGGTGACGTAAGAGCAAGGCTTTATATTATTGTGTTGTCTTTGCCAGCCTCTTATTAAATAACGCCCGCTTTTAAAGTCTATCAAAAATTACAATTGTAACAACTATCACATCACACACACGCAACAACTATACAAACAGAGATACCCCAGTTATTTTTTTTTATTAAGATGCTTAAATATTCTCTTGTTTCTCATTCCAGGAGCCCCAATAGATATGAACCGCTACAAACCGAACACTGTAGACGAGATAGTGCCATTCGATTTCATCAGCAAGTCCCTTTACTCAGCCAGTCACTCCAATCCTAAGAGGCGGATCGAAGGACCACTCCGAGAGGCTCTTGATGATGTTATTAGAGAGGTAAGTTTAACGTAAAGTATAAAACAGTGATCGTATTTGTGTGGTATCAGTATCAGTCTTAACAAGGCCCGCGTCGGCAATCGTGTTACCCCGTAAATGGGTTGAGGCGTTCTGATTATGCCGTCATCTAATGTAAAATCATCATCATCATCATGTCAGCCGAAAGACGTCCAATGCTGGACATAGGCCTCCCCCAAGCGACTGCTCTGCCAAGAACATACTGACGAAGAAGATGAATTTGACCGTTTATTACTGTCTTTTCTTACCTATATTATTCAGCTTTATAATCACTGCAGTTATCATGAGATTTCACTTCTTGACATGGTCAGAGCATCAACATTGCGATACAACTTGGCAAAATGCTGCTATAATTTTGGGCACATTACTAGTGGGCAGCGATGCGGAGTTTTTTGATTTTGATTGAAGTATATATGTATGTAGTTATGGGAACACCCAAATACTCCGAAATATTTTATTTCGAATTTTGATATTCCGATTTCAAAAGTCCGAATTTCATAATACCTAAGAATTATTTTACAGAAAGGCGTAAATGTGATTTGTTAGTTTTCCGTTTTTCATGCGTTCGAAGAATCAAATGCTCGAAGGTTTCTCGGTCCGAAAAACGACATTCCGATTTTCAATACTTCGAGTAAACTAAAAGTCAACATGTTCTGCTACAAAATTTAGTGACAGAAACGAATCGCTGCAAAACCGACTTCACGCAGTCTTGTCTGCCCTACCCTAGAGTGTAATTTAAGCTCGCGTGGGGCCGCCCAAACAATGACAGAAACAATGCTTGCTGCATGTTGCATGCCTGCTTACTTGCTGCTTGCCTGCTTATATGCTACATACCTGCTTGCATGTTGCATCCCTGCTTGCTTTTGCGTGCTTGCTTTGTTTTTATTTCGGAATTGTATTAATCGGTATTTTAATAATCGGTATTTGTATTTTTGATGTTTCGAATTTTCATTAAGTCGGACTTTTTGTTATTTGATCTATTTTGTTATTTAGGCGATGATAGCTCAGTGGTAGTGACGTCGGATACCGAGACGAAGGTCGCGGGTTCGAATCCTACAATGAGCTTGAGCTTTCGGTGAAGGAAAACATCGTGAGGAAACCATAGCACGGTGGTAGGGTACTTTGTAGTACCCGCCTGGCTGGCAACCACCCTCAAGTTGAAAATCTGTCGCCAAGCACCTTCCGGTGTGTTCCGACAACAGCACTTGAGAGCCAGTTCCCTTCTAGGCTTTGTGTGCTTACCACCATCGGCCACATCATCACTGACCACGGTGAGATTGTGGTCAAACACAGGCCTATACATAGTAAAAAAAAAAAAAAAATGAATCTATTGAAGCTCGGTATTTTGAAAATAGTAATTATAAACGTTAGGAATATTGAAATTTAGGAATTATAAAAATAGGAGTAATGATAAGTCGGAGTTGTTATATTCGGAATTTTGAACCATTCGGAATGATGAAAATTGGTATTTTGAAATTCGTATTTGTGACTGACGGAATAAAGGTTTTAGAATTTATGTAGTGTACCCATGTAGTTATAGTTCATCATCATCATCACCATTTCAGCCGAAAGACGTCCACTGCTAGACATAGGTCTCCCCTAGGTGTCGCAAAGTTGGCCAATGCCGTGCGTCTCGCATCCAGCGCATTCTTGCAACCTTAACCAGGTCATCGGTCCACCTAGTGGGAGGCCTTCTAACGCATTGTCTTCCGGCTCTCGGCTGCCACTCCAGAACCTTACTGCCCCATCGGCCATTCGTTTTGCGAGCAATGTGCCCTGCCCACTGCAACTCAAGTTTCGCAATTCTTTTGGCTATGTCGGTAACTTTGGTTCTCCTGCGGATATCCACATTTCTGATGCGATCACACGGCGGGAAACGCCGAGCATAGCCCTCTCCATTGCCCTCTGGGTGACTTTAAGCTTTCTGATAAGGCCCATTGTAAGCGACCACGTCTCAGTCCCGTACGTGATCACTGGCAACACACACTGGTCATAGCCCTCTGGCTTGAGACATTGTTATAGTTACTTAAGTATTTTTTACACTGTGTATATTTTTCTTAAACCAACAAATAAAGCTGACACGGCTAACATAACTACTAAATCCATTCCAGGTGATGGAGATAATAAACGCCCCCTCCCGTCAGCGCGGCCGCGTCATAGACTTCAACGAGCTGCTGTACGGCTACACGCGCCTGCAGCCACTGCACGGCGCCGACCACGTGCTGGACCTGCTGCTCAAGTACCGGCGCTACCGGGGCCGCAAGATGACGGCTGCAGTGAGGAGGCACGCGTACCTGCAGCAGAGTTTTACTAGTGAGTTTATTTTTAACTAGCTGCCACCCGCGTGCACCCACGTGCAATACGCCAGTACTTCCCTTATATAGGTATAAGCATTAAATAGTTTTGGTGTGAATTAGTAACAAACACCCACCCTCACAAACTTCACATTTATAATATTAGTAGTAGGTAATTGGGTAAAGCAATTAACACACAGATACCAATGTGTAGTTTTATATGGGAAAGGAATATTAAAAAGAAGCCTAAAATTTCAATTCCAAATAATCTTAAGTGATCATTAGGTAAAATAATATCTTATGGACAACCTTGAAAAAGACAATAAACATTGGTGAATTTACGTGAGCAAACTAAACGTCATCGTCATCAGTGTTTTGCAAAAACAGATGTTTTTTCTTAATAAAACAAACATCTTAATAACACCAATGTATTTATGACCTACTAGAATTTTGCTAATATTCATTTATATATTCCCAGGTATGGAGATCAGAGAACTACCAATGGGAGACCCGCCTCCTTTCGAAGATCCAGAAATACTAGACAAGCCTGATGTCCAAATTAATCCAGTAGACTATGAAGACTTTGACGAGTCCAAACAGCAACCAGACGGCTTTCTTGATAAATTAAACGTTAGAGAAGCACTCGAGAGTGGACTGATGAAGTTACAGAACCTGCCTAATGTATTAAAATGGGGTGATGACAATACCGAGGAATATCCAGTATACGATAGAAGAATACATTTCATACTGCCCCTTTCCGGTAGACAAGAAACCTTCGGAAGGTTCATGAGGAATTACGAAGACATCGTACTGAAGACCAATGAGGCTGTGTCTCTGATAGTCGTAGTATACCTAGATACGAGCAGTCCCCTAGACTATAAGAACACTGAGAACTTGGTCAATTACTACGTCGATATGTACGGTAAAGACATAAAGGTCGTGATGATGGGCACGGAAACTTTCTCGAGAGGCGCTGCGCTAACAGAAGGACTGAAACTCTGCTCAGATGACGATCTAGTTTTCTTCATCGATGTCGACATGCAGTTCAATTTCGATACTCTTAGAAGAATAAGAATACACACTATCAAATATCATCAAGTATATTTCCCCGTAGTGTTCAGTGAGTACAATAATGAAGTGGTAAATAGTGATGAATATAATAAACTCTTAGGTGATACGGTAGTAGATGAACCTAATCCAGAGGAAATGGAAGATGAAGAGCCAGAGGAAGAAGAAATTAAAACAGAAAAGGAATTGATAAACTTAAAGTACACTAAAGGAATTAGTAACGAACTCGGTTACTTTAGACAATACGGCTTCGGTATTCTAGCTATGTATAAAGTAGATTTTGAAAGAGTCGGAGGGTTTGATTTGAAAATCAAAGGCTGGGGAATGGAAGACGTTCAGATGTTTGAAACATTAATCAAATCGAATTTATCCGTATTCCGGGCTGCCGACGATAGTCTGATACATATTTTCCATTCTGTTGCTTGTGATAAAACTTTGGAAAGGCCTCAATTTTTAATGTGTCTCGGTACAAAAGCATCTACGTACGGCAGTGAAAAGCAGATGATTTATTATATGATGAATCATCCTGACGTGTTGTGGCCCGAAGAGAATGCGGCAGAAGAAGCCAAGAAGGTCGAGGAAGAGAAAAAGGCAGAAGAAGAAAATAAAAAAGCGGAGGAGCAAAATAAGATTGAGGCTGATAAAAAGGCAGAAGCCGAGAAAAAAGCTAAAGCTGAAGCAGACAAGAAGGCCTCGGCGGAGAAGAAAGCAGAAGCAGATAAAAAGGCTGCTGAGGCCGAGAAAACGGCGTCGGCAGAAAAGAAAATCGAAGCTGTTAAACCAGCTGAAGAACCGAAAACGGTTTCAGCTGAAAAGAAATCAGGGGAAGAGAAAAAAGGTGCTAGATAGTACAGGGTTTAAAATACGGACTAGACAGTCGGTGCAAGTGAACTAAGTAATCAATGATTTGTATAAATATGAGTACGAATTCTAGTATTTTTTAATGGTTTTTGTTGTCCTTTTCTGTACATATTTAGTTAGAAAAGGGAGTAAGATATAAATTATAAGAGATTTTATAATTTTAATCTTAAATTAGGAGAACGAAATATTGACGCAAAATAAAATTGCAAATTCGATTTCGAACGAGAAAAATACTTTTTTACTATAATTGTGATTTAGTAATAAGAAATTATTCTTGTAAAATAATATTTTTCCTTGAAGCTACATTTTTAGCTGTTCCTTTTATCTTGCGTCAAATTATCCTTGTATATTTTATCCTGATGATTCCATATTTGTAATGATGCATTTAATTCTATTTTACATTAAACTAAGTACACTTTTTATTTATTTATAATAACTTTATTTCGTCTTAGTAGACCGTATTGGAATCTAATGTGTTATTCCCTACTGTTACTCTTCTTATATTGAAAAAAAAAATATCAGTATAATATCATATAAAATAACGAAAGTATAAACTTTACGCAAGTCTATAAAAGACAAGCATTTATAAAAAAAAATCTTATCTTCGCTGTCCGTTGCTACATGTTGTTATTATATTAATTTTAATGCAGTTGAAAATACTAGTTGCGCAGTAGATTTCCTTTAATTTATAGGTACTTCTTTTAAAATACAGTTACGAGATTAAACTTAATCACTTATTTTTGGACATAGTGACGGTTAGTTAGGGTGGGCGAAGGGCTTTAGATAACCTAAATTAAAATAATAATTTTGTTCCTAATAAAACAAATTATAAATTATTTAGTTTATTAATATGTTCATAATCTATGCACTTGACTGTGGCCTTATTCAAATATTCTTTATTTATAAACTTAATCTTCTCTATTGGGTATATATATTGGCGTATAAAACAAAATTATTTTAGTTTGGTAACTACCGAATTTCCTTTAATATTTTTAAATATACCTATTTCATTATATTGAAAAACGTAAATATTAAATATCTTTTATTTGGCAGCAAGGCTTGGTTTTAAGCTCACTTTTAGCCCTCCAATCTCCCGGTTTCTGAAATCATAAAGTCGAGTGATTCGACTGGTTATTTTTTACTAACTAGCTCCTCGGAAACCGGGTGTAAGTTTGGCAATTAAAAGCATAATACTATTATATACTTTAATTTATACCGATGATAATATATCACTGCCAAGATATTACAAAGTTTAAAGCCAAGGCTTCTTATAAAAACTAAGATATATCAAGCTTTTTAAATTAAATATCTTTTGTAAAATATTTTCTTCGATCATCTACTGTCCATGTCATACAGAATACTCGTAACTTTGGTTGTGACAAAGCTTATTTATCAAAAACTAAGAATAAGCTCAGGTTCGGAATAGGCATACCACTTAAAAGGCAATATTACTTACTTTACTATTATTAAGGAGAAATATTGTGGGTGATGCCAGGTTTGTGAGATTTATATATAATTTATAACATGGTAAAAAAGTGATACAATATGAAATTATATTTACTACACAAAAATCCACACTTGTGTTATGTTGCGTCTTGGTGTGAGCTGACCTTTATGCACTAGATTGAGAAGGTAATTTATTACAAACACCTCATACATATTTATTTTATAAAGCAAGTGAAAAATAAAAAAAATGTACCAAAGAAATAAAACACATGTTTTTTCAGACAAAACCTTGAAACGCCCGTTTTTACTTCCAAAATGTTTTAATATAGTTCGCACATAACACAT
The DNA here is from genome assembly GCA_945859665.1 of Anorthoa munda. Lineage (NCBI taxonomy): Eukaryota > Metazoa > Arthropoda > Insecta > Lepidoptera > Noctuidae > Anorthoa > Anorthoa munda. Next base: position 29,903,115 of record OX243908.1, on the reverse strand, counting down.
TAAAAAGGCTGGTCCTTTATTGCGGAAAAAGCTCGGCTTTAACGCGTAGTCTGCTTATTGCCCCGTTTTTGGCACGAAAATTATGATCGCTTCTATGTGATAGATTGCCAAATGCACATAAGCTGCTGTGATTGGTTGAAGGAATTTTCAGCAGCCAATCACATCACTTGTTTGAATTGTGACGTGTCGATAAATTTCTTCCCAGAAACGGGTGGGTAAACCTGGCATCATCATACCAAGTAGTGAACCGTCTTCGTCTCTAAGCCAGTGCTCTATCATAATACGTAAAACTAAGTATTATTTTTTAAATAAATGTAAATAATCATGTACATTGTTATTATTGAGCTCACTAAGTGCCAATTCCTAGTATTTTAAGTAGAACAATGAAAGAAAAGCAAAACGTATGTAATATTGAAATTATTTCGTGTTGATATTAAATATAAACAAAATTGAAATTGCATTGTGATTTGAAAGTGATGAAATTAATTGAAATAGTACGGAAAATAAATATATTTTGTGATGCATTATTTGAGTTGTTTTATTGACCTACCTATCTGAAAATATACTGATTGAATGAGTGTCATAACTACTAACCCGATTATTTCAAATTCTTCATAATAAAAGAATTTAAAAACGTTTTGTGCCGACCCTAATGAACATGATGGCATTATAATATTATATTTTATGTTCTTTTTGCCATCAACTTCCTTAGCATTCGATACCTCTGTTGCGGTGATAAGGACCATCTGAAGAACTCTTGTGTATAAATCTGAATAAGTATTTAAAAGTTCGTGAAGTGATTGAATGCTTGTCAAAGCAAGATTTTGTAAATTTTTAACATACACTTTTGAAGTTACTCTCAAACTCTAGTGGCACTTGAAAACACGCTGTTTCTAAAGCATTCATACAAAACCAAGGCTTTAGAAAGTCCAACGATTTTTGTATGTCAGAAGTATTTAAATTTTAGGATGGTCTTGAGGAACATCGGTAGATGCATTGGAATTATAAAATTATTTTAATGACCAGTACCTAACTGTACTTACTTGTTCCTCTCAAAGATAAATTCTTGGCATTTGTGTTTTTGGTTGAGATTGGATAAAAAGTTCTCCATAGATAAAAAAATTACCATAAATAGCAAACATTTAGCATGCTAGCGCCCACCTATATTCATAACAATCACCACTACATACTCACACTACACATACACACACCAAAAGCTAAATTCATAAAATAATAACCTCTATTTCTATATATCTACATTACAATTTAATTAAGTTTATCTCTGTGTTCTTGTAAACATATTTGCCTTACCTACTTGGGAAGAGACTGGACCCCACAACACAGGGAATCCTAGTGTGGGATCCAGGGAATTTATCAATACATAGAAATCCTCAAGTGCTATTAAGGGTTTCTTTGTAATATATTATTGGTTTAATATTGTACTGTGTAAAAATGAACGGAATAAATAATTTTATAAATAGTCATCTTCCTCGCCTTTTCCAAACTGTGATGGGGTCGGCTGCTAGACTAACCGAATGCAGTTGAGTACCAGTATTTACCTATCTGCCCACAACCAAGTAACAAGGTAAGATAGCCCTTTGGGAAGCCTGGTGTCAGATTTCCTGGCATCCGTAACTACTGTCAAAGATGTACAAATGCCAGCCGCAAGATTTGCGAGGCACAGAGAAATCTCGGTATGTTAAGTTATCACCCATCTATGGACCGCGTTGCTTAACCTTGAAGATCGACCCGTGCGGTTGTTATCATTTATCCACGAGCTCCCTATATATAGCCATAATATTAAAGGCCTGCGCAGACGAGGGACTTTAATAGGGACATCATATTGAAAACAACGGAAAACTTGAGAATTTAAACTTTGGAACACACAGAATGATCTTTATCATTTTTGATTCGGAAAGATAGCCATTGCAATAGATTCCATAAAGGGTCAATTTTTTGTCTTCTGCGGATAAACGTCGCTCGTCTTCGCAGACCTTCTTTGACAGTCGTTACGGGTAGTCAGAAGCCTGAGATCTGACACCAGTCTTGCCAAGGGGTATCGTGTTATCCAGTTACTGGGTTGTGGAGGTCAGATAGGCAGTCGCTCCATGTAAAACACTGGTACTCAGCTGAATCCGGTAAGACTGGAAGCCGACCCCAATATAGTTGGGAAAAGGCTAGGCAGATGATGATGTCTTCGCAGACCTTAAGAAATCGTTAACGACATGTTATTACTAGCAGAGCTCTGGTTCTCATGCTCATACTTTAACATTTTATACTACGTTTCTGTCTGACATTACAAATACACAACACTAAACTTTCAAAACAAAAAATAATGGTAACAACGACCGACATAACGATATCTGTTATGTCTCAAGCTAACATTAAGTCATTAATCACATTACTTCATCTACGGATAAACTCATCATGTACACAACACATTACCTGTCTCGTGTCACACTTTCGATACGAATCTGTAAAGAACCATGTTATCAGCCACACACATCATTTACCCTACATGGCGAAACGTACATACAAAAAGATGATCATAACTAGGGTTGTCAGTAGATAGCTGCCAAAATCCTGGAGAGAAAAAAAAAAAAATTTTATATTTTACACAAATTTCTATATCTCCAGTAGCATAATGTTTTTTAATTATCTGCTATCATTAATTATTTAAGCATATTCGTGTATTTAGTTTATTTGTTTGAGTATCTATTGTATGTATTTATAGTATGTATGTATAGCTTTGTATTTGAATGAACCTCCCTTAGGTACCGTGATTTAATTTCAATATTGCACCTACCATTATTTGTCTCTGCATCACCCAAAGATCGACTGGTAGAAAATGCCTAAGGCATTAAGTCCGCCTCTGTACTTTGGTGTGCATGAAGTATTAAATAAATAAATATCTCTATCAATATCTCTTTGTCTTTATAAAAAACCCAACATTATGAATCCTCCTGTAATATATCTCACAAATTAAAAAAAAAACAGAACTCTGTAGACCTTTTTAAGCCTTGAGGTGTTGCACACTTTTTCTTCATCATTTATTTTTGAACGACAATAACTTCCTCTTTGTAAAACACTGTTGCCTATAAATTGTTTAAAAGATCTTTGACTAAAGTACTCTGATTGCCCTACCAATTTAAATTTCCGAGAGAATTTTGGTTATTTTAAATTTCTGCCGGGAGCCGGGACTTTTTTATCTTCAGAGCTTGTTTCTGGGAGAGATGGGAACCCTAATTATACGCCATGATTGATAACTGTTCCACAGCACCCACAGTCGGTCTCCATTGTGCAAGTAGTGATAGATCGCACTCGTGCGATGTATGGAAGATCTTACATAAAACACTTTCAATTAATTCCGTAGGCAAATAAAGAATCGCTTTCTCTTTAGTATTAATCCCGTGGTTTATTTGCTTAAAATTCTATTTCTGTTGCTTTTACATCAGCTCGTTATTTTACTGTATTTTGTGTGTCAATGTTATAAGTGCGCGGTCATATACAATTAGTGTAAATCTATACAGCTATATACGATATACTTAAAGAACTGCCATCACACAAATCCTAGATTCCCAATCAAAGTTCTACACGAGTTTTAAACATATACAACAGCCTGATAAGAACTATCGGGCAGATGTTCACCAAACACAACACCCGTTTGGTCGGTGGATCCTCCCTTTTTTTGTTCCACCTATCAATCAATCATCAAGCAGTACATAAAATAAATCTGTAGAAAGGTCGTTTTGTACATCGATAATATTTCAAAATAAATAGCCAGGGTGTTAAAGGATAACCAACAGAACCCTTTTCCAGCATTTTTGGCATTGCCTGTTTAGTAGTACACGCATCACGTAAAACGTATGAAACCAATATAGATAACTTTTATACATAAAAATTATGTGTAACTTGACGAATTTAAAGTGTTCAAGATGTAAAATATCACAACACACGCAATTCAGATACTCGGACAGTTGAACTCCTTATTTGATAGATGGCGTTGTGCATTTGACGTCATTTTCTGAATGGCAGTGTTAAGATTCTCCGCGGAAAAAATATCCTAGAAAAAAAATGATAGGTAAGTAGAGAAGTTAGTTAGCAAGGTAAGTAGGGTAGGCAAGTAGGTAGCGGGGTCGTGAGAGGGCCGATCGAAGGAGAAGGTATTGCGGACAGTATATATAGTAGTAATCTTTGGTCGCGGAGGCAACCGCCTCGATGCCTAAAACGCCGAAACCTGACTTCGGGATCGCGAGTGGTCAGATTGGGGACTCTGTCCGCCCACCAAGTGACTTCAAGAAAGACGGCAGCACAGTGATCACGTGCTGCCGTGCACAGCAAGGCTAAGCGATTCTTTCAGCCTCCCCAGGGCTGTGCCCTGACAGGCGTTGCACAAAGGGGGTTCCGGGGTGGTCTTTTTTTTTGTGAGGTAAAAAGCACACAGGGGGGTGACCATAAGCTCTTAGAGTAAGGTTATTTTGAGATTGCGTAAGTGACAGATGTATACAAGTCATATACATCTATCACTTATAATACACACACTCAAAATAACCTTACTCTAAGAGCTTATGGTCATCCCCCAGGCGCTTTTTGAAGGTATCCCCCGTAACCAAAAAAAAAATCGTGGTAGACAGGTAGGTAGGTAGGGAAGGTAGGGTAAATAGTTGACGGAAGTGAAGCCGCGGGCACAGCTAGTAGATACAAAGTTTGTTTTTAAATTTCTATCAATACAGTACGTCTAATCTTGACAAATCTGAAGGCAACATGAATAAGAGTAAATACCAGTACTAAAACTAAAGAAACAGAGACTTATATAGAGATACAAAGTCAAAGTTACTTTTTAACCGACTTCAAAAAAAGGAGGAGGTTCTCAATTATGCGGCCTTTTTTTTGTATGTTACCCGCAGGCTTATTACGTATCTTTTGCAAGAGCAAAACGATAGCGATTTTTGCGCAATAATTGCTCTTCAATACAGAAGTTTTAGAGTTGCTGGCGGTTTTTTTTAAGATAAGTGCATTTGACAAACGAGCATTAGCAAACGATTGTTTAGGACTTGCCATACCTACACTGCAGGTAATGTCGACTTTTATGATATAAACCGTTAGATCGCTATCGTTTTTAGCTCTTGCAAAAGATACGTAATGAGCCTGCCGATTACTTAAAGACGCCTGAACCGATTTAGAAAATTCTGCTTTTGTTTGAAAGGGTATACTTTTCAGGTGGTCCCATGGTCATCAGGTTACGATCTGATGATGGGATCCTGGAGAAATCGAGGGAACTTCTCAAATATTATAGGCATACCTACATATAGCGATTTTAGTATTTTCATCAAATATGCAAAAATTTGCAATCAGGAAGTATCATTTGGTGAAGTGGAACTGATGAAGAAGACCACGGATGGCCACTGGAACTCTTTAATGCAAAGTATATCACGGGTATAATATATCTCGAATAGTTAACCGACTATGATGAATTGATGAAGCCAATACTTATAAATAAATAGTACTAATGAAAATGGTACCATCGAACTGATCTGATGATGAAGCCGGAAGGTAGGCACTGGAACTCCGAAATAAAACTAAGTGTCCTAGTCGTGTTTGGGCATATTGGAATCGTCATGAGATGTACTTTGGCTATAAATGATTTTCATGGTAATTGGAGGTGCTTACCTACCAAAACCAAAAAGAGATATATAAAAATCTTTTTAACAACAAAAAATTAAGAAAAAAAAAATATTAAGCAACCTGTTGTATGTTGATAAATACAATATCATTATGTATTTACCGAGTCACTAACATTTAAGTTGTAATACTCAATGGTTACGAGGAACTTTGACTCCTGAGATACAAGTATCTTTTTACTTAGTTCAGGAGCCAGCTGTTCAACCTGATTCTGACCTCCTTTTGTACAAATGTTTTGTGTATAATTTACCTTGTGTTACTGTTTTTGTACAATAAATTTATTTTTGTTGTTTTGTTTGTTGTTTCAGCAGGAGTAGGTCTTGTATAACCTTCGCCCTAGGAATAAGTACGTAAAGATGTTTCACCAGTTACATCAAAACACTTCGTTTCATGAACTTCCGTGTTCGTCTTCATCCCTGTGTGGTCTTCAGCAAAATGCTAATTGAATTTTACAAGTTTAATGGAAATGCTGTGTTTAGATATTTGCTTAGTCAATTAACATCTGCAGCAAATGTATGTTTAGACCAATCATATATGTGAAAGCATTATTCGACGCTAAAACTATTTGTTTTGAGGAATTCCGGACTTTCTTATGAACCAGGGGTATAATTAGTCAATCGAGATTTATATAATCAGTGTTGATTAGAATCTGTTTTTACCTATTAAAATGAATGTAACAAATTATTATAAAAGAAATACCCGACTGCTTAAGCGAACTAAAAAGATGTAGTAAACAAGAAAATCATGCTGTGCAGTCGGAGGATACATATTCGCGAGCTGGCTGACCAAAATTATAAATATCCTCCGCTGCACAGTATGATTTTCTTGTTTACTACATCTTTTTAGTTCGCTTAATCAGTCTGGTATTCTGATTTTATTAACTTTTTTTATTTACAACTTTTAAGTTATATTATTTTTCTAATTACTTTTGAACATATAAAGGTCTATCCACACATATCAGGGCCGTGTCCGGGACGTGACAGGGCCGGGCCCCGTCAGGGGCTTAAAAAAATATCGTTGGGAACATTTTATATGAACTCGTTCACACACGTCCGTGCACGGGCCCGGGCACGTCCCGTGCACGGCCCTGATATATGTGGATAGACCTTAAGTGGTATATGTTTTTGTAATCATGTCTAAAAATCCTTTATTTTGATACCGCAATTGATGGGTTTGGAAGTAAAATAAATTGGAATCCCTACAATATATGTTAATGTTTAATTTTTTTTAATGTCACTTATCTAAGAACACTTGGGTGGTCAAGACTTATCTAACGATGTCTTAATTATAAGAATCTTTGAAATATATGAGGTGATAAAGAAATTTACAAACAAATATACATACATACACACAAGATACGCGCGGAAAACATAACCCTTCCTCGGCACTCGGCAGTCGTGTACAAAAACAATCAAAATTACCTTTTATTTAAAAGGATTATAGCTACCCCTTTTTTATAACCTTATTCGTGTAGAAAAACTCTAAAAGCACAAGAAGATGGAGCAAAATCTTGCACCATTTAATGAGATTAGGAAGCTTTGATCTGCTGAGGAATTAAACTAGTTCATTTAATATTTTATAGAAAGGTTTTTTTTGTCGTTTGAACGGTGCTTCTATTGTCATATTGTTAGGCCTATTAGTGATATTCTTATTAAGAACTTAAATTAAAACACGGTTGAACCTAAATCTAGATCTACTTTGCTGTCACCAACCAATCATAACAAAGATATAAGAACGCCTAAAAAATCTAAATTTTTCTCCTAAATAATCATCCTGGAAAGCAAACGAAGTATGTCGCCACAGCGTCAGTAATTAGCAATAAAATAAACAATGGCCGTGCAACACAACCCACCGCCCAGAGGCAGAATCTTGCCATCAACGTGCCGTTGCAAAAGGAATGCGATTACATTGCGTACGAGCTGCTTAGAAGTGCGCAGGCGCTGATTGTGTAGCGTCTCTGTAGCTATGTAATGTCATCGTATTGTAACATTGAGATTTTATCGCTGAAGTTTTAAATGAGCAGAGGAGTATATTCGACACCAAGGACCAAGAATTTTCAGATACGAGGACCATGCTATTATAATAACAGATATCGTATTATCCAATTACTGACTGGGTTGTGGGATATCACTGGGTTGTGGGTCAGATACTTCAGTCGCTCATTGTACTACTTAGGAGCCGATCCCAACAAAGTTGCGAAAAGGCTTGGATCACAGGGTCGACTTGATCTTAGGCAGGCAATAGGTCCAACAGCGTCGAAGGATTCTTAGTAACACCTTCATCTCTCATTTCTTAGCAGAGAAAGTCAAATTATATAAATCTTAGTTAACTAGGGATCACTTAGTATTCTAAGTACCAATTTGTTAGGCTGGCGGTTGACATCACCTATCATCGCTTCTCAGAAGTTTACTACTTTAGCATGTTTAGAATACATATGTTATTGCTTTACAATGTCCTTTCGTCATTCATGATTAATGTATGTATGTAATGGTAGTTATTACCGATAAAACTCTTGTGGTGTCTTGTATACAAAGCACCACAAACTATCGATGTATCGTGGAACAGAGAAACTAAGATGAGGCTTATACTCGTAAAATATTACAGATGTAGATTGTCCCCCATGGGAAGAGTGCCGTGAGTTTATGTACGTATGTAAGTAGACCATTACTAGTTTTTATTGGGGTTCCATAGTCAACAAGGAACCCTTATGGTTTCGCCATGTCTGTCTGTCCGTCCGCAGCTTAGCTCAGTTACCATCATCCTATGTGGGCCCATTTTAAGACGCTGTGAGCTACCGAAGCCGTTTAAATGTTCATGAAACAACAAAAAGCCCTCTTCTTAGTCCGCATTATTGTGCAACTACGGAACCCTATTACTGCGCGTGGCCCGATTTACACTTGGAAGGTTTTTTAGTCAGGTATACGAGTGATAAGAAAAAACATAGTCAGTAGAAGAACAAAACATATCAAAATCTAAATCAATGCATCTGCTACACTTTGATTACCAGACTACTGGTTTGGTATCTATGGCCCACTATTTAAGTGTCATAATAATGACAAAAAGACTGAGTGCTATGTATTTATGTATGAAGCAAACTAATCACTTCATCACAGATGATGCACCGTCTTTCAGGAAGCTTAGACTTTTCATTGACCCGAATGACATCGCGTTAGTTTTGCAACATCATCATACATGTCTGGTCGCAGTCGACGCTGGGTGATGATCATTGTCTTCTAAGTCGCGTTGGATGACGTAATTTTATGTAACGTGCATTACGCCCGCAATTTTAGTGAGATTAGTCGTGGGATCGCGATGTTTCCCAACTATTGATGGTACTCGCCTGATTGGGATCACGTTTGCTACTAGAACAGAGGTTTCCATTGAGATGTCATCACTAATGACTTTATACTGCCCTGGTATCAAATGTAGGCACGTATAGTTTCCAAATGTAATCCATTACATAATGTTTTGTCTACTTATTTTGTTTGCAACAATGGTTTTGTCATTGTTGTCTGAATTTCTACCATCTTTCATAGATTTCATGCAAAAGTGTAGTGGAATTTGGACTTCGCCTTTGAAACTAAATTACATTACCTACATTAGGTATTAGGTAGCATATATTGTGTTATAATTATGTGACATTATTATCGTGTAAGTATTTGTTTTAAACACGACCTGTATCAGCATCAGTGTTTCTGGTTTTGTGGTCATTTCGGCTTTCTAACCATACAGGACCTCTTGGCACATCCATTTACTTGGGTGTGTCGAAAACCCAGTATTGAACACGTGCTTATTATTCCATAATTCAAACATTAGGAAATGTAATATAAAGTGTTCATTATGCCACGTTAAGTACCCTTCACTTTGGCAATCTTCACGGTAAATAACCCATGTAATATTTCGACAGGTTCAGCATCTTTAGGTGCAACACACTGTATTAATACGAAGTATTTGTTTGGTAACGCAGCGTGACTCTAAGGGTCCCTTTAGATTTCTTATGAGTCTACGTCATCGTCAAAATTATCCTTATCAGATTTTCTTGATTTCTTTTTGGTGGTTTTAAGCTTATCAATATAAGCATTTTTCAATTCCTTGAATTTAGATTCAAGTGTTGAGAAACATTGTGGTATTCACTTAATTGCTGGTTCTGTCAGTGTGATCCTATGACCTTGTTGATCTTCGATTAATCATTTACCTTTCTCATAAACTTTAACTATCTAAGCGATTATGCAGTTACATTCTAAATGATTTTGGAAAGGTATTAAATGATGCCATCGTGAGACCTGTGGTCATTTCGTGATGAAACAAGATATTGCCAAGCATTGAACATTTTCTTTGATTTTATAAATTGAACTATCACGACTCTTATAAGATGGCACGATGGTACATTAATAGATGTTTTGTAATGTTATATTAGTGCTTATTCATGCCATGCATCGCTTTATTTGTTGTGGTCAATTTGCAGGTGTAGTGTTGGTGATGTTCAAACGCTTTTGAGTATGTTTTTGCAAGAATGTATCTAAGATGTTGTGATATTTTCTTTTTTTTAATAGAATGTTTATGTTTCTCTTGTAACCTACAGGGTTTAATGTTAAGGGTTAAGTAAAATTTCAGTTTACGGTGTCAAAATGTATTTATTTTCTCTCTTTTTTGTAAAATAAAAACATAAACTTAATAATACAATAAGCTAACCTTACGATAAACTTTATACAAGATGTGATCCGAGCCCAGCGGCTAGCCACTTCACGCTTTGTAGCGCGACTTGTCAGCTGTCAATCTGTCAGTTTGACAGATTTGACAGTTGTCAAAATCGGCCACCAGTGACTGGTTAGCCGCTAGGTCATGTTCACCCGTGTGCGTGCACAGTCGCAAGCGTTGGCCAGAGGCGGTGACAAGGGCCAGGGCCGACCTCACCTACATTGTACGTGAACGCCGGCCGATTCGAATACACATTCGAGCGGCTCGGGGATGTTGCGAGCGCGCCCGAATAACGTCGACCATCCGAACTTTATGTGACTACGGCATCTAGACGTCCTCTTTCTCTAATTTAATCTTTGATGTTGTTGCTCGTCTAAATGTACTTGACAAGTTCGGATAAATTAGTTAATTTAGTAAGGAGCACCGTAGCTGCCGGAGGGAGCAGCCGCGGGGTAGCCACCACCGGAGGATGACTGCTGTTCGTACTGGGCGACCTGGATGGCCTGACGGACTCCCTCAAGCACGACTCCGACGACGCGGGCAGATGGGACGCCGTAGCTGGTGGATGGGGCTCCGTAGGAGGATGAGGGGGCGCCGTAGGACGAGGAAGGAGCTCCACCGTGTCCACCGTGGCCGCCGCCGCCACCGCCGGAGTTAGCCTCTTCCTTGAGGAGGATGCCGCGGATTTGTTCAAGGAGTTGAGGGTCGACGTTCTGTCCTTCGGAGGTCTGGTAGCCGGTGGAGACAGCCTGATAACCGCCGCCGCCGCCGCTGCTGCCACCGTGGAAGCCACCACCGCCGCCGCCGCCGGAGGGACGGTTGTAGTTGTAGCCACCGGGGGCTTCGGCGTTGGCGATCGCCACCAACGCGAGGGCTATGCACTGTGGAAAATAATCTCTATTAGTTTCTTGTCAAAAGTTTAAATTGGCTTAATTAATTGTGCTGAAAGTAGTGACAAGTGCGTGTAGAAACAAAATACTACTGTTCTAGCGTAACTTAGTTTTATTTAGGTCAGTTTGTTTTAACTGCATTAGCTTAAAGAGGAGACAAGTTTCAGTCGTGCACCGCATATTCTTTTATCTGCCTCAACCTAGTCACGCGTTCCACAGCTAGGCTACCTTATTAGGCTCTGTTAGTCCAACTAGCCTTCTCCGTACAAAAACGGTTACAGACATTTACGTGACATTGTTGTTGCTTTCTGTTAGTTCTCTCATTTACGCGTGCGCTTCAAAAGGTGTGCAAATAAATATGTGTTACGTATACTGCATGACATATGGCACTTACAGTCTTAGTTCTTGAGTTAATTGGATGTGAAGTGCTTTTAAAATGACAGTTATGTTTATGTAATATGTTTTTTGGGGTTTAAATTTTGGGCCGTGACATTTTATGTAAAGGTCTCTGTTTATAAAACTATTTTTCGTGTAAGTAGGTAACAGGAAAACCTGTTAAGAATCTAAAACCATGCATGACTATAAGCAAGTTTTTTCAACTTACGGGCTCGAAGGACCACAAAATGAATTGATCCTTGGTCTGTTTGAAATAAGTTCATATCTCTCAAAGACCTCTGAACATAACAAAACAATAATCATTAATAACTTGTAAACATCGAGCCAACAACAAAAAATTAAATTAAATTGCTAACTTGACAACAACAATAAAAAAGATAGATGATAATCTTTCTGTTGTGAACTAGGAACAATAGTTCGGCAGAGAAAGTGAGGTCAAATTAGAAGCAAAGGTAGCGTTACATCACCAGCTACGCTACAGCTATACTCCGGCGATTTATGTGGGAACATGAACTTTGACTTGCGAACAGGAAGATGTGATACTTCGATTTATGCCTTTCGTGTTTACCTTTCGCTAAGGATTAGAGGTTTTGATCGAACTACCTTTTAAGGTTTGGTTGTGTAATTGTTACATCTTGTAAGGCATTGAGCGTGAGAATAAAATTTGTTTGAACAAGCTTGAATTTTATAAGGGCAAAGATTTATTCAGTACCAGTTTGAAATTGATTACCTACATAAATTATCCTTTAATTTTTCATCACAGTATTTTTGAGAATAGTACATTAAAGTACTTGCTTTTAGTGTGACCTCATCCTTATCCAGTATTCGTTTACGATTTAAATTCATTGCAAGAAATAAACAGCACATTTACAAGAAGTAGGAAACTATTATTGTGCAATCGCATGTTTGTATGCGCAAGAGTGGATTCTTTACAAAAGCCGTTCCGTGAGCTTAGACCGCGGAAGATGCGCGGGTCATGTCATAATGACCATCTCATATTTTCTCGGTATGCTTTCTAATGGGAGATTGTAGGTAGCTAACGTGCTAAAATTCTTGGTCGTTTTACATAAAATAGCTTTTAGGCTTTAGTGAAAGGACTAATATTAGGCATCTTTCACCTTCGCTAGTATTTAATTTAAATATGGAATGAAGATCTTCATTTGTTCCTTTTTTCGAATCTCTGTTCAAATGCGGCTGCCGTTAAATGGGAGCAGATTCTCGTCGTCTTTCTAAGCTCATTATATCCAGATTTCTCTAGCTGATATTGTCTATTGCACTATGATATGCACCATTACGTCATCAGATGGCGCTTCCGCCGGAAGGCACGGAGGCGCCATTAACGAAAACTTTCGTTTAGATCCCAATCGTGCTTATAGACATAATGACTTTATATTTTATGGACAGAAATTATGGGGCTCATGTTACAAAGATGATGGGTAAACTTGTCACTGTAATCGTTCTTGAGAACATTAGCATACAAACTATCAAGTTCTGGCCTTAAATTATGAGAGGTATTTTGTCAAAACAGATTGGTGCCTCATGATTCTGCTCCTGTATACTGTAACGGTTTTTTTTTATATTAGTGCAGCCCAATAATTTTTCCTTGTTTATATATATAGAAAGTCTTCGTAGCTTTATCTTTTAAATAGATGATAGAAAATATTTAATCATATACTAAAGTCGATATCTAATAGAAATCAGCAGCTTGTCATTGAAATAAACTGTCAATTCATACTAACCACGAAGAATTCTATAGCATAAGCTCATAAAGACCACAAAGTAAGATTTCAATGCCATTGTGAATAACGTTTATGAATTTAACACATTATCATCAAAATGGTCATACTTGGAACTCCTTTTAATTCTATAAAGTTTATGACCGTAAAATTAAATTACGTTTTATACAACAGTAAAAGTGTTTGCGCATAATCTAAGATCCAAGATGGCGAGCGCTGATTTCTTTATTGAAGTAATGGAGTGATTAACATGTATAAAACGTAATTAATCATTAAGTTTGTCTACACAGTGTTGGGTATTTAGGCAAATTACCATTGAAATTTGTTATAGTATTCGGGAACGCTATTTTTTTTTGGCTTTCTCTATAAAAATGCTTTTGGTGAGTTCCTTTGTGGTCATATTTTATTGAGAAATATTTATTTTTATGACTGGTAGTTCGATTTTTACGACTCGGATAAAAGTTTTAAAGACAAAGCTTTATTTAACGATTGCATTTTCTAGGCAAAAACATGATGAAAAATGTGTTCTTTTTATTCATATTTTTAAAATCAATAATTTTTTATGATAGGAATACGGAGTCCTTTGAGTCTGTGAAGATTAGAATGTGACTCTAAATTCTGTATGATTGTTGGGCTGATGGTCTGCCAATGCCCGTATAATAAATAAATTAAAAAAAAATGTGACTCTAAACCTTCTTTCTTAAAAACAAGGAAATGGTCCTGTCAAATTTGAAAATCGAACCACGTTCGGATCTACATCTCGGACACATGCTACGATCGTGATTTGAATTAAATCAGTTACGTCATGAGGCTAGAGTTAGAATATTGAATTAGATATTAGATTCGACCATTCGGTAGTATTGGTGTCAAACATATATGGGCATAGGCCAGCTGGTGATGAGCCGACTTAACATTCGTTTATGGCCAGTTACAGTTTATTCTCATCGCAATTGATCTTAAATGGGCGATCACGAAGGGAAAGAATTTTAATCGTGCGAAATATTGCTGTTTTTCGAGGTATATATATAGCATTTTATATTTTTATAAATATCTAAACACTTACGTTAATTTGTTAGTATAAATACTATGTTTTTAACAGTCTTCAAGCTCATAAAATTAAAATATTTTACAAATCTATCCGGTCAAGTAAAACAATATATTATTAATCTTGATGATCTTTTTGACACAGAAATACAAGTGTTAATTAATAACAATAATTCATGACGATGTCGCAAACAGCATATTTAATCAACGCTTGAATCAATTACAGTCAAAATAATTTACTACATCGTTTAGAAAGTTAATCGCTTACTACCAGAATTTTAGCAAAATAACTTTAGTGGCATTTAAATATACGTACTATGCAAATCATTTTGTGTTTTGAGGTAATTTAGAATTTCTCTCTGATATAATATTTGTAATTGTAGAGAAATTAATGTATGAATTTCTATGTTAGAATTTTGGTCCTACAAAAGTCTTAGTTCTTTTCAAAAGAAAAATCAGCTTATAAGATTCTTCTTTTAAGCTATATTTATATAGGAAACCCTTGATAAGTTACTGGTCGTAGTGCAAGGAGTTTTGCATCTAGCAGAGTCTGTCTCTAAGTTCTACAAAATGGTGTGTAGTCTATCAAGCGTAAAGGCTTAGAAGAAACCCTTAAAGATGCTGAAGTCAAAGAAGAAATATCAAACCTTAATGATGCCAATACTATAAAAAACCTTACAAATTTTATGAAGCTTTAAAACCTAAACACTCTTCATTTAAAAGCTTACACATAAAGTCGTAAATCGCTTGATTACATTACAGTTGAGTATCAGAAGCCGTTTGACTTTTGACCTGAGCTCAGCTCTTTGCGTAACACCTACGTACGCGTACGAGTAAAGTTCGCGATGCGTGCGTAAAATATTACCTTTGCAGCCTATTACAATTTATATGTAAACGCACATATAAAATTTGTAAGTGTGCCATGGTATGTGTGGGTCTGAATTGGAGTTGAGTAATTGTATGTATAGTTATTATTTTGGTGAATTATTGTGCGAAGCTTTCTGGGGGACCCTCTCTAATGCTAGGATTGAGAGTTCACGATTTTTAAGAAATAGACAATGTCCTGCAGTTGTCATCTTATGGATGAAAGTGCTATAAACTCTAAGGGCTGATATGATGATGGTGTGAAGTAACCAGTTAATTTTGGGAAAATGTAACGGGAGATCCCACAGTTATCATAGTCAATAAACCCAGTTTTCATTACCTAAGTGAAGCTTCTATTCTTATACCACAGCAAAGAAACGAAACTCCGGTATTCTAATGAAGATGACAAAAGTGATGTGACAAAAACCGCAAAGTCAAACACAATGGGCGGCAAACGTGTGAAATCATTCAAAACGTATGCGTTTTGACATTTGAATGGCGCTTCGTGTGGCTTCAAGATTTATTATATCGATTTTTAGTTAATTGTTTGGGAAAATAGTGATGTAACTTTCACCAGTTTTTTTCCAAGTGGAAAGTTTTGACAAGAAAGGTTAAAGGTTGTGCTAAGTTTGTCTTTCGGTTTTATTTTTATATTGTTATTGTTGTTGGCCGCATTTTTGTGCCTATAATCACACTGAAGAAAGTAAAGTTGAATATTGATTTGCAATTTAAATTAACAAGAGATTTGCGAAGTATTTGTTGGTTCTCAATGTCACGATTTTAATGGTGATTTGATCATTTAAAAATAAGATTTAACTTTCATTATTATTATTATTTACAAGTGTTTCAAATTCTCAGCTCATAGGCTGGTTTAAGCTACATTTACGGGCCGAGACCAAGTAAATGCAACGTGTGGTGTGTTATGTTGAGGATGAATGATGTGGACCTATTTCGTTTTCATCAATTTGCAAGAACTTTCTGACAATACGACATGTGTTTAAGATGGCAGCTTTTTGAAGGGTGATATAGAGATTTTCGTTTAGATCAAGTAACTTAAGACTATGGAGAAGGTGGTTCGGAATAACGCCTGTTGTAGAAAGGACTATGGGGACAACATAAACTTTTTCTTGCCGCCATATTCTAACTATTTCGTCCTTGAGTTCTGCGTATTTACTTATTTTTTCAGTGATTGTCTTCTGAATGTTGTGCGTATTGGGGACTGCGATGTCTATCAGGTAAGTTACTTTATTTACTTTATCTTGCAAGGTTATGTCCGGTCTATTATAGTGAATGGTCTTGTCGGTGAGAATGGCGCGGTCATAGTATAGCTTATGTGTGGTATTTTCTAAAATGGTTTGTGGTGCATAGTTATAGTAAGGAGTATTAGTGCTTTGTATGAGAGTGTATTTGAGCGCCAGTTTTTGATGGATTACGTTTGCTACCTGGTTATGCCTGTGAGTGTAGTCAGTCTGTGTGAGTGTTGTACAAGCACCAGTAATATGTTGAATGGTTTCTGGCTGGATGTGGCATCTTCGACATTTATCATTTGTTACTGTAGGATCTTTTATTATGTATTTTCTGTAATTTTTTGTGTTAATGATCTGATCTTGAATAGCTATAATAAAGCCCTCAGTTTCTGGGAATAGGTTACCTATTTTGAGCCATTTATTGGACGCTAATTTATTTATGTGGGATTGTTCTAAGTCATGAGGATGCCGGCCGTGAAGAACTTTTTTCTTCCAATCTTCAGTTTTTTGGGCCTGCGGGTCTTCATTGGTAGTACTTTCTGAATCTATCTGACCGTTTAAGTTGAGTGGAGTGTAGTTCATATCGTTGGTTACAATGGCTTTATGTATGTTACTAGTACGAGATTTTGCTTGAAAAAATGTTTTTAGCCGACTAACTTGTTTCCGCCAAAGGTGCTGGATGTCTATAAGACCTCTTCCTCCATGTTGTCGTTTGATGGTTAGTCTTTCTATGGCTGATTTAGGATGCAAGTTATTGTGTTTCGTAAGAGTTGTTCGAGTAATTCGTTCTAATTGTTCTGTGTCGGTTTTAGTCCATTTTATAACTCCAAATGAGTATGTTAACACAGGGATGGCAAATGTATTTATAGCTTTAGTTAGATGTTTACTGGAGAGTTGGGTTTTACAAATGGCGTTAAGTCTTCTCTTGTACTCTGTAGTTAGTGAGTTTTTAATTCTTACATGATCAAGTCCCTTTAGTTGCGCGTACCCTAAATATTTATATAAGTCTGTCGGCTCCATTGCTGTTATAGTGTCGGTGCTATTTACTACATAGTCCCCGGGTCGTATCTTGCCTCTCACAATATGAAGGGTTTTACATTTATCTAGACCAAATTGCATATTGATATCCTTACTAAACTCTGCTGTTACTTCTACTAATTTTTTCATATCTTTCTCTGTTTTTCCGTACAATTTTATGTCATCCATGTATATAAGATTATTATTATTATTATTATATTTTTTATTGTACACCACAAAAATATATACACGGGACAAAAAACATAAAAGCAAGTGTACAATGGGCGGTCTTATCGCACAGGGCAATTTCTTACAGACAACCTTTGGATGGACTGAAAGAGAGGAGAGAAATTTAGGGTTGTCAGTGTACAATATAGAAAAAAGATAAATAGATAGATATATAAGATAGATAGATATCTATCTTATATATTTATCTTTCTTTCATTTGCTACGAGTATTTTTAAACTTGTATCATTGCGATCCTTATCGATATAAACCTAATGCTTTATCGATGTAGGCTTTAGTTAAAGTTAAAAAAGCTATCGAGATCAGATTACGATCGTGTTTTCAATACAAACAACATGCATGTTTATGTGCCGATTCAAAAGGTCCTATGAATCGGACTAGTGTTTGCATTCTTGACTCTACCAGAATGCAATAAAGTTGCAATAGTTTGTCACTCTTTTACAACTGTTTGTTTTTAATTACTCCTTGTAAGGATATCAAAGGACCACTATTTTTATGAATAATATTTATGCTATGAATAGATATAATTTATAAAACCACGATCGTATTCCAAATTCGAATCAACGTTAAGGTTCAGAAATCAACATCAGTGCATAGGCTGAATCACATTCCAAAAAAAGAAGAAGAAAACGAACACACACGATTCCCGATGCACTATTTTGATTTCGGAACGACACGGCACTTGTCACTTTGTTTTTTTTTCTTTGCACTATTACACTGCACTAGACTTACCGCTACGAAGGCTTTCATGTTGTTTAGTGATGGGTCACTTCGGAACGTAGCGAAGTAATGTGATGATGTTGGATGGTGCCTGGTGATATATAGTAAAGTACGGCGCGGTGGGGCGGAGAAAGGATAGCTTAGGTTGTGTAAGCACGGGAGATGCTACCATCCGAATAGGAAGTTTCGGTTAATTGGAGGGCGTCATGCGATTTTAGATTTTTTCTATGATCGAACGGTCAGGTCAAGGGTTTTGAGTGTCTCTTTGAGGTTAGGCTTTTGAGAGCTGTTGATCGGCGGTGTTTTGATAAAATCACTTGACCTTAGGCGTAGATTTGTGGTTTCTTAGTAACAGTAATTTGCTTCACCGTATGAGTATTTAATTTAACAAACTTAGAACCAAGCAATCTGTTTTAATTTTTAGAATCATCTTTTTCACTGTGCCCAATCTGTTGGATTTTATACAAAAAGAAACACTTTTCAGGAAGGATAATGGACGCTATGCTGGTTATTGGACTTTGAAAGGATATAATTTTTAGATTTTAACTTGATTTCAGACGATTGTAGCTTAGTACATAGCACACTAGAAGACCTCATTTCATCTTCCTGGTTTCCAAATGTTATTGAAAATTTGAAAATGGATCTTTTGTGCCAGCCACTATCGACGATCCCTTGGAAGTATAAAAGTATTGGGCCAACAAAATATAATTGTACCATCGATACTAAGAAAAGGACTGGTCCTTGGGTAGACTCGAAGGACCATATCTATTATTTCAAAGGACCATTATAAAAAATGGCACACAAGAATGTTTAACTAACTGGGCTTTTATGCAGGGCATCTAGCGAGTGATAATATCAACGAAATCGATTTGTAAAATATAACAAGCTGTCTAGAAAACCATGTAAATCATAAGCAAACAAACATTATTGTCTCAAAGAAAATAAGTAAAAGCCGTTTTTATTTTCACACCAGGCACCTACTAGAATCCCATGAGTCAGCTACAACTGTTTACTGAGAAGTTTATGTAATCTAGTGTTAATTGCTGAACAAAGACACTTAATATAACCTGTGTGCTATCGTAAATCATACGATGAGAGTTATTTTTAGTATCATGATTCATTGGTCTAGCTTTTATGCTTAATTATGTTTAGATATGGTAAGTGCTTTGGCTTTGCTTAGGTCTATAATGAGAACTGTTGATTACCTTTGTTGACTATATAAGTTTAAATGTATTGGCTGCAGAATCTTCATTCAATCGTTAAGGTGACAAGGTATGCCTTAGATTTAGATATGTCAAGGCCGATAGGCAGACGAAACTGTTCAGTCTTGCCAAGGCATATGGTGTGTGTGGTTTTACCCAGAAACAGGGTTGTGGGCTTATGGGGGTCAGATAAGCAGCCCTCTTTGAAATTCAGGCTGCTTCCAGGCATGAACTTAAGTAGTTGGGAAAAGTCTAGGCAAATTGATTAACAAAGTTTCTTGTATTGTACCAGAATGGCTAAAGTGAGGGGTAAAATGGGGTATATGATTTTTAGAGTGTCGCTTATGACAGTAAAAATTGAAAAGGTATCGTAAGTCTTGGATAGGGTAGTGATGAGGACGAATGAACGCATATGATTGAAGGAGGAACGAATATAAAAGTGCATATAGATGGAGAAGTATATTTAAAAAAAAAATATGGCGTGACGGTTGACAAGACGGAATGGAAGACACGTCCGACCGAAACCGAAACCTATCGACTTCCAGTAACATGGGACAAGGGCTTGGAGACGATAACACTTATTTAATACTAAAGACCACAATTTTTTATTTTAAAGACAAAATGTAAATTCAAAATACTAAAAACTTATTTAAAATACATGCGTTATGTTAATAACATTATGTAGAGCACAAAATTAAAAAAGATTTTTTATGAATTAATCATATAGATGGCCGCATAGAACAAACGGCTATCTACAAAATCACTAGTTTTTAACGCTAAAATGTTATAACTTCTACAAGTTTTTTTTCAAACTTGCAATAGTTAATTAATACGACATTTCGAAGAAAACAGTGAAGGTCAGGTAACTAATATTTTATACTTTGAAATACGGCAGATGTATTTATCTACTTCGCACAACATAAATAACTAAAACAGTTTGTTCTCGTTTTCTTGCCAAACTTTACTCTAATTTATTTCTTATACTATATATTTTTCTTATAATGTATTATTACGAAATATAGGTTAAAAAACTTGAGGCTGTAGAAATAATTATGTGCATTTTTAAGGTCTACCCACACATATCCGGGCCGTGCCCGGGACGTGGACGGACCGTGCCCCGTAAGGGGCTCAAAAAAATATCGGTGTGTACATTTTATATGAACTCGTTCACATACGTCTGTGCACGGGCCAGTGACGGAGCTTCAATGCCTGGGCCCTACCCTGTCACGTCCCGGGCACGGCCCGGATATGTGTGGGTAGACCTTTACCAGTTTAAAAAGTCGACCGCCTAGGAATTGTACAACGCACACACGGACTACTACTCTAGATGTGCGTTTGTACTTCGTTGCTTAGTCAATAAAGGGTGTAGTTGTCTTTATATACGCGTCAAAATACTAACAAATAATGTGATTTTTTTAAGAAAAAAAGAAACAGAATCATTAGATAAAAATTCTGATTCTGATAAAGTAAAGAATTCTGAATATAAAAAAGTGAAATTCGCAAAAATACAGATGTCTTTTTATTCTTTGCTGCCGTGGATATGTTTTGATTTCTAAACGTAACTTGTCAAAGTAATTTGAAGATAAGAGACAAGTTCTTATGCACCTTCAGAGTAATTTCAATTTGTCAAATTAACCTCATAGCAGCAGAGTTAGGGCTGCTTTCTCAATTCAGTATTTCTACAATTAAACACTAAAGATTTAAAATTAAGTATGTATAGTTAGTATCTTTAGTGTATCAAACAGGACTGTTTATACTGTTTTTAATACGGGTACTAACACGATTACTGTATCTTTATTTTAGCACAAATTTCTCCAACGGCTTTGCTCGCGTGAAAATTGTTCTCTAATTCCAAGGGAAATTATACCGGAGTGAATAGTAGATGTGAATGTGATATTCCATACTATAATCTATCTCTATGACAAATTTTATCCAGATCCGTTCAGCCATTCTGGCGTGATTTAGTAACAAACACACATCCATCCAAACTTTCACATTTATAATATTAAATAGTCAGAAGTAAGATTAGTTAAATGATCGCAATGTTTTTCTAAATACTAAAAACTGTTTAATTTATTTAAAATACACGCATTATGTTAATAATATTATGTAGATCATCAAATAAAAAAAAGATTTTGTATAAATTAATCATATTATGTTGTATGATTTCTAAACGTAACATATCAAAGTAATTAGAAGATGAGACACGATCTTATGCATCTTCAGAGTAATATCAGTTTGTCAAATTAACCTTATAGCAGCAGAGTTAGGGCTGTTCTCTCAATTCAATATTTCTACAAAAAACACTAATGCATTATAATGAAGTAGGTATAGTTATGTGCATCAAACAGGACTGTTAAGTTAGACAGTTCGGTTCCAACTTGCATGATTAAGATATCTTTATTTTAGCATTGACTAGTTGACCGGCAGCGGCAGGAGGTTTTTTCTAAGCGAATCCGTACTTCGAATCGTGAGTCACACTTTCAGCTTTGCCCGAATTGTTCAGTTTTCCGGGTAACTTTTACATTAATTTTAATATCCGCGATATGGAAAATTGATTATGATTAATATCTTAATCAAATCATTTTTTAGGGTTCCGAAGTCAACATGGAACCCTTATAGTTTCGCTCTGTCCGTCTGTCCGTCCGCAGCTTAGCTCAGAGAATTTAAGTACTAGAAAGCTATAATTTGGCATGTATATACATATTAATAATTCCGACAAAGTGGTAACATAAAATCATGAAAAAAATTTTTTTTTCGGGCACCTCCCTTAGACGTAAAGTGGGGATGTATTTTTTTTTTCTCATCTATCCCATGGTGTGGGGTATCGTTGGATAGGCCATTCAAAAATATTATGGGTTTGTTAAAACCATTTTTCGATTCAGAGATTCGTTTGCGTAAAATTAAGCTTTAAGTTGCAAATTTATGTTAGAGTCAAGTGTCCCCCCCCCCTGCCAGCGAAATGGTTGCTCTTGGCAATGTGAAAAAAATCACGGCAGTAGTAAATATAACGAAATTAAAAGGAAAATTATCACGGCTAACAAGGCTTTACAAGTTTACGAGTAATAGTCGACCAACTTATAAAATGTACTTGGCACAGTAAAATTTTTGTACAAATGCCATTGAAAAATTACTTAAATAACGTTGTTAGCTGTGTAAAACAGATAGCAAATATATGCTTATGAACAATGTAAAAATATACAAAAATAAAATCATAACATCTTTAATAATAATGATTTCTAAATTAATAATGTTTAAGCTCGAATAACGCATTGGAGTGACCAGAGTCGTTGGCACTTTGGCAGTACCAGAACGTAGTCCATACGGCGCATGCGCGCGGTGGAGTAGATTTCTTGTTAGTGCAGAAGTATTTTCGACGTTTTGTAATTCAAACGTAAAAGTAAAGTCAAATTAGATTCGATTTTCAAGCAAATTACTCTTTATTCTTTATTCTTTATTGTACAACAAGATATTACATTTAAAGAAGTTGATAACAAAATTCATGTACAAAGGCGAGCTTAACTCTAAATGGAATTTTCTTCCAGCAAACCTTTGAGTGATAGAGATCATAATAGAGGGCAGTAATCCAGTGTACAATATATAAACCTATATAGTAGGATGAAACTAGTACTAGTTATTATAAATAGCAATAATAATAAATAATAATACTTACTTATTTTCTTTATAATATAATATAATATTTCTATATATAATATTTACTTATTTTCTTTAGTCGATATCCTTCTATAAAGTTAATATTCGACCCGACTTCATCACTAATTGAGTAGCGTAAAACTTTCCAGAATGAAATAGTGAATACCGCAGATTAGAGGATTCACCTCTAATCTGCGGTATTAGAGGAGATTAGAGGTGAATACATACGATTTTTTTCTAATTCCGAAAGAGAAATAAACAAGGAGCGTGCACGCAAGGATCCAGGAACGAACTATACCATTCCCCGTGGCTCTAACGCGTACTCGTATCGGCTCCTTTCGCAATTCGCACCCGCGGTGGTACTCAAAAATATAATATTTTTCTTACTTCAGTTGCGAAGTTGGATTTTATAACTCCTTCTTCAGTTACCAGTTACTCCTTATTTAGTTTAAGTCAAGAGTGAATAGATTACATCTAGGCAAGCGTACTTCACCGTAGACCACATCATCGCTTACCATCAGGCGAGATAGTGGTCAAACGCGAGAATATAGATTAAAAAATCCTATGTGGGCCCGTTTTTAGACTTTGTGAGCCGCTGAAACCGTTCTAATGTTCATGTAACAACAACAAAACCCTCTTTTTAGTCCGCAATATTATGCAACTTCGGAACCCTATTACTGCGCGTGGCCCGACACGCACTTGGCCGGTTTTTATAATTTCTATTAGACCATTTAAAGGTACTTTTGAATAGCCAACAAAACAAACAAAAAACTAAAATGAAGCTTGTTGCGATAAAGCTAGTTCGCAAACGTCAGTAGGTCTCTATGGAGAAGAATGTGCAAGAAACTTCACAGACACTCTTTTCCATAAATAAATATTAATGTAAATATATATAAACTAGCATAATTTTTGTTGGAAAAATTTCACATATATCTAAATAATATATAATATCATTTTATGTATCATTTATTATATAATATAATTTATATTTCTTTATCTAATTTTTCAGAAAAAGATAGAGTAATTAGATATACATAATTATAAAATATCATATTGTTAAATACCTATAGAAGAAGACTTACTTCCTTAGCTTGACCTCGAGTAAGCTCTCTTTTTACACGTGTAATATTTAAGTACAGCGTCCAATATAAAACGAAAAACACGGTTCACAAAAAAATACTGAGTACAAAAAACCTTCATTTACTTTTTCTATGGGCACTTGCAGGGCTTAGGTCACATTATAATTCATCACACTGTTTATTACAAAGGAGTCGGCAGAGACCGTTACACTAAAATTTCGAGAGTTTCATATAATTGAGGACTATCCATTAGGGAAAATGCATGTAATTTTTTATATGTAAAAAGAAAAAAATAAATATTTATTAACTCTAGTAAACAAATATGAAAGATTTTTTTAAATATCTTCATCAGGGACAAAGTTTTAAAGCTTCAAAGTAGAGCATTAGAAAGAGATATCCGATGTGTCATCTGACGTCAGATAGCACGACGCCCATACAATTGCCATAGAAAACGGTGTTGGAACAGATATTATATTTCTTTAAATTGTTATATCTTTGTCGTTTTTCGATCAATTTTGATTGTTTTACTATTAGTTATATTTTAGAATTAGCTATGTATGAACAGGTAATTTTTTTTTTTTCATGTATATTCCCTAAGCAAAC
The DNA here is from genome assembly GCA_945859665.1 of Anorthoa munda. Taxonomy (NCBI): domain Eukaryota; kingdom Metazoa; phylum Arthropoda; class Insecta; order Lepidoptera; family Noctuidae; genus Anorthoa; species Anorthoa munda. The sequence continues at coordinate 29,878,037 of OX243908.1, read as the reverse complement.
GATCAAAGCAAATAGTATTGTGACATAAAACCGGCCAAGTGCGAGTCGGACTCGCACATGAAGGGTTCCGTACCATTATCGCAAAAAAGGCAAAAATATCACGTTTGTTGCATTGGATCCACGCTTAAATATTTATTTTATTCTGTTTTTAGTATTTGTTGTTATAGCGGCAATAGAAATATATCAACTGTGAAAATTTCAACTGTCTAGCTATCACGGTTCATGATATACAGCCTGATGACAGACAGACAGACAGACAGACGGACAGTGGAGTCTTAGTAATAGGGTCCCGTTTTTACCCTTTGGGTACGGAACCCTAAAAATGGTTGGTCATAATAACAGAAAGTATGCACTTTCTTTGCTAGCGTCCATTCTCGCGTTCAATTTTAGATGAGCATGTTGTTCCGCTCATAACGTACCAAAATTATCATAATAAAATTCGTCATAGTATTCATTAGTTTACTATTTTAGCATTGACTACCATGGTAGAGCATGCAGGCTCAGGCTCTAAAGTGTTAACTGATGTCAGCGATAGCGACTGTCAAGTGACAAAATGTAAGGGAAGATCATGTAACATTTCGATAACACTTGAACATTTTTGACATTTTGAAAGTTTTCGTAGATGGAATGTCACTTTTCAAGAGCCTCTCGCTGCTTAAGGTTGCCCTACAAACGTAGTCTGGCGATTACTCCACTGTTAGACGGTGTACGTTCAAAATTAAAAATGATATCAATTTGTCTTATCATTATTAAGCCCTGTATGGAAACAAAAAAGTAAAAAATATAGATTAGAAAGTTATGAGCGTCGAAAGTTCCATATTTCAACACTAATTTTAACTCATCTTTGGGCGCAATTTAATGCCATAAGAAGAAGGAAAACTGCAAAACAGTCACCATACAGGGATAGCTTAGTAGTTCAACAATGCAAATAATTATTTTGAACAGATACATTCAGTCGTTTGTTCATGATATCCATATTCCCAAAGGCCTGTTTATAAAATTTCGCGCGCTCGTTTTCGTCCTAAATCATCATCCATTATGCTAAATATTTGCAAAGGTGTGTATTCGTACGCGAACTAGCTTCTTACTGCTCATCACGGCATCTATCTCTTTCGCACGTGTTGTCGGATGAGATAGCATGCATTTTAACCCCGCGCAAAAAAAAGTTCGCGCCGTCGACTAGGGCATCCTTAAGGCCCAAACACAAAATTGCGATGCGATGTCGCGTCGTGAAAATCTACGAGCTTGTTGCTTGTTGTTGCTTAGCTGGTTTCTGCGATTCGCATCGCGGCAATTGTGTTTGAGCCCTTAAGTCCTCTGTATCACTACTGTACATAAAATTTAAATAAATAAATAGAATCATCAAATTTTATTTCGCACAGCAAATATACTTTATCTGCTCATTATTGTTTTTTTTTATATCCTTTTACTATTGATTTTTATATGGACTGAGTAGAATGTGAAATTGTAGACCCAAAAATCACATTTATATTTAAATTAATTCGTTGTTTACAGTTATATATTGTAGGAAAATAAGTTGATGCTGTAGTTAGTAAATTAATAAAATACGGTTATAGTTACGTTATTAGGGGGACGTAAATTTTTTGCAAATATGTAATAGCAAATTCTGCATCCATTAGAGTGCATATTTGCGAAACACATTAAATCACACTTTCAATCAAAACCGAATGAAATTATCCATTAATTGCTTCCTTATGTTTAAAGATTCGTCTGCTCTACAACGTACAACCACGCAATGAATGCAGCTGAATAAAAAAAAGGCCTCAGGATCGATCGTGTGAATTTAGGTGTCATGCAACAGGGTAATTTGTTTAGGTACTTATTTATTGTTACCTTCTTTGTGCAGTAGGGCTTATTCCCGGCACACTAGTCGGCTTCAACACGCATTTAACGCAGCTCGGAGAATTGCCGAAAGATCGGGATTATTCTTGGGGTAAGCGAAGTACAATGAGGCACCCCGGCACTCATCCCAAGATGCCATTGCGTTCCTGGTAAACAAATTAATCCCTTTGTGATAAAGTTATTCATATCTCCAGTATTTTGAACAAGATATATAGCGTACCTACCGGTAATGGTTTGAGGATATCTAGAAGTCATCGTGTTCCACAGCTAAGGTTCATTGCAACGTTCTCATGTGTCAAATTGACACTGAAGAGAGATTTTAGAATTTGCTTGCACCAGAAAACAAAGAGTGCAAAATATACATAATATCTTTATAGTAGCCACTCTTGAGATGCATTTCTTATTTAAGAAACAGGTCCAAACGATGGAATCGTTTCAAATCAAATCAAATGTTTTTTTATTTCACATAGGCCTACATGGGCACTTATAAAACGTCGACATGTGACGTCACGGTGTGCTACACTTTATACTGACAAAGTGACGTCACAAGCGCTCATTCCTGAAATAAGCTTTATCATTGCCAGTTTTTATTTATTTGATAAAGCAAATAATACGGGTCCAATATTATATGATAATCTCACTGATGGAAAGGCCAGGAAACATCCCTATTGAACAGCTTATTATCCCAAATTTCAAGCCAGCTTTGCGATAAAGGGAACTTGTTTTTTTCAATTTATTGTTATCATAAAACTTTGGTTAATGTTAAAATGCTGTTACCTATAATGTTTGTTGCTTGGGTGTGCAACCTATGTGTGTTGTTAATTTCTATAAGGATTTATTGGAAACATTGTATATGTCTGAGTGTTCAGCCAGGTTTGTAGTTGAGAAAAAAATCAGTGCACGGTGAAAATACATTTATTTTCTCCTTTTTAAATAAATAAAATAATAACAAAAACTCAACATTACAATAAGTTAACAATAAGTTAAAACAATTATAAATAAATAATTTACTGGAGTGCACCTTATTAGCCGGAGGATATAGCCAACGTTGCTGATGAAGAGCCACCCTCCAATGAGCCAGAACCAGGAAAGGAGCTTGTTTGGTGGTACTGAGCGATCTGGATAGACTGGTCGATTCCCTCAACCGTGATGCCCACAACGCGGCCTGGTCCACCGCGGCCCGATCCGCTGAAAGGAGCTCCGTTGGCAGATGAGGGCGTGCCATACGCGGTTGAAGGCACCCTGAATGACGAGGAGGAACCTGCTGCTCCACCCCCAGATCCAGATGAGTTCTCTTGACGGAGAAGAATAGTACGGACATGTTGAAGGAGTTCGGGGTCAACATTACGCCCTTCAGAGGTCTGAGGGCCGACGGGGATGGTCTGGTATCTGCCTGGAAAACTGCCACCAGCCCCTCCACTGCCTTGGTTGTTGCTACTGGCGCGACCTCTACTGTAGCCTCTGAAACCAGCAGTGTTTGCGTTTCCAATCGGGCCTGGGAGTCTGCTGCCAACTTGGTTGCTACCAGCGCCAGCACCTTGGAAGTTACCACCACCTTTGTTGTCGTTGCTAACGGGACCTCTACTGTAGCCTTGGAAGCTGGCACCACCTGCGTTTCCAATGGGGCCTGGAAGGCTGCTGCCTCCACCAGAGTTGCTACCAGAGACAGAGCGCCAGCCTTGGAAGCTAGCCCCTCCTCCATTGCCGCCTTGGTTGCTTCCACCAACAGAACCTCCACTGAAGCCCTGGAAATTGCCACTGCCGCTGCTTCCTTGGTTGTTAACGTCACTAGCGCTTGCGCTGTAACCCTGGAAACTTCCGCCGCCAAAGCTTCTACTGCCTCCTTGGTTGCTGCCACCACTAGAACCTCCAATTTGGCTCTGGAAACTGCCACCGCCGCTGCCGATTTGGTTGTTGCCACTGTTTCCTCCACTGTGGCCTTGGAAACTACCACCACCGCTACTTCCTTGGTTGTTAAAGTCACCAGCGCTAGCGCTATAGCCTTGGAAACTGCCGCCTCCACTGCCGACTTGGTTGTTGCCATTGTTTCCTCCGCTGTGGCCTTGGAAACTGCCGCCTCCACTGCCGACTTGGTTGTTGCCATTGTTTCCTCCGCTGTGGCTTTGGAAACTGCCGCCTCCACTGCTGACTTGGTTGTTGCCACTGTTCCCTCCGCTGTAGCCTTGGAAACTACCACCACCAGCGCCTCCGTTGCCGCCTTGATCGTTGGCGATACTACCGCTTGCACTATAGCCTTGGAAACTGCCACTTCCGATTCCACCTTGATTGCTGCCGCTGTTTCCTCCACTGAAGCCTTGGAAACTGCCTCCACCAGCGCCTCCATTGCTGCCTTGGATGCCGCCTTGGCTGCTTCCTTGGTTGTTAAAGTCACCAGCACTAGCTCTATAGCCTTGGAAACTGCCGCCCCCACTGCCGACGCCGTTGTTGCCATTGTTTCCTCCGCTGTGGCCTTGGAAACTACCGCCACCGCTGCTTCCTAGGTTGTTAAAGTCACCAGCACTAGCACTATAGCTTTGGAAACTGCCGCCTCCACTGCCGACTTGGTTGTTGCCACTGTTCCCTCCACTGTAGCCTTGGAAACTACCACCACCGCTATTTCCTTGGTTGATAAAGTCACCAGTGCCAGCACTATAGCCTTGGAAACTGCCGCCTCCATTGCTGACTTGATTGTTGCCACTGTTTCCTCCGCTGTAGCCTTGGAAACTACCGCCTCCAGCGCCTCCGTTGCCGCCTTGATCGTTGGCGATACTACCGCTTGCACTATAGCCTTGGAAACTGCCACTTCCGATTCCACCTTGATTGCTGCCGCTGTTTCCTCCACTGAAGCCTTGGAAACTGCCTCCACCAGCGCCTCCATTGCTGCCTTGGTTGCCGCCTTGGTTGCCACCTTGGTTGCTTGCGCCAATTGCAAATGCACTAGTGGATGGAGCACCGTAACTGGTGGATGGAGTACTGAAACCTCCAGCGCCGCCGTTTCCACCTTGGTTGCTTGCGCCACTTGCAAATCCACTGGCGGATGGAGCACTGTTGCTGGTGGATGGATAACTGAAGCCACCATTGCCGCCAATGGGACCTGGAAGGCTGGAGGCTTGGTTGGTTCCGCTACCGATCATGGGAACCCAGCCTTGAAAATTGCTGCCTTGGCTGCTGGCACCAGCACCCCAGCCTTGGAAGTTATTGCCGCCACTGCCTCCGCTGCCTCCCTGATTGCTGTAACCTCCAGCGCCTCCGCTTGAGGCTGGAGTCCGGTAGCTGCCGGCGCCTGCATTGCCGGCCTGAAGACTTAATGCACTAGCGCTGCCGCCTCCTCCTAGGCTGCTGACGCTGTTCGCACCAAAGCTTTGGACGTTGTTGCTACCAGCACCACTGCCGCTGTTGGCTGGGATAAAGAAACCACCAGGGACTCCGGCACCGCCTCCTCCAGCTCCACTACGGATCTTTCGCCCGCTCCCACTGATGCCGAAGAGTTGAAGGTAGTCGATGTTACTCGAGGTCTGGCCACGGGCGCACGCCACCAACGCGAGGGATATACACTGCGGAAAATAGACTGTGTAAGTTTATGTTGTAAAATATAGACCAGAAAGAAAACTATTTTAGAAACAAACATTGTTTTTGTGTAATCCAGTAGTTCACTCAGGACTACTGAGTGTTTAAGATAATCTAGGTGACATGCGTTTTTTTAATATATAATGGTGTATCATATGAGGTATCTTGAAGTAACACAATTCGTGCATTACTTAAATCGTTACAGTCAATATCAAACAAAAAGAAAAAAAATATAATTATAACTATTGGAGGATTTGATTTTATGTTTTGTTCTAATGCTGAAAATGTAAACTTTGCTGTCTGAAAATATCAATGAAATTTTAACGTTCAAGGAAAAAAATCTTCCTAAAATGACCACAGTGTAAATTATTTGATTACAATATAACTGAGTATCTGTAGCACTTGACGTTATATTACACTCACACTTGACATATTGCACAATACCAAGATACGCTGTAATTGTAATGTGCACATTACATCGCAACTCGGTAAATATTACCGTTGCACATGTCTAGTACAATTTGTATGTTTTCTTAAATGTACAATGACATTTATGTTGATCTATTATTGTTAATTTAGCTTATCAATAATTGGGCAAGTTGTTGTAGTAGAAGACCCAGGTAAATAATGGGAATATTTTAACTTAATTAATTTACTAAAGGTTGCTGAAATCTTTTCTCAACAGGATTTTTATCAGATTCCATTGTTTTGACAAACAAGTGTCCATGGTTGAGAAGAACAACATAGCGTCTTTAATTACTACCTAACCCTATCTGGTTCCCTGCAAATTGGTTTCAGTTTCCACACTAAGTTTCAGTCTATTCAATATTTTGAGGCGTCTACAAATCTATCCTCGACAATCCATCATTATCATCTCAGCCGCAACATCTCCACTGCTGGGCATAGGCCTTCCTAAAAGATTTCCACAGCAACCAATTCGGTGCTGTCTGTCTACTTGTGGTTTGGGCCATCCTGCTTGCTTGCCTATCACACGTATCCAATGCCCTATCTGACTTCCCAATAGGACGAACTAACACACACTACTTGATGCACAATTTGGTTTCAGAAGGGCGCGCACAAACAGTCACTTGGATTTTGTTTCTATTCACTAGATTTTCACTGCACTGGACTTACCACTACGATGGTCTTCATGATGCTTAGTGATGGACCGTAGCGAAGTATTGTGACGATCTTGGATTCTGTCTGGTGATATATAGTAAAACGCCTTGTTAGAAAGTGCATCTGCCAAAACCAGATTTTCAAAAAAAATACACTCAAATTAAACCAGTATTATAAATCAAAAATGCAAATGATCTTATGCGCTTTGAGATAATTTTGATTTCCGATGATATAAGCCAAAGAATGCACCGGAATTGAAAGTGATGTTCATTCATTTCCATATACGCATAACTTATGTTGCATAATGCAGTTTTGATTATTTACTTAATATAACGTATCATAGGTCAAAGAATATCCGAAAACTCTAGAAGGGCTTTTTTCATTATTAAATCTTGTTGATGGTAATAAGCTACGAAGGAATAATTAAAAAATTAAGGAGACTTGCATTCAACAGATTCTCCGTCCTTTAAAATGAGGCGGAACCATTAAGTTGCAATGACTTAAAATCTGCTAAACTAAAAAATAACATCTTTCTTAAAGTTATAAATACAATAAAACATGATGCTTTTCACTGATCATCTGCTTAGCTTTTTTCATCATCAGATCAGTTTTACTGGATCTAGCTGAATACCAGTTTTTATATGGAACTACTGCATTTATAACCTCCTTACTCTATGTAATGGGTAACACGACAGCCCTATGCGATACGTCTTGTTATTAAAAATAACTGCTTTAATATTGGGTCCGTACCTATTAAACACCCATTGTAAAAATCCTAAGTCGCTGACTTTACAACTGATTTACAGTATAAGTTTGACTTTTCACTTGTGAACGACTCGCTTATGTTATACCAAGATACGATATAATACATTACAACGTAACTCGGTAAATATCGACTTGCGTTATACCGAGATAAGATGTAATGTGCAATTGTGCACAATTCAGTGAATATTACCGTTGCGTTGCACAGATAGCTACTACAGTAAACTATGCGTTAGTAACTGTGCAATGATTATGTTGTTTTGGTCTAAATTGGGGGCAGTTTTTAATAGTTTATTTACCGCTTTTTTGTTTTTTTTGTGTATTTATTTTTTGTTAGAGCAGTGGTGACTCAGTGGTAGCGGCCGCGACTTACAAGTTGTAGGTCGTGAGTTCGAACCCAGGCAGGCGCTTTACTTTGTGTAAATTATTTCATCACCACTGCTCTCAAAACGGTGACAGATAACGTCGCGTCGTGAGGAAACCGGTATGTCCTAGCAACAAAAATTCGAAGACAATAAGACATAATGTAACATCCACCAACCCGCACTGGGCCCGCGTGGTGCATTACGGCCCATTCCCTGTCACAGAGAGGAGGCCTGTGTCCCAGCAGTGGGAACATTAAAATGCTGATGGTGATGATGATGATGATTTGATTCAGTCAGTTAGCTCGGCAGTATCGCAGTCCACAGCAGCGACATAAGCCAATCCCAGGCTGCGCCATATCACTCAGTCCACCTATTGGTCCCACAACAAATATGGCCATTTATTATTCTGCTTGCCACTAAGCCTGCAAACTCTTTCGGTGACAGGTTATTTTCCGAATAATCTCATTATTTTGTGGTTGTGGCCCAGGTAGCTAAGACGTCGCTCCTCATGCTTGAGGACATGGTTTCAAATCCGGGCAAGTACCAATTTGATTTTTTCAAATGAATATGTAGTTATCTTCTAAGTTTATCTTAGACATCGCTGAAAGGCTTGAAGGAAAACATCGTGAGAAAACCTGGACTTATAGTGAATATAAGTTTGCCAACCCATCTTGTGCAAGCCTGGTGATCAATGCTCGCGCCTTCTCGATATGAGAAGAGGCCTTTGCGCAGAAGTGGTACAGTTACAGGCCTTTTTAATTGTTGATAGGCTTGCGCTTGACCACTATCTCACCTGATGGTAAGTAATGATTTGGTCGACGGTGTAGCACGCTTGCCTAGCAAGTAACCTATTCACTCTTGACTTAAAGACCCCGAAATTGTAGATATCGGGAAACACAGATTCCGGCAGGGGATTGCACTCCTTAGCTGTACGCATAATGAAAGTATTTCCAAAAGGTTTAGTGCGTTTAGGCTGGTATCATAATCTCAATTCAGATCTTATCCTCCATTTTGATCATGACAAACATTTCCAATTTGCTAGCATGAAGAGATACTGAACCGGAGAAGCTTATTTCGATCTGAGACTGCAGGGTGCATAGAGTTTCACATTGATCATTTAATAAAATGGGTAGATAAATAATCTAAACTACACAAAAGACTGCTAAAGAAGCGAATTTAAAAGCTGTAAACAAGAAAAAATCATGCTGTGCAGTTGAAGGATACATATTCGGGAGCTAGCTGACCCCCTCTACTCCGACAGCACTATATGATTTTTTCTTGCGGTCGCTTCTTAAGCAGTCGGGTTTTTTTTTTTTTTATGTAATACTTTATAGTTAGGGCTTTTTTTTCATCAAATTACTTTTAAAAATATAAGTGGTATATATTGTAATCACTTCTAAAAACCCTTCAGTTTGATATCCCACTTGATGGGTTAGGAAGAAAAATAATTGGGATCCGCACAATATCGCGCCCAAAATCCGCCAGGTATTTTTTTATTAACTTCACCTATCTAAGAACCCAAGTGTGGGCGGTCAAGAGGTATCTAACGATGTCTAATTATATAAATCCGTCTAGCGGTTTGAAAGATATAAGGTTATAAAAAATATTCCATACAGGATATGTGCGAAAAACATAAACCTTAACCCTTTCCTTGCAGTAGGAAAAATATGACCCATAAGAATTAGCTTTCAAAAATAAGTTAAAAAAAATATTAAATCTTCTTTCATTCAGCAAACTTTACACTATCCTTTTAGTATTTACATTCATATTAATTGACTAGATTGAGAAATGCTTATGGATATAATTCCTAGTATATATCTACATAATTATGTAATAAATAATATTAATAAATTGTTTATTGTATATATACTTACGAACAAACATTATGCATAAATAATAAATTCATATTAGCAAGTAACAATGTATGTCAGTAGTATTTGTATTGGATATGTTGTTTTCATTAAATATTTAAATTAATTCACGATTTATACTTCCTACGTATAGCATGTATACTCATGTATTGTAGAAATTATACGTGAGACTAGTTTTAATCGTACGAAAAAAAATAATATGCAAATTTTTACTTTTACTTTCATTTTTCAATATAGTTGTTAGTTTTATTAGTTTAGTGATTATGAAACATTATGACATCACATAACATAGTATCACGCCTCACTTCCCGGGAGGGGTAGGGAGAGGCTTATAGAAGAGGAAGTGCAACATCCTCGGCGTAGCAGTTTGCCTTATGTGTCTTTGAAAATAAGAAGCAGAGGAGATTAGTTCAGTATAAATATTGTGAAATTATTTAGTTGTAGTTAATAATTAGAAACATTCTAATCTTTCTAATAAATCTATATTTCAATAATTTTACAACACAAAAGTAGCTTAGCCCTCAAAATTTAAATAAATATAAACTCCGAAATCGTGCTGCAGGTCATTTGGAATACAACTTTTCAGCTCTGTTGTTAAGGGTTCCGTAATAAAACAAGAAAGAACCCTTAGGATAGGATAGGATAGATGGAGCCCTTTTCCGAACTTAGACTCGCATTTGGTCCGTTGTACGTGCTGGCCTCCTCTCTGTGAGAGGGAATGTTCCGTAACCCACCACGCGGGCCCAGTGCATGTTGGTGGATGTCACATGTCTTAGAATTTTTGGTTCTAAGACATGCCGGTTTCCTCACGTAGTGGTGATGTAATAATTTACACAAAGTAAGTCGCCTGCCTGGGTTCGAACCCACGACCTACAACTTGTAAGTCGTGGCTAAGAATCCTTATAGTTTCTTAACCTCAGATTTGAATCTAGATTTCAATCTAGGATCTAGAGACTCTTTGCTAAGCAGTTGTCCACGCAAGAAGGCCAAAGAGAACCCAAGCAATAGGTTCACTCCTATTACATGAGATCTAAACATAAGTAATGATACGTAGGTATAAATACTACACAGTTAGTAGGTCTATAGTCTATACAAATAACTACGTTAACCAATTAGTCGGTCTTACACTACCTAATAAGTAATAAGGGCACGTACTTAAGAGAAAACGCACTACAGACGAAGAGGATTCAATGCAACTTGCACAATATGGGCAGTACGTTCTCTTAGATGCAGCAATGGCTAATTACTAGCTTAGACCACCTGGACATGCATATGCGAGGTGAGATGTGCGCTGCGTTCGTCTGATGTGCGACGAGGTCGAGGCGTCGGGGTCCGATAAAATGCGTCGAGACTAGTTAAAGAGGTTTTTCCTTGCACTACGAGTAACTACGGAAAATAAAACGAAAAATAAAACGATTTTGTTTTTTTCAAAATGTACTACCGACTTCCAAATGAAAAGACTACAAAGTGAAATATATCTTTCTTTTGGAAGTCGGTGTCTTTGGTAGGTACCAATTTTATTCGTTCACCGACTTCCGAAAAGAAAGTTATTTTTCACTTTGTAGTGTTTTCATTTGGTAGTCGGTAGTATTTTAAAAAAAAGTTTATTTTTTATTTTTCGATTTTTAGTTGTGCCCAATAGGTAATTTCTTTAGTAAGGTTCCTATAGTGCCAGAATAGATTACTTGAAACTTGAACATAACCGGTGAAATGAGAGTGTACCAAGGTGAACTGTACACATCTGCGTACCCCTTTAGAGCGTACTGGCGTGATGTTATGTTATGAAATGGTATAAACAATAAACAGATATGCAATTGCAGTAAAGCTAAGAAATTTGCCGTCTTTTATTGAAGAGTTCTATTGTTTATCTCCGAAGATCATCTGATTTTCTCCAAATTAAAATGGGACCAATTTGGAAACATATTCTTTCAAACAAATAAAGAATTTTCAGAAATCGGTCCACAATTGACGGAGATATCGGCGAAGCTACACAAAAAAACAAAAAACATGAAGTCGAACAAAGAACCTCCTCCTTTTTGGAAATTCGGTTAAATAGTCTACATAATTTTGGTTTACTGCGTATTAGGACTTAGTAACTCCTTTCGGGAAAACCGTCGCGATCGATGAAATCAAAATTTACTCAGTTTTTAAGACCATTTATCGGTTTTCGCTATTAATCCCCGGCTATCATAAATAAATCTTTGTTGGGCTATTAAATCTACATTCAACTAGTGTAGAATCTTACCTCTCATAATATATTTCTTAAGAGTGTATTAGTGCAAGCAACAGTTTTTAATAAAGATCAAAAGACGAGTTTGTAGATTTGAAAATATAAGATTACTCGTAATAAGCAAACAAATCTGTTTTTATGCCCGATTAAAGTTATTATAATAAGCTGTTGTGAAAATCTACAATCGGTATACGATCGAAAATTCCGATCCTGCGCCGACTGCATTATGTCGATTTGTTCCGGTCGGATCCCCTCGATCTGATCCCCTAGCACGGATTCTTTGTCCTTACACGTGTATAATCCAAGTTTTACCAAGAAATGAGGACCAATCAGAGCGATATTCATTTGACGCTGCATTTGGGTACTTGAATAACCGGAGCAAAAAATACAGCTTTAACCGGGTTAAAGCTGTATTTTATGTATTTAAATCTAGTTACCGAGGAGCTCGTGGCTAAATAATTACCGCTGCATGCTTAAGCAACGCTTGCTGAGGTTTGTTTGTGGATGGATGACCATCTTTAGATGGCACGTTTCCTCCGTGCCTCGGAATGGGCGTTAAGTCGTTGGTCCCGGCCGCCATTTGAAGATCTTTGACAGTCGTTACGGGTAGTCAGAAGCTTGAGATCTGTCACCAGTCTTGCCAGGGGGTATCGTGTTACCCAGTTACTGGGTTGTGGAGGTCAGATAGGCAGTCAATCCATGTAAAACACTGGTACTCAGCTGAATCCGGTTAGACTGGAAGCCGACAGCCGTTTTCTAAAAATTTTAAAATGCTAGGCAGTTTTTTTTTTACTATTCCATCTGATTACGAGTATTATTCCATCTAACTGCGGTCGTTGAGGCATCCGTATTATTAGATTTTGGTAAATATAAAGTCAAATAAGAAAGATTTGGCTAAAGTAAACAGTAATGTGCGATTTCTATGATTGCATTTGAGTGAATCTTTAAATGTTACGTAATATCAACTTAGTTCGTTTTTCGACGAATTCTGTACGTGTTTATTCAGCCAAAAAAATATTATTTGATATCCTATTAGCTCCGGAGTTCGAAATGTAAGCACTTTCTTAGAATTACGTGTTTATGAGCATTTCCTATTAGCTCTAATGAGATGTAGGCTCAAAGTGGACCATCTTAATAGATATAATTAAAATGACAACGATTTCGTTGCTAATCAGCCAATGACGTCAATCTACCGCATTCCACTGCTAGCTGGACATAGGTATTTACCAACTTACACCACAGCAATTGCTTGTACTCGTATGCCATGGTTTTTCAGTATCCGGCGCAGATCTAGATTACACAGGTCGATGGACTTTATAATCGAAAGCTATAGGCAGCCCTAGACCTGTTACTGATTAAAAAATAATCCTCCCGTCAAAATGTCGGGACACAGGAGATATTACAGGGCACACACAAATGTATGCGCAAACACAAGTACCTACCAGTGTATTTGTTCCTTCACTCTCAAAGTTCGATGGGACACCAATCCTACTCGACCGGAGCGAGATGGGACCAACACTTTACGTGCCTTCCGAGGCACGGGGGTGCCACACTTTCAACTTCCAAACTCCAGGCTCCTGAGAAATTCCAGATGAAAAAAAATACATTTTTGAGAAAGACATTTACCATACCAGCTGGGCTTATACCAGTTGTAAACGACCCTTTGTGCCTATTGGCCTTGTTTGTTCTGTATTCTGCTTGCTTGCTTTAATTCCCTCCTTAGGAATTAGAAATTTGTGTTCTTTCCTACTCCGTTATTCTTTTCTGATTAATTTCGTTGAGGGATCCAATGCGGTACTTCGTCGAGCTTCATTACCTCGGCGCTTTTCTGGTGGTCGCCACTGTTGATTCTGGCTTTTGGCAGTTGCAGTGGTTTGGGAATAGTGCGGTGGGATTTACGCAATAAAAAATAAAAATTATAAATACTATACCAGCATGCTAACTGGAGTTATCGATACTTATTAATGCAAGCCCTAACGAGTGAGGATCATACTTGATACATTAGGCACCGCGTTGCTGCTCCGTGGGTTATGTACAACATTAGGCACCGCGCTGCTGCTCCGTGGGCTATTACAATATTCTTTCCTAGTGTCACAAGCTTGTGTACACAATATTCGCTCTTCTTTACCAATAGAAAGCTACATTATTCCTATTTTTTAATCCCGAAAACGGGTCCTGTGGGGTGGTCCACGGGAGCGAAGCCGCGGGGAAAAGCTAGTATTATATATGGAAAGATTTGTATTTTTGTATGTAACGAATAAACTTAAAAACGACTGGACCGATTTCAAAAATTCTTTCACCGTTGGGAAGCTACACTATCCCCGGGTGATATTGGCTACTTTTTATCCCTGTATTCCTACGGGAACGGGTACTACGCGGGTGAAACCGCGAGGCGTCCGCTAGTATTACATAATTTATAAACAGTACCAAAGGACCAATAATATCGATACTCAAAGAAGCTATTAACAATCCTAGCATGTTTGGACATTGACCTAGTCTAGATCAAGGTCAACTGATCGAAAAGGCGGCGATCTGCATAATGTATGCCAAGTTCAGCCAATATGTCAGAAGTGAATCTGCGATTATTGACATTTCATTGTTTATGCTAAACAGGTCTGGTTCAAAATAGACGCGCACTTTTTTATTTATTAGAAACGGCTACGGCTGACTGCAAGTGCAAGTGAAGTTTCGTTCCCGTTTGATTACTATGTTATCTGATGGTAAACGATGAAGTTGTCGGCGATAGTGAAGTAACCTTATCACTCAAGATTTAAAATTCTCGGGATAAGTAATGCTACCTTTAGCCTAGGTCTATATCCAATTATTCAGCAGTGGACGTCTTTCGGCTTAATTTATAACGATGGGCTATTCAAGAAAATTGTCATTCAGAAATGGGAGTTAATAGAGTTGTTGGTTTGGTTTGTTTTAAAGTCCAATCTAGGGCTCATAAGTCAACAGTGGGCGCTCGTCGATCAAAATGAAAATCAAAATTTATTTATTCAATTAGGCCTTTAAGCGGCAATTTTGAACTTTTTTCAACAAATTTTCTTTTCAAAGTAATAATAATTGATTCTACAGTCTAATCGGAAAAGTAGCTTGTTATGGAGAAGAACGGACAAGACACTCCACACAAACTCTTTTAAAAAAACTGTTTACAAGTATTTGGTTACATCATTCTTGTTGAAAAAATATATATATGTGAGAACGATGTAAAAAGATGTACACGTAAAAGCGTCTAGAGTAAAACAAACAATTAAAAAATACTATAAATTCGTAATTAAAAACAGGCCGAGGCAGCTAAGTTATGACCAATCCCAACTGATGGCGCCCGTTCATGATCATGACACATGGATCGGCACCACTCAGGTCAACCATCAAGAAGGGAACCGAATGATCCAACACATGTGCTACCATCAGAGAGACATTAGAGAGAGCATGACACACTATCGACTGCCAGGGCACACACAAGTCAACGAATGACATAAAGGTACAGTAAATAGTAGATTTACAGTTGGTACATAGTATCATAGCATCTTCTTATAATACGCATAACGGCTGTGTTTTCTGAAGGGTTCGGCAGAGGATACCATATACTTCTATTTTTATCAAACGGATATAAATCCAGACCCGGGTTTCAACTGAAATATTCCAGGCTCCATGCCCGATTAAAGTCTGACCGAAGAATTGAACACGTGACCTTATGCTGATGCAAATACAATAGTTTTATTTAGAAACAACAATTGGGTCAAGAATAGATTATTCATATATCAAGTAATTATTTAAAACAGAATAACAAAATTAAGGCTAATCAAGCTATCAATTATAAAATTTCTCTTACAAAATTAAATATCTACTTAAATAGTGAAAATAAATAATGATTCATCGGTCCAGTATTCAAGTTTTGAGATAAACACCTAGTACACATATTCAAACTTAAAGGCGACTGTGAAGTTCGCTTTTTACTCCAAAGAATTCACCACTGCGCAATAACTCGCCTCGAGTTCCGAGTCGACATTAAATTTGAATCTACCTGTACCTAAGTTGGCCAACATCATTTTGGACTTGCATAGCCAGGTGCTCAGCTGTTGCAGGTTGTAAATCAATATTTAGGATTGCTTTACCAGTCCTGATTTATTTTACGAACGACGATTTATACATTAAACTTGGAAAGTCCATGTGGTTTTTAGCTTCTGTGTTAATGTATGTAAATATGCAATCACATCCTTGTTTTGATGATATTGCCAGAGAGATAAGCTAATATTACTGTGTAGTTGAAGCCACATACGAACTAAAAATCACAAAATACTGCATCGTGCAATCAGAGTTTTCAGCACGATTTGAACATACAGTCCGATAGCAACTGTCGGGCTTTTGCTCGGATCAGAAATATTTATTATTTATTTATTGAAATAGAACGGCCGAACCCTACACTAACAAAAACACAAAAAAATGCAGAAAAATCTAAATTATACAACAATTAAACTATAATAACTCGATGAAACGCAACATAAAATAAAATAAAAAAGAGAGACATTTTCTGCTCAAGGCTTTCACACAAATAATAAAAAAAACACAGAAAATCAAAGTTAAACAAAAATAAAAGAAAATGGAACATAAAATAAAAAGAAACACATTTACTGCTCAAGAATTTCACACATAAAAAGAAACACATTTACTGCTCACACACACAGTCACACATACATCTCACAAAACTTCAAACATAAAAACATCATCTTCCATCCTTTCGCAAACAAAACAAAATCCGTGTTTTGATCCAGGAGAGCATTTATGGGTGATTTGGACCGCGCAACCGTACAACATGTAGAAACTGCCAGGAGCTGGTGGTTCCTACCACGGCTGTAGTTGTCCGGAACAGATAAGATACATGTACGGTTTTGTAGGTCAGGAGCATCGATAATTCCCCTGAGTATCTTGAATGCTACAATCATCTGGTCCAGCAGAAAACCAGATACAACCCGTCTGGTTGGAGAATTCACCATTTTCAATGGAGGTTTGCGGGACCCCTGTTCCAGGGGGGATCGTGCATACCACTGTCTCCTGAATCAAATATTTCTCCTCCCATCTAGGGCATGAATATCGGAATCTCGGTATCTCGTAAATTCGGAATCTCGGCACGATATCATCGAATTTAAATTCCAATATCGGAATCACGGAATCAGAAAAATACTTTAAACCAAACCCAAAATACCAAAACCCCAAAACCAAAAACCAAAACACCTTTTACCAAAATACCTTTTTACCTTAGCTCCTTGTGAAGCGTCGAGCGAGAAAGCGCGGTTAAGCCCGTTGACTACAGTGATTAGCAGTGGTCGGATATTCTTTTTACTAATCGGGTGCTTATTTACTTAAACTTCACTTCATGAAAAAATAATATGTGCCTTGATGAAACCCGGGGTTGCAGTCTTGAGAGAAGATGTCTGTGACCAAGCAGTGGGAACAATTAAGGCCGATGATGATGATTACTCACTACACTTATCGGGACTACTTTCAGATTAATCGATGAACGTTTATTTTCAGGATATTTTTGCATTATCCTTTATCAGAGAGACATGACTTACATTGTTTATTGGGAACAAATGTGCAGTTTAGGTAAATAAGCGCCCGATTACACAGTCACTGGTTATTAGAGAGAAACACAATAGAAACAGTAAAATACCGGAATTGAAAATCTTTCGAAATTACATGCCCTACGTCCCACCATCATCACCATTTTCCCACGTCAATTGAGCTCGGCGCAACGTTTTCTTTACTTTTTTGTCTTGTATCTTTTTATTATGATAGGTTGGCTCACGTTAATCCACCATCTTACCTAATGGTAAGCGATGATGTAGTCTTTGATCAAATGTGAGGCACAAAAATGTTGTACAAAAAAAATTAAAATGATTTACATTTAATTAAAAATTAAAACTTAAAAATTGTATACAAGCAAAATCATCTCTTTTCATTAGGTAAGCTAATTTTTTAATATGTCACATATGGGCGGATTTGTTCTAAAAACATGATCATGGTATTTTTTTTGTTTTCATACTGTTCAGTCAAATTTTCAATTATATTTTTCATTCTTGTTGTTTTCATCTTATAAAAAGTATTTTTGATTTTTTGGATAATAATATATAAGTATAATAATAATAATAATAACAACTGGCAACCCTAAAATGTCAACATGTCAATATTTTTTCCTGCACATTTTAATTATTTACAAATTCATAAAACCATCAAACTCAGAAAATAACATATACAGCAATAGAAACCAGTTTAAAAAAAAACCCATATATAATATACAGTTTTATAAATCCACAACAAATCTAATAATATTTCTGAAAATCACAAGAAACCAGTTGACGTCGTCACTGACAGACGTCAACCAAGCAATATTTACAATGGAAAAGTGTAAGGAAAATGATTAAATAATGTTGACGAGAGCAGCTGCCTATCGCGCACGCCATCCACCCCCGGACTCGTCGCTCAGCTCCGCCTCGCCGCCGCCGGACCTCGGATCACCAGTATCATCGGCCGCTGCAGTTGCGTCGAGCTCTAGCGACGAGTATTTTTCCCCGCCGACGTCGCCAACACCTGTACGTCGGCAGGGGAGAGGCCGGCCACCGAGGAGCTTGGGATCTAGGGGCCAACCGGCCCCGAGCCGGGTCCCCGCTGCCGGTGGTTGTGTGCAGACCATGAGATGGACTCAAAGTATGAATGAGAACGTCATGCGCGCATATTACGGGTCTACAGAGGGGGGAACTAACCTCACTGCGTACCGTGTTAGAATGCTGTCTCTGTTTCAGGACCTAGAACCAACCGTAGACGTCTCGGCCCAACGATTGTCGGATCAGGTGCGGGTCATCCAGCGTAATCACAGGTTGGACGACGCCGCACTTGATAGGCTGCGCTCAGAAGTGCTGAGCAACCAAATCGTCTCAACCTTGACACAGACCGCGGCACCGCCAGTCACTATTGTGATCCCGCCGCGGTCCAATCATGATAACGAAGAGGCAGATGATAGGGTTGTTACAGTAAGTAGCCAGTGCAACGAAAGATTGAGGAGCGCACTGGAGGATGCGCTTCGCGAGTATAGGTCAACACCGACTGAACTTAGACCCCGATTACCACGCTTGCCTATGCACAAGAAGAATAGGGCGCTGGTGTGTGCTTTGGACTCGCTGCTTAAGAACATCTTTGAAAGCAGCGAGAACCTCGTTGATACGCACTCAATCCTGTATTGCGGGGCTGTTGCGGCATGTCGTTTGGCCAATGTTAAGTTCCCAAACGTGACTATTCGGCCAAAGCCTGCCGTGCCAGCCTGGCAATGCAGGATCGAACGGCGTATCGATGGGGCTAGGGTACTCATCGGCAAACTATGCTGTTTCAGGGAGGGCAATACACGACCACGTGTGATGCGCTTTGTGAGGCGGGCATTTTCGGGGACTGGAATCAGTCCTCGAGAATACATGTCCCGTGTCACGGAGCGCATCGACTTCCTGAAGCAGAAAGTCTGTGCATGGGCCAGCCGTATTCGGCAGTATAAGCGGCGGGTTGACCGGTACTCGCAGAATCGCATGTTCCAGAGTGATGAGAGGTGGGTATACAGAACTTGGGAGCGACCTGAACAAAATGTGACTGACGTGTGCCGCCCGGATGATGACGCCACGAGCACATTTTGGCGAAGCATCTGGTCGGTGCCCGTCTGTCACACTGAGGGTAGCTGGATGCGTGATGTCGAGCGCGTGTGTGAAGCTATACCAGAAATGGAAAAAGTAATCATCAGTCCAACTGATGTAGCCAAAGCAGTTCGTCCGCTACCGAACTGGAAGTCTCCAGGACCGGACGGACTGCATAACTTCTGGCTAAAATGGTATAGCAGCTCACATGCGTTTCTGGCATCTCAATTCCAGTCATGTTTAGAGTCTGGGTCGCTGCCGCAGTTTTTGACAACAGGCATTACCCACCTGCTCCATAAGACAGGTAGTCCCGCGGAACCCAAGAATTATAGACCAATAACATGCTTATCGACGGTTTATAAACTTCTTACATCCATCCTGAGAGCAAAAATTGATAAACACATTGAGGGTAACTCGATAATGTCTACCTCTCAGAATGGATGTAGGAATGGGTCCCGCGGCACTAAGGAGCTACTCCTCATTGACATGGCTATAAGCCAGCAGGTTCGTCGATCCCGCAAGGATCTGTCGACATGCTGGATAGACTACAAGAAGGCCTACGACTCTGTGCCACATACATGGCTCATGAGGGTGCTGGAGTTGTACAAAATAGATGCAACTCTATGCTCCTTGAGTCATGTATGGGTCAATGGAAGACAGTCCTTCGATATCCAGGATGTCGACCGATTCAGGGGGATGATGAGCCTGTATGGATTAAGCGGGGGATATTTCAGGGCGACAGTTTGAGTCCACTTTGGTTCTGCTTAGCCCTGAATCCTCTAAGTACACTGCTGGAAGATTCAGGACTAGGCTATCGGTTGAGAAGAGGTGGTCAGGTCATATCTCACCTCCTTTACATGGATGATCTGAAACTCTTTACCCCCAACAAATTCCAACTGATGGAGTTACTGAAGGTAACTGAAACCTTTAGTGAGTCCATCAGAATGGAATTTGGTGTGGACAAATGTGCAGTCATGCATGTAAAGCAAGGGGAGATTATGGAATCCGAGGGAATTCAACTCTCTGATCCCATACACCTTAGACACCTCTCCTCGACTGAAACTTACAAGTATTTGGGTATGTCGGAAGCGTTGGGCATCAACAGTACTGACATGAAGCAACTGCTGAAGGAGCGTTTCTTTGGCCGCCTGAAAAAGGTATTAGATAGCCTTTTGTCAGGCGGAAATAGGGTGCGCGCCTTCAACAGTTGGGTCATGCCGGTTTTGATGTACTCTTTCGGCATACTATGCATTAGAGGGTATCGGCACTGTTACTCCTTAATACAGGCTATTTCATAGCCTAGCAAGGAGGACAGCACGTCACCCACTTGATTGTCAGAAATTTACAACTACCTACTTTGTAAAACTGTTACATGTACTGCAATCTGTTTTATATAAGTAAAGATTATATTATATTATTATTATATTATACTCAAATGGACTCAGACCGAGCTCGACGCCCTCGACAGGAGGGTCCGGACACTGCTGACCGCAAACCGGATGCATCACCCACGATCATCGGTGATGAGACTGTACATCCCGCGGAAGTGTGGGGGTCGAGGCTTTTTAAACGCCAAGACTCTTCACAACCGCGAGGTGTGCAGCCTCAGAGAATACATTTTAAAAGCTGAAGTGGGTATGCACCGGGATGTGGTCGCAGTGGACAAGGGACTCACCCCGTTGTCCATGGCTAAAGAGAACTGGCGCAAGCCTGTAATACTATCGACTGATGAACGCAAAGAGGTATGGCAAGGCAAGGAGCTACACGGACGCTTCTATCGGGCTCTCCATGGGCCCGATGTAGACTTCCCAGCGTCCGTATCCTGGCTACGTTTCGGTGACCTTTTCGGGGAAACTGAAGGTTTTGTCTGTGCAATTATGGACGAAGTTATCCTGACGAATAACTACCGGAGACATATAATGAAGGATGGGACGGTTGACGTGTGTCGGGCATGCCACCGCCCAGGAGAATCCATCCGACATATTATCTCTGGTTGTTCTCGTCTGGCTAACGGCGAATACTTACACAGGCATAACCAAGTGGCCAGGATTATTCACCAGCAACTTGCTTTGAAGTACAATCTAGTGGAATCGGAGGTACCGTATTACAAGTATGTGCCCGACCCAGTTCTCGAAAATGACCATGTCACGTTGTACTGGGATCGGTCTATCATCACTGATAGGACTATTGTTGCTAATAAGCCGGATATAGTGGTGATAGACCGATTAGCGCGCCGCACAATGATAATCGATGTCACAATCCCGCATGACGAGAACCTCGTGAAAGCTGAGAAAGAGAAACAAATTAAGTATCTCGACTTAGCACACGAGGTTGTCGACATGTGGAATGTGGACTCGGCGATCATTGTGCCGATTGTCGTTACGGCCAACGGCCTGATGGCCAAGAGCCTCGACGACCATCTGTCGAGGCTATCATTGGGCGGTTGGATCAAGGGTCTGATACAGAAGGCAGTACTCCTCGATACGGCTCGCATAGTGAGGAGGTTCCTGTCTCTGGAGCCCTAACCACCGGTAGCTTGGACCCTGTTCCCGATACCGGTTGGCCTCTATTTTTTATATTTTAAATGTTTTTTTTGTAATTTATTTTATAAAAATATTTAAAAATGTAGTAAATAAGAAAAGAAATCAATAAAAGACATAATAATAATAATAATAAATAACGTTTATTGTGTCTAAAAATATTACACAAACAATTTTGTGGTTTGGAGTCTTCATTTAAAGTACATAATAAATATGCTTTTAATGGTGAAAAAGGTGTGTAAGGATAAGGTTAATTGGCGATCTATTCTCACTGCTATTAGATACTCGTAGATAACTTTTGTTTAGCAACGAAAAATACTTTATTACAGTGAAACACTTTTCTCATTTACTGTACTAAGTGTAAAAAACACAAAAAACGTAAATATATTAAATTTATCGAATCGGTGGCATCGGCCACAGGTGCCTCGACCACTGGGGGCCTAAGCCACGGACCCATGTATTCGACGATGGAATAGGTTTGTGTATAAGTAACCTATTCACTCTTAATTTAAAGACAAACACAGATTGGGGAAGGTACTTCAACCCCAATGAATGTGTGAACATTGTAGGCCTTCTAGATTTCTAGATGCTTGTTAACATTGTTAACTCTTTATATCGTATACACAAACTTTTTTTTCTTTAGAGTCTTACGACTTATTGTCGGGCCTACGTTGTCCCCCCATATCTAAGCACTAATGCTGTAAATGGAAATATTGTAAAAACAAACCAATTTTTTAAAAGAGTAACCGTGGAGTTTCTTACCGGTTCTTCTCCATAGGAAACGACCAACCCGAACCGTGCACCTTTTGTCGACGTTTTATAAGTGTCCAAGTAGGCCTATGTGAAATAAAAACATTTGTATTTTGATTTTGATTTTATGACCCCACAGCTGTAAGTAAAATGAGAGTACTTCCAAAACGGTTTTGTGCTTATGAGTGAGATATCCACGGTGTATCAACCACCAGGACTCCTGCTTAGCTCCAAATCCTTGTTCCTTGTATAAAAAGTCAGATGATAGATAAATCTGCCTAAAGACATAATTATACACTTAAAAAGATGAGCTAATTGCTAATAGACTAGTATTTTTCTAACTGTTAACTGAATAAGCGAGCGTGCGACCATCCCAGCGATCCCACGGAGTTATTATCAATTGCTACAGAACTAACAACGATTGCAGAACGACGTGAACGCCTTGTTATTTCAATTGTCCATGGGTGGTAGCAGAAAGTTCAAGACACAGATTTTTGATTGTTTCTTTTCACAACTTGTTTCTAGGCATCTACGGAAACCTACAATATCCATACTTTTAATACTTTTAATGCTAACTCTGTCTGTTTATTACCTGTCTTAACGACTGAATGGATTTGGATAAAACTTGGCACACGGGTAGATCATGTCCTGGAGTATGTTCTCTTGGCAGAATTTTCATTTTTTGCGGTCGAGTCCCTGGTTGAAGCTAGTCATTAATTAAAATTAGAATATTTATAGCTACTGTCAGGAGCATAGAGTCAGGTATTCAGGATATGATATTCTTTTCTCGTGTCGAATAAACTAATATGTGCCTATAATGTGATTTTTTATTTCGTGGACTAGACTGACATTTGGGGGATTGTCACTTTATCGTTACATTAAAATAGTGTCGTACCCTAACTATCCTGAGTGATCGAAAGTCAATCGAAAATCGAAGTAGATCGAAAATGAAACTATTTCGCGGCATAAAAAAAAAATTGTTTAGAAACTAGCGGCCCATATTTAGTTTCTACTCATTTGTGTCAGACTTAATTTTATCGATTGCATTTATTTTATTGTTGATTTCATATTTAACATAATAAAAGTTCATGTACTATGTGTATGAATACTGTTATATTTAAATATATTACGTTTATATTCATAACACATTTATTTACACCAATTAGTAAAAATAAATTCAGGAGTCATGTCACATCGATTCGATGAATCACTTATGATTGAGCCTTACCTACAACACTATGCTCCGCGCTTGCAACATTTAAAAAAAATAAGGTAAATAGCAGCTGTCAGTTTAGTCCACGAAATTAAAAATCACAGTATAGCTCATGCCTTGGTCGATTGTGATTGCGATCATGTGTTCTTGACGTCACCGTTATAGCTGAAACATTTCTGAAACAATAATTGTGCTAACACACACACCGTCAGTTTAAATTGTATAGTCACAAATTGCTTGATGCATATTGAAATGGATCTTTAATTAGCTGCTTTAAGGTCAAAGTGAGAATGAGAGAGCTTACATTATTTCTGACATTTCGTTACTTTGGTGTTGTTTTGTGGTTTAATTTATAAGCGATTGATGCCCATTTATGGGTAAAAATAAGTTTCTATTTTCTCTAATAAAATCGAAACAATAGTTTATTTAATAATCGTATTTTTACGTCAAGTTCCAGTAGAAGCAATAACGGTAGGTATTATAATCCGATAATTTTGGTTCAATGATACACGACCTTTTTATTTAATACTTTGTGATGATACACTAAACGTATAATCATATTTCGATCATTAATGAGGACATTCAAAACAGATGAGATGAGCAAGCAAAAAACTAAATTGTTGACAAGCCTACACTAATATGAATGATAAGTGAAAGGAGGAAAAAAAAAATAACGTTAGTTTATGTCAGATCACCCGCACATTGCATATTCATCATCGTTAAGCTACTGTTTTTTGTGCCCATCATAAATAATATTTTGTAGGCGGAATCAATTAAATTAATATTTGTTTTATCATATTAATCTTATTCACCATAATTTAATGTTAGTTTAATTTAACTTTTGAGTGTAAAGAATAAGAATTTAATTATGTTATATCGTACATTTGCATTTCGAGTGGAGTGATATTTTATAAAAAAAACCGGGCAAGTATGTGTCGGACTTCACACATTTAGGGTTCCGTACCAAATGTAGCATATATTGGTATTTGTTAGTAAAATATACGAATAATAAACATTATCACCAAATTTCAAGTTACTGGGAACTTAATAAAATCTTCAGAAAAAATTTTTGTGACAGACTACGTACAGAAAGACAGACGGACACGAGAGTGACAGCAATAGGGTTCCGTTTGGACCCTTCGGGAACGGATTCTAATAAGGGGGCCAAAATATAAATTTATGACTTGAAGGTATCTGCTAAACGAATCAGCATTCTAATTTTCTTATAGAAAATTAGAATTAAAATAGCCATTTAAAAAAAAAAAGTCATCGCGTTAAATTCCCGCGATATAATGTTAGCCATTTAAAAAGTAATAACAATTTATTACTTTTTAAATGGCTATTTTTCAAAACGTCATTTCTTGTAACTTATACCACACACCATTACACTCTTACACTTATTTTGCACTCACATTGCAAAATGTGGGCTTCATTTCATAGATTAACTTTTCATTTTACACACTTTGACATTTGCACCATTATACAATGGTCAAGCATAAGCCGTCAAGTCGCAGGTCATCTTGTTGAAAACGAATAAGTAGCTACAAGTTACTTATGTTTGATGTTCCATGTGTATTTTTGCAGTAGTGAAAATGTACAGTTGCAGTGCAATATAGGGAAACTTTTAATTCATTGGAAATCTTCTAGGAGGTGCAAGGACCAAACCTGAAATCGCACGACATTTTATAAAGCTTTGCTAACAACTAATGAACAGCTGATATTTTTTAAAATATTTACGAAGTTGATACGGTTGGAAGGTTGTTTATATTTACAAATAGATACATACTGTCATGACGAAATTTAACCAATATTTGGAATTTGAAAAGAAGAATTTGGTTAAATGTAAACAACAACTATTAAAGTATTTGCGGTCTTTATATTTATTTTGTTTTACCTTTAATAGCTTATACTAGTTTATAATTATTTAGTGTAATTAGTGGATACGTACATCGCGTAACGATCTACGAAAATTTATGTAAATATATACTTTTTTATAAAGGATCGCGCTTGATCACTATCTCACCTGATGGTAAGCGATGATGTGGTCGACGATGCAGCACGCTTGCCTAGAAAAAACCTATTCACTCTTGCCTTAAATACCCCTATGTTGTAGCTATCGGGCAACACGACTCCATCAGGGAATTCCACTCCTTAACTGTACGCATCACATCACATCACATCATCAGCCTATTAAAGTTCCCACTGCTGGGACACAGGCCTCCTCTATGTGAGAGGGAATGGGCCGTAATCCACCTCGCGGGCCCAGTGCGGGTTGGTGGATGTCACATGTCTTCGAATTTTTGGTTCTAGGACATGCCGGTGAACTGTACGCATAATGATAGTATTTCCAAAACGTTTAGTGCATATGGGTTCATGTCTACCATGTACCGATGGCGCATCGCCGTAACTCTTGTAGTCCGATAGTGAAATTGGCTAAGCGAAATAAGATCGTGCAATTCCATTGCACTCTCCCCGAAATGCAAGCAATGTATATGACAGAAAGATCAGTTCACAAGTCTAATCAGACCAATAGATGCACAAAGTTCTCCCATCTCCGAAAAATCTTAATCGCCTTCAAATTCTTGTGCTCAATTACCTACATGCAAATAAGCTTCTGCAATATACAGTAAAACTAACGCCATCAGAATATTTATCGCCTAAACAGTTATTTTTCTCCGTCGCATATTGAATACGAATCGATTGCGACATGACCTTCAGTTGTTCAGGGCCGGTCGTTTTTAGAAACGTCTGATGCATAATACGCGCGGTGGCATCCATTGTGCAGTATGCCGTAACATAGTCACTAATGAATTTGGAATGATTTTACTGTGACCTTAGTGCTTTTAAATTTAGAACATTGGATGTACTGGATTTTTTTACGTGCTTTAAATGGCTAGTGTTGTTTGAGCCGGATGCTGCTATCAAATTAGACGGTAAAACTGTAAGTGTAGACTCTTATAACAGTAGTATGTAGTGCTCAGTACTTTTATGTTACTTGGTTAGTAGGCTGCTGGCCCAGATCTTGAAGATCCTCTTCATTGTGCAAGTCGACAGCCGAATGGGGCGATAAAGTTGTTACTATTTATCAAATTAATGAATTTACCTGATAATGCTTTCAATACTTTATACCTGAACGTAGTATAGTGTGTAGTGCTATTCTGGGTGCATCGTCCTCACATATATGAATTTATTAATGTATATACTTAAATTAATATTGTAAAACACCTATTATTTTAAAAAGAGTAAGTATGGAGTTTCTTGTGCATTCTTCTCCATAACAAGCTACTTTTCCGAATGCACGGTAGAATCAACTTTTATTACTTGTAAATTTTAATTTTAATTTTTGTTTGACGTTCAAAAGTGCCGCTTATTGCCCTAGTTGAATAAATAAAAAAATAAAAATGTCACCACGGGTTTGACCAAGGAAGGCCTCTCACTAAGTGGACTGATGACCTGTGGGCTTAGGCCGACTTTCTCACCTCCAAATTGTCAAGCAAGCGTTATCTGCTGTGATTGGTTGAATGAATTTTCAACAGCCAATCACAGCAGATAACCGGCGATTATATGTCGATTACGTTAACAGCTCGATAATCCAGTGATGAGAAACCAGGGGTTTGTGTGAGTTTTTACTCACGCTCATTCGCGTTAACGTAAAGGTTAAATTGTATTGAAACTGGATAAGTGCCGTCTGGGGACGTTATGGAGAAACCTTGTTTTTTGTATACAAAATTGACATAAGAGATTGTTTACGTTATCACGATTAAGTGCGTTAAAAAACTCGGAATAAAGAAACTGGTGAAGTCTGCTGTAATAACCTGAGACACAGGATGCGAGACACAGGAGCGGTCGATGAGGCGATACTAACAGTGGACGTCTGCCGGCTGAAATAATGATGACGATCGAAACAAAGGGCGGCGGGGCTCCAAAATTAAAGGAATATTCCATAAATGTATAAGTACAGTAAGCCATGTCTGCAAAAAGGGCTAGCATGTATAACATTTATATTGGTCTAAAGATTCGGTATAAGAATATATATATACCCCCATATGTTATTTAATGATGATAAGGATTTATTTATTTATATATACTTTATTGTACACCGAATTTACGAAAGAAAAATAAACATTAAACTATAACACATACAACGGGCGGCCATACCGCATTCCGCCTTCCCTTACATGCAACCTGGAATGGACAGTGAATGGATTATATGGTAAGTATACTTATTTTTTATACTGGATCTCGCACTATATGAGAAAAGTTCAACGGAGGTCCGGGACCAGCTCCATGCTATTACAAACGTCTGATAAAAAGGCAATATTTTTGATATCTAAAGTCTAACAAAGGCTAATATCATACACAAACAAGCATTTGATTACATTTCACGTGTTAATAAAACAGGCATTTGAACAGTGGATTTCTTTAAAATGTAAAAGTATATTTTTCCTTGAAAGTCTCCATTCCATTTATCAAGTATGATATCATTAAACTGAGATATTTGCGAGGCATGTGATGAGACCCGAGCGCTGCGCAAGCCTCGCAATGTCTGTATCCGCCTTTAGGTGAACTCATATCAATCTATCTAGCATCTTCCCAAATCTTAGTGCGGCTAAGATACTGAATGATCTGCCTCCACCGCATATTAATTGTTATATTAATTAATTAATTGAAAATTTTCACTCAGGAATAATGTAGCTTTCTATTGGTGAAATAATTATTTAAATCGGTCCAGTAGTTTGGAGCCTATTCGGTACAAAAAAACAAAAAAATCTTTCATCTTTATAATATTGGTATAGATTAGTATTAGTATAGATTATTATTTCGTAAGGCTATTGTATATTTGGTATTTTCTATGAGTATGTATAATTTGGTATTTAGAGTAGTTAGAGTTATTTATCTGGGGTGGGTAAAATATTTCATTTTCTCCACTACAGGTCCTAGAACCAAAAGTTCGAAGACATGTGACATCCACCAATCCACACTGGGCCCGCGTGGTGGATTAAAGTTCATTCACTCTCACAGAGAGGTGGCCTGTGTCCCAGCAGTGGGAACATTAAAAGCCTTATGATAATGATAATCCTGGTGCGTGCATAAAGACCATTCTTTCTACTATCTAATCCATAGTCAATTAGAACTAGTGATGTGATCATTGTAATACCCGAAGCAGTAATCGACTGCTCAATTAGCCTCCTTTTGAACACCGCTAAAAATAGCCGCAATAATACAAGACACATTTAATAATTCAATAGATATCTACTATTAACATAAAGTGCATTTTAAAGGTCGTATTAACACACTTTTCAATACATATTCGTAATAGTGTTGTAACAGTAAATAAGTTGGAATTAATTTTAACGATAATTTCATGGCTTACTGTTCCTATTACAATAGAGTTGGGTAACAGTAATAATCTGTTACGGAATTCTTTATAATGGTTTTTTGAGAAATAGTATGGTGGTGGTCACTATCAAATATTGATAAAACTCGTTAACAGCATAAGCCAGTTAATATATGAGTATGGAGGTTTCCGTCGTGAGGGATCGTTGCATCACGCCATCAGAGAAAAAGATGTTGTCATAATCGATATGTTCCTACAGTTTATGGAGCTGATACACCCTGTCTAAGATTTTAGTCACTTGCGTCAGTAAGTATTGTGTTGAATATATGTAGTTTGGCTCATGGATTTTCTAACAAAGGCTCCTTTGTACGTTTCGTTCTAATTCTGCATTTTGTAATTTATCATCATCATCCTGCCCTTGTTGTTGCTTGGGGTCGTCGCAACACGTTTTCTTCTTCCATACCGTCCTGTTTCCCGTCACGCTATCACTGACTCCCTTTTCTTTCATATCACTCCTCACACAGTCCATCCATCTTTTCTTTGGCCGTCCCCTCCCTCTCCATCCATCCACATTCATATTCATAACTCTTTTAGTAACATGCGTTTCATCCCTCCTCATCACATGACTATACCAGGACAAACGGTTTCCTTTCAACTTTTCTGTCACTGGCGCCACTTTAAAACTTCTTCCGTAATATGAGTATATTATTCAGTTATTAATTTTATCCATTTTATAGCTAACAAGTTATTTTATTTTGTGTATTTGGTTTACAGAATAAGCTAAATAGTTACGTTACAATTTTAACATTGATTTTACGCTAAATATATTGCGGCCGGTCATTATGTGGCAGGATCTCATCAAGGCGTTTTTTTTGTTCTGTGATCTCATCCATTCGTTTAGAGCAAAACAGAAACTGTCTGAATACTGTCAGGTGACACCCCTGATAAATACAGCAATCACAATGATATCGGGTGCAAGAATGTAACTCAAATGACAGGCCGAGCATCTCACATCGTAACACAACGCCTCTAAATGCTTTTGTAACTAAATCTCGACGCGCGCTCATTTCCTTGATGACGTCATGTACATTACACGACTATATAAATGGCTACTGCGCGGGTCAGTAGAGAGGTGGGTCAATCGATGTGAGAAGTTAAAGTGAAGGTTTCATAATCGATGGGATGGGTAGGTATTCATTAAATCATTAATGATTCGCAAGAATCGCAAACCCCTAATAATATTTTCAACTATGTGATAAAAATCTTACATTTACCGACAGACATTCCTCAGCCCAAAACCGTTAAATTTATTTATTTACAGTTCTTTACGAAGTAAGGATATTTGGAAATGTATCACTAAAGATTAAATAGGGGCAAAAACACCAGTTTTCATTTAAAATTTCATGTTTGTATGAATGTTCGTAATTTATGTCGATGAGAAATCCATTGGGCTAATACAAGAAATATAATAAAAGAGGTTAGACAAATCTTTTGATCTTTGCTTTCAGATCAATTCAGATGTTATAGCCTAAACCTATAAAATAGTCTCTGCTGCCAGGCGAATAGAAACTTCATTCTTTTTAGATAGACGACTTCAATATAGGACAAGATTTGGTAAGGCAACTCCGGCAATGTCCCATGAAGTGATGGCGGGGTAGAGGGAAAGATTGATGCGACCTGGGGCTGGCCTAAAGACCTTCGAAGACCTCCAACCTGCACTTGCGGAAGGAGCGGCGCCACAGAATACTGACCTTCCGGCTCACAGGTGCTTTCAGGGCACGGATGCGTCAAAAAGTACCTGTGTCTCATTGTCGGCAGGGAACCTACGACATGCTGCCATCACTGCAACTAGGACAGCGAGGACACGACACAGCATAACATCGAGCCATGCCTAGCCTGGGAGGAGCAGTGGAACTCCCTAGTTGCCGAAGTGGGGAGTGATCTCTCGCTTCCGTCTATAATCAAGTCTATGGTCGCAAGCGAAATATCATGGCAAGCAGTGGCTGTCT
This sequence comes from Anorthoa munda, assembly GCA_945859665.1. Lineage (NCBI taxonomy): Eukaryota > Metazoa > Arthropoda > Insecta > Lepidoptera > Noctuidae > Anorthoa > Anorthoa munda. The sequence continues at coordinate 29,846,731 of OX243908.1, read as the reverse complement.
TCGTCGAAGCGGTGATGGCAATGAAGGAGGCTACATAAAGTGAGACGAAGATGTCCTCCACTCTGGCAATACGACCCCGCACCGCAGCAAGAAATGACGAAGAGAAACACCGTGTGGTTTTAGACAGTAGGTCTGACAGACCCCAACGTGTTTTTTTTTTTGTTTCGGGTGGAATAGCCTCATTGGATGTCCTCCTCCCTGAGGGGTCTATCAGACTCTTACTAACTAGAGTCACCCCGGTGTTCCATCTCACACCTAAGCTAAGGGGTCGCGTGAACAATGATACTTCCGCAACCCCCGGCTAGTGCCGGCCCGCCTCTGCGGGCCTCGATCTCGGGTTGGGGGGGAATGAGGCGTTTGACTTCCCCCGCAACGTCTAAGAGGGACGCGCGTGGAACACTACGCACCATCACCTGGGGTCCTGATGTTTAGGGGGCGACGGAAGTCCCCGAGTCTGTCACCCCTGGTCCCATTTAGGGGGACTGGAAGAGGGAGTTTTTCACCCTTCGCCGACGCCAGGCGTGTCTGCTGCGTATCAGATGAGCGGATGAAATATCCCTCTCCGCAGCCTCGTCGCCTCGCAGAAGGATACCACCGCGTCCCAGGACTTCTCGCTGCCAACAATAGTCGCGATTACGGCCGGCAGCGGACATCCATGAGGATTTCCAAACGATAAAAAAGGTCTATACAGTGGCATTGGCATAGTTGAAGAAAGTCTAGGAATCCTTAGAAGCCAATATTAATGACCAAATCTTCACAAAGACCTGTGAAGTGGCTACACCAACAGCAGCTAACCAAAACGCAAAATGCACTTGCACTTTCGTAAACAAAACTTCACAAATCTCATTCTTCTAATAAATATTGCAAACACATTAACTGACACTTTTATGTATATTTTGCAAGCGTTTTGAAATTATTCAAGTACGAATCGATACTTACCGCAATATATATGCAATACTTTCAAAGTTAAGAAAAATATATTGGATGTCTTAAATTATCGACTTATTGTAATGTGTGTAAGTAAGTAGCGTTTCCTATACCTGTGAGGTTTCTTTATTATTATTACAAGCTATAAATTACCTTGATTTCGTATGTTAGTCTGGTAACTAGTAATAGATTTTTCATGCACTTCCTGGCATCCAATTAAGCAGAAATTTGGTAAACTTATGTAACTTTGGATATTTTTTATTGGGACAATACCACCGCACTATTCCCAAACCACTGCAACTCCTGATAGCCAGAATCAACAGTGGCGACCATCAGATAAGCGCTGAGGCAATAAACCTCGACTAAGTCCTGGAGAATGAATATATAATATATGTCTTGGATCCCGCACCGAAATTAATTAGAAAAGAATAACGGAGGAGTAGGAAGAAATATAAATTGTCACTTCCCTCCATATCAAGCAGCAGACAGAACAAACAAGGCTAATTCGTTTACAACTAAGATAAGCCCAGTTGCCTAGAACCACGGATAAAAATTTGCATTAATATTAATGGGTCCTAACATTGTTATATTTGATTCCAATAATAGGTATTTGCCATATCTTTGGATACATTGAAATAGTATGGTTTTATGAAGCTGGTCTCATGATGGCGCCGGAGGATGGCCATAGCAACTCCTCAACTAGACGAAATAGCACCATCGTGTTTGGCTCATTGAATATTACATTCACAAGCGATATTATACGAGCAGTTGCCCGCGGCTTCGCTCCCGTGGGCCACCCCACAGGACCCGTTTTCGGGATTAAAAAATAGCCTATGTTACTCAGGAATAACGTAGCTTTCTATTGGTGAAAGAATTTTTTAAATCGGTCCAGTAGTTTCGGAGCCTATTCGGTACAAACAAACAAACAAACAAAAAAATCTTTCCTCTTTATAATATTAGTACAGAGTACAGATTACGTACTTTTAAGTCAATTAATTTAAAATACATTGGGCACACAGGGACAAAACTTATTGATTAAATAATAATAATAAAAATCTTTTTTTAAATCAAGCTTTTAATTAAAGGTACAAGTCTCATAATTACAAAATTCAATCCTCCGATTTGCTTTCTTATGCCTTCTGTTTGTCCAAGAAAGCTTTGAGACGGTTTTCACACTATCGCCAGCAGACCTATAAATCCTGGTCCTTTATAAATTAACAAAGTAGCCCTAGGTTCTAGTGTTAAATGTCTCAGAGAAAGAAAGTGTGTTAGAAGAAGGTTGTCTGTTCGCTTGCGTTGCGTATATTTCAGGATCAAAGATCAGAATCCTGCATATTTGCGAACAAGTTGTACCAGCCCTACCCGATGACCATTCGTAGAAGGCGAAGTGATAGTAAGGAGCGATACATGAATTATGATGTGTGAGGCCAAGCTTTACGGATCAAATTATTATCTGAACTTTACAATTTTTATCAATCCATCTTTAATTCGATATGTATGAGGAATTATTTTATTGTAAGATGTGATCATTTAGATCACATCTTCTCGTAGTTAGCTACAGAAATTGACACCATCACAATGGCGTCAATTTCTTGATATCTAAAACGAGGTGCAAACTAGACACTATGATCGAGTGTGGTCTCCGTTAGATTTCTCCCTATTACCACCGCGCCGCCGCTTACGTACTTTGTGCTATTATATATTAATAGATCCGATTATGAATAAAACATAGTTATAAATTAATTAATTAATTGTTGTTTTATTAATGTTCACGCCTATTATTAATGACCATATTATTGTATCAATTTCAATGTTATTTATGCATAGTATTTTATAGAAACAGGCGAACTATTCACTTCTTTTAAGATAGTGAAGTAGGCAAACAGTATTATTAAAATAATAATAACATAATTATACTAATAATCTTTTCTCAACTCTGTTGGGGTCGGCTGAACATCAGTGTTTTACATATAGCGACTGCCACAACCCAATCCTACCGCGTTTGAATTTGCCGCTAGGGGCTCTGGTGTAGAGTGAGGTTTTCAAAATGTCAATGTAGTTTTTTGGCTTTTAGCGAGTTTATTTACTACATTTTTACTGTTGTGAATACTTTCCAAATATGGCAGATTAAGATAGGTACGCGTTTTAACACTGCTTTAATAGAGTTTTATGTTTCGGAAAATTGTATGTTCCTGTTTTTCTGAAAAAAAGGGGCTGCGCTAAACTGTGGCATACTCGATTTTATATATAATCGCACTTCTACCGCATTAGAAATTAGTTTAATTCAAACTTTGGTTCCGTGAGCGTAATATTAAGGACTCGCCAGTGGCGCCAAATGGTGAGCACAAAAACGGAAGCCCTCATTAATGGGTACCACAATACACCTTGGTAAGACTAATTAGAAAGGAAGTAAGTATCACTGTGAACATAAATTATGATATCGCAATATTTGCCCATTCAAAACTGGTTAAAAAATTTAATCTAAGCGAAAGCTAACCTGATCAAGCATCTTCGCACAAAACCTGTAGATATATCTTCATTGTTTGCATAACTACAAGATTCGTATTAATGAGAGATTTTAATTGTTTTTGTTTCAACATGTTTGTTGCGAGTTCTGTTACAATAGTTAGTGATACGGTAAATTACTGATGTTCAGCAACTTAGATATGGTATTATTTGCGTTGTTTTTATTTCTATCAGAAATAAACATAACGCATCTGTTGTCTTCATATCGAAGGAGTGGGCTTAGGACTTGGAAGTGTGAACGCGTTGTAGGCTACTACTGCATTAAATGTTTCGTAATAATTGCACAAGCCCGCCACACCACTGCCAACCGCTGTAACTCCTGAAAGCCAAAATCCCTCCCTGCCCTTCATCTCTCTGTATTCATATTAACATAGCTCTGCTGTCTCCTGCTCCTGTATTGATTATTTATTTATTTAATACTTCATGCACATAAACGTACAGATGCGGACTTAATGCCTGAAGCATTTTTTTTACCAGTCGACCTTTGGGTGATGCAGAGACAAATAGTGGTAGGCATAAAAATAGCGATATAGAGAATAAATCACGATTAAGTAATATTTATTAAAATTTAGAAAGAAAAGAAAGAAAGTATAAGTGTTTATTCACCACAAAAACGACATTTTTTTTTTGTTTTTTTCTTAAATTAAACCCTTATCGATAGTATTAGTAAGTACTTAAATTATGTTAGTACAGAAAAGTAAGATTAAAATAGAATACCAAATTTGAGTACCTAGTAGGATGACTGGTAAGTGTCGCGAGTTCGATTCCCGCACGGAACAAATATTTGTATGACCTTACAGATAGTTGTTCCGGCTCTGGGTGTTTGTGTATGTGTGTTAACGCACCCACGATACATGAAGAAATTCCTAGTGTGGGGCAAGGTTTTTTTAAAAAAGAAAGAAAGAAGAAAAGCAGATGCATGTCGTGACTGTGGCTTCCAATCAGCATAATGCTGTGCCGTGGGAAATCCACAGTACGGCGCTGATTTTCAGTGGTCGCCTAGGACGTGACGTTCGGAAACCAAAGTCTGTTGCGTCTAATATAATACAAAAACACAAAACATGGAGGATTGGTAAGGTGGGAAGTGAAAATTATGTTTTGTACCTCCGCTGTCCATTTCTAATTCATTTTAATGCGGTATCCAAGATACTTGAATCGTATTTCCGGGACTCGGCAAGCTTCATTACCTCGATGTTTTTCTGGTGGTCGCCACTGTTGGTTCAGGTTCATTTTAATTACATTTAAGTAAATAACTAGGGGGAATAAATAAGGTTTTAACATATTTTATTTTGCATTTATTTAAGAACCGTACTTACCTACCCAACACTGTCCTTCCATGCAGTGTCATGATCACTTGTCATTATTTTACAAAAATTGTACAAAAATCTTTGAGGCAAATATAAAAATAAATGCATTTATCAATGTATTTATTGAAGAGCTGATTGATTGGCTGATGACAGTCAATGTCGCAATCTACTCGTTAAGTAAACGTTTGAATTACCCTTGTAACTGATTTACCTTGGACTGCACTCAAAACTTAACTACGTGGGAAGATTCGAATGTTACACATGCTCATAACATGTATCTAACTCTTCTTTTCTATTTAACAAGGTAGCTTACTTTACTTTGTAAATCGAGAAAAAATTTGAAAAGAGGGAACAACTGACTCATTGGTCTAATCTGATAATCGTTATTGAGGTTCTGGGTTCGATGCCCGGATCGGGAAAATTGTTCTTGGGTTTCTGACCGCCCGGTGTCTGGACTTGTGCCTGGTTGATGACAACAGGCTCGTTCCTTAGTGGGACTTAAGGCGTATATATTCTCCAATGTTAACGCAGTAATGGCTGTGCGCCCGTTCGTAACCAGAATATCAATATTGAACCTCCTTTTTGACAGGTTTGTTTGCAAAATATACTTATATTTACATATGCTATTTCAGTTATGAAGAAATACTAGCCATTAAATTTTCTGTGTACAAATATTTTTAAACATTTAAGTCGTTTTGTAGGAGTATCCAAAAATAACGAAAAAATATCGTTTTGTTAATTATTTTTTTAAAGCAAAACTATTTTTATACCAAAAACCTATGTTTCACAAATAATGTACATGAAACAATAATACATGTTTTTTTTTTCAAACCTTTTAACCTAGTCGTTACTAAGGAGTATGCTTTAGAAAATTACCGTTTTACAGCACTAAAGCGGTTATAGACCCTTAAACATAAAGCGTTAAAGGTGCGCCTTTGCCTAACTCCTCGGGGAATACAGGCTTTAAGTTATTTATTTATTTAGGCAAACCAACTAAATACACAAAAGTACATTCATAATAATTATCATTAATAAATATAATAGCACTGCATGCATCTAAATTATAGGTAAACACAGCAATTTATTTAGAACTCACTACACAATAATAATTAGCATTATGGTGGATAACAATAATATCGTATATGTCGCATCAAGGCTGGCCGATATATGCAAACCATCGGGAAGTCAGGATGTATTCCCTTAGGTTAAGACATCGTGTGTGGGCAGGTCGTTGGGTACAATCGTGAAAATGAAATCACACAAGTTATTCGATACACTGGGTTTATTCAAATAGACACAAGTTACATTCTTGCTTACTAATATTACGGATCGACATTGATTCTACGACGTGTTAGCTCTACGGCTGTCAGTACTCAACTGCCAGTACATTTTAGCTCAACTGCAATATTCTATTATCCCCACCACGCAAGTGGTTAGAGAAAGCGCGCCAAAGTGTAGTTGTCTTGCTTTGCCGCCAGATGGCGTGCTAGCGATTTGTTTTGACGTCCGTACTATTGACTAAACCCGACACGGCCATCCTGCGAGACAGGCGTCCTCGTCTGTTCCTCATTGTCAGGTTTTAACAGTGTATCGAATCATGTGGAAATCCTCAATGGATGTCCTCAGCCCTTGGGGAAAGCTGAGGGGTCTGTCAGACTCCTACTGACTAAAACCACATGGTGTTCTCTAGACCGTAATTTCTCTTGAGAGGCGAGCGTGGAACACACACGTCGCCTTCTCATGCCTCTCTCAGGTGACAGATCCCCAAATCTATCACCCGCAGGCTTCATCATCTTGTCCTCGCTCCATGCCACCTCATGTCGTGTTGCGCCACACGTCCTCTTAGTCTACTCCAACCCGCCAGTCTCCCATCATACAAGGGATGTTTTTCTGAAACACAAAATTTCCATACAGTATTCACTCGTCCAATCCAGACGCATACTCTAAGTGAGTGAGGAAACATTTTGAATCAATCAAACATGATCATTTGAATGTCTCCTTTCACCTTTGCAAGGAAAGAGTAATTCTATCTCCAATTTAAAGAAAATAGCAAGTTAATCATCGATTTGGTACCTAAAAGCACCCAATCATAGTGATTACAAAGTCCAAGTACCACTGATAGTCATTAATCTCAAATTAAATCCAGCAAAAGAAACCACCAGGTATCTTATTTACGATATTTAGCTATCTTATAGCTCTCTTGGCAATCACAATTGCTCTGCTCGAACATCTCCACGATGTAGAGTCAACACAACTCTCTGAACTCAGAACCTGTTCACACAGATTTAATCTGTCCTATGTTACGTCAATTCATTATCTACTTCATCTACTATCTCAATTGGTACTTGAGCTTTGTGTGTCTTAAAACACGATCTACGCAAAGTAATCAAAATTAGAAAACCAAAATTATTTCAATTTTCGTAATGAGGGCTTGACGATTCGAACGTCATCAACAATAACATGGTGACCTCTCCATACGCCTGACTGCGAGTTTACTTTCTTTTAACCTCATGACTCAATAGGAACTTTATATAAGGTTCCTAACACAAACATGAATTTTCCCACCAGACATAGTGTCACACAAAATTACAGGTGCCATACAGGCCTACCGTTGCCATAAAGACCTACCGTTGCCACACAGGCCAACAGTTGCCACACAACGCTCGGCTACTCCTGACCAAACTAGATCATTGTGTTCGTGAAAATAGAGATTTTAGAACCCTACTCATTAACTAAATCATTACCCTGGGCCATGTACCACTAGTCGCTCCAAACAAACTTTAAAACTTCTGCTGCAGGAAAAACTGCCAAGCCTACAGAAACCCTCGAGTAAAACCTCCAACGCGGCCCTCTAGCCGACCAGCAACTGTATTGCTCTTACAACGGTCTCCAGACCCCGACCTCCGCCAGAATCCACTGGTACGGTCAAACATAATACGTTCGATAGACTGAATTACTCGACACCTTAAGCTTGCTCATTATCATCAAAATCCTTTTGACATCTACATCGACTGATACATAACCCGCTGGTATCTTCTTTAACCTACAGTGTGCATACTTGTAGGTTCTAAGCGTACCTATTTAAAGCTTTCAGTGTATAACGATAACTGTCCTGTCATAATCACCTATCGCGGACTTAATACAGGGCCTACTTAGTTTTCGTACTAGAGATTCCCACACAACACTATTCATTAGAAAAAAAGGTCAGACGATCAACAAGTTCAACAACTAAACAAAGTAATAGTAACAATGCTGTTACAGTTTGTTATAATTCAAAGGCAATGTATACTCAACTCATGAAACCCTCATAGTGACTTGTGCATCAACACAAGCCAGAATCGCATCTACCAACGACTCTTTACATATCTGCCGCCACACATGATACAACACATGAGGGGCCTTGTGCACCAACACAAGCCTGAATCGTATCTACCAACGATTCTTTACATATCTGCCGCCACATATGCTACAACACATGAGGGGCTCTGTGCACCAACACAGACAAGAATCGCACCAACGACTCTCAAAAATCTAGCGAATATGTGCTACAACACATGAATCGCTCTGTGCACCAACACAGACAGAAATCGCACCAACGATTCCTTGTAGACCCATCGCCACATGTTACTCATGAGGTGCGGTCTAAGACCCATCGCCACATGTCACTCATGAGGTGCGGTCTAAAGTTTCGAGTATGAGTGTACAAGCCATTCTTAATCAGATTTAGTCTCACTACCACTGTCATCAACTATGACGTCTAATTCTCAAGGAACTTGGTGATCGGGGATCCTTCTCACAAGATTCGCACTATTTACCCAAAGATCTTGGAACATACCGACTGCTAATATGAGGGGACCAATTAAGCCTGATAATGTCCAATGAAGCCGTGTGAAGGAGCTTCACGAATTAACTCTGATCAAATCTTTAAAATCAAATACCAACAGTAACTATTCACTATCGCTCACTAACTCAGTCTTTATGCAAGGAAAACGATTGCCAGATCTACTGCTATCATAATATTACTTTGAAAGTAAGCAAGTGAATTCAGATCTGAAGACGGTGGTTGTAAATCGTTACGCAACAAGATCCTTTCTGAGTACAGGTAAATGACCAGTACCGTTACTAACTCGATACAATTTCGTTACCCCACGACATTACAGACTCGCTTTGCCACTGAAAATTACTAGTTATTCAGTCATTTTGGATATCTCAACTCCTTCATATGGGATATCTCATCCTAAGGTTCGTACTAAACCTAATATTGAAACTAGGAAAGCACTAACTAGCCAATAGGAAACTCATTAGCTACTTGCTTTTTACTAAGTGTGTCTCAATTACCTAGTGATAGTGCAAGATATAACCACGACCAATACAATGGTCGAACATGAAAACTTAAAACTCAAACTAGCATCTCTTCACTAGAGAACTTTCGACCTCACTAATCGAAATAACATGGAAGCGACTCACCGAGTATTCCATTCCTCATTTGCGCGCGCTCCCGACCTCACAGCTGTGGTCATAGCGTTCGACTACCACCTGCGAACTGCTAGCCTGCCATCGGTCTTAACCTCTCAGACGTTGACACGTCAACCTTCGCGCTCAGCATCTAAATCGCTAGCCTGCAGCAGAGGCTTCAGGCTGCGACACAATATGGTATCTGAAACATGAAAAACATTACGAGAGTATATGTTCACACGGTTATCTTAACCATACACAGCTTTGATGGAAATTAATCGATGCACCGGTGTACTCGTAGTAACCTAAACTAATCAATCTGCCTAGCCTTTTCCCAACCATATTGGGGTCGGCTTCGTCCTACCGGATTCAGCTGAGTACCAGTGTTTTACATGGAGTGACTGCCTTTCTGACCTCCACAACCCAGTAACTGGGTAACACGGTACCCCTTGGCAAGACTGGTGTCAGAACTCAGGCTTACGACTACCCTGTGTAACGACTGTCAAAGATCTTCAAATGACAGCCGGGACCAACGGCTTAACGTGCTTTCCGAGGCACGGAGGAAACCCGGTATGTTGAAATGGTCACCCATCCACGGACCGACCTAGTCAAGCGTTGCTTAACCTTGATGATCGACCATTGCGGCTGTTATTATTTAGCCACGAGCTTCTAGTAGTAGTAGTTACCTAAACCGGCATGGCCAAATAGGTTATTATGGCCACCGAATTTGAGTGCAGAGTTCCTGTCCCAAAACATGAACCTACTGTAATGTGGTTGCCCTAAGTGCCTAGGTGTAGTTTAGCCCTCTGATTCGAAAAGAAGAATATTAGGCCTCTTCTCAAACTTAGTTAACTCTCAGCTCGCACTAGACAAAACTATCGCACTACAATTCTAATCAAAGTATTTCATTTAGAATTATCATAATTTACAGACTGAAATGTAAGGTAGGTACGTCGCTGTCACCATATCGTTGTAACTTCCAAACAATAATAGTCAGCCAAGGTCAGTCAAGGGTTATTTCCAGTGATAGTAAAATAAGAACTCTTTAACAATACCAAAACTTGACCATCGATAACCAACATGACATTATGACCTGACACGGGCTACCCCAACGATCCACTGACCGCCATACCGTACACAAAACCAGAATTTTAAATAATGAACACTCTTGGCCATAGTCATAACAAAATGAAAACGACTCACCAGATTGGCATAAAGATCAGTGCGTGGATCTTTCCACACGTCCACACGCGTCTCCTTGACCTGTCCAGCTCCTTGGTTGTTGTTCACCTCCTTGCTGCTCCGTTCCAGACTCGCTTTTTATTATTCAAGACTGAGGGTAGTCGCAACTGTCACCGTGATTTTTTGCAAGAATGTAACCGACATTTTCACTAGCATTGTTTTTACATGTGATCTCATTAGCACGACTGAATCCCAATTCTGATGTCGCATCAAGGCTGGCCGATATATGCAAACCATCGGGTAGTCAGGATGTATTCCCTTAGGTTAAGACATCGTGTGTGGGCAGGTCGTTGGGTACAATCGTGAAAATGAAATCACACAAGTTATTCGATACACTGGGTTTATTCAAATAGACACAAGTTACATTCTTGCTTACTAATATTACGGATCGACATTGATTCTACGACGTGTTAGCTCTACGGCTGTCAGTACTCAACTGCCAGTACATTTTAGCTCAACTGCAATATTCTATTATCCCCACCACGCAAGTGGTTAGAGAAAGCGCGCCAAAGTGTAGTTGTCTTGCTTTGCCGCCAGATGGCGTGCTTGCGATTTGTTTTGACGTCCGTACTATTGACTAAACCCGACATATATATCAATAATCTAAGTTATGAATAAAAACAAATTATAACTTTAAAATATCTTTACTTATAATCACAACAGGTCAATACTGAATACAGTTCTGTATTTAAAGTTACAATTAACTTATATTTATTTAATTAAAATAATAACTTTTTCTCTTACATTTGTCACATTGACAAAACCGTCTAAAAAATGTTGAAGAAAAATATGGAAATAAAATATAAATATATATATTTTTTTATTTAGGTCTATATAAAGGTAATTATTGTTAATTAAGTATTTTATTCTATGTAAATTTATATAACGGGGAAATAATTAAAAACCGCCATTGTGCCAATAATATGGAACATGTCTAAAGAAGAAGTGAGCGCGGGCAGTTTGGGCAAATCTTATACGCTGATTTCAGACGAGAAACAATTAGTGTACTGTAGCTTCTGCTCACCCCCTTGGTAAAAAATCGCGAGTTTATGTATTATGTAGGATCTTGCCCTTAAAACCTTCTTAGATTTGACTCATCCACACAGAATCCTTGATCTTGTTACACATTTTACCTCATTAAACTAAAGCCATTTAAGAGCAAAACAACCTTTTTTAATCACTATGCGTCATTGACACAACCTTCTTGAATTAGCTCACACCTTAGCTAAGGCTAACACGGTATGACACTGAACATTTTTTTACCCGACAGCATCGCAAGGAGGGTAATATTTTCAATATTCAATCTGAGTCTTCAGAGCATTTCTGGCAAATATTATTGTCAGATATGTAGGAGATGGGGCTTGATGAAAGAAACACTTCTTGAGGATTCTTCGTATATTTTGGCTCGTTAAACACAATTTACAGAATTTTTACATCGTAACGTCTTAATCTAGTTTCTATTCATAAGCCATTCTTTCTCTCTCTCTTCCACCCTCTCTCACTTCATTCATTTTCACTCTATGTTGTTTGTCATTTACACTAAATCCACCCCGGTGTGATCACGGGGGTGGTTTTATTGAGGTATGAATCGCACACTCCCTTGGCTGTTTCCCCAAAATCCAGGCGCCTTTTGAAGGTTTAACCCGCTAACAAAAAATAAGTTGGGCGTTTTATCTTGTGATCTTGCAACCTGCACTACTGCTGAGTATGAGGTCATTCTGTGTTCAATTCCCCGGTCGGGAAAGTGTAGCGGCACTAACGCCGCCACTTACGAACTAATGACATGACGTCACACAAATCCTGCAGCGCGCAATTGAAGTTTTCGACGCGATTTGAACACATACAACAGTCTGACAATAACCGTTGGGCATTTGCCCGGACCAGACACAACACACGTCTGGTCGGAGGATCCTCCCTTTTCTATGGAGGTTTGTGGGACTTTACACCCTGTTCCACATATCTCCAAAAAGTGTTATCCGAATTTTCCTCCTGGAATTTCTTCGAAGCAGCCTGAGATCTGGCTTTGTGCTTTGTTGATGGCAATAGACTGGTCTTCTATTGCATGGGAAGTAGATATAACTGGTGAAATAAGCTTATCTACGTAACCCTTGGAGGAACTCAGTTTTGATATTATGCTTTTACATTCAGATAGATACAGCAATTGTAGCTGAATTGTTTGTCCCATATTACCTTTGTATATATTATGAAGAAGAATATCCATCATGGCTACTCGATGGGTCTTCATCCTTTATATTGATAGAGGGAAACTGTTGACACTGTCGTCTGCTTCTGATCTTTTTCAAAAGTTTTAGAACACCCATTTGAAAATCTATAGCTTCATTGTCGTCAAAATTGTTCAGTGACGGTAAGATTCCTTTGAAAAATGAAAGATGTCGGTTGGTTTCTGAAGCTTGATGATTTGATGTAGTATCCATATAAGACATATTCCCGTCTTCACTGTGGCTAGGTCTCGATTGCATAATATCAGGAATTGAATTTATTGTTCGTATATCATTAGCTTCCAAAGAATGTTCCGATATGTCTATTGAATCAGAATCATCTGCCCGTTGTTCTGTCTTTACCTTTTCGTTGGCAACAATGTTCACAGACTCATTTCCTTTCAATATTTTCTCCAGGAATGCTAATTTTTTACTATATAAATAAGGTTTCGTTGGTCTAGCGCCTGTTATTTTTTGCTCTTGCAATTTTTTGTACGATCGATAGTAATTGTCTCTCAAGTGAGTCCACCTCCGCATTATCAGTTTAACTGTAAAAGATAAGAGACAATTTAATAATTTGTGTTAGTTTATCGTTAAATACTTGTACTGTAAAACAGCTCTTACGTCTACGAAATAGGGCACTGTCATAAAATCATAACGTGGACGAGCGGCGGTCTACTTACTTAGTCGTTTATACATTCAATGAAGGTTATGTACGTTCTGTCGCACGGCAAAATTAAATATGCAGCACGAAAACGCAAGGTCATTATAGGAAAAAATGTTGTAAAATGTATAAAAACATACCGTACGTTTTCCTAGTTGTGTCGTTCCATGCCATGTATTCCGGATTTAAAGCCTTCAGCACATATTTCCAAGCCGTTTGAGTCGCAGCGCGGTTCTTATAAAATTCCGTCGTTTTGTCCCACAATACGGGCATTTTTTCTATTAAAGAAATCAATTTACTGTTATCGATGGACGAAGCGTCGACCATCTTGTCCATCTTGTATTTTTTTTTTATTTCTGCGTGCTCTCACTCCGGCATATGTTTGAGCACTAGAAGCTTGATCCACTTGTTCGTCAACAAACGTGCCGTGGGCAACATTATGCCGTCTCTTTCGCGCGGCACGATTCTACACGTTTTTATCGAACGTTCATTCACTCGGTATTGTAAGTATACTTGTAATTAATTCTGTTTGCGTCACAAGTCCGCTTAGTCTTCGATAAACGAATATATGCATAGATTAGAGGTTTCCGTTTTGATTTTGCCTTAGGAAATATTGTGTTAGGAGAGATTACAGTTAGTATCCACCTAACTAGTATAGAAATATACGTTATTTTCTTCAGTCGCGGTTTATAATAGGAGTGAAAGCAGAACAATAATTGTTTAATTCTAGCTTTTGCCCACGGAAATATTTATGCTACAAGTGCGGGTGATTCCCGATGAGTGTCATTTTTATGGAATAACGTTTTATGGAATACGACACGAGTCGGGAATCATCTTACGTACGTGTATCATACAAAATTTACTATACACTGTGCGAGAAAAAAAAAATTAACCAAGCAAGAAATTAATAAAATGGCGGGTTGTAGCCGTTGGGCATAGGGTTCGGGCCTCTGAGTAAAAGTCCTTGCTGAATTTTCACTATTTTTAATCACCAATACAAAATAATTACATATACGGGAACAAAAACAAGATAAACATGAACTAATTAATCAAAGAGTTTACAATTAGAGGTCTAAGATGGCCGGCGCTTTACGAGCGCGGCCTGAAACACGTCGCGTGCACGTTTCGAGGGTAGACTCAGACTTAGACTGTCCTTTTTCTGGTACCGCCAGAAACGCTTGCTCAACGCGGTTCGCGGGAATAATCGTTGCGCGTGATTGGTCGCCCACGTCAGTAGTGTCAACCTTTCTGCCGTGGGCGCGATCATCCGATTGGATGTGCCTATCAGTGGGGCCAACACTATCATTCACTCTATCGTCTTGGGGTTGCCACGTTACATACTCCCCCTCTAGATCACGATTACGACCTCGATCGTGGTCTAGCCTAACATTACTGTCATTCGGAATGGGTTCTAAGCGAGGTCGGCCTCGCTTTTTCTTAGGCTCCAGTGGTTGAGCGCATTCATCTATTCGACCTCGAAAAGGGGTGAGCTGGTTAGCGTGGAATTTGCCCAATACCTCACCAGGATTTCCATCAGATGCAATTAGGTACGTTGTTGGACTCAATTTCTTCTTTACAACATATGGCCCATCCCTCTTAGGGAAAAACTTAGCAGTCTTTGACTTGCTGGCGTCGCTCAGCTGATGGGTAGCCAATAAAACTTTGTCGTTTACTTTAAAATCTTCCCCTACTCTTCTCGAACGATCAGCGTAAATCTTTCTTCTATCCTGCAGTTTTTCTACTCTATCACGAACTTTGCTTAAGGAGTTTATAAATCGTGTTAAGTAAGGAGTGATCTGTGGTACAAAATTATCCTTCTGTAAGACCGCTCTTGGATCATTGTAAACCTCTAACGGTGACCTCAGCTCACGTGCAAACGACAGGTATGCAGGTGTAACTCCGGTTGTTTCGCAGACCGCGCTGTTCATGCTGAACCGCACTATCGGTAGCTGCATAGGCCATGAGGGGTGATCCGTACCAACTAACAGAGCCAATTGTGTCTTCATATCCCGGTTTTTTCTTTCCGCTGGATTGGCTTCCGGGTGGTAATAGGGTATCAAGTCTTGTGTAATACCAAGAATGAACATGCACTTCTGCATGACCGCTGAGACAAACTGGACACCATTGTCCGAAATAATACGACGTGGTAGGCCGAACCGAAGAAAATACTCTTCTATGAGTACTTTTGCGCAAGCGACAGAGGTTGCTTCTTTGAGAGCATACAATTCTACCCATCTTGTCGCGGTATCCTCCACTAACAGGATCCACTTCTCCCCATTTTCGCCCTCTGGCAGTGGTCCAAATAGGTCGATAGCCAAGACTTCATTGCGCTGGTTTAATATCGGTGTTTGAATCAGACCAGGTGGCTTTTCATTTGTCGCTTTATAGCGTTGACATGATGAACATGATTTTACGTATTCTGTTACTATTCTTCTCATGCCTGAAAAATAATAGTTTTGAGCTATTTTCTGGTACGTTCTCTCTATACCAGGATGTCCTGCAATTGGAGCATCATGACATTCTCTTAGAATCTCCTCCCTTATGCTTATAGGTATTACCAATTGCGGTGATTCGTTGTCTGTATCTGGGTTATAGCGGTAAAGGATACCACGTTCCATGAGATAACCGCGTTCTGTCCACCGACGGGAGGCAACTTCTTCTGTATCTTCTAATTCCTTTATAATTTTATTAAGATCTGGGTCAGATTCTTGTGCAGCACGTAGCTCCGTAAGATCTCGCGTAGGCAAATCAATAATAACGGAACATATTCCACAGGTTTCGCGGGTATCATCTGTACAAACAGGGCGGCTGAGTCCGTCGGCCACCACATTTACCCTTCCGGGAGTGTACTCAAACCGAATGTCATACGCCTGCAGTTTAAGTGCCCAACGCACCAAACGACCAGTAGGCGACTTTAATGACAGAAGCCATTTCAAGGGTTGGTGATCACTGGCTACGATTACTGGATGGCCATCTATGTAACCTCGCATACGGTCGACTGCCCAGATGACCGCCAGAGCCTCCCGTTCCGTGGTCGAATAATTCCGTTCCGCTGCTGATAACAAACGGCTGGCAAATTCAATGGGTCGTTCTTCATTCTTTTCTCCTTGAAGCAACACTGCTCCTATCGCGTAGTTGCTCGCATCTGTGCGCAGGATGAATGGCTTGGAGTAGTCTGCCTGTATGAGGATCGGCGCTGACGTCAGCAGCTTTTTCAAATTACTGAAAGCTTCAGCCTGATGTGGTCCCCATACCCAAGGTTGATTTTTCCTCGTCAATCTTGTCAGTGGCTCTGCTACCTCAGAAAACTTGGGAATGAATTTCCTAAACCAGGAACATGTTTGTATGAATGTTCTGAGGTGTCCCAGTGTAGTCGGTTCTTTCATGTCTAAGATGGCTTGTATTTTCTCTTCATCAGCTGAGACTCCCTCCTGTGAGATCACATGACCCAAATATTTAACAGACTCTCTTGCAAATACACACTTTTCTCGGTTAGCACGCAATTTGAACTTCACCAGTCGTTCAAAAACGATTCGCAGGTTTTCCAGATGCCTCGAAAAGTCCCCCTGTGTTATAATCAACAAATCGTCTAAATACCCTAGTATTGTAACATCCTTTAATTCTGATCCAGATCGCATTCTGTCTATCAGACGCTGAAAAGTAGCTGGTCCGTTCTTCAGACCGAACGGCATTCTTTTAAACCGGAAGGTTCCGAAAGGGGTCACGAAAGCCGTCTTATCCCTATCATCTTCCTTAACTGACACTTGCCAGTACCCAGATCGTAAATCTATTGTACTCATGTGACAACGTCCACGTGTAGTAGATTGCAGCAGTTCATCAATGCGAGGCATTGGATAGGCGTCCGACTTCGTGATTGAATTTAACTTTCGATAGTCGACGCAGAAACGATAACTGCCGTCACGTTTAGGTACTAGCAGGGCTGGAGCAGCCCACGCAGATTCGCAATCTTCAATAATATCTTCAGCCAACATCTTGGTAAGCTCTTGCTGCATAATCTCCTTCTTTGCAGGTGTCAGGCGATATGGGGGCGTCGCTATCGGAGAATTATTCCCCGTGTCTATATGATGTTCCCCATATGGAGTCGGCTCCCCAATTGTATTAAAAATCTCCTGAAAATCCGTGAGTAATTGGGCAAGCTCCTCACGCTCCTGATCCTCTAAACCTGCACCTTCGTCATCGCGTAAAACATTCATCGCGGCGTAAGAATGACGAGGTGAAAAAGTTTCCGAAATCAATTTATACTTTTGATCTACACTATCCGAAAAATGCCACAGGCGCTGCTTGAAATTGATAACAAGACCGGCACTGTTAATAAAATCTATACCTAAAAGTGATTCATTATCTTGCGCTTCGGGAAAAATAATAAACTCGGTGGGCACAATTTTATGAAGAAGTGTCACCTGTACCTCTGCAACGAGCACCTCCATCAGGCGCGTGCAGCCATCCGCCAGGCGGATGTTTCTAGTGCACTGTTGTAAAGGATGGCCTTTTTCCTTCAACACACGAAAAAGTGTGTGACCGGCAATACAGCCTCTAGACCCAGTATCCACTAACGCGGTACCATTTTTCCCCAAAATACCTATTTGCATCAAAGGTCTATTATTATTAGGCTCCCCCTTGATTGGGCCTCCCTTGGTTCGACCCTGTGCGGACGCGAGGTGTTTCTTACAATTTTGTAGTTCGTTATTTCTATTTACATTTACCGAGCTTAAACCTAAACATTTATGAGCACTACCATTAGGAATATGTGAACATAAACAATCACTCTGAACATTATCTAAACATTGAACAATTATATCCTTATTCATGTAACATGATATGTCAACATTATCGTTATCATCTGACTGAATTACATGTCCATGTTGCGAACTGGTTTTAGTTGAACATATAGAAAACTTATTGTCTCTTATATAATTATTATTAGCACACACATTTTTTATGACATTAGAATGCTCGTTAGTATGTTGTAGTTCAGTAACACAATCATAGTAAGGTTTTAAGTGACTCCCAGCGTTGCAATACGCTGGGTTACCTTTGGTACCGGCAGGAACGATGCGAGGCGGACTCGGCGACTTTCGACCGCGCGGTACGTTATTCGTACGCTCGCGAACGGTCGCTAGGCAACGAGCGGCAACGGCGGCGGCGCTCTCGGCGCGGTCGCAGGTACTCTGCGGGGCCGGCGCGGGTGGCGCTGGCGGGACGCTAGCGGCTGTCGATCTCGGCTCGTCCGACGCACATTCATTTTGCATGATAACGCGATGGCGGGAACCGCGCACTTTTGAATTTACGTTATCACTGGTTGTCGTAACCGAATAGAAAGCATTTTGAGAATTAGATTGACACTTTTCGCACTTTGATTTTATAACGTTAGGGGTACCGCACCCATAACATTGAATAGGTTTATTTTTGTTTACGTTGTCATCACTTCTCCCGGAATCACTTTTATTGCTGTTTATTAACTTTTTACACTGCGATTTTTCGTGTCCCCATTTCTTACAGTAACTGCACGATAGCCTTTTGTTGCTAGTGGTCTTCTTATCACTTGGTGCCGAAGTTGAAGTAGCACCGGTCGCGGCAGATTGTTGACTGGCGCTCGGTAGCGTCAGTGTCGATGTCTTGCCCCATGTGCTGTCTTCTAACGATTCCTCGATCGCTCTGGCACGGTGCAGTAGCTGGTCGAAAGATGTTATGGAGTTACGATCGAGCCGCTTTTTTATTCTACGATCGAGAAGCCCGTATATCATATCTAGTTGTACTTTTTCACGTAGATCTTCTTGTGGCAATCTCGATAAAAGCGCTCGCGTCTTCGCTATAAATAAATCTGTCGAGTCTGCATTTTGTCGCAACGAAAACAACTCCAAATATATTCGAAAAGGCGGACGATGCTCTCCGAACGCACTTTTAAGTTTTTGAATAGCATCCGACCAAGACGTGGTGCTGGTTTTTATCCCCTGCCACCATAATGCTGCTGAGTCTACTAGCAACATAGAGAGTCCTTTGACAGCGTTATCATCCGATATCTGTAGGCAGTTTTTGTACACTTCTATTGCGTCGATAAACCCGTCAACATCAGCGGACGATCCGTTGAATCGAGCTGTGCATTTTGAGAAGTTCGCGGCGGGCGTTGTCATGGACACTTCAGGCGCTGGTGTCGAAGTCCTCACATCCTGGATGAGCCTCGCGAAAATCTCTGCCTGACTCTGCTGTAGTGAGTGCATCAGGGTTGCAAATTGACCCTGGTCCATGGTGATCGATGTGGACATCTCTGTTGCCTCTTGCAGTTCTACTCCCTGATTCTTGGATTTCTTATTTCTGGTTTCGGAACCACGTGGCGAAAATTTTCATTCACCGGAAACGCCAGTCGTAGCGCTTCAGGTTCCAAAACTCCCGCTTGTAGGTAGGTAGGTGTAATCGAAGGCTTCCTCCTGGAGTACTGACTCCAATTGCGGCGCTATGCTTCGTAAAAAAAATCCGCAAGCACGTGTCGTCAGAGGCCCCTGCTGTTGGGACGCCAAATGTAGCCGTTGGGCATAGGGTTCGGGCCTCTGAGTAAAAGTCCTTGCTGAATTTTCACTATTTTTAATCACCAATACAAAATAATTACACATACGGGAACAAAAACAAGATAAACATGAACTAATTAATCAAAGAGTTTACAATTAGAGGTCTAAGATGGCCGGCGCTTTACGAGCGCGGCCTGAAACACGTCGCGTGCACGTTTCGAGGGTAGACTCAGACTTAGACTGTCCTTTTTCTGGTACCGCCAGAAACGCTTGCTCAACGCG
Source organism: Anorthoa munda (assembly GCA_945859665.1). Classification (NCBI taxonomy): domain Eukaryota; kingdom Metazoa; phylum Arthropoda; class Insecta; order Lepidoptera; family Noctuidae; genus Anorthoa; species Anorthoa munda. The sequence continues at coordinate 29,826,585 of OX243908.1, read as the reverse complement.
GTTCGCGGGAATAATCGTTGCGCGTGATTGGTCGCCCACGTCAGTAGTGTCAACCTTTCTGCCGTGGGCGCGATCATCCGATTGGATGTGCCTATCAGTGGGGCCAACACTATCATTCACTCTATCGTCTTGGGGTTGCCACGTTACAGGGTTTATTCAATCGCGCTCAGCATATCCACAGTTTAACTAATAGTTCCTCGGGCATATCTACTGCGCATGTGCAAATAGCTGTCACGTCGTAACGAAAAAGACACGAGCAAAATATACGTTCTTCCAAACATATTTAATTATTATTTAAAATTAATTTATTGATCAAATCTAAATCTAGAGTAATTAAAATCGCCTTTAATGAAGTATTAGTTATATTTTACCTTTTATATGAATCATAATCTGTACTTAACTAATTTGTAAAACTTGTCTCAAATAATAAAACTCTATGCGTCTGGCTGAACCCGGAGTTAAAAATTTAAAAATTACAGAAAAGTAAAAAGCACTAGTTAAAAAATGTTTCACTTTCCGCATAGTTTGGCTGCTAGGAAGACGGTCTTTTCGAGGACATTCATTGTAAATGTTTTTATCATCTCAAGGGAACACTATCGGGGTAAAAAGTATTCTATGTCCTTTCGAGGTTCTCAAACTATTACCATACTGTAACGTGGCAACCCCAAGACGATAGAGTGAATGATAGTGTTGGCCCCACTGATAGGCACATCCAATCGGATGATCGCGCCCACGGCAGAAAGGTTGACACTACTGACGTGGGCGACCAATCACGCGCAACGATTATTTTTAATACTTTAATTTAATTTCACTTTATTTCTTTAATTTAAGGTTTACTTAGATTTAGTTTTGTTTCTATTTTCTGCAATGACTGACTATTTTTGTGTAAAAATTCTAAGTGCATGCATGTCCTATTAAAAATATCTGTAATTTTCTTTCCTGGAGGGACACTGACTTCTAAGATACAGGCATTTGCCTAGTTTGGAAGTCAGGGTTCCATCATTTGTATTTCGCCTTTTCGTGTGTTTCTTATTTGTAAACATTTTTTGTATGGCTTGATGAAATAAAATTATTATTATTATTATTATTATTATTATTCCCGCGAACCGCGTTGAGCAAGCGTTTCTGGCGGTACCAGAAAAAGGACAGTCTAAGTCTGAGTCTACCCTCGAAACGTGCACGCGACGTGTTTCAGGCCGCGCTCGTAAAGCGCCGGCCATCTTAGACCTCTAATTGTAAACTCTTTGATTAATTAGTTCATGTTTATCTTGTTTTGTTCCCGTATGTGTAATTATTTTGTATTGGTGATTAAAATAGTGAAAATTCAGCAAGGACTTTTACTCAGAGGCCCGAACCCTATGCCCAACGGCTACATTTGGCGTCCCAACAGTAGGGGCCTCTGACGACACGTGCTTGCGGATTTTTTTTACGAAGCATAGCGCCGCAATTGGAGTCAGTACTCCAGGAGGAAGCCTTCGATTACACCTACCTACCTACAAGCGGGAGTTTTGGAACCTGAAGCGCTACGACTGGCGTTTCCGGTGAATGAAAATTTTCGCCACGTGGTTCCGCGTCCGATGTCAGTATGGCAACGATGGAGACCAGAAATAAGAAATCCAAGAATCAGGGAGTAGAACTGGAAGAGGCAACAGAGATGTCCACATCGATCACCATGGACCAGAGTCAATTTGCAACCCTGATGCACTCACTACAGCAGAGTCAGGCAGAGATTTTCGCGAGGCTCATCCAGGATGTGAGGACTTCGACACCAGCGCCTGAAGTGTCCATGACAACGCCCGCCGCGAACTTCTCAAAATGCACAGCTCGATTCAACGGATCGTCCGCTGATGTTGACGGGTTTATCGACGCAATAGAAGTGTACAAAAACTGCCTACAGATATCGGATGATAACGCTGTCAAAGGACTCTCTATGTTGCTAGTAGACTCAGCAGCATTATGGTGGCAGGGGATAAAAACCAGCACCACGTCTTGGTCGGATGCTATTCAAAAACTTAAAAGTGCGTTCGGAGAGCATCGTCCGCCTTTTCGAATATATTTGGAGTTGTTTTCGTTGCGACAAAATGCAGACTCGACAGATTTATTTATAGCGAAGACGCGAGCGCTTTTATCGAGATTGCCACAAGAAGATCTACGTGAAAAAGTACAACTAGATATGATATACGGGCTTCTCGATCGTAGAATAAAAAAGCGGCTCGATCGTAACTCCATAACATCTTTCGACCAGCTACTGCACCGTGCCAGAGCGATCGAGGAATCGTTAGAAGACAGCACATGGGGCAAGACATCGACACTGACGCTACCGAGCGCCAGTCAACAATCTGCCGCGACCGGTGCTACTTCAACTTCGGCACCAAGTGATAAGAAGACCACTAGCAACAAAAGGCTATCGTGCAGTTACTGTAAGAAATGGGGACACGAAAAATCGCAGTGTAAAAAGTTAATAAACAGCAATAAAAGTGATTCCGGGAGAAGTGATGACAACGTAAACAAAAATAAACCTATTCAATGTTATGGGTGCGGTACCCCTAACGTTATAAAATCAAAGTGCGAAAAGTGTCAATCTAATTCTCAAAATGCTTTCTATTCGGTTACGACAACCAGTGATAACGTAAATTCAAAAGTGCGCGGTTCCCGCCATCGCGTTATCATGCAAAATGAATGTGCGTCGGACGAGCCGAGATCGACAGCCGCTAGCGTCCCGCCAGCGCCACCCGCGCCGGCCCCGCAGAGTACCTGCGACCGCGCCGAGAGCGCCGCCGCCGTTGCCGCTCGTTGCCTAGCGACCGTTCGCGAGCGTACGAATAACGTACCGCGCGGTCGAAAGTCGCCGAGTCCGCCTCGCATCGTTCCTGCCGGTACCAAAGGTAACCCAGCGTATTGCAACGCTGGGAGTCACTTAAAACCTTACTATGATTGTGTTACTGAACTACAACATACTAACGAGCATTCTAATGTCATAAAAAATGTGTGTGCTAATAATAATTATATTAGAGACAATAAGTTTTCTATATGTTCAACTAAAACCAGTTCGCAACATGGACATGTAATTCAGTCAGATGATAACGATAATGTTGACATATCATGTTACATGAATAAGGATATAATTGTTCAATGTTTAGATAATGTTCAGAGTGATTGTTTATGTTCACATATTCCTAATGGTAGTGCTCATAAATGTTTAGGTTTAAGCTCGGTAAATGTAAATAGAAATAACGAACTACAAAATTGTAAGAAACACCTCGCGTCCGCACAGGGTCGAACCAAGGGAGGCCCAATCAAGGGGGAGCCTAATAATAATAGACCTTTGATGCAAATAGGTATTTTGGGGAAAAATGGTACCGCGTTAGTGGATACTGGGTCTAGAGGCTGTATTGCCGGTCACACACTTTTTCGTGTGTTGAAGGAAAAAGGCCATCCTTTACAACAGTGCACTAGAAACATCCGCCTGGCGGATGGCTGCACGCGCCTGATGGAGGTGCTCGTTGCAGAGGTACAGGTGACACTTCTTCATAAAATTGTGCCCACCGAGTTTATTATTTTTCCCGAAGCGCAAGATAATGAATCACTTTTAGGTATAGATTTTATTAACAGTGCCGGTCTCGTTATTAATTTCCAGCAGCGCCTGTGGCATTTTTCGGATAGTGTAGACCAAAAGTATAAATTGATTTCGGAAACTTTTTCACCTCGTCATTCTTACGCCGCGATGAATGTTTTACGCGATGACGAAGGTGCAGGTTTATAGGATCAGGAGCGTGAGGAGCTTGCCCAATTACTCACGGATTTTCAGGAGATTTTTAATACAATTGGGGAGCCGACTCCATATGGGGAACATCATATAGACACGGGGAATAATTCTCCGATAGCGACGCCTCCATATCGCCTGACACCTGCAAAGAAGGAGATTATGCAGCAAGAGCTGACCAAGATGTTGGCTGAAGATATTATTGAAGATTGCGAATCTGCGTGGGCTGCTCCAGCCCTGCTAGTACCTAAACGTGACGGCAGTTATCGTTTCTGCGTCGACTATCGAAAGTTAAATTCAATCACGAAGTCGGACGCCTATCCAATGCCTCGCATTGATGAACTGCTGCAATCTACTACACGTGGACGTTGTCACATGAGTACAATAGATTTACGATCTGGGTACTGGCAAGTGTCAGTTAAGGAAGATGATAGGGATAAGACGGCTTTCGTGACCCCTTTCGGAACTTTCCGGTTTAAAAGAATGCCGTTCGGTCTGAAGAACGGACCAGCTACTTTTCAGCGTCTGATAGACAGAATGCGATCTGGTTCAGAATTAAAGGATGTTACAATACTAGGGTATTTAGACGATTTGTTGATTATAACACAGGGGGACTTTTCGAGGCACCTGGAAAACCTGCGAATCGTTTTTGAACGACTGGTGAAGTTCAAATTGCGTGCTAACCGAGAAAAGTGTGTATTTGCAAGAGAGTCTGTTAAATATTTGGGTCATGTGATCTCACAGGAGGGAGTCTCAGCTGATGAAGAGAAAATACAAGCCATCTTAGACATGAAAGAACCGACTACACTGGGACACCTCAGAACATTCATACAAACATGTTCCTGGTTTAGGAAATTCATTCCCAAGTTTTCTGAGGTAGCAGAGCCACTGACAAGATTGACGAGGAAAAATCAACCTTGGGTATGGGGACCACATCAGGCTGAAGCTTTCAGTAATTTGAAAAAGCTGCTGACGTCAGCGCCGATCCTCATACAGGCGGACTACTCCAAGCCATTCATCCTGCGCACAGATGCAAGCAACTACGCGATAGGAGCAGTGTTGCTTCAAGGAGAAAAGAATGAAGAACGACCCATTGAATTTGCCAGCCGTTTGTTATCAGCAGCGGAACGGAATTATTCGACCACGGAGCGGGAGGCTCTGGCGGTCATCTGGGCAGTCGACCGTATGCGAGGTTACATTGATGGCCATCCAGTAATCATAGCCAGTGATCACCAACCCTTGAAATGGCTTCTGTCATTAAAGTCGCCTACTGGTCGTTTGGTGCGTTGGGCACTTAAACTGCAGGCGTATGACATTCGGTTTGAGTACAATCCCGGAAGGGTAAATGTGGTGGCCGACGGACTCAGCCGCCCTGTTTGTACAGATGATACCCGCGAAACCTGTGGAATATGTTCCGTTATTATTGATTTGCCTACGCGAGATCTTACGGAGCTACGTGCTGCACAAGAATCTGACCCAGATCTTAATAAAATTATAAAGGAATTAGAAGATACAGAAGAAGTTGCCTCCCGTCGGTGGACAGAACGCGGTTATCTCATGGAACGTGGTATCCTTTACCGCTATAACCCAGATACAGACAACGAATCACCGCAATTGGTAATACCTGTAAGCATAAGGGAGGAGATTCTAAGAGAATGTCATGATGCTCCAATTGCAGGACATCCTGGTATAGAGAGAACGTACCAGAAAATAGCTCAAAACTATTATTTTTCAGGCATGAGAAGAATAGTAACAGAATACGTAAAATCATGTTCATCATGTCAACGCTATAAAGCAACCAATGAAAAGCCACCTGGTCTGATTCAAACACCGATATTAAACCAGCGCAATGAAGTCTTGGCTATCGACCTATTTGGACCACTGCCAGAGGGCGAAAACGGGGAGAAGTGGATCCTGTTAGTGGAGGATACCGCGACCAGATGGGTAGAATTGTATGCTCTCAAAGAAGCAACCTCTGTCGCTTGCGCAAAAGTACTCATAGAAGAGTATTTTCTTCGGTTCGGCCTACCACGTCGCATTATTTCGGACAATGGTGTCCAGTTTGTCTCAGCGGTCATGCAGAAGTGCATGTTCATTCTTGGTATTACACAAGACTTGATACCCTATTACCACCCGGAAGCCAATCCAGCGGAAAGAAAAAACCGGGATATGAAGACACAATTGGCTCTGTTAGTTGGTACGGATCACCCCTCATGGCCTATGCAGCTACCGATAGTGCGGTTCAGCATGAACAGCGCGGTCTGCGAAACAACCGGAGTTACACCTGCATACCTGTCGTTTGCACGTGAGCTGAGGTCACCGTTAGAGGTTTACAATGATCCAAGAGCGGTCTTACAGAAGGATAATTTTGTACCACAGATCACTCCTTACTTAACACGATTTATAAACTCCTTAAGCAAAGTTCGTGATAGAGTAGAAAAACTGCAGGATAGAAGAAAGATTTACGCTGATCGTTCGAGAAGAGTAGGGGAAGATTTTAAAGTAAACGACAAAGTTTTATTGGCTACCCATCAGCTGAGCGACGCCAGCAAGTCAAAGACTGCTAAGTTTTTCCCTAAGAGGGATGGGCCATATGTTGTAAAGAAGAAATTGAGTCCAACAACGTACCTAATTGCATCTGATGGAAATCCTGGTGAGGTATTGGGCAAATTCCACGCTAACCAGCTCACCCCTTTTCGAGGTCGAATAGATGAATGCGCTCAACCACTGGAGCCTAAGAAAAAGCGAGGCCGACCTCGCTTAGAACCCATTCCGAATGACAGTAATGTTAGGCTAGACCACGATCGAGGTCGTAATCGTGATCTAGAGGGGGAGTATGTAACGTGGCAACCCCAAGACATAAGAGTGAATGATAGTGTTGGCCCCACTGATAGGCACATCCAATCGGATGATCGCGCCCACGACAGAAAGGTTGACACTACTGACGTGGGCGACCAATCACGCGCAACGATTATTCCCGCGAACCGCGTTGAGCAAGCGTTTCTGGCGGTACCAGAAAAAGGACAGTCTAAGTCTGAGTCTACCCTCGAAACGTGCACGCGACGTGTTTCAGGCCGCGCTCGTAAAGCGCCGGCCATCTTAGACCTCTAATTGTAAACTCTTTGATTAATTAGTTCATGTTTATCTTGTTTTGTTCCCGTATGTGTAATTATTTTGTATTGGTGATTAAAATAGTGAAAATTCAGCAAGGACTTTTACTCAGAGGCCCGAACCCTATGCCCAACGGCTACAATACTAAATTTCATATAAATCAGTTTAGCTGTTTAATCGTAACAAGGTAACAGACAGGCAGAGTTACTGTCGCACTTATGATACTAACTGCCTAACTAAATTATAGCTTATGTGTTATCCTGATGTATAAGTCATATTTCTGTAAAGTGTCATCATTATCCATTCAGTAGTTTTTTGCGTGAAAGAGTAACAAACATATATCCATCCATCTACACAACGTTTATAATAGTATAAGGTATTGTATGGATGATATTTAAATAATATACAAATAGTAAAAATTATGGCAGACCGCGCTAAAATTTGACTGGACCTAAATTAGCAGAACTATATAAAATAGCCAGAATTTTATAACTTTACAACACATGCTTGGATCCAGTCGGGCTAAATATAAACTGTTTTCGGCAAAATAAGGCAGACTTGTGAAGCGTTTCCTCGTACAGTATGGCCTGACCCTAACCGGTACAAGGCTATGACCAGCTCACCAGAGGAGCAGAGAACATCCCGCTCACTTGCAACTCTAACGTAAATATTTAGATGATTACAATTTATGCATAGATAGATAGAGGTTAAGTTTTTAATAACAGTTGTAGTAATTTGTGCTGTTATATTGACCGTGATGTTGGGTAATGATCGTCTGTTGAATGCGGTTGAAATGTTTTTGAGGTCTTTCATCAGTTTGCAGGAAAGTTGAAGCTGTGAAAGTCTTAACTGTTATTGTACTGAAAGTCCTGTTAATAATATAAATGTGATGTATGCATGTTTGTAAATTAAACACGCCTCAACGGCTTAACGGATTTGGAAGAAACATGATTATTTCTATCCCTGGAGTATGCCGTAAATTATACCAAGGAAGAGTTTATGACTTTCACGTGGTTGAAGCCACTGACAGAAGCTAGTTAAAGATAAGTCGATATACTATCTGCCTCTAGACATTGTTAGACCCTGTTAGGCGAATTATTATTTGGAAAAAAAAGGAATACCCACACCCAAAGACATGCTGTCGAAGGGTCCCTTTGACAGCATGTCTGTAATGTTCCTTTGGTTTGGGCAGAGCCTTAGATCATAGAAAAAGGGTACGTTTTTTTATTTTTTATTATTGATAGGCTCGCGCTTGACCACTATTTCACCTGATGGTAAGCGATGATGTGGCCGACGATGTAGCACGCTTACCTAGAAGAAACCTATTCACTCTTGACTTAAAGACTCCCAGGTTGTAGCTAGTGGTTGTAGCTAGTGGTTGTAGCTTGTGGAAATATAGACTGTGGCAGGAAATTCCACTCCTTAGCTATACTCATAATAGAAGTATTCTCAAAACGTATGGTGCGTATGGGTGGGATGTCCACCATGTGCCGATGACGCATCGCCGTACGTCTTGTAGTCCGATGATTGATGTCTTGTATTCCTCCTAGCCCGTTTCGGCTAGGAGGAATTAGTTCATGCAATTCCATCGCACGATCTGAGGACAGAGGGTTTTATATCGTGAAAATATAGACATAGACGAAAATATAGATTTGGAGCATTGTCAACATTGTCCTGCCTACAACACAATTTGTTTGGCGTTAGTGCGGCAAGTCTTCTTGAAGAAGCATGTCTTCTTCTTCCATACATCTTTTACAGTCATCTTATGGTCAATTCTTAAGGTCGACTGGTAGAAAATGCCTAAGGCATTAAGTCCGCCTCTGTACGTATTTTGTGCATAAAGTATTAAATAAATAAATAATTCCTATCTGGCCACATCATGTTTCGCACAATATATATATATAATATATATATATTTAATGCATCTGGGGACAAACCTACACTGTGCGCTGATAGAGCACGAACATGCTCATGAATTTTTACCCGACTGCAGTAGGAGGGTAATGTGTTTATCAGTCTATGTATGTATGTTCTTATGTGGCGTTCTAGAGACCAAACGCGTTGGCCGATTTTGATGATTCTTCGGTCAATCGATTTGTCTTAACCTTGCGAGTGTCACTGGCTGAATGTGATGAAAATTGGAAAATAGATAAATGGCGGCTTTTGGGCGCCATATTGGAGGCCCAATTTTTATCAATTTTATTATCAAAATAAAGGGTTTTGAAAAGGTCATTTTTAAATATATAATACTTATATGTTTACATGTACCTAATAGAAAAAAATGTTAACTAAAAAGGAATAAATAAAAATAGTTAATACAAAAAATCAAAAAACCCGACTACTTAAGAAGCGAACTAAAAAGACGTGAACAAGAAGAAAATCATGCTGTGCAGTCGGAGGATAAATATTTGCGAGCTGGCTGACCAAAACCCGATGTTGTGTCGAACTTTTTTCAATGTCTCTGATTCCTTAAATGTCATTATATGCTGTCGAATAACAGTCATATATGTACCTACCTACTTATCCCCAGTTAACATCATAATATTTATAGGTACTCGTCGGTATGTATTCTTAACTCATCTTCCTGCTTCTGAGAAACGCTACATAACGTCCTAATGGATATTACTAAACTTATATAATTCTCTCTCACCATGTACTCTTGATAAACTTTGAACCCTATACGTCATTACACGTAATAATATACTTTTGGTAAAGTTCACAGATTTACTTGGGCCGCCGTAATAATAGCTAGTATTATTGGATAATTCGGTTCCTTAAAGCATACATAAATATTTTGAGGAGACTTGTGTTCAATCTTCATCTTAAGTCTGCTTTTAGAGTGAGTCGTTATCTGCCATACATCTACAGAATTATGAGATGTCAGTCGCCATCCCAAAAATATTGTTGTCGTTTACGTAGAAATAATAATAATAAATAATATTATTGCACGGATCCGCTGGATGCAGGACGCACGGGACCGGTCAATGTGGCGACGCTTGGGGGAGGCCTATGTCCAGCAGTGGACGTCTAACGGCTGAAATGATTATAATCATGCTAGGCTGGAATCATGAGCGGTAAAAAGAGTACCGGAGGATTTTCGATTCTGAAGTCCTAGTACTCCGTTAGTCTCTACCGCTAATGATTCTAGCCCTGCAAATACTTCTTCATGATTGTGGCCTCCTGGTAGTTTGGGTATAAATGTATCTCCTCGTATTAAGTGGTAATTACTTATTTAATGAATTGCTTTCCTAGTTTCTAGTAAAATATCTATCAAATTCGATTAATTCTTCATATTACTTGCGAGACGGGTGAGCACGACTGTACTTTTATATTTTTTGTTCTCTAAAATAAGATTTGGTCGAATCGCCTACTAAATAATTTTGGAGTGGTTGATTCGTCCACCGATAAATTAACTTCGGGCGAATCGACACAGAAAAATTAATATTTTTAATAGTGGTCGATTCGCCCGATTCGGGCGAGTTAAATTCGTCCGAATCGTCCAATAACCCGAAATATCGCGTGATGCTTCTTAACTTTTTTTTAACCGCATCGAGTGGGTTATCGTTGTTTAGAGCTCGCTGAGAAGATAAATAACGTATTTTTTAGTTTAAAAAATATTGGAAAGGAATGAGAAGCTACCAAAGTCGGTTTTAAAAAAAAAATCGAAGAATTTTTAACTTCCCATTGACCTATGAACTTTAAATTTGGTGATAATGTTTATTATTACGATGTTTTACTAAAAATACCAATATATTGATAAATCTGATTTCTTATTTGTAATTCCCTTATTTTTCCTATTACAAACAACTTATTTTTCGGTTTGGGTCCGAACCCCAAATGTGTAAAGTCCGACTCGCACTTGGCCGGTTTTTATTTATTTGATAAAGCAAAAAATTGGGAAAATTGGGACCAATTTTGATAATCTCATTGACGGACTATATAGAATTATCATATTTGTACCCAGGAAACATTGTCTACACAAACATTGTCTTGCTTGCTTGTTTTAACCAATTAAAATTTTATATATTTAAATAAAGATGCTATTGTTTGCTGAGTGATTACTTTTTATTCGGAATATATGCACGGTGCCTGTAGGTGAATCAACGGGAGACAAATCGCGGAAAAAACCAAGTACAATACTAGCTTACTTTTATATTTAGTTGTATCATCTTTTATCCGATACTACAGTTTGTCGGTTTATCCATTAGCAGTTAAAATTATTATGTATCTTCAAATATTTATACTAATATATTAATAATAATAATATGATAAAGAGGAAAGATTTTTTTGTTTGTTTATACCGAATAGGCTCCGAAACTACTGGACCGATTTAAAAAATTCCTTTACCGATAAAAAGCTACATTATTCCTGAGTGACACAGGCTATTTTATTAAACCCGAAAACGGATCCTGTGGGGTGGTCCAAGGGAGCGAAGCCGCGGGGAACAGCTAGTAACATGAATATTTTCATAAAACCAATGCCAATATAGATTAACAAACATGTTGGGTAATTAAATAATTAGAATATCTTAATGCTGCAGAATGAAGGTCTGGCTGGTCAAGGTTCTGACCTTTTTGCATCATACTCGTACGCTACGTATTCTTTAAGAGTGCCCTACGAGTATAAGGCGTCTTTATTCTATCTAAGCTAATAGATACCTACCTGCCTAATAGTAGGTAGTGGGTTAGTTAGATGATATTCAATAATTATGACACGATATCATGCGAAAACAACCCTGACTCAAAGAGTAAAATGCGTATATCTTTTGAACGGCTGAACCGATTTTCATCAAAAATAACTAATACACTCTCGACAAAGTCACGTTCCGTTTAGGAGTTATGATTCCACAGGCAGACACATAGATACATAACATACGGGTTTAAATACATAACATACGGGGAAGCAGTAGGGTTTGTAACATACACTGAAAGCCCGTATGATATAATTTTTTTGTTTGTTCTTAATACTTATTATGTTTGTGTGTTGGCAATAAAGATTTTCTCTGTCTTTCTTTGTAGAAATGCTTTTGTTAAATGTTTTTGACATTCGGTAAGTAGCTTTTGTACTGTAGTATAAAACAATATGGAAATGCATTTAATGGATAGGTAGGGAGATACAGTGTGTAGTAATCCATTAGTGTGCGTCGCATTTAAATTGTGTTTAGTAGTTTCTGAGAAATAGTGTAACTGTGCCTTGGCGGCTCTTGCTTCATATTATAATGAGGTGATTTGTATTAGAATATCAAACATTTATGACTTAATATTAATATCTTTGTTTGTATTTATTTCATTTAAAAGCAAAATATTGCTCATATTAAGAAAATCTCACAATTTTTGGCAGATTCTGGATACAAAGTGGCTATTGTTCTAAGTTTCAAGAACTAAAAAAAATAACCTTAGGCCAACCCCTCCACCCCCCCGGTTGAATCCCGCATTGTCGAGGCGGGGGTGCGTAGTAGCCGTGGCTCGGTCACCACAGGCCACGGTGAAGAGAAGAGCAACCCGAAGAGGGGCCGCTCGTCAAGTCACGGCTGAGGGTTGGAGGCTGCGGCAGGAGAGGAGTGCCGGTATTGCGGTGCACCGCTCTCCCTACCTTTTGCGGCCTGGACGTGATCGCCACCGTTTGATGGCGGAAGCGGGGGGCCGCAGGTGAGGAGGAGTGTCGGTATATCGTTGCCCGCTCTTCCTATCCACTGCGGCCGAAAAACAGTAGGTCGCGGGCCCATTGACCAACACGGAGTCGTCTGGCACCCATGTGCTGGTTTGGTTCCTGGGGTGGTCACGGCGTACAGTGTGTTCTTGTGCGCCGGTGATGGGGTGTACTCCCCAGAGCAGGATCGGGCGACGGAACGATGGACGTGCCCGTGTTCCCACCATAAGCGGCACAGGAGGACACCGTGGAATTTTAGTGGGTTGGCGTCCCACATAACTGCGCTATCTCCCCGTGATAGCGCAGTATGCATGAGAATTTCTCCGGGCAAAAAAAATAGAAAATGCTACGTCCTCCAGGCAACACAAGTTTACTTTACATTGCGGGCTCTAGATGTACATTGTGATCAATCTCTCGACCGTGGCCCGTAATGTAATTAAACTTTCATGTACGAGTAAGTTGCTTGTAGGTGGAAACGCGGCCTCATAAAATCTTTTTCTATGAATATTGGATCATTATCTATTCTTAACCGACTTCAAAAAAAGGAGGAGGTTCTCAATTCGTCGGAATCTTTTTTTTATGTATGTTCCACGATTAATTGAAGACACCTGGACCGAATTGAAAAATATTTTTTTTATTTGAAAGGGTATTCACAGGTGGTCCCATGGTCATCAGGTCAGGATCTGATGATGTGATCCTAGAGAAATCGAGCGAACTCCTCACATATTATAGGCATAAATATAGCGATTTTGGTATTTTCATCAACAATGCAATCATTTGCACTCAGAAAATATCATTTGGTGAAGTGGAACTGATGAAGAAGATCACAGATGACCACTGGCACTCAAACAAAATAATGTATCCTAGTCGTGTTTGGGCTTATTGGAATCGTCATAAGATGTACTTTGCCTATAAATGAATTTTATGTTAATTGGAGGTAGGTCCATAACCAAAAATAATAAACTACAAAGCGTAAAATAACTTTCTTTTCCGAAGTCGGTGTCTTTTGTACCCATTGTTTGCTGTTTTTCGACACCGACTTCAGAAAAGAAAGTTATTTTACGCTTTGTAGTATTTTGTTTATGAAGTCGGTTTGATTTTTTGTTGAAAAGTTTATTTTTATTTTTATAAACACTGATTTGCACCAGACCTATTTTTATATATTTCAACGAAATACTAAAGCCCTTAGATATGTATCGACCATCACTATCACTATACTGCACTCAATACTATCTAGACTAATCAAGATACATCAATCATCTAAGTAGGTACTATCTGATAGCTCTAACATCTAATGCACTTCGAATAAAAGTTTATTATAAAAATATCACTGCATATTCTAGGCTTTCTCCAAAAGTGACATCAAAACAATATTTTGACTATCATGTTCACATAATATCATTACCGTAGTTTCAGGTTCGAGTTCCGGGTCGTGCGTGTGTTCTCACTGACTGCCTAGCACCTAGGTCTTAGGTCAGCATACCTAGGCAAGCTAAGTACGTTTATTGGTGTATTTTATTCATTGCATCACCTTTTGATCAGTTACTTTTCCTGTAGGCATAACTCTGCTGAGGCTGGTTAGAATTATGAGCGTGATATTATGTATGAGAAATTAGAATGCTGGCTGGCTGGGAACTTTGTTACGACAATTCTTTTCCCAGCTAAAACACTAGGTACTGGGCGGGAGTTGTGGACTATCTTTAAGAAGAATTTCGACGTTCAGAAAGTGCTGGCTGGTAGCCTAATTTGAATAAATTATTTGATTGTAATTGATAGTGTTTATTAGGAAATAATAATTCTGTAAGCTGGTAAACATACCATTTCACTTATGGTTATCATCCGTCCAGATTTATCCGGACTTGTCCGGACATTTGGCTTCCTGTCCGGAATCTAACATTTTTTGTTTTATACTTTTCATATTTGCGATTTTTTTATTACTAGTCGTATTTTAGTTCTTAAACTATTTTTTACTTCATGTGCTTTGTCAGGCCTTTTCAATTTTCGAAATGGTAACCATAAGTGCACACATCTGAGTCACTCTCTCTTTTCATAGCCTTATGCCAATATTTGATTGAAGTCTACTGTCCTCGCGTGACGTGTCTGCACGTCGCGCGTCGGGTCGTCGAACCTTCTAAGTGTTTAACTAGTATTGGTAGTCATCCAGGTTAGGTGCGCCGTCCATGCTTCTGCGAAATTGTGTTAATGCTCAAGACACATGTTCTGTAGTTTAGGTTGTTTTGTTGTGTGTGTGAAATTTTCTCAGTCTTTACCTACTTAGATAAAAATGATAAGAGTAAAAAGTGGGTTGGAGCAAACTGTTCTAACTAAGTACGTTCGAAAAATTCTGATCCTCGGTCAGAAAACGTCATTTGACTTAATGAAACCAAATGTGAGTATAGTAGGCCTACTATCTCACGATTAATGACACTAATGGCGCCAACGTTGCACACACACGCATAAATCCATAATTTCATATGCGAATACCAATTTGTTAAGCGATATATCAATCAGCGTCGAAATATCTGTCATTATGTGCGTAGAATCAATTTGAATGATTTGCTTAGAGGAAGTTTGAAGTCTGCCTGGTATTGTCATGTGATCAAGAGGGATGAAACGCATGTTACTGAAAGAGTTATAAATAAAAATGTGGATGGATGGAGAGGGAGAGGAAGGCCAAAGAAAAGATGGATGTGTGAGGAGTGATATGAAAGAAAAGGGAGTCAGTGATAATGTGACGGGGGATAGGGCGGTGTGGAAGAAGAAAACGTGTTGCGCCGACAACAAGTAACATGGGACAAGGGCAGGAAGATGATGATGAATTTGATCAGCATTATATTTATGTTTTAAATAAATTAACATGTGGAGGTTTACTAATAAAATAAATTAAGAAAAAATATTTTAACCAGTGATTAAATGAGTGTGATACGCAACTAACTCCCGATTACGGAATTATTATTTTTAAAATGAGTATCTTTCAAACTCTTCTTTAGTTTTGAAATCTCAAAACTTTGGCGTTAAAGTAGCATTTAACACGTTTATATCTTCAAATACTCAAATATTAAAATTAAATATGATTATAATTTATATTTTTTTTATTATAAATTTAAATATACTTAAATCAAAATCAATCAAAATCAAATGTTTTTTATTTCACATAGGCCTACATGGGCACTTATAAAACGTCGACAAAAAGGTGCACGGTTCGGGTTGGTCGTTTCCTATGGAGAAGAACCGGCAAGAAACTCCAAACCTATTTGTAATTTATTTTTTTGGTGTACAATAAAGTTTATTCTATTCTATTCTACTCAAGTCAGAATTGGCCCTAAGTAGCCACAAGATAACTGAACCTACTAAATACTGAAATATAGGACGTGCCTAGAGACACATAATTATGACTTTATTCTGCCAGTCTCTTATATGGACAATTGGACAGTGAAGGGGTCATCGTTGATGATTATCAACTCCATCAAGCCATCGCCTCAGGGCTAAAAGAAACTCTTAGTTTCACATCCAAAGTGTTCAAATTAGTTTGACCTGAGGCACATACTGTGATCATTTAGTCTCATCATTCTGTCCAGGATATGAGACGGTAAACGAGTTATACGAACTACTTTAGTCAATAGCTTACACTAGGATTCCTATGAGCGTAGTTTGATAAAATACAGTTGCCATTTAAATATACTTTTGAGTCTTAGGCCCATATCTCAAGTCAGTTTGATGCTCTGCACTCGTCTCAGTCGCCATTGCAACAGGAAAAACCGGCCAACTGCGTGTCGGACTCGCGCACGAAGGGTGCCGTACTTGGTAAATTGCGGTTTACGTAATATGACGATTATGACGTATTAAAAAAAAAAACTACTTACTAGATCTCGTTCAAACCAATTTTCGGTGGCAGTTTACATGGTAATGTATGTCATATATTTTTTTTAGTTTTATCATTCTCTTATTTTAGAAGTTACAGAGGGGGTACATTTTATCACTTTGAAAGTGTCTATCGCGCAAACTATTCAGTTTAGAAAAAATATATATTTGAAACCTAAATATCATTTTTGAAGACCTGTCCATAGATACCCCACACGTATGAATTTGATGAATAAAATTATTGAGTTTCAGTTCTAAGTATGAGGAACCCCATTTTTTTTTTCTATTTGTGTGTAGTAATCTTAATGCGGTTCAGAGAGTACATCTACTTACCACGTTTCAACAGCATAGTTCCTATGGTTTCGAAAAAAAGTGGCTGTGACATACGGACAGACAGACGGACAGACATGACGAATCCATAAGGGTTCCGATTTTTGGCCATTTGGCTACGGAACCCTAAAAACCCTCGATTACAATAAA
This sequence comes from Anorthoa munda, assembly GCA_945859665.1. Classification (NCBI taxonomy): domain Eukaryota; kingdom Metazoa; phylum Arthropoda; class Insecta; order Lepidoptera; family Noctuidae; genus Anorthoa; species Anorthoa munda. Next base: position 29,809,721 of record OX243908.1, on the reverse strand, counting down.
TAACATGCTATAACTGTTTGTTTGATGAATCGAGGTAGAGTCGAGTGAAGGACGTGACTTGCAAAATTGGTTGGTTGGTACTTGAGATATCTACATAAAATATTCTATAATAGCAAAAAATTTTTAGTTACGTAGTGAGTTTTCTTAAAAGCTATTAAAAGTTTCATATTTTAAAGTTCACTCTCGGAAAAAATGATTTGGCAAAATATTTCTCAATTCATAATTACTAGTAGAACGTAAAGATTTTGACAGACAAGAGTTCGTAACATTATAATCGCTAGTAATAAAAACTTTGAAGAATCTCATATATCTCCTAATTAAAATGAATGATTTTAATTACAACATTTAAGTCATGATAGTTCCCTATCAGACTTTCTATCACGACTTTATTAATAGTTTTATTAAATGCATAAACAAACTATTAAATAAAAACTAAGTTCGCCAATTTGCTATTAATTAAAACCTATAGATACAGTGTGTTACGAAACACGATAAACGTTTTTAGTGCGCACGATGCGGAGTCGATACGACTAAATATCTTGATCACGATTTTTGCAATCACTACATATCTATACTTCTATACTAATATTATAAAGAGGTAAAGTTTGTGAGGTTGTAGAGGGTAATCTCTGGATCTACTAAACCGATTTAGAAGAAATTTGGCATGTCTCCATGCCAAATGTTGTTTGAGACCTTAGGAAGGACATAGGATGTATTCCCTTGGTATGAAAAAACACTTTTTACGCGGTATAAAGTGCCGCGTCTGTACGCGATAAACACTAAAACTACTGAACGGATTTTTATGCGATTTTCAGCAATAGAAAGAGTGAGAAACGAGGAAAGTTTTTGTGTATAATTTGTCATACCGAAGCCGGGGCAGGTCGCCAATATTAGATGAATAAACCCTAATAAACTTTTGTATTTTCAAGCAGACAGACAACAACGATAAAGAAAGACATACATTCAACATGTTTGGAGTCAATACAAGTGGCATCCGCTGTCAGCAATGGCGATGGTCATAATACCAAAATGTATGGGATTGATCACGTGACATCGATAGCGTCTGACATATCCTGATGCCGGCTCCACATGTTGGCCCCAACGTAGGTCCCAACGACACTCGTCCAACGTGTAGATCTAGAAAATTGCGTTGGCGCCAACATTGGGGTGAGCGTTGGTAGTTGGCCGGTGCGAGTCGGTTTTATCAAAGGAATCTGTGCCAAAGTTCGCGATCCGTCCACACGTTGGTGATTTGCTCAGTCCTGTTGCAACATGCATCGAGTGCGTGCTCACTGGTTCCGTGTTTTATGATGGGTCATCATCCACCAACTTCTTTGATATGGTTTTTTCTTTTTATTCGTAACAAATATAAATTATAATATGCACTCAGTACTTTAAAAGCGCTTACAGCAATTTCCGTATCATAGATATTGACGTAGACATCTTAACATGGGCTCTGACGAGACAGAACTAGTTTAATAGCCAACGTGTGTACGCCTCACCAATTAACCGACCAACGTTGGTACGAGCGCTGGGGCCAACGTGTGTAGCCGGGGCTACATTTTTGACGTTTTTCCAATCGCTATCGCTACGCTTTCGTTGATAGAATGCCACTTGTCTAGAGCCTTGTGACATTTTGGTAGCGTTAAATGTATTTTATATTTTGTATAGAGCCCAACACTAGCTTGCCGATGACATAGAGTAAATACGGCTAAAATCTCGAAGGCACGCTCTCGGATATTCTCAACTCATTTTTCTCGTTTCAAAAGCTAGTAGAACTACGATTATTTGCTTAAAAAGATAGCTACATTATTCAAGGAATGGAAGAAGCACCTTTGTTTTACGTGTTAATAATGCAATGAATTAAAAAAAAAAGCTAGAGATTTTCGTAGTACCTAACCGGATGTAATTAGGTAGTTACCTAAAACTACATACTCTGAAGCGACAAATGTAACTCCTGAAAGTCAGCCTTGTTTATTTCATTATTTGGCAACGACACTACCAGCCGCACTACCAGTAGTGTCGTTGCCAATTAACGACACTACCAAGCCTATTTTGTATTAAACTGTACAGTCAACACAGAAGTTTTGGATTCCTGTTCCACTAAATTCAACTCAAAGTTCAACTAATTTTATTGATAATCAACTTCTTTTACTTTAATTTCTTTTTTACTTATGAAGTTTAAAAATGTGACAAAGATTAAATGACACTGACGAAAATTTGTTCAGACCTTTACTGATATTCGATGGATAAATTATATTTGTGAGAGTATTTCTTACATTACGTTTTTTCGAGACACCAGTTCATAGGTCTAGCTTTGAACAAAATTTAATAAAACCTATAAGATGTCGGAAACTGATAATAACGAATCAGTTTTACACGTTTGCCCGACGAATGGGGGAACTGCGTTGCTTTTGGGCAAACAAAAATATCATATACTGAAGAAATATAAAAATGGTGCATCTGTTTGGAGGTGCTCGAATTATAAAATGCAAAATGTTTAGGTACAGTTACGGTTAAGATATGTCCAGCAGTGTTTTCATATCAGGGTTGAAGCTACCATGCAAGCCGACCTTCGTACTCAAAATATAACATTCTCAAAATATTACGGTAATATTTTATAGAAGTTGACGACGCGGGTATTCGATTGTATGTTAGCTACGCCACGTTACCTTCTTACTAAATGAAGTATGAATTTAAAAAATGTCATATGTTCAGAGCAATATTATTATTATTGTAAATTATTATTGTAAATGTAAAAAAATATTAATAGTATTATTATTCTTTTACAGTTACAGTCGGTCACTTGAAATAAAAAATAAAAATCCTTTATTGTCGCCAGTTAATACACTTATCTATTTTATCTTAAACTAACATATGCTTCGTATTAGTGTATAACACAAAAGTTACTGCTACCCCCAAGCTAAGCCTGAGCTTGTATTTTGGGAAACAGTGAAAAATTTTCACGCGATTTTTTATTATCTGAGGTTCAATATTAAGTTTTATTAGTAAGTACTACAGTTACGGAGAAGGAAGTTTATCATTTGCGTTAATTTTTGTATTTTTCAAAAAAGTTTGCTTTTATTTGGTAATAAATAAAAAGTTACATTTCTGAAGTTTGCTGTTGCTGATATTTCATTATTTACGTATTAAATAAAGAATTATATTTCTGAGCTTTGCTGTGTTGACTGTACAATTTAATCCAAAATATGCTTGGTAGTGTCGTTAATTGGCAACGACACTACTGGTAGTGCGGCTGGTAGTGTCGTTGCCAAGAAATGGTTTATTTTCCTTGTAAAAGAGAGAAAATATTTTTTTTCTATGCCTAGCCCTTTGCGTAATCTCTGAAATTTTCCCCATTTAGCGGACAGTCAGTCAGGACAGTGGCCCACTTTTCACCCGCCGGGGATAGGGAGAGTGGCCAACGTTATACCACAGTAAAAATATACAAACAGTATGGACACTACCTACAAACGCTCGAAACAGCACACTCATACAAACATCCAGCGACGAGACCACTCGGGCACTTCTGCGGTTTTGTCAGTACTGAGCACCGCGACGCGACGAGTGGTCACGTATGTTTGTGTGAGTGTGCCGTTTCGAGCGTTTGTAGGTAGTTTCTATACTGTTTGCATATTTTTACTGTGGCTATACCGACAATCCTCCTCTCCTGCGGTCCCACCGCGTCCGCCATCAGACGGTGGCGAACCCGTGCAGGCCGCGGAGGATAGGGAGAGCGGCGTACTGTTATACCAGCAATCCTCTCCCGCCACAGCCTCCAACCCTCAGCCGCGATGCCTCCAATACACGACATCGCGGCTCGCCTCAGTTGCGATGTCACCCAAGCGACACCGCAAGCTGTCCCTCCTGGGGTACCTCTTCGCTTCACCATGGCCTATGGATAACCAAGCCACGGCTACTGAGCCCACCCGCCTCGACAAAGCGGGAACCCAGGAGGGGATGCGTAATATCGGGCTTAACTTTAATGTTTTAGTATTGTTTATCTTATTTTCATTAACATCGTGCAGTGTAAACGTCTTGTAGAAATGCTAATAGATGCAGCACTGTGCGTGATTGCCGTTTTGAGTCACAAGTAATACACGTCTACGGCCTATCGAGTACTTTGTGTTGGACCAAGTCAGTAACTTTTCTTTGTGTTGATTTAGTAAATACGACAAACATTCGATGCAAGCGTCCCTCTCAAAGAGAGGAGGCCTGTGTCCTAGCAGTGGGAACGTTAAAAGGCTAATTATGATGAAAATCTTTATCAGAAAATTAGCACAAGCAGTCCTCGAAAATTTCCAACGCATATTGTATGGAACAATTACCTAATCAAGTAATGATCGGCCTAACCTGTTGTTTGGATTATGACTAAGTTTGAGTGGACTGGGTTAAACACTTGAATAATAAAATGTAGATTAAAACCATAATGCAGGTCCAATGGCATGGATGTCTCGTCAAAAACCATGTTTGGTTTGGTTTCCAATCTACCTAAATGCAATAGAGATTCCAAAATTTTATATGGAGCGACTATCTAGGTATCTCATCACTCCCTCGCGGTGGATGCACGCATTGTCGAGGCGGGGGGCTCAGTAGCCGTGGCTTGGTTACCCACGATGAAGCGAAGAGGAATCTGAGGAGGGGCCGCTCGTCAGGACTTTTGCCGACTAAGCCGACGACGTAGCGGCCAACAAGTAGGTTGCGATGCCGCTTGGTAACAGGTGACATCGCAACTGATGCGGGCCGCGATGTCTTATGGAGCGTCCCAGGTCCCATATGATATCGAGGCTGCGGGTTGGAGGCCGCGGCGGGAGAGGAGTGCCGGTATTGCGGTGCGCCGCTCTCCTGATGGCGGGAGCGGTGGGACCGCAGGGGAGGTCCCTATCCCCTGCGGCCGAAACGTGATAGGTGACGTCACAGGGGCACCAAGAAGCAGATACACGGGGTCGTCTGGCACCCATGTGCTGGTTTAGTCCCTGGGGTGGTCACGGCGTGCAATGTGTACTGGTGCGCCGGTGATGGTGGTTACACCCTAGAGAAGGATCCGGTGACGGACAGCCGCGGCGGGTTCGCGGTGAGTGCTAACGCGTTAGGGTTGGAGTTCCACATAACTGCGCTATCTCCCCGTGGTAGCGCATTATGCATGAGCATTTCTCCAAGTAAAAAAAAGGTGAGGTACCTTTTCCCCACAACCTTGTTACAGTAATCCCCAATCTTCTTGACCGCTCTGAAATGAGTACTGTACTGAAGTGAGTACTGCACATAAGTGAGTACTGTACATGGTAATACAGGTGAATAAACATATCAGAGTAATCGATTCACGTTTAGATACAGGTACAAACTAGCTAGGTAGGAATTATATTGATTTCGCCAGATTCAAAATCGCTCTCCGCTTTTAACTTGCATGATCGTGAGAAGCAAAGATTGTGATATATGATGCGGCCTTCCACTGGAGTACCTTTCATTTTTATAATAACAAGAAAACGGATATAAAAGCGTATGTAAACTTGCTAACGATTTGCATTCCGACTAGGTTTGCACAGCTGGACTTTTAAGACAAGTTTTATAGTTTTATTTTAGATTTTTTTACCTCATCATTTGAATATTTTGCTGAGAAGAAAGCAAGCCAAATAACTAGCATGTATATTTATGCGTGTGTATTTTTTGTCTAAAGGCTATCTTTTTTTAGTAATTTCTATTGAAATAAAGTATTTGAAGATGACAAGTGTACCTGTCGAGATGGTTTTTGTCCTTGTTCAAGTGAGCCATGTCAAGCTTGCTGAATGGACCAGTCATAGACAATAACTGTTAGCGTCTTCCTGTCGACGCAAATAAATGATTTTTGATTTGATTTTGATTTGTGCTCTACTTAGAAAATATTATATTCCAATTACAAAAATTGTTTTTAAACAAGTTTAGCGAACATAAAACTTTTTAGTTTTATGTTCGCATAACTAGACAAAATTTAGGGAACAGCTTTATTGTGATTTTAGGCATGATTTCAAAGTTAAACTTTTTCATGTTCATAAGTACCTACTTTTACCTTTTAAAAGATTGCCGATTTATAAGTCACCCTGTATAATGTCACAATGGTCTAACTACAGTGCACTTACTTTGAGATACCCTGCTTCCATCTGCCTCAATCAGGTAAAAAACTAAATCCAAGTCTCCAACACTTAACCAATTTAAGTAATTCACGTACAAAAGGTTACTTTCTGAACTGCTGAGAGCCATCACGCTATGTCGAAAGGGGGTCAAGCCAGTTCGAAGTAATCTCAGCAATTCTAAGCGTTGAAAGCGTATCTAGTGGATTGCATGCAGTGATTGTCTGAACACATTATATTTTTTGGACACAATGAAATATGGGACTTATTATTTACCATTTTTACTTTTTATTGTGTGCATATAAGTGAAAGAAATGAGTAAAGGTAGATTCAGACTTAATGGCGAGTAGCGCAGTAGCGAATTTACCAGACATCGGGGGCGGTACTGCGCAATGAAAAGCGAACTTCACAATCATTTTTAAGTTTGAATCTATCTGTATCTAGGTACCTATAACAATGATCAACAATTCAACATGAGAAAATTTATTTATTAAATTAGGTGAGACGAAACAAAAAACAATTGACTCGTTCATCAACACTCGGGTTCGATTTCCATCGATTGTTGTATTTACATCTGAAATTTTCCCCTAGCAGCTATTAGGCTCGCCCGCACTACTTGGTACTCGGACATAACCTGTAAAATGTGGCTGTATTTTCGGTACACCTCGGCTTAAACGTTCGGGTAGACGAGATCTACTGTCTCAATGAAATAAAATAGTTAGAAATCTCAGATGTTAGTGGAATTTTGGGCAATTTTGAAATCTTAAAAGTAAATTATATTTACATATTTCGAAAATGACAGTCACTGTCAACTGTCAACACGCGTAAAAGTGCTGTTGGAGATTTTATTTATTTATTTATATAAGGATAGAACCACACCAGCCAAATGCGCACTATGTTCTTGCGATCACCCAGCCAACTATAAAGGCTGTGAGGTCTATAAAGAGATTTTAGCTCGGAGAAACAAAAGCCGCACTCCACGAGAAAGGGTGTATACCCAAAATACTGCAAACGCCTCGGCCGCTTCACTTACTACATCTACTTTCAAGATACGAGCCGCAACAAACACGCATGAGAAATCGTATGCAGAAGCTCTATCCGGACCAAACTCTACAACCCATGACCTACCACAAACACACCAACAACAGAATCAGACACTACATCATATTCTAATGAAACAGAGCGAAAAGATGGACCTCTTAATCGGACAAATAGGCTCCCTAGTGGATCTAATCACCAGCCTCGTCAACAAACTAACAAAATGACTTCCCTATTCATAGCAGCCTGGAACATCAATGGCATTGCACCCAACACAAATGAGCTAGAAGTTTTCCTAAAAGAAAACAAGATCGATATATGCCTGATATCAGAATCACACACAACCGTAAGAAGTAATATACGTATCCCAGGGTTCTGCGTTTAACTTACCTCTCATCCGGACGGTCGAGCACATGGAGGCAGTGCTATCGTAATAAAAAACACCATCAAACACTGCCTACTGGAACCTTTTGTGACAGAACACCTACAATCCACGGCTATAAGAGTAGAAGATGGCTCTGGTCTTATTAACATCTCGGCGGTATATTGCCCTCCTAGACACAAAATCAGTGAGGAAATGTTTAGCGAGTTCTTTAAGAGGCAAGGCAACAGATTTATAGCAGGTGGTGACTGGAACGCCAAACATATGGATTGGGGTTCTAGACTCACCGTAACCAGGGGCCGTGAACTCAAAAAATGTATTGATGCAAATAACATGTCAACTCTGTCCACAGGTGAACCTACATATTGGCCTACGGATGTTAACAAAATACCTGACCTCCTTGACTTCTTTGTCACAAAAAACATATGCCACAAATTGACACAAATGGAATCTAGCCTAGACGGGTCTTCAGACCACACCCCAATCATATTAAGATTAAGTAAAACGACTGCAAAATGTAACCCTAATAACGAAATGCTCTACAACTGCAAAACCGATTGGGATAACTTTAAAGAGTACCTTGAAGACAACACTAACCTCAACGTGCCTCTGAAGTCCCCTGAAGACGTAGACGATGCGTGCTTGTATTTCACCAATCTTTTACAGGTGGCAGCATGGATCAGCACCCCTGAGTTAAATTATTCTGCGCATAGTACACCTACCCCGACCGAAGTCCGAAGAAAAATCGCTGAGAAGAGACGATTTCGCAGAATATGGCAGTCATCACATAATGAACGGGACAAAACCCGTCTTAACCGTGCCATTAGGGAACTCAAAGACCTTCTTGAGAAAACTAAGAATGTTGCTCTTCAACACAGGCTTGAGAGAATAACCCCTGAAGCTAAAGGAATTCACTCCCTTTGGAAAGCAACTAAGAATCTAGCACAACCTCAGCAACGCTTCCCCCCCATCAGATCAGATAATTCATGGGCTCGTTCAGATCAAGAAAAATGTGAAGCTTTCGCCACTCACCTTGCCAATGTATTCAAGCCGAATGAATCTGCAGTTCCTGATGATCCTGAAATAGATGCCATTCTCAACCAGGACTTGCAACTTTGTGCCCCTCTGCGACCTACATCCCCACGGGAACTATCTAGATTGATATCTACGATGAAATCCAAAAAGGCACCCGGATTTGATCTGATTACTCCGAAAATTCTTAAGGAGCTGCCAAGAAAGGCATTAGTCTTTCTTACTATCCTTATTAATGCCTCTCTCAGACACTCTTATGTCCCTGCTCTCTGGAAAATATCACAAATCGTAATGATCCCTAAGCCTGGAAAGCCGGAAAGTGAAGTTTCATCTTACCGCCCCATTAGCCTTACTCCGGTACTATCGAAGCTATGGGAAAGGGTTGTCTTGAACAGGCTGAAACCTCACCTAAAAGTAAACCAAGTAGTGCCTGATCACCAATTCGGATTTCGCGAGCAACACTCCACCGTTGAACAGGTACACCGAGTCTACCGCACCATAAGACAATGCCTAGAAAAGAAGAAGTATTGCTCGGCAGCCTTCCTGGACGTTCAACAAGCCTTTGATCGAGTATGGCATAAAGGACTATTGTGCAAGATAAAGTTGCTCCTGCCCCATTCATTTTACTTGCTGATGAAATCATACCTTGGTGATAGGCAATTTCAAGTAAAGGTACGAGACGCTAGATCCTCTCTCACCAGGTGCCTTGCAGGGGTACCCCAGGGCTCCGTCCTAGGCCCAGTTTTATACAACATATTTACTAGCGATCTCCCTCAATGCCCTGAAGTATTTGTGGCAACCTACGCTGACGATGCCGCATTCCTGGCCTGTAATCAGGATGCCAACATAGCAAGCAGCATGCTACAAAATCAACTTGACAGGACCCATGACTGGCTTAACAAATGGCGTATAAAGGCAAGTGCACCAAAATCGCATCACATCACCTTTGCACTCAGACATGGAAATTGCACCCCGTTCACATTGGGTCAGGACACTCTACCACAGTCATCATGTGTGAAGTACCTGGGATTCTACTTGGATCGTAGGTTGACATGGAAGGATCACCTAAAGAAAAAAAGAACAGAAATAAACGTCCGATTCAAGAACTTGCTCTGGTTACTTGGTAGACAGTCTTCACTCACCCTGAGCAACAAACTTAGAGTTTATTGTTCCATCATAAAACCAATATGGACATATGGCATTCAATTATGGTCTTCCGCAAGCAAGTCAAACATCATGTGCATTCAAAGGAGTCAAAACAGTATCCTGAGGGTCCTAGCTGCGGCGCCCTGGTATGCTCGCAACTCAGAAATACATGAGCACCTGGAAATCCCAACAATCCTAGAAGAAGCGAAGAGCTATCTAGAGAAATACAAAGATAGATTAACAAACCATCCCAATCCCCTTTCACGATCACTATTGATGCCAAATCATACTAAGAGACTCAAAAAAGCTGATATTGTGCTGCCTGATTAAGTAGAATTTGGACACTGGTCCTGATTCTGTAAAAATGTGATGTATCTTTCCACACATCTGATCATAGTCAGGGATGACTGATAGCAGATGAAAAAGAGGAAAAAAAAAAAAAAAAAATTTCGAAAATCTCTTTACAAATAAAGCCTTATAAACATGTATTTAACCAATTTCTTGTGCTAATGGCAACGTAGGTTTCACTCGTAAGGCCTTTAAAGACCGATATAAATTGGTCTGTCATGGGGGCGCTGCTCGAAATGCAAAATAACCTGATGTGTCAAAATCACATTTCAAATTAGTTCCGACTGTCCCCGTGTGTCAAAATAAACTGGATGCTCTGACGTAGCTGCATCAAGTGCCTAGAAGTGCACTTGACTATGAATCTTGTATTTGACCTCTCACTTAGTTTGAAAAATTAAGATAGAAAATGTGAAAATTAAAACTAACTGTGGGGTCTATACGACAAAGACAATAAAGGCTAACGTTACATTACACAGTTGTAAGATCAGTTAAATAATTGAGTATACGTTTTAAATAATTATAACATACAATTAAATCATATTTTATATTTGAAAAAAAAACATTGTACAAGTGCAACACTATAACTAAAACAGAAGTTGTGTAATGCAATTATGCCCTAATGATTTGGAAATAAATCATTCGAGTTTGATGAAACATAACGCAGTAGACGAACTTCAACTCAAAGGAGGATGTGTGTACTCTTTCCAAATTAGTTTCACAATACCGAAAAAGTTGAAAGAAATGATTCTAATTCTTTGAAGGAATCGACTTGTTTGCTTTGCAGAATTCACTTACGCAATTAGGCTGCCGGTGTATTCAACATGGTATGGACGTTGGCGACAGTGCAATTGAAATTACTCTTTAATAGCAGTGCAGTTGGCAGCTGCATAAAAGTGATTTATTTCTTTACCTATAATTAAGTATTAATTGAACCTCCGAACTGAATACAGACATCTTTGCAAATAGTTGTGACCGCCCATGACTCTGGCAAGGAACGTCATCCACCATCCAGATCGTTCAAGTGGTTCCATCGTTGCTTATTGCAGCTATTGTACCGGATTGCCTATCCTGCATGTTCATCAACTCTTTACGACAATGCATGTAGTGGCCAGTGTTTAAGTTGATTGCCAGTACTAGCTTAGCTACTAGGATATGATGATAAAGATGATTGTAGGTAAACTATGCGATGACCACTTACACCCTCCAAGAGTCATCTAAACTACTATTACTTATATGTCAACATCATCATCATATCAGCCGTCCGCTGCTGGAAAAAAGCCTCGCCCAAGCGTCGCCACACTGATCGGTCCTGTGCGTTTCGCATCCACTAGACTCCCGCAGCCTTGACCAGGTCGTCGCTCCACTTAATGGGAGGCCTTCCAATGCTGCGCCTTGCGGTACGCGCGGTCGCCACTCCAGAACTTTTCGATCCCAACGGCCATCCGGTCTGCGAGCAATGTGCCATGCCCACTGCCACAGTTTGGCAATTCACCGGGCTATGTCAGTAACCTTGGTTCTCTTGTTTATATGTAAAATGGTAAAATTAAATATTTGGTGTGAAATTATTTTACTTGTAGAAAGTATATTATCCATTATAGGCACTCAACTATCCATAGACCACGGGTGCAAAGCCGCAGAAAAACCTGGTGGATAATCAAACCAGAATAAAGATGACACTTTTAGACGACAATACAAATATGTTCGTAACTTGTAGGCATTTGTCTCACCGCTGACTATCAGCGACAAGCTAGTAGAGCTAGAAACTAGATACGAGTTGGCGAGCAGCGAGAAGCTAGTGTGTAGTTCCGATAGTTTTGTCGCTCGGATATAAGCGAGTGTTCTTGTGCAACACGGGTGATTACTCGCACCACTCACTCGGGCCGGCCAGCCCTGCGCAATTTTGCACGCGGTAGAAATGACAACTGGTTGGTCTCACGGCGGCGGTGAGCTTTGACCGCCAAGCGAACATCGCTGAGCGAGTATTATCTTTGATAGCTTTTGTCGCTGCGACAAACTAGTGGTGAGAGAGTTCTCGCTCATTCAACAGTCCTAACGTCACCTGTATTATTCAATAATGATCCACCGGAACTTTTGTACAGAACTATAAAGCGCTTGCATAACTTCCATACAACAGAATTAAGAGATATTTCTTGTGTCGAAAAAATATTCTGACGTAATGAATTTCTAGATTTAAATCTGTTGAATCGAAAGTCATGTTTTCTAATAGTTTGCGAGGGTTTTGTTGAGATAGACAAATAGATAGACATTGTAGATTATTTTGTAAATTCATCGACAGTTAATGCTGATTTAATCTGGTGTTTTTTTTAAACTTCTTTTCTTCTTAGATAAAAAATAATAGTGACTGATTTTTAACCGACTTCCCAAAAAGGAGGAGGTTATCAATTCGATTGTATTTTTTTTATGATTGTTACCTCAGAACTTTTTACTAGGTGAATCGATTTTGACGAATCTTTTTTTATTTGAAATTTCATCAAGATCTGATAAATCTTAAATGAACGACGGCAAACCACTCGGGATGGCTGCAATCGCATGTCTGTTTATTGTTTACACCATTTCATAACATAACATCACACTGGTACGCTCTAAAGGGGTATAGCAGGTGTGAAAATTTCACCCTGGTATACTCCCATTCCACCGGTTTAAGTTTCATGTTATTGGGTTAATCTTTTCTGGCATCACTTAAAAAAGTCTGACAACTGTCAGAAAACTAAGAAACGATAACAGGAACACCGACTTCCGAAATTGTAGTTATTTTTCGCTTTGTTGTGTTTTTATTTGGAAGTCGGTTGTTTCTTTTTGTAAAAAAGTTTTTATGGTTTGGTGATGGTGATGTGATTCCACTGCATGGAGGCAACTCGATACTATCGGTTCAAATCCAACAGAGGTTGGACATAATGATGAAGATGTAAATACTTTCTGTTATTAGGGTCTAAAGTTAGAACCAGATAACAAGAAAATAAAAGTCGTTCACACCTGTCTACCAATGTATTTTAATATTTCAAAACGATACGAAAAAATATGTAAAGGCAGTGTCGCTAACACGATCAAAACAAACGTAAAGCGGTAAGGGGCGTCTGTGACCCTTTCACTTGGTAGTTAATCTATACCAATTTTATAAAGAGGTAAGATTTTTTTGTTTGTTTGTTTATACCGAATAGGCTCCGAAACTACTGGACTGATTTTAAAATTCCTTCACTTATGGAAAGCTATATATTCCAGAGTAACATAGGCTATAATTTATTTTCAAAAATATTAGAGATCCTTATGACAATTGCAATAATGTAACCCAAACTAGCAAAATTTTACCTATAGAATTCATTATTTGGCGTGCGCTGAGAAAACTATTGATGATACTTAAAAACTATGTACTAGGTGATTAAAGTTCTTATTATTAACCACAAAACGTCTGCGATAGAATATATCTAACAATCATAGTTAAGTCACAATTGCAGCTTTTGTGTTCTAAAATTTAATTAGATCGCCGGTAGAAACAAAAAATGGTTACATTCGTATTGCAGTTGTAACTTTGCATGTGTAGGAATGTGAGCTCTACTTAAATCTTACAATGCGGTCATAAAAGACGCCTCCACCATTTGTAATTGTGCCAAATACCGGCAACAGTAGTAGGTGTACTAGAGCACTATTGTTTGATATTGTCACACAGTTTACATCAGATTTTGTAACTAAGTAACATCATCTGTTAGATACCGTTAGTAACACTACGGCCGAGTTTCTCATCTCTAAATTATCGCAGAATTAATGTGACAAATTGTCAAGCACGCGTTATCTGCTGTGATTGGTTGAATGAATTTTCTATAGCCAATCACACCAGTTATCGCGTGCTTGACAATTTGTCACATCAGCGATCATTTAGAGGTGAGATACCTAAGTGTTTGCAATGTGTAATGCAAGTTGTTTTCAATGAATTTCTATAAATCTGCTATTTATAGTAACAGGAGAAATATAGTACAATAGCTTAGTAGTGGCAATAGTAGTAAACTGGTAGAAAATGCCTAAGGCATTGAGTCAGCCTCTGTACGTTTGTGTGCATGAAGTATTAAATAAGTAAATAAATAGTCACCCACTGTTGAACATAGCCTATCATCAACAGTAGGCTCTGTATTACTTACACCACCTCTAGTTGTTTTTATTGGGCAGAATACATACAGTCTGGTCATGAGGTCGTAGATGATAGTCCAAATCATTCAGGTTTATATTTTAGAGTTGCTGCAGCGACGCGTCGGTGCCGATATCTTTACTGGCCGTCAAAGGATAGGGATATTTTTAAATATAGGTAAGTTGGTAGTAATTACTTTTTATAAGGGTTTGGATACTCTATTAGCTGTGGCTTCTTAACGTGCATAAAACCATGGAACAGAGAGGCTGCCCTATAAAGCTTGTGAAGCCCCCAGGAATCAGGAAGCATTTATGTTTCTGGGCGGAATACACCTAATGTGTTGGCTATGTCAGCTAGGAAAGTGCTCACACAACCGACTGAATGGAAACCAATGTAAAATGGAGTCCCTAATCTACTAGGATACAACACCTACTGCAAATTTGTGTATTGTTTATTGCAGTGCTGGTCAATTTAAACAACTCACCAAAAAATCTGCGAATCTTTATCAAACACGCTGACAAAAGAAAGTTCCTCCTCCAATTTGAGTATAATTAAGCATATCATTAATATTGATGAATATTCAACTCCTCACATTCCGTAATGCTGCGCGGTGTCGATGAGCTGTTCCCACTGCCCGGGCTGTACTGATTGCCATAACCTTTGCCTCTTACTTTCGAATGACCTGCGTAGATCGGCAGGGATGGGCGGCGCAGAATGTGTTGTCGATGTATCATTAGCGAATTGGTGAGTTATCGATAAAAAAAATAAAAAAAAACCATTTATTGCAGACTAATTACATGTCCATAGTTGTTAGTAACAAAGGTCTTAAAACTATGTTAGTTAACTAATTTAATAGTGTCATCTCGTCACGTGAAGCTGGTGACTCTCTTCAGCACCGCAGAGTCTGGCCTCTCAGAAAACATCCTTAGGATTCCGTTGTCGCTCCCCCGAATCCCACGCATCATAGAAGCTGATTTCTTTCGCATAATGGCATAAAAGTCATCGACTCTTGCGTCAGCAAACATGCCCGACGCGCTGCAGAATCGGGGGAATGTGGGCCGATTTTAAATTCGGCCTGTGGTAGTTTAAGACAAGTGACATTAGAGATGGGTCGTCGACGTAATTTTCGTCAACGAAACTAGACCGTCCATTTCCGTTGATCGACGAGTCGATCAACTAGTTGAATTTATGGACTAGTTCATAAACGTAAACTTTGTTAAGTTTACGTTCACGGCGAAGACGCGACGCGCGGCGTCTACGGACGGACGGCTTGACAACAACTTTCAACTTGCCGATTGAACGTAAACAAGTACAAACCGGTTTACCTCGCATCGTTCGATCGGTCAATCGCTTTGTTCTTTTGCACACGTGAATCTATTGGCGTCCTTTTCTTCTTAACACAATGCATTTTTACTCCAAAATGGCATTCTGCCCATAGAAATATCAACTCTATAACTAGAGTTAAGAGTTCAAATTAATTTGCTCGATGTTCTTCCGTTGTTGTTATATTTTCGGACGTATGAACTTGTACTACCCAACTAAGTTCTCGCGTCGATCGTCGCGACCGTCGCGTTACAAGTCGACATGAACATTGTCGAGTCTCAGTTTAGCCGTCTACGAATTCAACTAGTCCGTTGATTATCGGTGAACCGTCGAATCGTTCATTGTACGTCGACGGTCGAATTAACTAGTTCTTTCATTCAACGCCCATCGCTAAGTGACATCTTCCAACCCGCTAGTGCGGGGCCCGCGTAGTAGGTTATGGTCCATTCCCTCTCACAGAGAAGAGTCCTGTGTTCCAGCAGTGGGAACATTTTACGCTGATTATGTTGTTATGGTAGTTTAAATGGTTTGGTGGATTTCTTGATTGATCATAGATCTTGTAGAAAAACCGGCAAAGAGCGAGTCGGACTCGCGCACCGAGGGTTCTGTACAAACCTCAGCTAAAAGGTGTGATAGACCTGAGTATTTGATATGAATTTCAATTTAATACCTCTACGCGTTCATGAGGAAAGTAAGTTTAAAATTATTTAAAATATTTTTTTTTAACTAATTTATGGTTTTCGAAATAATTCCTTTATCTGTGCTATACGACGTTGATTCGTACCAAATTTCAAGATTACGAGAAGTAACCTGTAGGTTTTGATTCCCTTGCGAGTGTCGAAAATTTTTAGGAAATTTGAGGCATAAACGGCTGTATCTTTTGATTGCGTTGGCTTAGAAGTTTAATTTATCCACAGCTTTAAGGAACAGTAGACCTGAGTATGTATTTGATATAAATTTCAGCTTAATACCTCCACGCGTTCCTGAGAAAAAGGGTCTTGATAGACAGACGGACGGACGGACAGATAACAAAGTGATTCTAATATAAGGGTACCGTTTTTTCCTTTCGAGGTACGGAACCCTAAAAATGTAGATAAAGGTAGATGAAGCAGTTTTCCGCGACTTACAAATTGTAGGTCGAGTTATAAGAAAATTTAGTTTTTCCCGAAAACTTGTAAGTACCAAAATTTACCTCAATTTTCAACTTTATAATTTTTCGGAATTTTCCCTTTACTTGTGCTGTAAGACCTTGCTTTTAACCAAAATTTACAATTCTAGTTTTTTTTATCGATAGCACTACATCACTAGTAGTTAACCCATGATAGTTATTATGTCACCACGCACATAGCAAAGAAATAAAATAATTGTACGGCCGACCTGTGTATTGCACGATTTCGGAAACTAAATAACTGTATGATTGTAACAGTGTAACTATTTCACAACTGAAACGTTCTTGTGGTTTTTATACTGCGTGTAGGAGTTTTATCTCAATTATCAACACATTGGTGAAAACAATAGATACCTAAAGGCTCATTTACATTAGGTCGTTTTGATCTAAGTTTCACCGACTAGTGTAAACGGGTTTTCAGTTAGCCGTATTCGATCACAAGCCGTATTCGACCACAAGCCGTATTCAGTCAACGACTAGTATGAACAGGTTTTCGGTTAGCCGTATTCGGCCGCAGACCGTGTTCGGTCACCGAACACGGCTGACTTGTTGAATCGCAGACGCTCCTTTCAAAGCCCGTACACTTAATAAAAAAAACCAAATTATCCTTCTCTTTATACCCTTCTTCTTCTACAAAATGTTTTGTATTATATCGCAATCAGTTGAAATTCGTTGTCGTAACACAATATATCTGTCCATGATGATGTTTTCAACACGAGTGCACAGTTCGGCTGAACGCGGTCGCCGAATCCGGAAACCGACAACTTAAACGAATTCGGTCGCCGTATTCGGTGACCGATTTAATGTAAACCGCCCAATTCGGCTAACTGATCTTGTTCAACCGAAAGCGGTCGCCGTATACGGTGGCAGACCTAATGTAAACGCGCCATTAGGCTCTGTACAAAGTGCGATAGTAAAAATGCCAAAATGTAAGGGATTGATCACGTGTGACATTTAGATAGCGTTTGGTAAATTTGATTTTTATGATATTTTCCCAATCGTCACTTTCATTGACAGAATGTCCACTTATCTGGAGCCTCGCTAAAAAGATTATTGTATTTTTTATAAACTTTATTACAAAAAAATACAACCGACTGATTTTTCACGTTGTAGTTGTAATACATAATAGACCAGGGCTGAAGCCTTTGAAAATGGTAAAAAGTGAAAAAGAATAGTAGGATGAAACCCATTGGAAAAGGAAGAGAATATAACAAAAATGAAAATTTTCTCAGATAATCCAAAAAATAAAGTTAATATTTAATAAGAAATCTACAATATTTTGCGAAAGTTGTAGAATCTTCTTGAAATTATATGCGTAGATGCCTATTCATTACTATTTTAAGCAGTGTTGCCAACGTCCTTGGTCTAGATTCCCCAAAAACCTGACTGAAAATCCCCAAATTTGGGGAATGTAAAATCAATATTCTCCACATCTTCCCCACAAATTTTATGAAATAAATAAAAGTAATGTTCATATAATCAAACATATTCATTACAAAAATCTTCAAATCAGTATGATAGTGAAAGAAAGAGCCTATCCAAAATAAAGAAAAATAAAAAAAACTACTTTTTGCAGTTCTCATTACGCTATATTTTTTTGTTTATTATATTATTTGAAGGATCAAATTTCAAGCTCCTCCTTTCTTCTTAATGCCTTGTCTAGTAGCCATAAGCGCAACTACAGTGTCAGTGTGTACGCGATTACGATGCTCTGTTTTCAAATTCTTTAAGACGCTAAATTTTCTTTCGACAGATGCGATTGAGAAAGGTAATGCCTGTTGTTCGTTCAGGCTTATTTTTAGCTTTTGGTGGTCAAGAATTTTGCCATAAAATAAACTCTAAAACCTTCCTGCCGGATAAGTTGATAAGTTACTTAAATTAAATATACATATAAATACTTCTAGTGCTACTTTTATTACATCTAAGTTCAGTTCTACTGTAAATGTCTAAATTCCCCGCATTTTCTCGACATAATCGCTCTCCCCACAAATTACCCAATCGGACTGAAAATCCCCGGTGTTTGGGGAATTCCCCACAGATTGGCAATGCTGATTTTAAGATAACTTGTATACATGATTCGAGTGACCTACGGAATATTTTAGCCCATCAAAAGGAGAGCCCATCACAGAGAAGTGGGAAAGGGGCTAGGAGGGTCTAGGCCTTACTACCTGTTATTTCATTTTATTATTTACCATATACAAATTAAACTAAATTTACCAAAGTAATGTATATTTTTTTTACACCATCAGAAATAATTTATACAAAGTAAAGCGCCAGCCTGGGCTCGAACCCACGACCTACAACTTGTAAGTCGCGGCCGAAACCCTAAACGTATATAATTGAGGAATAATCGATATGACGAAGAAGAATAACAACAAATTTGTTTCAACTTTAATGCTATCGAAGTCACGTGGTCAATCTCTTACATTTTCTCATTTCGAATTCGCCCATAGAACGACACTGCCTATAGCCAAAGTACCTACTCATCCTCAAATTATTATTTTTCGAACCGATTATTAGTCTAACTGTTGGGTTATAATCTCAACACGATATTGTAGTATCGATAACAAATCTGCATCTTACTGTGCTAATAATTCATAGACCATCACTAGTCCATCTAATATTTCTAAGAGCTAGTCATTTAAATAGCGAGTACACAGTAGCAGTTTGCAGTAATGATCACACTCTCTTAACATATTATGTCACTGTCTCGTCTCACACTCCCGAGTGCGGGCACGTACTAAACGAGGCTGCATTCGTTATTCTAGGCAGATAATACTGGCTTAGGTTTCGTCATTTTTTGAGGGAGAAAGATAAAGGAGTCATTAGGCTATAGATGTTGGTTGTGTTTCATGTATTCCATGTGAAGAATGTGTTGACTCATCACTTATAGAAGTCATCACAAATGAACAAGGTCTTCGTCAAGAAGATTGAAGTTGTCAGTTAGAAGAATTAGTAAGGAGCCTTTTATATTATTAAATTCATTAATTACAGATTAGGTAGGTACCAAAGAAAGTTATTAATAAATCACCAGCCCTCACTTGTTAGAGTTCCGTACCCAAAGGGTAAAAACGGGACCAGCTATTACTTAGACTCCGCGGTCCGTCTGTCTGTATGTCCGTCTTTCACCAGGCTGTATCTCATGAACCGGAATAGCTAGAATAGCTAGACAGTTGAAATTTTCACAGGTGGTGTATTTATGTTGCCGCTAACAACAAATAAAAACAGAATAAAATAAATATTGAAGTGGGGCTCCCATATAACAAACGTGTTTTTTTGCCGTTTTTGCGATAATGGTACGGAACCCTTCGTGCGCGAGTCTGACTCGCACTTTGCCGGTTTTTATGTAAGTTTACATAATTCGCAGTTGTCAGATTAATGTGCAATGCATTTCGAAGTGACCAGCGGAAGTTTGGTCGATGTTATGTTTGTATTATACATAGTTAGGTACTATACTTGCAAACCAGTCCTAAGACGAAAGACGTCCATTGCTGGTTTAAAACATCCACTGCTGGAAAACATCCACTCCTATGATTCTAAGATTATTACTAAAACAAACAAACTTTGTGTTTACAGCAAATCGCTGCCAAAACAGCAGTTTCCCCAATCAATCGTGAGCGTTAAACTGCCGCAAAAAAACTGACAGGCGCTTTAACTGACGGCTAAGATGAGTGTTCATGTCACAGCACTATCTATCATAATTCAATGGACCATCTCTATCTGAGACGTGTTCGACCGCCGGTGGGTATAGTGTGGGAAAGGGCATGCTGTATTTGTAGGTAGGTGGACCTATTGGGTCAGAAGATGATGTAATTGAATGATAAGGCTAAAGGGATGTAGGTCATGGAAATATAAACAGCAACTAAAACAAGTTGGGTAATTTCTATTATGGTAAACTTCTTTGTAAACATTATTGATATTAAATCACTTTTTACACGCTCAGCGCAAAGTGTATCGTTTGCGATACTTCTTCTTTTTATTCGTTGTCTTCATTTCTGAAGGTCGTGCTCGTCTTGAAAAGCTTTGACGGAGTCAACGACGAGCTGCTTCCAAGCCACCCTGTCTTCGGATCTTCTCACAGCAGTGGTCACCGTGAGTCCCGTAAAGGCCCTGATCTGAGGCCTTAGTGCAAATTTTTACTCACGCTCAATCGCGTGAAACGTCAATTTGTATTGAAATTGGATAAGCGCCGTCTGGTGAAAGTAAGGAGAAACCTCTTTTCACATAAGAGATCGTTTACGTTATCACAAGTCATATCAGCGAGTAGGTGAACGGTCCACGAGGTCTTTTTCCATTCACCATTCCCACTACAACCAGTTTTCCAGGTTGTCTGGCTGTCTGTGGGCGATGTGTTTGCGATACACACTGTCTAAATACTTGTGTATATTTTTTGATACACGAGCACCATCCCAGTCTAAGCGCCGTGTATTGCTAACGCGGACACTTTCCATATATTATGTATAGTTGTTAAATGTTGTCCTAGCCCAGGGAATTTTCCTGAGGTAATTGGGGTTGGCATTGGATAATTTGTTTAGAAATTATAACGGCAAGTGTATAAGTAAAAAAAAATGAAAAGTTATATAATGTTTTATCAAAGTAAGGTATATTCATCACAAGTGGAACTATTTTCCTGATTCCTAATTTTCCTGAAGAGCAGTGGTGGCGCAGTGATATCGCGCCACTACATCAACCGGCCCTGTGCGACTCGCATAGAGTAGGCAAAATTCAGTTCTCTATATCGTCTAGATAGATTGGTTGTATTGGAATATAGGGCTTGGCGCTGAGCGTGTTAACTTTTTAAACCTCCATTCATCGCATGATCGCACAATGGATGCTCAAAGCAGCTGAAATGTTCGGTGGAGTGGCAACCGCGAACTCGAAGACACTCAGTTCTCAGACTTCCTTCTAGATGACCTGGTTACGGCTGCGGGCATCCGACGGTTGCGAGGCGCACAGGAGCGATCAGTGTGGCGACGTTGGTCTCCTAATAATAAGGCCTATGTCCAGCAGTGGGCAGATCGGATCCACTTTCGGCTGATATTATGGTGATGATGATAATTAAACCTCCATTGTGGTTATGGGTATTATAGGAACTCTTATGCAATTTTCATGTTATAGACTCAGCAGCTTAGGTTGTGTATTCTCAATCAGTGAATTTAAGAATTTTAACATTCTTGACATATATTTCATTACTGAGCGAGCATACGGAATAACAATCGTTACTATATTTTCGAGTAAAAAGGTACCTATTTCTAGTGCAATTGCAAGTCACCGTCTATAGCCGTGGAACGGTATGCGATCGATGTACTTATAAAAATAATCAGTATAATCAGATGAAAAATGCTAGTTACGTGGGCACGGTTTCTTAGTATGGGATGAGGCATCTGTATACTAATATTATATTATTTGTGGTCTAGGTAACCCAACTTCACTTACACAAACCCGATATTGCCACATCATCTGCCGAAGGGTTGCAGAGGTCAGGTAGGAACTAGTAATTCCGGTTAAACCAGAAATACAATTAGCTGGCCTTACGCCTATAGTTTACCCATAGCAAATAGCTAATCATACACAAGAACAAGAAAAGTTAATAAAAATATCGATACGCTACATTATCCTCGATTAATATCTGTAATCTTATGATGGGGTTACTTACGTATTACCAAAATACGGCCTCATCTCCTTGCTCTTATATCAAAACATCGAAGATATCTCCACGAAAATAAGGTGCACCCTAATATATAATATATTGAACAATGAGCTAGATAATTAGGTAAGTACTTACTTACCTTCACACAAACCTATTGTCGCCAACAATAGACTCAAACGAATAGCAGCACGTGAAGAAATCCCCATCATAGAGCACACAGGTCATCGTCCCCCACAGAAAGACATTAGTTTTTTGC
The DNA here is from genome assembly GCA_945859665.1 of Anorthoa munda. Classification (NCBI taxonomy): domain Eukaryota; kingdom Metazoa; phylum Arthropoda; class Insecta; order Lepidoptera; family Noctuidae; genus Anorthoa; species Anorthoa munda. The sequence goes on along the minus strand of OX243908.1, from coordinate 29,787,136 downwards.
GAGAGCCACGCGAGTACATTCACTCTTCAGCGATGGTCCAGTTTTGTTAGAACGGACCCATTAGCTCGTCTGCAGTGTCGTGTGGTGTAATTATATGAAATTATAGCTATTAGAGCTACTGAGTTACGAGAGGATAGTTGAAAGTAATGCATCTTGATGATAGTGAAGGTCTATATCAGCATAATGCACTTTTACCAGCGGCATGGTAGTAGAAAATATTCATAAGGCACGCATACCGGGATAATCCTGATAGTATCCTCTGTCCCCATCCAGACTGTTCAGATAATCCTAGCCGACTTGTAAGATTTTGTCGTCTACACTGGCAGCCTTGTTCTACTCGTACCCGCTCTACAGTGCAGGATTTCTTAAATGATTTTTTTTTGTAATGTCTGTTATCACATTTGCATGCTATATCAAGGTAGAAAGTACATGGATCCTTTCTTATAATGTAACAACTTATTTTTATGTACCTACATTCTAAGCAAATAAAGACCTATTCTATTCTATTCCGCTGCTGGTCCCCCAGTGCTGCTTCCCTGGTCTGTGCGAGTTTCAGTCAAGTCTTCCCCGCGTTGTCTAAAAAAATATCTACGTATGCCTGCAGTAGAGTAGTAGTGGCCCGACTTAAGTGACTTTTTGGGTTCGAACCCAGTCAAGCGCTTTACTTTCTGTAAATTATTTCATCACCACTGCTCTAAAAACGGTGAAGGAAAAAATCGTGAGGAAACCTATCCTAGAACTAAAAATTTGAAGACATGTGACATCTAACAATCCGCACTGTGCCCGCGTGGTTGATTATGCCCCATTCCCTCTCTCACAGAGAGCAGGTCTGTGTCCCAGCAGAGGGAACAGTAAAAGGCTGATGATGTTTCTGCAATTTCACCGAGGTTACACCTGCGTTAGAATGTTTTTTTCCCGGAGCAGAGTACCGCTGCAGGGCTGCTTATACCAAGATAAGCAGATGTTATTCGCCTAGTTAAATTACCACTGACATGGACTACATAACCAACTGTAATACTAAGTTTATCACTAAATTGGAAACCCAAAAATATTGAAAAATGTTTGCAATTCAGAGTGGTTGCAAGCATTTGGTCGAAAACCTAATTTTTATATTCCAAACATTAACTACCTGCTAAATAACTTACCAATGGTAATAAAGTTGAGGACTCATGTACACAAACAAAGTGTTTCAACAGTATGAAGTCAGGACATTATTGGATCTTCGCGACTTAAATATAAAGCAGTCATCAAGTGATGCACTACTTTGGGAATGAGGAAGTGTTTGCTGCAGATGAATATAAAAGAACAACTGATTCTTATGATTATCTTATTTTGTAAATTATTATTAGACTAGCTTCTGCCAGCGGCTTCGCCCGAGTGAATTTCGAAAATTGTCCCAAGGGAACATATTCCCGGGATAAAAAGCTATTAATTATTAATCTCCTCTTCTGTTTTCTATTTTTATTAACCTCATTACTTTCGAACTTCAGTGTGCGTATCATCTGTATGCAGATGACCTTCAGTTGTATTGTCAAGGGAGTGTCGACGAACTACCGCACGTTATCGGCAAGTTAAATGCGGACTTAATGGCGATAAAAGCGTGGTCTGATAGGTTTGGCGTTGCTGTAAACCCCAATAAGTGCCAGGCGATCATCATTGGGAGTCCTCGCAGCATCGCTAAGGTAGATGGTGCAACTTTGCCACCTGTTCTGTTCAACGGTACGATTGTTCCATTTAGCACTGACGTGAAGGACCTGGGCTTGCGCATCGATAGTACCCTTAACTGGCGTACTCAAGTTGCTAGTGTCAGTCAGAAGGTCACTGGAACTCTGCGGGCTCTGTATCGTTTAAAAAATTTTTTGCCTTCGAACACGAAGATAATGCTTGTGCAGGCCCTAATTTTTCCTATCATCGATTATGGTGACGTGTGCTATTATGACCTGAATGCAGATCTCCTCAACAAACTTGACCGTCTTCTAAATTACTGCATTCGATTCGTTTTCAATCTGCGTAAATACGATCATGTCTCTGCGCATAGATCACTTCTAAAGTGGTTGCCCATACGTCAACGCAGAGAGTTAAGGGCACTTACTACCTTGTTTTCATTTCTTACCTCTTCCAATACCCCTAGTTATCTAGCCCCTCACTTTCAATATACTTGCGCCAACCACAACAAAAATCTTCGCTCTTCACATAACCGTCTTCTTCAATGTCCCACTCATCGCACTGACTTCATTCACTGTTCTTTCTTCGTTCAGTCTATCTCTCTGTGGAATGCGCTCCCCCAAGAAATCAGGATGGCGACCAACCGATTGGCATTCAAAGTGAAGGCTCGCGAGCACGTTCGTAAGAAGTTGGCAGTAGTATCGTCACAGCGATAATGTTTTCCAAATATCTGCTACTACTAACTGTTTAAGTATATTCGTGTATTTAGTATATATATATATATATATATTTTAATATATATTTTACGTATTTTATAGTATGTATGTATATCTTTGTATTTGATTAAACCCACCTTGTCGTGATTTGCTTATAATATTGCACCTACCACTATTTGTCTCTGCATCACCCAAAGGTTGACTGGTAGAAAATGCCTAAGGCATTAAGTCCGCCGCTGTACGATTGTGTGCATGAAGTATTAAATAAATAAATAAATAAATAATATCCTATGTGCTATTCCAGACAACAATCTATCTCTATGCCAAATTTCATCCCGATCCGTCCAGCCGTTTATGCTTGAAGAAGTACCAAACATACAAACACATACACACACACACTCACAAACTTTCGCCTTTATAATATTAGTGTGAAGTGTGATAAAGTTGCTGTAGTTTACTTCCTAGTAGATAATCTCATCGATTGAGCTAGTTGGAGTTTATTAAAGAATATCTGAAGTCTCATAATGGGGGAAGATTGTTTCTCGCACTCCTTCACATCTTGTTGGAATCATGCCGCCTGATGATTGCTGAGCTAAAAAATCTTATTTTTACACTGTTTTGAGCATGAGCACTTTGTACTCGTAGCTATTAAGGCTCTTACGATTAATTGTTACGAAATCTAAAGATTTTAATAGAGTTCCGTACTCATTCATTAACTAAATACGTTTTCGAAATCAAGTCTACTCTGATATTCTAAGTCATTTCATCCAATCCACTCTATCAACAGTTACATAAAGCTTGTTATTTATTGACATTCATCAAAGGTGTTTTCCTGTTGTCATGGCAACTAAGTCGATTGGAGTGAAGATATTTGCCACTATCAAGACAAAGTATATCCATGTAGGCCTTAGTTTTAATCACAGTTTTCTCAGCACAATAATGCATCTAATCCCACACAACAATGGCAGAGTCTGGACTCAGGTGCGTCATAACACGGCGTGTGTATAGAAAACGTTAGTGGCAAATATTTGTGATGCGTCGTGATGTTCTTACAGGGAAGACACTTGCCTACTCGCTGCAGATTCCTTCTGGGGTAGCGGTGGTAAGTAAGTAAGTTACAGGCGTATCGTGTTTCTGCTGGTTTAAATGATTACACCATCCTGTTTATCTTTTTGTGTATAGTACAAGGATTACAACGGGTAGATGTATCATCAAAATCAGTAACTAATCTTCCTCTTTACCAACAACAACAGTATATGTACGACCAATCCGTCACAAAATCTTAAAATAAGAATGGCCTGAAGGAGACAATAATAGCTAATAATTAATCCAATGATTATTCATTGGGTGCAGGCACAACTGCTGCGAATTAGGCCTTGAGTTCTTAATCCGGGTCAGGCGAGGTAATATTTTGTTTTCCATTTCTCAATACCAGTCTGGGTTTATGTCCGGATCCCAGTAGTAGTAGTAGTAGTAGGGACTCCCTTTTCCGCACTTAGACTCCCATTTGGTCCGTTGTGCGTGGGGGGTGCTGGCTAACATAGCCAGCCTAGCTCCGCCCAAAAGCACAGAAGCTTCCTGGGAGCTTCACAGGCTTCACGGAGCGACCTCACTGTTCCGAGGATTTCTTCACGTTGAGAAGCCACTGCCTCGCATTCCAGGATTACGTGGGCGGCTGATTCTTCGGCGTTAAAACAGCCCCTGCAAAGTGGGCTGTCCGTGGCGCCTATGTTGAATAAATGTTTGTTAAGAAGGGTGTGGCCCGTTATTGTCCCTATAATTATTTTGAGGTTATTTCTACTCAGGCTGAGGAGTTTTTTAGTAAGACGCGGGTGAACTTTTGGCAAAGCCATTTTTGACTGTCTGCAGTCTGTTGCCCGTGACCATCTGTTGTTGTGTAGTTCTGTTGATCTTTGACGAATCCACGCACGAAATTGCGAGAAAGGCAAGGGGATAAGTGGGTACGGGCCTAGCACTAACATCTCGGAGCCCCTTCTCGCAAGTTCATCCGCGGCATCATTGCCTAGGGATCCACTATGCCCCTTGATCCACTGGAGGGTGATTCGATTGGATTTCGATATACTCTCCAGGGCGAGGTGGCACTCAAAGATTAGTTTGTTGTTAGTCATTTTGTTTTCTAAAGCTTTGAGCACAGCCAGACTATCAGATAGGAATCTGATTCCGTAGTTCTGGATACCTAAACGCTTTACGGTTTTTGCGGCTTGTGTTAGGGCGACACATTCACATTGAAATATCGAACTGTGTGTGCCTAGCGGTATGTGAAAGTTAATGTTGAGGTCAAGGGAGTGTACGCCAGCACCTGAACCGTTATTAGTTTTTGAGCCATCTGTGTAGATACGCACTTCATTGGCTCCTGACTGATCCCTTTCTTCCTCTATTGTTTGTATGTTATAATTTTTATTGAACATAGGTTGTTTTTGTATTCTGTCACACGGAGCAGCGATGAGAGGTTGATACTCAATCGCCCGGTCCAGGATTTTAGCGTGTGGACTTGTGAGGTGTATGCCCCATATGCCTAGATGCATTAGCCTGATGGCAGCTAGCGCCGCCTCTTGCTGTATGTACAGGTCCAGGGGAGTTATTTGTAGGGCTATCTCCATGGCTGCTGTTGGGGTGGTTCTCATACAGCCGGTGATAGCTGAACAGGCCTGTCGCTGGAACCGTTGGAGTCGGGCAATGGTGGTCGAGAGTTCTGTCCTCGTCCACCAAACCAGAGCGCCATATGCCAACATTGGCCTAATCACCGCTGTGTATAGCCACAGAGTAATCCTTGGAGACAGCCCCCATGTTTTTCCTAGCATTTTTTTACACTGATATAATGCGATTGTGCATTTATTGAGTTTGTAGTCAAGATGCTTGTTCCAGAGCAATTTGCTATCTAGGATTACCCCCAAGTACTTGACCTCCTCTTTGAGTGTTAATTCTGTGTTAAAAAGTTTTGGAAGCCTATGCGGTCCAAGACTTCGTTTATTAGTGAACATTATTAGTTCCGTTTTTAAGGGGTTAACCGATAGTTCGTGCTTTGTGCACCAACTCTCGATTATTTTGAAGGCCTTTCTCATGAGATCACATAAGATGCCCTCAAATTTCCCCGATATTAGAATTGCTATGTCATCTGCGTATGCTACCGAGTAAAGACTGCTGGCGTTGAGCTCTGCAATGAGCTCATTCACGACTAAATTCCACAAAAGTGGTGACAGCACCCCACCTTGTGGGCAGCCCCTACTTACGATTCCTCGTGTGGTAGTGTTTACAGTAAATTGAATAGCACGGTTTTTTAGCATGTTGTTAATCCATTCTACGAGCGTCGGCGCAACACCGTGCGTGGCGAGTGCCTGCCCGATGCTGGTGAAGTTAGTTTTGTCGAAAGCACCTTCGATATCGATGAAGGCGCCTAGGGTTGGATTTTTGTTTTTGAGAGCATTTCCTACGCGTGAGACTACGCTGTGGAGCGCTGATTCAGTTGATTTGCCTGCACAGTAGGCATGTTGGTTGGGATGCAGAGGTTTTTGTATCGAAATCTGGTTTCTTATCTTCCTGTCCCCCAGCCTCTCCAGTGTCTTCAGAAAGAACGAGGAGAGGCTTATAGGTCTGAAAGATTTGGGCTGAGTGTAGTCGCCCCTACCTGGTTTCGGAATAAAGATTATTTTTACTTCACGCCATTTCAAGGGGATGTAGCGGTGAGCCAGGCAGGCTCGAAAGACCTTGACGAGGTAATCAGCCAGCAGACCACCGCTCCATCTGAGCAGAGCTGGGAAGATACCGTCCATCCCCGCTGCCTTGAATGGCAGAAAGGTGTTGATTGCCCACGTTATTTTATCTTTGTCGATAACTTCTAACGCAACCTCCCAGTCCAAACTACTCGTAGCCCTCTCCCTGTACGGTTCCCAGCTTTGCTGGGTGGCAATCTGGCAGCCCGGGAAGTGGGTAGTTAGGAGTAGTTCGCTAGTTTCGGCGTCGTTTGTTGTATAAGTATTATCTGGTTTTTTCAGGAATCCTATAGAAAGGTCTGTCTCTTGAGCAAGACATGTTTTGACCCTATTTGCCTGGTTGTTGTTTTCAATGTTAGTACAAAAACGCCTCCAACTTGTTATTCCTCGGAGGCGAATTAGTTTTTTGTAGGTTTTACGGTTTGTTATGTACCGGTCCCAGTCTTCTGGCGACCGTGTGTTCCTAGCTCTGTTGAATAGCCTTCTCAGTTTGTGTCGGTGTCTCTCCAGTTCAGGACTCCACCAGGACTGCCTGATTCCTCGCCTAGGTATGGTGAGGGGACACGACTGTTCATAGCTAGATAAGAGGATGGAAGTGATGTTGTTTACGTGTTCGTCTATATTGGTTACCGTTATTTCAGCCGGAAGAGAGGGTAACCTACCCAGTTCAGTCCCTACAAGTCTAACGAACTTCGATTGGTCTGTGTTGCGAGGAACCCTTCTTGGCTGTGGTGTAGTTAAGTTGAAGTTAATTGTAAAACGGATCCATCTATGGTCTGAGCATGATATCTCGTTGGACACATGCCAGTCCTGGATGGAGTTGGATACACCTAAAGTTGCTAACGTTAGGTCTATTATTGTTTGCGATCTTGCGTTTATGAAGGTGGGTTCAGAACCCTTGTTAAGTAGTACAAGGTTGTTGCTAAGAATAAAATCAAGCATTTCCTCACCTCGGTTGTTGGTTTTGACATTACCCCAGAGCGTGTGATGCGCGTTGGAGTCTGTGCCGATGATTAGTTCAAGTTTCTCCCTTTCACAGTACTCCACCAGCAAGGCGAGCTCTGGTAGAGGCACGTCCGCGTCGCCTGGCAGGTATGCCGAGGCTAGTACAATGTCCGGGAGTTCCTGTTTAGTTCGGAAAAGCCTGGTTGCTGTCAGGTCCCTTGAAAAGAATTCGTTAATTAAAAGGTTAGGTACATGTTTTGGGACCAATATGCAGGTACGCGGATTACTTACGGAGGTGTCTAGCAGCAACTTACCTCCGATGTTAGCTAGACCGCATATTTTGCCACTTCTAATCCACGGCTCTTGGATGAGGGCGATGGTCTTCTCTTGTTGATTTTCCAGCACTCTGCGTAAAGTAGCCGACGCAGTTTGGCTGTGCTGGAGGTTAGTCTGCAGGATCCTAGTCTTCCCGCAAAGGAGAGGAGCAGAGGTCGCTGTCCTCGTCCCCACTTCTCTCCCCTGGCGGAAAGCAGTCCTCGTCCGAAGTTAGTCCGGGCGAGGGTGGATCCCGTGTTGATCCCTCAGTTGAGTCAACCTCAAGCGCTGCCAAGGAAGTCGCCAGCTCCACCGCCTCCCCAGCGATCCCCGTCGCGAGAGGCGACGGGGATCCGGGTGTCCGGATCCCAGCAATAGGTTTGTCCCCGTATCTAATGGGATTTAAAAGTATAATATTACTGGTGTAATGTTGGTGGGTGACCAGTGGTGGCTCACGGTAACGGCTCATGGTAACGGCCACGACTTACGTGTTGAGCCCAGGCAGGCGCTTTACTTTGTGTAAATTATTTCATCACCACCGCTCTAAAAACGGTAAAGGAAAACATCGTGAGGAAATGGGCATGTCCTATCCACCAATCCGCACTAGGCCCGCGTGGTGGGTTAAGGCTCTCTCTCACAGAGAGGAGGCTTGTGTCCCAGCAGTGGGCACATTAAAATGCTGATGATGATGATGAATGTAGGTGTACAATAGGTAGGTACTTCACTGCACTCCTTCCTGACTTCCTACGTACCTTTGACAATTGAAATAGAAGGCAAAGTTCAACTCGCTCCTACTCATCGGTTGCACCAGCGCCACATTTGCGTAATTCACACGGAAGCTAAGAGAGTGTGACTGACATAATGATCAGCGCATTACATTGCCAAACACTGCATTGATATTTGATGCTTAGTAATCAATCTGTACTGCACGCTATTTTGGGTTTAGTTACTTGTTTACATACACATCACATACCAACAACCTCCTCTACCCATCTCTGACATCAGAAATCAAAAGGTTATTCAACTTTGCCACTCTGGGGCCTGTTTAATAAAACTGACAGGCGAGTCCGACAATTTGTCAAGTTTCTTTAATACATTTTCTGCTTGACATGTCTCGACTATTTTTTTGTTTTTTGTACGATTGTCATGGTCATTTAAATTAATAGCTCATGATTTTTACTTACAACTCGATTATATATACGCATATCAGAGCATAAATTATAATACATCATAAAAGTAAAATCCAATATTGATTGTATCAATTTGTCGATACTTAATTAATGACCTTATTATTTTTTTCTTTGCTACCCCTCGATTTGTTCCTTAACATGGTAATTAATGTTTTATAAAAGCTAGAGTTTATGTTTGTTATAAAATTTAATTCACTCGATAATCGATTGCATCAATTCGACCACAATTTTGGATCAAAATTTACAACCATTCAATAACCTTTCACAGAAAGACATATGTTTTCACGTGGAGTCCAAACTAGTTGTAGGTGACATTAGGGGTGCAGCGAGGCTACTATTCAGCAGTGATGTGGTGGCGCCGAAACGCCGTACTCTCCAGAAACAATATCTGTCTTGGAGAGTAAACATCCAGCGATGACCTTTCCCGACCCCCCCGAAACCCCTCATCCTGAATCAACTCCTTTTAATATTTCAGCCACCCAATTGATTGCTGCCGTGAGCTCATTTCGAAGCGGTGCCGCCGGCGGTCTCGACGGCCTGACTCCGCAAAACTTAAAGGATCTTTTATTTTCAGGCGCCGGGGCAGCTGGTGAGTCGCTTTTGAAGGAGCCTTTGGCACTAGTCAATTTAAAGCTCTCCGGCGGCGTGAACGATGCCGTCGTCGATGTCTTGTACGGGGCCAACTTATGCGCCCTGCGCAAGAGGGACGGCGGCATTCGTCCTATTGCCATCGGGTGCACCTACAGGCGTATGGCAGCCAAAATTTGTTGTAAGCTTTGCTTTAGGCCAAAGGCTTACAAACAGATTCCAGCCCCTACAGCTTGGCTTTGGCTCTAGAGGGGGCTGTGAGGCTGCCGTACATGCCCTTTCTACCTTCTTATATTCTGGCGAGGGTGAGGTCATCCTCAAGGTTGACCTTAAAAACGCCTTCAATTCCGTCAACAGAGACACTTTGTTGGCTGTTCAGAATTAACGCTCAGAAATAACAGCTGTCCAAAATTAACCTTCATTCGGCTTTTACTCTTATTAGGCATTGCTGTTTTGGACCAAATTTTATGTATTCGCTCTTCCCCTATATGGAAGCAGCCACTTCTATTGGAAAAAAATTACGAAATTATACGATGCACTCTGACATCCATCTTAAATGTGGCCTTGGATGATCGAGCCTGGATGAAAGCTACACTACCCATTCGCTTCGGCGGGCTCGGCATCCGCAAAATTTCTAGTATAAGCCTACCGGCGTTCCTGTCTTCAGTCCACAGCACTGAAACGTTAACCAAAAATTTTTTAACCCTTTCACTGGTTAACTGTGAAGTGCCGTGCTCGACCGACGCAGTGTGCGCCTGGAAAGTGGCTTGCCCGAATACGGCGTTGCCCGAGAACCCATCTTCCCAGAGACAGTGGGATGTGCCACTCTGCAGGTTGGTATGGAATAAACTTATAAATACGTCCACCAATACTGCTGAGCGTGCCCGCCTGCTGGCTGTGGGAGAGTGGGAGTCGGGCCTCTGGCTACAGGCACTACCGTTGAGTGACAACAGCTTCCGGATCGCTACTTGTCTGCGTTTGGGTGCTCCTAGTGGAGCTCCACATCGTTGTCAATGTGGTGAAGCAGTCGACCGCCTCGGTCACCATGGCCCATCCTGCAGTAGGAGCGCTGGCCGGATAGCACGGCACGCCAGCATTAATGACATCATACTTCGGGCTCTTGTCACCGCCGGGGTGCCAGCTGTTTTAGAACCCAATGGCTTGGCACGCCACGATGGGAAGAGACCAGACGGGATGACCATAATGCCTTGGAAGGTGGGTAGGCCTTTCGTGTGGGATGCAACATGTGTCGACACCCTTGCGCCATCCCATCTTCTTAGCACGGCGGGCTGTGCTGGGGCGGCTGCTGCCGGTGCAGAAAACCTCAAACGGCGCAAATATAACAACCTTACTGGCAGTTATATGTTTGAGCCGTATGGGGTTGAAACATTAGGTCCATGGGGTCCGAGTGCGCATCGAGTTTTTCGAGAAATTAGCACAAATCTCGTCGACTCTTCACGTGACCAGAGGGCTGGCCTTTTCTTCGGCCAGAGAATTAGCATTGCCATACAACGTGACACGTTGGGCACGTTTCCCATTGACATCGATGTGGACGAATTTTTTGATGCACAGCTTTTTTGCCGTCTCCCTTTTGTATTTGTATATAGGTTTGATTTTTCTTAGAATATTCAATTGTATAAATGTTAATAAATTAATTGTTAATTAAAGATTTATAAAATCAACTTCAATGCAAAATAAAGGAAATAAATAATCGATGGTATTTACGATTAAATAAAGAGACACTTCCATTAAGTCCCATTTTATTGCCCATATAGTGTCTTTAAGTATTATAGTCGTTTGTTTATTGTTGATTAAATATAAAAAAAAGTTGATTTAAAAAAAAATTCACCAATAGAAAGCTACATTATTCCTGAGTGACATAGGCTATTTTCTTAACCCGAAAACGGATCCTGTTGGGTGGTCCACGGGAGCGAAGCCGCGGGCAACAGCTAGTACTCGTATAAATTAGTAACACAAATTTACGTCAAAATCAAAACATGGTTTATAAATTGATACTTATTAGAAGGTTAAAATATGATCTTAATTATCACGTTAACGAACGGTTTGGGTTAGTAATTGCGTGATTGCGAGGACCTTGGTAGAGCCTACAAACATTCCACTATTGCAACATCGGTAACTAGGCAACATTGAACAAGTTCCGGTTTATTTTATCTTCAAATAAATGGCTCATACTCAGTAGTAAAACAAACTAATTAATAAAAATAAAAAACACGCCTGCCTTGTCAGAAGGTGAATAAAAAAATGAACTAAAAAAATTAAAACATGCTAAATGAATAAAGAAAGTACAAGAAGAGAGAGGCCTATGCTCAGTAGTGGGCGAAGTCAGGCAGGATGATGATGATGATGCAATGACTAAAAACAATCTTTTCAGCGAAGTCGAGGGACCTGTAAATAACTGTTCCAAGGAACCGTCCCCCGACTGCAATGAAAAGATAGGTGTTTAAATTTTTAGTTTAATTTTTAATTAACTTTTTGACAAGGTAGGCGTGTTACTTTTTTTTATTCTTACATTTTAGTCATAAAACGATATTTTAGTAAACGCGCACCTATTTTTTTATGTTTTTCTGTGGGATGTTGAATAGTATCTACTGTTACATTTATTTTTGTATGTTATTAGTGATCGAATACATATTGACAACGACTGTTATATATTTTGGTATGTATTAAGCAGGCTCTAGACGATGATACGAGAAGTACACGTACTCAAATATTTATAAAAAAATATTACCGGTTTTTTTTCATGAACCATGACTCCTATGTTATATTTTTTTTTAATTTTCACCAGCCTGTGTTACCCGGGCTAACGTGATCTAACGATACCACACACATTGATAACTGCTAAGCCATTTAGAAGTTATGGTGGAATGAAGAAACTCACAAACATAAATAAACCCTGAAAACATAACATTCCTTTTTTGGGTAGTCGTGTAACCAGAAAGTTATTTAAAGCCATCATCATTTCAGCGGAAAGACGTCTCTCAAGCGTCACCATATATATATATCGGGACTGTGCTTCTCACATCCAGCGGATTCCCACGGCATTCACAAGGTCTCCTGGCCATATTTCTTCAATATAACCTGCCAAAGATACATCTACAGACATACGACAAAAAAACTAGTTAAAACTTGCCTTAGTCTTGGGGAAATACAGCCATAAAGAAGAGAATAAATTAGAAATGCAAATATATTTAAAAATAAAAAACAACACTTTTAATATATAGCTTCCCAATCTTCTTCATCTGTTATTCTCACCAATCGTTTAGACTCCTCCCACACTTTCCTAGTCAACACTGTATCATTCGCGAACCAAGAACTGTAGAACTCATGACAGTCTCTAAAATGTTTCCCACTTTCACCTTCAAACTTTGGGTCCACTGCTAAAAACACTGCCATAGTGGCTACTCTGGGTAACGGTCTACCAAACTTCAGTAAAGCGGCATTCAACCCATACTTTATTAATGGATTTTCGTAATTCCTAAAAAACTCAGATTTTCCAAGTCCAGGATCCATGCTATATACGCTAACTCCACTTCCCCTGATTATCTTGTCCATTTCCACTGTCCATAAAACATCAGCTAACTTCGCATCGGCGTAGTATTTAAAACTGGGGTATCCAACATCGTTCCAATGGTCTAGGTCTACCTTCCCTAAGATCAATGCTAGGGACGAGACGTTGACGATCCTGCTTGGTGCTGAGGCTCTTAACATCGGGAACAGGAGAAACGTTAGAAGAAACGACCCGAAGTAGTTGACTTGCATCATCGTATGCAGATTATCTGCGGTCAGTCTGTCTTCTAATCCGATGGCACCAATATTGTTGATCAAGATGTCCAGTCTTGGTTCTGCCCTTATAGTCGTATCGGCAAAACTTCTGACTGAGGATAGAGACCCGAAATCAATCTGTCCGGTGACAACATTTTGGTTTCCAGAATCCTGTATAATGGTATTCCTTGCGTCTGCTAGTTTAGCCGGGTTTCTGCTAGCTATGATGACCTTGGCGCCTCTCCTGGCTATGTTTTTGGCTATTTCAAGACCTGTTCCAGCTGTCGCGCCGGTAACAAGCGCCACTTTCCCATCAAGCCGGACATCTGTCGCGCAATCCGTGAAATCGTCCCTTACAGACATTACGTGTCTACTTAGTTCCGAAGTTATTTTACTACTGTCAGTTATAGACGCCAAGGCAGGAGAAAAACAAGGTCTTCATATCTAAGGTTAACGCATGTTACGTAATAAAAATGCGTTAGATGGAGGTTGTCTAAAAATAGATCAACATTTAAAATACCAGAAAAATAAAAATTTGTTAACTTGAGGTTTCTGTTGCCCGTGTCTGTTCCAAGTCTTTTGGTTCAACAATAGGTTAAACAGCTGTCTTATTAATAATATAAATCACCAGTTATTAATTCTTCTTCTCAATCATTACTTTAATTGGACAAGTATTTATAGTTTTCCCAACGCAGCACTACGGCTGGTTACCGCATTGTTTGTCTACCACTAAGTGCAGTTATCTGTCTTCTATATTTCCTAATGCCCTGGTAACAAAAGCGTGGTCATAATGGATGCGAAGCAGGCCGTGAGATGCGTGCGGGCAAACACGCGGCGCGTAACTAGTTTACATAAGACTATCAAGTATTATTAGGGTACCGTAGAGTGGTTGATGCTTCACTTGTTAATGTATACGAAGTCCGAGTAGGAATTGCTGTCTTTCACCCTTTTCTTTCACTTTACTTTTCATTTCGAATATAAGGAAAGTAAAAAAAGTAGTTTTTGTCAATATTTATTGATAATTCTCGTAGTAACATGAGTAGTATCTATTTAAAATTAATTGAGAAGTTAGAACAATTTGTGTAATTTAAAGTTAAGTTTTTGTTCGGAATCATGGAATCATGACGGTACCTTGTCAATATATTTATGAAAACATCATGTATGTTAGAAAGAATTTACATCTTTTTAGTAAAAACGGCGACAGACATAATTATGTTTCTAGAAATAGGGACCAACTAATTCAACCAGGTTTCAGGCTGGCTAAAGTAGCATCATCTTTTATGGGGTACTGTATAAAATGTTACAATAAAATTCCTCCCCACATTCTACAACTAAATGAGACGAAATTTAAGACTTGTATAAAACGCAACTTGTAGGCAAGCATATTATAAGTTGGGAGATTACATCGCTGATAAAAATGCTTGGCTCAATGCTGGTCCTGCTCCGCAGCCACTAGGGCGCAAGAACAATTAGTGATGGGCAGAAAAGTATCGAAGTATTGTTGGACCTGCTGAAGACTGTATGAAAATTTTTGTATTGTATAAACTCAATTTCTAATAGTATTATATAATTGCACAGCACATGTGTGAGTACTATGTTCCGACTGTAGATAAATCTACCATTCACTGTACCTATGTGTCGTTCGTTGACTTCTGTGTGCCCTGGCAGTTGAGTGTGTCATGCTCTCTCTAATTTCTCTCTGATGGTGGCACATGTGTTGGATCATTCGGTTCCCTTCATGATGGTTGAGCTGAGTGGTGCCGATCCATGCGTCATGTTCGTGAACGGGCTCCATCAGTTGGGATTGGTCATAACTTAGCTGTCTCGGCCTGTTAAAGTGCTTTTTTTTAAATTATTTGTTACTCTAGACGCTTTTACGTACACGTCTTTTTACATCGTTCTCACATGTATGTATTTTTTCAACAAGAATGATGTAACCAAAAACTTGTAATTAAAACTGATGGAAAAGAGTGTCCGGGGAGTTTCTTGCAAATTCTTCTCCATTGAGACCTACAGACGCTTGCGAATTTGCAACTAGTCATCTTTTTATTAATTTTTTGTTTGACAATTCAAAAGTACTTCTAAAGTTTACTTGAAATAAATACCTTGATTTTGAATATTTACGCTGTTTGATATGTTATGACAAATTCGGTTGTGTTAAGTTTCTGTAAAAGTAGGAGACTCCAGTATTCGATTAGACAGTGGCACGGTAGAATCATTTTTATGTACGTTCAAAAGTGCCGCTTGGTGGCCTAGTTGAAATAAAATATCTTTGTCTTTGAATCCATGGCGCAGACTCCCTTGAAGTAGTTGGTTGAGGCGAAGTGGGGCGTAAATTTAAAGTCTCAGTTAATTTGTTTGAAATTTAAGTTTTATTTTGCACAGAATCCTCAATGTAGCCTTCCGCAACTGTGCTGGATTTCCAACCTCCATGTCTTTTTAACCCCCGACGGCAAAAGAGGGGTGTTATAAGTTTGATTTGTGTTGCTGTGTATGTGTGTATTTGTGTGTCTGTCTGTGGCATTATAACGTCCAAACGGGTGAACCGATTTTGTTTTTTTTTTTTTTTGAAAGGTGTTTTTGTCGAAAGTGTTCTTAGATATGTTTGAATAAAATCGGTTTAGCCGTTCATAAGTTATGGGCGTTTATTGTTTGAATCGGGGTGTTTTTGCAAGATATCGTGTCATAATTACGTGATCAATAGATTGCCGATCGAAGCGTATCTACTATGTACTAGATAAATTATGTAGCATAAAAATAAAAAATTGTCATTGTCATAGAATCGGCTAACAGTGTCGCTGACGTTCTTCTATAACAATGCCCAGTATACTGTTCATAGTTTGGTAAATTCAAATATGTTGCTATTTGCTTCGGCATACCCCAGATTTTATTTTTACCGATCACTTGTTTATAGCATTTTCCCTTTCGGTATGTCATTAGGTCTTATTTTTTTATATTTTTTTACTATTTGTGTAAACTCTTTTCGTACAACAAACGTGCGCTCAATATTTGTTTTATTTTAGTAAATTTTACGAGTAATAACTAGCCTTGATTTTCAATGTCATTAATTGTTAAATTTGTGAGTTCACTGCTTCTGCAGGCGCCGCTTATACCGAGTATCAACACCACCTGTGAAAAACATGATTTCTTCATTACTATTAATCTTTTAGGTACCTATGTAGATAGAATAACAACCAGAGATCTTTTACTCCAGAAATGCACGCCTATCCGACGTCTTTACTCTCAATTTACGCAATCTGGTCAGTGTGTTTGATTGATATGATTGCCTGTTTTTAAGGAAACCTATCTATAAAACATATCAGAGTATCGACGTTTATTTTTATAGTAAAAGACTTCTCTACCTAGATAAACGTTTTTAGCTTACCTTCACTGCCAAATATATCTCGTCATGGGCTTGATTTAAAAATGTTTTCACTTCGTAAGAGGTGTTCTGGAGGAGGGCTCTTAAACCTCTGAGACTGTCTTTTTAGAAACGATGATAGATTATGGAATATTTTCAAATCGACATTGTGTTTTACTCTTAGTGTACTGTTGAGCATTGAATACCTGCTCCATAGCGTAGAAGGCTTTATTTTGCCAGATAGTCCATTGAAGTATGTAAGAAATACACTTTTGGAAAATGATTTTATTTTCTTATCTGCTCACCACTTCATAGTCATTGTATGTATTTAAGTATCTTTCCTTAGAAATTTCTGGCAAAAGATTTTCGATGACTGTATTTGCCTCGTCTTTAACAGAATCTGGGGTCAACATTTCAGAATCACTTGAACTCATTTTTAATAAGATATTAGTCTTAATCCGAGATTTTGATACAGCTTACAGAGTTAGTATCCCGCCAAATTATATAGTCTATTAAAATTTTTAACTATGGAACACACCGCGTCATTGCCGCAAACGGACATGCTTAGTTTTTTTTTAATTGACATTGACCGTTTATACATTCACAAGACCGCAGCATTTTTTTCTTAATTATGTTAGATTTTTTACAGCCGACTGCCTAACCAAATTTAGTTCTATTTATAACATTTATTCCCAATGAGTCTTGCCCGCCCAAAGGTGGGAAGTAGCATCTTCCACCCGCTACTCGGATCAAATAAACACTACTATCCGAGTATGAGAAATGAACACGATCTTTGCAAGCAAGTTGATGGTTTTGACCTTAAGTTTCAGATCAAGGCTGTAGGCATAATATTTCTAACTCCTATTTAAAATTTGTTGTGAAATAGTCAAGATAGTTATAAATTTGCTAAGTTTCTTTTCATCATAACTACAAGGTCTAGGAGATATTACCGTTTAACACCTTTACCATTTAAAGAAACCGACTAGATTTTTTTTTAACTTTATCTTTTTATCTTCTTTTCATAGGTTAAAACTGCCTGGAATGAATGAGTGATTTATTTTCGTTGGATCCCACTTTTAGATCCCATTTTTTTGGTATTGGCGATGGGTCCCATTTACTATTCCCATTGAATCCCATGTTATAACAATATGTGTACTTTTTAGAAGAAAAGTGATTTACCTTTATCAAACATTTAAAAAGCAGCGTGTTTTCGGCACACCGAAAATTAAATGATTGAATGAATGAAAGACAGAACAATGAAACAAATTAATTCATGCTTTCAGGGTTTATCAATCATCCCTGGGGTACCCTCATTTTCACGGTTAACCCAGACGAATTGACACCGTTTATTTGAAATAATTGCTGTCTATCATTTAAATAAGATTTAAATAAACTCGACGCTGATTGGCCTAGCCCGTAATGCTCAAGTTTCAAAAGTAATGTTTCATGATTAACGCAATCAAACGCTTTCGACAGGTCGCAGAAGACTCCTATGGCATCTCGTGCACATCTTATCCCCCCCCCCCCCACCCGCCTGGACGTTGTGCCGAGCAGACGTGTTTTTTGTACCCGCGAACATTTTATTTCAAAAAATTAGTTTAAGTGCAGTAAACTGATCTAAAGTTACACCAATACGTGCGTAACAAAAGTATGAACATACAGTGAAAAAACGAAATCAAAGCATAAACTATTGCAGAAGAAATAAGCAAAAACATTTCAAAGTTTTAAAGTGGTCGTTAATAAAAACTTCTTTGTCTTTGTGCCGAGGTGATGACCTTTGGTCGCTTGAATGACACTCGCCGGTGATCCTGTTGGTATTGGTAACACTTCGCCTAATTCGCAACAAACGCTAGAGTCTGAGTGGCCTAGAGGCGTAAGCCGCTACCTGCCATCGACAGAGCGTGGAGTCTCGAGTTCGAGCCCCGCAAATTGCAGAACTTTTTGGGATATCTGACTTACTACTGACAAATATAAGCTGTGAGATAAGAACATCCAAACGCGAAAAGGATAGAATTTCGTCGTGTCATCGTGCGAGTGGGGCGATAGGTAGATTTCTGCCAGCTACTCAGAAAAGGGGACGCTTAGCACTTACACATATATTGTTAAAAGCATAGCTCTCACTACACTGGACGGAAAGGCAAAAGCTTCGCATTCCTCGATTGCGGCTAGATAAGCTTGACCCCTGTCGCGACTGTGAAGCAAGTGCAACATTTATCGCTTACAGCGTATCTTGTCCTGGTACTTGTTGTGACGATTTAAAGACAAATTCGTTAACACAATGCCACTACAACAGGCTTCTCCCGCTGCCACCTCCGCCTCAACACCGGCGGCTGCTGTAGAGAGCATGCGGAGCAATGCCCTAACTTTCGCTAAGGCAGCTATTGATTTACCGTTGAAACAGTGTGAGTCTGAACCTGACCTCCACTCACTTGCAATCAACATTACGGAGCGAAAAAAACGGAAGTATGTTGATAATAATACCGACATTATGGCCCTTATCAAGGAAATGTTTGTGTCTTTTTCGAGTGAACAGGAAAAACGCTTCCAAGAGCTAAAAACTAGTATGGATTTAATGTCTGATAAATACGACGAATTTTTGTCAAAAATAAAGACGCTTGAGAAGGAAAGAAAGGCTGATAAACTGCTGATTATAGAGTTGGAAGATAAACTGGAGCAAATGGAACGAAAAACCCGCGGAACTGGTATTGAAATTCGGAATATACCGAAACAAAATGGAGAGACAAAAGAAAATCTGTGTAAAGAAATTATGCAACTAGGCAAAACGATTGACATCGATATCAACGGGTCTTGCATAAAAGATATCTACCGACTAAAGTCAAAAGATGACTCAAACCCGGTAATCGTGGATTTAACCACCGTGCTACTGAAAGAAAAGCTTCTTAAGGCTGTCAAGAGTTTCAATAAACCGAAAAGTAAAGCTGATAAATTGAACACTACTCACTTGAACACCAAGTACGTGGCTAAACCGTTATATGTAGCGGAAACTCTCACGTACAAAACTTAAAAACTTTACTTCCTGGCTAGACAATTTAAGAATAGCCATGGCTTCAATTTCTGTTGGACAACAAATGGGATAGTGTACCTTAAGAAAAACGAAGACTCATCACATATTCGTATCAACGATGCGGCGGACTTATAAAAAATACGTAACACAATTTGACTATTACATGCTACGATCGGTCTCTTCAAATGGTGTAAAGTTCCTATAATTTATGCTTTCACTTATTGTTTTAACGTCAGATATATTTTTTCTGTCCTTTGTAATACACATTTCAAATCACATTTATGTTATAACCCTAACTTATTAACACACCTCTCTCATCATACGTTTAGTTGTAGTTTTAAATTAACCCTAACACATATAGTTCAAAACATACTACAAATCAACATTCGAACAAACATACACATAAACATACTATACATACACGTCCTCATAATTACAATACACACTATAAAAACAACAGACTCCGCTACACTTAAAAGAGCTTTCTATAATAACGTGCAATCCCTGACAAAAATTTATTACAAAATTATGCTTTTTTATAAAATTCAGTGATATAATCGACCTTACTACTAACATTGATAGCTTATCCGTATCCCATTCGCAAACTGCTGACATAGAAGAATGTCACACTATCATCACTAGTACTGCTAATCAAATACTTATTTTAACGCAAAACATCCGCAGTATAAACTGCAATATGCCCGGCTTTGAGATCTTATTAAGTAGATTAAAACTAGAATGTGACGTTATAATACTGACAGAATGTTGGCTCTCTTGTGCATCGATAATTCCAAAACTAGACGGATATTGTCATGTGGCAACTAAAAATAATAACAAACAAAATGATGGTGTAGTTATTTATTATAAGGAGAATCTTAATGTCCGCATAGAGGAACCTGGCTTTGAGGACTGTAATTGTCTAGTGGCTATTGTAGAAGAACAAGTTGCTATTATTGGTTTATATAGATCGCCATCATATACTAACATAGATCCATTCCTCTCTTCTCTAGACAAAATTCTTCAAGTAGTATCGATCTATAAACACAATGTGTTAATGGGTGACATAAATATACCAATAAACCCGAACAAAATAGACATACACGGGGAACGATACTTAACTTTAGCTGCTACACACGGCTTACTTCCAGCTCATACCCTAATAACTCGTGGTGACAGTGAAACTTGCTTGGATCACGCCTTAATAAAAACTGTAAGCACTGCCACTGCAATGGTCCCATTCTCAACGCTAACAGACCATTATCCGGTTTTGCTATGCCTACAGACGAAAAAAACATTGCATTATACAGCTACAACTATAACTAAAGTTAACAATGAAGGAATAGTAGAAGACCTGTTAAAGCTTGATCTTGATCCAATTTACCAGTCGAGAGATCCGAACCTTACATTAAATTATTTGATGCAGTCTCTTCAAAATATTATTGAAAAAATACACAAACAAAAACATTATCAAGACGGTCAAAAATAATAAAGCCTTGGATCACTCCGGGTTTGCTGAGGTGCATGCGAAATAGGGATATGTTACACAAAAAGACTAAATTATCACCGAAAAACGAAAATTTTCAGATTACTTACAGACGTTACAGGAATTTTTGTAACGCTCTGTTACGAAAAATAAAGAGACAGTACGAGGGGGACCTGATTAAAAATGCACAAAAAGACAGTAAAAAATTATGGAAAGCTATTAGAGACATCGCAAACACAACTAAGCCAATACAGCGCACAAAAGAACTCCTATCATTCTCTACTTCTCCAGAGCAATCTTTAAATAAAATTAATAGTTATTTCATTAATGTTGGAGCCTCACTGGCCGATAAAATTTATCGAAATTCAAATACACCTGATGCACATCCTCAAAATTATATAGCAGGCATTGCCTAGTTCGGTTGCAGCGACTACTTCCATTTAATAGAAATAAATACTGCCAAACTATGTTCTGTAAAATATTGCTAAGATTTTTGAGAAATAAATTTATTATATTATTATTATAACCAAAAACTTGTAATTTAAACTGATAGAAAAGAGCGTCAGGGGAGTTTCTTGCAAATTCTTCTCCATTGAGACCTACAGACGCTTGCGAATTTGCAACTAGAGTCATCTTTTTATAAATTTTTTGTTTGACAATTCAAAAGTACTTCTAAAGTTTACTTGAAATAAACTACTTGATTTTGATTGATGTCATAAATTAAAGAGATCAAATTTATGCTATGTCATTGATAAAATTTAAACGTATACAATGTCAGTAATTAATATAAAAACTTTAAAACGTAAACAATGTCATAAATTAAAATTCATAAGTAATGTCAGATTATACAATGTCGTAGTAATTAACAAAATAATAAGCAAACAAGTCGGACCCAAGTATCCACCCCAATCACACCACTTATACAGATAAATTTCTGTCTGAGAGATACTCATGTATTGTGTAGTATGTCTTGCTTAACATTAAATTATTCAATTGTTTTTTAAATATATTGATGTCTTAATATTTAACAACGAATGCGGTAGTTTACTCGTATTATAAATATGTGGAGCCATTCCTGTGAAGTTTTTATGAAACACTGCTTTTTTGTGCTGACTACCGCTTATTTTATTTCTGTGTCTTGCGCTATGTAGTTTTTCAAACAAGTGTAAGTGTGTTTTAACAAAAACAGCCACTTCGTATATGTACAGACATGTTACTGTTAAAATGCGAAAATACGCAAACAACGGTTCAGCTTTCCGTGCTTTGAATACCGCATATCGCCCTAACACATCTTTTTTGCGCTCTAAATACCGTCTCCATATTCGTGGATTTACCCCAATATATAATCCCGTAGCGTAGCGTAGATGTAACATATGCATGGTACGCCGTGACCAAAACTTTATGGTGTACCTCCTTTGCTAGATTGCGTAAAGCATATGAATGCTGGCTCAGGCGTTTACACACACTGTCATTGTGAGTTTTCCACGACATATCTCTATCTAGCTCTAGTCCTAAAAATTTTGTAGTTAGTATCTGAGATTATTTTGTCTTTATATTTTATGTTCGGTTTTTTTATGGTTTGTCATTTGCTCAAAAGTCATTATTTTGGATTTGTCAATATATATTTTTAAATTATTCGCGCCCATCCATTCTACTAATACTTGGAGACAGTCACAGTCTCTCTCAAGTGTCGTCGCATCATTGTTGCCACTGAATGTGCTATCGTCAGCAAACAAAACCATAGGGTCATGGGTTTCTCTGGGCATGTCGTTGATGTATATAATAAACAATAAAGATCCCAAAATACAACCTTGGGGTACACCATAGTTCTGTTGGTCTCTGACTCGACAAATACGTACGCTCGGTTTTTGAAGCAAAACATACTTTATCTATCCTCGTAACTTGTCTTCTGTCTGATAAGTACGATTCTTAAAGTTTCTGAGCTACCCCTAACTCCATATCTTGCCAAATTCTTTAACAATATAATTAGATCAAAAAAATCAAAAACCTTGCTCATGTCCATGAATAAAGCAGCTACCGCAGTTCTATTATCAATACTAGTAATAATATTATCTAAGAGATTAAAAATCGCCATGTTGATATTCTTTTTTCCCCTAAAACCGTACTGCTCATCAGCAAAAAAGTATTTCCGTTCAAAAAAAGAGTACAATGTGTTGTATATTACTCTTTCTCTATTATTTTGGAGAATATGGGCAATTAGACACTAGGACTATAATTGGCTGGATTATGTTTGCTATCTTTCTTATGTAGCGGTTTTATTACTGCCAATTTTAGCCAATCCGGAAATTAAATCAAATGTTTTTTATTTCACATAGGCCTACATGGGCACTTATAAAACGTCGACAAAAGGTGCACGGTTCGGGTTGATCGTTTCCTGTGGAGAAGAACCGGTAAGAAACTCCACAGTTACACTTTTGAAAAAAAATTGGTTTGTTTTTACAATATTTCCATGTTACACTTAGATATGGGGGGACAACGTAGGCCCGACAATAAGTCGTAAGAAACTAATAAAAAAAAGTTTGTATAAACGAGATAAAGAGTTAACAAATGTTAACAAGCGTCTAGAAATCTAGAAGGCTTACAATGTTCACACATTCACAAAACAATCGGTAAAAGAATCTATACAAAGGAAAAATAAAAATATAACAAGACTAAATTTAACACACCCGAAACATACCCGATTCTAAACACATATTTATTATGTAACTAAGTACTGGTGCTATGATATTTGATACATATTTAATGACATTTGTTGTGATGTCATCATATCCAGAGCTATTTGTATTAATTAACGAATTTATTAGTTTTATAATGTCAGAGGGAATTGTGGGAATTAAAAATAAAGAGTCAAGGTGCATGTCAAATTTTAAATTTTGGTTACAAATGTTCATGTAAGATACTGATTAAATTTCATTAATAAAATAGTCATTGTAGGTTTGGGAGATTATTTTTAGGTCAGTTATATCTTCGTTATTTATTCTAAGTTATGATATTCCTTCAGCCGGCTTATTATTTTTGCATTTATTTATTATTTGCCATGTAGCCTTGCTCTTATTGGACGCATATAGTTATTATTCTGTGTTTTTTTTTTGCCGAATTATAATTTTAATCGTATTTGTTTTAAAACTTGATTTAGTATTGGGGTTCGGTTCTTTCCGAAACCGCCACAACATTTCGCGCTTGCGTTTACAGCATAATTTTATTCCTTTACTGATCCACCTAGGTGATTTTACTGCATATTGCTTAAGTTTAAAAGCACATATCGTAAAATATTTTAAACGTGTCGTAAAACTTATTGAATGTGTCATTGGGTTCTTTACAGGAATATATATCATTAAATGTTAAATTTTGTAAACACCGATTAAAGCTTTGCATATTTTCTGTACAGTAACTACGTCTTAATATGTACCAATAAAGGAGAATGCAAGTTTTTTTTAACTGGTCTATGTAGTAGTTGTGCTGTATGATCTGACATTGCCAATTCGACCGTTACGCAATTTCTACCCCGTATATTGTCGACAATGTTATCAATGCAGGTGCTGCAGTGCCGCTACAGAGACGTGTAGGGGTGAGCACACCTATTTTCAGATTAAAACTTTGCAATAGGTTTTTAAAACTGCCAGAGGCATAGTTATCTTTCAGAAGATCTATATTTAAATCACCACATAAAATGATATTTGTCTTACGTTTGAAACAGATGTCATTAAGAATCAAATCTAATTAAAAAGGAATGTATTTAATGAGACCTAATCCATATTAGGAGGTCTGTATATACACAAGACTATTACGGAGTGATTCTGCAACTGCGCAACCTTCAATAATGTTTGGTTTACACCATTTTCCTACATCAATTTGTTTTCCCATTAAGGTATTCTTCATTAGTATACACGAGCCCCCGTTCCTACTTTCTCTTGAATAAGATGTGTGGAGTGTATAGTTAGGCACGTGAACATACATATGATCGTCCTTATTCATGTTTGTTTCTGTTATGCATAATATGTCCACCGATATACCCTCATCGATAAAATCATTAAGGTGCACACCTAATAAGTCCGATTTATTTACTAGTCCATTATTATTTTGGTGCAGTATAAAATATGTTCATACACGAAAAAGACTAGCACAAGCTGAATCATATACCTGGCTAAATTCAGATTGTGCTTTAGTATTCATTGACAGTTTTATATTTCCATCTTGTACGTAAGATGGAAAGCTTGGGAATCAGAGGACTTCCACTGGACCTCTTTAAAGACTATCTGAGTGAGCGTACCCAGAGAGTAAAGATAGATGAATTCATCAGTGAGGAACAAATAATTAACTACGGCACGCCTCAAGGTAGTGTCCTCGGACCTTCACTATTCCTCATTTATATCAACGATCTGGGTACACTCACTATCCCCAATGGCAAAATCATTAGCTTTGCAGATGACACTGCTCTCTTGTTCAGCGCTAGCTCTTGGGAAGATGTCTATAAGCGTGCACAACTGGGCTTTAATATGGTATCCAACTGGTTACGCGACAATCTGTTGACCCTCAATACAACCAAAACCAATTACATGGCATTCTGCTTGAAAAACACTAGATCCTCTCAAATATTACCTAATACTATTGTAGCTCACTCTTGCACAAACCCACTCACCCGTAGTTGTAACTGCGAACCACTCAACAGGGCTGAGAATGTAAAATACCTGGAAATAACAATCGACAAAAACCTAAGATTTCAAGACCACATAACTACTCTTAGTAACAGATTACGGAAACTAATATATGTGTTCAAAACACAATCTATAATAATTATGCTATTGCATCACCTCTTGGGGTGGGGCTCCGAAAACTACCCTAATTGAAATTGAAAGAACCCAAAGAGCTATACTGAAAGTGTCGTCTTTTCGACCGTATCGCTACCCCACTGAGCAGTTACAAAGGGTCTTTCAACAAGAACGGGTCGATGTTAAAATTGAATAAAACAAGATGTGTGTGAGATATTAACGAAATTTATTTTTTATTTAAAAGGCCCATTTATGCCATTATGGATGGAATATGACATCGTTCAAATGTCCGCCGCGGCTTCGTATGGTGGCACGAATCCGAGAGGTCCAATTTTTAATGACTCTGCTGCATAGATCCGGCTGAATCCGAGCGATGGCCTGCGTTATGTTGGCTTTTAGGGCAACGGTCGAATGTGGTTTATTGGCATAGACCTGCGACTTCAGAAAACCCCACAAGAAAAAGTCTAGCGGAGTCAAATCACACGATCTTGGTGGCCAATTCACGTCAGCTCTGCGAGAGATAACTCTACCCTCAAACCGTTCATGCAGAATGTCGATTGTGTCGTTCGCTGTGTGGCAAGTAGCGCTATCTTGCTGGAACCACATGTCGTTCACGTCCATATTGTTCAATTCAAGCCAAAAGAAATTGTTTATCATTGATCTGTAGCGCTCGCTCGATCTATGCAGCAGAGTCATTAAAAATTGGACCTCTCGGATTCGTGCCACCATACGAAGCCGCGGCGGACATCATCCTGGTGTCCTGAAACACAGGCCACGAGCCTAGCTTAGGCACCAGTCTCCCACAATATTATACTTACCTATGTTGTGTATTATTGTCAAATCTGACCAATGTAAGATAATTTATGTATATTGACGTGAGAAATTAAATAAAGTTATTATTATTATTTTGGTAAACATGGACTGTTTCTTAGCTCTTTGGCTAGTTTAAGCTACATCAACGGGACAAAGCCAAGTCAATGTAGCGTGTGGTGAATTTTTATAATGAAGAAGAAGTGTTGTGGACGGTTTCATTTCCTTCAATTTGCATGAACTTTCTCACTATTCTGCAGGTGTTCAAAATTGCGGCTTTTTAAAGTGTAATGTAAATTGAATCTTTTACGTCTATTAGTTTGAGGCTATGGTGGAGATGATTGGGTATAACACGTGTAGTGGAGACAACTATGGGTACAACGTAAACTTTTTCTTGCCTCCAGATTCTGGTCACCTCTTCCTTTAGTTCCGCATATTTGCTTATTTTCTCTCCTATCGTCTTTTGCTAATTATTATTATTATTACATGTCATTGGCTTAAAATAATCCAAAATTGTCTTCTGACTGGAGTATATTCTAGTTAATTTACTCAGTTTTTCCTGATTCCTTGCAGTGAAATACAAAGGCTTTTTATGAGAAAATCTTTTGTGTATTTTATGTAGTCAAACTCAATATTTAGTTTAGAGCTAAGTTCATTCAAATATGTACGATTATTTTGTTTTATTCATATAAGTAACGTTTATAATATGAGAATTCGTTTACATTAATATATTTATCTACACTCACAACGTAATGTTCCAAATATGAATTCAAAAAATATTGTATAAACACGTACTTTATATTCGTGGATAGATAAAATTTTAAAAAAACCCATTACAGTGCAACATTTTCCTTCGATTTTCAAACAACTGCATCATAATAGTACATTGTGATACAAGGGTGGAAAGTAGGTTATTGCAAACAAGCTGTCATTAACAAGCCCGAGCCGAAGGCGAGGGTTTTTAATGACACGAGTATTTTTCAATACAGTTGTGGGAAATAGTAAAGACAAATCAAAGAAATAGATTTGTTTATTCACAAAAAAAAAATATTATCGCGCGTTTTTGCAACTGTAAATTTTTTTTTTACAACGAAAACATCCTACACAGCCTATTCGATTTTTGACAAATGTTGATGTGAAAATAATTAAGTTGAAACTGGTAATTAAATATATTAAACAACCATTTAAAAGACTTTTGAGAGTTCAATGCTAAAACGTACGGAATCATTCATTTTTCCTCGTATAAAATCTATCCCATTTTATTCTATATATGAAAACTCTTTGCTACTAAACTTTTTATATTGACTTATAAATTTAAAACTAAACTGCAAAACTAATGATCGAGCTCGTAAACAAAAGTCACGACCGCGTAACAGAAAGATGCCTATGCATAAGATTTAATTTTCGAATCATAATTATAGCCTCTGAAAGTACGCCATGTTTAACAACTGTATTGAAATAGTACATTGTGATACAAGGGTGGAAACTCGTGTCATTAAAAATCAAAGAATTAGATTTATTAATTCACAAAAAAATAATATTTTCGCTCGTTTTTGCAACTGGACATATTTTTTTTACAACGAAAACAGCCTACACAGCCTATTCGATTTTTGACAAATCTGGATGTGAAAATAATTAAATTGAAACTGGTAATTAAATATATTAAACAACCATTTAAAAGACTTTTGAGAATTAAATGCTAAAACGTACGGAATCATTCATTTTTCCTCGTATAAAATCTATCCCATTTTATTCTATGTATGAAAACTCTTTGCTACTAAAGTTTTTAAATTGACTTATAAATTTAAAACTGATCGTAATGACTGTTTAGTAATGATCGGGCTCGTAAACAAAAGTCACGACCGCGTAACAGAAAGATGCCTATGCATAAGATTTAATTTTCGAATCATAATTATAGCCTCTGAAAGTATGCCATGTTTAACAACTGTATTGAAATAGTACATTGTGATACAAGGGTGGAAAGTAGGTTATTGCAAACGAGCTGTCATTAACAAGCCCGAGCCGAAGGCGAGGGTTTTTAATGACACGAGTTTGCAATAACCTACACGCCCGTGTATCACACGATATTTTTCAATACAGTTGTGGGAAATAGTAAAAACAAATCAAAGAATTAGATTTGTTAATTCACAAAAAAATAATATTTTCGCTCGTTTTTGCAACTGGACATATTTTTTTTACAACGAAAACAGCCTACACAGCCTATTCGATTTTTGACAAATCTGGATGTGAAAATAATTAAATTAAAACTGGTAATTAAATATATTAAACAACCATTTAAAAGACTTTTGAGAGTTCAATGCTAAAACGTACGGAATCATTCATTTTTCCTCGTATACAATCTATCCCATTTTATTCTATGTATGAAAACTAATTAAAAAGTTATTTTTCAATACCAACTGTATAAAAATTAAAAAGTTATTTTTCAATACAGTTGGTATTGAAAAATAACTTTTTAATTTTTATAGCACACTTTAACTTTTTAATTTACTGGCGCGTATGGGCTCATTGATTTTTTTATTTTTTTATTTATTTATTATACCATACCATACATACATGCATACCATCAGCCCAACAATCATACAGAACATTCAAATAACATTATGGTTAAAACAGAATAATAAAAACACTTTAAATTAATAACTTAATGTAGAAAAGAAGTGTCATTGTCTTTGGATGCGCGCGCTGCGCAGTCATGCGCAATGAGAATCTAACAATCTAAATTGCCCGCCATACCACATATTTATTCCGTTTCCACTTTTGTTTTATTTCGACTGTATGAGTGAAGATAAAGTAGTGTATGCAACGGCATATAATTAGGTATTAAAACACTCGCGTAATATTATTATCACATTCGGCTTCGCATCATGTGATAAACCTACGCTAGTGTTTTAATAACCCCTATTATATGACCATTGCATAAACTACTATTACAGTTTGAGAAACTTTGCGTTAAAAGTTGTAAGCTGTGGTTTAACATAAATTCTTATTTAAAAAAATATTACATTGTACGCACAGTAAATAAATTTGTTGGCTCGTTTTTAGATTATTAAGCGCTATACATAGGTACTTCCTTCAGAACATGATTTGGATTATTATCATTTGTGCTTATAGAAAGTATAACAATGTCTTGCTCGGTCAGCGAGTTATACAATTCTAAGTTATTGCATAAAATATCGGAGCATGTTGCACCTGGTTTTTGACTTTCACAGGTATGAAAGTCCTCGAACTTATTCATCTCCCAGAATTATTATTCTCGGTTTCTCATATGACTGCCTGTTTGATTCATTTTGCAAAAGTTCTTGATTGAGTTCTTGTGATGTTTTTGCTTTAACTTCACTTGAATCACAGTCCTTGAGTGGAGTACCACTAACTTCTCTTTTAAAATCAAGGGTTTTTCTACAGTACCTTTTGTTTTTCTTCTTGCGGGCCGGGTTAGTACTCTGGGGAGTGCTTGTACATATTGTTTTTAAATAGGTAATTTGTCTTTGTGGTTCCTGTGTTATTTTGGTAAGCAATCCATTCTCTAGTAACATTTCGTCAATTTGTTCATGTGCGCTATTGAGTTGGTCAGTCAGTGATTTTATTTGTTCTATTAAGTTTCTTGTGTGGTCATTGTCGTAGGTTGTAATTTGTTCGGGTAGAATGTCTGCTATTGACTTCTCAAATGACGATGGGCTGGATAAACATAGCCGTTCAAACGATGTTGATGTATTTTTGTATTTTTTAAGCATCGTTATATTCACAGAACAGAAAAAACTCCTTCTACAGTAGAAGTCGCAAGTGGGCGGGGCCCGCGTACCTCGAGTTTTGCACAATTCGGCATTATGTCAGCCTCCGCGCACACACTACGCACATCAGTCTTGTTGCAACCGTCACGGTGAAAAAAACTTGAAAAAAAATACAAATATGTTTTAGAATGTAGACACGATAGCAGAACCAAACATTTATCAAATGGAGGTATATCATACCATCGGGCAGTATTAATTGATTTTATTTCGATATATAAATTTGAAAAGCTATATTATATTAAACAAGACAAGTAAAAGTTGATTTTATGTTGTTAAATTTAAGGTCTACTTTCTTTTATATTCAAACATATTGTTCTCGAAGATTCCAACTATGCACATGTCACAGTCAGCTACTCAATTAGAGATTGCCGTTATCGATATTTTAAACTTACAATGTTATCTGTTTTCATTGATATAACAGAAAAAAAAAAAACAGTGTGCGGTTTTTTTGGTAATACAGTATTAGTAATCAAATACATTTCCATGTAGGTTTTTAACCCCCGACGGAAAAAGAGGGGTGTTATAAATTTGACGTGTGTTGCTGTGTATGTGTGTATCTTATTTTGTGAATTCAGATTCGCTAAGGATCCAAAAATTTTTTTTTTTTTTCGGGGTTTTTACAATCTACTTATAATGTGATTTTTAATTTCGTGGACTAAACTGACATTTGGGGGGTTGTCACTTTATCGTCCCATAAAAATAGTGTCGTACCCTAACTATCCTGAGTGATCGAAAGTTAATCGAAAATCGAAGTAGATCGAAAATGAAACTACTTCAAGGCAAAAAAAAATATTTGTTTTGGAACTTATTTAGTTTCTAGTCATTTATGTTAGACTTCATTTTATCGATCGCATTTATTTTATTGTTGATTTCATATTTAACACAATAAAAGTTCATGTACTATGTGTATGAATACTGTTATATTTAAATATATTACGTTTATATTCATAAAACATTTATTTACACCAATTAGTAAAAATAAATTGAAGACTCATGTCACATCGATTCGATGAATCACTTATGATTGAGCCTTACCTACAACACTAAGTTCCGCGCTTGCAACATTTAAAAAAAATAAGGTCATTGGCAGTTGTCAGTTTGGTCCACGAAATTAAAAATCACAGTTATAGTGTAATATTTAGTTTCGACAAAGTGAAAAATAAGAACAGATGAACATAGAACCTCCTTCTCTTCCTTTTTGAAGTCAGTTAAAAAGTGGTATAGTGTTAGTTTGAGATCTAAGATCTAACAATATACCAAAATTTCATCAAAGTACGTTTAGTCAAACTAAGTACGAGTGTGAAAAGCGCAGGCTTCCCATATCAGTTGGAAGTAGTGTACCCGTAGTAATTTATAATGGCGTATACTGTGATTTTTTATTTCGTAGACTAAACTGACAGCTGGCAATGACCACTTTTTTTAAATGTTGCAAGCGCGGAGCAGCCTTTCCTACAATACTGGAAAGGCTCAATCTTAAGTGATCCATCGAACCGATGTGACATGACACCTCAACTTAATTTTACTAATTGGTGTAAATAAATGTTTTATCAATATAAACGTAATATATTTAAATACAACAGTATTCATACACATAGTACATAAACTTGTATTGTAATAAATAAGAAATCAACCATAAAATAAATGCGATCGATAGAATGACGTCTGACATAAATGAGTAGGAATTAAATAAGGTCCGCTAGTTTCTTAACAAAGGATATTTTTACCGAGATATTTCCATTTTCAATCTATTTCGATCAACTTTCGATCACTCATACGACACTATTTTAATGTATCGATAAAGTAGCAACCTCCAAATGTCAGTTTAGTCTACGAAATTAAAAAGCAGACTATAGTTTAATATTATATATCGCGTAAACGCCACAGGATGTACTTTTCTATCAATATAATTATTTTTAAATTTCATTTATCAAACGGATTAGTAGTCTAACATAACCATTCTTAATTATATTTTCTATAAATCGTAAGTATTAGAATAAATTTATATAAACACTTGATTTAAAGCATAATAACATTTATCGAATCTAGCTGTAGATTTTGTTTTGTTTCAAAATAAAACGGATTGACGATAATTAAGTCAACGACAGTGGCACATCCCTAGAGAAAGACGAATTGCAATGACCTCATTACGCAAATATAAATCTTATTCATAACGAAATACAGCTTTAAATTGAATGCATCTAGTATAGTGACATCTAGCGGCGGGTAGCGTAACTTGCTTATTAAACTATTCCATGTGCGCTTTTAACGGAAAAAGTAATAAATACTTAAAAAGAGTAGTCAATTAACAACTCTATGATCATTAAAATGTGGTTTATTTTCAAATAAGCGACGACTGATATATTTTCTACTTTCAAACTATCAATCACACCAAAGATTTCTTATTGTTACGAAATACAATTAACCTGTATACAGGGTGTCCCAGAAATCGACGTCAAGCCGTAAATGGGTGATAGACCAAGTTATAACAGTTCTCAGAAAAATACGAAAAAAAATCTATCTCATGTTTAAAAAAAATTATGTTCACTTTAAAAATTTACTAAAAAAATCAATCCCTGTAATGGTTCTTTAACTCCAATTGCTACAAATCCCATAATTTATCAAATTTTTTTATTATTATGTAATCTTGAATAATGCTTGTGTAGATTTTTGCCTAAAATTTAAAGCCTCCTACTTAGAAGAAAATTAAACTTTTTCAAAACCAAATTATTCAAATTTACTGTTTCGCCCAACTTTAACTGACTGTACTGAAAAAAAAATGTACTACGCTAGTTTGGCAAGTAACATGAAAAATTGGCGCATTTAATAAGGATTCAAAAATGGTGTAACACTTGCTACATTACGTTTTCAATAATTGGTCAATTTTTTTTTTGTGAATAGTATCGGTTTTTACCCAAAATGTCCATACTTCCTTAAAATGACTTTAGCTTACCTAAAGCTTTGCTAAACTCCGTTTCTAGTTCGATAGAGACGGAGAGAGTCATTTTACGAAGTGTGAGCGAGATAAGAAATCGAAATTTTACGTAATTTTAGAGCAAAGTTATGATAGTGACTCAACCTTTTTACTTTAAGTCAGGACCAGTTTTCTCATCTTAGAAAAAAAAAACAAATTATCAGTTTTTTTTTTTTTTATTACAATAAATGTTCAAACTGCCTTCCTTCGACGGCAATGCAAGCACGACATCTTCTTAAAAAAGATCTGGTTATTTTCCGGGCAAATCTTCCCCTATTTACAAAGACAACGGCTTCCGTTATTCTTTCCCGCAGCTCGGCTAAATTCTCTATTGTTTTTGAGTACACTTTCTCTTTTACCGCTCCCCAGTAAAAAAAATCTAGGGGATTTAAATCAGGCGAACGGGGTGGCCACAAGATTGTCCCACCGCGCCCTATCCACCTGAGCGGGTATTCTTCATCAAGATGTTCTCTTACTAAACGGGCATAATGCGCTGGGCAGCCATCTTGCTGGAACCACATTTCCCTGTAAACGTTCAGTGGCACGTCTTCTAATAAATCTGGTAAAGTATTTTGAAGAAAATCCAAATAAACTGCGCCATTCAAAATCTCTGGCAGCTCAAAAGGTCCAATTATTTTGCCATTTAGTATCCCGGTCCACATGTTTACTTTAAATCGATACTGTGACTTATCTTGCCTCATCAAATTTGGATTTTCTACATGCCACTCGTGCAAATTGTGCAAATTCATGTAGCCATCTTTTTTAAATGTTGACTCATCGGTCCATAAAATCTTCTCTAAGAATCGAGGGTCTTCTCTGTGCCTTTCTAGCATCCTTTGGCAAAACGCAACTCTGGGAGCGTAATCCCGTGGCAGTAATGATTGTACTCGCTGTACATGATACGGGTGGAACTCGTTCTTTTTTAAGATTCGGTGGGCGGTACTCTTAGATACACCTGTGCTTGTTTCGATTCCACGTACAGAAGCACTTGGGTCTTCTTGGACTGTTTGTAGTACGACGTCTTCGTACGGATTACGATGTCTTCCTTCACCATGTACTTGGTTAGGGAATCGTCCCTCTAATAGTGAACGGTGCACATTAATAAAAACTCGATGATCTGGGTGACGATTGTTCGGGTACCTCTCACGATAAAGTCTAGCGGCTGCATTGGCATTGCATCTGCATT
Source organism: Anorthoa munda (assembly GCA_945859665.1). Classification (NCBI taxonomy): domain Eukaryota; kingdom Metazoa; phylum Arthropoda; class Insecta; order Lepidoptera; family Noctuidae; genus Anorthoa; species Anorthoa munda. The sequence goes on along the minus strand of OX243908.1, from coordinate 29,752,768 downwards.
CCCCATAAACGAGGTGCATGTTCGCATATTCCAATGCAGTGTACACAGCCATGGTAGTACTACACAATCACAGGATCAGCAACAGTCCAGAGTAAAGCACAGGTCGTCAGAAAGAGGAATTAAACAGTCCAAATCACAAGCAATTAAGTCCAGAAAACAACGCAAAAAGTGGTAAGTACGGAATCAACATGAACGAATACGGAGATGCGCAGTAAACAAAGCAGCGTAACGTACTGATTTGTAATTGTGTGTGCGTCTGCGCTTACAAAACAGAACAATAACTACTGCTGTCTCATTCGCACTCATCGGTAAATTGTATCTCCGTTTCATGATAAAGGTTGTGTCACTGATAAAGGTGGCGTCACTCTCTGTCTCGTTCACACTTCGTAAAATGACTCTCTCCGTCTCTATTGAACTAGAAACGGAGTTTAGCAAAGCTTTAGGTAAGCTAAAGTCATTTTAAGGAAGTATGGACATTTTGTGTAAAAACTGAGACTATTTACAAAAAAAAACTTGACCAATTATTGAAAACGTAATCTAGCAAGTGTTACACCATTTTTGAATCCTTATTAAATGCGCCAATTTTTCATGTTACTTGCCAAACTAGCGTAGTACATTTTTTTTTCAGTACAGTCAGTTAAAGTTGGGCGAAATAGTAAATTTGAATAATTTGTTTTTGAAAAAGTTTAATTTTCTTCCAAGTAGGAGGAGTTGGCTTTGAATTTTAGGCAAAAATCTACACAAGCATTATTCAAGATTACATAATAATAAAAAAATTAGATAAATTATGGGATTTGTAGCAATTGGAGTTAAAGAACCATTACAGGGATTGATTTTTTTAGTAAATTTTTAAAGTGACCATAAATTTTTTAAAACATGAGATAGATTTCTTTTCGTATTTTTCTGAGAACTGTTATAACTTGGTCTATCACCCATTTACGGCTTGACGTCGATTTCTGGGACACCCTGTATGTGTGAGTTTGGGTACGCTGGTTCCGATATTAATGAAGCGATATACGATTTCTACTGTCTTCTCTGTTCTGTTGTTATATTATTTCTTTTATCAGAATTCATTTTAAAATATAAATATGCTTCCAAAAAGTAACTGCTTGGCTGTGATTCGAACCCACTATCATACGTTTTCAGCGGAGCTACAAAGTTTCGCTACGCGGCTAACGAGTGCTTTGTCCATCCAGTAATTTTGATGTGTTAACGACTTCACTTTGTGTGTAAGTTGGTGCGGTTGTTACAATATAGATGGCGTTGTCGTAAGTTTTTAACGCTATGACGGTGCCATTATTAAAAATATTTTACTTAACGATTTATTAGTGCTAAGAAATTCAATTTTTATACGGTTCAAAACATTCACTGCTGGTATTCTCACTTAAAATGGTCTTTTCTCACTTCTTCACTGATTTGACTGATGTTACACCGTTTGTAAACAGTTGAAAGATGTTTAAATGGGAATACTGTCACTTCCACGGTTCTTGTCTTATTTAATTAATTATTTGTTTTGTGTCCTTTCTTGGTGCTAGCTAACACTATCACTGATGTATATTGTTTATTTAAGTCACTTAAGTTTAAATTTATCTTGATATTACTGCTTTTAGAATATTAGAAAATAAAAAAATACGGAGCGATATGTTTTCGTGACGGCAGCGCCATCTTTTTTTCAAGTTGGTCGACTATTACTCGTAAACTTGTGAAGCCTGTAATGATTTTATTTTTGTATATTTTTACATGGTTCATAAGCATACATTTACTTTGTTTTACACAGCTAACAACGTTATTTAAGTAATTTTTCAATGGCATTTGTACAAACTTTTTACTGTTCCAAGTACATTTTATAAGTTGCTCGACTATTAATCGTAAACTTGTAAAGCCTGTATCATAAAGCCTACATAGTAAACTTGTATATCTGTGATAGTTTTCCTTTTAATTTCATTATATTTACTACTGTCGTAATTTTTTTCACATAGCCAAGAGCAACCATTTTGCTGGCAGGGGGTGGGACACCATTGACTCTAACATAATTTGCAATTTCTAGCTTAATTTTACGCAAACGGAACCCTGAATCGAAAAATGGTTTTAACAAACCCTTCATAATTTTGAATGGCCTATCCCATCGATACCCCACACCATGGGATAGAGGAGACAAAAAAAAGCATCTCCACTTTACGTACATAGGAGAGACCACAAAAAAAAATCGTTTTCATAATTTTATTTTACCACTTTGTTGGAATTATTAATATGTATATCCATGCCAAATTATAGCTTAGAAAGCTTAGATTCTCTGAGCTAAGCTGCGGACGGACAGACGGACAGAGCGAAACTATAAGGGTTCCTTGTTGACTTCGGAACCCTAAAAAATACGATCGAATAGGTTGGTTATTTTTAGAGATTACCACAAACAAACAATTTTTGTTACATCCTAGTCATGATGTGATCATTATGAAGAAATTTTTAATCAAAGTGTTTCTCACAATATACGGATATAAATAACAAAGTAATACCATAAACCAATAGGTAATAAAGAAGATATAGACGTATGATGGTACTGACCTTATCAATACCGTCCATATAATTTCTAGATATAATTTCCGGCAAATACAATTGAGATTTAATAATTAATTTTTATTTATTTTTTTATAATTATAATTCTTGTTATGATTATTATGTATGACTTATTATTTTACATCTGCCCTTTTTAGCAATCACTAGCGGACGCCTTGCGGTTTCACCCGCGTAGTTCCCGTTCCCGTGGGAGTACAGGGATAAAAAGTAGCCTATGTCACCCGGGGATAGTGTAGCTTCCCAACGGTGAAAGAATGTTTAAATCAGCCCAGTACTTTTTAAGTTTATTCGTTACATACAAAAATTCTATAATACAAATCCGTCCTCTTTATTATAATACTAACTATTCCCCGCGGATTCGCTCCCGTGGACAACCCCTACAGGACCAGTTATCGGGATAAAAAAATAGCCTATGTCAATCAGGAATAATTTAGCTTTCTATTGGTGAAATATTTTTTTAAATCGGTCCAGTAGTTTCGGAGCCTATTCGGTACAAACAAACAAACAAATCTTTCCTCTTTATAATATTATATTAGTATTGATAATAATAATAATAAGTATAGATTAATATAGAAGTATAGATGGAACGGTAATCAAATAATTGAACGGCAATGTGTAAAACGCAGTTGCTGTTAACAATATGGTTTGTTCGAGGCAACACTGTTTGTAAAATGGGCTTGGGCCTCCCTTTTAACCGACTTCAAAAAAAGGAGGTTATTGTAATGTACGGAAGTCCTCATGGATGTCCTTCGTTTTAGGGCTCTTGTTTTGTTTGAATGATTTGAACCATATGAGCCTCTCGATGAAGTCACATACATCAGCGTTAAGGAAGGTCGAAAACTCATAAATGTTGTTGTGGCTTTGTGATTGACATGCACTACCGAATTGACTTTGAAATAAATTATTTGTCTTTATCACGTGGGCAATCCCAAACGATTTGGCATTTCGACAATCGTTATCGTCGAGAGAATATAATATATGAGACATTTGGTGTAGAGGCTATGGTGTTCTTCTACTACATGGTACATATGGCCTTGGCGCCAGGATTGATCGGCTTTGTGATTGTCCTGGCAGGAATCTTGGGTCCTGAATAAGGAATTAAGACTCATATTGCTGTCAGAGTCCATGTTATCCTTCTCCAGTTACAATTTGAGTTTCCCTAACCGTTTATATAATGCTGTATCTCACCATCATCGGCGTTTTTACGTTCCCAATGCTGGGAAACAGGCCCACGCTACACGCTGTATCTAACTTAACCTTCAATTTTTGTTCTCGTTTTTATAATCTCCGTAGTCTACGTACATTCATGGACAAGTTATTGAGTGCAAACCGGCAATTACTGCTATTTAAATGATTATGTACGAGGACGTACTCTTTATGATACTAAACGAAATAATTCCTTTCACCATTGCCAACATTGAGAGTGCAAATGACCGCTACTTAAAGCTGACAGGTTGGTGAACCCTGACAGGTTGGTCAATAGAAGACAGGAGAATACTACTGACGATTTTTAGGGTTCCCTACCCGAAGTGTTCAAACGGAGCCTTTTTGCTGTCACTCACGTGTCCGTCTGTCTGTCTTTCTGTCGTCTGTCACACAGGTTTTACAGCCAAACGGTTGGAGCTACAGCCTTCAAATTTTCACAGTATAAGCATCTTGTTGACCCAAGTCATACAAATTGTAAAAAAATGTTTTTAAGGGGGTACAGGTAAAGGGGGCGGGGGCGCGAAATATAAAACCTTCCTAGTATCATCGAGTGGGAGATTGTTGTTCAGAGCTCGTTGAGTAAAATAACACTGCATTTTTTTGTTTTTAAAAGTATTGGGAAAAAAAGGATTGAGAAGCCACCAAAGTCAGCTTTTTTACAAAATTATGTTCCGATGAATTTTTAACTTCCCACGATACGACCTATGAACTTCAAATTTGTTGAATATTTCCTATTGCGTATATTTTACTAACAAATGCGATTATATTGATAAATCAGATTTTTCTCTGAAAGGTGAACGGAAGATTTAGTACCGCATATTTTTTTTGATGTTCGGTTATAGAATTTGTACCACTTATTAAGGCAGCTAAGCCATTTATATTCATGCAAGTTTACTATTTTTAAAATTTCGGATTAATTAATTATATCATTAATAAGATTTAAATAAATAAACGTAATAAAATCGTACGCTAAACGCAGTTATGCTTATAGAAGTTGCCTTATGTAAAATAACACAAATATTAAAATGACAATTAATTATTTAGAAATAGAAATAACATTAAATATCATCAAACTCATCGTTATCAAACTGTTGCAGTCCGCTGCTGGATATAGGTATCTCGCCCTGAGTAGGTATCGATCCTCATCTCAATATACTTACTTAATGGTAAGTAAAACACTACAAAGATAGCAACAAACAATTTACTTTACACATTATGTAACAATATGCAACATTTACCTATATGTAACAATCTACATTGGTACACTAGTACAAATGGTTATAACTTTTACGTATCAAGTTCTAAAAATCTAAGAATTTAAAAAGGGATTATCTATCATATTAACTACCAATTAATACAAAAAATATTCCAAAACACGAAATTTTATTAGCAGTACGAAATTCCCATACAAACCTGCCGTTCGCCTTTCTTCATGTTTCCTATTACAAGCAACTTTTTTTTTGCTGTTTGGTCTGACCTCTATTTGACCTCTATTTCACCGGATGGTAAGCGATGATGCAGTCCACGGTGAAGCACGCTCGTATAGGAGTAACCAATTCACTCTTGACCTAAAGATTGATTGAAGATTTCATTTGAAGTTTTGGGTCGCCTTCTACGAGTATGGCATACAAAAGCCATTCCTACTTTGGGCACCACACGGAAGTCATTATGCATATCTGCATCATTTATACAGGGCTACAGGTTAAGTAGACCTAGATCGTTTAAGAAGTTGTAGTTTCCATAATTCCTGACTGATTTGACTATGAAACACCGTACCCCAAACTTAACCGTTTTTAAGATATTGGACATAGACACAGTTTTTGTAGGCCAAACAAATATATTGTAGGCCTATATGACAAAACGTCGGTAATTTAAAAAAAAAATCAATTTCCAATATCTTGAAAACGGTTAAGTGTAGGGTACGGTGATTCGTAATCAAATCGGTCAGGAATGATGTAAATTACAACCTCTTAAAGGATCTAGGTTGACTGAACCTGCAGCCCTGTTTATTTAACAAATTTCCTCATCTTCGTTAATGAACTTATCTGAAGTCTGATGACATAAAAACTTTGTTTACTTGGCAGATCAAGAAATTATTGAATACTAACTTATTTCAGAGTAGTTGAAGTAGTAGTCTAGATCCGTTTAGCCGTTCTGAAGTGATTGTGTAACAAACATCCAGCCATCCATCCAAACTTTCGCATTTATATATTAGTAGTATATGATTGATCGCACAAAAGCAGTGGTATTTGAAAATAAAATAAATAACAAAAGGTTAGATATGTGTACAATGACAGGCCAATGGAAGACTATATAACTTTATAAACAAAGGATTGTTTATTTTATAGCTGTATTTTCCGAAAGGCCAAGGTGGGGTCTAGGGCGCTCTGGGGTAATTCCTTAGACAATATATAATAAAGCCATTTATTTCCGAAATTGGGGTACATATGCACATTGTTTGCTAATAAGAAGTGTTAAGAGTAATGAATTATATGATGTCCCGCAGTTCGGCGTGCCTGTTGGCATAGGCCTCCTACAACTCATACAACATTGTGCTCCACTGTCTCCATTGTGCTTCTGTGGAGTTAGTCACCAGCTTTGTTTTGCTCACATTCCTTTCTAGCCTTACTTCACTACTCTTGTCCGCTAGGGTTTTTATCATGTGTTCTAATTTCTTGGGGCATTCTTTTAATAGGATTATATCGTCTGCGAATCTCAAATGTTTAAGGCGGATACAGTTAATGTTAAGACCGAACTCCTCCCAATCTAATTGCCTAAAAATATTTTCCAGCACTGTATTGAACCTTAGACAATATAACCTTAGTAAAGTTATAAAGCACGGAATTATGCGCAGCTACTAGGGATTCCATTAGATGCTAATAATATTCGTGCTCGTGCCATGTGTGCTGCGTTTCAACTATCATAGCTATACTTTCCATAGGTTGGCCCAGTGGCAGTGCGATTGGCTGCTGCGCTGCTTGTCGTGGGTTCGAAACCCTTTTTTTTTTTTTTTTTTTTTTTTTTCCCGCACGGAACAAATATTTGTATGGCGTACGGATAGTTGTTTTGAATCTGGGTGTTTGTGTATGTCAGTTTAAATGTTCGTAAACGCACCCAAGATATAGGAAAACCCTTAAAAAAGAGCGACTTTTTACGGGCCGTCGATTGTCAAAATTTCTAATATTTAAGTTATGTATTATTTTATATAAAACAAGATCTAAAATGAAGACATTTGTGTTTTTATTTTTATGAAAAAGGTAGAAAGTTTTTTTTAAACATCTTTGAAATTCTTGAGTGAACGTTAACATTGACACTCGACAGGCTTGTTTTTTACAGAAAGTTTTGGCAATGCTGTCTCTAGCAGTGTCTGCAGCCCATCTCAGTTTGACGTCATCAAGACCAATAATTACTACGATATAACTTTATAAACAAAAAACCGGCCAAGTGCGTGTCGGGCCACGCGCACTAATAGGGTTCCGAAGTTGCATAATAATGCGGACTATAAAGAGGGTTTTGTTGTTGTTACATAAACATGAGAACGGTTTCAGCGGCTCACAAAGTCTAAAAACGGGCCCACAAAGAATTTTTTAATCTATATACTCGCGTTTGACCACTATCTCGCCTGATGGTAAGCGATGATGTGGTCTACGGTGAAGCACGCTTGCCTAGATGTAATCTATTCACTCTTGACTTAAACTAAATAAGGACTAACTGGTAACTGAAGAAGGAGTTATAAAATACAACTTCGCAACTGAAGTTAGAAAAATATTATATACTTGAGTACCACCGCGGGTGCGAATTGCGAAAGGAGCCGATACGAGCGCGCGTTAGAGCCACGGGGAATGGTATAGTTTGTTCCTGGATCCTTGAGTGCACGCTCCTTGTTCATTTCTCTTTAGGAATTAGAAAAAAGTCGAATGTATTCACCTCAAATCCACCAAACCACCACCACTATTCCATTCTGGAAACCACGCGTTATTCGAGCTTAAACATTAATTTAGAAATCATTATTATTAAGGATGTTATGAATTTATTTTTGTATATTTTACATGTTTCATAAGCATTAATTTACTGTCTGTTTTACACAGCTAACAACGATATTTAAGTAATTTTTCAATGGCATTTGTACAAAAAATTTACAGTGCCAAGTACATTTTATAAGTTGGTCGACTAATACTCGTAAACTTGTAAAGCCTGTTATGATTTTATTTTTGTATATTTTTACATAGTTCGTAAGCATTATATTTACTCTGTTTTACACAGCTATCAACTTTATTTTAGTAATTTTTCAATGGCATTTGTTCAAAATTTTTACTGTTCCAAGTACATTTTATAAGTTGGTCGACTATTACTCGTAAACTTGTAAAGCCTTGTTATCCGTGATAATTTTCCTTTTAATTTCGTTATATTTACTACTGCCTTGAATATTTTCACATAGCCTAGAGCAACCATTTCGCTGGCAGGGGGGGGACACTTGACTCTAACATAAATTTGCAACTTAAAGCTTAATTTTACGCAAACGAATCTCTGAATCTAAAAATGGTTCTAACAAACCCATAATATTTTTGAATGGCCAATCCAACGATACCCCACACTATGGGATAGATGAGAAAAAAAAATACATCCCCACTTTACGTCTATGGGAGGTACCCGAAAAAAAAATATTTTTCATGATTTTATTGTACCACTTTGTCGGAATTATTAATATGTATATACATGCCAAATTATAGCTTTCTAGTACTTAGATTCCCTGAGCTAAGCTGCGGACGGACAGACGGACAGAGCGAAACTATAAGGGTTCCTTGTTGACTTCGGAACCCTAAAAACGGTTTATTTTATAGCCGTAGTTTCCAAAGAGCCAAGGTGTGTGCTGCAGAAATGCCTTGGGGAAAACTAAGAAAAAATAATCTACTTAATTATGTCATTTGACAGTTATTTTTATTAATATAATGACTTATGTTCGTCTACAATACAAGATTAAATTGAATAAGCGGAACTCCTTAGATGTCAACAACTTAATAACTCATTAATAATAAGTATGACTTAAATACATTGTGAATAAATGCTGACTATATTGTCGACTAACTTACATGTTGTTGTACGATTTGAAATTCATTGAATCATCATCATCTTTCTTTTCTAAACAACACTGTTTATTTCCCAGTCTTCTTTTTCAGTAATCTTCACAGCTTTCTTCGATTCTTCCCACAGTCGTTTGGTCAGCAGTCGATCATGCACCAGCCAATGATTCATAAACTCATGACAAAACTTGTAAAGTTTTCCACTAACGCCTTCCATTTCTGGTGCTGCTGCCAAATATGATATCTGCTTTCCGACATCCTCTTTTCTCTGTCCAACCATATTGACAAAGGTTTGGGATACATTCTGGAAAACCCCTGGAAGGTTTGTGAGTAGGTTAGTATCTTTGACCAAATATGGATCATAACTGTTAGAAGTCACTCCAGTATTCTTAAATTTTCTGTCTAGTTCTGCACTGAATAAATCAACCGCTAACTTAGAGTTTCCCAAAGCTGTTATTGGGTTGTATCGTCCAAGGTCATTCCAGTGATAAAAATTTATTTCACCAACATACATTGTCGCTGCTACACCATTTACAATTCTGCTCGGCGCCGATGACCTTAACTTAGGCAGCAATAGATACGTCAGTAGGAAAGCGCCGAAGTAATTCACTTGCATTGTTAGGTTCAAGTCATCTGCTGTCAATCTATCAGGAAGTGCTACTGCTCCTGCGTTGTTGATTAGGACGTTTACTTTATCTTCCATGTTTATTTCATTTGCCAAATTTCTCACTGAACTTAGAGATGCTAGATCAAAAGTTTTGTATACAACATTTTGATTGCCAGTTGCTGCTATGATCTGATCTCTAGCTGCCTTCAGCTTTGTCTCGGTTCTGCTTGCAATTATCACTCTAGCTCCTTGATTGGCCAGATTCTTTGCAGCTTCAAAGCCCATACCTGAACTTCCTCCAGTCACAACCACCACTTTGCCGTTCATCCGAGCCTTAGTATCACACGCCATGGTCAGGACAACACACACTGGAGTCGGTCAACAAACTAAAGTATAAGAGGAAAAACATCATCCTTACGTACGTCAGACTAAATTACGTTTTATATTATTTTTTATTCAAGGCGGTAAGGATCCCTACTGAGTAACAATGAGATCTCATTTGATTTCCGTATTGACTAGTGCAACAAAAACGACACTTAAACTTTGATCTTGTATAAAAACTTGGTAAATACGGAAATTCAAGATTTGCAATTTATGATGCATGTTTGTATGCCTTGGTATTAGGTTTCCAATGTTGTCATGGAAATGTTCTCTTGAAGGGACTTCAATGCGAGTTCCTTTGGTTGCTCCGAAACCAGATCATATCAAATTAAACTGGACATATAAAGTGGAATTTTACCGTTTGTTATTTATAGAATATCATTTTAATAAAAATAAACGGTGGCATTGCTGATTGCGTGGGTTTAAACGAGTATCAATTTGCGTTCTTAACTTTGTAGGAGTAAAATATCTTGGTACGCTATATGGTTTTTCTGACCCATTTATATGCATTTTCTGTTTCTATTCTTAGTAGCATTATTGCAATTTTATCGTTTAGTTTTTTACTGAACAGGATCTACACACTCGGATTCGCTACTCATGCAGCCAGCTATATGGCTATTCTTTGTTCTGTCTCTCAATAAATTTCGTTCCAAATTGTATGAACTTTCGAGAATTTTCAATAGTATTAGTCTTAAACAGAGATCGATGATGTTTGCAAAGCCTTGCCATCAAAGTGCAATTTAGGCATTTTATTAATGCTATTTTTTTCAAGTTCTTATGACACTCAGCAAATATGCTTTGGCTTTATATCGGATTTATTCGGGTAATCTATTCTGACGTTATAGGTACCTCACTAAACAACTTGCCTATTAGGTAGGTACAACTAAAATGTGAAAAATAAAAAGCTTTTTACAAAAAAATACTACCGACTTCCAAATAAAAAGACTACAAAGTGAAAAATAACCTTATTTTTGGAAGTCGGTGTCTATAATGCAAAAAAAATGTACCTACGAAAGACGCCGACTTCCAAAAATAAAGTTATTTTTCACTTTGTAGTCTTTTTATTTCTGCTGTGACATGTGTCTATCGCAGTTAATGTTGTCTTTACAATATGGTTTGTTCAATTTCGCCTATAAACTGCTAACACACCACCCATAAAACCGATACAAAGCTACAACTTTTTTTTTTTTTTTTTTTGCGTGGGGAAATGCTTATGCATACTGCACTACCACGGGGAGATAGTGCAGTTATGTGGGACTCTAACCCACTAAAACTCCACGGTGTCCCTCCTGTGCCGCTTATAGCGGGAGCACGCGTTAGCACTCACCGCGAACCCGCCGCGGCTGTCCGTCACCGGACCCTCCTCGGGGGAGTACCCCCCGTCACCGGCGCACCAGAACACACTACGCCGTGACCACCCCAGGGACCAATCAGCACATGGGCGCCAGATGACCCCGTGTATGGCACCCTTGGTCCCCCTGTGACGGGTCATGGTCAATGGCCCCGCCACCTACCATTTTTCGGCCGCAGGGGATAGGGAGAGCGGCTAACGTAATACCGACACTCCTCCTCCCCTGCGGCCCCACTGCGTCCGCCATCAGACGGTGGCGACCCCGTCCGGGCCGCGGAAGGTAGGGAGAGCGGCGCACCGCAATACCGGCACTCCTCTCCCGCCGCGGCCTCCAACCATCAGCCGCGACATCGTATGGTACCTGGGAATCTCCATAAGACATCGCAGCCCGCTTCAGTTGCGATGTCGCCTGTTACAAGCGGCACCGCAACCTACTAGTTGGCCGCTACGTCGTCGGCTTAATCGGCAAAAGCCCTGACGAACGGCCGCTCCTCGGGTTCCTCTTCGCTTCACCGTGGGTGACCAAGCCACGGTTACTGAGCCCCCCCGCCTCGACAATGCGGGAACCCACCGGGGGGGACAATGCTTCACCTAACTTTTCATTTTCATACTTGTTTTTATAAGCTCAATATTGTACATACATGGACATGTTATTAAGTGCAAACCAGAAATTACTGCTATTTTGGTAAATTAGGTAGGTTCATTCGATAAGGTAAATTCAATGATTATGTACGAGTACGTACCTAGTCTTTATTATACTAAACGAAAATATTCCTTTCATTACTGCCAACATTGAGAGTACAAATGCTACTTAAATGTGACAAATTGGTGAACCCAGTTTGTTGTCAATAGGAGACAGACAGTATTTTTTAGGGTTCCGTACCCGAAGTGTCCAAACGGAGTCTTATTGCTGTCACTCACGTGTCCGTCAGTCTGTCCGCCTGTCTGTCCATCTGTCTGTCCATCGTCTGTCACACAGGTTTTACAGCTAAACAGTTGGAGCTACAGTCTTCTACGCTTATCTTGTTGACCCAAAGCTATACCAAATTACAAAATATTTTTTTTTATGTTTTTAAGTTGGGAGCCCCCCAAACAGCAAAAGAGGAGCGCAATAAAAACATATTGTCCTACCCCATCGAATTGGGTATACTTGTTTAGAACTTGTTAGGTACTAAATATTGTAACTATTGTTTAAAAAATATTGGAAAACAAAGGAATGAGAAGCAACCAAAGTCAGCATTTTTTTAAAATTTTGTTCCGAAAAGTTTTTAACTTCCCTTTGGGTCATAAACTTCAGATTTGATGATAATATGTTTATTAATACCTATATTTTGCTAAATTACTAATATATTGATAAATATTTTTTTTGGAAATTTTGTTCTTTTTTCTATTAAAACCAACTTGTTTTTGCTTTTTAGTACGGAACCATAAATATGCGAAGTCCGATACGCGCGTATGACCAATGTTCTACCTGATGGTAAGCGGTGATGAAGTCGACGGCGAAGCACGCTTGCCTAGAAGTAACCTATTCACTCTTGGCTTAAAGACAGATTTAAAGTTTTGGGTCCTTTTCAATGAACTTAAAAGCCATTCCTGCTTTGGGCACCACACGGAAGTCATTATAAATATCAGCGTCATTTATATATTTAACTAATTTCCTCATCTTCCATAAAGAACTAATCTGAATTCTGATGACATAAAATCTTTGTTTACTCGGCAGGTCAAGTAATTATTTTTCACTAGCTTTAGTATATAGCACATAAAACACTTTTAATCCGACGGCCTGTAAAGATTACGTCTTTCGAGAACATACTACCGGGATTAAAATAATCTATCTCTGTACCACATTTTATCGAGATCCGTTCAGCCGTTCTGGAGAGATTGAGTAACAAAAATCCATCCAACTATCTATCCATCCAACCATCTATCCATCTATCCGAATCTTTACGGGCCGTCGATTGACAAAATTTAATATATTTAAGTAAACATATTATGTATTTATAACACGATCTAAAATAAAGACATCTGTGTTTTTAGATTTATGAAAATGGTAGTTTTCATTTTTTAAAACAGCCTTGAAATTCTTCATCTATGAGTTAACGTTAACACTGATATTCAGACAGGCTTGTTTTTTACGGAAAATTTTGGCAATGGCTCTAGCAGTGGCTACCGGGCATCTCAGTTTGACGTCATCGAGGCCAATGATAACTCCTAAGATATAACTTTATAAACAAAAACGGTTTATTTTATAGCCGTATTTTCCAAAGAGCAAAGGCGGTATCTAGCTAGGGTCATTTCTTGGAAAACCTAAGGAAAAAATCTACTTAGTTATGTTATTTGATGGCGTTTTTATTAAAAGTATTACGTGTTTTCGTCTACAATACAAGGTCTAATTAAATAAGTAAAACTCCTTAGATGTAAACAACTTGATAACTCGTTAATAACAAATAAGTATAGGATACAGGGATAATCGTCGGTTGGTGACACATTTCCTGATACATGCCTAATAAAACGAGGCCTCTGCGAGTTGGCTTCAGCCCCTCGCACGCCTTTCAAAGGACCGGAACCCTAGGGTCCCGAGATTGTCAAAGTACGACTTAAATACATTGTGAATAAATGTTGACTATAATGAAGACTAGCTTACATGTTGTTGATACAATTTGAAATACATTGAACGCGTCTTTCTTTTCTTAAACAACACTATTTATTTCCCAGTCTTCTTTATCAGTAACCTTCACAGCTTTCTTCGATTCTTCCCATAGTCGTTTGGTCAGCTGTTGATCATGCACCAGCCAATGATTCACAAACTCATGACAAAACTTGTAAAGCTTTCCACTAACGCCTTCCATTTCTGGTGCTGCTGCCAAATATGATATCTGCTTCCCAACATCTTCTTTTCTCTGTCCAATCATATTGAGAAAGATTTGGGACACATTCTGTAAAACCACTGGTAGGTTTGAGAGTATGTTAGTATCTTTAACCAAGAATGGATCATAACTGTTAGAAGTCACTCCAGAATTCTTCAATCTTCTGTCTAGTTCTGCACTGAATAAATCAACCGCTAACTTAGAGTTTCCCAAAGCTGTTATTGGGTTGTATCGTCCAAGGTCATTCCAGTGATCAAAATTTATTTCACCAACATACATTGTCGCTGCTACACCATTTACAATTCTGCTCGGCGCCGATGACCTTAACTTAGGCAGCAATAGATACGTCAGTAGGAAAGCGCCGAAGTAATTCACTTGCATTGTTAGGTTCAAGTCATCTGCTGTCAGTCTATCAGGAAGTGCTACTGCTCCTGCGTTGTTGATTAGGACGTTTACTTTATCTTCCATATTTATTTCATTTGCCAAATTCCTCACTGAACTTAGAGATGCTAGATCAAAAGTTTTGTATACAACATTTTGATTGCCAGTTGCTGCAACGATCTGATCTCTAGCTGCCTTCAGCTTTGTTTCGGTTCTGCTTGCAATTATCACTTTAGCTCCTTGATTGGCCAGAATCTTTGCAGCTTCAAAACCCGTACCTGAACTTCCACCAGTCACAACCACCACTTTGCCTTTCATCCGAGCCTTAGTATTACACGCCATGGTCAGGACAACACACACTGGAGCCAGTCAACAAACTAAAGTATAAGAGGAAATATATAATCCTTACATACGTCAGACTAATTTATATTATTTTTAATTCAAGGCAATAAGGGCCCTTACTGAGTAACAATGAGATCTCATTTGATTGCCACGTTGACTAGTGCAACTAAAACCACGCTTAAACTTTGCTCTTGTATAAAAACCGAGTTAGTAAATATTTAAACTCAAGATTCGCATAGTATGTTGTATATTTTTATGTCTTTGAATTAGATGCCAATTCGTCTTTCAATATTGTCATGAAAATGGGTTCTTGTAAGATTTCGATGCGAGTTTCCTTAGTTGCTCCGAAACCAGATCTATCATATCCCGGAAACTGAATAAATTTTACTGATTGCTATTTTTAGAATATCACTTTAATTTATACGAGTCAATGTTAACTTTTGGAATGGAGTAAAATATCTTAGTACGCTATATGGTTTTTCTGACCCATTTATTTGCATTTTCTGTTCCTATTCTTAGTAGCAAGTTGCATTTTTTATCGTTTAGTTTCTTACTCAACAGGATCTACTCACTCGTATTCGCTACTCATGCAGGCAACTATATAGCTATTCTTTGATTTGTCACTTTTATCTTTGATTTTTAACTTTCGAGAATAATCAAAATTAGGCTATGAACATCGAAAAAATTCAGCTGATTATTATTAGCTGATATAATTCGAACTTCAATTATAAAGTCATAGCGAGAGCAAACGAGCGGCTAATAGCTGACATTAATGTCTAAATCACTCTCACAGTTGAATATACCATCACGTATCATATTCCACATCAATTTTGTAAAAAAATAACATTAGTTTTAATGATATAAATGGAAGTTTAGCAGTCTGTGTACTTGGAATATTCATATAATATCACTGTAATATAAATTTTATTACTTCTGGAAGAAATGATCCGCATCTGCTTGATTGCATACATTATTTTAATGTTAGTTTTTGGTTACTGGGCATCCGTAAGTACTTTTTTAACCATTTATTGAGTACTCTATGCTTTATTGCATTTCCTTTCTTAGATCACTTTTCCTTTCCTTACTTAAACCGATTAGTCATCTAAGAGGTCAGTTCTAGGAATGCAAACGGTCCAGAGGATGAGAGACATCTGACAAATCTATGCGTCTTAAATGCCAGTGCATTATCTCCATTAGATAAAGTTGATAGGATACGTGAACCAAATTCAACAGCACCATATCTTAAAATCTACTCCCTCACAAAGTGAACACCAATATTTCTTGGCATTACGAAACTGTTTTTCAAAGACCGGAACTGGACCAACCCTCACAATGGCCGTTTCGAGAAAATTAACTTTTTATTATAACAGTGTAAAGAAAGTACACGTTTGTTAATTTAGATCAGGCTACTTTTCTATACAGTAACAGATACTGCGGTTTATAAAGTAGTTATTTGTTTAATCTTTCTGGTTTCTTGTTGCAATAAAGATTTTGTATGGGCTGCTTCTTTTTATATGAACTTAAAGAAATAAATATTTAACTGTCACAAATAGCAGATCTTGATTCAGCCCAAAATCATATTGCCTTATAAAACCTTTAATATCATCCATCATCTACGTTACTGTCTCCCACAAGTTAAACATAAAAGTCGTGAGAGTCTTGCGGAATAAGGAAAAAATATTCGCGGTAGGCCTACATATATCAGTTACTAATTGATGATTTTGATTTTTAGGACGCTTTCCGCCAAGAAAGAGCAAAGCTGAAATATGCGAACCCGAAGTACATCAGAGATATGACAGTATTCACTGGAAGGAAGAGTCGACACGACCCTTACTTAACCAACATGACTGGGACCATAATGATGGCATATGGCAACAATGTTAGCGTAAGTGACTTCTATGGGCCCTTTAGAAAGTCCCATTTTATGATTGTAATGTCTATAATGAGTAGTATTACTGCTAGTTTGGAAACACTCCTGCAAAAACTGACCTGCAAAATAGATTAAGTCTTTTAAAGGAAGAAAGAGTTGGATATTGATGCAGGTACAAAAGAGATTATTAAACCACTAAACGCCGATTAAACACCGATACTCAATATATATTATATATTAATTGAAGACAAGGCTAAAGAAGTGGAATATGTTTTAGCTTTTAAAGCAAAATGTAATCAGGATCAACCTAAAAATTACTGCATAATATATTTATTTAATTTTGGAATCATCGATAGGGCGACGAAAAAGAACTCCATAATTGGTATTATTTTATGCACCAAACTATTTTTAGACAAGATCTATTAATTTAATTAAACCAATCTACATTGTCATATCTCAATTAGGTATTGTGTAGAAGCACTGGCTCGAAAAATTAGCTCGATATGGAACACGAGGAAGGCAATGGTTCATGACGAGAATGCCAGCCTATCGGCAGGCCGCCATTATTCCGTGCATAGCATGACACAATGGTGACAATTATGCATTCAACTGATATGCACTAGGTTAATATTAATAGCGGAGGCGTATGTTCAGCAACGGACGTCTTTGAATAAGATTTGATAATGCACCCCCAAATTTATTTACGTGAACAGAATTGCCAAATGTAAGTGAACGTGGACAGGGCACTATACTCTTAGAACGGACGGTCGTTGGAGCCAAAAAGTTCTGGAGTGGCGACTACGAACCGGAACATGTTGCGTTGGATGGCCTCCTAATAGGTAGTCCGATGACCTGGAGAAGGTTGCGGTCATCCACTGGATGTGAGACGCACGGGACCGGTCAATGCGGTGACACTTGAGGCAAGCCTATGTTCAGCAGTGGACGTCTGAAATGATGATGATAGATCTGAAATGAAAATGCACTAAGTAAATAAAAGACGTTTGACGAAGAAGTTGGTTACTGTGAACAAAAGAAGTCTTATATAAAACTAAATAATTAAAAAAAGCAAAAAACCCGACTGCTTAAAAAGCAAACTAAATACACATATAAACAAGAAGAAAATCCTGCTGTGCAGTCGGAGGATACATGTTCGCGAGCTGGCTGACCAAAACCAGATGTATCCTCCGACTGCACAGCATTATTTTTTTCTTGTTTTAGTCTTTTTAGTTCGCTTTTTAAGCAGTCGGGTTTTTTGTATTTTTTTTTATTTTTTGTTTATAACTTATTAGTTATTATTTTTCTAGAATTAGGTACATTAAAACAAACATATAGGTGTTATATATTTTTGAAATCAACTCTTAAAACCCTTTATTTTGATACCAAAAAAATTGGTGCCCCACAATATGGCGCCCAAAATCCGCCGATTTTAATGTAGCCAGTGACACTCGCAGGGTTAAGACGAATCGAATGACGTAAGAATCATCAAAATCGGCCAACGCGTTTGGTCTCTAGAACGCCACATAGGAACAAACATACATACACTCATAATCACATTAACCTCCTTCGGCAGTCGTGTAAAAACAAAGAAAACGACTAAATGAATATCCAAAGTAAAAAACCGGTCGATGTTGCAATGCTCGCAAATGTGCGCCTTTTAATCTTCGCAATGATGATGATAGAATCAAAGTGAGTAAAGAAATGTAACATTTGACATTGTTTCAGTTCGCGACAACGTTGACGTTGCGTTCTGGCGGAGACTTCCGAATCGTGGCGAAAGTCTGCGACACGATCAAGTCCAAGTGGATGAATGAGTTCATGAGTTCTTTCACTAACTTGACTCTAAATAAATGTCCTTTTCCACCTGTAAGTATGTTTCTATAGAAGGTCAAAGGTGAGACCCTAGGACATGTGACATTCTATCATCAAAAGCGTGGAGATAGCGATTATCAAAAAGGGAAAATTGTATGGGATTGACATGCGATATCGAAAAATAACGTGATCAATCACGTGATCATTTTGACATTTCGATCATCGCCTTCGCTGACATCGAATGCCACTTGTCTAGATCCTCCAAAGACCTTATACGTATTAAGAAGTATAAGGTCATTGAGATCCTCAGTTAAAGGTTGGTCTAAAATTCCATTTTATTTATCGGTATGACGGACCAACGTATCTTGGGCCTTGTAATATTTTTTTTGTATATTTACCGTAATTATTCAGTTAGTTGCAATGATTTAAGAATGGATCTCTACATAACTCGTGAATTTTGTTATTTTGTTTTGGTTCCTACATTTGTTTTCCGATGTTCAACTATCATTGCGGCGACATGACAGTTTCATTGTTTCTTTTTTTCAAGCGTGAATTCTATCATTTGTTGACCATTAGGTTCTTTGTTTTTTCCCTGTGTAGGGCAGATACACCTACATCAACATGGAGCTTCCACCGAAGAACATCCCGATCCCCATAGCTGACGGTGACTACTTCATCAAGTTCGAACTCTTCGTCACCGCTTCCAAGGAGCCTATCCTCGAGGTCGACACTCTGCTGCACTACGATCTGAATGCCAGAAGAGCCAGGTCCAAGAAGGGATAGATAATAAAGAATTGGAATTAATACTGGTTTTTTATTCTCCGTAAGTAATGAATTACTCGGATGTAAACAAACTGCTTCACTTATTATTTGTCCACTGGTTGACTTTTTTATCATTGGTTTCTGGGAGTGAAAGTAATAACTTTCACTATGAAATCAAGTCTGAAATTGAAATATAAAAACTAAATATTCTCTACATTTATCGGAGTAATGCGAATATAAATGTACTGACACCTCGTTTTTTTTTATATTTCAGAATAATTGCTCCCATAGTGAAAGTCTATTTATTAATGAGTACTTTCAACCCCTTAAAGATTGTCAATGAATTCATTGTCACCTTCAACAGACAATTTCTTGTTCTAACATCTGGCATCTCGAAAATTCTCCAAAACTTTCACTAAATAAATTACAGGATAACTTTATTTTTTCAAAATTTAACTTGACTTTTTTACCCGACTACGGCGAAGCAAAAGGGAGGGTTATGGTTTTGACCGGTATGAAAAAAATAGTTTTTTCTGTTCCGTGTGTATTTATGTATGTATGTTCATCTGTTCCCTCATAACTCCTTAACTACTTATTATAATTAGACAAATGAGGTGTTGTTGGAAGCGTCTTGTTTGTATAGGCGAAGTCACATTAAATTGAATATGGCACCCTCTAGGGGCCCCGAAGTCAAGAACGAAAATAATAATTAGGGTTTGATATTTTTGTCAAGCGTACTGTTTGCGAGACAAATCCTGTCAAAGCCATAAAAATTAGATTTTACCCGACTACGGCGCGGCGTCGCAAAATGTTTGTTGATCGGTATGTAAGTATGTATGTATGCATGTATGCATTTATGTTTATTTGTTCCTTTAGGCTCTGCAAAAACCCCAAATTATTTTAAATAAAAAATCATTGCTGTATGTTTTACTGTTTTATCACGAAACTTTTATGTTGACAATGCAGTTTAGATATATAGACACATACACTATGAAGTTTATCCATCGCACATCTAAATGAGGCATTTTATTAGAATTAGACTAAATCCAATTATCTCCATCCATTTAATTTAGCTTTTTATTGCAAATAATAGCTCAACTCAAGTTTATTTTGGGGGAAAACTAAATGTGAACTGGTATTCAGTGTTGGAACTATCATCATGAGGTGTCTCTGTTTATTTATTGTTGTAATAATATTCGTTAAATGTAAAACCGAAAATGTAAGTATTTTTCCTGTTTAATTCAGCCCTTGTAGTTATTCAACGGCCTCGATGTCTGAAATTATCCTAAGGGAACGTATAACCTGAATAAAATTTGAATTGATAAAAGATTTTTTTTTTTAAATATGGTATCCAACAATACCTCAAAAGATTTTTTCTCCTAACTATATTTATGTTTCTCACGTAAGTGCCACCCTAATAACTGTTTTTCTTGATCGTGATGATAAATAGAATAAAGATAATATAAAGCTTGAATAGTGAAGTAAGAAAGAATTAGAACAAGAGGTACCTACATTTTTAAACGGCCCACATTTTGTTTTAGTTCCTGTTAAAGCAGGAGAGGGCGACGATTAACTATTGTAACTCGAAGTATTTGGCGGACTGTTATGCTATAACTCGGCGGCTCAGGAGAGGGGAACCTTACAAGACCAACCTGACAATGACCAGTAGATACTTGAGCGACAATAATGTTACGGTATGTATGTTTAAGTTATGCAAGTTGTACGAGACAGACAGCAGAACTCTGCAGACGCGATGGGTCAAAATCTAATGTTTTATTTAGCTAGCCGTGGCTTTCCCATGGCTGGGCAAAGGCCTTTCAGATATACTTCTAGGCAAGCGTGTTACACCGTCGACCACATCATCGCTTACCATCAGGTGAGATAGTGGTCAAGCGCGAGCGTCTCAAATCAGCCCTCTTAATTACCTCGCTATCTTTTCCTGGCCCGGCGCCTTCTATCTTTAGGAAACATCTCCGTGGAGACTCTTGCCCAGCGCTCATTGTGCATCCGATCTAAGATTTTCAGCCCTTTTGCTCACGTCTATTCTACTCTTGTTGGTGATCAGCGTGTTAGTAAAGAGTGAAAAAGAGCAGAGAATGCACAAGTGTGTGCGCAAACACAATCTACTGTGTACTTGGCTCCGTTGAGATTGGCCACCGTGACCGGATTTCGTTCGGGAGGATTATGTGGAATTCTCATACGTTCTGAAACTTACTATGCTGTTTCTATGGTTTCATTTCAGATAAGGATAGTATGGTTTGACACGATGCCAGTTGAATTACTGAGACTAAAACTGTGCGAAATGTCAAGCGTTGGTTGGCTGTTTGACTATTTTTTTAAATACTCAAATTTTGGCGGTAAATGTCCTTACGAGCCGGTAAGAAAACATTTCAGATTATATTTAGAGATCCTTCTTTTGGTCATTAAGTTATCTATTAGGCACTTGTTCCGTCCACAATTCTTTCAGACGTCAATATAGAAGAGCACCTGACGGGGTTTTTGAACAAATATATTCAGCAGCTGTGGTTCATGAAAATTAAGTTTTATCAAAAAACACAATAACCTTCCAGATTAAAGCGGTAGGATCTCAAACTATTACTCCGTTCCGTGTACGACTACGTGTATGATTTCCTAAATTTCTTTTTCAGGGCCTCTATGCACTATATAACCTAGAGTTTCCTCCCAAGAACTTGCCACAGAGGATCATGAGTTTACTAAAGGGCAAGTTCTACGCAAAATTCTATTTTCAAGCTACCAAAACAGAAGAAATATTAGTGGAATCTACGATAATATTTCAGACTTTGCAGTAAACAATAATAAAGTTAGCTGATGATGTGCTATCGTAGAACAACAGAAGAATGAAATATTTAATTTTGCATTTTTATTTGCTACCCTGCTAAGCCAATAGCGAAATAAATAAAAAAGTTTTATCATTTTAGGAACAAATCTGTCTTTTTTCTCTCCGGCGCACTGATATTGAACGGCGAAAATTAACTTGATGGAAATTGTGGATTTGGTGGCGTGAATTATTCTATAACTAGCTTCTGCCAGCGGCTTCGCCTGCGTGGAAGTCAAAAATATTCCTGAGGGAACATGTTCCCTATGTGCTATTCCAGACTATAATCTATTTCTGTCCCACATCCAGAACAGTCCAGAACCAAACATACAAACACACACACGCTCACAACATTCCGCTTTTATAATATTGGTGTGATTAGTTAGAGGGCAGGAGTTGATTAAACGCCTGACTAAAATCCAACTTGAACCGCATGTGTGTCTTCTACCTTGGCAGGCATTACCGAAGGCGTTACTTGGAAGTCTCTAAATAGACTCGGAACACAAGTCGACCGCATCACAGATATTTAACTGACATAATGGACAGCCCAGAACTCAAATGTATATGCGGTGTCTCTTCTCAGACAATGGCCTACCTTCAGTCTTTCGTGGCATGTTATTTCAAGTATCCAATGAGCAAAAAGAAACTCCAAACTCGATATATTGCGTTGTTCATTTGACGCACGATTCTGAATTGTGTTGTGGTGTTGAAGAGTCTTCACGTCTTCATGACCATCCTCGGTTTTTCGACGTCTTATTTTGAATTGCTTTATTTGCTGTGTAGTTAACATTCAATTGTAGTATCTAATCATTTCAGCTCACTTATAGACCAGATTAGTAATCTGACTTTTGTACGCTGACTTAATTGCAAATTGATTTGGCTAGATAAACGGTTTTACACATTTTGCTTTGTGATTTGGTTATTCAGGCTCTACTTTAGGGCAAGTATATACAGTCCACCTCAACAATGATGCCCAGTGTCTACGACCTCGCCTCCCGTGCTTGAGGTCGTGGGTTCAAATCCGGGCAAGTACCAATGTGACTTTTTCAAATTCATATGTACTTTCCAAGGTTTTTCTTGGACATCACAGGCAGCGGTGATACCTGGACTTATATAGTTAATGGTTACAAATTAAATCGGGTTTAGAGCAAACGAACATAGAACAAGAACAAAAGCATTATTTTCTGTTTTCAGTAGAATGCATTATCCCTGATTACACACGAATTATTTGGTAGAGTGGCGATAGAGTACGCATTCGTTTGGTCCGAAGTCTGAACGGACCTTACTCAATAAACCACACTATAACCACTTCATGGACTACGACTAAATGAATGTTCCAAAATGGAAAGTATCTCTGCAGTCTGAGTATGTAACTATATTTTGATTATATTTTATATCGCATAAAAACTACGGCTGACCAACCGAAAGTCATCAAGACGACCTGTCTAAATGGGGTATTTTATAAAAATGAGTTGTAATCTTGTAATTGTATTTAGTTACAATTAATTACAGGAAAGCATTAAATCAAGGGGATGCAGATGGCGAATTAAATTTATGTGCAGCATTATTAACCGATTCAAAATTATTTCACCAGTGTCGGGTCAAGCATGCGGTCTCTTTATTTATTCGTTTGTTTACTTACATTTGTTCAATGTTTTGCCGTAAGTTACAACATTTTATAAATTAATTTTCTACTCTTTCTTTCTCTTCTCTTTCTTTTTTTATTTTCATTACTAAGGATGTTCATTTGTTACTAGTACGGGTTGGAAAATAAGAACAGGGAAAGGACCTAACCTTAGTTTTAGTGATGATTATAATACACGAAATCCATGAAGCGCTCCAAAATTAAAAAAATATGTAATGTCAAAGTCGCTTTTTTCAATAAGACTATTTAAAGGCACTTTTGAATGTCAAGATTTACAGTATAAAAACCGGTAACATTACTGGCGTTCTTATTACAATTAAAGCACCGAACATTGCTCTAACGAAGGGACAATATAAACTTTACCGTTGGAAAAATGTTGTCCCCATATAGGTCGCGGTCAGTTTACCAACTGCGAATAAGTTAATAATAGTGTAGTTTTTGTTGTAGCTACAAATTTACAGTTTTCAGATTTTTTCCTTTACTCGTATTATAAGACATTGCTTCTTGCCAAATATCATGATTCTAGGTCAACGGGAAGTACGCTTTAGGTTTTGATTCCTTTGCGATTCCTAATCCATGCGACAAAAAAGGTCGATTTTTGCACAGCACAGCTCCAAGAGAATGCAAATCTGAGTATTATATATTCATTTCAACTTGATACCGCCAGGCATTCCAGAGAAAAGGGTCATACACGGACAGACAGACAATGAAATCCAATAAGGTTTCTATTTTTCCTTTGAGGAACAGAACCCTAAAAATAAAAATAAATTAGTGATTTTAGTTGTCCATTCGCAAAAGTACGTGTTGCGGGTTTCTTAATTGGTATTGGTAATAAAGATTCACATCATCACCATCAGAGACACATACTAACCGTCGCTCGTCATTGTAACTTTTTCGTCTGTTCTCCTTCTGAACTGTTTCTATTTCTTTAAGTGTTTGTGTTTTCTAACATTAGGAATTGAGTGTGTTTGTGAACCACATTCATGACTTTTATTTTGATCTCCAGCTTCGCACCTACCACGTACCTAAATACTCTTCGGTCTTCTGTATAACCTGCCGTGGCGTTATGTGGTCTACGGTGCTGAAGCCTTTATGTATCTGGCTTGTTCGGGTAGCTAGAAATCGTCAAACCTGCGCGCGAGAGAATTCTTGACTTTCTTTTTGTTTTAGTTCCAATTAAAGCAGGAGAGGGCGACAATGAACTACTGCAACTCTAAGTATGTGACGGACTGTTATGCTATTACCCGGCGGCTCAGGAGAGGGGAGCCTTACAAGACTAACCTGACAATTACCAGTAGATACTTGAGCGACAATAATGTGACGGTGTGTAGGCACAAGGTTTTGGATTTGAAATTATGTTATTGATTTACTAACATGGTCTATCTATATATATAAAAATCAATCCCTATTTCCCTTGGTCACGGCATCACGCGTGAACGGCTGGACCGATTTCGTTAATTCTTTTTTTGTTTTGTTTGTTATTAATAGAAGGTTCTTATGAAAAAAAAAATAAGAAAAAAAAAATTGGTACTTTGGTATGGTAGGTAGGGTAGTGTAGGTAGGGTAGGTAGGGTAGGGTAGGTAGGGTAGTGTAGGTAGGGCAGGGTAGTTAGGGTAGGGTAAGGTAGGTAGGGTAAGGTAGGTAGGGTAAGGTAGGTAGGGTAGGGTAGGTAGGGTAGGGTAGGTAGGGTAGGGTAGGGAGGGTAGGGTAGGTAGGTTAGGGTAGGTAGGGTAGGGTAGGTAGGGTAGGGTAGGTAGGGTAGGGTAGGGTAGGGTAGGTAGGGTAGGTAGAGTAGATCAATGTTTGGTGTTTTTATGGCAAAACAAAGTTTGCCGGGTCAGCTAGTAAGTTATAGTTTTTACTCAGTACGAGTCTGACAGACCCCTCCGCCCTCCCCAGGGCGAGGGACATCCAATGAGGATTTTTCACCACGGAAAGAAAAAAAAGATACTAACACCGTTATAGATCTTGGTCTGAATCTTTACTTATTACTGATATTATAAATGCGAAAGTTTAGATGGATAGACGAATGTTTGTTACTCAATCACGACAGAATGGCTGAGCGGATCTGGATGTAATTTAGCACAGAGATAGATTAAAGTCTGGAATAGCCTATGTGGTATTTTATCCCGGTATAATGTTAATTTAGGGGCTGAGTCACCAGCGTCCGTAGGAGAGTTACCCCTATTGTTGTTCCCGGGTCCCGTGGTCCCCGGGTGGTGCTAATCAGGTGACACTTACTGGTGGTAGGTTTCGGCCGAAAGCTTGCGACCATCCACTGGCCAAAGACGTACCGCCAAGCGTAGCCGTGTTCATTTACGATGCTCGGTGTAGCCACTAGAGGAGTTGGGTCGAGATAGTTGTTCCACACGCTGTTTTGTGCGTATCGGGAGACTAATCGCGGAGTGTAGCGGGATCCGAGGCACAGTGCGCCGCTGGCCGACCGCAGACAGTTGGGGACCCAAGTAGTGTGCCAGCCACACACGAAAGGCTGCCCCGCCAACTGTCGAAAAATCCCGAAATGCACCATCGTGCTGGTTGGCGACCAGATGGAAGGGCCCGTTGGACATCACCGGGGGGCTCGAGCGTCCGCGCAGTCTCTGGACTAGTGACCCAAGGATGGCGTCTTTTTAGTGCGTGTCTGTAGGTTAGTAGCGTGGCACCTCATCTCAATTCCTTCTCCTCTCCTTTCACTCTTTAACAAAAATGGCAGGCAATAAAAAGAAAACTGGAATGAAAAAGTGGCTGCACCCCCACAAAGTGCACCTAACTAATATTAGAGGTCTGCACTCCAATCTCACCTCAGTCCACCATCACCTGGAGACTAAAAAGCCAGCACTGTTTTTCCTTATGGAGACGCAGATAGGACGTCAGACGTATCGTACTTATCCTACCCTGGAGAACAATTTTAAATCACGCGCGGGTATATGCATGTATGCCCGAGACGACACTTGCTATCGGCGTCTCCGTAACCTTGATGATTCCAGTTTCTCAGTGCTGTGGGGTCTGGTGGATACAGGGCTGGATAAGATTATCTACGCCTGTATCTACCGCTCGCACAGCGGAGATCAGGAGACAATCACGCTCACAGGAGGTACTCCCTCAGTGAGGTGGCTGATGCGGCACAGCAGCGGCACCCTTCCGCCCAATTAGTGCTACTGGGGGACTTTAATGCCCATCACCAGGAGTGGCTCTTCCCATACCAGTGCAGTATTTCGTTGCTGGATCCAAGACAGTTAAATTCATTCCTCGAGCTTCATTGCCTCGGCGCTTTTCTGGTGGTCGCCCTGTTGATTCTGGCTTTCAGCAGTTGCAATTATTTGGGAATAGTGCGGTTTGAAAACAGTGCACTGATCATGCTGGACGAGAGACGCGCAAGCTTGCGCTAGCGCTAAATCTTACCCAGCTGGTCCAGAGGGCAACAAGGGTGCCAGATGTTGATTCACACACAGCCGATTGCTTGGACCTTCTGTTGATAATAGATCAGGACCGATCCTCAGGGTCGATATCTTCACCTTTGGGTAGTTCCGACCACTATCTGGTGAAGTCTGTGTCCGTCTACACCCCACCCGATCCCAGCCCAAAAGGCACGCAGCGGGGCGGGTATGGTGGTACAAGTCAGCAGATTGGGATGGGATGCGATCTTTTTTCGCATGCTAACTTTGGCAGCCCACTTGCTTCTCTTCGGACGATCTATCGTTATGCGCTGACGCTGTGACAGATGTGTCTCGTCGGGGGATGGAGTACTATATTCCATTCTCTGACGTAGCAATGTCTAACGTTGACTGACCATGGTTTGGAGCCGAGTGTAACCACGCCAACGCGGTTAATCACCTTACCATCAGGCGAGATAGTGGTCAAACGCGAGCCTATAGATTATAAATACAAATTTATTTATTTATTTATTTATTTATTTAAACTTCATGTACAATGGTCATACATAGGCGGACTTAATGCAGCAAGGCATTCTCTACCAGTCAACCTTTGGGTTAAAAAGGACACAATAGTGGTAGGAGTACAAAAAATAAATAAAAATGAACAATAATTAAATTTCGGATATTAATAAACTATCTAACTAATAAAATACATAAATAATTTCTAAAACAATAGACTAATAAATATTATAATAAATATCATATTCTAAATAAAACAGAAATTTAAATAATAACTATGACGAAGATCGCTATGTAAGAGAGGACAGGTAATAGTTCCGTATTTTACGCTTAAATGAAAATTTACTCTCAGCTTTTTTTATGTCAAGGGGAAGGACGTTCCAGAGTTTTATAGTAGAGACAGTGTAAGATTTAGATAGAAACCCAGTGCGGTGAGAAGGAATATGGAGAAGTAAGTTTTTGGAAGCTCGAAGGTTAAGATCGTGAGAACTGCCCAACACTTTAAAATATTGTTTTAAATAATCAGGAGTACAAGGATCGTTCATGATGTTGAAGAGCATGCAGAGGGATCTAAGGGATCTCCTCTGACGGATAGGCAGCCATTTAAGCTGAGAACGGTAGGAAGAAATGTGATCATATTTACGAAGCCCGAAAATAAAGCGAATACAGTTGTTAAGAAGTCGATCCATTTTGTTAAGAAGTTCTTGGGATAGATCAGAGTAACAAACATCAGCATAGTCGATTATAGGCAATACAAGAGCCTGAACCAAGGTGGTTTTAGTGCTAGACGGAAGAAAATGTTTGAATCTATAGAGAGACCGCAGTGAGAATGTGACTCTCTGGCTAATCTGAGCGACCTGCTTATTCCAGCTTAACTTGTCATCAATGTATAGGCCTAAGTCTTTAACGTGAGGTGAGAGAGGGATAACAGTATTGCCGAAAATAAGCGGCAATAGAAGGCTAGTGTCCAGGGTTCGTAGAAAATACGAACTACCAATAAGGATAGCCTGACATTTACTGACATTGACAGTAACCCCAAATCTGCTAGACCAGTCAGCGATTGCTTGAAGGTCAGCATTCAACAGTGAGATGCAACTATCCAGATTGTGAACGTCAGATTGCGCGTAGAGCTGCAGGTCATCAGCAACAAATGTTCCCTTGGGATGATGAAACTCTTTTCACGTGGGTGAAGCCACTGGCAGAAGCTAATAAATAGTAATTGAAAAATAAAGCTATCCACGTAGATTAAACTACGCTGTTTGCAGACGTTATGGGTTGATATGTAAACATGACAGCTGCATAAAAAGAATATTGGGTCACAAAAGGGATAAATTGAAGACTGCTGATAAAGAAAGCTAGTATGAGAATGCTTAGAGGGGTGAGTGGTGATACGAGAATGAAATAATACAATGCTGTGTAAAAATTTGACTATTGAGATGATGAGTAATGGAGAAGCCCCGCTGCTAAACTTGTATCAAGCGCAAGTTCGATCATGCATGGAGTACTGTTCTCATCTCTGGGACGGACCTGCCCAATACCAGCTTGATACACTAGAGTCGATTGAAAAGCGGGCCAGACTTTGACTCGACCTGTGCCTCATTGCCGATGAGCTTCATCGGCAATGAGGCACAGGTCGAGTCAAAGTCTTGAACATCTTTGCCGAATTGCCAGCTTGTCAGTTTTTTTTCGGTAACATTTCGCGGAGTGTGCGATGGAATTGCACCCGCTAATTTGCTAATTAATAAATAAATTGCTAATTCCGCCCAGCCCGTATCATCATCGGACTACCAGACCTTTGGCGATGTGCCATCGGCATAGGTGGACATCCCACCCATACGCACAAAACGTTTTGGGAACACTTTTATTATGCGTACAGCTAAGGAATGGAATTGCCTGCCGGAGTCTGTGTTTCCCGATAGCTACAATCTAGGGGTCTGTAAGTCAAGAGTGAATAGGTTTTTTATAGGTAAGCGTGGTTCACCGCCGACCACATCAACGCTTAGCATCAGGTGAGATAGTGATCAAGTGCGAGCC
Source organism: Anorthoa munda (assembly GCA_945859665.1). Classification (NCBI taxonomy): domain Eukaryota; kingdom Metazoa; phylum Arthropoda; class Insecta; order Lepidoptera; family Noctuidae; genus Anorthoa; species Anorthoa munda. The sequence continues at coordinate 29,723,128 of OX243908.1, read as the reverse complement.
TACAATAAAAAAAAGAATGAAAGAAGGAGACATGTTGCTGCGACTCCAAATAAATTGGAATAATTTCAAGAGAATGATGATGTTAAAAAAATCTTGAGCCTATACAGTACCTGAAACTTAATATGCTGTTTCTGATGTTTCATTTCAGATAAGGATAGTATGGTTTGGCGCGATGCCAGTTGAAATAGTGAAGCTAAAGTTGTGCGAAATCTCAAGCGTTGATTGGGTGTTTGACTATCTCTTAAAATATTCAAATTCTGGCGGTAAATGTCCTTACGAGCCGGTAAGAAAAAGTTTCAGATTCTATTTTGAGATCCTAATTTTGGCCATTTTTCTATTATACGAGTAAACTACTCTCCGTCCAGCCTGTAATTTTATACTTGACAGCTCAAAAACTAATCATTTAGTGATGAAATAATGTGGTACTGATTCGATTTCTTTTAAAAATCGACTTTATTAATGAAGAAATTTTAAACGATTAAACATTGTTATTTTATTTTTGCTAACATTTTGTATTGTTTGAAATCAAATCAAATCAAATTTATTACATCCATAATTAATTATGAAACTTCTTAAGCGTGCATCTATCAAATGTAAAATTACCGCTGGACGGCGTTTAATTGAACAATCGTCAATATAGAAGTTCTTCTGCCAGGTCCTCACCTGGCAGGGTTTTTGAGCATACATTCAGGGCGAAAAGTTGATAGCTGAGTAGAATATCCCGAAAACTTTTAGGTAGGAGCTTAGGAACTTTTCGCTCTGAGACCGGAGGTCCCTAATAACTCTAAAAAAATATGGACACTTTCAAACCGTAACATAATTAGCCGCTATGTAAGAAATAGACGAAGTCATTGTGTGTAAAATAACTATCTCATTTCTGTATGTCGTGGTGATGAAGGTGAAGGTGACAATGCATACCTGTGACACAAACTAATCAGAATGCCAGAAAGAGACAACTTAACAACAACACTCGCTTTGTTTGGCACTTTTCTGAGCGTATTCCATTCACAACCTGGTTGGGAACGCTAAGGTTTCAGCATAATTCATAGGCATGTCGGTTTCTGTAGCAATAAAAACATTTTCTTTCTTTCTTTACTCTATTTCTCTACGTTTATGAAATCTTAATTTTTATTTCAGCGCCAATATGCTCTATATAACCTAGAGTTTCCACCCAAGAACTTGCCACAGTGGATACTGAGCTTACTAAAGGGCAAGTTCTACGCAAAGTTCTATTTTATAGCTACCAAAACGGAAGAGATAATAGTAGAAAGTACTATAATATTTCATACTTTGTAGTAAAACGTGATACAATTTGTTAAAACTGGTCTTATGTTTTACATTAATCCCCATTGATGTGATATAGAGCGTTTTAAACACATCGGAATAATAAAAGGATTATGTATGGAAGGATTAAGTACTTTTTTTAGTTCATTTGCAACCAATACCTACGTCATTATGGCAATACCTACGGTTCCCATTTTCTAAGCATTTAAGGAATCAATCTGCCTAACTCTTTGCCCAAGTATGTGGGGGCAAGCTTCCAGTCTAACCACGTTTAGCTGAGTACCAGTATATAACACAGAGTGACTGCCTGTCTAATTTCCACAACCCAGTAACTGGGCAAGCAACTACACTAATAGTCCAGTAGGGATACATTTATTTTCCACATAACCTTTGATAATTCAAAAGTTTGTTATTTCGCTGGGTTTACCTTATGTGAATTCAACGCTATGTACAAAAATGCTAACAGTTTAGAGTTATGCAATAGGTATAAAGTAGGTATTTCCTATTATTTGGTGTTATAACAATAATACAAAATTTAAATTTAAATATTTTACTGTTTCTTTATTAGTACTGTGGGGACGTAGCCAGAGCGCTACGTAATGATAGACAAATTAATTACTTTCAACGTATATTTAGAGAAGCAGCGTGCCTGCCTCATGGGCGGCTTCTATCAGAATCACAATCAAAGCACAGAGGTGTCTTTATATACATGGAAAAAGTCAAACTAAAACATCTTCATTTATTTTATGATCGAAATTCAATCACCTTTCAAGACTGTATAACGGTTGCCAGTCTTATTATATGTAAGGAGTTTGCCTTTTAGGCAGAGTCCTCACATGAGCTACGCCCCTACGAATAGTCGCGCAGAATCATATGAGGTGCTACTATTCTAAGTTTTGAAAGGTAATCAATCCTACCTTATCCTAACCCGAACATTTACCTAACGGAGGGATCAATTTTCAATTGAGGTACGGCCCTTAAAAGGGGTAGGATTAAGTCATGACAAACGATTTACTGTATATGTACTTTCATTCAATTTATGTGCATATAATTGCACTGACAAGTTAACGCCGTCATGCTTAAACCTCCTTGAACAAAACCTCCGAAAAAGTAACAAGGCGTCCTCCCGACACAAACACGAATGATGCGTCAACTCACATCGACCCGGATGGGGCTTAAATTTCAAAAATTCAGACATGATACAATTTTTCGATCTCGTGCATTTATCAGGCCAGAGAAGGAAAGGCTGGATCGCATCGAATTTCTAATCCTATTCATAGAACTTGCACCAGGGTTTAAATTTATAAATGCTTTTACTTTTTAATTGAACAACAGCCACTAACTGAACCAATGATGTCAACTCGACATCCTTTGCAAAGGCTATGCCCCGTTAGCAAAGTCGGTATCAGTTTTAACTATTACCTTAATAAACCAACTGGGTTTATACTAATACCCTGGTTTTAGCCTATGCCTTAATTCGCATAACAAATAAACATTTTCTTCGATGCGTAGCCAACGTTGCCAGCCTCTTCTTCGCCCAGCAGCTTACAACTCATCAGCACATCAGAACATGCAAAAGACAACATTCGTTAATATCGATACTATTTTAAAAAGGTCGACATTAAAACTATCGATACATTTTTTCTACTTCCCTATCCCTACTAACTTCAATGTGTCATATTGACAGTTGACATTCCTATTTATTTTAAAATTTGTTAACGGGCCTTTTCCTAAATAATAATAAAGGGGACCTAAGACACTAAATAACCTTAACCAAATGACATATATCTAATCTAGGCCTAACTCTCCTATTCACATTTTTATTTATATGTATAACTAGCCTAACTAGCTTATGTTTCCAATTTTCTAACTGTCTGGAATGGATCTTAAATCTCTATTGTCTACCTATTCCTATCTATGGTCTGGCCTATCTAATCTGTGGCTGAGACGGCTCAAAGAGTATAAATCTAATTCTGATGTGATGAACACTGTGCTTTATTGTGTTGTTTATAGCACAACGTGTCGAACCTATTCTTATAATGAAAACTATGCTTTACCTTTAGATAAGGTTTTGACACCGTGCTTTTGTGTGTTATCTGTGGCACTATGTGTCATACCATTTATTAAAATGACATTATGCTTTCATAGCATTTATTTGCCTTATGGGCTGATAAAGAATTTTATTACTGTTTCAGACTTAGTCCTTATGGATTTGTATTTGGACTTTGTCTGCGGTTTCATATGCTAATCCTATTTTGTAAAGAAAGACAAGACAGAAGAGTATTTAATTTCATCAAAACATATACATAAAAATCGTTCAAATAATTGCATTAAGTTTCTTTCGATGCCCAGCGCGCATCGCAAATTCCTTCTAGGTTGGATCGTATTCATTTGCACGACATGAAAAGAAAACATTGGTTAATAAAACAATTTAAGACACATCACAAGAATCACATCAATAATAAATTATTTACAACCCTAATTATTTTTATCCCTAATCTTCTTTCTATAAAATTTCCAAGACTTGCATTTTACGAGATTGAATTGTTTAATGTGATCACAATGCAGATATCCTAACACTAAGTTACATCTAAGGCAGACATGAATCGATTTTGTCTTAGCAACAATCATAGTAATATTCTCTCTACCAAACCTAGCTCCCCAAGAAGTTTTATTACAAATTCTTTTGTATTTAATTCGGCTCGTAACCTTTTTATTGACCGCCTTATTTGAATTTTTGTTGGCGCAGTAAGAAACCTTATTATAGACTCCTTTAAATTTCTTACGGATCTCTTTCGGTTTAATTTGGGAAAAACTTTTCTTAATGGCTGTCAATTTTTTCCTTTTCAAAATGACTTTTATAAAATTTTGTTTTATGTCAGATTGAATTTTTTCGATATTATTTTCTATGTTATGCTCAAAATCAATGGGATTCAGTATGTTTACATCAACATTGCTTTGGCAATCAGATGGAACCCCAACTTTTTGCTCTGAAGGAATCTGAACGTGGTGTTCTGTAAGATAAACGGAATTATTGGAGTCAATTGGACTGGACCAACACATTACTATACCCTCGTCCGCGCTCTCGCTGCTGGATAGGAGGTCCAACACGTCGTCAGCCGGGCCGTCCGCGCGCTCGTCCTGGAACACCGACTCCACCTCCAACTTGACATCAACCGGGCTGTCATCTATGCTGGTCTGGCCAACGTCGTCCTCGAACATGCAGCTCTCTCCATTGATGTGATCGCCATCGCCATCAGTTGCGTCGTCTTCTCCGTCAACGTGGTCAACGCTTTTCTCACTGCACTGAATATTGTTTTGTGTTTGTTCGTCCTTAATCACGATACTAGAAAATAAATGTGCATTAACATCCTCACACAATACATCAGGTTTTTTATCGGCTTTTATTTCAACGTTTATTATGTGCTGCTCGCAATAACGACATTTGCGGTGAAATTTTAAGAATTCACTCCTCAAGCAATCGCATAATACTGCAAAGTCCATGTCATATTTAAAAATCATACGATAATAGTAGTACGCTGCTCCGTGTAAAAACCTTCCTAAGATCAGGCTATAGTCACTCTTTCTCCACTCATTTAATTCGGCCACGGACTTGAATTCGGTTAAGAATTCCTCCAAGCAGTATCCGTCCGTGCCTGAATAATAATTATTCATCATGCTTGCTTTATGCAAAATTACACTAAATAACAAAACCACTTAGCTTTACTCCAGCTTCTTATATTTCCATCCGCTTATGGGAGGGAATGAGAGGTAACAGCCCTCTCTGCTATTAATTATCTCGCCTTATGTTCTTCAATAGGACTTCCGTGCACTGTATCGCCATGCACACGCGATCTATGCCGTCTTTAAACACTTTCTTCGTTATATATTCACTTATACGTATACTGTACGCCGTATACACGCGAAATATATTTTATATACTCTTTATTTTTATTTTCATAGGGATCTTATCGTACCCGGCGCATTTCCGCCAAATGTGGGGACGTAGCCAGAGCGCTACGTAATGATAGACAAATTAATTACTTTCAACGTATATTTAGAGAAGCAGCGTGCCTGCCTCATGGGCGGCTTCTATCAGAATCACAATCAAAGCACAGAGGTGTCTTTATATACATGGAAAAAGTCAAACTAAAACATCTTCATTTATTTTATGATCGAAATTCAATCACCTTTCAAGACTGTATAACGGTTGCCAGTCTTATTATATGTAAGGAGTTTGCCTTTTAGGCAGAGTCCTCACAGTACTATCTAAACTTTATATTAGTGAAAATGCTAACAGATACGTACTGTGGAACAATGGAAAACTGAAAATGGCTCGTAACTCTTTCAATAAAAGATTTACGTTTTCAAATCATTTCCTATATGCATAGAGGGATTAGTTATACCTTACAATAAAAGTTCTAACAACTAAGTATAATGCTGCACAGGTTATTGTATTTTTACATTGTGATTTACGAAATATTGAATTTATGTTTATAAATTTGCACCTACATAATATTCGAAATAATAAACTCTGCCACCATACAAAAGTTTAAACACTTATGTGCTATGTTAGTTTAATAAATAAAATACAATTGGGTATTGCGGGGCGCGGTGACACTTTACTCCGAATCTATTGAATGAGGCGCGAAACCATTTCATTACTGTCACATCAGTATTTAAACCTCGTTCATAAAATTTAATTTTATGACAATTTGTTATTTTTAATGTTGAGGTCAAATCGATTTCAACCTTCTTTGTTACTATAAAAAGAATAAGAAAGAAATATTCACAGAACACGGAATAGTCGTACCTGCCGTGCTGACAGTATATCGAGATGACAGAATAATAAAATTCTCCGTATCGTGAATCTTTGACAGTCGTTACGGGTCGTCAGAAACCCGAAAATCTGCGGCCACTCTAACAAAAGGTACCGTATTATCCAGTAGGATTACCGTATAATCTGGGTTGGCAGGGTAGGCAGTCACTTCATATAAAACACTGTTATTCAGATGCGTCTGGTTCGACTGAAAATAGTGGAAGTAGCAACCCTAGTGAGTCCGGCAAGTTTAGGTGTCAATTTTGTGATACGCTTATCAAGATTTAGAAGATTTTTTATTTTAAAGGTAGATAAATTTTACATAATCGTGTCTATTGCGCCCTATCTATTAGTTTTTAAACTCTATTATAACGAAAAATCGGCACCACGTGACCTTACCACACGATTGCTGTACATCAAAACCTAATAAATGCCATAAAATATTAATTTCCAGGATAGCGCAAAAATATTATTTGAATTAGGCTATGGAATGTCATCTTGTGTTAGGTAACTAAACGAAAAAAAATAAAATAAGCGAGTACTAAACAAGGCTTACGGGTGAACTGTACGTAATAACACAAATGATATTAATGGTGTCCTAAATCAATTAAATATTTTACATATCTCTAAACAAGATAATTCAATACCTATTAAGTACCGGACATTTGCTAATTTAAGGTGTTTTTACAATTTGAAGGGACTTTCCTTTTGTAAATAATGATAAAATTTATTATTTATTTTTTATATTTCTTTTTTTGACCAAATCTCAATTCAAATTTTAAATTTCCTGGTTAAAATAACACAGTCCATCGCAGCATATTAAAACTCATTAAAATAATATAAATAAGATTATCAGGGTATATAAAACCATTATAAAAATATGTCACCTACTGCGTTCTTATATGGGGCAGTCGTACAGTACCAGACATAATTTTAATATTTATTCGATTCGCACGGGGAAGGCTTGTATAACTATATTTTAGTGATCTTTATTATCGTAGCAATAAGGTTGCATTCATAGGTAAAATAACAGTGCACGATCTGTCAGATACTAGACGCCAGTTTGAAATAAGAATTTGCGCGGTAATATTTTTCTAAAAATCATCAGAGTCCGTTTATGATGTGGGCCTCTGTTGTCTGTATGGTTCGAAGAATTTATACTGATCGTACATACCTACACCGCGCCCCGCAATACCCAAATTGTATTTGATTTATTAAACTAGCATAGCACATAAGTGTTTAACACAGACAGTGTGGCGAGACACGTCCGGCCGTGCGCACGCGTTTGTGCCTTTCGTATCGAGTGACACATTTTTTACGAATACCCACGTTACATATTTTGTTACAATGGACGAGGATTTAAGTGGTGAAGATTTAAGTGACTCGGAGATTTTACAGAAATGTGAACAACAATTAAATGAGATGGGAAATATGGAAGAGGTAAATCGGGAGGGAAAAGGGATAAAGGAATGTGAAATAAGAATAGCAGAGAAAAGTAAAGAACGAGAAGATGACCATAGTGATGATGATTTTATTACTGTAATCAGAAGAAAACCCAAACGTTTAATAAGAAGTGATTCGGTGAACGTAGATAGTGACAAAGAGAAAGATAAGGAAGGTACTAGTACATCTGTAACAATAGCGAATCATGAAGTATGTGTTACCTCAGTGGAGAATTTACCTAAACCAATAGCCATGGCCAAATTATTGCGTTCCGAGAACATTAAGGATATTCTTAGGATAAAATATAAAAGCGTATACAAAGTTCTCATTCAATTCCAGAGAAAAGATGATGCTATAAAATTGATCGAATGTAAAAGGTTCAAGGACATGGGCTTACGATGTCAATTAGTCCAAGATATGTCAACATCGTATGGAATAGTGAAAGGCATTGACCTTGATTTAAGTGAAGAAGAGCTTATTAATATTTTTAAAAACTTTTTTACAAAATAATACTACCGACTTCCAAATAACAAAACTAGAAACTTTATTTTTGGAAGTCGGTGTCTTTGGGTAGGTACCAAATTTTTAAGTTATGGACACCGACTTCCAAAAATAAAGTTATTTTTCACTTTCTAGTTTTGTTATTTGGAAGTCGGTAGTATTTTTTTGTAAAAAAGTTTTTTTATTGTTCACTTTTTAGTTGTACCTACCTAATAGGGAAGTAGTTAAGTAAGTACCTATAACGACAGAATAGATTACCCGAGTAACATGAAACTTGAATATAACCGGTGAAATGAGAGATCTGCATACCACTTTCGAGCATACTGGCGTGATGTTATGTTATGAAATGGTATAAACAATAAACAGACATGCGATTGCAGCAATCCCGAGAGATTTACCGTTATTTATTGAAGAGTTCTGTTGTATATCTCCGAAGTTCTTCATTAGATATTCACCAAATTAAAATGGCACCAATTTCGAAGTATACTCTTTCAAACAAAAAAAGAATTTTCAAAATCGGGTCACAATTGACGGAGATATCGGTGAACATACATTAAAAAAAAAAAAAACCATACATAATGTCGAACATAGAACCTCCTCCTTTTTTGGTAAGTCGGTTAAAAAGCGAATGTTGAAGTGTTAACCGTAAAAAGACTAAAACGTTTGCGGTCGGAAGGAAACTGGATCGATTGTGAATCAGTGCGAGTGAGCTTTAAAGGTAATGTGCTACCACAATATATTTATGCCTACGACTGCCGGTTTAAAGTAGAGCCGTACGTGTTTCCAGTAACGCAGTGTTCGGGTTGTTGGCAATTTGGCCATATAATTAAATATTGTCCTACTAAAAAGGTTTTGTGCCCAAAATGTGGAGGTAATCACGAAAACTGTACCATAAAAGACTTTAAATGTTTAAACTGTAAAGGGAATCATTTTGTCTTGAATAAAACTTGTCCCGCTTTTGTAAAAGAAAAAGCTATTCGGATTATCATGAGTGAAAAACAAGTTACATACCGAAGAGCCCTACAACTGTTTATGGAGGAGAAGGAAGATTTAAAAACAGACAATATCTCACTACGAGTTGATAACAATCAACCTACGGCAACAGTCAAAAACAGTAAAGAAACTTATAGAGGTGCATTGACGAGAGCTGTAGTGCACCAACAACCAATATCGGATATGGAAGAGGATGAAGAAGAAGATGAAGAAAATCATGCAAATATGGGGACAAAAGAAAATACTATAAGTCCAAAACTAAAGACAAAAAAGAAAATAAATCAAAAGGGTTGAAAGAAAAGTGATGATTCGGAGGAGCAGAAAACGAACGAAGATAGAATGGAATGCAATGCACAGAAAGGAAAAGAAGGATCTAAGCAATGTGCACAATTAATAAATAATTTTGAATGGACGAAGATATGGATAAAAATAAAAGGTATATATAAGTCTAAACTTAAATTAGAAGAAAAAATACTATCTACTTTAAAAATTATCTGGGAGGAGCTTAAGAATTTCTTGGTTAGTATTATATTTGGAGAAAATATGTTGGGATATTTAAGTCGCCTTAGTAATGGATAGTAAACAAGAAGTAATAAAGGTAAACATATTCCAATGGAATTCACAGAGTCTACGTCTTAAATTAATATCTTTTTCGGATCTACTAATACAAGAAAATATACATATTGCAATCATTAGCGAAACATGTTTTGATTGTGAGTTTAACGTAAATATTAGTGGATTTAATATTTATAGGAAGGATAGATACGATTGTTATGGTGGTGTTGCTATCCTGGTGAACAAGTCAATTCAGTCTCACCCAGTGTCATTTAATAGTAATAATGTAGGTATTGAAATAATGTGTGTTAAATTATTAAATTGCAAAGACTTAGAATATATTGTATCACTTTATTGTCCTTCGTCTGTTCAGACTCAACCTTCCGATTGGAATGATATTTTTGGTCACTTTTCTAGTAAAACTTTAATAGCTGGGGACTTCAACGGTCATCACACTAATTGGTCGGTTAAATTGGCCGTGAGAGGTAGGCAAATTATGGATTCATCCCTAGAAAATGGCTTTATATCGCTTAACAACGGCATCGCAACTCGAGTTAAGTTGGTAAATGGTAACTTGCAACAGACGTCGCGAGATATATTGTTTGTCTCCTCTGATGTTGCAATAAAATTTGATTGGCAGGTGTTTAATGAAAATCTGGGTAGTGATCACCTGATTATTAAAATGGCAGCTAACTTATCTTGTAATGTACATATGGTTAAAAAACGTAATTTTAAAAATGCAAATTGAGGTGAATATCGTCAAACGATTTCTGAAAATATTAAAACGTTTAATGAAGGGTCTTTTAATGGTAACATGCAACAAATGTATGACTCTTTTATAAACTATTTTGAATTTGCGGCTAGTAAACATATACCCTATTTTAAATTCAGTTTAAAGCCAAACGAAAAGTTTAAACAAAAAAGTTACTGGTCCCCTAAATTGTCTGAAATAGTTGCACAGCGAAGGTTGGCCTTATCAAATTTCCGTAAAAATCCCACCCCCGATAATTTAAATAAACTAGAATCCAAGACTTTAGAATCTCAAACATTAATTAAGAAAGCTAGGTACCATGGTTGGCAAACATTTTGTGATTCCATAGACGAAGCTACATCGACACAAGAAATGTGGCGCCGTATGAAGTGGATGAAAGGTTTTAAACAACAAAGATGGTGCCCTCCCATTGACAAACAAGTTGATCTTCTACGTTCTCTGACTCCAGACTATGTTCCTAATTTGATTCCGAGCTTTAAATCCCGAAATGAAATTTTAGATTCCGAATTTACACGTCAAAAACTTGAAAATTGCCTTAAAAAAAGGATTCGGCCCCGGGGCAGGATGCTATATCTTATTCAATGTTGTATAATTTACCACACTCAGGAAAGTTTCGTCTACTGAAGATGTACAATTACATATTTAACTTCGGTATTGTTCCTCACCAATGGAGAAATATTCAAATTATTCCCATACCCAAAACTGCAAACAATGTTAATAGTGAGATTAAATTAAGGCTTATTTCGCTGATGTCGTGTGTGTGTAAGATCTGTCATCTTATGATTTGTAAGCGGTTAGAATGGTTTGCAGAAAAAAACAAACTCCTGTCTCCATGCACAGTAGGATTTCGAAAGGCACAATCATGTTTAGATGCATTATCCCGACTAGTTTCTTACATTCAGGTTGGATTCACGAAAAACATACCTACTGTTGCTTGCTTTTTGGACATTGAAAATGCGTACAACAATGTTTCAATTGATTCTGTTACAAAAGTATTGGATGAAGTTCAAGTTGGATCTCGAGTTTGTATTTATCTTTGGTCGTTTATGAATGAGAGGCAATAATCAATTAAATCGTTTAATAGTGAAGGTTTTGAAACAAGATTGACTAACAGAGGATCGGCAAAAGGTGACCCGTTGTCGCCTTTATTATTTAATTTAGTTACGCTTCAAATCTGTCGTCAAATAAAAACCGTTATGGTATCGCAATACGCTGATGATTTTGTTATTTATTTTAGTGACAAGCAAATAAACAAATGTGAGCGATATTTACAGGATGCCTTAAACTGTATAGTCACATTACTGGGTGAGATTGGATTGACTTTGTCAACAACCAAATCTAATTATTGTATATTTAGTAGGGGCCGAAGGCGAATATTGCCTTCATTGAAAGTGTATGATCAGCCGTTAACAGTTGTGGAATGTGTTAAATATTTAGGAGTTTGGTTGGATAGAAGCTTACACTGGAGGAAACATATAAATGAAATTATTAGTAAATGTGGAAAATACCTTAATATATTAAAAGTACTGGCAGGCTCTTTTTGGGGCGTACATACAAAACATATACGTAGAATATACATATCGTTAGTAAGAAGTCGTCTTGATTATGCCTGCTACTTGTATGATTCTAGTGCAAAAACACATACAAGCAAAATAGATAAATTACAAAACCAAGCACTTAGAATAGTAGGGGGTTACATAAGAAGCTCACCTATCCATGTGATGGAGTGTGAACTGCACATACCACCATTATTTTTGAGGAGAAAATATCTCGCTTATAAGATAATACTGAAATCATTGGCATGGTCTTATAATATAACCATAGACACAATTTCAGAATTAGACTCCCTAATTAATAATAGCTATTGGACAAATAAAAGAAAACCCCTTCTGGCTACATCGTTTAAAGAATTAGGACAGCTGCAAATTAATACCTCGGATAGTCTTAGAATGTTCTCTCTAGACATATGGGTATCAGCTTTACAAATTAAAGAGACTATTAAAAGTGATTTAGAATGTGTAACGCACCCAAAAAATAGTTATAATCACAATGCATTGGTACACGAAGTGGTATCTGAATTAGCTTCCAAATATGGTGATTGGTGTAAAATCTTCACAGATGGATCAAAGAGTATAGATGGCTGTGGAGCTGCTTTTTTCTTCCAAAGTACAGGTTATAAAGCTATGTAAAAATTAATGCAAATGTATGTATAATGTCCCTGGAACTCATTGCAATATATCAAGCGTTGTTTTATGCACTTAGTCAAAATCTAAATAAAGTAGTTATATTAACCGATAGAAATAAGAGCGCTATACAACATGTGGCTCGATGCGCCTCTGGTTGCAGAGGTGCATCAATAGCCTATGATATTCTTAAACTAATTCATTGCTACAACAAAGACGACATTAGGATTGTCTTGCAATGGGTTCCAGCGCACATAGGGTTACGAGGCAACGAGAAGGCTGACCGGCTGTCGAAACTGGCAGTTGAGATGGGAAATATTACCTCATATATGTCCGATTACTGGGAATATTTCGCCAGGTTTAAGAGTGTATGTTACGACAAATGGAAAAAATACTTCAATGAAATATCCAAAGACACATGGTATAAAGTCATTCAAAACGAACCTCCTCGTGAGCCCTGGTTCGATGATAAATGTTTAACTAGGAATTATGTTAAGTTAGCGCTAAGGCTTCGTTCTGGCCACTTTCCATCGGCAAAGTTTGCGTTCTTAATGCCAAAGTCTGCATCGCCTAATTGTGACAAATGTAACAAAATTGAAGATGTGCAACATTTGCTGATGGAATGTGCTAAGAATAAAGATGAAAGGGAATCTTTGGCTAGGGAGTTTAAACTAAACATGTGGGATGTTGGACTTATCCAAAATATTTTGGCATACCCTAAATCAGAAAGGACCAAAAGCATAATTTGTGGCCTAATGCAGAAATCTAGGCAGTAATTCCCTTTCCTATATCATAGTATAAGTATAGTATAATTATAGATGTATATTTCTGTGTAAATAGAGTATAAGGTACAATGGGGTTGACGTATCCGTGTGGATAAAAACCCCTTAATAATAAAGAATAAAAAATAAAAATAAAAGTGTTTAAACTTTTGTATGGTGGCAGAGTTTATTATTTCGAATACGTAGGCGCAAATTTATAAACATAAATTCAATATTTCGCAAATCACAATGTAAAAATACAATAACCTGTGCAGCATTATACTTAGTTGTTAGAACTTTTGTTGTAACGTATAACTAATCCCTCTATGCATATAGGAAATGATTTGAAAACGTAAATCTTTTATTGAAAGAGTTACGAGCCATTTTCAGTTTTCCATTGTTCCACAGTACGTATCTGTTAGCATTTTCACTAATATAAAGTTTAGATAGTACTAATAAAGAAACAGTAAATTATTAAAATTTAAATTTTATATTATTGTTATAACACGAAATAATAGGAAATACCTACTTTATGCCTATTGCATAACTCTAAACTGTTAGCATTTTTGTACATAGCGTTGAATTCACATAAGGTATCCACCCAGCGAAAATAACAAACTTTTGAATTATCAAAGGGCATATTTTTCTGGCTACTGGACTATAACACTGTATCCCTCGGCCATACTGGTGTCAGATTTCCTAGCTTCTAAACGATTGGCAAAGATTTACAAAATAATGAAAACCGGTGTCAACGGCTTAGCGTGGCCTATGTCCGCACGGAGGAATTTCCATATGTAAAGATGGTCACCCATCAACGGTTTGACCTCGGCAAGAGTTGCTTAACCTTGAATCGAAACGCATTCAGCCACGAGCGGGCAAATCTCGGTTCATTAGATAACAATCAGATGTGGGTAATCTATACGATTATTTACAGGAAGGCATTAATAAGGATTTCACGGCGTATTAAACTGGTTACAAACATATCATTGAATGTTTCAAAGTTATTTGGCCAGTGTCACAGCATGAGGCCTCAATGTTTATTTGTGGTTCTATTTATTGTGATTGTTAAATGTTTTGCCGTAAGTACTTTCATAATAATTTAATATTTAGTTAAAAACAAACAACACAAAAAAGGAATAGATATATAATTTAACGGCATAGTGTGGTCACATTTGTGTATAATAATATCGAAACGGGTATGTGGGAGATATTTGCTTAACAGTGGAACAATGTAAGGTATAAGCTACCCTGTAAATATTCGACGATTTCCACCAAATCCACGATAATCAAGCGAAAAAAATGCATTGTGTGAGGCCTTTATATGAAAGACAAGGGAGTCAGTGATAGCGTGACGGTCGACAGGATGGAATGGAAGAAAAAAACTCGTTGCATTCCAAGTAACATGGGACAAGAACAGAAGAAGATGATGAAAAGGACATTTTTATAATGTTAATAGTTGTTGTGTGAATGTGCCCTGCCAGTTAAGATTCTGTCATGCACTGTCTTAAATTTCTCTCCGATGGAGGCACATGTGTTGGATCATTTGGTTCCCTTCATGATGATTGAGCTGGGTGGTGCCAATTCATGCGTCATGTTCGTGATCGGGCGCCATCATTTGGGATGGGCCATATTTTTTTTAAAATTTAATTTGTTTGCCTTGGCCTGGTTTTAATTAATTATTGTATTTTGCGGTTGTTTATTTTACCCTACACGTGCACGTCTTTTTATTACATCATTCTCACATAATATTATGTAATTTTCCAACAAAAATACCTATCAAACACTAGTTATTAAAACTTATTGATGGAAAAGAGTGTCCGTGGAGATTCTTGCACATTTTTCAACAGGCTCGTCCCCTTTTACATGGCACTTAAACATAACTGTCGAAATGTGGTTGTCCCCAAAATCCTCTCCGCCCAACCCTCCGACGAATACAGACATGAAGCTATATTGTGACTTTCTTTGTTTTAGTCCCAGGTACAGCAGGAGGGGGCAATAGTAAACTATTGTAACCCTAAGTTCATGTCGGATTGTCACGCTATCACCCGGCGCATCGGGAGAGGAGAGCCTTACAGGACTAACTTTACTGCTAACTCTAAGTACGCGTTTGGAAATAATGTTACGGTATGTATGTTGTACCCTACACGTGTAGATGCAGCCGATCGATTCTGTAAAAAAAATGCGTGAAAACGTAGGTAAGATGAATATGTAAAAACTGTCGGTCCTGCAGGAATGACAGTTCAATTGAAGTTTTCACAGTAAATTGTTAAAAGAATAGATCGGCTGAGCATTCACTCTAATTTATAGGATTCGCAACCTCACTTCACCTAAGTAACCACGGTGAAATTGTTACAGAATAGCACGACAGTAATGCTATACTGTATAGAAAAGCTTGAATTGAAAATTAATTCCACCTGCCGGCCGATTCTATAAACATCTCACCGACTGGCGTAGTGAGCTATAGATCCCTAGCATTGGTTCAGGGATCAACTCTCTTCTTCTGGCACCCATGTGCTGGTCTGGTCCCTGGGGTGGTCACGGCTGACGGCGCACAGTGTGTTCTGGTGCGACGGTGATTGGGGGTACTCCCCAGAGGAAGGTCCGGTGACGGACGGCCGCGGCGGGTTCGCGGTGAGTGCCAACGCGTGCCCGTGTTCCTGCCATAAGCGCCCCAGGAGGACACCGTGTAGTTTTAGTGGGTTAGAGTCCGACATAACTGCGCGACGCTTGACGAGGTCGGTCCGTGGATGGGTGACCATTTCATCATACCGAGTTTCCTCCGTGCCTCGGAAAGCACGTTAAGCCGTTGGTCCCGGCTGTCATTTGAAGATCTTTGACAGTCGTTACGGGTAGTCAGAAGCCTGAGATCTGACACCAGTCTTGCCAAGGGGTATCGTATTACCCAGTTACTGGGTTGTGGAGGTCAGATAGGCAGTCGCTCCATGTAAAACACTGGTACTCAGCTGAATCCGGTTAGACTGGAAGCCAAACCCAAAAATAATTGGGAAAAAGGCTAGGCAGATGATGAGAGTCCGACATAACTGCGCTATTTATAAAATTATCACTGTAGGTTTTCACTCAGGTAAATGATTTCGACTTTGTAAAAACGATCCATCTCATTTTATAATTATGTTTAAGCAAGGTTAACTATATTATAGTGTGTATAGCTATCCTTTGTGTCTGCGTTATTTTTCAGATGAAGGCAGTGTTGCTTGGAGGGATCAAAGTTGAAGTGGTGAAGACAAGAATGTGCGACATACAAAACATTGATTGGTTGTTTGAATATTTTAAAACATTTTCCCACATAGATGCCAAATGCCCTTTTAAGCCGGTAAGACTGATTTATGTTATGCCTACCTGTAAAGCCAAGAGCAATCCTAAATTTTTAAGGGTTCCGTACCTAAAGGGTAAAAACGGGACCCTATTACTAAGACACCGCGGTCCGTCTGTCTGTCTGTCTGTTTGTCACCAGGCTATATCTCATGAACCGTGATAGCTAGACAGTTGAAATTTTCACAGATGATGTATTTCCGTTGCCACTATCACAACAAATACTAAAACAGAATAAAATAAATATTTAAGTGGGGCTCCCATAAAACAAACGTGATTTTGTTGCCGTTTTTTGCGATAATGGTACAGAACCTTCGTGCGCGAGTCCGAATCGCACTTTGCCTATTTTTTTAAACAGTTGTATTAAAGGAGCAGTGTATAAAGAAGCCCCAGTTAAGTTTACAAGTGTAGCGTGTATTTGTATTTCACCGATAAACAAATGTCAATATATAAATAAATATATAAATACTTGTTTGTGATTGTAAATACACGCATAAATAAATGTTAATATATATAGTTGTAATAATAGTTGTTAGTATACAATTTATTCCTAACGATTTTTTGGTCTACTCAAAAGACCAGAGGACCCATGAAGACCAACTGCGACAGCTCTTCACCCGCCTGCAGGAATATGGTATGGTGATTAATACTGCCAAGTGCGTGTTCGGCGTAAAAGAGGTAACTTTTTTAGGTTATAGGATCTCAGCCGACGGCACTAGTCCACTGCCAGAGAAAGTGGAAGCCATCACGAAATACCCCGCACCCAAAACAGTCAGAGAACTACGCAGATTTCTAGGTATGTTGAATTTCTATAGGCGGTTCATACCCGACGCAGCTCAACACCAGGCACCGTTGAATGCTCTGTTGGTGGGCTCTGTCAAGGGTTATCACCCAGTGCATTTCTCAACCCTGGAACTGGAAACTTTCAACGCCAGCAAGGAAGGCCTTTGCAAAGCTGCGATGCTGGCTCATCCCGACAGTGACAGCCAAACTGGCTGTAGTAACAGACGCCTCAGATACTGCGTTAGGGGCAGTATTACAACAGTGTAAGGACAGGGAACCATGGCAGCCACTGGCATTCTTTTCCCGCAAGCTAAGTCCAGCACAAAAGAAGTACTCGCCTTACGACAGGGAGCTGCTTGCGATCTACGAATCCATTAAGTACTTCAGGCATATGGTCGAAGCGCGAAACTTCGTGATTTATACAGATCACAAACCCATCTGCTACGCCTTCCACTCAAGGAAAGAAAACTGCTCCCCAAGACAGTTCAGGCACCTGGATTTCATCTCACAATTCACTACAGACATCAGGCATATATCTGGTAAGGACAATGTTGTCGTAGATAGTCTCTCACGGGTTGAGGAGGGTGCTCAACCCGTAGATCTACACCAGCTAGCCGAATCGCAGAAGCACGACGCAGAACTGGAACAGCTGCTCACCAGCAACACAGCCTTGTGTCTTACAAAGGTAAAACTGCCCGGAACAGAGACCGAGCTGTATTGCGACGAAAAAGGTAAGATCTCACGACCATACGTCACAAAAGACCTTCGTCGTAAAGTCTTCGACAGCGTACACTCGTGGAGCCATCCCGGCGTAAACGCGACCACCAAAATGGTAACAGAACGGTACGTTTGGCCAGCAGTAAAGAAAGACTGTAGAGAATGGAGCCGTTCCTGCATAATGTGTCAGCGTGCTAAGGTAACCCGTCATAACTCTTCACCATTGGGAACCTTCAAAATGCCAAGGGCTAGATTCAACCACATCCACATTGACCTCATAGGCCCGCTTCCGCTGTCGCAAGGCTATCTTTATTGCCTCACAGCCATCGATCGTTTTACACGATGGCCTGAGGTGATACCAATACCTGATATGACAGCGGAGACAGTGGCAAAAGCCCTAGTAATTGGCTGGATCTCTCGATTCGGCTGTCCCGTCGATGTTATTACGGACCGCGGACTACAGTTTGAATCAGCACTGTTCAAGCATCAATCTGAGATGGTTGGATTTAACCACAGGCGTACCACGGCTTATCATCCCGCCTGCAACGGTCTCATAGAGAGGTTTCACAGGCAGTTAAAAGCCGCAATAATCTGCCACTCCAAAGAAAACTGGGTCGAATCCCTACCACTAATTCTACTAGGAATAAGGAACGCGTACAAGGAAGACCTAGGAGCTACATCAGCGGAACTCCTTTA
Source organism: Anorthoa munda (assembly GCA_945859665.1). Taxonomy (NCBI): domain Eukaryota; kingdom Metazoa; phylum Arthropoda; class Insecta; order Lepidoptera; family Noctuidae; genus Anorthoa; species Anorthoa munda. Next base: position 29,704,291 of record OX243908.1, on the reverse strand, counting down.
TGGCGAAACACTCAGGCTACCAGGTGAATTATTTCAGCCACAGGTCGACGACACAATAGACATGTCAGACTACGTGGCAAGGTTAAAAATCTTTGCAAAAAGATTGCAACCGTCACCAGCATCCCGACATGGCAGCAGCAGCAGAACAACTTTCGTCTTCAAGGATTTGGGCACAAGTACTCATGTTTTTCTTAGAGACGAGACTTCCGGTTCCCTAAAAACAGCATACACAGGACCGCACAAAGTCCTACAGCACGGGGACAAGGTTTTCAAACTCCTCGTCAATGGCAAAACTGTCTCAGTTACTATCGACAGGCTCAAACCCGCATACATATTACACGACCCAAACACAAACACTACCACGAACAACATAAGAACACACTCAAACACGCCATCACCTAAATAAATCGGCACCCACCACCAAATTACCTGACCAAGGAAACAATATCAGTACGACAAGGTCAGGGCGTAAAGTTCATTATCCCGACTATTATCGCTCGTAGTGACGATCTCTGGAAGAGGGTGATGTAGCGTGTATTTGTATTTCACCGATAAAAAAATGTCAATATATAAATAAATATATAAATACTTGTTTGTGATTGTAAATACACGCATAAATAAATGTTAATATATATAGTTGTAATAATAGTTGTTAGTATACAAGTAAGCATATATAGTAATATGTATTAGCAATTGTTAATTAGTATTTAAGTAGTAAATAATAAATTGTATATCTGTATCTACGCGCGGACAAGCGAACCAAGTTTCGTATTAGATAACGGAACGGTCGGCCGGCCGAGCGCGCCATTGTGTGGCTGCGCTAGCGCCATTGTTTACGGCGCGAGGAGGGGGCACTCCTCCGCCGCGTAGCGCACCCGATATATTCGGCTCCACTGGCTCGCCACTGACACTTCTTCATCAGATCGCCTAGTCTATCAGTACCTTACTTGCTTCGCTGACGTGCTTATCTTAACCAACTCGCTATCATCTAAAGTCTTAAGTCTACATTATTTCATCTGTGCCTTCTGTCTGTCCGCTCCTTCATACTTCAAGCTGTATTCTTTCTACTGTGTCTGTGAACTTCATCTTGCAATAAACCATTCTCCATCTACCGTGCAAGTGTAAAAACTTTTATTTATTCACCTACCGCACAACAAGAATCATCGCTAAACAAGCAAATCGCATATCTTCATTTCAAGCGTAATTAAGTGACTTCTTAGAAAACTGTAAGAATATCATGGCATTCTTTACAACAAAACGAACTTTAAAATTTATTTAATTTAAAATTTGCGTTGTGGTTGTTTGACTTCAAACCTTCATTGCTCTTCATCTGTTTAGATTCATAGACTTTATTGTACACAAAACATACATATACAAATACAGTAGGACAGCTTATGTTCAGAGGCGAGCTTTAATTTAAAATATATGAAAATCTCTTGCGTGGCGACAGAGGCAGACAGCGAATTTGTTTAGTACTTTATAAGAAGATAGAGAAGAAGACTGACTGATTTCTTCTCTATTTTGAGATAAAGGAGAAGTATTTAAAATGTTGTAAGTACCTATATTAGAAACTTATCCCCATTTTTCCCAGCCTCAAGCACTTTAAAACAGTTTGTACATTTTGTTCCCAGGGCATATATGGAATTTATAACATGGAGTTTCCTCCCAAGAACTGGCCACTTAGAATGAACTTACTAAATGGGAATTTTCGCTTAAAATTTTACATTTTGGTTACTAAAACAGAAGAAATAATAATGGAAAGTACTATAATATTGCGTACTGTGTAGTGAATGAAATATATTGCTTGAAGAACTGTAATTTAGTATTTTTTACCGCTTTCCGGGCCGGTTTCGGCATCTTCGTCCACCCTCTAGCAGTAGTACCTATATTGTGTATCTTTTAATCTGTGCTTAATAAATGTAGTTTCTTTCTTTCTTTCCTTTCTTAGTCAATATGCATACTTTTTGCCCATCTATCACATTGGATGCGGATGAAGTGACTAGTTAAATTCTAGCCCTTGCTAACGACTATTTCTGTTTCTAAGCGCTGCATGCTGACCCGCAAAATAGCCATTAAAGTCATAAAACTACTGAACTCATTAAAATTAGCTGTTTTTAATCAACAGTAAATACCTTGTGCCTAGCTGATTACAAATTAAGGCGATTTTACACCAAACTAACAAAGCACAAGAACAAAAGCTAAAAAAGAGAAAAGAGTTTCCATAGAGTAAGCATTCACTCGTTTGGTCTGAACTCTGGGACCGACCTTACTCAATAAACAACAGTCACTCTTCATGGACGAACTATTACAACTAAATACATTTTGCAAAATATGTACCTCTGAAGCCTAAAGTATGTATAATTTGATTAGATCGCATAAAAACTATGGCTGACTTACCGAAAGTCGTTTAGACGAACTATCTAAACGAGGCATTTTTTATAAAAAATGAGATTTAATCTACTTAATCTAAGCAATTATTTACAGCAAAGCATTAAATGTTGACGATGGCGTGTGCAATATTATTGACCGTTTCGAAATTATGTCGCCAGTGTCGGGACAAGCATGCGGTCTCTTTGTTTACTAATATTTGTTCAATGTTTTGCCGTAAGTAACAACATTTTATTATTTAATTTACTAAGTTATTACTAAGGAAGTTAATTTCTTACTACGGGTTGAAAAAATAAAACCAGGGAAAAGATATAATCAGCCTATCCTTAGTTTTAGTGATGATGTATATATTTTACACAATATCCACAGTCTTAGTTAATTAAGTATTTTATACAGTGTATATACTTGTATCTTTGTAAATAAAGACGTACTTATGTAACTATATCCACTCAAACATTTATACTGTGATTTTTAATTTCGTAGACTAAACTGACATTTGGGGGGTTGTCACTTTATCGTTAAATAAAAATAGTGTCATATCCTGACTATCCTCAGTGATCAACAGTTAATCGAAAATCGAAGTAGATCGAAAATGAAACTATTTCAAAGCAAAAAATAAAATGTTTAGAAACTAGTGGCCCTTATTTAGTTTCTACTCATTTATGTCAGACTTCATGTTATCGATCGAATTTATTATATTGTAAATTTCATATTTAACACAATGAAACTTTATGTGCTATGTGTATGACAGTTATATTTAAATATATTACGTTTATATTCATAAAACATTTATTTACAACAATTACCAATATTAAATTGATGAGTCATGTCACATCGATTCGATGAATCACTTATGATTAAGCCTTACCTACAACACTATGCTCCGCGCTTGCAACATTAAAAAAATAAGGTCATTGGCATCTGTCAGTTTAGTCTACGAAATTAAAAATCACAGTATAGATATATATATGTAATGTCAAATCACTTTTTTCAATGAGACTAATAAAAGGCAAGGTCACCAGTCACAAGGTCAAGATTACCAGTTAAAAAATAAAAATAAGTAAGTGATTCTAGTTGTCCATTCGCAAAAGTACGAGTGGCGGGTTTCTGAATTGAGTTTTGGTAGTAAAGAACGTGTCAAACCTTTTCGTATGCTTTAATGCCAATATTTATAAGGTTTTCAGACTAAAGTTGAGTCTGTTGAATGCTCAATTTTAAATTAGAACAGTGCAACAAGTGAAGGAAAACATCGCGAGGAAACTGGCATGTCCTAGAACCAAAAATTCGACATCTACCAATCCGCACTGGGCCCGCGTGGTAAATTATAGCCCATTCCCTCTCTATGAGAGGAGGCCTGTGTCCTGTGTTCCAGCATGAGAACATTAAAAGGCTGATGATGGTGATGACGATTTCTGATTTACAATAAAGGTTAAAAAAAAAGCTTACAATTACAATTAGTATCATTCCATTTCCAGTAGTTTCGGAGCCTATTCGGTACAAACAAACAAACAAACAAAAAAATCTTTCCTGTTTATAATATTAGTATAGATATAGATTAGTATAGATAAGATAAGATAAGACTAGTATTGATTTTTCCCTAACATAGTAAATCGGATGTAGCAGGCCTAGCATTTTTCATTTAAATAGTCATTAATATGATAGTAACACGCTTCGCAGCTAAAAATTTGTGTAGTATTTTTTTAAAGAGATCCATATTTTTAATTTCAATTATGTCCTTAGGTAGCTTATTGTAAATTTTGGGTTCCATACCAAGAATTTTTTATTAATAATTGCTTTTTATGTGGTATTTTGTATATTTTATACTTGTGACGTAAACTCTTTGGGTGATTGTGTAGGTGTATATTTGTCTTAACATAGTTTGCTACTTCGTATATGTAGAGACTGGGAATTGTAAGAAGCTGGAGCTTTTGGAAATGTTTGTTGTATGTTTGAAAACTGTCTGTGCTTTGCCCGCCATTTCGCTATCCGATAATATAAGACCATATCGCAAAGAAGATAATACATATCCGTGGTACGCCATTAATAATGTTGACTGATTTGAAATTTTCCTTAAGTTATAAAGGTTATAAACGAGTGAACCCCATTATATGTATCCTCCGACTGCACAGCATGTTTTTCTTCTTGTTTACGTCTTTTTTCTTCGCTTCTTAAGCAGTCGAGTTTTTTGTTATTTTTTTTTTATTTGTTACTTTTTATTTAACATATTTTTAACATTTTTTTTCCCCCGGGGCCCCCACAATATGGCGCCCAAAATCCGCCATTTTTCTATTTTACAATTTTAATGTAGCCAATGACACACGCAAGGTTAAGACAAATCTAGAACGCCACATGATGTGAACCCAAAAATATAACAAAGGCTTCTTTGAACCCAAAGTATAGGAAACTGGTGTGAACTCAGGGTTATAATGTGATAATGGAACATAGTTTTGGTTTACGTCGAGTATGCTCCATAGACCAGTTGGTAATTGGACGATGGAAACATGTAATTTTCCCCATAGACCAATTGGTCGAATTCCAATTGGTCTACGGAGCACCGACGGATCATACATAGACTGATAAACACATTACCCTCCTTCGGCAATCGGGTAAAAAGTTACATCTACTTTTTTGGGGGTTCCCCATACTTAGAACTGAAACTCAAAAAACTTTTTTCATCAAACCCATACTTGTGGGGTATCTATGGATAGGTCTTCAAAAATTATATTGAGATTTCGAAAATATTTTTTTTCTGAACTGAATAGTTTGTGCGAGAGACACTTCCAAAGTGGTAAAATGTGCCCCCCCCCCCTGTAACTTCTAAAATAAGAGAATGATAAAACTAAAAAAAATATATGATGTAAACTTAAAAAAATGTAAACTTCCACCGAAAATTGGTTTGAACGAGATGTAGTAAGTAGTTATTTTTAATACGTCATAAATCGTAAACCGCAATTTACCCAAGTACGGAACCCTCCGTGCGCGAGTCCGACTCGCATTTGGCCGGTTTTTTATTGTCTATAGGCTCGCTCTTGGCCTCTTAGACTCACCTGTAAGCGATGATGTGGTCGACAGTGAAGCACGCTTGCCTAGAAAAAACTTATTCATTCTTGACTTAAATACCCCATGTAGTAATGTTTGTAATGTTGTAGCTATCGGGCAACACAGACTCCAGCAGGTAATTCTATTCCTTAGCTGTACGCATAATAAAATTGTTCCCAAAACGTTTTGTGCATATGGGTGGAATGTCCACCATGTACCGATGGTGCATCGCCGTTGGCTGGTAGTCCGATGATGAAACGGGCTAGGCGGAATTATATCATGCAATTCAATCGCACACTCCCCGGAATGTAACCGATATAAACCGAGAAGCTGGCAACTTGACAACGCTATACGTGACCAGTACTTCATTGCCGATGAGCCTCTTGGCCCACTTTTCAATCGACTCTAGTGCATCAAGCTGGTATTTGGTAGATCCGTCCCAAGGATGAGACCAGGTACTCCATGTATGATTGAACTTGTGCTTGATACAAGTTGAGCAGTTGCTCCTGTGTGAAGTACCTTCTCACCTTTGGAAGGATCCTCAACTTTTTGGCAGCTAGCTGATTCTTTGCCTCAATGTATGGGCCGAAATTGAGAGTCGATGTCAACGTAACGCCTAGAAACTCAAGATGGTCCGTTATTGGTATGGTTGAACCGAGCTCCTCGCAACACCGTCTTGCAGGACTTGGCAGCCCTGTTGAAGGACTTCTCCTTCTGACCTGTTTCACTCGCTTTGTGTGATCGAGCGTCGACCCATGCCATGTACGCCCCATGTTTAAGCGCGTCGGTGCGGTAACATTCGGTGCCAAACCCTGGCTGGTCAGCGCTGGACATTGTTACGTCAGAGAACGGAATGTAGTACTCCATTCCCTGATGCAACACATCCGTCATGGCGTCCGCGCACGACGAAGGATCAGTCGAAGAAAAGCAAGTATGCTGCCAAGGATAGCATGCGAAGAGGGCAGTCGCTCCATGTAAAACACTGGTACTCAGCTAAATCCGGTAGGACTGGAAGCCGACCCCAACATAGATTTTGATATTACCGCTTTTGTTGTCCACCTCTAGCAGTCCGCAATATGCATGCTTTTTGCCCAACTATCATGATGGATGCAGATGACGTGACTGGTCCAATAATTCCCATTGAGCCCGGCAGCCTTTTTGTCCAAGTCTATTCCTGTTTCTTAGCGTAGCGTGGTATATTATACATGTTTTTACTTCTTATTTTTATATTCTATTATTAACTTTATATTCTAACATACAGAACATATAGAATATATGTCCTAAGTGTTACAATGTTATTTTTTTACTTGCACAAGTAAAAACAATATTTGAAATCCTAAAACTACTGCCCCATCATAATCAGTTGTTTCTAATAAATATGAGTAAATAGTGCCTAAATAGATGGTTACAAATTAAGGCGGATTTAGACCAAACGAACATATATATATACAAATAACATATGTTATTTTCTCTATGCAGTAATAATGCATTATCCCCACACTAGTTACTTGCTAGAGTGGCGATATAGTAAGCATTCAATCACTCAATATCATCATCACTCAATTAACCACATTCATACTTCATGGACGGACTATTACGACTTACGACTAATTGCATTTTCCAAAATAGGTAATACCACAAAGTACTTAAACGGCAGTGCGCCGGTAGCACCTACCTCTGAAGTCTGAAGTATGTACACCTACCTCTGTAGTCACAGATAATATAATACAGATGCCTCATCCCATACAAGGAAACCATGCCGACGTAACTACCGTTTTTCGTCTGATTAAATCGATTATTGTTTGTCCATAAATCGCGTTCGGTTCCGTTCCAAGGCGATAGTTAGATGGTGTTAGCAGCAACTTGCAATTAAAAGGGTTTACTCGGTTCGTGAATATTTTTTCTTTAAATACAGTGAAGGTTTGTTTTATAGTATTTTCTTTGCACGTATTTACATTTTCTTTGCACCAAAATGTGTTACAATGCAAATTTAAACAATCGAGTGGAATGCCTCAGACATTTAAAAACGCGCCATCTATTGGCATCAGTTTTAAATGATCCGTTCAAATAATCTTTGAAATGTGAATGAAGAGCCATATATTCCATAATTTTCTACTTAGGAGAGTTGATTAAACTAGAACATCCAATTTTTATGTTCAATTCCAGAAAATGTTAACCCCTTTCCGCATATGGCAATGGCTTCATTCATGGCTTCGTAAGTTTCTAATTTTGTTACTGTTTAATTAAAGATAAATTACTAAAAAAACTAAATTGTATAATAATAAGCATTTATTCAATAAAATAAAAAGTATTTTTTTCGTCTATCGTAAGTGCAATCTGTCAAAAGTATTAGATGTTAAGCGCAGCGTGTCTGGTCAGTAAAGCGAAATAAACTATTGCTACTTTTGACAGTGGAAATAAAAATATAAAACGGTGAGTAAAAACTTCAAATAAAATCAATTTGAACTCTTTGAATCATGCTATGTAGGGAATGTGTTTTACTTTAGCACTTTTTTATTTTTGTTGGCATTTTGGACCGTTTCTATCAAAATCCATATATGGATTCGTATGCATTCTATCCTACATACTGTTTATCATATTTGGATTCGTAAGTATTGCTTGCTTTCTGCTTTCGCTTTCATTTCTTTTCAGAAATGGACGTGTCACGCTTCTATGGTACTTCCAAGCATGTAAATTCTATCCAAGGTAATGGGTCCTTCAGCTTCCCATGCACAGGTCCACATGGTGGTCCTGTGCATGATAAACGCTGATTGTTTTGACGCCGAAGTAATGAAAAAGTGTATATGCCGCTAATTGATTTCAAACTCGCAGTTTCAGATCATATGTGTAAGGCAGGCAAAGTACTGGCAGTGGTAAGAAAACGTGGGCGGCAAGCTAACATTTTTGGAACCCCGACATCAAGCCGAGTTGGTACTCCAACAAGCCGAGTTGGTACTCCAACAAGCTGAGTTGGAACTCCGACAAGCCGAGCCGGCACTCCATCCAGTTTGCCGGATTCACCGGTACCTACTAAAAACTCTCGAAAAACTCCTGAAAGCCATCAAGGCATGCCGCTAAATTCTGTCATTTCCCCACAAGGATGAAAAAAATTACAGTTATGCCAAAACTGTTAGAAGTTCTTCACAAAGTGTGAAAAATGTGAAGTGCTAAACGCATGCGAAGCCACATATGCACGAACAATAATTTACGACAGTGCATACCAAGCCATAAATGGCTTTGTGCTGTAATTTCAGCAATAAACGTTGTATTTTTTTTTGTTTTGGTGTATACTTCTTATTGTAGCTCAATAAAACAACATTAAGCAAAAAAATTTTTTTTTTTGTATCTCCTTCATAATTCATGCAGAAAGGGGTTAATTTTACACACCTTCAATAACAGATAGGTGCATATCGCGCCATCTAGTGAGATTTATTTGAACCTAATTTTCTTTCTTAGCGCTGAGACCCCGTGGTACAGGGCAAAATATTTTCTTAATGTCCCTCGGCATCTTCATGTTTCATCAGTCGTCGGCTTTCTATCAGTTGCCCTTTGCACTTGGTGCAGACCCAGAAAGGATTTTTTTTATAGACCGGACGCTCTCTGCAAGCCGCTGAGAGAACAGCGAGAATATCCCGAAAACTTTCAGATAGTGACAATGCATACCTGTGACACAAACTAATCACAATTTTAGAAAGAGACAACATCATTATCACTCGCTTCGTTTGGTACTTTTCTGAGCGTATTCCATTCACAAACTGATTGGGAACGCTAAGGTTTCAGCATAATTCATAGGCATGTGGATTTCTGTAGCAATAAATACTTTCCCATTCTTTCTTTATTCTATTTATATTTTTTTTTTTTCAGCTCCATTATGCACTATATAAGCTAGAGTTTCCACCCAAGAACTTGCCACAGTGGATCCTGAGCTTACTAAAGGGCAAGTTCTACGCAAAGTTTTATTTTCTAGCTTTCTAAAACGGAAGAGATAATAGTAGAAAATACTATAATATTACGTCTGAAAATATTATAGTATTTTTCGTAAGACCAATTAAAACAAATTTTATCACGTTTTATTGCTGTAAAACGTGATAAAATTGGTAAAACTGATTATAAGTTTTACATTAATCCTCTTTTTTAGTTAATGTGATATCGAGCGATATAAACACATCAGAATAATAAAAGATCTAAGTAATTTTTTTAGTTTATTTGCCACCCTACTATGTCAAAAGCTTATCTACTAAATAATATACCAAGGTAGGTTCCCGCTTTTTAGGGTTCCGTACCCAAAGGGTAAAAACGGGACCCTATTACTAAGTCTGTCTGTCTGTCTGTCCGTCTGTCACCAGGCTGTATCTCATGAACCGCGATAGCTAGACAGTTGAAATTTTCACAGATGATATCTTTCTGTTGCCGCTATAACAACAAATACTAAAAACAGAATTAAATAAATATTTAAGTGGGAGTCCCATACAACAAACGACATTTTTGTGCCGTTTTTTGCGATAATGGTACGAAACCCTTCGTGCGCGAATCCGACTCGCACTTGGCCGGTTTTTTAGGAACCAATCTGCCTAGCCCTTTTCTCAAGTATGTAGGAGTAAGCTTCCAGTCTAACCACGTTTAGCTGAGTACCAGCATATACACGGAGCGACTGCCTGTTTAAATTCCACAACCCAGTAACTGGGTAACACTGTATCTAGGCAATACCGGTGTCAGATTTCCTAGCTTTTAAACGATTGTCAAAGATCTACAAATTAATGACAGCCGGGGTCAATGGCTTAGCGTGCTGCCCGACAGCCCGAAGCACGAAGGAATCTCGGTATGTTAACATGGTCACACATCCACAGTTTGACCTCGGCAAGCGTTGCTTAACCTTGAAGACCGGCACGCATTTAGCCACGAGCGGGCAAATCTCGGTTCACTGGATAACAATCAGCTGTTATGCTGTGTAATGTAAACGATTATTACGAACATTATTATTATTTACAGGAAGGCATTAATAAGGCTTTACGGCGTATTCAACGGGTTACAAAAATAATATAATTGAATGTTTCAAAGTTATTTGGCCAGTGTCACAACATGCGGCCTCATTGTTTGATTGTGGTTTTACTTATTGTGATTGTTAAATGTTTTGCCGTAAGTACTTTTATAATAATTTTAATAAGTCTGTAAAAACACACAATATAAAATAGGAATTTAATATATTTAACGGCATGGTGTGGTCACAATTGCGTATATCGAAACGGGCATGTGGGAGACCTTAGCCCAGCAGTGGAACAATATAAGGTTTAAGTTGCCCTAAGCGATTTCCACTAAATCCACGATAACTAAATCTAAAAAATAAAAGGCTGGATTGATTAATGCATTGTGTGAGGATATAAGATACACAATCTAAGGGAGTCAGAGATAGCATGACGGTCGGAATGGAAGAAGAAAACGCGTTGTATCCTAACTTCCTGAGTAACATGGGACAAGAGCAGAAGATGGTTATGAAAAGATTTTTTTTGTAGGGGGCACGGTAGTGACATTTTTCGTTAGCTATACCGCTCAAGTAAGTAGGTAGGTAAATAGTAAATATAGGTAGGTACAGTACACTATTAACTTAATGTTCCTCGGCAAACACCGCTTTCCCGAATACAAACGAATGCTAATTTCCATGTCCATCAATTATTAGATTTATCGTGTAAAATTATTTGAATTCAGAACTAAGTACTTAATTGTTGTTTTGTTTTGATTTCCGTTTGAAATATATAGAACTGTAAAAATTGCTGCTTTCCTCCCATTTTTAAAATAAATTACATCATGTTAAAAGATTATTATCAACTCTGTATACTTCCAAATTGATTGAGAGTGTCTGGTCTGCACCATGTGCAAAGGACAACTGATAGAAATCCGATGACTGACGAAATACGAAGTTTGCCGACAATAAGAAAATTGTTGTAATGTACTACAGTTAATCATAGACGATGACTCCTTTAATATACTTAATACCTATCCTATACCATACATATGAGTCAGCGCTGTATACCGAAGGCAATTATTGAGATTGTGATCTTAACGACCTTATAGCAGACTAAATTGAAATAGGTTAGGTTAATATTTTAATTTCATAAACTAATTGTTGTTGTGTGTTTCACCTGCGCTACCTACATTTACAGTACAGATGGACTAGGTACCTAGTGTAACTACCTACCTAATGGAACATGAACCGTAGCTAACGCAACAGAAATATTATCCAAAATGAAATAAAGGAGGACTGCGTACAAAAAGAAATGAAATCCCATTAAAAACATAAAATGTAAAAAACACAAGTCTTGCGGCGCAGTTCTTCTACCGCAATGTGTAGTGAGATCGAATGTAAAACCAAGTTGCATAATTTATTCAGTAGATTCCTTATTAATTAGGTTACAAACAAACAAATTGACCGACTTGGTTTTACATTAAAAGAATACAATAATAATACAATACAAGAATAAGTCGGTCAATGTGTTTGTTTGTAACCTAATTAACAAGGTATCTGAGACTGTCTCGTTGGTCTAATCTAGTGGTCACAAGTGCTACAGCTGCAAATGAGGGCCTGAGTTCGACACCAGGGTAGGATAACATTTTATTGGGGTTTCCATTTGGATTTTCTCAATTTGAGAAAAATCAATTTTTTTTGATTTTATCAATTGATGGCACTAGGCTCGCCCTCTATGTTAAGTATTAGATTTTAAGATAACGATTTTTTTTTATTGTTGTTATATCTTTATTGATTTTATTTAATTTTACCAAAACTGTATTCTAATATAAGTTAGTAACATGTGGAAGCATGGGAACATATGGTATTAATAGCTTAATATATATCTAAAATATAGAATAATTATCCTCCTCCTCGCGTCGTGTTCCTCATTACTGAGGACCGTGATTCCCCCGACAGGAGATCAACTTTTCTCTGAGTATGATTCTTCATCTGTGTCTGTCCTTGGCGACGTGGAGTGCATCGTGCAGCTTGGTGTTCAGCGTTGCACGTATTTGGTCAGACCATCTGATCGGGCTGCGGCCCCTCGGCCTCTTGCCTTCGACCTTGCCAGTGATCATCAGCTGCTCGAGGTTATTACCATCCTTTCGGGCAATGTGACCAAAAAACACCAGGATTCTTGGTAGGCAGGTGATGGAGAGCCTGACCTTGACATTCAGTTGTCGAAGGATAGACTCGTTTGTGTGGAACGCAGTCCATGGAATTTGGAGCATCCTTCGCCAACACCACATCTCGAAAGCGTCAATGCGATCCTTTGCGTCCACGTTTCTGAGCCGTAACTAAAGATGGAGAACACAAAAGAGTTCACCAGCTTCATCTTTGTCTTGCGAGATATGTTTCGGCCTCTCCAGATTCGCTGCAGTTGGGACATTGCGCTCTTGGCCATACTGATTCGTCTCCTGATTTCCTTGACCCTGTGTTACTGATGGTAGCGCCCAGGTAAATAAACTCGTCTACCTTTTCGAGGGACAGGGTACCTTGCGGTCTATCACCATAATTTTGGTTTTGGAATGGTTGATTTTAAGACCCAGTTCCATGCTGATCCTTTCAATCCTGTCCAGCAGCCTTTCCATTTCAGCTTCGTTGGCCGCTAATAGCTTTGTGTCGTCTGCGTAACGGAGGTTTGTGATTCTAGTGCCACCAACAGTGACACCTCCCTCCTAGTTCACAAAAGTTCGCCGGATGATGTACTCTCCATACAAGTTATATAGAATGGGGGATAGGATGCAACCCTGGCGAACACCTTTTTCAAACCTAAAGGGCTCCGATGACTTCCTTTCAACCTTCACAACACCCTGGTTGTTATGGTAGAGCGATTGGATCAGCAAAACCAGGTGCTTAGGTACTCCGAGTTCTTCTAGTACTTTCCATAGGTCCGACCAAATGACACAGTCGAAAGCTTTACTATATTCAATAAAACACAAGATGACAGGAATGTTGAATTCGTAGGACTTTTCGATCTATTGGCGGATATTTAAGATTTGTTCGCGAATCTCCTTGCCCTTAACGAAACCGGCCTGCTCCTGTGGTATTTTCCAGTCCAAGAAGTAGAGAATTCTGTTATTTATTATGTGTAAGAGGATCTTACTGGCGTGTGTTACGAGGGGCCTTTCTGTAGTTATATAGAATTAATACTATATACGATTGTTTGTTTATCCAAATGAAAATAAAATAGAATTGGGGACCACATTTCAACTGTTCAAATTCAAGTGTATTTATTTGCTAGAATGTAGGTTTACAAAGTATGATCTTAAATCTATGACGGTCCCTTTACATTCTACCATTAGATATGGTGTGCAAATATTTCATTTCAGCTTGTCCTATCATCTAAATTTATTTTTATTAAATTAAGAAAATAGACAGAAATAACAAAAAAGAAAACCTCATGCATTAGGATTTATAAGGAACAAATTAATTAATTGATGTCAGAGTTACATTATTATACCGATGTCAGTTCAAACAATGTCAGCTGAAGAATACAATTAAAAATGATTGTAAATTTAATTGTCAATGTCATAACTATTATAAAAAATATTGTAAATTTAATTGATTTTGGCATAAATTATTATAAAAATATTGTAAATTGTAATTGATAACATCATAACTATTTTAATCTCAGTGTTTATTCCGTACATTTTAAACACCAATTAATTATTGTAAGGTATATACCAATATTATATATTTCAGTTTTCTTCACAGCGATCTGACAAAGAGATCGTAAAAGCATTTTTCTTTTAACCATTGCGTTAACTTTTTTTTTAACATTGTTAAAGGTAAATCTTTAAAGGCATCTGGTTATTTGTTATATATCTTTACAGCATTTATGTACGAGTTCCTTTTATACAATTCGAGCCTGCATTGCGGTAAGCAGAGCTCATGTTTAAATTTATTTTTATTTCTAGGCGCTACATTGCGCTTGGTTACATCTTTGTGTTTTATAAAGTATTTCGAATGTTGTTGTACAAATAGGCATAATTGTCTAATATACATACACGGTAATGGTAGAATATTGTACTTTTTAAACAAGGGCTTACAGCTATCCGTATACCAGGCCCCACATATTGCTCGCACACATTTTTTTTGTACTCTAAACACTCTTATAATATCCACCGAATTACCCCACAATAAGAGACCATAGGCAAGTACGGACGACACGTAACCATGATATGCACAAAGTGCCGCTTCTGTTGATACTGTGACTCTCAATATTTTTATTGCGTAGACAAATCTGTCGAGTTTATCACAAACGTATTCGACATGTGCTTTCCAATCACAATTTTGATCCAACATTATACCCAGAAATTTGGTACTTTGAACTTATTCGATGATAGTATCATTATATTTAACATTCAAAGTCAATGGCTTTCTTTTATGTGTTTGAAATTGGATCATTTTAGTTTTCTCCATATTAATTTGTAAGTTATTAGAATGTAACCAGTGTATTATGTTTTTTATTGCGTTGTTTATTTCTAGTACGTATGAATCTGGGTTCTCACATTTCACAATGAAGGTCGTGTCATCAGCAAACAATATTGTGTTACGTTTAACAGTTGAAATGTGGTCCCCAACCTTTCTGCCCAACGTTCGTAGAATACAGATGTGAAGTTATGACTTTCTTTGTTTTAGTCCCAGTTAAAACAGGAGGGGGCGACGATAAACTATTGTAACCCTAAGTACGTGTCAGACTGTCACGCTATCACCCGGCGCATCAGGAGAGGGGAGCCTTACAGGACTAACCTTACTGCTAACTTTAAGTACGCGTTTGGGAATAACGTTACGGTACGTATGTTGTATCCTACACAAATATTAAATTAGTTAAGTCTAGTATGATCAGCCGATCGACTGCGTAACGAAGGTTGAAAGGACGTCATCGTATCTCACCTGATGGTAAGCGATGATGTGGTTGATGATGAAGCACGCTTACTGTGAAATCTTACTCTAATCTTAATCTTATCTTAATCTTAATCTTTCTTTTCTTAGGTAAAGTGAACATGAAGTGAACTATCAGTCCATTCACTTTCAGCTTCACTTAAGTTTTCACAGTGGGTTGTTTACAAAATAGGTAGGCCACTTCACTAAGTTACCACGGTGAAATTGTTACAGAATAGCACGACAGATATGCTATACTGTATTAAGCTTGAAGTTAAAGTTATTCTGCTAGCCGATTCTGTAAACATCTCACCGACATAGGCTTAGTGAGCTGTCAATGCCCAGCATCGGTCTAGTGATTGACCTTTCCCCTTCTAGTTCTCTTCACCATATATATTTTTAGAATAGCATTACAAGCCATCTTATCGACGCAGTTTTTCACTCAAATTAGGTAATCACCAAGGTTAACGCTCAAGTGTGTCTAGCTATCCTTTGCGTCTGTTATTTTTCAGCTGAAGACAGTATTGCTTGGGGGGATCAAAGTAGAGTTGGTGAAGACAAGATTGTGCGACATACAAAACATAGATTGGTTGTTTGAATATATTAAAAAATTTGCCCAAATAGAAGTCAAATGCCCCTATAAGCAGGTAAGATTTACATTATACCTACATGTAAAGCCAAGTGCAAACCTACATTTTTAAAACAGTTTTAGTAAAGGAGCTGTATATATAGAAGCCCCAAAGTTTACAAGCAAATCGCATATCTTCTTTCAAGCGTAATTAAGTGTCTTCTTAGAAAAGCTATGTGTACCACAGCATTCTTTACAACAAAACAAATTTAGTATTTAATAAAAAAATAATTTAGGTCAGTTAATTAAGATATGTACTATACGTAATTTTACAGACGTAATTTTATGTGTGTAATTTACGCCTCGCGCGCAGGTTTGACGATTACCAGCCTGCCGAACAAGCAGGATGCCGAAAAAGTTTTAGCACCGTAGACCACATACATACGCTGCGGCAGGTTGTATAAGAGACCAAACAGTACAACCTGCCTCTCTGCTTAGCGTTTGTGGACTACGAGAAAGCCTTCGATTCGATCGAGACGTGGGCTGTACTGCAGTCTCTCCAACGGTGCCAAATCGACTACCGGTACATCGAGGTGTTGAAGTGTTTGTACAAAAATGCCACCATGTCAGTCCGACTTCAGGATCAGACCTCGGAACCCATCCTTCTGCAGCGAGGCGTGAGACAGGGAGACATCATATCTCCGAAACTTTTGACCGCTGCACTGGAGCATGTCTTCAAGGTTCTGACTGGAGAGGGCTTGGCATCAACGTCAATGGCGACTACATCACTCACCTTCGGTTTGCCTACGATATAGTGGTCATGGCTGATATCATGGAGACCCTCAGTACAATGCTCGAAGCCCTCAGTAAAGCTTCCGAAAAAGTTGGTCTAAGTTGAGCGGTATCTTCTCGTCCAATTTACCGCAGTGTCTCAAGACATCCGAAAAGTTCTAGAGTGACGACCGCCTACCGGAAGACGTATGTTGGATTGGCTCCCTGTAGGTGCAGTGATGGTCAAGGCTGTGGGAATCCGGTGGATGCGAGACGCACAGGACCGATCAGTGTGGCGACGCTTGGGGGAGGCCTATGTCCAGCAGTGGACGACTTTCGGCTGAAATGATGATGATTGTATCCTTAATTGCAACGGAGAAAAAAGGGATTGGAAAATTCCAATTATTATTATACTAGCGACCCGCTTCTGATGGGACAAATTATCTCTGTACACAAACGTTTCTTTCACTTCGTTCTTCATAATCTCTTTCTTTTAGTGAAAACTTATGAAAATCTGTTGCGTGGTTTAGAAGAAGTAAGTGGAGAAATATACAGAGGCAGGACTGCGAGATTGTTTAATACTATTTAGCAAAGAAGACTGACTGATTTCTTCTCTATTTTGAGATAGAGAAGAAATGTTTCAAATGTTGTAACTACCTATATTAGAAACTGTGACCGATTGACTCAGCCCCACTTTTCTCTGTCTCAAGCACTCTAAAATAATTTGTAATTTTTTTTTTCCTAGGGCATATATGGAATTTATAACATGGAGTTTCCTCCCAAGAACTTGCCACTTAGAATGGACTTACTAAATGGGAATTTTCACTCAAAATTCTACCTTTTGGTTACTAAAACAGAAGAGATAATAGTCGAAAGTACTGTAATATTCAGTACTATGCAGTGACTGAAATATATATTGCTTGAAGAACCGTAATTTTGTATTTTTATTAACCAACTACCCAAAAAGGAGGCGGTTCTCAATTCGAAGGTTTCCATTTTATTTATTTTTTATGTATGTTCGGGCATAACGCCGTCATATATAGACGGATTTGCAAAATTCTTTTTTGCTTAAAAGGGTATATTCTCGAGGTATTCCCATTGTCACCAAATCAAAATCTGATCATGGGATCGCATGGAAATCGAGGGAACTCCTCAAATATTATAGGTAGACAAATAGTGATTTTGATATTTTCAATAACATGGCAATCATTTGCACTCAGAAAGTATAATTTGGTGAAGTGGAACTAATGAAGAAGACCACAGATGGCTACTGGAAGTTTTATACCTTAACTGCCAGACAATGAGACACAATAGAAAATGTATTGTTTGTCGGTCACCTGGTAGTAAAGGTGTTAATATAAGTATGTCATGGGTATAAGGTATCCCGAATAGTTAAGCGACTATGATGAACCAAATATATATTTTACTAGCTGTTCCCCGCAACTTCGCTCCCGTGAACCACCCCACTGGACCCGTTCTCGGGCTTAAAAAATAGCCTATGTCACTCAGGAATAATGTAGCTTTCTATTGGTGAAAGAATTTTTTAAAGGAAACATATGCGTGTGTTTATGAAGTAAACAAACTGGTTTGTAAGTTTTTATTTTTTATTTTATGTTGCCCCATATTAGGAATTTCATCCTGTATCGTGGGTGCGTTTACAAACATAAACTCACATACACAAACACCCAGATCCGGATCAACTATCTGTAGGCCATACAAATATTTGTTCCGTGCGGGAATCGAACCCGCGACACGCAGCATAGCAGCCGATCGCTCAACCACTGCGCCAACCGTGTCGTCAAAAGGTTTGTAAGATTTGGTATCCTATGTGGCTTTCTTCACATCATCACATTATCAGCCTATTAATGTTCCCACTGCTGGGACACAGGCCTCCTCTCTGTGAGAGGGAATGGTCCGTAATCCACCACGCGGGCCCAGTGCGTGTGGTTGTCACATGTCTTTGAATTTTTGGTTCTTGGACATGCCGGTTTCCTCACGATGTTTTCCTTCACCGTTTTGAGAGCAGTGGTGACGAAAATAATTTACACAAAGTAAAGCGCATGCCTGGGCACGAACCCACGACCTACAACTTGTAAATCGCGGCCGATACCACTGGGCCACCACTGCTCCGTGGCTTTCTTATCTGGATATATTTCCCTGAGAAATTCGTTATCCATATTAATTTAATGCGAAAGTATCACTGTCTGTCTATCTATCTGCCTGTTTTTCACGTCCGCGTCGTAACGGCTGAACGGATTTAGATTAAACTTGGCACACGGGTAGACTATGTCCTGAATTACTCACTTCAAAGAGTTCAAAATAAAATAATTAAAACTCTGTTCCACTATCACTATCTCACTCCAACAAAGACCTTATACGAAAAAACTAAACTATTAAATATTAGACAGCTTTACATCTACTACACCTGCATTCTTATTAAAAGCATAACTACAAACTCAATACAAACTAACATACAAATAAAGAAAAAAACAATGTCATATAACCTGAGAAATAGATATAAAAACAAACTAGAAGTCATCAGCGTACGCACTAATTACGGTAGAAGGACTATATTATGTGAAGGAGCACAGCTGTTCAATGAATTGCCGGACGATATAAAGGAGTGTCATAACTTAAATACATTTAAAAATAAGCTTAAGAAACATGTATGTACATTATAACTTCTAAGGCTCTGGAGGAAATTGTATTTTACTGTATTGTTATAATTATTGCTCTGTATCTCATTATAAGCGGACTGTAAGTTCTTATGAGAAATAAATTTCTTTAAACCGAATTAGGACATAGGACTTTTTTATCGCAGGAGTGTTATCCCTTCGTATAATTTCTTAAATCACGCGGGCGAAGCCGCTGGTATAAGGTAGTAAGAAATTAAACTCGCCAGACACACAGAAAAAGTTATTTATTACCAGCAAATCGTATCAGATCAGCCGCCCGCTCCGCCATCGCGATGAGCACCGAGTTGGGGTACAAAGACACGGGGGACGGTAGTACACTGGCATCCACCACCCGGAGTCCTGATACTGATTTTACTCTGAAACAGGTCAAAACAAAAACTGGTTAGCTAAGGATTTTGGTAACGAGATGTGTTTTTTATTTGTATTGAAGCCATTAAATAAAACAATAAATTAATCAATTAAGAATGGACCCTTTCTCTAAAGCTTTGTTTATTTCTGATATAAATTGAGGATTATTATTTGAATCAATAAGAACCAAACCTGAACCGGCCATTCTATACATGTTACATAGTATTTAAATCGTTCTGTCTTGGGTGGGTTCAAAAAGAAATCGAAAAACTTACTTTTGAAATGTCAAACAAAATATGAATCAAGTTGCACATTCGCAAGCGTTAGTAGGTCTCTGTGGAGAAGAATGTGCAAGAAACTCCACGGACACTCGTTTCCATCAGTTTTAAGTTTTAAAATAAGTACGTAATTAAAAGCAGGCCGAAGCAGTTAAGTCATGACCAATTCCAATTTATGGCCTTCGTTCACGAGAATGACCCATGCATCACTCAGCTCAACCATCATGAAGGGAACCGAATGATAAAATACATGTACCACCATCAGAGAGACATTAGAGAGAAAAATACCCATTTGACTGTTAAAATAATCAAAACATAAAGACGGGCATTTTGCCGCCATTGCTTAACCGGTTGTGTGACGTAATTACCGAAACAATTAAAAAGCCAGCGTGTCTCGCGTAAATCCATCTTTTTCGGGATACACAGCGTGTGGCGATAAGTGGTACTACCTAGCTCATCACCCCGTACCCGTTTGACGTTGAGTTTCGGGACATGCTGTATGTTTATACCAAATATCCTCTGTCTATCACATAGAAATACAGGCTGTGTTAAGACAACCCTCAAGAACGACGACGACATGACGGTTATCGATAGGATTCAAAGCTCTGAGGGAACTCAAAAAGTCTTTGTTAACCGTAACTCCTGATCGATAACCTTCCCGCCAGCATAGGTGTCTCCTGCATGGTGCCGACACCGCCTTTCTCATGGTGCACTGCTAGTACTTGGAGAGTAGCCCATTAACAATCATAACAGCTGTAGATAAGGTGCTTTTTTTAACTCTTGATATATAACCTAAGCTTCTCGCCATCACAGGTGCCTTCCACATGGTGTCCTGTCACCGCCTCAAAAGTTATGCTCTCCTGGTACTTGAAGGATAGCCTGTTGATCAAAATAACAGCTGTAAATAAGATGCTCACCGTAACTCTTGATTGACAACTTTTCCTCCAGCACAGGTGCCTCCTGCATGATGTCCAGTTACGGCCACTTCTCTGATGATGCACTCCAGGTATGCGTCCGGTGGACTCGGAGGTGGCTTCAGCTTTGGAGCCTTGGGTTCCTTGGACTTTGATTGTTTCTTGCCACTGGAATTAATAAGCGATTGATGATATTGATGTACTTGACGGGACCGGTCAATGTGACGACGCTTGGGGAGGCCTATGTTCAGCAGAGGACGTCTTTCGGCTGAAATGATGATGATGATGATGTACTTGTGCTGTACAGCCCCATGTTAAATACTGGTACTCAGATGCATCCAGTTTTATTGGTATCTGGCCCTTGCATAGTTGAAGAAAGGTAAGGCAGATGGATTTTCTCAGCCGTCTAGGTAACAAAATAATGTAAACTCAGGAAAAGTTAAGTCCTACAAATCAAAAGCTAAGTAAATTATTTATTATAATGAACCAAGTTGTCTCACTGTACGGCAAAGGCCTCCTTTTCTTCTTTCCATTCCTCCTGGTTTTGGGCAAGTGTAAACCAATGAGGATGAACTAATTAACTTCAGTTTAAACTTGGAACATTGACTAAGGTCCATAAATATAGCTGTTAAACGTTGTTATACCATAAACGCGGTAGCCGAAGGCGGTAGCCCCCATTCTGCCGGTAGGTATCAATGTCAAGTTCAAAATACGTGGTGGAAGAAAACTCATCATAAAGTCGTCGCATTCTTTGAAGGCTTATTTACAGTATAAATATGGACAAACAGTATGGAAATTACCTACAAACGCTCGAAACGGCACGTGTGAGACAAACATGCGCATCAACGAGTCTCCTAAGCAACACGCACTACTGACATCATCGCAACAACGTACTGTTTGTCCATATTTATACGGTGGCTTGGTGTAGTATATATTTTTTGAAGCTAAAAGTTTGAATGGCTGGGCCGGGCAAAAAAGCGAAATAAACGCTATGGGATCATCATCATCAGCCTTTTAATGTTCCCACAGCTGGGACACAGGCCTCCTCTCCGTGAGAGAGGGAATGGGCATTAATCCACCACGCGGGCCCAATGCGGATTGGTGGTCACATGTCTTCGAATTTTTGGTTCTAGGACATGCCGGTTTCATCACGATGTCTTCCTTCACCGGTTTTAGAGCAGTGGATCAATGTGTGGAGAATGGGATCATCCCCAAAAAATGACCTGTTTGGATTCAAGGCAAATCTACATCAACAAGAAAAAAAAGTATCAGAAAAATACTTAGAGCCCACTCACAATTTCCTCTTCCTTATCACGGGTCCCTTTTGTTCCTCCCTGCTGTACCTCCACAGAGAGAGGCATCGTTCAGATCGCGGCCAGTGTATTCTGGCGCCGATGTCTTTGAACGGCTTCGACGATATCAACTGCTCGGCTCTTCGGATTGCTGTGGTATAATGTCATAATTGTCATTTGGAACAGGCATTTATTTTATTTTGGAAAATACTATCAGATGTTCGTTAAACTGTCTGAAAGGTTATTTTCTGCTCTTAAATTATCCTCTTGAATTATCTAAAATTGCTGGCAATGCTGAATGTTGGGTAACAGGCCAAAAATGTCGATAATAATGTTATGTAATATATTTGCATTTTATGCTTGTAGTCTGGTAGCTACGGCTAATCTACGAGCACCGTAAATTGGGTTGTTGAATTTAAAAAAATATACGATTTTTTAAATTTATTTTGAAACTTTACATATCATAAATTATATTGTCGTTGCAAAAATCTCAAGAATATTTTTTTTCAATTTATTATAAGCAATTGAAAATCGATAATATTTTTAAAAGAACCACCTTTCTACGAACGGGCCATGATTGGTCGCCATGTTGGTGACGTCATAACGTTCAAGGAATTTCACCATAGTACAGTGTCACGTGAATTGACTAAATATATCCGAAAATTAGTGCAAAAATATTATTTATAACAGCAAATTTTATTTAGGCATGTGTGATAAAGGATTCATAAAGGCTAATTTCGATAAGATATCCATCTGATGGACGATTTGGAAAAATTGAGCATAAGTAAAGTAGTCGTTACGTGCATTTATTTTTCATTATTTGCATATCCCTTTATAATATTAAACACAAATATCTATATAATATAATTACAAACACTAAAAAACTTTGTAGAACAAAAACGTGAAAATATTAATTCGGTACATTTTCAAATATCTCTTAAATGCGTCGACCGATTTTCATAATTCAAACAGAAATAATAGTTTTACGCCTATATCCGTTATTTAAAATTAAAATAATGAATATATCTCCAGAAACAAAAAATCATGTTTTCAAGTTACGTAATTATACAAAAATGTCAACTTTGCTCGAAAGTTCCCTTAAAAATTTACTTTTCTCAATCTTTAATGATCAAATTAAGAAATTAATCAGAATCTAAGACTAAATTAGAACAAGATAACAACATAATTAACATATTCTAATTGGAATCTAGTTAGACATAGAACATTTCTCAAAACTTTGGTACAGTTTGCTAGGTTGGGTATTGCGTGAATCACATAATAATGGGGAGTTATTTGTAATATTCGTGCATAATGATGCGAAGCAAGCACGATAACTTTTAAGGTTCGATATTTATGATCAATGTATTCGATATTCATCAATATATGACGATAATAACAAGATGGAATTGGTTATAAGTCAAAACACTGTATAAGCTATGTGCCACAATGAGTAGAAATGAACGTTGTGACGTCACACGGGCTCGGCTTTGTTCGGAAAACTGTCGGGGTGTTTTCGGTACTGGATTATAAAAAATATTTTCGATTGGATTTTACTTTGTAGTTACAACGAAAAAAAAAAACTAAAAATAGTTTTGTATGAAAACTTATATATGATCTTTCCATTTACTACAAAAAAAAAGTTGGTTCAACAAACCAATTGCTACCGTCTGTATCCATCTCACAGAGAAGAGGTCTGTCCTACAGCAAGTCATCCAGGGCCAGAAGGTTTACGTCAAAATCGTGTAGGTAGGGATCAAAATTATAGATTTTAGCCTAGCCAGTTGGCGAGAATTGAATGGTACACGATGAAAAACTTAATGATATAGGCTACGTCTTATGAATCATACTAATCTTATAAAGGCGAAAGTTTGTGTGTTTGTTACTTCTTCACGCTCAAACGGCTGGACGGATCTGGATGACATTTAGCACAGAGATAAATTATGATTAGGAATAGCACATAGGATACCTTTTATCGCAGGAATATATTCCCTCGGGATAATTTTTAACTATCACGCGGGCGAAGCCGCTGGCAGAAGCCAGCATACAAATAAATACAATTGTATTATCAAAATAACTTCCCTTTAACCATATACCGCACATCAGAATACTGCTCAAGATAGTTGGGGTCCCACAGGCGGCATAGACGTGGTAGAGTCAGCTAGCGATATGGTTCCTCTGCTCTGGGGCTGCACGCACTTGCCTTTGACCATACACCGCACATCAGAATACTGCTCCAAATAGTTGGGATCGACCACAGGCGGCATAGACGTGGTGGAGTCAGCTAGCGTGACGGTTCCTCTACTCCGGGGCTGCACACAGGTGGTCAGGAACATGAAGCCTTCTTTGTTCGTGTTGTTGTAGAATGGAAACGTGTCGCGGAATACCTGGGGAAGGCTTTCAAAGTGTAATGACTACATGGCATATTGGAGAGTTTCTAGTGGCTACAGAGATTGCAGTACTTAGACAACAGGATCTACTTAGGTATTGTAAAGAAGACGATCAGGAAAATTATTTTTCATAGGCAAAATACAACTCGGGTTCTTTCCAGCTGTCTCTGATGGTTTGAATTAGATACACGAAATCGAAGCTGTCAAATTCTTACAACCGATGAAGGGACTACCCATCATCGTTGCGAATGTGTGGGTTTCTAGGAATAAACACCGGTTATGGGTATGGTATGGGGACAGATCAATTACAGACAACAGACTCGTAAATCGTGATATATTTAAACGCACCTGTGGCTTGTAATTGGAAAGATCTCTCAACAGCCTCTCGCTTGCTGTCCCCATTGAGAACAGCATAACAGCAGACGTGTTCTGATACTCCACACCTGATAGCGGTGGAAATGATAACAGACCTGCAAACATTGGCAAATGAAATATGTCCATTTAAATGACGTCGGGGTTCTCAAAAGTTTTCTTCCTGTTGGTAAAACTATTTTTTTACATCAAAACTTTTTTTTTCTTTGGCGTTGTCAGCGTTAGCGGAAGGGTTGCCTAGAATTAGTAAGTATTGGGTATTGATTGGCTCATCAGTGTACAGAACGAGATTAAAGTGCAGCTATGTTTTAAAAGTAATTTATTTATTTAATTACATCAATTGGGTTGCAACCAATTACAGATGTATGTTCTGATAATGGTTCTTTTCGATACAAATTCAAATTCATTTATTAAACATACACAGTTATGACAGATTAAATTAACATAGTAACATATTAAACCTAACAACTAACAATGACCTTGACATGTTATCAATGGGTCCCAAACTAGGCACAACCTGTATCTTGGTGACCCAGACATTACACAGAGTTTGTGATTTTACGAGTCCTGCTAGCGCTACGTGGTAATTAATTTATGATAAAACAGAAATAAACAGAATAAAAAAAAATATAACAAAGAAAATTAACAAAGAGGTGTATTAAAAGAGATAATGCAAAAAACAGTTTACGTGAGTAAATGTGAAGTGTAAGTGAGGGTGATACAGCAATTTATGTTAGGATTACGTGGCTAAGCTTCGATCAATAATATTGATGGAAGTAGCTAAGTAATTAATAGCAACCGCACGGGTTGTTGTTAATCAAGTTGTTATTTCGATCTTTGACAGCCGTTACGGTAGTCGGAACCCATAATAACCGAAATCAACAGCCTAATTGCGTCAGTGAATCTGGGATCAGTAGATAAGAAACGAGGCACTCTGAAAAAACTACTTAGAAAAATTACACCAAAAACCATCGCCTCATCAAGCCGGAACCCGGTGGGATGAGGGGGTAGAAAGGTGGGGGAACACCATGGGACACCTCAAGGGCATTGAGTTTGACCTCAGGGTCATTGACCTTGAGATCAAGGTAAAAATTCTGAAAGTCAATATCCGCAATTCTCTTAAGGTTACTGACCTTGACCACAGGGTCATTGATTTTGATGTCAAGGTCAAGATTCCGAAAGCCAAGATACGCGATTCTCAGGGCAGTAACAAGTTAGTATTCATGGTTAGTGACCTAGATGTCAAGGTCAAGTGGCCTTAGATTCAAGGATAAGTGACTTCGAGGTCATGGTCACCTTGGGAGTGTCTTTGTAATACCAGTGTCCTGACAATACCTACCCCCTTGACTTCGAGTGCAAAAACAGTAGGTAAATCCTTTTTTTTTTTAAATAGTGTGTCCGATCGCAAAAATAATGAAAAATTTGCCGCCTTTAATAACCGCCTGGCGCGTAATTCTCAATATGTAGGTTTTGTTTCACTAAGTTGCTTCTGCATCATCTCCGGCGTTACGGGAAGTGCAACCCCTTCGCCCTTACTTAAAAAAGGATTATCCCTAGAGTGTATATAAAAACCGGACCGGAACCGAAAAAATAATCTTTTGTTTTTTGGTATTGCCAAAAATTATTGGACTCTTTCGAAAAGAGTATGTTCACCAAAAAAAGCGTCCAATAATTTTTGGTAATACCTAATTACTTATTTAAAGATAATTTATCATATTATTTCATGGGGTCAAACCATTTGCCTTGCCGAATTTACTTAAGCAATTAGATACCAGTACTTGCAGATGCCAGTGATCACCAGTCTTCCCAAGGGGTATCGTGTTACCCAGCTACTGGGTTATGGAGGGCAGATAGAAGGTCAATCGCATGTAAACCTGGTTCTCAGCTGATTCCAGTTAGACTGGACTGGACATAATTGAGAAAAGTCTAGGCAGTCTCTATATTTAGATCTATTAACCATCGCAATAGAAAGTGTTTCTGTAAGGCAATTGAATGGAACGTACCAGTATTCCTCCAGAAATACTCCGCAACAGTGGTGAACGTGAAGACCTTGGACAGCGTGACGCTGATCGGTCTCTGGATGCTGACGTAGATGGGCATGTTCATGTGGTCGTGGAAGTTTCGACCTACTTCGGAGTTTGCTGATACTTGCTTTATTTTTAAGCTGCAATAATAATTATTTGCATTTGTTAGATAATTTTTTGATGAAATGAAACAAACAGCATACAACAGCTATTTTTAAAGTCACACGGAGATAATAGCATCTAAACTAGTCTTACAAGTAATAAAACGATAATAGTTATGTTCTTACTGTCACACATGTAAGTTGACACTGACAGACAGACATTGTTGTGAAAATACTTACATTACGAATTTTAAATAACGTATTAGATACAAACTTAAAGACGGCTGTGAAGTTTGCTTTTTACTGCACGGTCCCTTAACCCTCACCCCTGCTGTGACATGCATTGGCTAGTTTACAGCGAATCGTCTCGTTTTCCAAGCTGCCATTAAGTTTGGTTCAACTCATATCTACATACGGTCACAGGTTTGTTACGTCAGGGATCTCAGAATAACCTATAGGTGCCTAGGTGCCGTTATTACAGTACCTTTGCAACAGCTCCGGAGGTCCAATCCCTGACAACATCAACAGCTGAGGAGTTTTGACAGCCCCTGCGGAAACTATGATTTCTTTGTTCACGAATATGTTGTTCAAATCGCGGTGATTCTGCAGAATGTATAGCGAAGATGCTGTGCGGTTCTCGAAACGAATCTAAAAATATTAAGAAAAAGAAAATTTATTTCAACTAGGCCACCAAGCGGCACTTTTGAACGTTACATACAAATTTATTCTACCGTGCTTATAAGAAATTCAGGAGAGCGAGAAATCCTTTAATACCTACTTAAACAGCCAGTTTTTTGACTGGGAATTAATTAATTATCTAGGACAGACACATGCTAAAAGGTGTCCACGCATGCCCTAGAATAATAAGAAAACAAGTTTCCAAATTGCTGTGACTGTTTTTGTGTTATTTTATCTCATTGGACTATTGCAAAACTAGCCTCTTATATAACACAGAGACAATTTTACTGCGGGTTGTTATTTTCAGGTCTATCTATATATCGTCCACTATCGACACAGTAAACCGTAGGCACCAATAAGGAAGAATAGGATGATACAAGTCATGTTTTCGGCAACTGCCTTACCATTAAGAACATGAAGATTCTTTCTCCTCAAGGCTAGACCTAACATTGCAGACATCGCCACCGTAAGTATTGGGATTATTTAGAATAGGTAACTACTGAGAGCGACCATGACAATTGGGTTGTTGAATTTAAAAAAAAATACGATTTTTAAAATTTATTTTGAAACTTTACATATCATAAATTATATTGTCGTTGACAAAATCTCAAGAATATTTTTTTTCAATTTATTATAAGCAATTGAAAATCGATAAAATTTTAAAATGAACCACCTTTCTACGAACGGGCCATGATTGGTCGCCATGTTGGTGACGTCATAACGTTCAAGGAATTTCACTATAGTACCTAGTATTTCAGTTAGTGTCACGTGAATTGACTAAAAATATCCGAAAATTAGTGCAAAAATATTATTTATAACAGCAAATTTTATTTAGACATGTGTGATAAAGGATTCATAAAGGCTAATTTCGATAAAATATCCATCTGATGGACGATTTGGAAAAATTGAGCATAAGTAAATAACGTAATATTCATTACGACTATTTAGTCGTAATGAATATTACGTGTAAGTGGACCGCGACCGGTGTTTGTCATTGTTGTTTACACAATACATTTAGATACATAATTGTCATAATGTAATTGTTTTTACATATGGGTAGGTGATATTCGTGTAAAATAAAAGCTAACAAACACGATTGGCGCGCAACTTCGACTTTAGATATCAAAAAACTTCATAGGTACCACTAAATAATAAACAACCCGAAATCTGTGGACCCTTTATTTTTATTTATTTTTGCATAACATCCTTAAAATTTTCGGTATTTTTCATTATTTGCATATCCCTTTATAATATTAAACACAAATATCTATATAACATAATTACAAACACTAAAAAACTTTGTAGAACAAAAACGTGAAAATATTAATTCGGTACATTTTCAAATATCTCTTAAATGCGTCGACCGATTTTCACAATTCAAACAGAAATATTAGTTTCACGCCTATATCCGTCATTTAAAATTAAAATAATGAATATATCTCCATAAACAAAAAATCATGTTTTCAAGTTACGTAACTACACAAAAATGTCAACTTTGCTCGAAAGATCCCTTAAAAATTCACTTTTGTCAATCTTTAATGATCAAATTAAGAAATTAATCAGAATCTAATACTAAATTAGAACAAGATAACAACATAATTAACATATTCTAATTGGAATCCAGTTAGACATAGAACATTTCTCAAAACTTTAATACAGTTTGCTAGGTTGGGTATTGCGCGAATCACATAATAATGGGGAGTTATTTGTAATATTCGTACATATTGATGCGAAGCAAGCACGATAACTTTTAAGGTTCGATATTTATGATCAATGTATTCGATATTCATCAATATATTGACGATAATAACAAGATGGAATTGGTTATAAGTCAAAACACCGTATATGCTGTGTGCCACAATGAGTAGAAATGAACGTTGTGACGTCACACGGGCTCGGCTTTGTTCGGAAAACTGTCGGGGTGTTTTCGGTACTGGATTCAAAAAAATATTTTCGA
The DNA here is from genome assembly GCA_945859665.1 of Anorthoa munda. Lineage (NCBI taxonomy): Eukaryota > Metazoa > Arthropoda > Insecta > Lepidoptera > Noctuidae > Anorthoa > Anorthoa munda. The sequence continues at coordinate 29,674,589 of OX243908.1, read as the reverse complement.
TTGGATTTTACTTTGTAATTACAACGAAAAAAAAAAAACTAAAAATAGTTTTGTATGAAAACTTATATATGATCTTTCCATTTATTACAAAAAAAAAGTTGGTTCAACAAACCAATTATAGTCTCACTTACGGAAACTGCCTGTGTTTTAAGCAACACATGAAGGTTCTTTCTCCTCAAAGCTGGTCTCAAATATGCGTCTAAAGTGGAATGCCGGCCGCCATCTTTGATTGTCGCTATCGGTCTCCTGAAGATCGTGTGCTTGTTCATCGACGATAACGAAGCTTTTCTGAATGTGTTCATTAGCTCGTTTTCATTGTCTATTAGTCTGAGTTTCATTGGAACCTGAGGACAGTCATGAAAATAGTATTCAGTGGGTATTTGAGAAGCCAAATGGAATCGCATATAATCCTCAGCATGTAACTTGGCAAGGTTCTGGCGTTGTGGGAGTATTTTCGCGCAAATTGCGTGAACTGACCAACCACGATATAGAGCGAACGAAACGTGGCCACGACGCGATTGGTCACTCGCGCACTCGGAATGTTCCCAACTTCCCAGCGCCCCGCTAGAACACGACTTCTGCAAATCTAACGACTCTTGCCAACTTACTTGCAGGGGGTTATACCAAAGCACCACCTAGTTAAATAATGAGTTTTGTTGTACTTGTTGAATTGATGTCATAAAAGCGAATAAGCTTTCCTTATTTGCTTTTGATGACATCAATTCAACAACATTAACAAAAAATTGGACATCAGGTGTCTACCTACAAAGTCCTACACAACGGTGTCAGGCTGTCAGCGTATTTTAGTAATAGCAGTAGCTCGGTGGTTACCAGTTCAGATTGATAAGCGAGCGTGATGGTAGCAGCCTTCCCATCCAAGTTACAAAGGTTTCGTATCGAATCTCTTTCTACAATCATTAACGCCTTCTATTTGTATGGTCTAAGCACATGACTTAATTTTCAGATGTGTCATTCCCATACATTGATTCGTTTTCTACTAGCATTATCGATTGTAGATTGTCAACTTGGCTACACTACAGTGACACTAAAGTGTCAGCAATTTCTATTCCAAGCGTAGCATAAGTTATGAAACTTGGCTCACCTTTGCTCCAGGACAGTCTCCATCTAGTGCACAATGTCCTGAATCAAATTCACTCCTTACAGTCCCAAAAGCCTTTATCATATATGGCTTCAAATCCTCAGAGGTCCATCCTTCAAAGCCGAGTTGAGCCCATCTCTCATAGTCCTCGGGAAGACCAAAGCCGTGAAGCAGGAAGTTTATCTGGCCTGATCCACCGAGACCTTTGCCACGTGGTATGAATTGGGACTGAAAGGACAGACTTAGTAACTTAAATACACCGTGTGCTATATAACTAGGTTGTCTTATAAGTAGGTAATCTTTATAAAACTGGGGTTAAGTAGTAAGTAAGTATTAGGTACCTACGAGTACAGTGACCAAATGCTTAGTATGTTAGTGAATAAAACAAGTTAATAAAATCAAAAAACCCGACTGCGGTCAGGACAGTCGGGTTTTTTGATATTATTAATTTGTTTTAGATAGTTACAACTTTTTAGTTATTTTTTTTTCGAATGACTTTTCAACTTGTTAACTAAAAATTGCTTGAAACCCCACAATATGGCACCCAAAACCCGCCATGATATTTTTAACGTAACCTATTTAAGAACACTTGGCCGGCAAGACCTTTCTAACGATGATTAAGTAAAAAAATTCGGCTAGCGGCTTGAAAGATATTTGATACTAGCGGACGCCTCGCGGTTTCACCCACGTAGTAGCCTATGTAACCCGGTGATAGTGTAGCTTCCCAACGGTGAAAGAATTTTTGAAATCGGTCCAGTAATTTTTAAGTTTTTTTTGTTACATACAAAAAAAACAAACCGACTTCCAAAAAAACACTGCATAACGAAAAATAACTTTCTTTTCCGAAGTCGGTGTCTTTGGTACCTATTGTTTTTCGTGTTTCGACACCGACTTCGGAAAAGAAAGTAATTTTTTGTTTTGCAGTGTTTTTTTGGAAGTCGGTTTGTTTTTTTGTTAAAAAGTTTTTTATTTATCTCTTTTTAGTTTTGATAGGTACTTCCAATTGCCATAAAATTCATATATAGCCAAAGTGCATCTCTTGACGATTCCAATAAGCCCATATACGACTAGTATACATTGTTTTATTTCGGAGTACCAGTGCCTACCTGCCGGCTTCATCATCGGATCAGTTCGATGGTCCATTTTCATCAGCACTATGTATTTATAAGTATTTGCTTCATCATAGTCGTTAAACTATTCGAGATATCTTATAACCCATGACATACTTAGCATTAAGGCAATCTATTGGCCATCTGTGGTCTTCTTCACCAGTTCCTCTTCACCAAATGTTACTTTCTGAGTGCAGATGATTGCATTGTTGATAAAAATACCAAAATCGCTATATGTATGCCTATAATATTTGAGGAGTTCCCTCGATTTCTCCAAGATCCCATCATCAGATCCTGACCTGATGACTATGGGACCAACTGGAAAGTATACCCTTTAAAAAAAAAGAAGAATTTTCCAAATCGGCCCAGGCGTCTTACAGTAATCGGGGAAAATACATATAAAAAAAAAAGATTCCGACGAATTGAGAACCTCCTCCTTTTTTTGAAGTCGGTTAAAAATACAAATCTTTCCTCTTTATAATATTAGTATAGAGAGTATAGATTGCATACATACAAGATACGGGCGAAAAACATAACCCTTTCCTTGCAGCCAGGTTAAAAGGTTCAACGAGTAAGTATGTAGATCGTAAATCTCAACTGACAGTTGAATGAATTTGGATGAAACGGCACACTGGTTGACCATGACCTGAATAGGGTCGTTTTTAGCCGCCGGATATTTTTGAGATTTACGCGGGGGCAAAAAGATAGTAGTTAACTAATAATGCGGAGGTTACCTGTCCCCATAGCCCAAAAGACGAATACTTCTGCGGCTTAGTCCTCACCGCCCAGTCATCCGGTCCTTGCTGCGCTGCTGTCGGAGTCAGCGGGATTTTGGTGAAGTAGCCCATATGGTCTCCAGCTTCTACCAGCAGCACCCTGGTCTTTTCATCTTCAGTAAGGCGAGATGCAAGGACACATCCTGCTGTGCCGGCACCAACTATATTACATAACAAATTTACATAATAAATTTGGTACTAAAGCATTTCGAAATGGGAATTGAAATAGGTAGATATGGTTTGGGGTCTCTTGTGTAAATTATGATTCACGTAGTAGAAAATATTGTCCTTGCCACACTGACATTGTCTGATTGTGACTGAATTTAGTATAGCAAGCGATAATCTAGTATTTTATTTCTAATGGTTGCTGCTTATTTTTTTGCAGGCGTTAATAAAATAGAACAAAATACTGACCAATAATATAATCATATCGCTTCTGCGGCTTAATAATAATACTCGTATACACATTCACATATCTTTGATACACCACATAAGACACACATGCCATAAACAGCCCGAATAAGTACGAAAATAATGCCATTCTTAACGCCTAAGAAAAGTTTTATAGCAATCAATTGTCACAAAGACATTAGAATCTAAAAATATATTAGCAGGCTTTAATAGCTGCTGATGCAAACGGCAAACACTTGAAATACTACACTAGGAAGGAATAGATTGCGAACCGGAAAGGCTGATTACCCCATAGTTTGATTTCTATAATGTTATTTAATTCTTACGTTACCACTAATTGAATTACGTAGGGGTGTACAACATTCAGTTCAACTTATCTAGGTATTTAACAATATTATTTTTCCAAGGTAGGTAAACTGATGGATGATGCTTTCTTTGACATAAAAAGTACCTACCTACTTACCACCTTGTTGTTATTGCATAAATAAATTAAAGATTTCATAAGACATCTATTCTTTAACTCTTAGATAGACTGCAGCGTCACAGTCGCGAATCTTGGTGTCAAAAGCTAAGCTGATCTTGATCATATTAGGGTCCGCTTGCACCATCCTGGCTTACCTTACTAACTCCGAGTTACATAGTTAGTAGTTAACCCAGTCAATGATGTACGACATACTTACCTATATTTATAAGTATTTAACCTCGTGTGGGTTCAAGTTCAAGCTGTAATAACTGGCAACTTTCTCTTGAAATAAAACAATCTTCTCTTTTTACCAGACTGCCGAAGGAGGGTAATGTGTTTATAAGTCTATATATGTATGTTTGTTCCTATGTGGCGTTCTAGAGACCAATTGCGTTGGCCGATTTTGATGATTCTTACGTCAATCGATTTGTCTTAATCCTGCGAGTGTCACTGGCTACATTAAAATTGGAAAAAACAAAAATGGCGGCTTTTGGGCGCCATTTTGTGGTGACAAAATATTTTTTTTCAAAATATAAAACACTTATATGTTTAAATGTACCTAATTCTAAAAAAAATAACTAAAAAGTTGTAAATAAAAAAAGTTAATAAAAAAAATCAAAAAACCCAACTGCATAAAAAGCAAACTAAAAAGACGTAAACAAGAAGAAAATCATGCTGTGCAGTCGGAGGATACACCTGGTTTTGGTCCGCCAGCTCGCGAATATGTATCCTCCGACTGCACAGCATGATTTTCTTCTTGTTTACGTCTTTTTAGTTTGCTTTTTAAGCAGTCGGGTTTTTTGATTTTTTTAATTAACTTTTTTTGTCTTCTAATCTTGAAAAAAATACTACCATCAATTTCTATACAAAATGTTTGTGCCACCTGGCTGCTAAGAGGATTAGTCTGCGATACTACAATACGGCGAGAAATCAATACTTCTTTTATATTACGACATGCAATATGTCATGTTTATGGCTATTCTATTAGGTTGCGATGTGTATGGTATCTTCGTTATTTATAACCAAATTGTGCCAATTGGTATCGGAACAAGATTTGAAGTGCTTTTATGAGACTATTAAAATTTAATGTAGTTTCTTGTGCTTTAACCAAATTAATAGCAGTCAGTTTACAGAGGTTGGTCTAAGCACAGATAATATAATACTAGAATAGTCAAAGTAAGAACTAGCATCTCAATAAATGAATCTATATTATACCAGCATTAAGTATTATAAACAATACCTAAGTACTAATAATTATGACACACTTATTATATATCCAGTAGTAAGAGTAAACAAGACAAAGATGTTGTCTCTGTCTCCTTCAGATATTATGCAAGCATTTTATCTGGACCCCATGGTTAACTACAGATTGGGGCAACACCAACTACTGCCACGGTCTGATAATACCAGTTAACAAGGCACTGTCGACAACTATTGCTATCACATAAGGGATACTATGCCAGCTAATATTTACAAGTATACTAACATCAATAGATAACATGAATTTGATTAGAACAGGGTAATGATTAAAAGATTATGTTCACTATAAATATGTTTAATTATACTGTAATAATCTGTTAACTAAAGTGACAAAATTTTTACAGAATAATTTTGTTAAAATAACGTAAGAAACTTGCTTTTCCTCCTTGTGTAAGATGGATCATTTACAAATACTTGGAACATCAAATAATTCACTCTGTTGATGATGGCTCAGATAATACAGTCAGTTTATCCAAAAATGCTGAATGACACAAAATATTGATTCTGAAGGCTGAAAAGTTCAATTAAAATCTCCCAATCACAGTTTATAGAACAATGCTTAAAATTAATCTGCTGCTTATAACTCAATGTCCCCTCCCTCTTCAATCATCTCGCCAATAGCGGCCACCATGACGGGTGCCTCAATGACCTTCTTGCGACCCTTAGCGTCAATAACCTCAATAGTTTCGGGCTCAATGTCCATCTCTGTCTCTTCTTCCAACTGTCTTTGTTTGAGGCCAGCTGCTGGTGATCTGAAAATGGATGAGAGGTTAGAAAATAATGATATAAGTAGTTGTATTCGACGAGAGGAAATAATAGTCTATTCTAGCTTCACTACTGCTAGCTTTAAGTTTATTTGAAAGTGTTTGTGGCTAAATAATAACAAGTTGATTGATCTCTAAGGTTAAGCAACGCCTGCAAAGGTCAGTCTATAGATGGGTGACCATCGTTATGATGACATCTCTCTCTTGCCTCAGAGAGCACATTTAGCCATTGGTCCCTGTGCAGTCATATGTTGATTTTTGTCATTCGCTATGGGTAGTCAAAGCCTGAAAGTAAAGCAACCAATCTTGGCAAAATTGTGTTACCCGTTTTCTGGGTTGTGGTGTTCATAGAGAGTTGCTGCAAGTAAACTACTGATTTACAGAAGCATCCTGTTAGACAGGAAGCCAACCATGACTTAGTTGGAAAAAATAATTAACTATCAATGTGTGAGAGGGAGACAGAAAGCCACAAGAGGGTGAGTTTTTTTTTAATTCTAGCTACATTATTACCATTATTATCGTCGCATATCAAACAACACTGCTTAAGTTCCAAATTGTTTTTACTGCCATTGGCTAGAACTCTTAGTCAAGGATCAATCTACCAAACACCACCCAGTACACAAATAGTTTTTGCGCTATACAGTAAAGACGAATAAGAAGAATGAGAAGAAAGAAATGACTTGAGCAGTTTTGTTTGATTAGGAAAAATAATGTATTTCTTGTGATCAGTTGATAAACAAATTGATATTGATAAATATTTGGCAAACATCCAAACACTGCTATCAAAACAACCTGTAAGGTATGGTGTTTATAAACTCAATAATCATTTGTTTTAGGTAGTTTAGTTACTGGAATTTTAAAACACTAGTTGTGAATATTGTTTTTCTCTGTCAAAAGTAACATTGACAGCTTAATGAGACAAATCAACAAACAAGAAACCGCTTGCTATTCTCTCTTCAGAGCTTGAAATTGATGTTTACACACATACTCAAACAGTAGAACTAAACTCAAAAACTCACTTGATTAATGATATATCCCGCTGTACTTCTCTGACATCTCTCTGCCACTCTACTTCCCTGCCCTTCCTCAATCTCTGCATAATATGGTTATTGCTTCTTCTCTGTCTTATTTCTTCCACTTTCTTCATGGCTTCAATGGTCTTAGTCCATAATTCCCTGCTGTATTTGACTGGAGCATGGCGACGCTTCTCAAACTCAAACGATGGGTCAATAGCCAAGTCTTTGCCAGCGGTCTTACGGTACGCTTTGGTCCATTTAGTTTTACGCGGGTTCTTCTTCTTTTTGAATGCCGCATGGCATTTTGATCGGCAAAATCTGAAAATCTGTTGATGAATAGGTTAGTGGCGTAATATTGTGGAACACTTTGAATGTATGTTGAAGAATAGATGTGACGAATAGTTACCTTGCAGTCATTTCTGACGAATTGGATCCCGTGTCCAGGATATATCCTGGACGAACAGAAATAACAAGTTTCTATACGCATTTTTTACACGTGCTGGTTTGTTTGGTAGCACGTCAAGAAGGAATAATATGGCCGTCGGCCGACGTGACTGACATTTAATTGTTAGTGTTGCCAGTATTACTTTAGTATAGATAAATTATATGTTGCTTATATTTATTCTGTTCAGTTAATTTAATAAATAAGTTCAGTTAAGTTAAATCTAAGACAATAAGCATAAATAATATTTATTGTATTTATTTTACTATCAAAAAAGCAGTTACACATAATAATCCTTATTGTGTGCAGTGACATCTAAAATTTTAAAGGAGAACTAATGCATGTTATGCTTCTGCTACTCCACAATAGATGTCACTGTAACTGCAAAATTTGTTTGTCACTACCCACCGCTAGATGTCGCTACGAAGCACATAATAAACGAATTGCATCGAGTCTGTGTTAACTCAAGTTAAAATTACCTAAAGTTATTACTTTTTGATCGTCTTGCCCATTTGTTGTCGTATACCGTCATGTTTATACGCAGGGATGGATGGTAAGCTTTTAAATTACCTGATCGTTCAATGCAGACAGAGAATGTATTTCCTGGACCCAGCGAGGACAGATAGAATTACTTTGATAATTATGGCTTTAAAAAAATATTCAGTATCATATTTTTATAGACTCTAAAATTGATGTTGGTTTAGTTCAGCGTAGATTTTGGTTGCTTTTTTAGGGTTCCGTACCCAAAGAGTAAAAACGGGACCCTATTAATAAGACTCCGCGATCCGTCTGTCTGTCTGTCTGTCTGTCCGTCTGTCACCAGGCTGTATATCATGAACCGTGATAGCTAGAAAGTTGACATTTTCTCAGATGATGTGATGATGATGATGTTCTGTGGCCGCTATAACAACAAATACTAAAAACAGAATAAAATAAATATTTAAGTGGGGCTCCCATACAACAAACGTGATTTTTTTGATGTTTTTGCGATAATGGTACGGAACCCTTCGTGCGCGAGTCGGACTAGCACTTGGCCGGTTTTTTCGCTAGGTCAGTGGCGTAGCTTGTCATAAAGAGAGTTCAAAGAAGAGTTTTTGAAAATAAAACGTAAGGGCGAGCGAATCGAAAATTGGTGCACTTTGACTTGGATAGTTTAATCTCTTGTCGAATAGCGAGCGAAGCGAGCTTGAAAATGGGAGTAGGTATTCTGTTTGACAATGTCTAATAGAGAATTCTGATTGGAATAGGAGGAAACTTATTTAATATATATTATTATTATTATTTAATATAGGTAGCTACGGTAATATTTTGAACTGCCGCCTGAAAATTAGAGACCTCAGTTATACAATCAGTCTGTAGGCATTACCTTTTTTTTATTTTTTCGTTTATTAATGCTCATGCATACTGCGTTACCACGGGGAGATAGTGCAGTTATGTGGGACTCCAACCCACTAAAACTCCACAGTGTCCTCCTGTGCCGCTTATGGCGGGAACACAGGCTTACGTTAGCACTCACCGCGAACCCGCCCAGGCATCCATCACTACCTAAGTGCAAAACAAAGTATTGACTTGACAGAAGCCTTGATCAAGCTCCTGTTTAAAAGTCATAGGTATTGATTGATATATACCACCTAAGTTACAATACCTACCTTCTGACACATCCACAAAAGAAACAATACCCCGACATTATCATGTAGGTATGACCTGCCATACAACATACAATTCAGACTTTATTAAAACAGATTGTGATGGTAATGTGGTCCCCGGTGGTCCATTCATGCGGACCACGTCTGCTAATGAGATGAGCGTCGTGCAAAGATTCAACATCGGTTCATTACCGCCCGCGGACATCATTACCAAATCGTCATTAACATTATGCACACGTTCAGAATTTTGATCGCGGAAATTAGACGAATCACGAAATTTGCCGTCCTGTAGCTATGAGTGTCACTATCTGACAAAATCATATTTTGAGTTAAAGACGAAAAACAAAACACCGCGAAATAATAAAAATCGATGCTGTTTATCAACTATAAAATAACTTATTATGCAAGAGTTTCAGGTGCCAAAAAATAGATCTAATTGTGTAGTTTTTAATAGGCACATTGTTAGTTTAAATCTAAGTACCGAATTTTATAAAAATAGGTTTGTAGACATAGCAATTTAGGTAATTTTTATTTTTGTACAGAATCTATTATAAATAAATAATGTATCCGGGCTTGTTGTTATAAAATGTAAGACCCCTATATAGGTAGGGGAGATGCGTGTAATACCCAAAATCCTGACTGAAAATCTCCAATTTTGGGGAAAATAGAATTAATATTCCCCACATCCGCGCCACACATTTTTATCACATAAATAATACTTTTTTAAACACACTTGCTTTTAAAGTGACTCTAATTTCACCGCAATTAGGCACAAAATGATACCTGTAATCAAACTGTGACTTTTTCATTGCTATTATTCACAAGTGAGTTATAGTTTTTTTTTTTATTGTTTGTGTTGCTTTGTTCTTAAAAAAGTTTCGATACAAAAAGATCGTGCTCAAAAGTACAAATAAATTAATGTATCTATTGCTTGCTCATTTCATGCAACTTCGTAATTAAATAGATAATTTCAACTAGAATGTTTAATAAATAAAAATTTTACTCAAATATAACTTACTTTTCCTCTGTAGGTAATAAAAAAAAAATTGCCCATTTTGTACATGGCTAAAACGCTATCCGCGAAAAGCAAAAAAAAAAAATAACCTCATTATTTTAGTCTATGGCCGATCGCCATTGTTAGATGCGCGCGCATAGGAAAACTGATAATTTTTGCCCGCCATTGCGTAAAATTTTTCACAACTCGTTTTCACTGTTGAAAATGATTTTTAGGGTTCCGTACCCAAAGGGTAAAAACGGGACCCTATTACTAAGACTTCGCGATCCGTCTGTCTGTCTGTCTGTCTGCCTGTCCGTCTGTCATCAGGCTGTATCTCATGAACCGTGATAGCTAGACAGTTGAAATTTTTACAGATGATGTATTTCTGTTGCCGCTCTAACGACAAATACTAAAAACAGTATAAAATAAATATTTAAGGGGGGCTCCCATACAACAAACGTGATATTTTTGCCGTTTTTGCTCGATATTATTAATGACAACAGCTAGACGCTTGAAATATTTACAGAATGTTTAGTTGTATATTCACTTAAAAAAATAATAATTATTAAATTAAAATAAAATAAATTAAGGGGGGCTCCCATATAACAAACGTGATTTTATTGCAGTGTTTTGCGATAATGGTACGGAACCCTTCGTGTGCGATTCGGACTCGCACTTAGCTGGTTTTTTAGTATTATTTTCTTCACAAGTGTGTTGAAAAACGTCGTATGATACACGTGTGTATTGATGATTACCGTCCTCGGCTCTCTCAAGACCCTCACCTAACGGCTCGGGTCTCAATAGCGCCTCAGCGGTAATCACTAACATTACACACTTGTACCATAATGTACTATATCTTCATATAAATCAACATATTTATTTTAAAAATTCATGAGTTTTGCCATAAAATAAACTCTAAAACCTTCCTGTCTGATAAGCTTGAATTAAATATACATATAATTTAAGTACTTCTCGTACTACTTTTATTACTTCTAAGTTCAGTTCTAGTGTAAATGTCTGAATGCCCCGCGTTTTCCTCACATAATCGCTCTCCCCACAAGTTACCCAATCAACTGAAAATCCCCGCAGTTTGGGGAATTGCCCACAGATTGGCAACGCTGGTAATACGATCCCTCGACGAGTGACTGGTAGTGATATCTATCAATGAAGTTTTGCGTATTTGCAAAAAACTTCATCTCTGCAACCCCGCGCCTCTAAAAACGTGCTCCTAATTTATGGTAAGTCTATTTTTCGAATTTCATTACTATCTCCATGTTATTTATTAAAATATTGTTTTATGACCGGATTCCAATATCGTTCAGCTATATTTAAGCAATGTTTAAATATCGCACGTTGTATTTGAAGGTTATATATTTTGATCGATATCTTGAAATTCCGTGTTTGAGGTGAAACGATCCCTCTTCGTGCGTATAAAACGATCCCTGGAATCATATTACCCCGTATTTTTAATTTTTACAGATCATGCCGCGAGTTTAAAAACGTAAAATCAGTCGCTAAAATTGCCCTGAAGAACAAATTCTAGTCTTTTTTTTATAATTTATAGGGTCGCGTTTGACCACTATCTCGCCTGATGTTAAGCGATGATGTGGTCAACGGTGAAGCACGCTTGCCTAGAAGAAACCTATTCACTCTTGACATAAAGACCCCAAGGTTGTCTCTTAATGCCGTCAAAGATGTTAGAGTCTGGCCAACGAAAGCGTGATCTGGGGTATTTTCAAAGTTTTAATATGACAACATTATTAAGCTGTCAAAGGTACGTCAAAGTCTGTGATTGCGATTGTTAGTATGACTTGGCAATCTTGATCCATGTTGGCTGATTGTTATATATTTACGATATGATGATACCTTTTCTTATGTTTATGTTTCAATGTTCCTCATTTGGCCGAATAACTGCAGAAGACTGGAAAAATTGACGGACCATGTAATAAATGTGGAAAATAAATATAAACAAAGAGATTACATAGCAGAAAAAGTATTGGGCAAATTTATAATAAGTGTAGATGGTGATGCAGATACAAAAAAAATCCTTAGAGGTTGAATTTTTGGACTCTGATTTTGAGTATGATGATTAAGTAATTAATAAATTAAATGTTATGTGGGTTAATATTATGTACATACTAATAAATAAATCTACACACTCGTTTTTTAACTCACATCTATGACAGTCAACGGCTCCGTCACACTTCACCAAACTGAGCCAATAAAATCAAAAAATAAATTATAATAAATACAAATAATACAAGTATCAAAACATTTAACTAGAGGTATAGTTGGTGATACCACATTAAGATTTTTTGAATTTGCCGCGTTTTTCAGATTTCGCTTTCGTTGGCTAGACTTATAAAACTTATATACCTTATAAAACCGCAAGTAGAGAGTTTTCTGTGCCTGTAATGGCATTAAAAAGAAGATCCAACGGTAAAAACAAAAAGCTTCAGGAACCGTTAAAATTTTAGGTTGTACCTATACGAACAGTTTTTAGCCAAGAACAGGAGAGAGAACCTGTTGATCACATTCACAATATGGAACCGAGAATGAATAACCCTATTAAACGTTTAATTTTGTTGATGTAGTAGTAGCAAGTAAAAAATAAATGATCTCCAATGTAACAAGACTTATTTATTTGTTTGTTACCATGATGGGAAACTTGTTTGGTATTATTCGTAAATTAAAATGCAGATCTTCTAATAACGTGTGCTACATTTTATTTTTCTTATTTGACAAGAGATTGACAGTAGTGACAGTACAGATCATATAAAACTAAATGTTGTGTTGCCAACATATTGCCAGGGCAACTGAAAGATCAATTGGGTACTTAATAATAAAGTATACAAAAAATTAAAACACCTCATAATCAAATTAAATTTACAACTGACAATGTAACTTAAAGATACTCCTATTATTCTCTTAATTACTTACATTTATTGTAATAAAAGGAAACAAAACTATGTGTTTATCTTATTGACCACTACATTCCAGCGATACAACAACAATCTTTCAAACTAAAAGGTTACTAATTTTAATAAAAAGGAAATTAATCTAAGATTCTTCTCAATTAGCACCACTACATTCCAAAATTTTGCAGATCTTTGGAAATGCAATAATAACGTGTGAAATTATGTTTCAAGATTGATTTTTGTGGCTCAATACAAAAAATATCTTACCTTTTGTGTGTTAAATGAATATTTTTTTTAGATTCTCTATGCTATGGCCGTAAAATAACGTTAAATTTATGCTTCTAAGACGCTTAGGTCCAAAGTAATGGTTAGATAGACTGAGTGGATATCGTTCCGGTTATAAGTACCTAAGTCAGATACTAAAATTGCTTTTCAACACACTTGCTCATAAAGTGGCTCTAATTTCACCACAATTAGGCACATAATGATACCCGTAATCAAACTGTGACTTATTCATTGCTATTATTCACAAGTGAGTTATGGAGCTTATTATTTTTATTTTATTGGTTTAGTTGCTTTGTTCTTAAAAAGTTTCGATACAAAAAAGATCGTCCTCAATAGTACAAATAAATTAATGTACCAATTGCTTGCTCATTTCAAGCAACTTCGTATTTAAATAGATAATTTCACTTGTACGTGTTTAATAAATAAAACTTTCACTCAAATCAAACTTTTGTTTTCTCTGTAATAAAGAAAACTTGAAATGCCGCATTTTGGCTAAAACGCTATCCGCGAAAAGCAAAAAGAAACCTCATTTTTTTAAGTCTATGGCCGATCGCCATTGTTAGATGCGCGCGCATAGGAAAACTGACTAATTATTTCCGCCATTGCAAAAAAAAACTCGTTTTCACTGTTGAAATTACAGTTATTTATTAATTAAAATGCCTACAAGTACTAATTATGAAGAAAATTATTTATGCTGCACACCACCCGATATAAGATGTGAAGCCCTTAACGTTATGGAAAGTTTACTACCTGCAAACTGCAAAGAAAATATCCATTATCTACTAAATAAAATAATTTTTCAGTATTATTTTCAAATTCAAATTAAATTTATTGCATCCATAATGTACATACAGGTGGTAAATATAAGTTACAGAAACAATTATGGACCCTGTCGGGCACAGCAACATTCTAGATACAGTCAGTGTCTAGGAGAGAGGAATAGCGCTCAATATTTCCTTATCTATTAACATTTTAGCTATCTGTTCCCTTTCTATATGTTTTTATTTGGTTTAATGCACTAATACGTATCCCTTTTATTTTATGTCGAATTAAATATTATTCTTAAATGTTAATTATTTGTTTTAATTTTTATATTACACTAAGTATATTTGATTTAGATAGTTTATATTTAATAAAATTAATACATAATAAAATTTAAAATGTCCATATTATATTTTGAGTCAATTATTTATTAATGTCATTTCACTTATCGAGTTAACAGTAGTCATTATTTTAATTGAATTTATCCGTCAGATATTCATCAATTGTGTAATAGCTTTTACTAATTAAGAATTGTTTTAATTTATTAATAAAAATATTGGTTTTATTTATTTGTTTTATGTATTCCGGTAATTTGTTATATATTTTTATCGACATAGCATACGGACTAGAAGAGTGTAATTTGAGGCGGGAGGATGGTAGATCAAGTCTGTTTTTGTGGCGCAACGAATAATTATTTTGCATGTCTTCCCGTGTGTTGTAAGACTCTGGGTATTTGCGGACTAGTTTACACAATTCTAAAATATAAATATTAACTAAGGTGAGGATTTTATGTTTCTGAAAGCAAGGCTTGCAACTACTATTTTATTCACAAGTGTGTTGAAAAACGTCGTATGATACACATGTCGCACCTTCATTTCGAAACCGTTACTAAACAAAAAAATTGAATTTAACAGGAGAGCTAATTTACGAATATTGCATTACTATTTTCCTCTTAATAAAAAAGTAATGAACACTAATGAGATATTTCTGGTATTATTCGTTAAATTATTGGTTTCTTTTTAAGGTGTTGTTGTCATATAATTTAATATATTCTATAATTATTTTTTATAATCATTTTAATTTTTATAGTAACACTTTTGCATTAATTATTTTTTCAATTAGGATTCAATTAAGTAAAGTTAGTATAAAAACAATGTTACTATATTAAAAATCGAATTCTAGCTAATAAACGGACTGTTAAAATATATTTCGAAGGTATTTTATGCACAGGTCAATTAAAACATAATAATTCAAATCAATATTTAATAAAATAAACTTAAAATAATACATATAACAATTAAACCAAAAATTGTATTCCCTAAACATTAATCTAATAATCACTATTTTATGCTAAATATTAATGTCATCATTTTATCCAGAATGTGAGTAAAACGGATTATACAAAAAGTAAAAGTTTATCGTAAAAAAATTGAAGAATCAAAGTATTATATATAGAGAATTCTAAGTTAAAAACTATGACTAAACCAAAAACCACACTTTATCAAATAAAAATAAGTAAATAACCTTAATGATAAAATCAGCCGTACCTAAACAAATAGTTATACTTTTTTATAAAATTGTATGTCGACTCCATAAGTGACAGGTGACAAATGGTGTAGTAACGGTTTCGTCTGTATTTAAGTTTTAAATTTCAGTTTAGTAGCGGTTTAATTTAAAGCCATCTACCAAAATATTGGGAAACTAAATAAACCTGTCAAATTCATTCTGTAGATTTTGCCGATCTAAATAAGATGGCATTATTATCTCAATTTCGTGAAAATTTCGTTTAGTAACGGTTTCGAAATGAAGGTGCGATGTGTATTGATGATTACCGTCCTCGGCTCTCTTAAGACCCTCACCTAACGGCTCGGGTTTCAATGGTGCCTCAGCGGTAATCACCAACATTACACACTTGTACCATAATGTACTATTATGAGGGTGTGAGGGGGGGTTTTTTGAGGATGTGATGATTACACCCCTTATGTGGGCCTTAAAGTTTTATTACTACAAGTCCGAACATAACTATTGAATATTATGATAGTAGAAAAGTACTGGTTGAGAGATCAATACAGATATTTTGCTAATAACGAAGCTATTAAAACTCAAAATCGGCCAAATGTCGTATAGGAACACTAACTATGGGATGGCAGAAATAGTTTTGTAAAATTCTAATTCGTCATTATGTTTTATGGGTATTTAATTTACTTTTTATTGCCTACGTGAGCTGTGTCTGATGTGTATTGAGTCATTGTAGAAGGATATTCTGGGTGGGACGTCAGTTGGTGGCGAATTTTGTGAATAATTATTAAGTACATATTTTAGAGGTTTTACGAGAGGTAATTCAAGACGTGAGGAGATCTTTAAGTCTTGTTGGTAGGTGAAAAGGCCAATAATTGACCGGAACATGGACCATAAGACGAAGAGGAAGAATGCCTCTTTTTATGGAACAAGAATTCTCGCTGTTAATCTATACTAATATCTATTATAAAGCTGAAGAGTTTGTTTGTTTGTTTGAACGCGTTAATCTCAGGAACTACTGGTTGGATTTTTTTTTTTTTTGTGTTGTATAGTTCATTTATCGAGGAAGGTTATAGGCTATTTAACATCACGCTACGACCAATAGGAGCGGAGCATACAAGAATTGTTTTGCAAAAACGGGCAAAATTATTCCTTTTTAAAAGCTTGCATGCGCTGCGTAAGCAGTTAAAGTTACGCAACATTCATGTATGTAGGGTAGGTAGGTAGCCAGTTGACAGGAGCGAAGCCGCGTGGGACAGCTAGTTAAAATTAAATAGAATGATAGGCCTAAGACTATAGATAAGCTATCTTTCTAATGACTAAGCACCGGATTATATGCAACATAAAGAGCTTGAAATATGCAAGAAAGTTTGTAAAATATGCAACATTAAAGTTTTAGAAAACAAAAAAAGAAATAATCCAGCCAAGTGCGAGTCGGACTTGCGCACGAAGGGTTCCGTACCAATATCGCAAAAACGCCCTTTGGGTACGAAACCCTAAAAAGTGATTAATTTTATTCATTTCTAAATCAGCATACAATTAGTGAATTATGCAATCATAAATTATCAATACCAAAATGTAACAACTTTGTAATCATAATAATGCACTAAAACTAAAGATTATTGAACATTTTTGTAAACATAAACCTTCGGCTAGGTACCTGGTTTTCTAAATGTTTAATCTCCAATCAATCAAAATATTTTTAAAAGTAAATATTGTTAGTGTACATGGGCCAAATTTGGTTTAATTATTATTAGGTACACTTATCAATAGGGTAACCTACCGAAAAATATAATAAATATACCGAAAATATGCATCATCACTAGATATGGAGGATGTGGAGGACTTTTTCGACGCCATATTTTAGTTAAGTATATTTTAGTTTTAGTTAGTGAGTAGTTTTTGGTTAAAGTGTATAGGTTTGTAGTCTTAGTTATTTAAGTATTTTATACACTGTATATACTTTTATCTATGTAAATAAATATTTCCGCTTTTATTATGCCATCAACTAGATATTAGATATAATATGCAATTTTTGCTGAGAATGGGGTAAATATGCAATTTCAAATGCAAATGCATATATTCCGATCTCTACTAATGACTAAAGTTATAATAACTGAGTCCAACACAATAAGCACAATCATTAATTGCAACTGTGTGATTAAAAAAATCGTTTATGGACATCATACAACAAAAGTAAAAGGCATTTAGTTAGGCAATCACTCAGCTCTCTTTATAAGGAGTCTCTCATCGACATTTACTCCCCTTAGGCAAAACGCGAGCAGTTAGACCATCATTTTTCAAAGGTCTGCGGAATGCGCGGCGGGCATCGGCCATTCATCCAATTCCAACAAATGCAGCTAAAAGTTACAGCTCATTACAATTCAATGCACATCGCATGCAAACACAGTGGACGTGCGATTTTTTTCACCAACACTGTTCGTGTCTGTCGCGCGGTATTGACGCCACGATTTAGGACAGTACTGAGGACAGTCTCTTCACCAAAAATAATGTTTGATATTTATTTTGAAAATTGGTAAAAATGTAAATTTTACACATCTATTTTTTTAGACAATTTAAACTAGATGAAGGTTTACTTTCCTAGCTGAATACCTTGAGTAGAAATACCGAAACAATCTCAGAGGTTTCTTTTAAATTCCAAATAAATGGTATGTCTTGAATATTTGATTAGTTTAAGCTGGATTTGGTAAACTTGCACTTTACACCGACATGAAGTAAAATGTGAGAAGACCAGTGGGCCTAGACAAAATGAATATATCAGAGATAGTGATTTTCAAAAAGTTTTAATCGCATCGGATATTAGAGGCAGTTTGAAGGTAGTGTCAGTGGTAGAAAAGTTGAAGGTAAACCGTTTGTCCTGGTATGGTCATATGATGCGGAGGGATGAAACGCATGTTACTAAGAGAGTTATGAATAGATAAATGTGGATGGATGGAGAGGGAGAGGAAGGCTAAAGCAAAGATGGAAGGACTGTGTGAGGAGTGATATGAAAGAAAAGGGAGTCAGTAATAGCGTGACAAGGGACAGAACGGTATGGGAAAAGAAAACGTGTTGCGCCGCCAAATAACATTGGATAAGGGCAGGAAGATGATGAATGGTCATGCCCTTGCGAAATGAGACGTGGTAAATTCCAAGTATTTCCAACTTTTAACAATTGTTCTCGCTGATGGAAAGTTTCCTTATTTAGAGCCCCAAGAAGATTATGTTAAGGCCAGCATTGACATTATATCATCCGGAGTAACAATGAAATAATTGCTCGAATATTGCCAATTTCATAGATATTTTTCTCTATATTTAAGGAATGGCTACGGAGTGGAATTCCTTGCCGGAGTCTATGTTTCCCGACAGCTACAACCTCGAGGTCTTTAAATTAAGAGTGAATAGGTTACTTCTAGGCAAGCGTGCTACACCGTCAACCGCATCATCGCGTACCATCAGGTGAGGTAGTGGCCAAGCGCGAGCCCAAATAAAAAATAAATCCCTCCTTGATAAACAAAAGCAGTAGAAATTTTTCCTCTATCCGGGTGACAGTTACCTACTAGTTTGTCAGGGACCAAGGGCACTAGCAACTTTCAAGATTTTTATTAATGGGCACATAAAACTACCATTCCGTGGTTTGCATAAAATATAAGGTTTTTGTGGGCAGTTCATGGCAGTTTCTCACCAGCAACCTACACCTCACATGCTCATCTTTGAACTTCACACTTAATGTTGAGGTAAACGTACAGCAGAACGTGTCAAAAGTGTCGTTGACGCTTTTATCGTCACCTTAAGACACTCTTTTACATCTAAACTTATATCCTGTTCCTACTGTTATGGCTTACACGGCGCCACTGTTCTGTCCATAGGTTCTGTCTAGCTTCAAACATATCTTAATTCAGGACAGGGAATAGAAATGATAATTAATATTAAGAACCCACTTACTGAAGTTATTTTTTGGTTTATGACTATGTCAATATGTTTACCCACAAAGACTTAGTAGTTGATCATCTGATATGAATATTATACGACGATGTGCCATCGATACATGGTGAGATAGTGGTTAAGCACGAGTCTATACACCAAAAAAAAAACGGAAGCAAAATAAAATGAGTAAGAAAATAAAGTACAGGTATTCTTATCTCATCTAACTCAGTCTTTCCGTTTGTTATCTATATTCACACCTAAACTGCAACCATGTTTATGTATTTTGGTTTAGAGGTAGATTGGACCTTAGAAAAGGAACTAAAATTTATTTCCCCGGAATTCCTTCACAAAAAGCAGCAATCATCTCCAAAAATACGTCCAAAAATATTCACGAGGACATGTCCGAAAACCGCCAAACTTGTGGAGTTATGAAGTGCATGCAAAAAACTGCACGTCTGTTCTCAGTGATAAATGGGGTGACTTGGAGAAACCGTCACGAGGTGAATCGTGATTATTTGCTGCTGATTTAAGGAGAACAGCGCTGGTGGTAATTTTGTGCTTCTTGGGCACATTCACACTTATTTTGGGCATTTAACTACACATACATTAACTCAGGTATTTTTCCATGGGGATAGCCAAAAACTACAGAACAACCTGCTACGATGCTTACATACTCCTGAATCGCCCCCTTTACTTCCATATTGAGTTGTCGTAGTTCTAAATGTAGATTGTTTATATTTATTTTTTAAGATAATCGTTAGCTATCTACTTTAGGACCAGTTGCTGCTCAAATCACTAAATGCGTTTAGCGCATCGAATTAAAATCATCACTTTATTTTGGTCAATCGTTTGAAGCTGACAGAACAGAATGACGTTTTAAATTTGTTTAATGAATGCACTTAGTGTTATGAGGTGCAAGTGGACCTCGTCACAAATTACTGAATAAATTCATACAAAAAACAGCCCAAGCTCAGCCCTTTTCGTCTTGAAACCTGATTAAAAAGCTACATAATTATATTTAATCTGTAATGTGGCTTTCTGCTTATCTTAACCAAAACGCTGAAGCTATATCTACTTATTGTCAACTAAAGAATAAATGGCGAGTTCTAACAACAGTATTTAACCATCAAAGAAACCATTTAAATATAGACGAATAAATCATAAATGTAACGTCCTGAAAACAGACAGCGCCACCTGCCGGTGGAATGAATTACTGACGTGACGTCTGTGTATCGGCCATAGAGTACAGAATGCCGTGCCAGCATCGACTTGAGACGCCATTTTATTTTGAAAACTCGGGAGGAGTGAACATGAAGTAATCTGTTAAACTATCTAATCATGGCGGAACGACAGGGTATTTCAAGACCTCTCCTCTTAAAATTGCCCGGTTAGATGTTTCCAGAATATATCGGCTGATTTTAAGTGATGATGTAGTCAACGATGGACCGCGCTTGCCTAGAAGTAACTAACCATTCTTGTCCTAAAGATCCCCAGTTTGCAGTTATCAGAAAAATCTGACTCCGGCAGGAAATAACATGCGTGGTTGCGCAATTGAACTGTACTGTAATTTTAAATTGTCTTAATTATAGACAGAACAATCACGAGAACTCTGTAATAGGCTTAGTTAGTATAAAAGTTATCAAATTGAAAAGAGTTTGCTTAGGTGGTTTGGTCCTGTTGAGAGTGTGAATGAGGCAACTAACAAAAGGTATTTCAAAGGCTGACGACAGTGGGAATACTACTACTACTAACTAGCTAGAAGGTCACACATATACGGTTCTTAGTGGTGTTTTTTTCAGAAAGGCGAGTTGCTTAGTACTCATAACTGGCATGCGTGTATGACCAGCAAAAGAGTTAGATATGTAAGGATCCTAAAGGTTAATTTCTGCCTATCCCCATGAGAAAGGCCTGCGTGTATGTATGTATGTTTCTCTAGCAGTAGCCGCTAGGGAGCATCGGTGCTCTGTGCATCATCCGTATATCATACAGGACGCCTGTGAGACAGGAGCATGACACGACACGGAGATCAACAGCGGTAGAGGGGTTATGTATCAACTCTATCATGCTGTTAATGTAGTAGATTCTTAAGCTGATAAATACCGAATGAATGAATAGTGTTTGGGAGTATTTATGGCTTTAGTTGCATAAATTTAGTATATATTGATATTGCTCAAACTATTTTAGATTTTAAAAGCACAACGCGTTGAAAATGTTTTGAGGCGAAATCAATAAATAATCCGATAAATTTAATATTAGTTAATGCGTCAATCATTAGATTTTCATCATTGTCATTTCATCCGAAAGACGTCCACTGTCAGACATAGGCCTTCGCCAACCGTCACCATATCGATCGGTCCAGAGGCCTTAGACAAGTGAAATTCTATCATCCAAAGCGTGGCAATATCGATTGTCAATAAAAACTTTTTCACAAAAAAATAAACTGACTTCAAAAGCAAAACACTAAAGAGTGAAAAATTACTTTAGTTTCGGAAGTCGGTTTATTTTTTGTTGTGAAAAAGTATTCTTTCTCTCTTTTTAGTTTTAGTACACTATCACTAAAAATGAGTAATTTCTATAGTATGGTACCTAAAGGATTGACAAAATACCTATAATAACTCAATTTTCACATTCGTGCTGTTTGTCGCTAAGGAGTTCGGTTGTATGCTCCATATCTTGAAAATTACTGGACCGATGTTGAAGAAACTTGCACTATTCCGAAGTTGAGAGATACTTAATCCAACACAAAAAGAATAATGCAACACAAAAATTTCCAACGCTGGCTCTTCTTGTCAGTTAGGTAAATACCTTAAATCTCTTTCTTTTTTTTCATTCAAAACAGATGTATACACAAACTCTTGTCTTGTGATAACTCTATTTTGCCAGAAATATTAATATCTAGGCTCAAGCAGTCACAACCCGCTTACCCAGATCCCACTACATAAAGCGACATGTTTATTAAAACTGTCAGCGTCTAAGCGAGGCAGTTAGCGGCCCTGACCAGCCAACCAGCCAGGCAGTCAGCGTGAAGTCTGACAATAAACTGAACATTTTACTTAGTTTTAGACTTTGATGGGCCGCTGTTGTGCGTATGAGCTTACGGCCAACTACTGGTTTCTAAAACATTCAAATTACTATTAGTGTTATGAATATAATGATTTTCTATATCTAAGGTATTATATACGTTATTAAAAGAGTAACCGTGGAGTTTTTTACCGGTTCTTCTCCATAGGAAACGACCAACCCGAACCGTGCTCCTTTTGTCGACGTTTTATAAGTGTCCATGTAGGCCTATACATATACTTATACTAATATTAAAAAGAGGAAAGATATTTTGTTTGTTTGTTTGTACCGAATAGGCTCTGAAACTACTGGACCAATTTAAAAAATTCGTTCATCAATAGAAAGCTACGTTTTTCTTGAGTAACATAGGCGATTTTTAATCCCGAAAACGGGTCCTGTGGGGTGGCCCACGGGGGCGAAGCCGCGGGGAACAGCTAGTGTGATATAAAAAAAAATACATTAAAAAAGGAGCTAAGCTTTGATGGTCATTTTATATGTTTGTATGTCACATATCACTTCCCCTTCCACAAACGGACTATTATAAAAGGGCGTTGTCTTTAAATTAGATGATCTTCCATCTATCTTTCTAATAAGCCAGTTTTGTCCCACAGCTGGACAAAGGCCTCCCTCTTAGTTTTCCTCACACTTCTGTCGTCTACCATTGGAGCAAACCGTCTTACTATCTCAAAAGCTTCAATTCTGGCACTAAAAGTAAAAAAAATATCACGAGTCCCGTTCTTTGATATTTTGCTTTATTTAAAAGTTCAATGCATGGTCAGTATTAATTTATAATTAGGTGACAAGTTAAAACGAAACCCATGTCGGACATGAAGACATTATCGCGCAAGACTGCACATTTGCATTTAGTTTGCGCCGGCGCACCGCAGATATTCCACTGGAAAATATCATAATTAAGTCAACTTGGGTAAGAAGGTTCACTCTGTGCGGTTCGTAGCCATTTTTAACCAACTTCCCAAAAAAGAGGAGGTTCTCAATTCGATGGGTATTTTTTTTTATGTATGTACACCGATTACTCAAAGACGCCTGGACCGATTTGGAAAATTCTTCTTTTGTTTGAAAGGGTATTATACTTCCCATTTGGTCCCATAGTTATCAGGTCAGGATTTGATGATGAGATCTTGGAGAAATCGATTGAACTCCTCAAATATTATAGGCATACATTTCCTTTTTTTTACACACTATAGGTTCGCGTTTGATCACTGTCTCACCTGATGGTAAGCGATGATGTGGTCGACGGTGAATCACGCTTGCTTAGAAAAAACCTATTCTCTCTTGACTTAAAGAACCCTAGATTGTAGCTGTCGGGAAACACAGACTCCGGCAGGGAATTCCACTCCTTAGCTGTACGCACAATAAAAGTGTTCCCAAAACATATTTGTGCGTATAGGTGGGATGTCCACCATGTACAGATGGCGCATCGCCGTACGTCTGGTAGTCCGATGATGAAACGGGCTAGGTGGAATTAGATCATGCAATTCCATCGCACACTCGCCGAAGTGTAACCGGTAAAAAACCGACAAGCTGGCAACTCGGCGACGATGTTCAAGGCTCTGGAGCTTTGTCTTGACCAGTGCTTCATCGCCGATGAGCTTCCTGGCCCGCCTTTCGATCCAGACATCCGACTCCAGTGCACCAAGCTTATATTTGGCAGATCCGTCCCAGAGATAAGAACAGTACTCCATGCATGATCGAACTTGCGCTTGATATAAGTTGAGCAGCTGTGCCGGCGTGAAGCACTTTCTCACCTTTGCAAGGATCGCCAACTTTTTGGTAGCCAGCTGAGCCTTTGGCCCATACATTGAGGTGTATGGGCCAAAATTGAGAGTCAGATGACAAAGTAACGCCAAGAAGCTCAAGATGATCCGTTATTGGCACGGTCACATCTCGGAACGTTGGAGTTGGGTGAAATTGGCTCTTTTTTGCAGGAAAAAGACTCGCCTGGGTTTTAGTAGCATTAAACCTGACCAGATTGGCATCGCCCCATTCGGAGACTGCATACATATAGCGATTTTTGCATTTTAAATTTTGGCTTTTCTTTGGCCAGAAGGCTACGTGGCTCTGGTCACGTGATGAGTCGACTAACCGTTTACTTATGTCACGAAAATCTCGATGAGCATTCGGACCCCATGGACCTAATGTCTAATGTCCAATAAGATTGTTGTATTCGACTTCTTGAACTTTCCTCTTTAGCACTGGGTCTAAAACTGCTGTAAAGAAGTCGTAGCCAGTTGGCACCAGAGTCTCCTGGCTTGAAATTCCAGCTTTAGAAAGCTTGTTTATAATGAAGGTTGCCCGCGGCTTCGTTCTTGAGGTCTTTACCACAAGAACTGCGTGTTTACATTATATCGCCGGAAAATTGAAGATGAGTGATGTATTCGCCATTGACGTTGTTGCCTAGGCCTCTCCAGTACAGAAACTAGAAGACATCCTCCAGTGCAGCGGTGAACAGTTTCGGAGATATGACGCAGACGTCATATCTCACGAAACTGTTCACCACGTGACAGGGAAACCTGTCTCACACCTCGCTGCAGAAGGACAGGCTGATCCTGAAGTCAAACTGAAATGGTGGCGTTTTCGTACAATCACTTCAACACTTCGAAGTACCGGTAGTCGATTTGGCATCGTTGACGAGACTGCATTAAGCCCAAGCCTTGATCGAATCAAAGGCTTTCTCGTAGTTCACAAAACTAAGCAGTGAGGTAGGAGGCAGAATAACACATAGGCTATAAATTTATCAAGATATTAGAAGAAGTACTCTAATCTCTTCATAATTTTATATACAACAGGAGTTTAGTTGGACTTTCTAAATTGTCTTCTATTGTGATATTATCGAGGCATCGACACCTCATGTTTAATAACTCTATCATATCTGCGAAGCCCGAAGGTCGCAGGCTCCAAGTATAAATACCTCGTTAAGTTAGGACGTTATATTCGCTTTTTATTCATAGATTTTAATAGCAAAGGTGGGTTAACGGCCATGTATTAATTTTAAATGTCATACTGCAACTCTTTCGCTAGAAATCTGAGAAGTTAAAATTCTATACTCCTTTGTGGAATATTTAAAATAAATCTTTGGAGCCAGATAGGTAATGCTCCAGAAAAACCTTAACTGAAATATTGTGAAAAGTCTTGCAAAATATCATATCAGCAAAGTAATTTGGCTATCTAAACTACGATTGCAGCTGATCGTCGGTACAAATATTTCGTCGATCTTGTAAGAGAACGCCCAATGGGAACTACTGAATGTGCTCGAAGCAGTGGCAGGAATCCAGCTTGTAGGAAGCCGGTTGAACCAAAAATTAGAAGACATGTGACATCCACCAACCTGCACTGGGCCCGCGAGGCATTATTTATTCTGTGCGCGAGGTGAATTAAGGCCCATTCCCTCTCTAACACACAAGAGGCCTGTGACCCAGCATCACACACATCACATCATCAGCCTATTAATGTTCCCACTGCTGGGACACAGGCCTCCTCTCTGTGAGAGGGAATGGGCCGTAATCTACCACGCGGGCCCAGTGTGGGTTGGTGGATGTCACATGTCTTCGAATTTTTGGTTCTAGGACATGCCGGTTTCCTCACGATGTTTTCCTTCACCGTTTTGAGAGCAGAGGTGATGCAATAATTAACACAAAGTAAAGCGCCTGCCTAGGCTCGAACCCACGACCTACAACTTGTAAGTCGCGGCCGATACCACTGGGCCACCACTGCTCTTGCCCAGCATTGGGACCATTAAAAGGCTGATGATGATGAGAAATTTGTGTTGATTCTCTAGTATGCTCGATAGAACGCTCCTGCTTATTTAACACGAATTTGTCCAGTAATGTAACATTTGCTTAAGGCAATTTGAAACAGCAAGTCAAAAAGCACGACCCGAAATGATTGACTGTTTTACCGCTTAATGTCAATGAGGTCGAACTAGACGAAATATGCTTTGTCAAATCTACACCGCCTAAAGTCCGGGTTGGGCTCACGACAGCCATGTTCGGTCTGCTGCCCAAAATTGTAACGCAGTAATTAGCAAACTGCAGTAACGAATTTCTAATTAAAATTTGCAACGACATGGGAAACGTGATTAGAACTTTGGTAGTGTTCTGTTAAAGTAATTTTTCTTGTATAATAATTTGCGGATGTGAGAAGAATAGGGGTGACTATTATGACAATGACAGATATGTCGTGGTGGCCCAGTGGCTCAGACCTCGCCTCTCATGCTCGAGGTAGTGGGTTCAAATCCGGGCAAGTATCAAGGTACTTTCTAAATTTATCTTGGACATCGCTGATAACGGTGAAAGAAAACTTTGTGAGCAAAACTGGACTTACAATAAATCTGTAGAATAGTATTCATACGTCAAACGATTCGTCTTAACCTTGCAAGTGTCACTGGCTACATTAAGATTGGAGCCAGTGACACTTGCAAAAAAAGAAAAATGGCGGATTTTGGGCGCCATATGTGGGGGCCCAATTTTTTTTTTCTTCCAGACCCGTCGTGTGGGATATCAAAATAAAGGGTATTAAGAGGTGATTTCAAAAACATATAAAACTTATATGTTTAAAAATCTAAAAAATAAAAATAACTAAAAAGTTACAAATAAAAAAAGTTATTTCAAAAAATCTATAAAACCCGACTGCTTAAAAAGCGAACTAAAATGATGTTAACAAGAAGAAAATCATGCTGTGCAGTCGGAGGATTCATCTGGTTTTGGTCAGCCAGCTCGCAAAACAATACACCTGAAAGGCGATAAAACAAATAAGTTTTCATAAAATCTATAATTCTAAAGTTTGTACGCGTTGACTGCGGCCGCGTGCCACCGCCGCCGCTGCGCATCAACCTCCGATAACCTCCGATTTAATTGTTTCGGAACCGAAATCAAAATCGGTGGTTTAAAATCAATTGGCAGTTCCAACTTTCTCGGAATTGGAATCGAATCCCATTTAAATTAACATCTTTCACTGAACCAAGCTACACAATTTCCAAGTGCCGTAAGGTATGTTTTATGGTATAGCTGACTTCCACGCAGACAAAGTCACGTGTAGAAGCTAGTGGGGTTTAAACTGACACTTTCAAACAAACGATGGACTGTCAACGTCTACAGATACGTACTAGGAATGCCTTCATCTAATTCGTGACCTGAATATAACAACACCAATTTTACTTTTTAATCTCTAAGCTTAAGTTTGTAACCTATTTTTAACCCGATTGAATATTAAAGTTAACCCTGTGACAGCGACAGTGAGGTGGTGTCAGACGGGACGTTTTTACAACCACGGCTGAGGTACGGTGTCTAGACGGTGAGACGTGACCACAATCGCATTATAGTGGTATGTTGTGTGTGGTCAGTGACAATATTGCTATTTTTTGTTGAAAATGGTTTTACGTGATCCTTGGATTGTTTTCCGCGGTTTCACTCACATCTTTGGGTCGCTAGTAAACCGCTAAGTACACGTACCCGCATCCGAATTATTAACCCGTGTGTCCACCTGTGTGAAAAATTTCGAAGCGAGGTTTAGTAGCCAAGCATTGAAACTTATAAAATCACGATTCAATGTGATCACGAATTTTTAAGAAGCTTAATTAGTTAACTACCAAATGTAGTATCATTATTTTATAATTTTCCTTAAAATACATCTACTTTTTAAGGAATATATTCCACAAACGTTTCCATTTTCCCTCGTATCGTATCATAAATGGTATGAATACATGGAATAAATCCTACGAAGTTAAAATCTGACTCCAAGTACTCGTATGTAACATGGGACAGGAGGGAAAAAATGTTAATGATGAAGTCAAATAAAATAGTTCTAAGTCGCTTCCAGTTTGGATGGTGGTGCAACAGTCCCCAGCCTATTAGCTTACTGCCATAGGTTTAATACTAATCCATATATCATGAAGGACCAGTAAATTATCTATGACTGTAATCCTAAATTGCTACTTAACTAAAGCGTAGGTAATGGAGTCACGAAACTTTTAACGAATTACGTAACTCACGAATGCGCAAGCTTTGGAAAGCTTACGTGTAAAAGTGGGCTTTTGGTATGAAATAGAAATCTAGACCCGCAGCAACAAGGCGCTTGAGTATTATGATCCTAAAGTTGGAATGTCAAATATGTCAGAAGAATTATACAATGAAAGAGACTTTAGTCAATCTATTTTCTCCATAGATACTCCAGGAACAATTTGGCAGATTTATTGAATTACACTCATATTGTAAGTTTGAACAAGAAGACGTTTCTTTCATTTAAAATTAATTCCTGTTATTCGGATCGTGACTCCTAAACCGATAAACTGTCTCCATTCTGATCCTAAATGGACATGGTCTTTGCCCTTCAATTTGCCAAGAGACATTTATTTAACAGTAAATTAAAGGTTATTATTGACCGTAAAATTATCCATAAATAAGTATAGAACCTTTAAGTACCCATCTCGTTGAGAGTTCCGCTTCCTCCTAACCTTTGTTATTACTCCAATTACTAGGCTTGCATAATGTACTAGGAAGCTTACAATATGCGTTTAGTGATTCAAGTGTGACCGTTTCTACCGCGCTTGCGTACTTTCTCGCTGGTAATATAGTTCGTAATGACCTAATACGGTGTTCTGTTACCCTGGTAGGCAACAATGCTTAATGTAATGAGGCAGGCACGTTACAAGATGTTGATTGAATGGTGCAATGGACGTTAGGACATTATTCACGGCTGTAAGGAGGTGGATGTATTCGGGTCGTGGATTAATATGCGTATACATCCCTTTGTTAATAGTAATAATATCCTGTTATTGCATTTCCTCCGGGATGTCTATATAGCTTTGAGAGTCAGAAAGATGACCACGAGCTTCTACTATTTCATGTCTTGACGAACAATAATTAAGTTCCACACTTCGGCAATTCGCATTCGGTAGCAGTTATTCTAATCAGGATAATATTCTTCAATGACTGGTAGCGAAGCATGATTATTATGATCGTCTAAATCTAAAGTTCTGCGAAGTCATACAAGATGATTGCAAGAAACCTAATACTGCGGTCTTCTTTATGTCGCCTAGCTCTAATTTGTCCGGGCCCATTATGATTAAAGATAATGAAATGTATTATAGTGGAGCTCCCTTTGAGTTAACAAACACATAATTTCTAATGCAAAGTTTTGATCTTTGATCCAGGAAGTTAGGATAAGGAAATGTGAGAAGATTTGAATGCTACCGAGACCGACTTATGTAGATACGTTATTTTACGGTCTTTGAGTGTCCTTTTGAATGGAAGACTATTTCAATCCATTGACAATGGGCTTATGTTAATTTCAACGTGTATTTGCTCAATCTAAAGCGTCGTACTTTCAAACAATGTGTCACCTCTCCGTCATGGTATGGGGCCTAAAGTTGGTTGATCACTAAGCAGGCAATCACCGAACATAAAATGATTCAAAGGGCTATGGAAAGGACAATGCAGGACACGTAAAGAAAGCAAGAAAAAATGCACCAGACCGAATGGAAGATAGGGTAGAATAGACGTAGAGCGGAGACCAAGAACTGGCTATAGGAACGTAGGCAGTCTACGAACCAGGTGGACCGAGATGACCTGAGGCTCTAGACAAACGATGGTCGAAATGCCAAAATGTAAGGGATTGATCACGTGGCAGGTCAAATTGCTCGCAGAACAGATGGTCCATAGGGCCGAAAAGTTCTAGAGTATCGCTACTCTAGAACTTTTCGCGTACCTGAAGACGTAGCATTGGAAGGCTTTTTTCTAGGTGGACCAGTGACCTGTTCAAGGCGGTGGGAATCCGCTGGATGAGAGACGCACAGGAGTAACTGAGGTGACGACATTTGGGCGAGGACTATGTCTAGTAATGGACGTCTTTCAGCTCAAATGAGGATGATGATGGCATTACATTTTCGACTTTTTAGGGTTCCGTACCCAAAGGGTAAAAACGGGACCCAATTACTAAGACCTCACGATCTGTCTGTCTGTCTATCCGTCTGCCTGTCCGTCTGTCACCAGGCTGTATCTCGTGAACCGTGATAGCTAGACGGTTTAAATTTTCACAGATGATGTAATTCTGTTGGCGCTATAACAACAAATACTAAAAACAGAATAAAATTAATATTTAAGAGGGGCTCCCATACAACAAACGTCTTTTTTTTTTTGCCGTTTTTTGCGATAGTGGTACGGAACCCTTCGTACGCGAGTCCGACTCGCACTTGGCCAGAATTTTTTCCAAAAGCGACGCTTTCGTTGATAGAATGTCACTTGCCTATAGCCTTTAGTCAAAGTAACAGGCGAAGATTGGATGTAACTGATGCGAGTGGCCCAGGACCGGATTAAGTGGCGTACATGGAGGAGACCTACCCTCAGCAGGTTGAAGAAGATATAGAGGCGTTTCATTTAGTAACCGCTCTATCTCATGGCGCTAGTGTTCACAATTTTACTCATGATCAGCCCCGATTATTTCATAATCTTTCGTCATCCACTGATGGACATAGGCCATCTCCACGCGGTGCCATATCGACCGGTCGTGTGCGTCTCTGATCCGGTTGATTCTCGCAACCATAACCAAGTCATCGGTTCACCTAAGAAGAGATCTAGAGGGATGCCGATTGTTTCAAACGATTGGATAATCTCTTCAAATCTTTTTATATACACTTTCTTCGCCTTTATAATAGCCTTGTTATTAAAAACTAACATGATGTTTGGTTCTTCTTAAAATAACTTCTTATTTTTCATGACATCAACGAGAACATCAAGGTGGTTTGTTTTGATAATAATTTTAATGGCGATTGATAGCGTCATTGTTATGAGCTGCCATTGTTGTTGTTACGATGCTATTGAAGTGGGTGATGATGTTCTGTATTTATCTTCAGGGTTGTAGGAGATCAATCAGTCGTCTGTAAAGGGTTTTACGTCTTTGTTGGTACTTCAACGAAGTACTAACTAGTAAGGCCGCTGGATTAAGGTGTTGAACAAAAAATTGTGGTCAACGTTGGGCCATAGAAATTAAGGGCGTCCAAAAGCGCGTCTAATTTATGACCTAAGTTGCAGAAAGTACCTGGACTCACAAAACCGGAAATTGCCAGGTTGAGTGCCGTAATTACCGAAACAATTAAAACGCCATTGTGTCTCGCGTGAATCCACGTTTCGGGCAATCAAGGGATTAAGATATATGATGATGAATCGAGGCACTGCTCATGAAGGTTTTCCTAAAACAAATCTGGCATAATCTTTTAACTTTAGACCATATCTTAGGCTTCAATGAGAAAATCAATGTAGATACCAACTTAGTAACGTTCAAACTTGAAACATTCACTGCAATTAAACCTCTTACAGGAATATTTATTTGCAAAGGAGTTTGTAGGTCAGAAATAATTTTTTGTTGCTCGATCCAAAGCGATCTTTTGAAGAAAACGTGCAAGTTACTTCGTAAAACCTTTTATTTTGTTTTATCCCCTTTTGTATTTATGACAATGAAAACAATTATAAGAGATGGCATCTAATAAATAATGCTGGCTCGCGCTCCTCTGCGCCGACTTGTGGATTCCTACAACACTAGTTTTGAAAATATTGATATTTTTAATCTAACAACACATCAATTTAGGAAATCTGTAGTAGATTCTCTTCTCTATTAGCTTTACAAATTATTAAGTGGTGTATTTTTCTTTTCTTCTCGTTTTGTTGCTCATAAATTTCTTTGTTAGAAAGATTCATTCAATTAATCAACGGTTTATCGTTCACTCCAAAGTCAAAGTCAAAACGTTTATTGCGAACTAAGTGTATAATGTTGGTGTTATGTTATATTAGTACTTAAGACTTAGCAGCCTTTTACAAGCATTGCAATTATGGCATCTCCATTCACTCATGTATACTCTTTTCATTTTTTTAACACGTAGCATTAACAATCAACAAATTAGTGATAAGTGGATAATGTTGCTAGTAGAATAATAAGTATTTTGTTTAATTAAATAGTATGTATCACATTTAATTGTACTCCTGTTTTTTATCCCGAAATAAAATAAATAAATCTACACGGAATTGGCATCTTAATTCACATTAATTCTATTCGCAATTATTAAAGACCGTAATCATTACTACTAAACAGCTAAACTAATGTAATTGCCGACTACTGTCCTACATTAAAATACGTCATTAAACTCCGCGCTACTCACAATTTACGATTGTTGACGCCACATTAAATATATCGAGGCTACTTACCGAGTCCGGCCCTGTAGTTATTAGGTTACTACTACATTAAATGGTATTTTATTTATTGATTGTTCCGTTACTTTGGTATTAGAATGCGTATCAAGTTGTTCTTGTTTTGCTAGGTATAATGTTGGTTTGCCAGGTATAAATTGCAGGTGTAGATTATCAAGTCTCCGTCTCCGAAAAGTATTTGACTTGTATGGCTATATCGCCCGCAAACTTGGTGGATAAAGTCGAGGGCAAACGGCCTAGAGGTAGAAGTCTTATCCACGGGTAAGACCAAATCCGTTCCTCTGAACATTAAACCCTCAAACCGTGCATGTTTCTAAAAGTAGAAAGTAGGAGCAAGTGGAGAAGTATAATCAGGGTTTTTTTTTGAAACCATGATGTGGCCACGACCCACAGTGTTGGGCAATCGACGCTCTTGCAATTATACATTACAAATTTACAAATCGGAGAGTATCTTTGAACTTTCCGAATTCAGTTTACGGGTTGGGGGCCACTCAATGGCATGCAACATCATGGCAGGTTCAAACAGTGATAACGGGATGACTAGATTTCTTCACTACGTACAGTAGTACTATAATCAAGCGTTTTTGCCATACCTATTATTGGAATCAAACATAACAGCTCACAATGTTAGGACCCATTAATATTAATTCTTATTTTTATCCGTGGTGCTAGGCAACTGGGCTTATCCCAGTTGTAAACGACCCTTTGTGCCTAGAGGCCTTGTTTGTTCTGTCTCCTGCTTGATATGGAGGGAAGTGGAAATTTGTATTTTTTCCTACTCCTCCGTTATTCTTTTCTGATTAATTTCGTTGCGGGATCCAAGACAGTTAAATTCATTATCTGGGACTTCGTCGAGCTTCATTGCCTAGGCGCTTTTCTGGTGGTTGCCACTGTTGATTCTGGCTTTCAGGAGTTGCAGTGGTTTGGGAATAGTGCGGTGGGATTGTCCCAAAAAAAAGTACTATAATGTCTCTCACCTCTATGTAAATCTGACCGTGATAACTTTGGTAAAATGAGCTGGAAGAGAGATGTCAGGGTCTAAGATCATCTGGAATGAAAGCGCACTTCATGCTAACTTCACCTATGTTTTTACAGTGAGTTTTTTACAGAATTTACCGGCTGGTCCTTAGTATCTTCAAGTAGAGACGAGTGGAAAGAGGGGAGAGAACATCTGTCTTGCAGTGGAACACCACAAGATTCTAATTAATTAAATAAATATTTCCACCATATTTTCTATTATGTAACACATTGCCTAAGAAGTTTGTTTCGAAATATGAACATTTAGACACAAGATTATGAAATAAAAAAATAACATAATAACAGTTACGAAATTACTTTAATATGGATCATTATGTAACTGGCAGAATAATACTGACCTAACCGACCTAATCCAAACCTGTAATATCTCGAAAAAGTGCTCGTTGATTGTGTGTATATAGTCTGTGGTTTTTAGTCTGAACGTTTCTAATAAATTGTTGTTGGAAATTATTTGCATTTAAGCTCATCATATAGTGGAAAAAGAATCGTTCGTGTCTCGTATAAAAAGGCTTTATTTTAAAACTCGCATGTAGCTTTCGAAATTAGCTACATCACTCGTGTTAAAATCTCGACTTTTTATGCTCGACACGAAATGTACTATTTCGTAAGAGGTGTCTTCTTTGGACGTGGTAGAGTTTTCTGATACTGAAAGATTGCTTTAATCCAAATGAACGTGGTGCATCTTGAAGAGTGCTCTTTCTGATGGTGGTCAATTGCCTCATTACTTACTAAAGGCCACCCACACAGGATTATGGTTCACACGGATACCTACATCAAGGACTTTGTATCAGGTAAGTTAATACTCTGAACAAAATTTCCCTTCACAGTACAGTTAGATTTCTAATATGTCGGAAACTAATACTTGTATAAAGTGTCAGAATGTCAACCGTTTTACGATATTGTCGTATATCTCGCGCACCATTCGATATCAATAACTTTATGTCCTCATCCTGATAGCCGATATAACCGAACTATAAAACACTTTCTCTCTATTAGAGATATAATAACATCTGGACAAGAGATGCCGCTATTCTAATTTATTATAAGATTCGTTAAAAAATTCGAAAATCTAACAGTTTTTAGTGATGTAAGGTTAAGATGACCAGATATTAGTGAAATTGAAGTAGGGATTGAAGGGATTCTATGTAAGAAAAGTTTACCTGGTGGCGACTGCCTATGTCTGAAGCCTCACGGCCAAAAAGGGAAGTGAAGTGCTTCAATGGAGACTAAGCGTCAACCTAAAATTTTTAGCACTGTGACAGATTGATTAAAACCAAATGGGATACACGGAGTCAAAACAGATTTAATCGACTCATCTGCGATTTGCGAGTTTCAATTTCTTTATAAAAAACCTGATTATGTATGGCAAAAATTGTCAATAGCCCCGTCTAAAGAGGGTTAACCATAATATAAATTTGTAAGCCAGAATAAGCAAATCACAGTTCCAGCCCTATCATTAAGGTTGCCCTAGTCGACCACTCTTCCTAACAAACGTAGTCTGGCGATTACTCCACTGTTTGACTGTGTGAGTTCAAAATAAAAAAACCGGCCAAGTGCGTGTCGGGCCACGCGCTGTAATAGGGTTCCGAAGTTGCATAATAACGCGGACTCAATAGAGGGTTTTGTTGTTGTTACATGAACATTAGAACGGTTTCATCGGCTCACAAAGTCTAAAAACGGGCCCACATAGAATCTATATTCTCGATTTTGACCACTATCTCGCCTGATGGTAAGCGATGATGTGGTCTACGGTGAAGCACGCTTGCCTAGATGTAATCTATTCACTCTTGACTTAAACTAAATAAGGACTAACTGGTAACTGAAGAAGGAGTTATAAAATCCAACTTCGCAACTGAAGTTGTGACCATGTCGACCTTTTTTTTGGTTCAAATCATTTTGGCGATCTCTTAAAAATAAAAATTCAAAATTCATTGATGGAATGTCTGTCAAAAAGCCTCGTTTTTTCAAGGGAGCTGTCAAGAAAAATAGCTCTGGCCTGCTGACACTCAAGGCATTAATTTAAATTTTATATTGGAAAAATTATTATATTATATTAATATATTCGGTTTATGAACTGTGTGTATTGCGTTATATTGTGATTTCTAGTACCTACTTCAAGGTGCCCTTTGGGTAAGTTATTTTGTAATTGTGTCTATGTATTGAGGCTTTAACGAGTATCCATTTTGTAATCATTTATAATTTTTATTGTTTTAGGCACCTTTATAAACCTTTAATAAACGAGGAGATTTGGACGCAGTTTTGTTATTTCGAACCCGACTTCCCCTGCCCATCAATTCCGCTGGCTGGCCGTGGCAAAGTTAGAAAAATATTATCTATTTGAGTACCACCGCGGGTGCAAATTGCGAAAGGAGCGCGCGTTAGAGCCACAGGGAATAGTATAGGTCGTTCCTGGATCCTTGCGTGCACGCTCCTTGTATATTTATCTTACAGAATTTGAAAAAATTGTATGTATTCACCTCTAATCTCCTCTAATACCGCAGAATAGAGGTGAATCCTCTAATCTGCGGTATTCACTATTTCATTCTGGAAAGTTATACGCTACTCAATTAGTGATGAAGTCGGGTCGAATATTGAATTTATAGAAGGATATCGACAAAAGAAAATAAGTAATTACGTTCTGGTACTGCCAACGACTCCGGCCACTCCAATGCGTTATTCGAGCTTAAACATTATTCATTTAGAAATCATTATTATTAAGGATTTTATGATTGTATTTTTGTATATTTTTACATGGTTCATAAGCATACATTTACTATCTGTTTTACACAGCTAACAACGTTATTTAAGTAATTTTTCAATGGCATAGGTACAAAAATTTTACTGTGCCAAATATATTTTATAAGTTGGTCGACCATTACTCGTAAACTTGTAAAGCCTGTTATTATTTCATTTTTGTATATTTTTACATGGTTCGTAAGCATTATATTTACTCTGTTTTACACAGCTATCAACTTTATTTTAGTAAAATTCCTAAGGAATTTGTAAAAAAAAAATACTATTTCAATTACATTTTATAAGTTGGTCGACTATTACTCGTAAACTTGTAAAGCCTTGTTATCCGTGATAATTTTCCTTTTAATTTCGTTATATTTACTACAGCCGTGAATTTTTTCACATAGCCAAGAGCAACCATTTCGCTGGCAGGGGGGGGGGACACTTGACTCTAACATAAATTTGCAACATAAAGCTTAATTTTACGCAAACGAATCTCTGAATCGGAAAATGGTTTTAACAAACCCATAATATTTTTGAATGGCCTATCCAATGATACCCCACACCGTGGGATAGATGAGAAAAAAAAAATACATCCCCACTTTACGTCTATGGGAGGTACCCGAAAAAAATTTTTTTTTCGTAATTTTATGTTACCACTTTGTCGGAATTATTAATATGTATATACATGCCAAATTATAGCTTTCTACTACTTAGATTCTCTGAGCTACGCTGCGGACGGACAGACGGACAGAGCGAAACTATAAGGGTTCCTTGTTGACTTCGGAACCCTAAAAATTATATCAATTTGTCTCATCATTATCTAGCCTTGTATGTAAACAAAAAAGTAAAAAAATATAAATTTGAAAGTTATGAGCGTCGATAGTTCCATACTTCAACACTAATTTTAACGCATCTTTGGGCGCAAATAAAAACCATAAGAAGAAAGAAAATTGCAAAACAGTCACCATACAGAGATAGATTAGTAGTTCAATAATGCAAATTATTCTATTTTGAATAAATACATTTAGTCGTTTTTTCATGATATCTAGACTCCCAAAGGTCTGTTTATAAAATTTCGCGCGCTCGTTTTCGTCCTAAATCATCATCCATTTCGCAAAAAACTTGCAAAAGTGTGTATTCGTACGCGAACTATCTTCTTACTGCTCATCACAGCATCTATCTCTTTCGCACGTGTTGTCGGATGAGATAGCATGTATATTAATCCCGTGCACAAAATAGTTCGTGCCGTCGACTAGCGCAACCTTAATAAGTAATAGAAGGTAGGTCCTAAGGTACTCCTATCTTCAACACCATAAAATAAGTCACCCATCCATGAACTAATCACCATCCTGTCCGACTCAAGAATAAAGGTTCGACGAATAATAAAAATCGATTTAATAACCCATTAATCGGAATAGACCGAATCGAGTTACAATCGAATCGAATATGGAATGCATAAAATTCGAATACACCGCGTATCGAATGATATCGACAATAACGTAGGTCGATATATCGATAATCGTTCACATGGAGATTGGGTGATACTTACTTACGATTTGACGGCCAGTTTCGTTAGGTTGGTAGCATTGATAAGTAAAAATTTTATTGATGGCACTAAACTTGTAACGATTTGAAGGTTTAATACATTTTGGCGATTTGAGTTTGTCGTGAAGATCGTTTGCATATATTATGTAACTTTTTCTGTGGTATCGATAATTTTCTATATATTTTTGGGTAAATTTTGTGTGGTCCAGTTAGGAATGGGCAATTGGTTATTTCCTGTTCATGTCTAACTAATTAATAAATTCTTCATTTTAATTTATTCAGGATGGAAGATTTTTAATACAAGATATTTTACGTTGAGGTTCTTTCATGACTCGGAGAAAACATCAGCATTTTTGTCACATTCAGTTTGAAGAATTTGTCACTTGGTGTCACAGCTAAATCACTGAAAACAAAAGAATGTTATTTTTAACAGTTCCAGACAAAACAATATTCAAAAAAAGTATCGTTCAAAAAAAGAAACGCCCAAAAATAAATACTGGCTAAAAAAACTGCATACAATTTATTTTGGTGTACAATACACCGAAATTGAATAATGCAATTTAAATACGACAAATAAACGCTAAAGGTGAACATTTCAGTAATTTTTGCATATAAATCTTTTGTCGGTGAGAAAAACCACCTTTCCTTTTCACTTGCATACAGCCTTACTTACTTGTAATAGAGTTTAAATTTTGTAGTTTTATCTGTAATGTATAAGATTGTACGTTATAATCGCTTGTCTCGCTATGCGTTTTCGCCTCCGGGTGACAAGTGACTTTTGACTTCTTTTGTTTTGAAATATGGTGTAAATTATAAGCAAAGAGCGATCATTTTTGGGAAGAAAAAGATAAAAATAACGTACTAGTAAAACAAAAGGTATTGTAATCGTGTTAAGTAAATATGGCACGTGCATACCAGTTTTATCATTTTGGATTTTCAGAATATTGATTACATTTTGAATTAAAATATGCTAAACAAAATATTGCATTTGGTTTAACGATTTTATTACTAGATAGGTTGGTAGGGGTTTATGAAAGTGTTCGTTTTTTTATTCTTTTGGAGTCGATGGAAAATTCTAAACATTTGTGGCCCAGTAGCTGGCTGCAGTTATTTGCAGCGTCAGTGGCGTTCATTAGGTCCTACGTGTGTGTATACTTGGGTCTCTCTATTCGGTTTTTCTTAATAGATACAGATACTACATATACATAATTATACTACATGTTTAATATCATACCATAAATAAATAGATAGAAATACGTAGGTAGATAGATATAATTTATCCTGTAAGTACGTTCAACAAAACTTAAATTGTATAGATATGTAAGTTTCTCATCTAATTGAATACTTTTGTACTTCTTTTGAGAAATAAAGATTCTTAACTGTATATCTTTAGATCACCAATTTTCTACATATTATCATTTACCTAAAAACCTCTCCTAAAGTCTTAAAAGAGTGTTCTCAACTTCGTAGCAGTAAGGAGTGCATAAATCGTAAGAATGTTGTTGATGTTACCTTGTCATTGCTCACTTCTCGTGATCTCCGACCCGCCATTGTCACAGTTATATGTGTAGGTACATCTCCGGGACCGCTGCGGTTTACTGCAGTTTACCTACTCATCGACATTTTATGTTTTACGGCTGTATGCCACCCTGATGGCTGATCGGTACGAGACAATGTTTGTCTCAGTGTTATAGGAATTACGTTGCTTTTACTACTATAGAAGATAGAAATTTTGTGTTTATGTTGTTCGATTTCTATGTCATTTGATTTTAAATGTTTTTCTATTATAATGTTTATCAATGCATCATCAGCTTGCTCTTTGCCCAATTTATTTAAGGTCGGTTCAGCAGCTTCTTCTTGCATACCTATATCCAATCTCTTTATTGTTAAGAGCATAAGCATATGATCACATTTTGTGACAATTAAAAACTTTTTCATTGTTTTCTTCTTTCTATTCTTCGTCATTTCAACAGTCACCACCTATCTGTGTTCTTGCTTTTTTTTTGTTTTCTCTGCTTTTTTAGGGTTCCGTACCCCAAGGGTCCAAACGGAGCCCTATTGCAGTCTCACACGTGTCCGTCTGTCTGTCTGTCTTCCCATCCATCGTTTGTCACACAGGTTTTACAGCCAAAAGATTAACGCTACAGTTTTAAAATGTTCACAGTATTTCACCTACTATTCGTAGTCGTTGTCTCTGCATCACCCAAAGGTTGACTGGTAGAAAATGCCGAAGGCATTAAGTCCGCCTCTGTACGTTTATGTGCATGAAGTATTAAATAAATAAATAAATTAGTATCTTGTTGACCCAAACCCCTTTTAAATGTTTTTAAGGAGGGCTCCAATACAGCAACAGGAGGGGCGCGAAAAATAAAGTGGCCAACACTATTGAGTGCGGTATCGTTCTTTAGAGCTCGTTGAGTTGATAAATACAGATTTTTTTGTTTTAAAAAAATATTTGGAAAACAAAGGAATGAGAAGCCACCAAAGTCAACTTTTTTTTACAAAATTGTGTTCCAAAGAATTTTATTACTTATAATTTTATTGACCTAGGTACTTGAAATTTGGTGGTAATGTTTATTATTACGTATATTTTACAAAAAAAATATATATTGTAAAATATATATATTAAATATATGTTTAAATATATTGTTATGTTTCTTTATAATTCCCTCATGCATAGTCCGACACGCACTTGGCCGGTTTTTTTACTAATACAATATTCTCTATCAGTATGACGAGGCTACTTATGAAAAACAAAAACATGCCCCGATTACCCCCGACTGAATGTCCAATTAAATCGGGGGTTGAGAAAGAAGGATACACAATCCACCCTACCTGAAAAGGCTAGAAATAAGAGGAGAATATTTTGTTGTAATTCTACCTAAAGTAGTATGATTACGCTTAAATTTTACAAAATAATTACGTAGTAACCCAGCGTATTATAAAAAGATCAGTTTCTCCTTTCCCACATCAATCGAAGATCACACGACAAGCACCAATAAACTATGTATGATTATATTTTATTCAAAAATCAACACAATATCAATAAGTCTCATAAAATATCTTTCTTATTCAATCGTGCACCTTAATCGACAATTCAGTGGAACTTGTATTGATCATCTCATTACCCTATAGATTTGACTGGCTCATTAAGAGGGTATGCTCACAAAACAGGGAGAAGGCAGAAGTCCTACTTCGTATTCTCGTGCTGCCACCGAAGCCCGTGTAACCGCTATTCAGTTCTATCTAGGTATAGGGTATGCTATTTTTAGTCGAGATTTGTTACTCGAGATCTCGCATACTAAAATTAGTGTAGAGATTGGCCATTTGAAATCTTGAACGCAATCAAGCGAGATTAATGTGCAGAGATTTTTCGACTTTTTTAAAGTATGCTGTATATGAATTCTTTTAAACACACTAAGGATATGTATTTTATTTATTTATTTATTAACAACACACTTTATGATTTGATTTACTCAAACTATATAGTTTCAACCATTCAGATGTTGTCCGACCAGTATGTAGGATATCTCTGTCATTAGCTACATTTAAATCCTGAAAGTTGCAAGTGGTGGGTTATGAAGGGCAGACCAGAAGGTCGGCCATATCTTGCGAATACGCCCCACTTGAAACGAGCAAAATTTGTATAGAATATCTGGCAGATTTAACACGTTTGCTGCCACGGACTCGGTCCGCGCGAGACTCAGTAGACAATTATAGTTTCAATAATTAAGGCAGCGAACGTGTTAAACTAGTTTTTGTCGGTTTCGGTACATGCTACGACTGGTCCTTCTGAACTCTTACTTATCTTCATCATGGTAATTATTGGTTGGTGCCTATGGCGTGAGATACAGCGCCTCTGTCGCTTCATCTGTAAGGAATGCAGCTGTTGAGGTGCGCGTGCGACTTGCGTTCTGATGTCCTGTGGGGGCTGGGCCAACTTTTCATATTTGTATTTCAACCTGAAAACATGGATTCGAAAAGAGTTCGATGTTCTGTTTAAACGATTATAATGATATCTTAAAAACGAGAGGTTGCTTTCAAATTGAGTGCGGTCACTTGAGTATGTGGTTCAAATTTAGCTTACAGGATAGTTACTTCCGATTTCTATATTAAGAATTTAAAGTTGTGTATTTGTCAAACTCTACTTTAAAACCTGACAGACTTTGGTATTCATGTAGGGTTTGACACGTTTTCAACTTCAAATACTCAATTCAGAAAGTAAGCCTTCATAAACAGCTCACCCAAAAGTAAGTATTCACTGCAGATAAAAGTGTTATCACCCAGCGTATAAAGATTATACGCGCGTATAATATTGTCGCTATCCGTACTTACGACCACTTAAACGTAGGCGACTCGTTTTCCTCATTTAACTATCTCAATTTAATGTGAGATAGTAATCACCTGATTGGCTTTTAATTTAGTATTCGCTTCCAGATCATATTGTTTTATTTTGAAAGCAAATAAGCAACGACTTCAAAGTAGACGTACTAAGTATCGCCAGGAATTAAAATGTTTGTCCGCACTCGCGAAACATGCAAAACAAGAAAAAAATACTATAAATCCGTTAAATAAGCAATCCATTTTTGGCACACCTCTTAAGTTCTTCGAAAAAAAAAGAGAAATTCAAATTTCGAACGGATTATCCCGTCAAAAAAGTGACATGCGGGCATCCGAATTAAATTGGCTGAACGCGGTGGTCGAAGGAAAAAAGCGCAAAAGCATCAAAGACAACCGCAGACCAAGGCGTCAATCTTGCAGATTTTCAGTAAAAAAAAGAAAATAAAAAAAATAACGAGGTGGGTTATTATTGCTGTCTCGTGTCTGTATTGGTAGCTCAGTGTGAGATCCGAACGCAACGCGCGCGCGCGCTCCCGTCATCGCGCCATTTCCCATTTACCACCACCGTGACACGAGACCCATTAGAAAAAACAATACAACTTTAGACGATTTTTATCGAATCGATATTAATTTACGATTCAATATTTCAGTGCGTGTGTGACTGCCAGTGCTGTGTTGTGTTCCTTTTTTGAAATGCAAAGGTGACTAGTTTTACTTTTTTTTTCATTTAATTAAGTATTATCTGTGCCTGCACTATTAGTGGTTCGCTGATTACGGCGCGAGAATGCGCCACAGTTTTGGTAAGTATCAAGTTTGTCCATGATTACCTATTGCTCTACATTTTTATCTGGTCATTTTTAATTGTGTGAATCACAAAACAGTGTGATTACGGTTCGCAGGCGACATATCTATGAATAGAACGCATCCATTCTGCTAATACATTCGATCGGCTGAAATAAAAAAGTTCGTGGTGTAGAGTAGGTATGCCAACGGCGATAAGTTTTAAATTTATCTGCTTTAGAAAGTTTTATTGGAAATGTCTATCGAATAAAATAATGGGTTTGTTCTACTAGAAATAAATTAATTAACATATTAATTCATTTAATTTAGTGTAATTTGAAAATACGATATCGTCAACACTATTGTCTTGAAATTCGGGTTTTGTCTAATCTACGACCATAGCATTCCTGTCTTACCTGTTGATAAAAATTTAAAGAGGCGTATAATTACGACATCCAGAAAAACCTCCCCTTTCCTAAATTTAACTGGTACCAGGGGTTTCTTTCCAGGGAGTCTTCAAAGTCCTCATCACCTTACTGTATTGTTCCTACTTATCTGCGCCTTTGCGCCTAGCATATAATTTTGCTTTACACATCTTGTACATCGATTTTCTCTGTAATAATTTCTTTGCTAAAATAATCGATTCATCTTCCTGCGATTAATTTTATTATCAAAATCAATTATTTGACTTTGACTTTGAGTTCGAAAGGACTTGTAGCTCTAAAAGAGGCGCAAGTCTCAGTGGGATAATATATTGAGATATGGTCTGATTGAGTAAATACCATCCTCCTTTTCCCAAAGCTAGACACTCAATGCATTTTTTCTCACGTAGCAACGATTGTGGTGCTAGGCAACTGGACTTATCCCAGTTGTAAACGACCCTTTGTGCCTATTGGCCTTATTTGTTCTGTCTCCTGCTTGATATGGAGGGAGATGAAAATTATGATCCTTTTCCCCATTCCGGCGTGATTCTTTTCCGATTACTTTCTTTGCGGGATCCAAGACAGTTAAATTCATTCTATGGGACTTCGTCGAGTTTCATTGCCTCGGCGCTTTTCTG
The DNA here is from genome assembly GCA_945859665.1 of Anorthoa munda. Taxonomy (NCBI): domain Eukaryota; kingdom Metazoa; phylum Arthropoda; class Insecta; order Lepidoptera; family Noctuidae; genus Anorthoa; species Anorthoa munda. The sequence goes on along the minus strand of OX243908.1, from coordinate 29,630,422 downwards.
GTGGTCGCCACTGTTGATTCCGGCTTTCAGGAGTTCGATTCATTTGCTGAAAGACAAGCCTAAAATGTTCCACAGCTCGAACTTAGGATGTAAAATCCCGAGCGGGACGTAATCCACAACTGCCTGTGCCTGTGCAGGTTGGTGGATGTCGCAATGTCTTAGGTTTGACATCTATGTTATGCCAGTTTCTAAACTTTTAGTCCCAGCAATTAACAGTAGTGCTGATGAATACATAGAACTTTTAAGCGCCTGCCTAACTTCGATCCTGGCTCGCTTCAGCGAAGTTGGGTGACGTCTCAGTTACGTATGTAAGTTATGAGATATAATCTAAAACAGAATCATCTCTTTAACTAAGCATCAATACATAGGTACATATAAATTTTCTTACGATGCTATCCTTCACCGTTTAAGGAGTAGCTGATTAAATGCACATTAGTAAATTGCCTACCTAGGACCAAAAATACTTGAAATCTGCGGCCGTTTCCACATGGTCATCATTACTGCTGTTTCATCTTTGCTGTAGTCAGGTAAAATTGTTACGTATGTATGAGCTATCTATTAAAATGGAACCAGCTGTTGGCACCGGTATTGTTTTCCTACACTACTTAAGAGCAGTCGTGAACAATTGAACAACGGACATAGTAAAATGTAAGGCTGTATTAGTACAAACTCACAACGTTTAGCTCAAAATTCGAGACGGTTACCGCTGGTCACCAATACTGGCAGTTTGCTGTAGTCAGGTGAAGATTCTGTTACATATATATGAGGTATCTGCTAAAACGGAACAGCTCTCTAAGTTAGCGCCGACACTGACGCCTCTTTCAAGAAACTGTTCAGCGGATGAATGTTAAATGCTAGACGTCAAAGTCGCGCGACTGTGATGTAATGACTTCAAGGTAGAGGCGACAGCGGTTTACATTGGCATTGATTTGCAGGAACATTGGAGTGGTGGGATATTTTTGTAGAACTTCACTTGCTACAAGAAAATTTCTTCTTCTACTCACCTTATGTATTGTAACATTATTTACAGCCTTATGTCATCGGAGTTTTTATTCCCAAAATTGTAAGTATATGTTGGCTCAAGATTTTTTTTTTCATAAGCTATTTATGATATAAACATTTGGAATTATTTCTACGACGGAGAAGAAGAATAGAGTATGTCTAGATCATTTTGCTGAACTTTTAAATTCTTTGTGTAATATACTTTGAAATATATATACTTTTAAGACTCGCTTACAACGAGTTGATCTGGAGATGAATACTGGTTTTCAATCTTATACTATATATTATATGTACTAGCTGTATCGCCCGCGTGAATGTCGAAAATTATCCCAAAGGAACATATTTGACGGCGGGCGCACGGTTGGCGCAGCGGTTGCATGACTGCTGCGCTGCGTGTCGCAGGTTCGATTCCCGCACGGAACAAATATTTGTATGACCTACAGTTAGTTGTTCCGGCTCTGGGCGTTGTGTATGTGAGTTTATACTCGTATGTTTGTAAACGCACCCACGATAGAGGAAGAAATTCCTAGTGTGGGGCAACGCTTTTTCTATAAAATAGAATATTCCCGGGATAAAAAGTATCCTATGTGCTATTTCAGCTTATAATCTATCTCTGTGCCTGTCATACAGATCTGTTCAGTAGTTTTTGCGTGAAAAAGTAACAAACATACAAACACACACACTCACAAACTTTTGCCTTTATAATATTAGTGTGATATCGTACTAATATTATAAATGCGAAAGTTTGGATGTATGGATGTTTGTATGTTTTATACTTAATCTAAATATGTAGGTAAGTAGTGATAAATAACTTTAGACGTTACCTAGGTTCTGTAAACTTAAGAATTCCTAATTGGCTCAAAAGACTAAAGCGCCGCCAAATATATAAATAATTTTATTCAAATAAACAATATATTATGTAAATTGCACATTCATAATATTTAAAGTAACTACTACCGTATGCAAAATTTATTTGTACAGTGTACACGGCAAATAAAAACTTTCCTAAGAGTACAATTAGGGCCAAACAAACTGGCCTCGATATATTTGTACAGAGTAGTTAACTCAGATACACTTTGTGGATAGATATTATACGATTCTTCTTCTTGTCGTGCCAATTGACTTCTCTATCTTTCAAATTTTGTTTGACCATACCCATTTGTGGCTACTGGGACATCTCCGTCATTTGCCACTTTCAGATCCAGGAAGGGGCACGTGGCATCAAAGGACGGAAATTTGGTGGGAGATATCCTGCGAAGAGACTCCACTCTGGGGCTGTGTTTTGGATGGGTTTATGGTACTCCATTAATTAAACTATCTCATGGTAAAAACGGAACCCTATTACTGAGACTTCGCGGTCCGTCTGTCTGTCTGTCTGTCTGTATGTCTGTCTGTCTGTCTGTCACCAGGCTGTATCTCATGAACCGTGATAGCTACACAGTTGAAATTTTCACAGATGATGTATTACTGTTGCCGCTATAACAACAAATACTAAAAACAGAATAAAATAAAAATAGGGCTCCCATACAACAAACGTGATTTTTTTGCAGTTTTTTTGCTGTAATGGTACGGAACCCTTCGTGCGCGAGTCCGACTCGCACTTGGCCGGTTTTTTTTATACATTGCCCCACACTAGGAATTTCTTCCTGTATCATGGGTGCGTTTACACACGTACAAATTCACATACAGAGCCGGAACAACTATCACTATTCACTATCAACCATCATTATTTGTATACTGGGTGGTTACGGTTCAAACTTACGAGTTGTAGGTCGTGGGTTCGAACCCGAGCATGCGCTTTACTTTGTGTAATTTATTTCATCATCACTGCTCTCAAAATGGTGAAGGAGTTTTCATGAGGAAACCTGTATGTCCTAGAACCAAAAAATCGAAGACATGTGGCATCTGCAATCCGCAAAGGGCTTATGTGGCGGATTATAGCCCATTCCCTCTCACATAATAGAATAGAATAGAATAGCATACTCTTTATTATGTACACCATATAAGTTACAGAACGTATAGACGAAGAAAACATTACACTGGGTGACACAATGGGCGGCCTTATCGCCACACACACACACACACACAGCACACACACAGCAGCACAGCACACACACACACAGCACAGACACACACAGCACAGCACACCTGCACCCCACACACACACACACACACACAGCACAACACACACACACCGCGCACGCACGGCTGTGTCCCAGCAGTGGGAACATTAAAAGGCCAATGATGATGATGATTAGTATTATACGGAAAGTAACCGTGGACCTTTCGAGGCTGATGTGATGATAATTTTATGATAATGTTGCCATCTATCTGATGTCAGCCACAGCGATTGATTGACACCTCACGATGGTTGTAAGCTTGATTTGGTGCTGTTTTTTTGTGTCTCTGATCTGAGTAGCTTACACAACTTTAACCGAAAATATCGTGTACCGAGCAGATTATCGGCCAACCATTGACGACACATTAAATCGTATTTAAACACATACGTACATATAGAAACTAACGCTTTTTCCCATGGGGGTAGGCAGAACAGGCGTTTCCGTAAGTGTGTCCGTGGCATCAACTGTGGGCCCTATCAGAATATCAGCGCAGCGTTATTTTTTTTTTTTGGATATCGCTGCACATGCTGAGATAGGAGCCTTTTTGGTCTCGCACGGGGTTTTTTATTTTTAGTATTGTTTAATTTTTATGCTTATTTCTCGTGTCTCCTGTGCGGGTCACAAATAAATATTTTTTCTTTCTTCTTCTTCTTTTTTTCAGAAACTACAGGACGCCACTTCCTTCACTCCACATGCTCCACATTACATGCTCGTGTTGCTGAACTACTTTTATATCAAATTTGAACTAAACCTCCTTATCATACTAATTCCACTCCATTTAATTATCTTTACTTTCTCTAATCTCATTATGTGCTGACGGCAACTACAAAGCAGAACTAAGACATTTTCACTCAATGTTAAAGACATTGAGACATTGCAAATATTTTCATACTTTGTGTATTTTGTTTGGGCTATGATAAAAATACAACACTGTAAAATTTCTCAAACGCAAATTCTTTCGAACATAAAAATTTGTTGAAATATAACACGGATATTACAGTCCGACCCCAAAAATGGGTCATTTTATATTTTGCCTTCCAAAATATTGAACTAAGATGTTTAGTAAGCTGTGCAAACAAACAAATGTGTAATTATTTTGCCAGCCAGTGTACGAGGTACGTCTTATCTAGTACTAGATAGTAGGGGTAAACGTTTGCTTTGAGAGAAATGTGTAAACAATTAATTCTGCATTCAGTCCTTTCTCTAAGACTTTATTAAGTGCCTTGAGCATGAGCATTTCATTAGATGATGAAGAGACTTGTTAACCTGGCTATTGAAGATGTACAGTTTGTCCTGTATTCTGTAAAATGTATGTATGTAGGTCGCCTTCAATAGCCCGTTATCTTTTCATCTTGAAGATTTTTTTTAATAGTTAGGTGAAGCATTCAATATCATCCCTCTTTTCAAATTATTTGTGGTTGACGCAACAAGTGTTTTCTTCGACGCTCATCATTTATCCTTTCTGTGATTGGGCGCACAGTTGGCGCAGTGGTTGAGCGATTGACTGCTGCGCTGCGTGTTGCGGGTTCGATTCCCGCACGGAACAAATATTTGTATGACCTTCAGATATTGTTCCGGCTCTGGGCGTTTGTATATGTGAGTTTATATGTTTGTAAACGGACCCACGATACAGGAAGAAATTCCTAGTGTGGGTCAAAGATTAAAAAAAAAAAAAAAAAAAAAAATGTAATTCTAAGTCAATGCGTTTGTATAAAGAGTTTTACTGAAAAAAACTGGCCAAGTGCGAGTCGGACTCGGGCTTTGAGGGTTCTGTATAAACGTCTAAAACTTGATAAACTTAACGACATAGGTCGCTGTCAGTTTACCAACTACAAATAACTTTGTAATATATACAGAATGGTTACCTTTACTTATGCTATTATGTAAGACATCGCTTCTTACCAAATTTCATGATTTTATGTCAACGGGAATGCCCGTCAGTTCTGATTCCCGTGCGAGTGTGCGGCATCGTATCTTTTGATTGCGTTGACTTAGAAGTTAGATATTTGCATGGCTCTAATAAGTCTTAGAGCCATGCAAATATCTAATTTCTAGAGTCTAAGCGATTGAAGACCTGAGTATTTGGTATTCATTGATAATGAGAAAAAGCGTTATGACAGTTAGACAACGAAGTGATCTTATAAGGATTCCGTTTTTATTTTGAGGTATAGAACCCTAAAAATGATGTAAAACATTTTGTCGGTCGGGACAGTAGGTAGCTATTTGTAAAACTTCCGTGAACTGTTTAACAACTGCATAAAGTGACTCTCAGCTCGTATGACCAATAAGAAATCGTGTCGCCTATCGAAGCTAGTGATTGGATTTACCGAACGATTCCCATAAAACTCTCGGTGGTCATGACACCTGCAGTTATTTGTGAATCTTCGGTTAGAGTTACCTGCACCATAAGTTTCAATTTAGAAATACCTAGTTTGGTAAAAGTAAACTTAACATTCAAAAGCAATTTCCTCCTGAAATAACTATGAGAAAATGACTCGGTATCAAAATGTCCTTTTCTCAAAATGAACTGTAGTAGCAAAACGTTCTATAAACAAAATATATAATGGGAACTATAGAATGGGAATGGTACAGTCATACCACACATAGAAAGTAAGATATTTGCTATTTTCATTTCTGAAAAATGGCTATCTGTCAGAGATCCAGAATCCGACAGAAATAACATATCGTAGATTTTTTTTAATTCTTCAATTTTTGGTGCTGATGAGGTGGTCGGTTCTCCTTCTTCCATTATAGAGTATAGAAACGGAAAATAAAATGTTAAGGTTTTTTTTAAATTTATTGCAACCAATTATATACAATAATATCTATTGACATTGACATAGGTACCTCGTAGATAATAAAATATGTAGTAAAAACGAAGTATCAATTATTTGACTTAATTCTTCTTTTCGTTTAAATATTACTTTTAAAATACCCACGTTTCGCCGTATTTCTGCCTAAGCCTACGAAAAATACATGCGTGAACGTGATGTTATGTGTGTGCTACTTTTAAAATAAATTATACAATGAGCCTAAATAATTATCTAATTAATTATCCTAATTTATTACAGCTTCTTACATATGTACATACTTATACCATAAACAAAAGTAAACTATACATAATTATACTTAAACTAACTACTTATACTATATACAAAAGAAAGGTACACTTAGGCGTCGAAGTACTCCTCCACATCGCTGTCATCCGGGAACGTGCCCAGAAGACTGGCAGCATTGCCACGTTGAATGGCAATGCTGATTCTCTGCGCAAAGAAAGATCCAGCCCTCCGGTCACGCACAGCGTCGATCAGTCGGCGAGAGATCTCTTTAAAAAGCAGACGTGCACTCGGGCCCCATGTCCCAAGCGTTTCGACCCCAAACGGCTCAAAACTGTAATTACCAATTAGGTTACAGTATTTGCGCCGCTTGAGGGCCTCAGCAGCCGCAGCAGCAGCGCCAGCACAGCCCGCCGAACTAGGAACATGAGATGGCGCAAGGGTGTCGACACAGGTTGCGTCCCACACCAGAGGCCTACCCACCTTCCACGGCACCAACGTCATGCCATCTGGTCTCTTCCCATCGTCACGCACCAAACCGTTAGGTTCTAATACAGCTGGTACGCTGGCGGTGATAAGGGCTCGACGAATAATGTCATTGATGCTGGCGTGTCGTGCTATGCGTCCTGCGCTCTTGCAACAAGACAGGCCATGGTGCCCAAGGCTGCCGACAGCTTCACCACATTGGCACCGATGTGGAGCAACACAAGGTGCGCCTAAGCGTAGACAGGTTGCGAGCCGAAACGAAGAGTCATCCATCATAGTGCCTATGGTGGATGACGGGAGTGCTTGAAGCCACAAACCCGACTCCCATTCCCCCACAGCCAGCAGACGCGCACGCTCAGCAGTACTAGACGATGTATTTATAAGATTATTCTGTATAATACTGCAGAGCGGCACATCCCATCGTCTCTGGGAGGACAGGTTGTCTGGTAGATCCGTATTGGGACAAGCCATTTTCCAAGCGTTCAACGCATCGGTCAAACACGGTACCTCAAAATTAACCAGTGAGGAAGATAAGATGTTCCTGGTTAATTTATCAGTACCGTAGACCGAGGAGAGGAAGGCTGGTAAACTTATACTTGAAATTTTGCGGACGCCGAGGCCGCCCAAGCGAATGGGAAGCGTGGCTTGTTGCCAAGCTCGGTCGTCCAAGGCCACATTTAGGATAGCTGAAAGTGTGTTCTTTATAATTTGGTCTACTTTTTCTAAAAGTTGTGGGTGTTTCCATAAATGAGAGGAGCGAAGGCTATAAGTAAATTTTGGTCCAAAGCAACAATATCGGATAAGTGTGTAGGCCGAATGCATGTTAATTTTGAAAAGTCTTTCCGAGACATCGTTAAAATTTTGTATTTTCTGTACAATGAAATTTGGAAAGGATTCATCAAAAATAGGAGAACCCAGGAGGTGAAGAGAGTTTCTCTCGGTAATTTTGATATTAGGTGCTATGGCGTTGAATTTTGCTAAAGTAGTCTGTCGGTCAGTAGTTTGGGGGAGGTAAATTTCGCATTTCGAAAGGTTAAGTTCTAGCCCAATAGAGCTAAATTTATCATTATCCTAATTAATTCCGGGACGCACGGGGCCGGTCAATGTGGCAACGTTTGGGGGAAGCCTATGTCCAGCAGTGGACATCTTTCGGCTGATAGGAAGTTTTTTTTTGTCTTTGTCATTAGGACCTTTTGCTAATCGGACATTTTGCTACTAGGTCATTTTGAGAATAGGTCATTCTGCTCAATGCTCATATGTCGTTTACAAATCGGACGCGTCGGTACGGAGTCCAGAAAATACTTGTTTCATAATAAATGTAGTTCGATTTTGATAAATACTATGTTCGGAAAACAATATTTTCGTCAGCAATAAAATATAAGCTTACCTACTTTTAATCCTCGCAATAGGTTCCATTGGGTTACTTTGCGACATCTACACTGGTGAAGCCGCGGGCTTTTATATAATATATAATTCATTTATTATAGGGAAGGGTGGGGAGGTTTATATTTTTATGTTTTTTTTTATTTCTTGTTTAGTATAAAATAAAGTCGCTATTTTTGCCCATATGTGAACTTATTTATTCTTAAACACTCAACCCATTTTGATACAGTTTTCACTATCATTTACATAATTTCTTCCGGAAGGCTCGTGTTTTTAATTATCTGGATTAGCTGGTACAAATTAACAACTCATAGTTCCGTTTTCATGGCGGGTATATGTCGCAGGGACATGATAAAAACAGGGATTTGGTCAATTCCCTAAGAGATTTGATCAAATCACGGAGGATGTTAAAATAACAACACAATTTTATCATTTCCCTAAACAAATCTAGTGATTTGAACAAACCCCTAAATTGATTCAGTGAAAAGATAATAAAACATGTCCAGTTCTTGTTTACGTCGCGCTCGCGCTTGCTTGTCAGTTGAATTAGTATTTGTGTGGCAGAGCCGACGGAGCCCCGCTGCGCGGGGCTCCTATTTCTGTATGCAGGGTCTAAAGTAACCTAACACGAAGGAGATGACGGGAGCTGAGTTCGCTCGCTTTGCTCGCTCACTTCAGCTCCCGTCATCCCCTTCGAACCTAACCTGTCCGTGTCGGGGTGCCCTAAGCTCCCGAGCTCGCTACGCTCGCTCTTTAAATTACTACAGAAAAGTTATTTTTGTCATTTCACTGAACCAATTTTGAGATTTGTTCAAATCACTAGATTTCTTTATTGGGATTTGTCAAATCACCAGATTTGTTTAGGGAAATGATAAAAACGTGTTATTATTTTAACATCCTCCGTGATTTGATCAAATCGCTTAGAGATTTGATCAATTCCCTGTTTTCATCATATCCCTGCGATATATATACTGAGTGTAAAGAAAACGTGTGGCCATATTTTAAAAACTGCTTCTGCTCCTGTATATGAACAACTCATGGAACCAAGGCAGTCAAAGGCCATACCCAAAAAAAAAGTTTATGATAAAAATAAAAAAACCCGACTGCTTAAGAAGCGAACTAAAAAGAAGTAAACAAGAAGAAAATCATGCTGTGCAGTCGGAGGATACATATTCGCGGGCTGGCTGACCAAAACCAGATGTCATAAGCAATCAAGTTTATAGATTTTTTGAATTAACCTTTTTTTATTTATAACTTTTTACTTAACATTTATTTTTCGAATTAGGTACATTTAAACATATAAGTGTTATATATTTTTAAACTTAAAACCCTTTATTTTGATACCACACACGATGGGTAGGTATGAAAAAAAAATTGTGCCTTCACAATATGGCACCCAAAAGCCGTCATTTTTCTATTTTCCAATTTTAATGTAGCCAGTGACACTCACAAGGTTATGACAAATCGATTGACGAATAAGAATCTTCTAAATCGGCCAACACGTTTGGTCTCTAGAATGCCACATATGAACAAACATACATACATACATATATAGACTGATAAAAACATCCTTCGGCAGTCGGGTAAAAAAAATATGATCACTGTTTTCCGTTACACGCTGTATTGCGGACCATTTTATCTGACTTTGAATAAACTTTACGATCAAACTAGAACCATACTTATTTTGCGATGGAGTAGTACATTCTCAACTAAATAGCAACATCGTCAACAACATTCAATACCCCTGAATACCCAACAACTGTATTCCACAGCCCACTGCAGTTATTTAAATTATAATTAGGCTATAAACGCATATACCGCGTCCAAAGAAACTGGTTTACGCAAATAAAGTTCAAGTTAACTCCGACCACTTTAATTGCTTACCGACCGAGGGTTTCGAAACTATGTATTTGTAGAAATTATGCAAGTTCCAATGAGTTTTTCTAATATCTGGTAGTATTAAAATGTTTGATTTATTTTGTGGATTGTTAATTGGTTTTATAACTTGATTGTCTGGCTTGCTGCTGGGTTTTATGTTTGTGGCAGGCGGTCTGTGGGATATCTATGTGATACCCCCGCTACTGTAGATTTCCATTGGCGGTGGTGATCGAATACCGTCAGGTGGACTAACTGGTAGTTTGCCAGTCCATGGCATAAAAACATAATCCATAGAACATTGGCAACCAAAGTCTGTCTCTATTAGCAACTGGTGTAACTCCTGAAAGCTGGGATCAACAGTCACGATCATCAGAAAAGCGCCAAGACAATGATATTTTACGAGTGTAGGTATTAGTGAATTGACTTTGAATGATTGTTCTTTATAATTATAATGCATGTGAAGGTAGGAGGGGATATAGATATACGAAAAATAATAAACCAGTCTTTGCTCAACCACGGAGTTTTAATGCTGTGTCCCTGCCTCCAACACAACAACGAGTCCTAGAGAAACGATTCAATTGCTTTAGCAAGCCGGCAGAGTTTGCTACCACCAACTGTTCTTACTCCCGAAATTAAAATAGCAGTAGGAACGACGGTTCTTTTGGCAATGAATGGACCGCTCCATTCCAGTTAACAAAGACTCCCTAACAACATGAGTTTTATACTGAACGTATCAACTACAATAATATCAATTATCATCATCATCTTCCTACCCTTGTCCTTGTCGGCATAACACGATTTATTCGTAATTATGCTTCTATAACTAACCAATCAGTGGGTACAGGTAGGTGTTTATTTTATGTATTTAACTATTGATTATTACATTTTATTTTTTATTTATTTAATCTAAAATTAAATGAACCTTTTCAAACCGAACTTATAATACCTACTTAAGATAACAATTATAATTATTCCACAAGCAAACCACAATCAAGGAAATCCCTAATGACATTCTCAAAGCCCAGTTACTGGTCACCAACTCGATATACAACACTGGTAACGGTGTACTTAATGGAAGGCAGACTTTATTTACGATGCATCGCGGCGCATAGCTTCACATCGCGCGCTCCACATATCGGGCGGCACATCAAAGCTAAGGGCTGCACACACTGCATACTAAATACTACAAATGATTGTAGGGGAATGTTTCCTGTTATTGTTTTTACATAGCTTTGTGCTAGAAGTCGGGTGTTGTTTGTTGAAGTGGTGACTTGAATTTGTATAGTTAAAAAGTTCCCAACTGTGTATATCGTACTTCTGAATTTAAGAGGAAGCTCGAAACCTACGCATTTTACTCAAATATAATATCACGCGTGTATTCCTCGAAGAGATACGGAGAAGTTTACGTCTATGTACACCCATATTGCGCTAGTAATGTTGTTATAGGAGGGCAAACTTTTAGCCACCTAACCGTTGCAATTCCAGACTCATTACGTATGCTTATTACGTATCTTGCAAGAGCAAAACGATAGCGATTTTTCGCAATAATTGCTCTCAAAACAGAGGTTTCTGGATTTTTGGCGGTCTTTTTGGTGAAATAAGTGCATTTGACAAATAGCGACCGATTAGCAAACGATTGTGTAGGGCCAGACTGTAATGGACTGTATGCTTGCTGGGGTTTCTTTTTGATGAATGAAAATACTTTCTTGACTCGTATATTCCAATTTATTACTTGATGATGTATATTCTTGAAGAGCTAGAGACCGACTGTACAGTCTGGTCCTTCGAGCCGGATACAAGTACAGTCTGACCATACCTACACTGTAGGTAATTCCGACTTTTATGACATAAAGTTTGATCGCGCGATGATTTCTAATTGCTGTTTCTTACGTAATAAGCATGCGGGTTGCTACTGAAATACCAGATGAAAAAGTCCAATAGGTACCTATTTTGCTCGACCCAAGCATCGAACCCAAGCCCTTGACATAAAAAGGTTAAATACCACTAAATTTAATCAAAGAGACCTAAATTCCCTAACCATAAAGCTATACAGGGGTAAAGTTTACCGCTGAAAATGGGATCGCGACTGTGTTTTGCTATTTTAACGTTAATTTCTCGAAACTGTCCACTTATGACATGTCCACCGTGACATGGCATCGTTACACTGTTGAAAGTTTCATGTGCCTGTAATGTCGCACGTGGTGACGGAAACAGGTGTGAATGCGTGATGGTGACACGAGGGTTTGGCGACTGCATGTAGCGTAATAATGGTTGTACTACCCATCTTTCTGGCTATAAAAAAGCTGAGATTAGTGTAATATTTTTTTACAGAGTGACCAGTATTGGTAGCCATGTGGCAATAGCTCTGACTTCAGGTAGGTCGTGGGTTCGGCACGAATCTCAGGCGGGCCTTTTTCTTTGTGTTATATATTTTATAACCAGTGCTCTCAACAAGGTGAAAAAAAAATCGTGAGGAAGTCCGCGTGTCCTAGAACCAAAAAATAAAAATAAAGTTTATTCAGAAAATCAAAAAACCCGACTGCTTAAAAAGCGAACTAAAAAGACGTAAACAAGAAGAAAATCATGCTGTGCAGTCGGAGCATACATTTCGCGAGCTGGCTGACCAAAACCAGAGGTCTCTCTGTTTGTCACCAGGCTGTATCTCATGAACCGTGATAGTTAGACAGTTGAAATTTTCACAGGTGATGTATTTCTGTCGCCGCAGTAACAACAAATACTAAAAACAGAATAAAATAAATATTTAAGTGGGGCTCCCATACAGCAAACGTGTGTTTTTTGCCGTTTTTTGTGATAATGGTACGGAACCCATCGTGCGCGAGTCCACTTGCACTTGGCTGGTTTTATTAATCTTTCAAAGTGTAAGTAAAATACAAAAGTCTTTTATGATAGGATAAAATAAACAAAATATTTTTTAGGCATTGCATGTTAGCATAAAAAGCAGAAATTTTTCGATAATTGACACAGGGACACAGGTATCTTCAACTGTCTAACTATAGGCTCTATACTTTGTCTCTTCTTCTGCTGTTCATGAGATACCAGCCTGGTGAAAAAAAGAGAGACGGACAGTGGAGTATTAGTAATAGGGTCCCGTTTTTACCCTTTGGGTACGGAACTCTAAAACTGAAACGGAAGATTAAAGCCAGACATATTATTACCACTTACTCTGGTCACGTTCTATTCCATAAAAAACTAATTTCTCACAATCCTAGACCGATCACACATATTGAAGATATTTCTATGTCTCTAACAACATAAGGAAGCTATTCTGTGCTAAAAAACTTGCGCTTAATCCCCATGGATTATCCTGTGGGGGTCGATCTTTTGGATTTAATCTGAATCTTAAACAAATAGTGATAGGGTTTAAAATAGGTTGCAAGTTTTGAACAATTATTTTACTAGGCCATTAACATTTGTATAATTGTTCCTAAGAGATGAGAAAGTAATTAGGAATAAATTAGTATGTTATGGTTATTTTCTCACAGTTTTTGGGAGAATTATCGTTTATGTGCTACTAAATGGGACGGGTTTAGGAGTATACTTAATATAAATTATTGTTGTTTATAAGGTTAATTTTCTCACATATTTTTACTAAATAAGTATAATTTTAGGAGCAGTGGTGGCCCAGTGATATCGGCCGCGACTTACAAGTTGTAGGTCGTGGGTTCGAACCCTGGCAGGTGATTTACTTTGTGTAAATTATTTCATCACCACTGCTCTCAAAACGGTGAAGGAAAACATCGTGAGGAAATCGGCATGCCCTAGAACCAAAAATTCGAAGACATGTGACATCCACCAACCCGCACTGGGCCCGCCTGGTGGATTACGGCCCATTCCCTCTCACAGAGAGGAGGCCTGTGTCCCAGCAGTGGGAACATTAATGGGCTGATGATGTGATGATAATTTTAGGCAATTTATTTGGCGTTTCCTGTCTTCACTTTTCGATCCTTGCGTTACAAAATATTGTGCCACCCATTAAGTTCTATTTAGTTAAGAGTTGTAGTTGGCCATAATATTTTCAAGAATTCCAATTATCACTGAAAAGTTTCAGACAAGTATTTTTCAAAATTGCAGAGTTTCTAATCATGTTATGAGCAGCATAGTCAGATCAAAGTAATCAAAAAATACTATCTGTGTACGGTCTTATTTTTTTCAAAATAAGATTTTTTTATCCTCAAACATGCTTGTGAATAAACCGTGAAATGATTTAATAAATAATAGTTTAAAAAAACTAAAACACACGCTTTAATAGAAAACCAAACTACAAAGTTCAAAATAATTTTCAATGTTTTAAATTAAGAATAGTGTGATTAACAAAGAAAAATATAGTAAAAAAGTTGATTTTTTGAATTGAACTTTTTTATTTATATTTTTTTGAATTAGGTACATTTAAACATATATGTGTTATATATTTTTTAAAACTCCACTAAAAATCCTTCATTTTGATACCCCACTCGATGGGTATGGAAGAAAAAAGAAATTGGTACCCCCACAATATGGCGCCCAAAATCCGCCATGTCACGTTTCAAGATTCCGTTACATAGATTCATAGATACATACATACCAAGCTAAAAAAGCTTGTTAAAAACAAACGTTTTGACAGTGGCTTCGTTACCAACATTGCTAAGACGTTCTAGCTGACGGCTTAAAAAATGACTTAAACCTTTATGCTACACTGAAGTCGTTCCGGTAGACGAACACAATAGTGCTTTATTTTAATTAACTCGCACAATACAATCACTATGTTAATGTTAGCGCCAACTATTTGTTCGCGATCTGACTGCTGGTAGATATACTGCTGCGTGGAAAGCCGATTCATTTCTATTTCCATACATTACAGGGCAAAAAATACAACTTAACACGGTAAGAATTAGCATTGGCTAAGTTTTACAAATGGGTTAGTCCATTTGTACAAGAGACTTTGATTCCAATTCGTTGACTCAGGGGTGAAGTTATATTTGTTAAGCTTCGTACATTTTTTGTTTTTGGGTGTGAAATCATCTAATGACTTTTGCCGCTCTGGGTGAAGCGGCGTGGAATACAACACGCCGTAAACTCGGGCCTGGTTCTTGTCGGACGGCAAGCTACCCATTACTTGCCGTCCGCAAGCCCGCGCCTACGGTGGCTGGGAATCAGCTTGCGACTCCCGACGCCCGGGGCGTCTCCTGCGGTGGCTAGGGGCGCGAGTTCGTCTCCTTTGCGTCTCTCTCACGCGTTCCGCCTCCTCCTTTGCGAGCATTAATGCTTTGCAGCAACGGCTGCAATTACATATTATACATTAGATTAAAACCCTTCTTTGGCACTGTGAACTACTTTTCTGATGGCTCAACGCTATTCGGTTTATATTACACCGATAAGCGAGTTTTACTAAAATTGCAAGTACATTCACATGGACGGAATGCGATGTATTTAGACCGATTTGAATGATTTTAGCAAGATCCCTAAGGGCAGTTACGCACTACATCCGATCTGTGTCCGTGATTTGAGTTCCGAGTTCTATCCGAATTGAAAATGTTCTGTATTATGACGGATAGAGTTCGGATTCGGATCGGAATCAGTGGGTAACCGCTCTAAGAATTAGCTATGCCTCAAATGAACACTTTTGTAAATGGGCTAGTGACAAGCCCATGTGCTGAAGTTGTTCTCAGTTATTTAGTGCATTTGCTTGCAAATAAACTTCAACCTTCGTTGAGTCAGGGGTGTTGTTGCATTAACATTAAAGGTTGCTAATTTGAATTTAAGCATGTTTTGTAGTGTCTGGAAATCGTTGACTGATTTCTCTTGGCGTTGACTTATATTTATTAATATCTTTTAGCCAGACTTTAGAGGTATTGCCCAATAAAGACTTCAAAATTCCCTTTAAAGCGTCATTCAGACACTGTACACGCCAAATAAAGATCAGTGCATCTGGTGCTAAGAATGATCGGATTGGTCGGCACTGTCGGCAGTCAATGCTTACCATCAGAGAGATGTTAAGCATCCATCTATATGTGGGATCAATCAAAGTGCTCTCAATGTAACAAGTATAAAGTTTACCACACCCAGTGGTAACACTTTGATATTGAGCTAGCCTAGCGTCGCACATAGGGGTATTTGACTCAAAAATACGGACAAAATTATTTTGCGGTCTTAAATGATATATAAGCTCAAAACAGTCATATGTATAATAAAATTTAATTTTTATTTAATGGGGTTTGGAAAATGGCAAAGAGTGAAACTTTTTTAAGCTACTTCTTCAGAAAAAAGTATAATAAAACATTAAAAAACTTGATATAATTGTGTAATTATAGGCTATAAGCGGAGGAGTCCTACTCGTTTCCATCAACAGAATTATTTGTTTCATCCATTTCTTCAGTAATTTCAACTTCTTCATTTGATGCCTCAACTTCACTCGCCAATAACATTTCCATGGCTACTGCGCTAATTGGCTTTGATATTTTCGGTAGATTCGGCCTTATGCTACTCATGAAGGGATCTGACGGTAGAAGCAACCTGTTTAGAACATCTTGGTTGCATTGCTCTCGAGAAAATATTCGTCAAAAGTTTTGGCGAAATTGCCGGAAGTGTTTATTTCTCGCCTCACCTACTTTTTCCTACAAGGTTCCGATAGGTAATAGGGAATAGGTTCCGAATGTTAGACAACAAATGGACCTTGAATTAGTTACCTTGTGTACCGTGGGCATCATGAGATGCCAGGAGTATAATTATTCGTATATTCCTATTCGTATAGTAAAGTAATGTCAAAATCAACATTTTGCCACGATACAGATCGTGGCAAAATGTTGATTTTTTTCAAAATAAATTATGCCCACTGGAATCCAATATTGCAGCAAATCTTTCTATCTAGATCAATCTATCTATCGATCTAAATCATTCCTTAGAATTTCTGAAGACTGCGCCTATAGCTGCGGTCACGCAAGTCAGCGAACGTCTTTGATAGACGACCCGGTTTTTCTGAACATTGGATAGGTACATCACGAATTTTCTTTATTGTGTGTTCAGTCTTGTTGGCAGTAAGCCACCTGGTCTTCATTTCTGATTTAATATAGGAAATTTTGCGGTGAAACTCTTGTATTTATTCAACGGGAAACGATGGTATGTTAATTATCGCATCCGCCAGAAAAGCCCACTTTTTTGAAAATTCCCCTTTTGTGCTAGTTTTCGCCATATCAAATAAACATACTCATGTCTTAATTCTGACACCAGAACCCAACTACAACCGAAAAAAATTGATATTAGCATATGAAATGTATAATTAATTTTGTTTTGTACAAAAAGATGGCCAAAAGATTTTTTTTTTAAACGGAATAGGCAAATTTAGGCACCCAATTTTAACTTTTTCTTAAAGTAGGATAGTTACATTAACTTACAAAAATAAGTTATTAACCGGGTAATGCCCTGCAATACAACAAAAACTCTAATGTATATATTTATGACACAAAATATCATGAGTTTGTTTTGCGGTTCGTAATAACTGCAATATCTACTAATTACTCTCGTATTTCTTTAAAATAATTGGGTAATACAGATAGTACATACCTGGTTCAATAGTATACACTATAAAAATGGTTCTTTAAACCACTCTTAACTTCACCACTTACTTCTAAATGCAGGACTTCAAAATCGTTCACATATTTTTTATTTACGAATTCGCTGCAAGGCACTAAGTTAACGACTTTCTACAACTTAATGCAAGCCTAATAAAATAAAGTGACGGTAGATTGTTGTTCTCTATCTATTATGGTACCAATATGTATCAACCGTTTCCGGGAATTGTTTACTTTGTTTACATTGACTTTTAACCGCGTTTTTGGGTCAAATACCCCTACGTGCGTCGCTTCGACCGTCAAGGAAACCGGGGTTTATACGGCGTTTTATTAGAATAATCCAGCTGATACTGGTCGTTTACCATTGAACTGCGGAATGCGACCCTTTTTTTGTTTTTATCAGGGGGAAACCTTCAAAATTCGCCTGGACTTTTGGGGGACCAGGCAAGACCAGGGAGTCTCAGGTTTTTACCTCACTAAAACTACCTCGGTGATCACCATCAGCACATGGAGAGGGTTCCTCTTAAAAGACCAGCCCGGAACCACTTCTGACGACTTTTGGAAGACTCTATAAGGGCCTCTCCTCCAAAGGGAAGACTCTAAAGGGGAGCCTCACTGTGGCCTTCTGTATCTACCATAAATGTTAAAATGTAAACCAAATTGTGTGAGGCCGTAGTATCTACAAAATGAATTCAATTTAATCAGACCATAGATATTTACCCTTCACTATTAAAGCTAATCCTCTGAGGTTGCCACATCTACAATTTATGTACCAGTTCATTAGTTTATGTATGTAAAAGGACACTCATATTTTATAGTATTAGTGTCTTCACCTCAATTCTGAGATGTGGCCGCTATGGGCAGCCATACTGTCGTAAATATTACTGAGTTAGTAATTAAACATCTTATTAAATTAATGTTGCGTGTGCGCATGTGACATGTAAATAGGTACAGGGCGTTGGATAATGAATTCTACAGCGTGTTCTGTAAATGATAAGTTGATGGCAGGTAATAGGTTTATTAATGATCCATCGAAAACACAAAATATTTAAGTTATATTACTGATAAGTAGAAACTAGTAAAAACAAACATTATTTTGTAGACTTAATAAAACTTATTGCGAAAACCATGTTTCACAATTATTAAGTCCGAAGAGCCTCTTGAAAAAATGACAGTGTTATGTGAGAGTGAGTGAGTTAATTAAAATTGCCGAAAGGACCATATAAGGGATTGACATAATTATTTGACATGCACTATCGAAATGGTACGATGTCAATCACATAATAATTTTGCTCTTTAGATTTCGCTGATAGATTGTTACTTTGTCTAGAATCATAAGTATGTTCTATTTTCTAAACACTCATATCATATACCTCCCCCTACCCCCATATCTATATATATAAAATGCTTTGTCCTGAATGACTGACTGACGGATCAACGCACAGCCCAAACCGCTGAACGTAGAGACCTGAAACTTGAAAGGTGTATTCTTGGTATGATGTAGGCATCCGATAAGAAAGGATTTTCCGAAATTCTACCCTTAAGGGGGTTAAAAAGGGGGGCAAAGTTTGTATGAAAAATCTAATTCCTTCGGCTAATATTTGTGAAACTTGGCGCAAATAGTAATCTAAGTACATGATAAAGATTGATATTATTAGTTTTTTGAAACTACCCCCTCAAGTCGATTTAGGGGGTGTTGAAATTTGTATGGCAGAATCTTATTTCATGGGTAACTAAACTTGAAACATTACACAAATACTAAAATAAATAAATAATAAAGGTTGTGATTATTAGTTTTTTGAAACTACCCCCTCAAGTCGATTTAGGGGGTGTTGAAATTTGTATGGCAGAATCTTATTTCATGGGTAACTAAACTTGAAACATTACACAAATACTAAAATAAATAAATAATAAAGGTTGTTATTATTAGTTTTTCGAAACTACCCCCAAAAGACGATTTAGGGGGTGTTAAAGTTTTTTTGAAAATCTTATTATTAGGTTAATAAACTTGAAACTTGGCATAAAAACCCAACTAAGTAAGCAACAAAAGTATATATAAAATGCTTTGTCCTGAATGACTGACTGACGGATCAACGCACAGCCCAAACCGCTGAACGTAGAGACCTGAAACTTGAAAGGTGTATTCTTGGTATGATGTAGGCATCCGATAAGAAAGGATTTTCCGAAATTCTACCCTTAAGGGGGTTAAAAAGGGGGGCAAAGTTTGTATGAAAAATCTAATTCCTTCGGCTAATATTTGTGAAACTTGGCGCAAATAGTAATCTAAGTACATGATAAAGATTGATATTATTAGTTTTTTGAAACTACCCCCTCAAGTCGATTTAGGGGGTGTTGAAATTTGTATGGCAGAATCTTATTTCATGGGTAACTAAACTTGAAACATTACACAAATACTAAAATAAATAAATAATAAAGGTTGTGATTATTAGTTTTTTGAAACTACCCCCTCAAGTCGATTTAGGGGGTGTTGAAATTTGTATGGCAGAATCTTATTTCATGGGTAACTAAACTTGAAACATTACACAAATACTAAAATAAATAAATAATAAAGGTTGTTATTATTAGTTTTTCGAAACTACCCCCAAAAGACGATTTAGGGGGTGTTAAAGTTTTTTTGAAAATCTTATTATTAGGTTAATAAACTTGAAACTTGGCATAAAAACCCAACTAAGTAAGCAACAAAAGGTTGCAATTATTAGTTTTTCAAAAATACCCCCAATAATCGTTTTTTTTTTTTGAAGAATCTTACTTCTTAGGTTAATAAACTTGAAACTTGACACAAATATCAACCTAAGTAAACAATAAAGGTTATCATTATAAGTTTTTCGAATCTACCCCCATAATTCGATTTAGGGGGTGTCAAAGTTTTTTTTGAAGAATCTTATTTATATCCATATAAATGCGAAAAGTCACTCATTCACTTATCACGAAATATCGAAAACTGCTTGACGTATAAAGATGAAATTTGGCAGGGAGGTAGTTTATAGTTAGTAGACGTCCGCTAAGAACGGATTTTACGACAGGGCCGGATTTAGGGGGTCTAAGGGCTATCGCAAGTTTGTATGACGGTCCTTCATTTTTTGAGCTACTAACTTAAAATATGAGCAGGGATGTAGTTTATATATAGTAGACGTCCACTAAGAACGGATTTTGCGACAGGGCCGGATTTAGGGGGTCTAAGGGCTCTCGAAGTTTGTATGAAAGCCCTTCATTGTTTGAGCTACTAATTTAAAATTTGACAGGGAGGTAGTTTATAGTTAGTAGATTTCCGTTATGAATGGATTTTGCGACAGGGCAGGATTTAGGGGGTCTAAGGGCTCTCGCAAGTTAGTATGAAAGTCCTTCATTTTTTGAGCTACTAACTTAAAATATGGGCAGGGATGTAGTTAATAGATATTAGACGTTCACTAAGAACAGATTATGCGACAGAGCCGGATTTAGGGAGTCTAAGGGCTCTCGCAAGTTTATATGAAAGTGCTTAATTTTTTTGAACTACTATCTTGAAATTTGGCATGGAGGTAGTTTATAGTTAGTAGACGACGCTCAGAACGGATTTTACAACAGGGCCGGATTTATGGGGTTTCTCGCAAGTTTATATGAAAGTCCTTCATTTTTTGAGTTACTAACTTAAAATTTGGCAGGGAGGTAGATTATAGTTAGTAGACGTCTGCTAAGAACGGCTTTTGCGACTGGGCCGGATAAAGGAGGTCCAAGGGCTCTCGCAAGTTTATATGAAAGTGCTTCATCTTTTGAACTACTTTCTTGAAATTTGGCATGAAGGTAGTTTATAGTTAGTAAACGTCCACTAAGAACGGATTTTACGACAGGGCCGGATTTAGGGGGTCTAAGGGCTATCGCAAGTTTGTATGACGGTCCTTCATTTTTTGAGCTACTAACTTAAAATATGGGCAGGGATGTAGTTAATAGATATTAGACGTTCACTAAGAACAGATTATGCGACAGAGCCGGATTTAGGGAGTCTAAGGGCTCTCGCAAGTTTTTATGAAAGTGCTTAATTTTTTTGAACTACTATCTTGAAATTTGGCATGGAGGTAGTTTATAGTTAGTAGACGACGCTCAGACCGGATTTTGCAACAGGGCCGGATTTATGGGGTTTCTCGCAAGTTTATATGAAAGTCCTTCATTTTTTGAGTTACTAACTTAAAATTTGGCAGGGAGGTAGATTATAGTTAGTAGACGTCTGCTAAGAATGGATTTTGCGACAGGGCTGGATTTAGGGGTCTAAGGGCTCTCTCAAGTTTGCATGAAAGTTCTTCATTTTTTGTGCTACAAACTTGAAATTTGTCTTGAAAGTAGTTTATAGTTAGTAGATGTCAGCTTATAACGGATTTTGCGACCAGGCCAAATAAAGGAGGTCTAAGGGCTCTCGCAAGTTTATATGAGAGTGCTTAAATTTTTTGAACTACTATCTTGAAATTTGGCATGGAGGTAGTTCATAGTTAGTCGGCTAAGAACGGCTTTTGCGACTGGGCCGGATAAAGGAGGTCCAAGGGCTCTCGCAAGTTTATATGAAAGTGCTTCATTTTTTGAACTACTTTCATGAAATTTGGCATGAAGGTAGTTCATAGTTAGTAAACGCCCGCTAAGAACGATTTTGCGACAGGGCCGGATTTAGGGGTCTAAGGACTCGCGCAAGTTTGTATGAAAGTCCTTCATTTTTTGTGTTACAAACTTGAAATTTGTCATGAAAGTAGTTTATAGTTAGTAGATGTCTGCTAAGAACGGATTTTGCGACAGGGCCAAAAAAAGAAGGTCTAAGGGCTCTCGCAAGTTTATATGAAAGTGCTTCATTTTTTTTTAACTACTATCTTGAAATTTGGCATGGAGGTAGTTCATAGTTAGTAAACGTCCGCTAAGAACGGATTTTGCGACAGGGCCGGATAAAGGAGGTCCAAGGGCTCCCGCAAGTTTTTATGAAAGTGCTTAATTTTTGAACTACTTTCTTGAAATTTGGCATGGAGGTAGTTCATAGTTAGTAAACGCCCGCTAAGAACGAATTTTGCGACAGGGCCGGATTTAGGGGTCTAAGGGCTCGCGCAAGTTTGTATGAAAGTCCTTCATTTTTTGTGATACAAATTTGAAATTTGTCATGAAAGTAGTTTATAGTTAGTAGATGTCAGCTAAGAACCGATTTTGTGACAGGGCTGGATAAAGGAGGTCTAAGGGCTCTCGCAAGTTTATATGAAAGTGTTTAATTTTTTTGAACTACTATCTTGAAATTTGGCATGGAGATAGTTCATATTTAGTAAACGTCCGCTAAGAACGGATTTTGCGACAGGGCTGGATTAAGGCGGTTTAAGGGCTCTCGCATGTTTGTATGAGAGTCCCCGGATATCTTTTTGTACTACTGTCCTGAAATTTAACAAGTCTAGAGTTTATGAGTAGGAGTCATAAGCTAAGAAATAATTTTGTAACTCTATATTTTTTTCCTAATTCGTGCTTTAAAAAATGATGCTTAGTGTGATAGGCATTTTCTGTTAACTGAAATATAAAAATAGTTTGCGTTAAACATCATTAAACTTTATATCTTCTTAACCACGCGGACGAAGTCGCGGGCAACAGCTAGTATCATATAAAGTTAGTTCAAGTGGCTTGATTTACATTATAGAAAATATATTACCTATTATGTACGCAATAGTAAATTATTTAAAGTTTATGTCTAGTAATGCAATATTAAAGTAACATTAAATCTATTGTGATTTATGCTTCAGATTGTGTGGTCCTAACTCCTCGGCACTCCTACAACAACCTAAGCCATGATTTTACCGTAAAGACTCGCAATTGATTAAATACAATTAGGATTTTTTTTTGTTTCTCACCTTTTGGCTAAATGACACTTGCACAGTGACAGATTTATCAAAAGTGATAAATAAATCTGTTTCTCTGACTTTTTTACAAAGAGGACTAAATAAATGTTACATACTCAAATCCCAGTTCTGCGCCGACTTCCGGTACCTAAATTCGCTTGTCCAAGGGATGGCGAGGTAGATCGAGAAGTAACGCACCGGATCATTTCAGGATGGATGAAATGGCAACAGGTCACTGGAACAACTTGCGATCTACTGATGATCTTCAAGTTAAAGGGGAAATATAGATGGATCAGAATGTTGGGCTGTAAAAAAGATGGATGAAAAGAGATTGCATGTAGCAGAGATGAAAATGTTGAGATGGATGTGCGGCGTGACGAGATTGGATAAAGTGAGAAATGAGTATATTAAAGGAAGTTTGAAAGTGGCGCCAGTGAATTGTTGAAAGGAAACCGTTTGTCCTTTACTCCATGAAAGGAATACCCTCCCTTCCTGTTCTAGTATAGCAGCCACTGCAAACCAAGATAGGCTTGATTGACTGGTATGGAATGCCAAAGGCATTAAGTCAGTCTTTGTACCTTTTTGTGCTTGAAGTCTTAATAAATAAATAAACAAGATATGTGTATCGTAGTGTGAATGTGCAGCATCTCTCCGCAGACCATGGCCCATCTCACGGAGTGCGCAGCATGCCCTGTCATCTGTACGTACGAAGACCTTATGACTGCGTCACCGAATGGTGTTGCCGTGGCTGAATTCTGGGCCAAACACAATATTTAACTTTCTGCCATCTACAAGTTAAGAAGAAGAATGTGCGCCCAATCTGTGGGAATCACAAGACTTCGCCTTTAGTGTGTGACATGACTCGCCAACTCATCTCAAACTGGAAATGGACAGTTCCGAATTTTTGCCTTGTTTTTTGACATTAACGTGCCGAAGTCCAAGATCCTAGACGCACCAGACCTTACTGAATTATTTTAACTCAAAATCAGTGGAAATAAGTAGTGTTGGCATGTATTTGGAATGTGCTCGTACTTACTGACTTGGACTTTCATTTTTATTCCATACTTACCGCACATTTTCTTTAGAAAGAATTCAGTAAGGTCTGGGGCGTCTGGGCTCTTGCTATATTAAGTCCACGTATGCCCAGCTGAAGAATCATATGCCAAACTCAAGACTCGTGATTGGTTGGCAGTTGATTTGTGGATGTGGCCAATTTTGAGGTTAAGTCGAGTATAAGCAACCGAAATACGGGCCTTAAACTATAATAACTTTTCCACGTGTTTAAGATATAAAATCCATATGATAGTCAACTGAAACCAGCCCATAACAAATTATAGACCTTAAACAACAGTGTCCAGAGAAAACTTTGACTTTCTATCTATTCAAAAGTTAGAAACTACCTCTGACGTCATTGTTTGTAAATCACGATCATAATAGAGCAGTAAAGTTAACATGAGTGTTATTGAACTTACCTGGTGGCAAGTAGTTCCTAGTGCTCAGCTAGACAAAGCTTGCCACTGGGTCACTCAAGTGTTTAACACTAAACTATATAAATATAAAACGTTTCTACTTTCTATTCAAATGTTAGTGCTGGGGTACACGGTTTGAAGTCAAAGTTTGCGTATATTTTTTGTCAGTGATGGGTTCAAACTACCTGAACATAAGAGAGGTAGAGGACGAACTTCGGCGGCGTGGTGGACTAGCATGATGAAACTCCTATTGGAAGAAGAACTGCCCAACCTGACAACCCTAAACAGATTGTCCTGGATGGAGCCAAACAAATTGAAAGAAAAAGAAAGAAAGAAAACATTTTTATTTGTGACCCGCACAGGAGACACGAGATAAGAAAAACACAAACAATAATAAAAAAAATAAAAATAAATAAACCCGTGCGAGACCAAAAAGGCTCCTATCTCAGCATGTGCAACGATATTAAAAAGAAAATAACGCTGCGCTGATATTCTGATAGGGCCCACTGTTGATGCCACGGACAAATTTACGGAGACGGATCATACTTAAGAAATAAAATAGAACAAAATAAATAATAACAAAATAGTATAAATAAACACAGAAGGTGAGTATGTATGCGTATAACATATAAAACAAATATCTCAGTAAAATAACATAAATATATATACGACCAAAATCCCTACGGCTCAATGAACGTTTGTCAAAACCGTAGACAAACGACAGAGCGCGTGTTTATCTGTGGTCGGCGTCGCGTCGGCTGTCAAAATGAAAAAAAAAATAATGGTAAACTGGTAAATTATGTAAGACATTACTGTAAATAAACAAAGTGAAAAGATTGCTAGTATACGATAAAACAGAATTGTGTGAATATATGTGCGTGGTTGAAGTGTTCGCCAGAAAGTTTAAAAACCAAGAACAAGAATCATGACAGTAGATAATATAACTGCGTGCAAACCCCGGCCGGGTAAGTTTATACGCTAGCTTCCTTTTGTTTGAGTAATAAGTACTGCTTGAAATTAGTACTAAATGTTCCAATCGTCTGTATAGCTCGAAACGGCGGAGGAAGATCATTCCAGATACGAGAGGCAGCGAATTTGAAACTGCCACGGAATGCAGCAGTCTTGTGAGGCGTCAACAAAAGGTAGGCAGAGGCTCTCGTTCTGACCTTATTTACATCTCGGGACCAGGACAGTTTACTGAACAGATAGTCTGGCTTTTTTGTGAGAATTGTGCCAAAGAGCAGGGTAGCCAGATGAAGCTTTCTACGATCTGACATTCTCATCAAATTACCCTTATTTAGAAAAGGAGTCACATGCGATCTAGGAGGAATGGTAAAACAAAATCTTGCACAAGCATTCTGTACTCGCTGAATCAACCTTTCGCTCCTGCCCAGAATGCACGCCCCATACACAGTGTCAGCGTAGTTCAGCTTGGATAGAACTAGTGACTCACAGAGCAAGATACGCATCTCCACACTTATGTAGGGACGCACACGGTACAGGAGCTTAAGCCTGTAAAAGCAGTTGCGCACAGCCTCCATGATGTGGGTCTCAAAGTGCAGGTACTCGTCAAATACTACCCCAAGATTCCGGGCTTCCCGGACCCTTTCAATGGAACAGCCGTCAATCCTCAAGTCCAAATTCCCATTAGACATTTTAGTCAAAAAATCTCTAGATCCCAGTAATATAAATTTTGACTTAGCTGGGTTTAAAACTAAGGAATTTCTCATCGACCAGGCTGAGATCCTATCCAAATCCTCATTCAATCCCTTTACTGTGTCAACAGACTGCTGGGGATGAAAAGAGAGATACATCTGCAGATCATCAGCATATATGTGGAACTTAGTGTTGAGCAAGCAGTTAATGATGTCAGCACTGTACAGAATGAAGAGTAGCGGGCCCAAGATCGATCCCTGCGGTACACCCCTATTCACGCGTTTATGACCAGAGGAGTTGACGGTTCCATCGCTGTCACTCGTCACCTGGACAAACTGAGAACGGTGAGTCAAGTAACTCTCAAACCACTTTACTGTCTCAGGCTGACATCCATAGAAAGATAACTTCGATAGGAGGAGCGAGGTATTGATAGAGTCAAAAGCTCGCGAAAAATCCAGTAAGACCAGCAGGGTACCCATGCCCTTATCTCTAGCTTCTAGAATATTTCCAACCACATCAAGAAGAGCTGTGGCTGTGCTGTGCCCCTTGCGAAAGCCCGACTGAACAAGCGGCAAAATGCTGTGTTCCTCAATGTAAGTCCGAAACTGATTAGAGACAACCTTCTCCAGGACCTTGGAGAGGCATGGCAGTAAACTAACTAAATTGGGAGAGCCGACTCCACCTAGAGAGGGATATAACTAGCAAAATGAAGAGTGATGAGATTACACTTTTTTCCAAACGTGCTTGAAAATTTTAGCATTATTTTGACAACCTTCTTCGAGATAAATCGAAATTGCAGTACTGGCCAAATACATGCGAGCAGCGGCCGGCAAAAGTTGTATGAAAATCCATATCTGTCGTGTCTAGCGGCCAAATAAAATACATAGTAAACTCATATCTGTCGTGTAATTTCAAAATGGAACGATCTTTTACTCCGAAACATGGCAACCAAGGAAGTAACTTATCAAAGGTTTTATTTAAATTTCAAACTGGCTAGCAAATAGAAAGTTGTTTATTGAAAAAAAAAACAAATTAACACTTTAAGGCTTAACACGCATTGCGATTTTTATTCGCGCGGATTTTTGTAGTATTATTCTCGGTAATTTTTTTACCGCAATGCGTGCAGCTTCATATTATAATTCCATAGGCCGCAGAATGGGAGAAAAAAATCGCACGATTTGCGAAATCACAGTGCGTGCGGGCAAAATTATTGTTGTTCGTTGTTTGTCATTGATTTTGAAAAGGAATTGTATTTGACAAAATGAGTTCTTGGTATTACTTAGTTTTAATTGCCGCGCATTATTTGAGAAAAGTATTATACATGCCTTGGCCACAACTAGGCTTCGCCTCGGCCCACATTTACACGTTCGTCCATCAATGCCTCTTTTGCTGGCCGCTGCAGTAATGTAGTATTGTTAAGTAGGTCTTCTTCTTCTTCTTTTCGTGTGAGGTTTGGCCACTTCTAGTGTCAGAGTTAATTAAGCCACCTCTGGGAAACCCCACAGGCCTCTGACTTGGCTATTTCAGACTTACATTAACTGTATAAGTCCAGGTTTCCTCACGATGTTTTTCTTCACCGTTGCCTTTGATGTCCAAGATAAACTTAGAAAGTACATATGAATTTGTCAAAGTCACATTGGTACTTGCCCGGATTTGAACCACGACCTCAAGCACGACAGGAGAGGTCTTAGCCACTGGGCCACCACGACATATACGTTAAGTAGGTACAGTACAACAATTTTCTTAATGTAGCTCGGCAATCATCGCATTTCCGAATACAAACAAATGCTGATTTCCATGTCCTTCAATTATTACATTTATCATGTATAATATAATTTTAATTCAGAACTTTATTGTTATGTTTTGATTTCCGTGTGAAATATATAGTTTAAGTTGTAAAATAGTAATTTTTCGCCCATTTTTAAAATAAAATACATTATTTTAGAAGAGTAGGTATTAACAACTCTATATACTTCCAAGTTGATTGAGAGCGTCTGGTCTGCACCAAGTGCAAAGGGCAACTGATAGAAATCCGACGACTGACGAAACACAAATATTTGCCGACAGACATTAAGTAAATGTTTGTACTGTTTAAGTAAGCGAGCCACTATCCAATGTTGCAGTCATCTGGGTGGCTAGGAATTTTGGAAGAATTTTCTCAAGTTTTCAGACAAAGGCAAATTGTGATGGGTGGATACAACTCTATTGGTTCTTAAGTAGAAGATGACCAAAGGCTTATGTTTAGGAAACAGGAAACAATATAGTCTTGTCTCATTAAATCCATAATTATATACATGTATGCAGAAGGTTAAATTAGTTCATTTAATTACTGTAGTAATAAAACTAGTTTTTAAATAGCCAATTAATGGTTGACTCAAAATATTTTCTATTAATATATAACTCATACCCATAAAGTATGCGTAAAATATAGTTGTAAAGTATTTCCATGCTGTGACATTTTCATAAGCGTTTGGTAAATTAATTTTTGTTCATGCTAATTTAGAATTAAGAGAAAATCATGCTGTGAATAAACTTCACATAAAAGTTAACTGAAAATTACGTTAAGTAAATCATTAATAACGTAACCTATTATTTTATTTACGCCAGTTAAATATTATTTAAAATAATTGTAGTGACCTTAAATGTTTTTGATAGCCATGATTACCATATCTTCGATTATAACTATTACCACAGATAATATAATACTAGCATACAGATGCCTCATCGCATACAAAGAAACCGTGCCGACGTAACTAGCGTTTTTCATCTGATTATATAGATTATATTTTGTAAATCCATCGCGTTCGGTTCCGTTCCACGGCGATAGATAGATCACCATCTATATCCGTGGAACGGAACCGAACACGATCAATGTACAATTTTGACGTACTTTAAGGAAAATACGTAAATATAATAGTACGTATTTTATTATACGTTACGTGTATTAACAGGATTCGGTAAACAAATGTATCTAAAGTTTATGTTATTCATTATTTGTCAATTAACTATCTCATAAAAATTACTTTCCTGATTGACTGACAACTCAGCCATAGTCTTGTCTCTACTATAAAATTTGAAGTCTACAATACTGTGTACCCGGGCACTAATTCACACTCATATTGATCGGCCTATTACAATACGGTATTAAAATGGTGGACACGCGAGGCTTAGAAATGGCCAGTTTACTTGAGTGAAATATTACAATAATATTAATATTTTATAGGAAATTGAATGCTCTTGGAGGTGTGTAGGGCATTCGAAATGGCTTCGTATATTTTTAAGTGCTTGGCAATAAATGTAATGATGTTTATAGACTCATTGATCTAGTGCTTGTTCAGCTTGCTATTGAATTGCTAGATTGCTTTATATACTTTCGTGTTTTAATAATACTTAGAGTTGGGAAGTTGTCTGGATATAAGATACATACAGACAGGCACTACTCGCCATTACGTGGATTGTGAATCAATTTTTAATTTTCGACAAAAGTAACTTGAATTTTGAGAGCAGTGGTGGCTTAGTGGTATCGGCCGAGACTTATAAGTTGTAGGTCTTGGGTTAAACCGAGGCAGGCGCTTTACTTTGTGTAAATTATTTCACCAGCACTGCTCTCAAAACGGTTTAAGACAACATCGTGAGGAAACTGGCATGTGCTAGAAATAAAAATGTATTCGAATACATGTGACATCTACCAACCCGCATGGGCCCACGTAATGGATTACGGCCCATTCCCTTTCACAGAGAGGAGGCCTGTTTCCCAGCAGTAGGAACATTAAAAAGGCTGATGATGAACTTGAATTTCGGAAGGAACCACAGTTTTGTTTCTTAATAAACTCCCGTATCGTTCTTCTTCTTCAGTCGGTCCCTCATTACTGAGGATCGTGGTTACTTTAAGCGGACAATCTGCCTCCATCGACTTCGGTCCAAAGTTGCCATCACCACCTGCTGTAATTTGCCTGAGGACGTAGCTTCCTTCACTTGGTCAGACCATCGTGTTGGCGACCGGCCTCATGCTCGATTTCCTTCGGTATTGCCAACAATGACCAGCTTTTCAAGGCTGATATCTCCTCTTCGAATTATGTAGCCAAAGTAAGTCAAAGCAATTGAGTTGTGAAAGGACAGACACATTTGTGCGTTTGGCTGTCCATGGGATTCGGATCATCCTCCAGCACCTCATTTCGAATGCGTCTATTCTCTGTCTTTCTCTTGCTGGGATTCACGTCTCAACTCCATAGAGGAAAATCGGGAAAACCAGTGCTAAAACGCGCTTTGGTTTTGAAACTTACACCAGAGAGACGTAGAGCCCAGATAAATAAAACTGTCGACGGTATCGATACTCTGGATGCTATTAGCGCCCGCTAGCTTTCTCGCAGGATCTATAACCATAAGCTTGGTTTTCTGTCTATTTATTGCAAGCCCTAATTTGCCGCTCTCTACCTCCAATCTGTGCAGTATCTCCATCATTTCGTCAAAAGTTGTAGCAAGTAGAACGGTGTCGTCTGCATAACGCAGATTGAAGATGCGCTTTCCACCAACAGCAAACCCCTTTTCTCAGTCCTCAAGAGTTTTCCGGATTATATACTCTCCATATACATTGAAGAGCAGAGGTGAGAGGATGCATCCCTGTCTAACGCCTTTCTTGATGGAGAAAACATTTGAACAGTTAGTGTCTATTTTGACGAAAAAGCAGTTGTTGATGTAGAGGCATCGGACTAGGTCAATAAGGTGTTTAGGCGTACCCATGTCGCCCAGAACCTCCCACAGCCTATCCCACTGCACAAAATCAAAGGCCTTGCTGTAGTCAATGAAACACAACAAAACAGGGCTGTTAAATTCTCGGCTTTTTTCAATAATTTGGCGAACGTTCAGGATTTGTTACCGCGTGCCATTGCCTTAAAAAACCCGGCTTGTTCTTCTGGAATTTGTGGGCCGAGAAAGTGTTTTAGCCTGTTGTTAATGACGTACAGGAGCATCTTGCTGACATGTGGGATAAGTGCCAGTGTCTTATAATTACTGAGTGTCATTGGTAGAGGCTTTTTGATAAAGCGGAACGAACACGGAGTCTGTCCACCCTTCAAGCCATCTCCTGGTCTTCCAGATGGAGTTGCAGATGCTTAGAATCTGCTTCACACCTTTGGAATCCAGGTTTTTGAGTAACTCGCCTGGAATTCAAATCTTTACCTGGAGATTTTCTAACCTTGAGACAATTAATGGCACGTTTGACCTCTGACTGCAGAATTTCGGGTTCTTGCGGTGATAAGTCTGTTTGCGCGCCGTTTGTGACAGGTTGACCAGTGTCATAAAGTGTTGTGCAATATTGTTTCCAGCGTTCCAGAACCCGATCTTTTTCAGTGAGTACGTTACCTGCTTCATATGCGATCGTGCAGTTTCTCGTACTACGAGAACCTGCACGATCAGACCCTGACCTTGCGGGAAATGGCTCCTTGACCCTGCGGAAAAGATTTCTAGTCTCGTATTTCGCAGAATTCTGTTCGAGATCAGCACAGATGTTATTGGTCATAATCTTTGCGGCAGCTTCTTTGGACCTTTGTGCTGAGTTGGTCATATAACCTTCTGTTTTCCTGTAAGTTCAGACCCGTATCGATAACATAAACGTAATAATAACAGGAAAGAGCAACCAGTTTACGCTGACCTAAAGCCTCATACAGAGACGTTTTATAGCAAATTTTATCAATGAAACTGAATGCGATCAGCACTTCTAAATCAAGTTCAAGATCTATTGTCAGCATCAATTTTAAGAAACAATGATTACAATTATTTAACCTCTGACAGCAATTTTAAAGCTTCGAAAACGATAATCAATTATGATAAAAACCAAAAGTAAAATTAAATTTTGGTCAGACTGAATGCTGAACGTGTTCAGTTTCCTTGCTGAACTTCGACCTTATATCAAAAAGGTAAGCAAAAGTCACAGAGTCCATCGACCCTCTACTACAAAATTCGACACATGTCCCTTGTTTTCCAATACTACACCAAATACAAGGAAAAATGCACTCACTTAATTATTCAAGCAAACGTGTTGACACTAGGAGATAGCATCATGACGCTATCATTTGCCGTCGATAAAATAAACAATAATGGCATGTGAGATTGACGCATTTTTAACAAGACAACCTTATGAAATATTCATGGGCCGACTCCCAGAGGATGTATGTAATCACGAAGGTACTCCATAACCGGCATAATTTGTGTAGGGTTCGCACGGAGTAGCGAATTGTTGTTGATGCTGGCTTTGTAACTTTCACAGGTTTCCTTGTTTTCGGGGAATATGTTGAAGGAAGACACAACTTAGCCATAAGACTTATCTTTCTTGTCTGAATTATGAATTCGAAGTTGAGAACTAAGCATTAAAGTAGTAAGCTTTACAATTTCTTAACTTCGAAATCCTAATTCAGAAACTGTGTAAACAGAAACCTAGTATTATATAATGTTTTGCCGAATTATAGCCTACCTCCCTTCATCGTGTGTTAAACTGTATCGCAGGATGATAAAAGTTGGGTAACAGAATCCATTTGTGCAATGCTTTGCAGTTTTACTTTTAATTATATTTCAGAACAGGCATTCGAAGTTTTATTCTCTCTTTCAGCTACTATGTTTAGTATTTTTACAACCTATACGTGGTTTGAAAAATGTTAAACGTGTGTCCAAGAAACCGAAACATACCAGTACCTTAAAAAAAATCTGTGCACTCCATAAACTCTATGGTTAATTCCCTATGAAATTCTATTTTCAGGGGTGCTCTTTGGGTGTTTGATTAGTTAGACAGGACTCTTTAACCATAAACTCCATCGACCTCGCGTGTCAAGATTGCGATCGAGTTCCGGCCTAAGAATTTATTTTAGATAAATGTTCTTTATTAAAATCTGAATTCAAATGTAACGGAACCGATCATAACGGTTTATAAATGTTACCAGTTAATTCATTCATAATTGAAAAATGTTCGATCAATACTATTATTAATGTTTACCAGTATTTATTGTAATTTTAGAACAATTTGTATAAGTTCCACACCTTAAGGGCGTTCACTATTAAAACATTCAATAATTTCAGATTTGATTTATATGCAAACGATTTATAAATGAAGTTGATACGGAATTTGGAATCGATTGATACGAACATGTTTCAAGATATCGATTTAGCAATTGGTGAATTCATAAATCGATTAAAGGAAAAAGGATTTTACTGAGCCGCGCCCTAAATGAGCTGCGTTTACCTAAAAACCTATCGCGATGAATTACTGCTGCGGTGAAAGCTCATATCAACCAGTAAATGTTGGGACTCCATAATTGGCTGATATCAGTCATTGCTCCTCATTTGATGACGACATCTTCATATGTGTCAGTACAAGTAAAAAAAAAACACGTCGGGGTAAAAGTATTACAAAGCCACCACTCTACTACTACTATTATTGACGTATTCCACATTGGGCACCCGAATAAGGATCTAAGGTGCTAGTATTGGGACATTGTTTTTTTTAGGACGGCAAATAGAAAATTCGATTAAAATCAGTAGAGAGTTTAATAACATGATAAAAATATAACTCCTTATTTTTCTTTTTTAGATAGATGTTGAACATTATAAGCATTTATACCTAAACTACCAGGAGGACAGAGACATGACGAAGTATTTGCGGGCCTAGAATGATAAGCGGTAGAGACTAACGGAGTACCAGGACGTCAGAATCTAAAATCTCCCGGTACTCTTTTTACATCTCAAGATTCCAGCCTCGGTAATACTTCCTCATGAGTATAATCTCTTGGTACTTAAGTTAGTCGTTACCGGTAATTATTCCAGCCCCGCAAATACTATGACTTCTTCACATTTGGCACCAGCGAAAAATATCGATAGGTGCCGTATGTGGAATACCTGAGGTGCCATTCACTCAGGTGCCGTTAAACGGGTGCCCTTTGCGTAATACGTCGTATTATTTTATCTTTACCACTACTAAGTACTAGGGCTGAAGTGATGATACTTAATTAATGTAGTTAGGACTGCACGCTTAAATGGGCTATCACCTCATTGTGGTCATTGCTGACTGGCTTATATTTATACAAAACACCATTAACTATCATTATATTAAGATGTGAGAGAATCTATGTAGGCCTTTAGGCACGATTGTGTACCATTACCATTCCAGCGGTAGTGTACCATTCTCACTGAAGGAACTTTCGTAAATGGTTAAGAGATTATCTACTATATCAATTTGTCTAGCCTTTTCCCAACTATATTGGGGTCGGCTTCCAGTCTTACCGGATTCGGCTGGGTACCAGTATTTTACTTGGAGCGACTGCCTATCTGTCTAACCCAGTAACCGGGTAACACGGTACCCCTTGGCAAGTCTGGCGTCAGATCTCAAGCTTCTGACTACCCGTAACGACTGTCAAAGATCTTCAAATGACAGCCCGGACCAACTGCTTAACGTGCTTTCCGAGGCACGGAGTAAACTCGGTATGTTGAAATGGTCACCCATCCACGGACCGACCTCGTCAAGCGATGCTTAACCTTGATGATCGACCAGTGCGGCTGTTATTATTTAGCCACGAGCTCCACCTAATTTACCTACTAAAAATAACAAATTGCTTAAATAACATAAATACATAGCTAACTATTGAAACGAAACCTATCTTCGTACATATTTAAAAGCAAAATGAAATAGAAATTGAGGAATTTAAATAGAATGCCTGAAAGGCTAGACAAAGTTTGAATCCAAAAGCGATGGCGATAGCTGAAATGCTAAAAATGAAGATTGACAATCCCATAAATTGAAGATTCCCCATAAATTTTTGTCCTTTTTCCACCAGTTTTGATTGTAGAATTGCATTTGTCGAGAGCCTCAGAACACATAGGCATCGAAGCATTCCAAATAATTGCATCTTTTTATACATATTGATTTAGATTACAGAACAGAACGTAATTACAATATGGACTAATAAACAACTAATAATTTAGATGATTTATCTATCTATCGATCTCTCTAGTAATTTAGATAATTGCTAGTTTACAAAGACAATGATTGCGCCATCGACATTACCGAACGAATTCGTCCTTAGCTTAAGAGCTATGTTTATTAATACCAATACCCATTAGATTAATCCAGTTTCGTTAATAACTGCGCGACCTCAATTATACGGGGACATAATTTACACGTACCTACCTTTGATTTGTAAAATTATTCGCTTATTGGCAGATTTGGTTCGTAAGTATTGCCATGTTTGTATTAACCCGAGTGAAGCTTAGAATAGTTCTAATATAGTCTTGGCAGAGAAAATGGGTAATTGTTTATAATAAGGTCGAAATAGTTTGATAAATGTAGTCAAAGTAAATTGTAAAACGAGCTTTTAGCCAATGATAAAATCTTAATACGAAGTGCCTAGACTAAGGCCTATTTCCCGATGACTCAGTCGAAAAAATCCCTCGATGAAGGTCAATAAATAACTATGTATTAATGCCAAACTGAAGAATTGAGGTAGATTCGTGTGAAATATCTTGGAATATAGGGGAATGTGCTATTCTGTTGCTGATAAAAAATATTTGTTTTAAGTTAAAACGTGTGGCATTGGCCTGCACTATCGAAATGTCATATTATTCTGCTGATACAATGCTACTTTGTTTAGATACCCTGAGGCCTACTTGCATGAATAACTTAACACAGAGTTATTTACTAACACGAGGTTAAATTGACAATATTCTATTAGAAACTGTCGATTTATCCTCGTAGTGTTAGCATCTAACAATGAGTTAAGTGTTTCGTATTTACATTGTGTGTTAGGGCAAACGAACTTAATTTTGTGAGTTGTGAGTCGCGTAACATTAGTCGCGGCATTGACGATTACTGAAATTCGGTTAGGCTGCCAGACGGACGGACGTAATTTCAGTCGCAATTTTTTTTTATTATTGTTAAGCTCGCTGTTGACCACAATCTCACCTGTTGGAAAGCTATTCGAAATTCGCTGACGCTTGCCCTGCCCCACCCTTACCTCAAGCGCGATTCGGTTGAATTAATGTGCGTGAGTCAGCAGACAACTCATTTTTCTCAAACATGCATGGATAAAGTATTGTCATTATTTTAAATAAAGAACACGCGATGTACCGAATTTACGGACAAAGAAAATCAAATCCATCGCTGGAGCGTTTTTTGAATTTGTAACATTACAACGCTCCAGCAATGTTGTATGAAACGGCGTGCTGGGGTTATTAGATACTCTTTGATTGGATCTCTTTTATCATTCTTGGCATACGTAATACTCTTTGTTTAGTACAAATTGCGTTCACGTGGCTATACAGCCATAAATGCGTTTGCCTTTCGGCACAGATGATAAATAGAAAATCGGCGGCAAACCCTATATATAAAAATCGTCCTGATTTGTTATTTAAATATTTAATAAATATAAATTTAATAATTAAAATGAGTTCCATCGGCTCAGATAAAAAATGGAGATTGATTGTACTCCACCAGATTTAAGATCAGAAACGAAATTGGCAATGGATAACCTGCTTCCAACGAAATAAAAAAAAAATTACAAGAAAGTATCACATCGAAATTTTCATATACTTTCATTACATATGAGATGTGTACATTATATATGATTTGGAAAACTATAAAATGTGAGAATTTTCTCCGAAACAGTATTTTTGGCATATTTTAATGAGATTGCTAAAACTAAAAAGCCATCTACATTATGACTCCATTCCATGCATTCCATGCCGAAATGTACAGTTCATGTTAAAAACGGCATTAACTTAAAAAATTATGGAAATTTAATTACTTTTTTATTTCCCTGCATTCTTTTGAGAAAAGCACTATATACGCCTCGGCGGAAATGGCAATTGCCTGTCTCGTATTTAGTGAAGTCCTCGCCTACGGCTCGGCCTTCAATTCTCAAAACTCATACTCGACCTGCAATTGCATATTGCCCGGCCTTATTGCGTCACCGTGTGGCACAAACAGGAATTTAGTAAGTAACCGAATGGAGCGTAAATTCCGCCACGCATTTTACGCGACTCATAACTCACGAAATTACGTTTGTTTACCTCATCCTTTATCAGTGTAAGTTCTAAGGCTCTAGAAGAGTGATAATCTATCAACGAAAGCTACTCGAATGCGATTGAAAACATGTCAAAAATTTATGAGGATATCATGCGTTACCGAAATGTCACGTTATCAATCTCTTTCTTTTGGCATTTCGACCATAGCCTTTACTGACGTCATATGACACTTGTCTATAGCCTCTGATCTCCTTATGACGTGTGGGACTTCTGTGTAAGATCTGATTTGCATATGATGCCATTAAGCAAATTTACACAGCCTTAAACCCTGCTAATATTATAAATGCGATAGTTGGTACTTATGTCTTTGTATTTGTGTTTCAATCACACAAAAACAAAATGGATTAGAATAAAATGCACTCAGATAGTTTATTGCCTGGATTAACACATAGCATAGGATTTATCCAGATAGTAGGTTTCTTTGGAATAATTTCGACTTTCGCGCGGGTGGCAACTAGTTTAATATAAGTACTTCAATGTAAATTTCGAATGGCATGATTCCATGAAGTTGTTTTCTTAATCCTTAACCAGATTGCACATTTTACGGCTTTGTCGCGACACCTAGTCCCGTAAAACGTGATACTTTTGAATTCAATTTCCGGTGGGTACAAATATGAGAGCGTATTGGCGCCTGGTGCCTAGCTTTTCAATATACAAACAAGGTAATTTAAATAATTGAAACTAATCATGATTTTAAACAACTTTTACTATGAGAGCAACCCTGAAAAAACGGAAAAATTATGTTGAAACGGAACAACAAAAAATACGGATAAACACACACACAAAACACACCTACACCTACGATCACATCATCACTTACCATCAGGTGAGATAGTGGTCAAGCGCAAGCCTATCTACAATAAAAAAAATACTAACAACCTTTCAAATGCTATATTTTCCTGATGAAAATGACTGAATATTTATTTCCATCGGGCAAATATAGCATTTGAAAGGTAGTGTTTTAAAAATAACCCAGGCCCAATTTTATATAGGTCTGCTAGACATTTAGCTGATGGACTAAGTATTTTTCATAGTAAAGGGGCTCGTACAGCTTGGCAAAAAAGAGTGTGGAATAAATGAGGTCGCCACTATCGCACCTGTATACCCCGAAATACTATGACTCAACAGTTTTTGATACTTTTTATTAATTACTATATAGTTACTCTAACTACTCTTAGTACTAATAGGTAATAATAGGCAAGTAATAGGTAGGTTATTTTAGTTAACTAGTTCGTTTTATTTTTAGTTCCAACTGTCACCGCGTCAGTCTCTTTTTTGCCAAGCTGTACTTAACAAACGTTTAAATTCAAGTCGTAATCTGATCTCAGGGACAATTAATGTCGAAAATGTAGGGAAATTTGTGATTTCCGAAAATGGGTCATTTTTTTTCTTAATTACTGATAAATGATTTTATTTCTGTAAGTTGGTTTGTAGAAACACTTTTACATGGCGAACATATTTTTTAAACATGCTCGCATAGTTATGCCAAATTACTTAATTAGACGTTTAATAACTAGCGGAGTACGGTGAAATTGGGCCTTAACTTGCTACTGCTACAATTTATGTCTAAGTTTTGATTAATGTCTATGAGTTGTGGTTTACCAGAGTCTCTAAACAAAGTTTAATTCCATAACCGACGGTGATGGTTGAAATGCCAGAATGTAAGAGATTGATCACGTAAAACAAAAGATTTAACTGAATTTTTTAGATTTAGATTTTATTTTTAACATTTCGATAGCGCTTTACACCACACCATATTCCAGTCGTTTTTGCAACGTTTTCGTTGATAGAATGTAAATGTTTTAGAGCCTCGCAAGCTTTTGACCCCTTAGCGGTTACGCACTGTATCCGATCAGAATCCGAGAAATAGTAGATAGGTACTCTGACTAGAGCCTCATTGCCTCAGGTCAATCAATCGCAACAAACTGGAAACTAGAAGTTAGTTCTGCTATTTATCTTACAACTTTGTGCTAATCTGCCTAATGTGTTTTTATCGTCACCAAACCGGACTTTATCTGATAATTACTTCAAGCCACTTGACATGTCAAGAAAACTGACCATAACTTTCTTACACTTCCTTTCACATAAATAATTTTACGTATTTTTAATGAACATAGATTGGAATCTCTTTGGTCACTCAAGAAAGTTTATTAGTCGAGTTGAGTTGATACTATAGACAATGGAACCGCCGCGCCCGACAAATACCGCTATTGCTATTCATATTTATCCACAGTTATTATGAGTAAAGTCTATACTTTATATAAGATAGCTTGATCTCTGTGACATATGTCAAACTGACATGACGCATACGTTATTGTTAGCCTGTCAAGCGCTATAGTTACTTTTTTTTTTTTTTTTTTACTATGTATAGGCCTGTGTTTGACCACAATCTCACCGTGGTCAGTGATGATGTGGCCGATGGTGGTAAGCACACAAAGCCTACAAGGGAACTGGCTCTCAAGTGCTGCTGTCGTTACTACTATAACTAACTGTTGTTACTATATTGATACTGACAGCTGTCGCAGAGATCAAGCTATATTTTATGAAGTATGAGTCCAAATTATAAGATGTCACGGGCATATAATTGTCATGGGTCGTCAGTTTTTATGAGTAACCGATGACACTCGCTAACACGCTTTCTTTTGTTTCAAATCGATGGTTAACTCTCAGATGTTTTGTTTCCAGGTGATAGCTAAGTTAATTGCATCAGTAGCGTTCATCAGGTCTTCAAAAAAGCAGGTGTATGAAACTTTGAACAATCCACGCATCTTGACATGTCTTGTGTTGTCTTGTTCTGGACATGTTCCGCACTCAATTTATTTATCAGACGGGTCTATAAAAACCCACTTTGCCAAGTTGTGTTAGTATTGTATCAACATGCTTGAATACGCAACTCAACACGTTTTGTTTGTATGGCAAGTCATGACAAGCCTAGCAGCGCCCACCGAGGTTTGTCCGTGTTCTGTGGTCATGGTTTTTACGGTCTAAGGTACTAAAATAAGGTCTTAATAAGTGACCCAGTGCCTTCAGTGATTGGGTACTTGTGTTTAACGATATTGAGTCGTCAATTTTCACCGTAACTTCTTAAACCGGGTGCAACTTATGGTGCGGTTTTATGAGCTCATTGGTTTCAATGTTAAACGTTAAGGGGCTATGGATCGTGATAAAACTTCCGCCTGAATGTTTACAACAGATTTAGTTACTTGTTTCGATTTATTGTTCTTAACTTGCTTAGTTTGCAGTTGTGGTAAAATTGTATTTATTGAAAGTTTGTGAACGTATATCAATTATTGTGTCTGGTTCCTATTTACGCTGTAGGTTGGGGAATGGCCCGGTTGGTGGAAATCGTATATTATTTAATTTCGAATCGTAAATTCTTTATTTAAACTTAGCCACTAAGCGGCACTTTTGAATGTCATAAATTTAAATTTAAAAGTAATAATAATTGATTCTACCGTCCATTCGGAAAAGTAGCTTATTATGGAGAAGAACGGACAAGAAACTCCACGTCGTATTGATGATTACAAAATTCCAAACTTAACTTTAGGAGAAGTGTTTTTGTGCTCGTTCACACTGAGGTCCGTTTTACAGGTCCGCTTTATCGTATACGTTTTTATTCGGTGCTGACGAATGTAGAGTTCACATCATGACAGTATTCCAGATCCAGTAAAAAATACCGATCTGACAAAATAAAAGTCCGTTTTACAGGTCAGGTTTATCGTATATGTAGTGGCATGAGCGAGTTCACTCACACAACAGTATAAAAAAACTGATCCGTTATGTATGAAAGTTACACAGGTACAGTGACTAAATGTGGTGTGATCATCCACCCAGTTACGACGGATCCGTTAAAACGGTACTGTAAATGCGGTGTGAGCATTACCCCCAGTATCTACGGATCCGTTAAAAATGATCCTGGCAATACGAATGTTCTGTGTGAACATATCCTTAACTAAAGTGAAACACAGCTTATTATACAGTATTGCTAAAATTATTTTATAGATTTTATGAACTGCTTAGATACATACCTTTGAGTAAGCTTTTATCCTTTGCTTTCTATTATGTAAATATGAATTCAATGCCCATAAATCTTTTTTTGATATAATTAATTAATACTTATATTATGAGCAGTGATGAAGTGGTAACGGCCCCGACTTACGTGTGTTCGAACCCAGGCAGGCGCTTTAATTTGTGTAAATTATTTCATTACTACTGCTCTTAAAACGGTGAAGGCAAATATCGTGAGGGAACCGGTCATGTCCTAGAACCAAAAATTCGAAGACATGGCACATCCACCAACCTGCACTGGGCTCACGTGGTGGATTACGGCCCATTCCCCTTACAGAGAGGAGGCCTGTCTGTGTCCCAGCAGTGGGAACATTAAAAGGCTGATGTAGATGACGATAACTTATATTATAAATGTGAAAGTAATTGACCGACAGTCAGCTGCCGGTCCATT
Organism: Anorthoa munda; assembly: GCA_945859665.1. Classification (NCBI taxonomy): domain Eukaryota; kingdom Metazoa; phylum Arthropoda; class Insecta; order Lepidoptera; family Noctuidae; genus Anorthoa; species Anorthoa munda. Next base: position 29,588,435 of record OX243908.1, on the reverse strand, counting down.
TGTTACATTTTTGCGCCTAAACAGCTAAATAAATTAATGAAGATGTTTGGGTGCATGCGGAACAAGGTGTAAAGTCCCACAAACCTCCATAGAAAAGGGAGGATCCACCGACCAGACGGGTGTTGTGTCTGGTCCGGGCAACTGCCCAACGGTTATTGTCGCACTTGCGCGATGCAGGATGTGTGTGACGTCATCTCATTAGTTCGTAGGTGGCGGCGTTGATGCCGCTTCAGATGTATAGGGATAGATTTGACTTCAGAGATGAATATAAGATACTCTTTGCCCGGGAGTATGTTATGTTCCCTTCGGATCATTTTAGATATTCACGCGGGTGAAGCCGCTAGCAGAAGCTAGTATAGCGTATAGACCTGTGTGCTTATGCCGAGTTTTTTAACGTACTCAATCGTGAAAACGTAAACGATCTCTTGTTTTCCTACTCCTTTTTATTCTTTTATGATTAATTTTGTTGCGGGATCCAAGATAGTTAAATTCATTCTCCGGGACTTCGTGGAGCTTCTTCGCCTAGGCGCTTTTCTGGTGGTCGCCACTGTTGATTCTGGCTTTCAGGATGCAGTGTTTTGGGAATAGTGCGTTGCCCAAAAAAAACGTTTTGTTGTTGTTTAAAACAATATTTAAGTAGTACCCACGCAGAAGCGAAAGCTCTGCCTAATATGTAGAGCTTGACTATATTAAAACTAGATGTATTCTGTCCCACAGGTTAGAGTCCTTCCTCCAATATATCCATTGTTCACGGTTCTGCGCCAGAGCTCATTAGCCACCGCAAACAGTAGTGGAGCCAGTACCTAATAAAATCATAATGAAATACATAACAATTTCATCAATTATACAGAAAGCCCACGACATTTAGTAAGAAAACCTCATTACAAGACTCGAGAACAAATCGACAACATTACACACCATTGTCAACACAAGATACAAAGCTGCCAATGTTGCCATACGCCATATAAGGAGCTCGAGTCAAGCGGCAACACAGGCAACACTGACTTAGGTAAAGAGTCTCTCGACACCTCTATTATATTCACATTCTCACATTAAGTTTATTTTCGCAAGACTGATAAATCCTCACGAGTGGTGTGCCCTTTTAATTTATTCACAAATTCAATGATTCATCGAGTATGCCAGTGTTTTCGTTACGAAATTAGACCTACATAGGTTTCCTATTTTCGCAACTCTCAACTCTCAGTGGACATTGTATAAGTGCCGACTTTATCCGAATATGTCCGACTACTGTCGACGCTGCGTTTGCGCAAATTTTGTACAAAATTAATGTTGCGTTCGAAATTTGAATTGAGTTTGACAGCGCACCTTAATCCTTTGTTATAATGAGGGGGTGTGTTCGAATTTTGAATTGAAAAGGAATTGTTTATATAATTATAATTGTGTAAATGTTTTCCTTGATAGGGGCGTGATTATTCTGAAATTGGACGTTATTGTCGTTGTAGTAGAGTTTATTTTAAAGTGGACTGTTTTATAGTAGCTTCAAGTTAAGGTGATACACCATGTCCCCAGTATATATGACAATAATATTTATGAACGAACATTAAAATTATTGATGTACAGTTAAGGAGGAGTTATGAATGTGGTCGGCACAGTAAAGAGAAACGGTAGCCATTCCTCGATTGGTCGCTTTGATTTACGAGCCATAGGTAAAATAACTACGGGCATTTTATGAAATTGCTCAATTGATTGGTATGTATAGTGATGAATCTTTAGATTAATTGCTGTTATAGCTTCAGTGGTATTCCAGTCAGATGTCAGTTGTCAATTAGCTATGTGACTTGACTTTCGAAACCTTGAGGGCACTATCTGATTTTGATGTGCTTTAACCTCGAATTAATTGGCTAATGGCAGGAGACTTATGTTGATAATATTCTGCTAAATATTTTGTTTTATTTATAATTTGAATAGTACACTAAATAATAAATTATAGTTAAAAATAACTAAAAATACATGATTTAATAGATAACCAAACTAAAAAGTAGAAAATAATTTTCAATAAATTTAAATTCAGTTTTAAAAAGTATTTTATTGTAAAAAACATTGGGGTGCTTGATGTAAATTGTTAAAATATTTTATTGACAGATATTGGTAAAAGTAGAATCATTTTGAGAATATCTAAAAAGCACCCCACGCTTTTTTACAATGAAATACAAAAAAAACTACTGCTACTGTTGGCTTATTATTATTTACCTATTAAAGCTTTTGGTTCAGTATCTCATAAATTGTAATTTTGTGTGTTTATCTTTAATTAAACTATATTCCTAGTATCCCTACTTCTTCATCACCATCATCATTATAATCTAGTCTATAGCAGTCCACTGCTGGACATAGGTCTCTCCAATTGCACGCCATTTGCAACTGTCATTCAGTTGCTAACAGCCACCCTGTGAAGATCATTGCTTCACCTTACCTGAGGGCGTCCTACCTTATGTTTCAATTCAATTCCTATTTCTTTATTGTGTACCATAATATATATAGTTGGTAGGGATATATAAAGGACAAAAATTATATTAAATATAATTTCTTAAATTAATAAATAAGCTTTCGTGGCAACCCTTACTAAACAGCATTAAACGCGTCGTCGGCATTATCGCGGCATAATTGCGGGTGGCTGCGACGAGGACAAGTGTTACAGAAAGCGATAAGCGGTTAATTACTGTCACTAACTGGCAAATGTGAGAAAAATTGTCCTTTGTAGAGCTTTTAAGGAAGCTTCTTTTCTCATAGTGTACAACTAAAAAGTTGTATGACATGTCATAGTGCTCGCACTGTCAATGTAAGTCAGCTCGACTGTGCATCAAGAAATTTAAGAACAATAATCATGTCAGAAAAAAATATGTTAAAGCAGCTTTAGCTTCTGCCGGCCCCAATAGAAAAACAGTAGGAGGTTTGTTGAAAATAATGGCGTTGTGTTAAGATATACGTCCTTGCATCTCATGCAACCTGATTAATACGAGTATGCAACGTTAGTTTCTACTTTTGTTTTGCTCTCAACTACGGAATCTGTAATAATTGAGAATAGGGATTTTTCCTGGGTACAAAAATGATTATTCTATTTAGTCCGTCAGTGAGATTGTCAAATAATATTGGACACGAATTTTTTGCTTTACCAAATCAATAAAAAAATACAAAGATCAAGTGCATCAAAGTTCAGGAGTGGGGGTTTGTGACGTCACTATATCAATATAAAGTGTACTAACGGCGTGACGTCACACGATATTTCAACGCAATACATCTTCGTCACTTTATGTTAACGTGTCAAAAGAAAAAATACGTGTCGAATATATTTTATTAATCTACCTGATGGACAAAAACAATTTTTTTTTTCAGTTAACAATGTTAACATGTCCATTATTGTGCTCGCTATCCAGAAAAAATACACAATTTAAACGTTCACAAAGGAGGCAATGATAATTTCTACATCACCGCTTCCCGCTCGTCTGCGTGAACTTGGCAGATCATTTTCCAGCAGAGCATAAAAAAATGTGAGTTCTAGTCGCATGCAGCATAGTTCTAGAGTTCTTGATACTTTTTGGAAATAGTTCTCGCCTTTTTCCCAGAAAAAAAGTCACATGAAAATATGATCTGCTAAGTTCACCAGCATATCCCGCTCTCTATATAACCAATTCCTATCAAACTAATAATTACATAGCGAGCCGCTTGCACCGAATTGGAGGGCGCGGAACCGACAGTTTGTTTTCGCTTACTTAGCTTATTATACAGCGTGTTCTTTGTAAAAAAAAAGTAAAATAAAGCCGGTTTCAAACGAGACGATCTTTCGCACTATATTTAGGTATCGGATCGGTTATGAGGTGTGGGATACAAGTAATTTAGATAGGCTTTTTAAGTATAGTTTGTGGGGACTTGTCTGGGTCAATAGTCTACCTATATCGGTGATCTGGTTCTGTATTATTTATCTTGTATTAATTTATAAGCGTAGGTTTTTAAAGAGCGGCCAACTTGTCATACTTTTCATACAAATGCCTCTTCTTCGTCGTATCGGTGACACAATTATATACGTCATTGTGCGTTATAAACGTTATTATAAATGCTCGTACGTGGTTATGTCGTTGTAGCACATTTATCTTTGAATATTTTGAACTAATAGGTGTCTTATAAAAAAATAAAATTGTAGTAACAAATTCAGTATAAGTCGCCAAAAATCTGCTGTTTTGCACAAATTTTACCTGAAATTTGGCCATTCATAATGTACTCATCAATTATAAAAGTAATGAAAACATCTTGATAGAAACCTTGCACATGTAATAGAGATACTAAATGACAAATATTTATTTCACAAACTTGTAAAACTTATTCACAAACAAGTATTACCTGGCACAAGTTTTATAAAATTTTCGAACACTATTTTTCTATCTAGTTTCTTTTATAGTTTTATGAAATGTTCGATCACAATTTTTTACTATCTCTCTCTTTTCACTTTGACTCTTTTTATATTCATCGCTTACCATCAGGTGAGACTGTGATCAAACGCGAGTCTATAGACTATAAAAAAGGTCTGGTACCTTCTTCTTCTTCGTGTCAATGATTCTGTTGGTGTTAGGTTCCTAATTTAAATTTTCTTCGACCAATACTCAGCCACGTCGAGAGCCTTAACCTTCCTCAGTGTGGTAACTAAAGAAGTATTTAACTTTAACTGGTGATTGGTGAATTGAATGCCGACATTCTGCTTCATAAATATATCTCGTTTTTCTAAGAAAACCACTACCGACTGCAATCTACATTAAAATATGTTATCTGTAATAGGAATCGAAAGTACCCGTAGATAATATAAATCTACACTATCTTTTAATGTTACCAGAATTAAAATAAACAAGTTGAATGTACAAGTCAAGTGCTATTAGCTCACCGAGTTTAGCATAAATGCACCAACTGGCTCCACAGATTATTAAATAAACATTGATATTTCTACATTGAAGTAAAACCGACAACACTTAATTTGCAAAACCACGTTTAAAACCTAATCTGAACAAGCAGTCGATTAAAACCAAAACATTGAGATAATCAACTCAAACGCAATGTCAACCTAGGTAAACGGACCATAAGTCTTGATCCTCAAAGCCAGTACTAAACCCCCACTTTTCATCATTCGCACGATAAATCAGAGGGACGAGGTAGCTCTCACAAATCTGGTCCCATTTCAAACTGCTAAAGATCTGGCACAAGTCCAAATGAACTCAGAAAGCATACGATTTATACAAAAAATCCCAAACAATATATTTTGCAAGTATCAAGATCTCTACATTTGAATAAATTAATTGTGTTCCGAGACGATTTCTAGGAAATAGTGTTGTAATTATAAAAATAGTGACGTTGGACGTGGAATTTGTGTTTTACGTGTGTGACCAGAAATAACGTGATTTTATCTGTCTCGGTATTATGGGCCCCAGTGATGTCTGTGACAATAGTTCTAATATTGGCTGCTAGGGCATTTTATTTCTTTTTTGCCCTTTGTTCACTGCATTCTTTCATTGGAGTAAAAAATGACGAAAATGGCTGTTGGTGTCTCGAGCTGAAGGAATTTACTGTAACACCTTATGTACCATATTCTAGCAAATAAATATTTTTGATTTGATTTGATTTACCCTCCTTATAGACACGTGAAACGTTTGCGTAGTAACATGAGAATGTTAACGTAGGTATAGATTGGGTGGATCATTAAGAAGAGTGTTCTGTAATCTAGTTTTTTTATTTTCACTTACATTGTTTTCGAAATAAAATATCCAACTACCTAACACATTGTGATTTAAATAAAACTTTGGCGCAATCACATTTATTATTAGATTGAAAATATTTATGGGTACCACTGAAATTACAGTAATTTTTCAATAACTTTCTAGATCAGTCCCGTATTTTTACACTATTTACACAATTATTCAAAACTAATTAAGATTTATAAGCACAAAGATAAAGGAATATGAAGAATTTTAACAAGCAATCCGAAACATGTGTCACCGCGGTGGGTTGCTATAATAAATAAATTTCGTCATATTGCAAATAAATTCAGACGCGATCAAGATATGGGAGGAATTCATGTCGTTTTTAAAATTATAGCGGTTTCATAAACAAGGCAAGGATTCAAAGAATCGCCAATAACGGAGATCAGTGATAATGGTCCGGTATTTGACCTTCGAGCATATTATGTTAACATTATATTATTGGTAAGGCTATGTTCGCACAGGGATGTACGTATATATTCTATAGAATCGATCATACGCATAACACAACCCGCAACTTAGGAAAATTTCTTGTCTAGCCGTGATATGTCATAGACTAATTAATTGAGATAGAATTTACCAATTGTGTTGTTACGAATACTTAATTATATATTTATATTATTATTCGCCAAAAAAAAATGTCCAAAATGTAAATTGTTGGACCAACCCAATTAAAATAATGCTGTCAAAATTATTGGACCTGCTTGGTTTACCAGAATCAAATGGGAAAAGTCTTGAAGGGCTTCCAGAAGAGTTAAATAGTATAATAAATAATAGACAGTAGTAGGATGTGGGACATTAAAATGTTTGTTTTAGTAGTTTTACACTTGTTCACATTTATCATACGCTACATTTGAAGCTGGGTTGCTTTAATCCCACTCGGCATTTAATAAATGCCCGTGTATTATAATGTCGTGTTTAATATGTCATTACAGGCGTTAGATGATATATATGATATATTAGGACGTAATATTTTTTTACTGATTCTGTGCTTGGTGTGTTGGCTTCAATTCAACGTACGATCAGACGTGTTTAATGGTATAAAAAAATAGTAATGAGGTTACCCTTTTTTCGGCCAAATAACTTTTTTTTGGACCCTGGCCCCGACGACCCCGTCTGTGGCACCCTTAGTCCCACTGTACGGGTCAGGTCAGTAGACTCGTCACCTATCACTGTTTGGCCGCAAGGGATAGGGAGAGAGGCCAACGCTATATCGACACTCCTCCTCCCCTGCGGCCCCACCGCGTCCGTCATCGGATCCAATCCAGGCCGCGGAAGGTAGGGAGAGCGGTGCACCGCAATACCGGCACTCCTCTACCGCCATGGCCTCCAACCCTCAGCCGCGATGCCTTCCATGCGACATCGTGGCCCGCATCAGTTGCGATGTCGTGCAAGTGGCACCGCAAACTACTTGTTGGCCTTTACGTCGTCGGCTTAATTGGCAAAATCCCTGACGAGCGGCCCCTTCTCGGGGCCTACTGAGCCCTCCCACCTCGACAGTGCGAGAGCCCACCGGGGGGGAGCTGCGGACACCTGAAAGTCCGTTTGACTAAACAGGAGTCCCATAAAGGACCATCGATAGACGCCCGCGTAGAGGCGGCGAACTTCTTCAAGAGGTCCCCTGAGATTGGGCAGCAGTCTATGCTTAGCACCCACTGCCCTACGATCAGGCGCTCGAAATGCTCTTCGATGCCCAGGGCCAAGATACTTCAACCGTCACTAAAAGCTGGGTGGCTCTCTGCTCCTCGGCTGTTTATGGAACCATAGTGCCTTAGTTTTATGATCTCTAAACCCAGCTCGCGGATCGACGCCAAGACTCTTCCCATCCCAAATGAGGTTACTCTAGCCTTATCCTTCACACAGCAAGTTTCATGACTGAATATATTTTGTATTTGCGAGACTGTCATCATTTATCTCTTCCGGAACCCAATTAGGTGCAAGAGAACAAACGATATCCTTAATATTATTTTGGATTGGCTGTCTAACTTCTTTATATCATAAACAGTATAGGATATACATCGCATCTGCATCATCATCATTTCAGCCGACAGACGTCCACTGCTGGACATAGGCTTCCCCTCCTCCTACATCAGTATAATAAATATATCTATCATTTTTGTTGCATCCATCTGTTATTTATTATGTAATCAGCATTTTTTTCTCACGACCAATCATTTGACCAGTCTTAGCCGACATTATATTCTCTATTTCACAAATTTCCATAAATATAGTATACTCTATAGATTTGAATAAAATGAAGTTTTTTAATTAATTGAAATCTAAAGAATGAGCTTTCAATAGCCTCTGATTCTCAGAATCTGTCGATATGAAATTATGATAATCGCCACTGTGTGCATAATTATGCACATATTTATATTAAATAGTAGATATATTTATATATATAATGTCTATTATAATAAGTTTTATATGTTTATTGGTTTGATATGCAGTTTGCTTTGAATTTCTGTATGTTAGGAGAGCAGCTTCCTTCTTTGTGCCATATTTTTGTTGTTGTGGAAAATATGGTTTTGATAGCCTTTGATCTAAGTTTATAATTTTCTTGTTATTCTAAATCGAACTATAGATACAAGCATTGGTTAAATAGCATCAGTTTTAAAATAATAATAATACCAGCCTGATGCGGTTCCACTGCAGGGTAAAGGCCTGTTCTCCTACAGAGAACGCATAACCACGCTTGTTCAAAGTAGTTGGCGATTTTTGACATAATAACTTAAGCCAATCTCCTCACGATGGTTTCTTTCACCGAAGTCAGCGATGTGCAAGATAGGTACAGGTGAATAAAAAAGATTAGAAAAATTCACAGCTTTCCATCTAAGGTCGTCGGCTGGCTAAGTAAATCTTTTAACTCCCTGCATCAGTTTGAGGTTTGTCAATGCCATTAGTCATAGTCTCGTTTCCCACGTTAACTGCTCATTAAGATCTATCCAATTATAGAATAGCCACACAAGTCAGAATCAGTCACACCTTACCACGCGATGTTACAACAGACAGGAACACCCCACCGCTCAAGTTTCTCTGATAAACGACTCCAACAAACCCATATCTTACGCACCTACTGCATTGCCGAACCTACGAATCTTATCGGACAACTCAATCTTTGAAAATCAAGTCATTTCGATGTAGATGCAGCTATATTCCAGTTTGTGAGGTAAAGTATCAAAATTCATAAGGTGTTAGCCGATGTTAATCTGTTTAATAAGCATTTTGATACTTTTGATAGTATCGGCTTAGCTACAAGCCACGTAAGGGTTTCATTCAGTAAACATTTTATTGCTTGTGTTCTCTAAATGTTATTTTTATTATGTAAAGATGTGTTGGGATATGAATAGTGGGTCAGAGATTACTGTTAGTTTGACACGTTAGAGTTCAGGAGATCAGCTGTATGTTGCGATGTTGAGGCAGATTTACGACGTGTTTAAGAAACTATAGGGAGATGTGAGCGAGACTTTTCCTTGTGCACAGGGAATTTAAATATTTTAGTTTTTTGTAGATTATGAACGTCGTCTTATGGCATTTATGGCTGCATGAATGGTGTAAATAGGTAGGTTAATTATTACTTTGCTACGTAGTATGAAGCACGATAAATGATAAAATAACAGCTTCACTTGATGAATCGATTGATCAATATGAAAGGTTTATTGGTTACATGATTAAAGTGTTGTCGCAAATTAAGTGTTGTGCCCAGAATCAGTCCCACAATCACCTCGTTCTAGCTTGATTACACTCAATTACACACTCAGTAATCACTCCATAAACGCAGATTCAAATTACGAGCTTCCACTTCAATTACTAAAATTATTTATAGATCACCAAGTCTATTACATTCTTTCCCCCAATTACGGCTAAGCGGTTTGCAAAACAAGACAAAATTATTGTCTGGTCGAGTGTACTGTGCGGTGTGCACGACAAAACATGACTTATGGTCTACGGGGTAACAAGAATCGATACTGTTGCTAATAAAGAAGTACACCAATACAGTGGTATTGTGATCGGCAAAGGCAACACAGTCGCGGAAACTAACGATTTTGAAACAATCGAATCGGGTTTACATTTCGCTCATAATCGTATTTCATAACGTCACCACGTGCGGGTTTATGTGGCAGGCTGCGTTGATATAGCGGACTGTTGACTTTATTTAGTCATCTTTGCACTCGATTTCTTTTATAATGAGGTGACATTTTCGTTTGCTCGTAAGCATGACGATTTTATTTGGTTTTCAGAGACGATTTGCACTCTACTCTTATAACTTTTGAGGTTTTCCCAAAACTCAAAGTGACTTGTTCTGCCTTTCATCCTTTATATTTAGGTATATTTATGAATCTTTGTAATGGTTTTTGGGTTTTCCCATAAAAAATATTTTTACACACCACACGTATTTATACTTATCAAGTTTACAACAAAGTTCGTTTTGACTCTATAAAGTTAGTATACAGTTATAACGAGTAAGTAAGCCCGTAACCTTTCTCATTTCTATTATACAGATTATACTCATATACCCACTACAAGAAACTATTCCTTTTATCTGTGCCCGCACTTGTAGTCTCTATAACCGTATTAAGATATCTTGGCAATCAACAGCTAGTTCTAAGTCTACAACTAGTAGCAATGCGGTTGTTTTTATTGTGACTACACTGCCCGCAGCCAAGACCGCGTGTAACATGTCTACTACCAATACTAACCTAGGCTCTGTTTCTACATAGTTTATTTTACAGAACATCCCCAGGTGTCTGAGCTGTTACTAAGGATTTACAGTTTCCGTATTATGAAGACAAACAATCATTCCTTTTACTACCGTTTGGTTATCACTTTTCCCCTTAAATGTTATTCCTTAAAATAAATATTAGCTTCATATGTCCTAGTTCCTTTTGTGAAATTCGAATATTCATTTGTTTGTTTCAGTTTAGGGTTCGTTTCCTAATCGTCAACGATACTTGTAAGTAGTTTGGTTCTGATTAATGAGGCGATGTCGACCGATAGATGGTGGCGTAAACATCGTAAGTATAACATGGTGTAACTTGCTAGCCGATATATGCCAGCCAAGTCTGTTGTGAGCAGTGGCGGTGTTAGTGCTTCTCTTGCGTTGTGGATACCAGCCATGTTGTCTTTCTAAGTTCCTCTATTTGTAGTAGCTATTTCTTTATGAGCGTTAACTACTCAATAGCTATCAATATATAAATAATGAGTGTCGTGACACCAATTAATATTTAAGTTTTCAATCAAAACTTGAATCCAAATAGTCGTGATATAAGCCGTTAATCTTTGTATGTTGAAAATTGGTTTTCTGTTTACCAATAAACTGATTAAATGGAAATTGCTTTATTTACCACTCTTCGATGGCGGTCTATATATTAAAATTGTGACATCTCAGAGTCTTGTTATGATTGCATTACCAATAATGACCATAAGTCACTAGGGCACGCAGTTATGCAGGACTCCTGGGAAAATAGCCCATCCTTTCTGGAACTGCACCACATTTGCACTCCCAAACCAAAATTTTTAGAAATCTTTACTATAATTTCAGTGTTTCTGCCAAACAGTCCTAAATGTTGGCTGGAGAAATCAGTTAATTGTCTTAGCAGACATTAGTCAGCTTCTTCTTTCAGATGTCTTTTGCACCTTTGAGCCTTTCGAGTGTTCCATTCTTTTCCAGGAATAAACGCGACAGACTTCTCTGGTCACCAGGTCATTTACCTCTCTACAACTAGTACTAATCAACTCGTTTTCTATCACCAAAATGTTATCTCACAAATCTAACGCATTAACTACTATGGTATACACGGGACTTTCTCCAAATACTAATTATGAAGATACAGCATCCACTAAAGTGTTAAGTTTATTTGAAGATTTTTTTTTGTCATCGGTATAATACTGTTGATTTTATTGATATGTTTACGAGTTTAAAGTTTTTGGATAAACCTAGTTTTTTTAGGTTTTATCCTCTCGGGATGTTGCCAAAGAAATTGGTGCAGACGTACTCACTATCGCAAATAATTTAATAGAAGACGTTGGGTTAAATATAGTTAAGCTATTATCGTCAGCGATTTGACTTGACATTAGTTAATGTTTTTTCTTTATGTAGGGTTTTGCGAATAAATAGCCAGTTTTAATAATATTAACTTTCTCATATCAGTACTTTTGCCACATTGACCGGTCCCGTGCGTCTCGCAAACCAAATCAATCAAATTAAATCAAATGTATTTATTTCAACTAGGCCATTATGCGGCACTTTTGAACGTTAAAAAAATTACAGGTTATAAAAAAAATATTCTACCGTGCATTCGGAAAAGTAGGTTGATATGGAGAAGAATGCACAAGAAACTCCATACTAACTCTTTAAAAAAAATAAAGGTTTTTTACAATATTAACATAAGTAGTACATACATTAATAAATTCCTATACGTGAGAATGATGCACCCAGCAGTACTTTACTAAATATAGGTATAAAGTATTACAAGCACTAACAGGTAAATTCCTTCACTTGATAAATAGGGACATGGTTCTCACATACTTACAAATATTGCAAACATAGGTAAATTACCTAATTCAACAACAACGGTACAGTGTGCGAGTAAATTTTTGAAACAAATAGAGAAGAAAATAAATAAAAATAAAGCGTTACTATAATAATTATGAATATACCGTACACAAATTAACCATTTTGATAGTTTCTACACTAAAGATTGCCCTACGGAGCAGGACCAGCATCGCATCCAATGGATTCCCGCCACCTTCACAAGGTTATCGGTCCACCTAGTGCCTTCCAACGCAACATTCTCAGGTTCCATCAATGTGGCCTTACTTGTGGGAGGCCTATGTTCAGCAGTAGACGTCTTTTGGCTAATATCATGATCATGGTGATGATTACTACTATCAATCATCCTTCAGCACCCTTCTGGGTAGTCTACTTAATATTGTTGGCATAGCAAACATAAAACGGGTCAACGGGTAACTTAGTGGGAGATATTTCGCTCAATGCTTCTTTTGTCATCGTGATCAGCCCAGCGTTTCTCTGGTATTTTCATATTAAAATTTATACTTTTGGTAAGTTTAAAATATAAGTATTTCTAAAGTTGAAGAATCTCATAAGACTCCTTCTGACACATCCAAGTTGACCAGCCAACGATCAGAAATATCTATGCCTCAAAAACCTGTACCAAAGTTTATGTTGCCATAACGACCCAGCATGCATGTCACCCGGTTATCACAAGTTAATGTTACTATTATTAGAGGCCACATAATCTGCATGCATGTTCAATAAACGGATAATCTTAGCTGGCTCGAATGCTCGATGCAGCGCGAGCACGCCGTCGCGACCTAAACTGGTATTAAATAATTGATCCATTAACATATATGCTGGCTATAGATTAAGCTGTAGATGTGTCAGAAGGAATTGAAATGGAAAATGTTTATCGTTTCCTTGTTTATTAAGAACGATAATCCTTTATTGGTGTGCGAGAGAAGATCTTGACTAGTAAGGTAGTGAGTATTGAGGTGACGGCTAATAGAGAATTTAAAAGAGGAAGACACGCAAGATGATGAATCTTTTACAGTGTTAGTATCGTAAGATTTTTAATGTCTCTTATAATGCTATCTGCCTTTTGCCATTTATTTTGGGGTCGATTTTCAGTCCAACCGGATGTAGTTGAACGTTTTATATCATCGCAGGATACGTCTGGTTTTGGTCAGCCAGCTCGCGAAGATGTATCCTCCGACAGCACAGCATGATTTTCTCCTTGTTTACGTCTTTTTAGTTCGCTTTTCAAGCAGTCAGTTTTTTTCAGGTTGGGGAAAAAGATTCTTCGCATTTTTTAAGAAAATTCAAAACATTTTTTAATATAGTTTATTTAAATTTAACTAAAGTATGTAGGTACCATTTTGTTCGATAACTTTTTGCCATCTTGTAGGTAGGGACATGATCCCATTGCTATAGAAATTTTGGGACTTCTGATCAAAATACCGCGACAAGTGGTTTTGGCAGTCCTCTCGTGATGTTAACCTGACACTGCCTAAAGAATTCTGAAGAGACTGAAACAGGTGGAAATCTGAAGGTGCAAGGTCAGGACTATACGGCGGATGCATTAACACCTCCCAGCCAAACTCTCTTAATTTTTGCTGAGTGGCTAAAGATGTGTGAGGTCTAGCGTTATCATGATGAAAAACCACACCCCTTCTGTTGATTAATTCCGGCCGCTTTCTCTCAACTTCTTCCTTTAATTTCATCAGTTGTTCGCAGTAGAGTTCAGAATCGATGGTCCTGCCTGGTAGTAACAGCTCATAATGAATAATGCCCTTCCAATCCCACCACACACACAGCATCACCTTGTTGCAAGTTAACCCGGGTTTCGCCACAGTCTGTGAAGCCTGACCGGCCTTTGACCACGACCTTTTTCGCACGTTCTTGTCGTACGTGATCCACTTTTCATCACCAGTTATCAGCTTCTTCAAAAATGGTTCGGTTTCATTACGTCGTAATAAAGAATCACAAATGAGTACACGGTTCATTAGGTTTCTTTCAGTGAGCTCGTGAGGTACCCAAATATCGAGCTTTTTTGTGTACCCAGTTTTTTTCAAATGCGCCAAAACTGTTTTGTGGTCAATTCCCAGTTCTTCGGCTACGTCGTAACTACTGATATGCCGATCTTGCTCCACATTTTCAAAAATGGCATCCATTTTATCCGTAATAGGGCGACCAGAGCGACGTGCATCTTTGACATCAAAATTTCCGGATAGAAAACGCTTAAACCAAATTTGTGCTACTCTCACAGACACTGCACTAGGTCCATAAACATCGCAAATTTTATTCGCGGCTTGCGTTGCATTTTACCTTTTTTGTAGTAAAATTTTAAAATGTATCGAATTTCTTCATTAGATTCACTCATCTTGACGGTACGAAAAACAAATGAAAATCACACATTTACCTAATTTGAATTTGGAATTATGTTCTTGAAAATTTAAACTTTCAATGATACCAAAACCAGCCAGATACAAATAGTATAGCCAAAGAGATTTTATTACAAGTTCATACATACTATAATGCGAAAAAACTTTTTCCCCAACCTATTATGTAGCGACTGCTCTTCTTGACTACACAATATAGTTACTGGGTATGGGTAACACGATAAAATTTGGTCTTGTAATAACTCCAAAGCGATTTTAAAATGTTTAGATCAAATTCAAAATTATCATCATGATCATCTGCCTGCCCTTATTCCATGTTACTTGGGGTCGGCGCAAATCAAAATTATGAAGAAATCATTTAATCAGAGTATCTAGTATATAAATAGAAAACTCACTGCTTTAAATGGAAACGTGTTGCAAATAGCATTGCCCAAATTGAATTGTCCCGTAAATGTATCCCGTGCTCAGATCAGATAGGCTGTCAGTTCTATGGATAATAATATGAACGATTTTGCAAGACAATAACATTCCAAATTTACTGCTGCTGACAGGTACAATTTCTGAATTGACTAGAACAACTTGCACTGGGAAATAGAAATTTAATGCTTTAAATTTGGGAGGGTTTGGCCTTAAAACACATTGTCTTAATTCACAGATAGTGATAGTGTATTTTGACAATGGTCTTTGTTAAAGAATGATACGTTGATTGAGTAAAAGGTGAAATGGCAAAAATGAATTGCTTGATAATTGTAATATGGAAAAAGATAAGCTGGCTTCAAACAAATTGTGGTATGGAAGTTGAAATTGTTACGATAATTATTTTGTTAAACTTATGGTTTAATAGAACAAACCAAAAAAAGAGAGTCAGTTTATAATTATAAAAAGGTTGGCTCGCAAATATCTCTGTAATTTGACTGATCTATGACCACCTTGATTAGGTCTCGTATATTTTGATGTATACATTTAATTACTCGTTATCATTATTACTAATGTATGCTGGAAAAGGACTGGGTCCTTGTATATTGATAACCTTGAATATATAAATAATCTATTTGCAATAGATAATCTATAATTAAAACATTCACTAAACGTTTTATAAGATTGCAGTCTCTATCTTTTTTGGCGAAATAACATTTTTTTTATGGTTTTATTGGTTTCAAATAATATATCATCATCTTTCTATCTTTATTCAATATATTTTTTGGATTTGCGTCACATGTCTTCTTTCATACAATCATACTTTTCAATTTTCCGTTACCTTAACAGTCACCTTTTTTGTAGCTATTTCATAGTCCATACAATCCATCTATAGTTACCTTGGTCTTCCCTAACTTTTATAGCAGCCATCTTAATAAGACTATCTATACTATTTAAGGTTACCTAGTAAACAACGAATTTCTTCTATTATCTCAGAAATAATTACAATGTTTTTTTTTATTTTGTGCTGTGGACACTATCAAACGGAATGTATGTAATAAACTATTACACCGTCGATTGCAGGCTCTAGCACTATTAACTTTGACATACATCGGAATCCAGAATACGAGTGTAAAATGAACTCCAATTCCCATATCAGATCAGATTTACACTTTTTAAAGCCGACATCTTGAGTATTTACCGGTGCTACAGCCACATAAATTAGTGGCCCATAAAATAATAATCCATATTAACGATGCCTGACCATATTTAACTGGTTATCTGACGTTGGGACTGGCCAATCAGGTATTTGTCTCGATACATTGTTGACGCCATTCACTAGGGACATATCGATTGGCTGGGTAACGGATGCTGCTAAGGTAAGAAGGTGGTAGGATGGTGCTGATTGATATGCGTGATGGCTGACTCATGTTTATTCTTATGAGGTTTATGCGTCACACTCGTGGAGATTATAGAGACATATGTTCACGTCTTGACGACATTGCCTGAGAAAAAAAGCATTAATTTTTGCAGTCTATCAATCGTTATACATCTTCTTATTTCTTCTTTTTTGTAGTTGGTGGAAATACTTATTCCGTTTACGTTTTTTATATCGGCATTAAACGCTTGAGGCCGTTGATTTGGCCTGTTTGGTCTTTCGATTGGATTTTAGTGATAATTATGCTCTTTTCTATATATATTTTCCTGTATTATCAAACCGCACCAAACACATATCATTGTTTTATCTCAAAATTACAGTAAGCGAAGCCGAATCAGCATCACGGTGAGAATTGATGGTATCGTCTCAATTTAAGTTTACAACACTCGTAATAAACAACTGACAAGCTATACTTTTCTCCCATTCCCAGGTTTTAAGAGCAATATGTTGAATTTACGTGTTACTTATTGAGTTATTAGCATATCGCTCGGTTATTAGTGTCTTATCGCGATCAAGCGGAGAAAGTAAGAATTATGGTGTTTCCATGGGCGCTTATGAGACTTTGTCACGGAAATCGACGGTATATTAAGTTGCAAATGTATTCGGTACACTGTTGAAGGCCTTGAGGGCACTATTGAAGTTCAATGTCGTTCATAAATATCTGGGGACGGAAATTAACAAATTGAATCTCTCGATGTTGGTATTTAATTATTATTCGTGTCAATTTTGGCAGCACTAATTAGAAATAGCCACTTCCAATGGTATAAAGATATTGATAATTATTATGAGGAGAAATAGGAATCTTCTTATTCTTCGTCATAGCGATGATTCCAAGTCAAATATTTTTGACCAGAATTCAGTCATGTTGTCAGCGTTTGTGTTCGTCTCGGTCCTCCAGGGTGCAGGCATGTTATGAGAACAAATTGTCAAAATCAGCAGTGCAACGATTATTATGGGTGATATTGTTTAAGATATTACATGAAACATTGTTGAAAATTTCACGATAATTTCATTAAGTAACTGAAAAAATAAAAACATTGAGCTGTCCTTTCATGTGAACAAAGTTAATTCAAGTTTATTTTTTTCAATATTTCAATAACAGCCACAATATCCGATGAAATCATAACAGCAATATCCGATAGATCAATTGTTGACTCGATGCATCGATACTGTTTGTTCAAACATCGCAATTGAAAGAAATATCGGTAACAATGGTTTGTTTACAATCTTACGTTTAGTAACGTGTTAAGAATTTCTTCAACCGTATGTTTGAAATTTCTTCCTGACCCCATTGTTGTCATGAATGTGTTATAGGTGGCTTTTTCTCTTCATTCTCCTGCATTTAGAAGGCTCTATGTAGTCGGAAATAACATGAATGTCATAGATTAGTAATTATCGTCCTGTGCAGGTAAGTACTATACAGCTTTAAAGTACTGGATCAAAAGAAATATCACTTTACAATGGTATCAATCAATCCAGTTATCTTTGTATCAAAACTTTGTCCTAGAACTACAGAGATCTCATGAGTTATGGGAAAATTATACTAAAGTCTGTTTTGAATACCAAAAATAAATGATGTCAAGTCAGAAATCATGTTTTGGAAACTTATTGAGAGATTATAAAAATGAAAAAAAAGATTTCGACTTACAATAGGATAAGAATCATGTGAAATATGCGAGAATACAAGATTACAGTAGCTGTATAGGTTTTTAATGAAGCGTGAATAAGACATTCTGGAACACAATATGACCAAAGGGATACAAAACGGGAATCAATATGTAATCCCTAACTAATGTGCGCATTTGGAGGCAAGGGTTTAAGTACAATGTCATTGTCAAAGTATTAAATAAAGGCCATTTGTTGGTGAATAAGATAGTCAAGTTAAATTTCCGTCCATAATTATTTTATTTAATTAAACGCACAAGTTACAATTTATTCTTATTGTTTAGGCTCGCGTTTGACCACTATCTCACTTGATGGTAAGCCATAATGTGGTCAACGGTGAAGTTTGCTTGCCTAGAAGTAGGGAACCTATTCATTATTGAAATACCTCTATGTTGTAAGAAACACATACCCTGGCAGGGAATTCCACTCTTTAGCTATAAGACGATAAAATTGGACAAAAACTTATGAGGGTGACCATTTAAAACATTTAATAAAACAAAAAGTAAAATAAAAATATAGGAAGTACATGGTTTAAATCTTGTAGTGTTGCTTTCACAAAGTGCAGTTAAAATCGTTTACCTTAAATACTCGGACCGGTGAGGTAACATGAGTCCGTGTTTTTGCCCTTTGCATTTCTCATTAGACCTCTCATTGAGGAATTACCCATCTCTTTCTTGTAACCCACCAGAGAAAGGGACAACAAATTTTCCCAGCTCCTTGACGTGTAAATAAAATTAAAAAGAGTGAAGTAAAAGCAAATTGGCAAAAGCCTTTTTTTCCAATTTGTAAGAATTTTGCCGAAGTGTTTTATAACCTGGCAGTCATTGTTTCGATTTAATAATGAATTGCTATTGTTTTAAGCGAACTGACCGCAGTAGACCGGAAACTTAATTCGGTTAAAGGAAAAAATAATAATAGTTGGTGTTTCTGTACATACGAACAATGGAGTTTTGAAGAAATAAAATTAGGATTATAAAGAACGTCAATAAAAATAAACTCATTGGAATATCATAGTTCTTGCGCGAAATTTCTCTTCGAAAGCATGGTAACTAAAACAGATCACAATTTAAAAGATGATTCAACTGGAATTCAAAAGAAGCAATTCATACGTTTGCAAGCGATACATTTAAAATATAAGATAATTGTCAAATATATGTTCACAAACATTCAATGAGAAAGATGAATGGTCATAGCTGATGCCAAGAACTCTGTGGTGCATTTGATGAATTGATAT
Organism: Anorthoa munda; assembly: GCA_945859665.1. NCBI lineage: Eukaryota > Metazoa > Arthropoda > Insecta > Lepidoptera > Noctuidae > Anorthoa > Anorthoa munda. The sequence continues at coordinate 29,569,006 of OX243908.1, read as the reverse complement.
TCATTGCAATGAAGCTGGCCGTTGCACAAAACAAATTAATGTGTACTAATATTTGTTATTGTAATAATAACACATGTCATACTTCTTGAGACTGCAATATAGAGACCGAGAAATAAAGCTGTTGGTTTCACCCATCTAATTGTATCTGATAAATAAATCTTTATAAATGACTTCATTGTTTGCTTTCTCATCTTTGATGATTTCCATATTTCACCAATTACCATTAATAACAAATTCTTCTTTATCCAACTTATTATTTCTAACTGATAATATCTCCAAATATCATTTATCATTTCGGTCGTTTTTCACTTCACCACCTGAAGCCATTTCGTATCATATTTCTACATTATTTCTCCTGAGACAACATAAACTACAATCAAGATCACTAATGAGATAATAGTCGGTAATCCAGCTAAGTGTATTATAAATTATGATATTCTATTTAAATGTGTATATTTCTTTGGTTAAACCTCTTAACGTGTGGTTAATTAATTGTGGTTGATCATCACGCGATGGTTCACTGACAATTAATTTATTATGTGTAATATTATTTGGTTTATTAGAAACTGTTTCCTGTTTAGTCGCATTCTTGTGTCTGCCAGGTGTTGACACAGTTTGTTTTAGCGCTTTTTTGTTGTTTAATTTTGATTAAGCTCTTTCTTCGACAGTAATTTCTGTATGCTTTATATCGTTGAATCTTAATAGTTAACAAACTTTTCCTAGCTATTGAAATTTACGATTTATTCATTTTCTCTTTCGTTCTCGATTTTTGATTAACATGTATTTTGAGAGTTATTCTATTTTTTCACTTTTGTTATTTTTTAACCGACTTTCCTTAAAATAGGAGGTTCTATGTTCGGCCATATGTTTGTTTTTTTTTGTGTATGTTCACCGATTTCTCCGTCAATTGTGGACTGATTTTGAAAATTCTTATTTAATTTCTAATGCAGAATTAATGTAATGAAGAACTTCGGAGATATGCAATGCATGCTGATTACTGCAATCGCATGTCTGTTTATTGTTTACACCATTTCTGAACATAACAGCACGCCGGTACGACATAAAGAGGTACGCAGATGTATATAGTAAACTCTAGCACACTCTCATTTCACCGGTTATGTTTAAGTTTTATGTTATTCGGGTTATCTATTCTGGCAAAAATTTGGGCATTGTACCTTCTATAGACCTTGCCCATTATGTGTACAACTAAAAAGTGTAAAATTAAAACTTAATAACAAAAAAATACAACTAAGCTCCAAATAAAAACACTACAAAGTGAAAAATTACTTCTATTTCGGCAGTCGTTGACAAAAATGAAGGATCCGAAACAGGAACACTGACTTCCGAAATTGAAGTTATTTTTCAGTTTGCAGTGTTTTTATTTAGAAGTCGGTTGTATTTTTTGGTAAAAACGTTTTTATCTGTAGCTGATATTGTACGAGTATATATTAGTTGATTAATCCTAGCAGTCATCGTCACTGTTAAATTGAAAATTAGAAGACACAACGATGCAGTGCTTACTTTAAATGCTCATCTATCTTATAACAATAACGGAGTCAACTAAATCACTACAAAAGCAGCTCTCCTATTTTAGTCGTAGACCACACGGAAAACTTTAGTGTTCCATAAAATAAATCATTAGTCGGCACTAAGTATAGAACTAGTTTGAGCCTAGCTCGAGACCACGAAACAACAATAATTGTGACCTACATCGACCATGAAATTAGTTCGGTGGCGGTCACACGCGAACGATATTGTTTTGAGTTATTTGCAGTAGCCTATATTTGGTTCCGGGATATATTTAGGAAGGACGGTCAATATAAAGTATGATTAATGTACGAATACAATGTTAACAAACAGATATGAACACAATGACATAGTTATGTTCTCTGTGAAGATATTTAAACTTTTTAATGAACCATCCATTTATTCAAAAGGAGGTTTCAAATAAGACATCAGCGATAATGATTCTAAGAATTCCAAAAATGTGCTTGACATGCGCTACCATAATATCACAAAGTCAATCCCAAACATTCACTTTGTCTAGAGCAACTTGCCAAGTGTCTACGCTGTACAATGCTTTTCCGATATCTTCAGAAATCCTAAAGAAATGGAACATGACACTCTCCTTCAAACAATATCCTCGGTAAAACCAAACAAGTTCTAAAATGCAGTTCTAAAATTAAACTAAAAACAAAATTATCTAAGTGCGGGGAAACCCGTCCTATTGCCGAACTCAGATATACAGCGACAAAGTACATGTCGATTCGTTGGCACAGTTTCGGTGTCGGTGGTCTTCGAGCGTTTCGCGACACTTTACGAGCTCATTATAGCGTCTGAGAGCCGTCGCCACATCCAGTCTCGCACCTTACTATATTACTACATGACATGCTATGTAGACACTGTCAACATCACAGACATAATGAAGCTTGAAGGAGATAATTGATATATTGCCGTTTTTTTGTTTCTATGCTGGGTTTTTTGCATTTCGATAAAATATGAAAAAAATCTTTGTGCATTTGCTTTATGCATACCGTTCAGTTTAGATCTAGAATTCGTTCAGCTTCTGTGTTTTTCACAGCAATCTTAATGCGATATTTCACAGTGAAATAACTTGTATCAACCGTGACTTTGACATTGATTAATTCGAAAAGAAATTCCTCTGAGAAAGTATTTTGATGAAACACAAAGAGTTTTCGAACCTTATTAAGTGATATATCAGACTCTAATTAAAAGGACAGCGTGGCAACCGACGAGGAATCCTTTTTATTCTCTTCATCCAATTAAATAGGCGTGAAAAGATTAACAACGTTCAACATGCACACAATGTGTTAGATAATATTATTTTGTTTAATCTTAAGTTATTTGTTACAGATGAAGTCATTTTGGTAAGAAATGTTAGTCTCTACAACGACAAGAATAAAATCAAAACAGTGCCATTGGTAAACCTGACAATGCTTTTGCAAAATGACATCTGGCATCATAATTTAATATATAATTAACAAAAGCTGCAAAAGTAACAATTCTAAGAAATGCAACATAAACTTCAAAATTAATGTTACCGAAAGCTTCTAAATTAAAATGTGTAACAATAAATTTTTCGTCAAATTATATTTTGAATTCTGAAACTTTCACCGCCTCTGCAGTCTAGAGATTTTTGCACGGAACGTCTGGAGGACTTTCCAATGATAAATTAGACATTTAATAATTTTTATATGGCTCATCAATTTTGTCGGTTGCTGACAAAAAAAATGTTAATATTACGTGCTGAAATCTGGAGATGTTTTACATTTATGAGAGTGTTGTAAAAGATTTTTCACGTGAAATAAAATTAAATGGGGCATTGGTGCCATTTCACGCTCAAGTAACCAGCATCGTTTCATTAGTCTACATTATCTGTCTGGTTCAATAAAAGAGATAGTGTTTTTGACCTGTTCAAAGAAAGAACAAAGTCTAAGTGCCATTTTGTATACATTCAAACAAAAAATACAGTCTGAAAAGTACCCGATATATTTTCATTATTGTAGTTTAAATGAATCCCTATCAAAGTACCAATCTTAACAGACTACTAGATGTTATAGTATATTATGCTATTTCATTTCTTTAAAATGTTGTTTATTGATTTATTAAAACTTCATGCAACATAATAGTACATAGGCGGACTTAATGCCTGAGGCAATCTCTACCAGTCAACCAAGGGCGGTGAAGAGACAGCATGGCATGAAAGGAAGAATGAACAAAATCAGAAGTCAGAACAAAAGAAGAATTGTCATTGAACCTATTGTTCAACTCTTTAAAACGAGTAAATATTTATTTAAATAGAATTATAAGTTAATGCCAGATTATCCGCAAGTTGATTTCCTCACCCAATATATGTCAAGGCTAGCCAGGCTTCCTTATTTGCGCCTTCACATTAAGGATTAAGATGCTTACATGACTTGATCCACTTTGATCCGCTATGTCAAACAAGTAAATATCTCATGATACAGAAATATCCCCGTCACCACCGGCGCCGCGGTATTTTACTCGTACGATACGATTTGGCAGCCTTCAACGCCAATACGTTACTATCCATTTCACCTTTGTCTGGTTGCATGATGCAAGTAGTTTACAAAAAAACATCGTGCAACATGTTTTTTTGCTGTGAGAGTCACGCTATCTCCAAGTGACGTTTTGACTCGAGTAGACAAAACAAAATAAAAGAACTCATTTGTTTAATATTTTGTGGGGATATAAAAACACGATGTTGAAGCTTTTATGTCTACAACATGTTGAAGTGCGCTTTGCACTTCATCTTATAAAAATAACAGTAATAGACCAAGAATGATTCCTTGCGGAACACCTTAATATTTTCATAACACGAACGTATTATTCGGGGAATTGACGCAATAATAAAAATAAAAAAACTCTATCTATCTAAGAATCATAAAGCTATTTAAATAAAGTTATCTTTGATCTACACATATAAAAAATCATAAAATATAACTTAACCGGGTCGGTAGCGCTTTAACGAAGTTTATATGAGTTATGATTACCATTATCAGATGTTACTAGCTTTTTAAGTAATTTTATTAGTCATTTGTAATAAAAAAACTTCCTGCTGTATATTTGAACGACTGTGTCCGAACAAAAGTTATTTCTGAAGCCAGACGACGGCGCTTACCAAAATAATAAACAGGCATAAATCGTGCTCCACAACGCGAGTAAATACCATCTTTACCAACTAATTGAAATAAACTGCACGCGAAAAAAGCTTCGACTGACATAAGTAATGCAGAACGTTTTCGCTTTAATATATTAAATGATATATTTTTCAGATTCAAAAGAACTGCGGATCGTTTTGACGTATTGTCGGCGTAGTTAGGAGTTATGGGCGTATACGGCTATGCACTCACTGAAGAAAATAATATGTTTTCTTAGATAAGTTTTGCATTGGACTATTATAATATCGGGTCAACGAAAGGATTTAATATAAGAGATATAAAATATCATGTATAATAATCATGTAGCATTACAGTATGGAACAGAAAACTGAGTCTGATAGGTATAGTGATATCCTTGCGAGATAAGAAAATGGCAATACACCGAAAGATAAGATAAGACGGGCATAATTTGAATAAAATCAACTGCCGACATTAATTTGTGGTATGATTGAAGTTTTGTATCGGTGAGTGCTCCCCCTAACCACAAACCTTAAAGTACAGTACATAATAAAGATGGTTTATGACACAATTTTAAATGTATTTAAAAATGTTTTAGGACTCTTTTGATTTATTGCGCAATAATAAGGTGATTCATAAGGTGCTAAATTTAAGTCCCCATATTTTACGAGACATATCATTAAGAAATCTGCTAGAATCCTGAAGTTGTTTGACGCTTTTCTTTAATTGCAAATTGGTATTCTAATAAGATTCGGTTATCTAACATTCTACAAATGATCGCCAATTTATATTCCACGAAAATGAAATGTTAATTTGCAGTTATACCACGAGGGCAGTGCAAATTACCAATTAACCTTTGTCGTGCTAATAAATATTAATAACAGGATTTTATTCATTAATTCTTGTACGGAGATATCATAGACTGGCCCAGCAATAACTTTAAGTATGGCAATAATTTGTATTTGGTTGCGCGTAGATGTATCACATGTTATAGAGATGAAATTTGGGCTTATATCTTGTGTCCCTTGTTCGAAGCAGTTCATTGGTTGCTTTTTCATCGACATTGTATATTTAGTTGCAAAAACTTTGATAAGGATATTTTTGTATTTTGGCGTACGTGCCTGTTCCATTAGTAGATCCATCATCTTTCTTATAATTTTATTTTATTTGATTAAGTGTCGATGCAACATTTCTTCCATTTCCATACCTTTCTATTAGTGTTAATCATTATTATCCCCGCGCCGCTGTGATTAGTTTGGCATTGTCAGTAGTCATAACTGTGCTAGGCAAAATATTTTCTAAAATTGTTCATAAATAAAACACAATAAGCTTATAAACTATATTAAAATCAACCATGGTTTAAAATTAAATGAATAATCACAGTGCTCACGGCATTATAACAAAAAGATTCTATGGACATGCAACGTGAATCTTTAGATTTTTTTTCTTGTGTTTAGTTTTAATTTGCGAGTGTCACCGCGACCACATTAGCTCAACTGAGTGAACTAATTAAATTGTAGTAATTCATGAGCGTTTTAATGACTTGCTTTGTCTGGGCATAAGAATTTTAATTGGATTACTGATATTTATGTTTGTATTTAACCTAACGAGTCTCCATATGGTGCAAGTAGAGAAAACGCTCGCAGATTTACCACTTGTGCAATTATAGTTTACGTTCAATAAGTTATTGCAGTATTCTAATCCATATATATAACTCAAAACTGGTACATTTCATGTTTCTACTCATAACATTTCACTTAACAAGAGAAAGTTAAATTATAGTATTTGAATAATTTATGATATATGCTTTTACAAACGTGAATTTACTATCAAAATAATATGGTAAGACAGGCAATTTGGAACGAATTGACATAACCTGAGGGACATTTACTTAGGACTAGAAATGAAAATCATCTGGAGCTAAGTGTCTTCTCACAACTGGCCTTATCTTTTACTTGTGCCATTATTACCTGGGTTTAAATCTCCCAATCTGTAATTCCTCCGTATTTGTATCATTATTTACATCGTTTATGCCACGTGTACCGCCACAATATTGTAGTAGAACAGGATTACTTAAGAATTTACATAGTTTACGCTATGCACTGGCATAATATTTGTAACGATGAAGAACTGGTCTGCCTTCGCAAGTAATTCTGCAAACGTCAATATATTATGTGCTTTATTAGTAGTAAATTATTATTTTGTCAGTTTGGTTTCTGACGGCCTGATAATAAATGGTTCGATTTTTGGAAAGGCACTGCTATAATAATGAAGAAGTCATATTGGCAAAAATTTTGCTGGTGCATTTGTATCCATGCCATAAGAATATCGAAACATAATGTTATGACTAGAAATTTATACTATTTATTCTTGTTCCATTTTTCCTACCAATTTTTAGAATTTTTTCATTAAATATTACCTCTCCGGTGCAAAAGTAAAGGCCCTATCGGAAGATGCTATAATTTTTACAAATGGTAAAAAATTACAGTTCTTTTTTAACTTTTTTGACTTAAACAGACACAAAATACACGTCAACCAGACAATAATTGATATATTCTAAAAGAACGTGGAATAAGTGCTTCCCACCACGAGGGAGACAAATTTTCTTCGAAAAACATCATGAGCGATGATAAGTGAATAAGCCAAATTATCACTTCTGGAGCACAGAAAATAATTCATCATCATCATCATCATAACCATCTTATCTTATGGAGGGGCCGAGAATATCTCGGACACTTCGACCCATTGGGATCTATTGTGGTCATCATAACCATCACATGCCCAGTATGCACAACAGCCCAGTATGCAGTAACTTTGAGCGGGTGTAATGGCTCTTCATCATAACCATCACATGAAGAGCCATTACACCCGCTCAAAGTTACTGCATACTGGGCTGTTTCTACTTGTTTACTGTTGGAGATTTGCACTGGCCAGCAAGACCGCCTGAATTTACCGTTCCAGATTTCTTTTTGTGGGGTTTTTTTGAAGTCGGGTCTATGTCAACAAGCCTCAGAATCTGGAAGCCCTTAATGAGAATATCTAATGCCAGAAGTTATGGCAAGAGCGACGGAAATGCCAAAATTCAAGCCTGAATTTTAATCAATTCTGATGGTCTCCACTTTGCCAATATTATGTTCTCGACTTAATGGGAAAAAAATAAAACATCAAATACACCTAATCCAAAAGTAGAACCAAAGTTTTTCATTCATAAAAAATACAGCCAAAGAAAATCGGATGATAACTTTTGCGCCACCTTGTATTTTATTGTTCTACTGTCTTTCAGATGACAGACAATGCAGTGTAACATATTTTTGGTTTTTATTAGTTTAAAGTTTTCAATATTTAGCGTTCAAAGAATTTATTTATTTTTAGGCTGAATTGTCCCCCTGCAATAGCTTCTTTTTCCTTTTCTCCCGGCTTTGGACAAGTGTTGACTAGTTTTTACTGTCGGTATCAAGTTCATCTCGCCATCTTTGCCTGGGTCTACCACTATATCGCCGTACATTTTCCAGAACCCACATTAAATTTACTATTGTATTAAACAATTTCCCTGAAAACTGTTAGATGTTGTCGCAGGAAATGTGTGCAACTTAGAATAACTTTGGCAACTCATTATCTAATCCGATAATGCGAACTGTCATAACAGTCACGAAATATCCGTGTCCCTCTAACATTAACATATATCATAATGTTAATTACATTGAATTCTATTAACAAGATGCCTGTATAATTAATTTCTCTAAGTGATTGCTTTGTTAAATGTTTGATTACAACTTATAAACGGTAATGTGCAATAACTGGCGATTCCACCTTATTTTAAACCTGATGCTTAATTTTCCTATTGACACCTTGATAATTAGTATGTGTGTTGCAAGTTTTGTTGAGTTCTATGATGATATTAATGATATCTTCAAGATCCTAACCATTTGTGTTAATCTTTGCTTATTCATTGGAATATGTTCTTTCGGCAGGTCTTAAGGAGCCTCCTAATATTATTTCGTTTGATGAAGTTCAAATGTTGGCAAATTATACACAGTTATTATTTTGAGGCTCGCATCATGTTCCATCTAAATGACATTGATCTTATGCATTTGCTTGTTGTTTTTCTATAAGCCTTGAATACAAACGTAAATCGAAACGCAGTTTTGAGTAGTACAAGTATTTACGTACTTTTGAATTATTAAATCAGGGCGGTCTCAAAACTTGATGCATAAAGGAAATCCTATTACACGCAACAAATTAACATTCATAGCTTGTTCACTATTAACGATATAGCAAAATTATCGTACAACTGTAAAATTTACATAAGTCAGCAAAATCAGATCTGTTTATAGATTGTATCCACCGTCACTTGGTGCATAATTTGATAATTGAATGGCTTCGTGAATGTCAAATGGTGTGATCTCCGCATTTGGTTTGTTAAGACCTAATTTTGAATAATTAGTATCCGATTCTTGCAAGGACAAGTGATTTATCTTCAGGAGTGTCAGTTGTAATGCTTTATTAGGAGTTTTCAATAGTTACTGTTTGAGTAATAGCATCATTGTGCTAATGTGTCTGACTATTTAAATAACACTGATCAAAATCTGTTGTTTAATTAAGTAGCTCTTAAATCTTTAGTTGTATCTAAATCAAAATATTCCTTACTTAGTTTATATGTTTGTATTGTAATTCAAAATTATTTTCTTAGTTAATATATCAAATCGTCATCATATGGATACTGTTTACGACCTCATCAAAATTCACAGCATGTCTCACTTAGCTCTCACTTGTTTACTCTGCTAGGAAGAAAATACTATTTGCCTTGTTTTCTCATCCTGTTAGAAACAAAAGTTAACATCATTACAAAGCATTATTAACTAAGATTTAATTCAAATAAGAATAGGATAGGATAGATGGACCCCTTTTCTGCATTTAGACTCGCATTTGGTCCGTTGTACGTGCAAGCCTCCTCTCTGTCAGTGAAAATCAGCCGTAATCTACCACGCGGGTCCAGTACATGTTGGTGGATGTCACATGTCTTCGAATTTTTGTTTCTCTTTGGTTTCCTCAAGATTTTTTCCTTCACCGTTTTGAAAGTAGAGGTGATGAAATGTTTTACAAAAAGTAAAGCGCCTGCCTGGGTTCGAACCCACGACCTACAACTTGTAAATCGCGGCCGTTGCCACTGGGCCACAACTGCTCTCAATTCAAATAATCAAAGTACCCAATAAATCATGTTTCTTGATAACGGAACATTAAAGGCTGTCAAATGTGGGTCCTGTACCACAACGAAACATGTTCGAATCCGTGTGGTGACATTGTCTGGAAGGTAATTGGTAGCAGTCGCTTTTGTTATATTTATGAGGCCCGTAATTGGTAACTATTGGCAATACTTCTGATTTCGTTGGCTGCGACTTGAAATTATCCAGAAAATTTATTGACAATTTAAGCAGCATTTCCTAAACTGATCTGATATCGGTACGATCTTTATTGGAGACTATTCTTTGTATATTTTATTGTTTATATTATCTTTTCTATCAACAAGTTGTTTCTTAACCACAACGTCTTAATGGAGAGAAGAGGAAATTTCTTTGAGGTGGAAAATTACTTAATATTTCTTATTGATTTTAAAACGTGGTCATCTATATATGAAGTAAAACCTTTCTCATAAACCTTCACAATAGCCACTAACATTTACGTCGATACAAATCGCTCGATCTCAATCCAAATTTGCAATACAATACGATTTATAGTACATATTAAATCCTACCGGCTTTGCTCCCGACCTCGCTTACTTCCGCAAATAAATCGTAATTGAAGAAAGCGTAAACATTCACATACAAATCAATGAAACAAATGCGATCGTAATAACCCCTTTTATGACCTTCGGGATAAACCTTCGCAATAAAAATAATTCAAGCAATGTTATAGAATTTATGATGTTCTAATAAGGAACTATATCTTTGGGAATTTTTGAAGAACTTTTGTTGACAAACACTGTTTGTTGGTTATTGGTGTTTTAGCGCCGCACAGGTTAATATATGTCAAATGGGATTGTATTGGTCATATCATTTAATGTTGACAGGAGCTTCGAAAAGGCCATGACCTTTTTGAAAGTGTGTAAGAATTGCTCTCAGTGATGGCATGGTGGAAATGGTCGTTGACTTCAGATTTTAGTTTTCCTTTTCTATAGTTTTCGTAAAACAGAAGTATTATTTTTTTTTTCTATAGTGCATGATAATTATGAGACATAAATGATAAATGATTTATTTCTGTAAGTTGGTTTGCACAAACACTTTTACATGTCGATCATATTTTTTAAAACTAGATGAGGTCGGCGTTTCCTGTCTGACTGCTCTGAGAAGAAAGGCCGAAACAAACTCAGAGGTCACAGTCTCTTTTAAAGTCCAGACAAAATCTTGGTTAGATCATGTGAAGACCATGTAGGCTGATGCCTGAAATCGTCTTTTGAGGAAAGAACCAGCCACATAGAGATGCGTGCACTGACCTGTCCAGTCAGTGCAAGCATTTGTCAATAACCGTGCAGCTCAACTCAGAATTTAGAGGAGCTCAACGAATTGACGAACAATATCAAAGAAAGGACATTCGGGTAGTCCGCATAAATACTCAAACTGCCAGACCATGATTAAAATCTAACCAAGATAAAAAAAATAAAAAAAGAATAATCCACAAAATCTTCACATTCACAATAATTAAAATCAAATAATATAATTCTTTAAAAAGTAAATATTCTTGTCATTGCAAGAAAAATAAAAAACTAAATTCACGGTGCAAAATAAAAAAAAAAACTAAATTAATTGGAGCAGCTCAATCCCAAGCATTTTTGTCCCCAACGTAACCCGCTTTCTGACACAACTTACGTTTAATGAATGATTTGAATTTATTAACACTTAGACCTTGTACGTGGCTTGGAAACTTATTATAAAAGACATAATTAACATTGACATCTAAACGAGCCACCTATTTTCTTGAGCCTTGTTGTAGGTACTACAAATTTGTGTTTGTTCCTAGTATTTATGTTATGGATATCACTGTATTTTTTAAACAATTTTATATTTTTATGGACATATATAAGATTTTCATAAATATACTGAGAAGGCACAGTCATTACATTAATCTCCTTAAATTTTTCTCTGAGAGAGTGTCTCGGGCTTAATTTATAAATTGATCGAAAAGCTCTTTTCTGCAAAACAAAGATAGTCTGGATGTCGGGGGCATTTCCTCACAACAGAATACCATACGACATTACACTATGAAAATAGCTAAAGTATACTAAACAGGCTGTCTCTATGTCAGTTAAATTACGAATTTTTCTAACAGCATATGCTGCGGAGCTTAGCTTCTTTGACAATTTGAAGCTTAGCATCCAAAGTTAGGCCTAAGAATACTGTGCTATTTTCAGGATTCAATTCTTCGCCCTTTATCATCACATCAGTTTTCACCTGCCTAACGTGAGGTAGGGTAAACTTAATGCATTTGGTTTTTTGAAGCTCACATAAATTTTGAATATGCTCTACCACTCACACCACTTTTTAATAAGGGCTTCAATTTTTGCGCTCAACATTTGGCGCCACTGGCGAGTAACGTTAAACGTTCTTACTACGCGCTCAGAAGCAAAGATTGAATTAAAATCATTTCTAATGCCGTAGAAGTACTATTAAATATAAAATCGAGTATGCCACAGTTTTGCGCAGCCCCTTGTTATAGAATAAAAGGAGCATATAATTTTGCAAAAAATAAAACTCTATTAAAGCAGTGGTTGGTAAAACCCGTACCTATCTTAATCTGCCATATTTGGAAAATATTCACAACAGTAAAGAAGTAGTAAATAAACTCGCGCTAAACGCCAACAAACTATGAAAGAACAATGGCGCAATTTTAGCTAAATTAAATTTGAGCGTCTGAAAGTGTGTTATATATGAAATAAATTCCATTAAAAGACTACGTTTTTTCTAAGTATAACATTAACTGATTCATCATGGATAAAAAAAAACATTCTAAATGAAATTATTTGACTTTTTCGTTAACTCTCATTAGCTTAGTGTTGCCATTTTACACTTATTCTGCCAAGTGACAAGTAGTGACTGTAGTAAGTATATCATTATTGTCTTTGTTATTATAATAAAACAAAGTAAATAAATTAACAATATAGTCTATGTGTAGGTGTCCTTGCAGGTAGATAAGAATACTGTAGTGTAGTAGAAAAACATGAATTACTTACTTTCAATTAATGATAGGTAAAAAGACTAGTATCCAAGTAAAATATGGCCTGGTTGTTGACGACGACCTTTTGATACATGTCAAAGTCGCTTGATAAATAAGTATACCGTACTCTTTCCAAAGAGTATATTTCACATTTCATGCTGAAATAACTAGGAAAGTGAAATACTAATGCGATATTACCCTTTTACTGCCACGAAATTGTAATAATATTACCTATTAAACACATTATTAAAAGTTACCCAGACATCACCTACAAAATTTCATGACTGAATATCTATTATTTTCGGCATTCTTGATCAAAAATTCTTGCACAAACTAATTCAGAAGATGACCCTGAATTAAACCAGATATTTGTAATTTAGAATTGTAGGAATTTAATCTTAGCTAAAACAATGTTTGGGTTTCTGCCATTGTCCTTTGACATTTTGATGACCTCACCAGCGCCCCAGAGTGCGGCAAATTCAAACGCGATAGCCTTCTCGATCAGTCAAAATGATGAAGCACGTTGGAAAGCCTACGTATCTATGTTAAAGAACTTGCAAAAAGCTCCATGGATATTCTGTTACATTAATTATCCCTTCACTTATTTAAATTAAAATCCACCTTAATAAAGCCTCATAGATTTTCAACTAATATGTTGCAGTATAAAGCAAACTCAACGTATAGACTACATCAGCAGAATTCACCATGGTAAAACACGTGTAATAGTAGTTCATTACGGAATTAGGTAAAAGAATAAATACGGCAGCGGTAACACAAACTCTCCTCGTTCATTGAAAGTCTATCTTTCTTTCACCAAAGATTAAAGTGCGCAGACACGTCACGTAGAATTACAGATTAATAACATTGAGTTGACCCTTAGTTAATAAAAACCTATGACAATGAAGCTCCATTGCAGTCAACAACTCAGTTTCTTTCTTCCCTGTTGACCAAAGTTCGTTATAATAGCTGCTAGTGCACTTATAGGATTACTTCATGGCTTCACAGATGTCACTTGTGGGTAAACAAGTATAGTATGTTAGTAACAGCTCTCTCAGTGGACTGTTATAAATTGCGTTATTGCAAATCAGTGACTTGCCAGTATCGAATCATTTTGTGAAATCCTATCATCGAAATTGGCATGACATGTCATGTCAGTGGCAGTTACTTAAACAAAAATCTCAGCCTGAGGTAAAGACACATTTTAGGCTAGGAAAACAATCAGAAATAGATATAAATATAGTCTAACCAGAGTCAAAAGTGATTTTGTTCTATTCGACTTAGCCTGCAATTGCTCCATATATTTTCTTGTTTTACCAAAGATTAGATACAATTTTGTTTTGAAATTGATCCAAAAGGAATTCAAAGGATCTCCCAAAGACCTTCATCGTTTAGGCATTAACCCCCAAACACGACTTCATGTCTCTTCCCGGAATCAATCTTTCCTCAAATACCTTGCGGGCGCATTGCATCCATATTTCAATCAGGCCCGATCTACCGACATGTATTTACAACACGTTTTAAAGCTCGCTCTATTTTGGACATGTTCAATCCATGTTCTTATTTGGGCCTGTTTGTTTTCATATTGGGAAACAGTGATCTGTAATTCTGTACTATTTATGTACTGTGGTGGTTTAGTTCTGGCGTTATCAGTTACTTCTTGATTAAGTTTTGTTTCTTGATTAAGTGTGCTTTTTTTAAATTTACTTCGTTACTTATAAAAGTAACGTTAGTTGCTTTTTCAATTTATTCGTATTTCAGTAGTATCGCGCCTAAGCCTTAGCCTTAGCTTATTTTATACTACCTTAGTAAAGTTGGTTATGCAGACAAATGAAAAACAAATATTAGAGTACTAACCAAATCTTTTTTTAGCCAGTAATGTCCCGCAGCTGGGCAAAGGCCTTTCCTCTTTCCACTCGTCTCTATCTTGACCTAGTATAACTAAAAAATCTATTTACTCCGTCAGTTAAATTACCTAAAAATATTGGACACGTATTTTTCTTTTGCCACGTAAAAAAAAAAACGATGATACTGGTCGTTGAAATATCGTGTGACGTGTGCTACATTTTATACTGACAAAGTGATGTCACAAGCCGCCACTGCTGAACTTTGATGCGCTTTATATTTGTAATTTTTTATTAATTTGATAAAAATAAAG
This sequence comes from Anorthoa munda, assembly GCA_945859665.1. NCBI lineage: Eukaryota > Metazoa > Arthropoda > Insecta > Lepidoptera > Noctuidae > Anorthoa > Anorthoa munda. The sequence goes on along the minus strand of OX243908.1, from coordinate 29,553,982 downwards.
CAAAAAGCACGGGTCCAATATTATTTTATAATCTCACTGACATACTAAATAGAATTATCATTTCCTGGGTAGAAACATGACGATGACGACAGAATAGGGATGTCCCTATTCTTTCTGCTTTCGGTAGGCGAAAAGCTCGTCTTGCCACCTTTTCCTGGGTCTGCTACAATGTCACCAAACGATTTCTATAACCAACATTGTTAAAAGATATTGCATAGGCATAAAGTTTCAAGAGTGATTACTTACTTCCTCGTAACAATCACAGTTACTATTTCTAAGCTGCGTAAATAGTCACCGGCAGATAATTTATGTAAACTCAAAGTGATTGATTTGCAAGAAAATCAATATGACAACAATCGTCAAACGGTTAAGGTAACGTTAGATAAGATGGAATTCTTCGCTTTACGATTGTTGTAATTCGACTCAATGGTAGTAAACCTTTTATGATTCAGTCAACAACCGCTTACATTGCCGGGACTGAGTTCAAGACAAACCCTGGAGTCAAGTTCAAGACAAGTCATAGAGTCAAGTTCGAGTTTAACTAAAGTTTTATGAGGGAAACAGTAAAACTTCATTGTTATACTGAGATCCCGCGGTAAAACAACTGCAGAAATTTTGTTTTTGGTAAACTTGATTTTTATAAATGTGTTTGATAGTAATATAGATTACTGCAGGATTGCCTGGCCTCATATAGCCGCAACTAGATACTCGTTTTTTGCCCTACACTTAGAATGCCTCCTGTGTCATTGGTGTGTATGCAAAATCGTCTAGCTCTCAGATAGCCGCTATTCAGGGGTTGAGAGGTTTAGCAAGTAAACTAGCTACCCACAGATTTTGGCTAACTGAGAGTTGGCAACCTTATTTTTTCCTATTGTCTATGCCATATTGGGGATTATCAATCAAACATAATATTATTTAATTTATTTGATTCAGGTAATTGCAGCTAGATATCTCCAGGCAACCCTGCAGTAATCTTCTACTATTAAGAATCATTCATGAAAATCAAGTTTATTCAAAAACAAATGCTGCAGATTTTCACAGTAGGATCTTAGGTATGAAAAGCCAAAAGAAAATTAGGAAAAAGATAGTGACCATGTTATAATTCGGGCTATTTTTGATATCAATAATGTCGATTGGGCAAGATAAAAGAAAAATAAAGAAAAAAGGGACACGAAAATGAGCCTGATTAAAATTAAACTAATGAATAGATAAAGAATGATAGATAGTAGGTCGTAGGACTTCAATTCAAGGATAGCCAGTAGTCAGTCAATAAATGTAAGGGAATTCCACAGATACAGCGATCTTTGACAAAGCTAAAGCTAAGCTTAAAAAAGCTAGCAAGCTTAAAGTTAGCTAGTTAGCTAAGCTGAAAAGTCTGTATTAATTAATAAAATAAATATTCTAATTTTCAGAAATATTAAAATAAACAATCCAATTAATATTTTTTTACCTTGCTTTTCTCTATCTGATAATAAATTCAAGTAATTAATTTAAGGGCTAGTTATGTTCTTTGCCTTATCCTTGTTGTTTTGATTATGTAACATTGTGAAATGTTACAAGATTAATAATGGCCATAATAGAATTAGATGTTTATTGTGATAAACGATATTTATATGGTGGTAAAAGATGTCTATGAATACTTTTACAACCATAGTTGCTTCCGTGGAGTTTCTTGCCCTTCTTCTCCACGAGAACTAGGTCTAGCGAACGGGCGGTAAGCTATCTGAGCCTCAATATGAATTAATTGACAAGCCTAATTGAAATAAATACCTAGTCTTGTCTTTCTGTGCTTTTATTCATGAAACCATTCCCTTATACACCACATACATAGGAACTCTGATACACAGTAAATAACCATCTTGACATATATCGATACTTTTACATGGAGTTCCATTATGATTCTAACAAGCTAGCTAGCTAGCTAGCTTAGCTTAGCTAGCTAGCTTTAAGCTATAAATAGTGTGTAATTCGTAAGTTGACACACTTCGTTGTGAACTACAAGCCAGTACAGACCAGTTGTTATATTGTGATATTTATATTGTTTTCCTGAATTGTTATATTCTGTGAAAGATGGACTACACAAGCTTCACGTAAGTTATTTGATATTATAACTTGATTATTGCTAATGGTTGTGTTGAAACTCTATTTTCATATTGTGGCCTTTATTCATAATGATGATAAATTAATTTAAGGGCTAGTCATGTTCTTTGCCTTATCCTTGTTGTTTTGATTATGTAATATTGTGAAATGTTACAAGATTAATAATGGCCATAATAGAATTAGATCTTTATTGTGATAAACGATATTTATATGGTGGTAAAAGATGTCTATGAATACTTTTACAACCATAGTTGCTTCCGTGGAGTTTGTTGCCCTTCTTCTCCACGAGAAATAGGTCTAGCGAACGGGCGGTAAGCTATCTGAGCCTCAATATGAATTAATTGACAAGCCTAATTGAAATAAATACCTAGTCTTGTCTTTCTGTGCTTTTATTCATGAAACCATTCCCTTATACACCACATACATAGGAACTCTGATACACAGTAAATAACCATCTTGACATATATCGATACTTTTATATGGAGTTCCTTTATGATTCTAACAATAAATAAATAAAAAAGTCAATAATCAATAACGTCGACGATCTCGGCCGGTCGTTCTTTTTAATCGTCGTTTTTTTATTTTTATTAAGTTATAATATCAAATAACTTACGTGAAGCTTGTGTAGTCCATCTTTCACAGAATATAACAATTCAGGAAAACAATATAAAAAAGCTAAGCTTAAAGCTAGCTAAGTTAGCTAGTTAAGCTTTAAGCTTTTTTAAGTTTATAGCTTTTAAGCTTAAAAGCTAAGCTTTTTTGTCTAAGCTAAGTACAAAACGGTAAACAAGTAATAGCAAGTAATCATTTCTGGTTTCCTCCATTAGAAATCCATAAAAGGTTTATCGGCATGTCAAAGATTTATTGCAAGAGTTCACTGGTAAATGACAAGCATTGTCATTTTTACAGCACTTGGGCCATAAACTGACTATCCCGTGTCATAATAATTACATCATTAACTAGTGTAAAGACCATTATTTTCACACTATAAAATTTTAATAACTCTATTACGTATTATGACGATTATTATATTGACGTCGAGGCACTAAAGACAGAAGCCGTGTCGTTTGATTTTTTTCAAGAACGCATACTAAATGTTAATATTAAATTAGAATAGAATACTCTTTATTATGTACACCATATAAGTTACCGAAAGTATAGACGAAGAAAACATTACAGTGGATGACACAATGGGCGGCCTTATCGCTAAAAGAGAACTTAATTTAAGATGTATTAATACATTATATGTTATTGGTACCTCCGTACCTGTTACTTTCTTTAAGTCTTTCTTGGCCTGTTAACATGGTCTTGAAACATTGTGTAAGGGGCCAGGTTCGCCGGCCTGAGTAATTTTTGCATATATGACAAAACGAGTTTTGACGGTATTCCTAATAATTACTACTTCGTTTGCATAAGATTTCTCGAAATTGCAGCGACATCTTGCCAACTGATCGACTTTTACAAATGACATCTGCATCACTAACCACATGATACGCAGTCAGTACCAAATCTATTGTTGTATACATATTGTTTCTAAGAACGAGAACATCGCAATAAATCTAGCCACGACACATGTAATTAATGTTTATGTGTATGTTGGTGGTCTAACGTTATTATAAATCTTATCCCAATGATGCAATAAATTATTTCTATCATTTATTACCATGCCGATTTCGGTAGGATGGAAAACAGTGTGTCGGCCTGTCATTCCAAGGAAGTTTGTGCGTTGCGATTGTGGGTCATTCACAGATCAGTGTAGAACTTCTGATTTATTAGACGGGATATTGCAAGATGGATCTCAGTAACGTTGAATCTAGTTTTGATGGATTTGAATGCAGTTGAGGTACAATTTGATGTTGTGTAACATATTCCTCTTGCGAAACAGTTAATTAATATAATCAAATATTATAAGACGGACATTAAAAATAGATAAGCTATTTTAACTGAAACAGATGTCTTATGTAAAATTTCAACAATACCTACGTAATCTTTTAAAAGAATAAACCACAATTCACAGTCCTGCGTTCCAAAATGACAGCTAGTGCGCCACGGAAGCACGTTTCCCTGTTGCAGTCTGAATTCAAAACATAAACAGATAACGAAATCAATAAATCATTGACAGACACTGCCGGATACGATCATAATAACTAACACATGTTATTTTATAAATATCACGCAAATGCAATACGTGGATTGCATCGCATTGTTTTGATTAAGTTATTAAGTAACAGCCGGTCATAATTCACTAAAAGGTCGAAGATAAAGGCACTAACTAGTAAATCTTGTATTAGGAGTGAATGAAGTTATAAGCAGTCATAAACACCAGACAGAAGCTTTTGTAGCACAGAAATAGTGACAGGTAATTATCTTGCAGTTCAAGGAAGCAATTTACTTCTATCCTATATCCTTTGTGAGTTGACATTATTAAGAGAAATAATTTACGGGAGTTCAAATCTGTAGCCATTTCAAAAAGGTAAAAGTCTCACCATCATAATTAACTCTAATATTTCGAGTATTTCCACTAATCTCAAAATTAAGTAATTTTGAACTCGACCAAATTAATAAAATTAATTTTATTGATCAAATAAAAATAAATTTGACTTTGAAAGTTACATTTTGTCCCAAATATTCAAAGTAGAGATTAGAGAAATGCAAATGTTTAGTATTAAGATCTTGAAGTTCAAGTTGTTTATATTTAACGTTAACCATAAAAATATTTAACGGATTTCGTAATAGATTTAGAAGTTAGTGAGTCATTGACGTTTATCCTATTATTGTAACAAATCACGGTTTCTTAATTTTGAGGATTATTGAAACTTCAAGTGGAAGAGTTGTAAAACTTGACACAAATGTAAATAAAACTCTTCGTTCTGAATTGATGTGAGAAAATAAAGTTTACTTAGGGAAATTAAAGCAGCAATGCATAAACAAAGGTTTTAAGAGACGTAAAGGTTCCAGTCGTAAAACCTACGAATTACGATTTTCGAGAATTGCGAGATTGTAAAATCCATCTACTTTTATGACAGTCAGAGATACTTAACTGCGGGTAAATTATATTTTGCAAGAAAAGGTACACGATATTATTTAGAGGCAGATGAATTTTATTCCATGAAAAATTTTGTGATGACGTCTTGTATATAAATTTGTTATATTTTAAGTAATATTTGGAGCAATCTTGTGTTATTGTCTGCAAGATACATATACTCGTACTTTGAGGAATGTACTTTATTCTAGATATTTTTTATTGGGTAGTTTTTAGAAGGTAAGTCTCGGAGGTACGGAAGTGCGCAAATACTTCAACTTGGCGTATTACGAACATACATACATACATCCTACATCCTACTTCTAATCCTTTTTTTTATTCTGTTTTTTTGCATTTTGTATGTTTTTATTTTTACTTTGAGTTTGGTTTAATATTATTATTTTGAAATTTTTAATAATTTTGTGTTCTGACCATATGGTGTAAGCTGCGTAATAGGCATACATACCTTATACAAAATGAGAAGCTTTATAATATTTGATTTGAAAACAAAAGTTTAACGAAGGAGCCCCGCTGCGTGGGGCTCCTTTTTCTGTTTTCACTCACTTCAGCTCCCATCATCCCCTTCGAACCTAACCTATCCGTGTCGGTGTGCCCTAAGTTCCCGAAATCATTTCGCTTGCTCTTGGACTAATTCGTTAAAAACACGAATACACCCGAACCCCAGCGCATTTCTAGTCGCTCTCTTAGTAATTTAATCGCACGGCTAGAATTTTAATATCTGAAATGGATTAATCACAACTCACTTTTTGCACGGTAAAGATATCTTTAGATATCTTTGCCGTGCTTTTTGTAAGCTCGTTCTGGATTTTATTATCAATCAATATTTTAGTTAATTTTTCGTTTACTCAGATTCATACCGCTCAAGTTATTAAAACAGTATCTCTTCATCAGTCGCTAAGTTTTTTTTATAATTCCCCCTTTTTTAATGTTTGTTAGAAGAGTAGGTTTATACGATGACCAGTCAACAGTCATGACCGGTATCAAAGTACTATCCCATAATTCTGTTCACCATTTAAGGCTGGTTGTACCTATACAAAGAAACGTATGTGTATTTCAATCATCTCCAGTATCTTGTTGTGCCTCTTTGTTTGGACTCCGTCAGTTGCGCTCGCCTCTTAATGGCTTTACTGAAAGACATGTTTACTAACAGGTAAGAGTTGCTAACAGATCACTCCATATTATCTTTACGTACTGCTTCAACAATGATTTAAAATATTGAGATATGTGATGTACCTATATGCAATTTAACTGGTTGTAGTTGGAAAACTGAATGGAAAAAGACCCCGTGTGGTCTTCACCTTGTCGTTGGTTAGATCAGAGGCCTTAGTGCGAGTTTGTACTCACGCTCAATCGCGTTAACGTAAACGTCAATTTATATTGAAACTGGATAAGCGCCGTGTGGTGACGGAAGGGAGAAAAACTAAGGCCTAAGCACACAGGGTGATTACAGGACTCACGGTGACCAGTGCTCTATGAAGAGCCGAAGTCAGAGTGACTTAGTGGTAAGTTTTCCTTCAGCTATGAAGACAAAAAAGAAGATATAGATATGCGTATTATAATTATTCCTGACGTAGTCTTGTTATGCTTTTATGATTGCCCAAACTTCAGAGGTTGTGAAAAAACCTTATTTTAAAATAGGTACGAATAGTGTACCATATTAATAAGCATTTTAAAAATAGCGTTCCATAATGCACTTTGAGATACTATCCAAGAATGAATTGAAAAGAATTCTAGATGTGAAAAAGAAAAATACCAAAATTATGCAATAATGCTTGGTATCCAAAATCTGTTTCCCAAGAAAACCCAACATTTTGAATTAACATTGAACTTATCAGAATCCAACATCTGTTCCCAAGTTCCAAATACCACATGCTCTCTAATCGCCTTCCGTTTTAATTTCTACTTAGAAAAGTCACTAACTAATCGATCTTAACTCACCATCACTCCCGTTTCGTAAACATTATGAAATATTTCTACTGACACCTCGCCTACTATTTCTTAATTTTCAACATTATTAACTTTGATAACAACCGTATAAGGTTCATTATCATTTGCATTATCAATGAAGTCAGTGTTATGAAATTCATTAGTTAATATTGACTGTGTTAAATCTCTTAATCAAATCGAACCCGACTCAGTCATGACTCCGGGCTTTGGTATTTGTTCTAGTGATGATGTTTTGTTTGTCGTGTCAATATGGGCATTTTCTTACATAATGGATTTTTGAATTTCTATCGTATAAAAATTAGCACATGTGGGTTCTATTGTTTAGGATCATCGGGTGGTCGTAACTGTGAATTGAATAAAGTTCAATTTTGGAATATGGGAAACCTTGAAACATGAGTGAGACTTTTACATTTGATCTACTTTTGAAAACCTTCATGTGAATGTTTGAGAAAAATTTCAATGGCTAATGTTTACTACAAAATAAATCGATTTCATATTCAGAAATCCGAGACTCATCACTAAACTCTATTTTAAACTAATACGCCAAATAAAAACATACCATCAAATACACGATCAGTATATCTTGGAAACAAAGATACATAGATATATAATTTTACGACAGCCATTAGTCACACGACTTTTTGTCATACACTTTTATCCTCCTGACCGAATTTCTAAACCTTGTGTAAAAAGCACAGAAAAATAAAGAGCTACAGCCATACAGACTTTCCTTTAACACATAGCAAAGTTAATTAAGTGATTCATCAGAAGTTATTGCCAGCCAGCATCAGAAGTATTAGTAGTTAATCTTTTGCTAACCCAACCAACCAAACTTAAACTCAAGTACTTGAGCGACCGAGCTGTGCTCGGGTGAAAACAGAGAAAACGACGTTTTCTAAAAATTTAAACTAGCTAGATCGATTTATCCCTTGCATACTAAATTTCATGAAAATCGTAGGAGCCGTTTCCGAGATTCAGATTATGTAATATATACATATATACAAGAATTGCTCGTTTAAAGGTATAAGATTCGATAGATAGATTTACATTACTCTAAGAAATTTCAAACCTTAAGATGTACAAAACTTGCTATTGCGTTGTGAAAATTAGTTAGATTTTATAGAACATTACTTACAACACAAAAAATTATAACCGATTTTTTGAGAGTTCGCAATATGCAGGCAATTCGTATGGGGTATTCCTGGAAGCGCACCTCTCACCACATCGATAGAAGTTTAAAATTCAACAAACTTTACACTGACTTTTTTGAGCTAAGTAGGGTAAGATAATCAGATATGGAGTGCCTCACCTAGCTTCGTAATCAAATGCCCAGAAGGTCATATTGAAATGCACTAGCATACAAAAATTATAATGACTCCGAAGGAAATATTCTAATATTTATTTTAAGAGTTGTTTCATTCAGTGAAATAGTAATTATACGTATATTTTCACTAATATATAAAAAAGATATCCAAAATCCTATTACTGGTATAGAAATTCTAACATCGCGTAATCTAGTTTTCTTACATTTTGCCTTTAAACTCAGGAGTGCCAATAACAGGAGGGGTGCCAGCGATAGGGTGGTTTGCCCTAGTTATTCGCATAAGCACCTAGTTCCAGTTCATTTCTGCTTTCCTGGTAGTTATAATAAACCAACAATTAGGACAGATGAATTTTAAAACGTCTGTCGATATCATTTATTACGAATCCTTCATGATCTTTTCTATGTTTAGTCGTTGGTGCACTTCGAGGAATACTTTTGGTGCGCTTCCAGGAATAACCCCTTCATATTTGTTGTATTATTGCCTGTGCCTAAATAAACCACCCATATCTATAATGCATGGATTCCTCCATCGTCATGCTTATATTCTAGGTATGATTATTTCTAGTTAGCATGCCGTGGTCTGGCATAACATGATAGAAGTTATACAAATCCTAATTCCATTTAATGTATTGCAGTAAGTTATATGAAAGCATCTTTCGTCATAATTGAGATACAAACTTATAAACCAATTGGATACGATGTGTTAATAAATAATTATTTTTCCCACATTGAATACACATTGCTCTTCCATGAATGAACTTTCAGAAGAAATTGCGAAAGCGACATGAAACGAAAGAGGCAATCTTGTAAACAAACAAATAAAATGAAATAGATTGAAAGACTGGGTGCAGATTTGCTTGTTTACAAGTCTTTACCCCGGGCTATTTTTAACTATATACTTTTTGACAGAGAGGTCTGTGTCCCAGCAGTGGGCACATAAAAGGCTGGTGATGACGATGATGATATTCTATATGTAAATAAAGTCTTCAAATATGTACATGTATGTCTTCATTTTTTTTTTATTGTGATTTCTTCATTAAGATTTTGCTTACCTACTTGAGAACATTTAAAAAATATGGTGTTAGCATAAAGAAAATAATTTTAAGATCTCTACTGAAGATTATTTCCAACTGATTTTCTAATATGCATGCATAGTGTTTAACTCCGTTAAATTACTCTTAAGCCCGCATTTATCTTCATTCATGAAATATGTTTCCTAAGTACATATCGGTCAGAGTCGATAAAACAGCTGCTATCATAAAATGATATTCCAGAATAAATACCAATTTTATTGAAATGTCTTTGTCTGTTATTGTAACCAACACTGAAGCTATAAAAATATTGCAAGCTCAACGAAATCGCGTACCGATGATACTAAAACACCCATGCATTCGAATAATCCTTAAATAGCTATAAAGTGCAATAAAAGGATAAACAAATATCGGATTTCCAACACGCGGCCGCGTTATATCCCCTTTTACGAGTTGCCTACAAGATTCCTAATCCCGGATACCGGGGAATCTGTTCAGTGAACACTGGCCTATACAGCGTTATGAATAATTTCTTTTGATCCTCTTATAAACGCGAATATTCTAAATTACTTGTAAGATTTACGTATTGTGATATCGTAAATAACGTAGAAAAATCTATGATAGTACTAGATACTTCGTGGAAGTATAAATAGTGTTAATAAAGTTACTTTTTAGTTGCGAATGAATAAATCAGTTTCATGCGGTTTTTTCTGTTTCATGTTTATTGTAGTTTGTGAAGATGTTATTGAATTATTATATTTTTTATTTGTGACCGTTTGACGGCTTTAGTGGTTGGTTTATTATGTTGTTTTAGCAGACGATGGATGGATTTTATTAATATTGAGATAAATGGTGTTGTTTTTAAAACATTTTGCGAAGAAACCGATATAAAAGTTGTTATTTCGTTATGATTAAAGTTTAATACAAAATTTATTTTATTTAATACTTCGTGCACAAAAACGTACAGAGGCGGACTTAATGCCTTAGGCATTTTCTACCAGTCGACCTTAGGGTGATGCAGAGACAAATAGTGGTAGGTGCAATATTGAGAATGAATTACGATAGGTAATATATAGATACAAAGATATACATACAAACTATAAATACATATACACTATATACACAAAAAAGTAAATAAACTAAATACACGAATATACATAAACAGATAATTAGAGAACATTAACGCTGTGACGATACTACTGCCAACTTCTTACGAATGTGCTCGCGAACTTTCACTTTGAATGCTAATCGATTGGGTGCCATCCTGATTTCTTGAGGGAGCGCATTCCACAGAGAAATAGACTGAACGAAGAAAGAACAGTGAATGAAGTCAGTCCGGTGAGTGGGACATTGAAGAAGACGGTTGTGTGAAGAGCGAAGATTTTTATTGTGGTTGGCGCAAATATATTGAAAGTGAGGGGCCAGATAACTAGGAGCATTGGAGGATGCAAGAAATGAAAACAAGGTAGTTATTCGCCCTTTGCTCTCTGCGCTGGCGTATGGGCAACCACTTTAAAATTGAGCGATGCACAGAGACATGGTCATATTTACGCAAATTAAAAACAAATCGAATGCAGTAATTTAGAAGACGGTCCAGTTTGTTGAGGAGATCTGCATTCAGGTCATAATAGCACACGTCACCATAATCAATAATAGGAAAAATTAATGTCTGCACAAGCATTGCCTTCGTGTTCGAGGATAAAACATTTTTTAAACGATACAGAGTCCGCAACGTTCCAGTGACCTTCTGACTGACACTAGCAACTTGAGTACGCCAGTTAAGGGTGCTATCGATGCGCAAGCCTAGGTCCTTTACGTCAGTGCTAAAAGGAACAATCGTACCGTCAAACAGAACAGGTGGGAAAGTTGCACTATCCACTTCACCGATGTTTCGAGGACTCCCAATGATGATCGCCTGACACTTATTGGGGTTTACAGCAACGCCAAACCTATCCGACCAGGCTTTTATAGCTATTAAGTCCTCGTTTAATTTTTCGATAACATCAGGTACTTCGTCCACATTCCCCCGACAGTACAACTGAAGGTCATCTGCATACAGATGATACGCACACTGAAGTACAGAAGTAATGAGATTAATAAAAATTGAAAACAGAAGAGGAGAAAGTATGCCGCCTTGAGGAACGCCAGTTTCCAAGTCACACCAACGAGATGAAGAATCTCCAACGTGCACCGACTGCTGACGCTCCTGAAGGTAAGAGGTGAACCATTCCAGTGCTTCGGGGGAGACCATCAAATAGGACAGAATGGCTAACAGGATTTCGTGACTGACAGTATTGAAGGCGTTCGAGAAATCGACCAACACTAGTACAGTGACTTTGGTATCTTCCAGTCCCACCCTAATATCACCAGTCACTTTAAGGAGGGCAATCACAGTGCTGTGCCCGGGCCTGAACCCAGACTGTAGAGGGCTAACGAGTGAATTACTCTGTACAAAGTTTGAAAATTGTTTGTGGACACATGTGTCCACAAACAATTTTCAAACCTGCAGGCCTCGAGCACTTTGGAAAGGAAGGGAAGGATAGATATGGGGCGAAAGTGGGTTGGAAGAGTGGGATTGGAAACTTTGGGAAGTGGACGAACAAAAGCTTTACGCCACAAGGAGGGAAATACTCCGGAAAACATGGAAAAATTTACAATATGGGTGATGGGAGGTAGGAAGTGATTCAAAATGGTGATGATCATACCACGAGAGATATTATCACATCCCACCGCTTTGGATTTAATGGAAAGAATGATCTTTTTAATCTCTCCTGGTTCAACTGGAATGAAACGAAAAGGTTTAATGTGAGGACGCGTTAGACCAGAAATAAGATACAGCGTTTGTTGCTTAGTTAGACGATCCATGGTAGGCACAGTGGAGAAATTACGGTTGAGATCATCTAAGTCTATCGAATTGGGAAGGTCTAAATGTCGCGGTTTGCCAATACCAAGCGTTCCTAGGAACTTCCAGATATCGGCAGAAGAAGAAGTAGAAATGTTTTCCATGTTATTCGATGTTCCTATCAAGGAATTTCTTTACTTCACCTCAAAAAGATGTCACTGTCGGAAACTTGGTAATATATAGCTGTCCCTGAAATCTTTGTTTGATGGAAACCTATGAAAACAGGAATCATAAGTTATTGCACATCAAACATACACGAGCCGAAGTAGATCAGATGATTCTAAGAAAACAACATAACTATCATCTTAAATTAGAACCAAACTCACTTCTTAACCATCGTAACTCCAACTTATTAGTTCAAGCACTAAGTATACATGCGCCACCCACAGACAGAAGCTTCTAAATCGAAACGCAAAACGAATGCCTTCACCGGTCTTCGATCTATTTTAAATGAATCATTCACTCACCGGGTTCCTGCTGAACTCTGGTTACAGCTGGTTAGAGTTACAGCTTACTGTCTGTTGGTCAAAGACATTGGAGTGGTAGAGAACGCTATTATGAGGTTTTCTGAAAGGTCTATCGGGTGATGGGGGGTTTTGGTGATGTTTTTGCAATTTAAGCTCCGTTTTTTTTGCCGAAGTCAACAAGGAACCCTTAAAATTTCGCTCAGTCCGGCTGTCCATTCGCAACTTAGCTCAGACACTCTAAGTACTAGAAAGCTATAATTTGGCATGAATATAAATATTAATAATTCCGACAAAGTGGTAAAATAAAACAATACCTTCTGTGAAGAACAATTAGAGACAAAATCTGAGGAATTATTATCTGGTAGGTACTGATTAAGTTAATGCTTGAAATCTGTAATCCTCATTGAGTAAGTATAGTTCTTTTTCGGGAATACAGGTCTCCTCTTTGTGCGAGGGAGTGGGCTGTAATCCACCTCGCGGGGTGACGAAGGTTCAGTGCGGGATGCTGGATGTCATCTTTTGGTTCTAGGATATCTTAGTTTCCTCACAATGTCTTCCTTCGCCATTTTAAGAACACTGGTAATTAAATTAATTACACAAAGTAAAACGCTTGCCTGGGTTCGAATCCTTGACCACTCATAAGTCGGGGCCACCATGGCTTGGTACTAACGAGGTGCATATAGATCTATAATCCGTTCGTATCTTAGTTCCTTATCATCACATCCATCAATATTAGATGTTCTATTTTGAGCCACGGCTACAAAACACACTATAGTAATCTATATATATAAAAGAAAGTCGTGTTAGTTACACTTTTTGTAACTCAAGAACGGCTAAACCGATTTGGCTGAAAATTGGTAGGGAGGTAGCTAAGAACCAGGAGAAGGACATAGGATAGGGTAGGGTAGGTAGGGTGTTTTTATGGCAAAACAAAGTTTGCCGGGTCAGCTAGTAAAGATATACATTACAAAAGCGAGTGTCAGTTGTCATCCAGACATAACAATGGTTACTGAGAATCTTGCCCTATCAACAACTGCGAATATGGTCAAGCTCGTAAGTTTAAGTCTCTACTTATAGCGGGGAAGCCCAGGCGTTGATGACGTAATTTGTTGATAAGATAAGAACCAAAGAGAAGAAGGTGTTAAAGTAAGAGTTTATCGTGAACAATGATTCTTACAACATAAGAAAAGGTAGTCTATAAATGACGTTTTGCGTTTCAGCAATTGCTTTAAAGCAAACTTTTGAGAGGATATTTTTCTATGGCCATAGTGCGAGTTTTAAAACGTACTCAACATTAAAGTTGTGTACTAAAACTGAATAAGCTACATCTGGAGACAATGGAGAACCCTTATTTCACAAATTTTTATTTTACTTGCAATGTATGTAAGTAGAGAGAGCAGTGGTGGCCCAGTGGTATCGGCCGCGACTTACAAGTTGTAGGTCGTGGGTTCGAGCCTAGGCAGGCGCTTTACTTTGTATAAATTATTTCATCACCACTGCTCTCAAAACGGTGAAGGAAAACATCGTGAGGAAACCGGCATGTCCTAGAACCAAAAATTCGAAGACATGTGACATCCACCAACCCGCACTGTGCCCGCGTGGTGGATTACGGCCCATTCCCTCTCACAGAGAGGAGGCCTGTGTCCCAGCAGTGGGAACATTAATAGGCTGATGATGTGATGTGATGTGTGTATGTAAGTAAGTGTGTCCGGGTCAAATCTTGCAACTGAATTTTAAAGCAGTTATCCTCCACCGTTTAAGATGAAATGTTGCATACACGTTTAGTTTGGATGACAATGCATGGTTAGCTAAATGAAGTCATTCTTAATAAAATATAGTGGACGGCCAAAGATGGCGGACTAGTTATGTTTTGTGCACTGCCATGATATGGGTATTGAATGAAAGGGTTATCTGAGAGAAATACGAATAAAGCTTGTTTTAACGAAAGTTTTTTTTTTGTTTACAAATTTACATAAGTGATGTACGATCGACTACGTAAAATAACTCACACGAAGGCCTCTGAGTCTACTGTAATGATTAAAACTGTATCAGAAATAGTGTCAGTAATAGCAGTGTCTTGTTTTTGGCGCTACATTGAATGATTTTACCACCATAGAGAAGAACTATGCAGTTTATTTATTTCTTTAGTTACATTCGTATGCATGCATTCACCTTATATTAAACGGGTGCAGGTTACACCTACAGACGACAAAGTAACTGTTAATTTTACTACTTCACTCATCTGCATAATTATTTAAAGCATTTTTTATATCTTTATTTACTTTGACAAATTCTCAAAAAGAAAATTATAGCTCTCATATGATAAATATTTTGACTGTCGGTTCCCACATGTCGCCAAGGCCATAAATAAAGTTGAATAATCCCAATACTAAATCGATCAACGGTAGCCGTAAAGTATTGTATAAACACACCTTTATTTTGACGCACCGTTGACAGTTTCACATAAACCACCTATCATTTGCAGCTGTCAAAATATTTAAAACATCGAATTTCAATCTTATGACCAGGGAATTGAGAATGATAAAACAAATGAAGAACTTTACGGACTGTAAATGTAAGGTGGTGGTAAAGTATCGAGAAGGGATTATCCCTGCATATCGATAATAAAACGGAATTATATCGGTACTGATTTGAAGTAGGTCGTAGAATTAGCATGATGGAGACAAAATCACGTTAAGTGCTTTGTGAATTATGGTAAGAACGAACGGCATGGTACTGTGAACGGCAGATTTTGAGGTGTCATGCCTTCTATTTTGACTTGAATGTTAGTTGAAGTAAAACATTGATGAAGGGCTGTTATTTGTCTATGTACTGGAACAGTTACATTTCCAGACAGGTCAGATAACTGAAAGGATTTGTATATCCAATCTTTGTTGTTCCTTTTGGTTTGATTCAAAAGTGAATCCACTTTGGTTTCAAAATTTATATTGATTGATACTTACATTTTTAGATAGAATTTAAAGATTATTTTGTACACAGTTAAAAATCGAGAAAATAACCACTCACGACTTGAATAGGATATAGTTGATGAATGAAAATTAAATAATAAGTACATACTTAAACTCAAACGCAAAGCTCTCCAAAGAGTCATATTCATAAATTTTATTGGAAATTTAATGATGGCAAAGACAATATAAGTTCTACTTTATGATAATTAAGAAATCAGAGAAATTTTACATGCATTTCACAATTACAGATTATACAGCTATTGAATAACAGTCTGTTATATGCAATGGTATATAAAACGAAAATAAAGTCCAACACAATTTGAGAAATATTTGACGTATTCTCCTGCTAATGACCTAAAGACTTGTCAATCTGTGCGGTCGTTAAGCAGTAAGTTATGTCTCATCTTGTCACGGAGAGTTTTCGCTATAAATCAGGTGATACAACCTTCGCAGCTTTTGGTTCCTTCAGTTGGTATGATGAAGTGGCTATGTGTTAGCGTTCTTATATTAGGTACTTCATGGAGAGTCTACTCAGAATGATGAGCTATTTCAAAAAAGGAATTTGAAAAATGTTCAACATATTTGCATATCAACATAAATCTCTTCTACGTGCAAACATCATCCATCAAATTCCTCGCACGCTCTAAACGACGCACAAAACCAACAAAGTTTACACTTTATAATTTATCGAATAAGGAATCAATGTTGCAGCTCTAACATCAAAGACGTGCATCGATACCAATACGGAATCGATTCAAATCGATTGATCAGCTCTCGATACACGTACGAAAACAATTTGCAAAACTGAGTTCAATTCGCGCCATCCCGTTGTAAAGTACACGAGACGGAATGACGAATTGTAAAAGGAAAGGCACGGTTTAAATCGTCGTTTAATGTGCAATTTGTATGACTGGTCGCTTTGAAATGAGCCAACACTTTGTGCGGACCCAACGACGGAGTCAGCTCGCGTAAACTCTAGCCAGCATAACTTTGCTGTTACTAAACTCCTGCGCTTATTAAATTGAATTATATGTTTATCGTCATAAGATTCAAATTTTATTGATCTATGGTGGAATGGCTGATAAAACTAAGTTGGTAATTTGACGTTGTTGGCGCCACTAGACTCGCGAAGCACTGCATGCAACGAACGATCATCGGTGACTAAACGGTTATAATCGAATGATCTTTATGACATGCAATGACACGCGGATGTAATTCTACATTGCTTCTTATTAAACACTCCTGATAAATAGGCAGTAAAGGTGACGTGAAGGAGTCTCGATGGGCTATAGGTTAGAAATGTAGACAAAATACATTGTCGTCGATGATTCGAGGTTTATGTTAGAAGTTTTTGATTGATCAGTTAATATATTATGATGTAAAAAGTCTCCTACTTTGTCTTTATAATATTGGAACTGTCACCATCATACAAATCTTTTTCTTGCTTCAGCCGATTCATTAAATTTGTTGGTCACTAAATTTTTTTTTTCTCGTGTATGCTTTACCGGTGCTAGTCACAAATATTTTTATTTTCTTATATCAATTCTTTTATAAATCATAATCTCTTACTTTCCATTGCTTCTAAATACCAGGGTCGATAATATAAAAAAACAAAAAAAAAATAGTAGGATGAAACCCATTGGAAAAGGAAGAGAAGATACAAAAATGAAGGGGTGTGTTGGAAGGGGGTGAGTTTTTAAGGGTAAAAACGGTTTTTCTCGATTTCCGCCAAAACTACAAGTCAACCTCAAAATTTGAGAAATCTTACCTTTTTATGTCCCAAACACACTGTATTTTTTTTTATTTAAAATATTTATTTTTAGACCTTATTTTGACTTAATATCGAAAAAAGCACCCTTATTTTCAACCGTAAATTTCTCACGTCAAAATACCTATTTTTTTTAAAGTTGGTGGGCTTTTGGTTCGTTAAAATCTCTACTTTCTGATGTTATAAAAAAAATACTACTAGTGTTGTTCTTGCTTTGGGAATATATATGTTGCAGTCAAAACTCATAAATAGTCAAAAGTACTTTTAACTAGTAAAATGAGTCAATAGTACGTTTGTCTGTAAGCTCTCGACTGAAATTATAGTTAAATAACTAGTTTTCTGACTGACTAATTTCTTTAAAAGTAGTTTTGACTGCCTAACTTTGTCATTTGAACGCCTAACGCTGACACTGTGTATGGGGCGTGCATTCTAGGTAGAAGCGAAAGGTTGATTCAGCGAGTACAGAATGCTTGTGCGAGATTTTGTTTTACCATCCCTCCTCGATCTCACGTAACTCCTTTTTTAAATAAGGGTAATTTCATGAGAATGGCAGATCGTAGAAAGCTGCATCTGGCTACCCTGCTCTTTGGCACAATTCTCACGAAAAAACCAGACTATCTGTTCGGTAAATTTACCTGGTCGCGTGATGTAAATAAAGTCAAAACGAGAGCTTCTGCGTACTTGTTGTTGGCGTCACACAAAACTGCTGCATTCCGTGGAAGTTTCAAATTCGCTGCCTCTCGTATCATCTTCCTCCGCCGTTTCGTGCTATAAAAACGATTGGAACATTTAGTACTAAATTCAAGCAGTACTTATTACTTAAGCAAAAGGAATCCGAAAGATAAGCTTACCCGGGGTTTGCACGCAGTTGGTATTAATGACCTTAACCCATTTTGTTTATTTGAAGTTTCTTGCGAACACCACACCACACATAATAACATACACACCACTCTGTTTTATCCAATACTTGTAAATACTATTCTATGTATTCTTTACG
The DNA here is from genome assembly GCA_945859665.1 of Anorthoa munda. NCBI lineage: Eukaryota > Metazoa > Arthropoda > Insecta > Lepidoptera > Noctuidae > Anorthoa > Anorthoa munda. The sequence goes on along the minus strand of OX243908.1, from coordinate 29,535,434 downwards.
CCAGGTTTATTTACACTTATTTATTTACACTATTTCTTAACAATTTTCTATTGACAGCCGACCATAGATTAATAGATTTCTTCCGTATTTAATAAATTACTCTTTGGTCCGCGCATCGTTTGTCTATGGTTTTGACAAATGATCTTTAATAGGTCTATCTACATTTAATATGTTTTATTTATATACGTACACATATATTGACCCATATTCTGTGTTCATTATATTTCTTTTGTTATTTATATATACTATTTTATTTTTTATTATTAAGTATTTTCCGTTTCCGTAAGTGTGTCCGTGGGTGGCATCAACAGTGGGCCCTATCAGAATATCAGCGCAGAGTTATTTCCTTTTTTGGATATCGCTGCACATGCTGAGATAGGAGCCTTTTTGGTCTCGCACGGGGTTTTTTTTAATTTTTTTTTAATTTTACTATTGTTTAATTTTTTTATGCTTATTTCTCGTGTCTCCTGTGCGGGTCACAAATAAATATTTTTCTTTCTTTCATTTGCAGATAAGAAAACGGCGTTAGTAAAGTAGACTAAAACGCTGAAGAAATCTACGGCATAATAAAATTGATTCTGCTCATATTTCTATTAATTTTTGTACTAAGAACGTCTGTCAAAAGCACTTTTAACCACATATTGTCAGTTAAATACAATATTAACTACAGATTTTCAGACAAAACTACTTTTAACCAACGAGTTCAGTCAAAATTACTATCTTAATAATAATCTTAATGTCTATTCGCCTGCTTTTTTTCAGTTAAAAGTTTACATAAGTGATGTACGATCGACTACGTAAAATAACTCACACGAAGGCCTCTGAGTCTACTGTAATGATTAAAACTGTATCAGAAATAGTGTCAGTAATAGCAGTGTCTTGTTTTTGGCGCTACATTGAATGATTTTACCACCATAGAGAAGAACTATGCAGTTTATTTATTTCTTTAGTTACATTCGTATGCATGCATTCACCTTATATTAAACGGGTGCAGGTTACACCTACAGACGACAAAGTAACTGTTAATTTTACTACTTCACTCATCTGCATAATTATTTAAAGCATTTTTTATATCTTTATTTACTTTGACAAATTCTCAAAAAGAAAATTATAGCTCTCATATGATAAATATTTTGACTGTCGGTTCCCACATGTCGCCAAGGCCATAAATAAAGTTGAATAATCCCAATACTAAATCGATCAACGGTAGCCGTAAAGTATTGTATAAACACACCTTTATTTTGACGCACCGTTGACAGTTTCACATAAACCACCTATCATTTGCAGCTGTCAAAATATTTAAAACATCGAATTTCAATCTTATGACCAGGGAATTGAGAATGATAAAACAAATGAAGAACTTTACGGACTGTAAATGTAAGGTGGTGGTAAAGTATCGAGAAGGGATTATCCCTGCATATCGATAATAAAACGGAATTATATCGGTACTGATTTGAAGTAGGTCGTAGAATTAGCATGATGGAGACAAAATCACGTTAAGTGCTTTGTGAATTATGGTAAGAACGAACGGCATGGTACTGTGAACGGCAGATTTTGAGGTGTCATGCCTTCTATTTTGACTTGAATGTTAGTTGAAGTAAAACATTGATGAAGGGCTGTTATTTGTCTATGTACTGGAACAGTTACATTTCCAGACAGGTCAGATAACTGAAAGGATTTGTATATCCAATCTTTGTTGTTCCTTTTGGTTTGATTCAAAAGTGAATCCACTTTGGTTTCAAAATTTATATTGATTGATACTTACATTTTTAGATAGAATTTAAAGATTATTTTGTACACAGTTAAAAATCGAGAAAATAACCACTCACGACTTGAATAGGATATAGTTGATGAATGAAAATTAAATAATAAGTACATACTTAAACTCAAACGCAAAGCTCTCCAAAGAGTCATATTCATAAATTTTATTGGAAATTTAATGATGGCAAAGACAATATAAGTTCTACTTTATGATAATTAAGAAATCAGAGAAATTTTACATGCATTTCACAATTACAGATTATACAGCTATTGAATAACAGTCTGTTATATGCAATGGTATATAAAACGAAAATAAAGTCCAACACAATTTGAGAAATATTTGACGTATTCTCCTGCTAATGACCTAAAGACTTGTCAATCTGTGCGGTCGTTAAGCAGTAAGTTATGTCTCATCTTGTCACGGAGAGTTTTCGCTATAAATCAGGTGATACAACCTTCGCAGCTTTTGGTTCCTTCAGTTGGTATGATGAAGTGGCTATGTGTTAGCGTTCTTATATTAGGTACTTCATGGAGAGTCTACTCAGAATGATGAGCTATTTCAAAAAAGGAATTTGAAAAATGTTCAACATATTTGCATATCAACATAAATCTCTTCTACGTGCAAACATCATCCATCAAATTCCTCGCACGCTCTAAACGACGCACAAAACCAACAAAGTTTACACTTTATAATTTATCGAATAAGGAATCAATGTTGCAGCTCTAACATCAAAGACGTGCATCGATACCAATACGGAATCGATTCAAATCGATTGATCAGCTCTCGATACACGTACGAAAACAATTTGCAAAACTGAGTTCAATTCGCGCCATCCCGTTGTAAAGTACACGAGACGGAATGACGAATTGTAAAAGGAAAGGCACGGTTTAAATCGTCGTTTAATGTGCAATTTGTATGACTGGTCGCTTTGAAATGAGCCAACACTTTGTGCGGACCCAACGACGGAGTCAGCTCGCGTAAACTCTAGCCAGCATAACTTTGCTGTTACTAAACTCCTGCGCTTATTAAATTGAATTATATGTTTATCGTCATAAGATTCAAATTTTATTGATCTATGGTGGAATGGCTGATAAAACTAAGTTGGTAATTTGACGTTGTTGGCGCCACTAGACTCGCGAAGCACTGCATGCAACGAACGATCATCGGTGACTAAACGGTTATAATCGAATGATCTTTATGACATGCAATGACACGCGGATGTAATTCTACATTGCTTCTTATTAAACACTCCTGATAAATAGGCAGTAAAGGTGACGTGAAGGAGTCTCGATGGGCTATAGGTTAGAAATGTAGACAAAATACATTGTCGTCGATGATTCGAGGTTTATGTTAGAAGTTTTTGATTGATCAGTTAATATATTATGATGTAAAAAGTCTCCTACTTTGTCTTTATAATATTGGAACTGTCACCATCATACAAATCTTTTTCTTGCTTCAGCCGATTCATTAAATTTGTTGGTCACTAAATTTTTTTTTTCTCGTGTATGCTTTACCGGTGCTAGTCACAAATATTTTTATTTTCTTATATCAATTCTTTTATAAATCATAATCTCTTACTTTCCATTGCTTCTAAATACCAGGGTCGATAATATAAAAAAACAAAAAAAAAATAGTAGGATGAAACCCATTGGAAAAGGAAGAGAAGATACAAAAATGAAGGGGTGTGTTGGAAGGGGGTGAGTTTTTAAGGGTAAAAACGGTTTTTCTCGATTTCCGCCAAAACTACAAGTCAACCTCAAAATTTGAGAAATCTTACCTTTTTATGTCCCAAACACACTGTATTTTTTTTTATTTAAAATATTTATTTTTAGACCTTATTTTGACTTAATATCGAAAAAAGCACCCTTATTTTCAACCGTAAATTTCTCACGTCAAAATACCTATTTTTTTTAAAGTTGGTGGGCTTTTGGTTCGTTAAAATCTCTACTTTCTGATGTTATAAAAAAAATATTGTCAGTTAAATACAATATTAACTACAGATTTTCAGACAAAACTACTTTTAACCAACGAGTTCAGTCAAAATTACTATCTTAATAATAATCTTAATGTCTATTCGCCTGCTTTTTTTCAGTTAAAAGTGCTTTTGACCGATTATGACTTTTGACTGTAACATATATATATATTATAGTGCTCTACAGTGATCCTGTTAGTTTTTTTTGCGACTTCACATGCCAATGTCCATTTCGTAAGACCTTCTATTTGAAGGGATTCTAACGAGCTAGTCATTTAGTTTTATCTTAATATACAGTGTAATAGCTTCATCTAAGGCTAATGCGATAGTCGTGTCTCTAGCCGATATCCTAACTTTATTGACATTGCAGGTACCTGCGTCTCGTTAGTTTGTGTGTAATTTATTTTATTGTTTATAGTTAGTATTAGATATTCTAGTATATTTATATTCCACTTGTAGTTGCAGGTAGATTGTCTCGTCTTTGAGTCATTACCTACTGTTAGATAAAGGTTTACAAATATGCTTTTCTTATATAGGTAGTAGATATCTACTACTCAGGGGGATGATTTTTTAAACGTGAGATAATTTTCAATTGAATAATGAATAGATTGTTCATTTTCTGTATAATTAACTTCTGCTGACTACATCTATATTTTATGATCGTTTCACAGATTGAAAATATCTAAAACTATGGTGAGGTTCTTATTCTATCGAAAGTAGGTTTATTAGAAGAAGAGATCTTGAGTGTATTCGTCAAAGATTAAATGTGTGTAACCATTGTCGAAAATAAACTTTTACTGTATAATAGTCAACCTTTTAGGATGAACAATATATATGGTTATGACTAGGGACTAAATTATATGAAACGTAAAATACTCGAAATATGTATGCAAATATGAATGAAAATACTGAGCTATAAGTACACTCGTATAAACACAAATGACTAAAATACCTCCTAATTTCCCACATTAATAAACTAAGCACACAATCAACCGGTATTTAGATCATCTGCAAACTGAGCTATTGAGCGGAGCGTGCCGACTTGCGGTGGTCCAATATTGACACAGCCATCGACGCGACCAGTCGCATACATATTGCGATAATACCGCGTCCGTCTAGCCGCCGCGACGCTTTATTTGCTCGTCCGCACGTGTGCAGAATGCCTTATTTTTTCTTTAATAGATTTATTTGATTGTTGCTTTTTGTTGTTTATTGACCGTTAATGTCCATTGTAGCTTTTTTGTTATGTTCTGCCGCTGATGAGTCAAGGGGTTATATTAATCTTGAGCTTTCGATAGTGATGTTCTCATACGGATGGTGTAATTTGTAATGTCATCGCCTTTTACGGCTGTCACTGTGAATTTAATATTAATGATCACTCCTTTGTCTATGTCATGACAGGTTCCTTTACTATCAGTCATATTCTCAAGTCAGTCGTCAAAAGTATTACTAAGCAGGAATTTGTCTGTGACATGTCGCTTATGACGCGATTTGTCCGTGTCCAGTATGTCAGATGAGGTGCAAATTGCCCGGAAACTACGCGTGTTACGACACGGTACTCCTTAGGAATTGCTATGGTTATTAGCTTTTAACTTCAATTAAAACTTCAGGTTAATTAACAAGCATTTTATAATATTATCTAGATTGGTAGGCTTAAGTAAATACTAGCTGCCGCCCACGGCAAATTTGTACTTAATATCTTAATAAATTATATCCTCTGTTATTCTTATGTATAAGCTATATTACATAACATGTAAAGGACATGGCTAAACAACTGCCCTTAGCACGTCTAGAAATTTCTCACTAGCTCGTAACATTCAAATATTCATTAATGAATTATTACAGTTTTATTATTCTTCTAGAACTTTCGTGAATTAATCAAATAATTAAAAGTTTTTTCATGTTTTTGTTTGACAAGAAGAACATAAGATTCCGTTCTACGAAAAATTGTAGTCAATAAACCTACTTTTAAATACATTTGCGTAAGTCGAAACGAACAATATTCATTATTATTTAATATTGTACCTATCGCAATACATCTCAAATATTCATTAATGAATTTTAACAGTTTTATTATTTTTCTAGAACTTTCGTGAATTAACCAAATAATTAAAAGATTTTTCATGTTTTTGTTTGACAAGAAGAACATAAGATTCCGTTCTACAAAAATTGTAGTCAATAAACCTACTTTTAAAGACATTTGCGTAAATCGAAACGAACAGTATTCAATAATATTTATTTTTGTACCTGTCGCAATACATCTTAAAACCTTAGAAATTATCTGATTTCTAGAAATTATTGGCAAAATCTGGAAAGCAACGGCGCTTAAATAGTGCTGACACTAAAAAGTTCGATTCGATTAGAACCAAATAAAAATAAACATGTGGGGGTGTCATGGGAACTCACTTTGAACGAATTACCTTTCGCCGGGTATTATGTATTAATACAGAGCCAACTAGTATGGTTTTAAGTTTCAATTGCGTATTGATTCATCATGAGATGCATAAACTGTGGTGTAGCAACAAATGAAAGATCTTCAAATGACAGCCGGGACCAACGGCTTAACTAGCTTTCCAAGACACGAAGGAAACTCGCTATGTAAAGATGGTACACGATGGAACCACGGAATGATCTCGGCTAGCGTTGCTTAACCTTGAAGATCGACCTGTGCGTCTGTTATTATTAAGCCACGAGCTTCTCTGAACGCCTTAATAAAGTATCATAGCAAAATCTTATTCTTTTACAAGTTTGTATACCTATTAATGTAGGCGTTTCTACGATTTTATTTTCAGGATTATGACTATATAAAAAGTGTCTGTAACTTTTTTCATACAAAATACTCATATTCAGCTATTCAGAATTACATATTACTAGTTAAAATGTCTATTCATTGCTAGGGCAGTCGTCCATACTTTATTTAGCCATGTCCTTTGCATCAAAATCCGTTCATTAGTTTCTACGTGAAATAATAACAAACATCCGTGCTCACAAACTTTCACATTTATAATGTAAGTTAGTAAATATTTATATTTTATGGACCTAAATTATTAACTGTCAACCAGAAATAAGAACTGTTGAAATAATTTACTTTTATACCCTAATATTACTAAATATTGCACAAAAGAGAAAGCTGCAAATGACAAATGTAAATAAATGCAGATTACAAAATGAGTAAAATAATTGTAAATGATGATAGATAGAGATAGAGTCTGGCCAACGAAAGCGTGATCTGGGGTATTTTCAAAGTTGGGGTATGGCAACATTATTAATCTGTGTATTGTCTGTGATTGCGATTGTTAGTATGACTTGGTAATCTTGATCCATGTTGGCTGATTGTTATATATTTACGATATGATGATACCTTTTCTTATATTTATGTTTCAATGTTCCTCATTTGGCCGAATAACTGCAGAAGACTGAAAAAATTGACGGACCATGTAATAAATGTGGCAAATAAATATAAATAAAGAGATCACTTAACAGAAGAAGTATTGGAAAAAATTTATATAAGTGTAGATGATGATTCAGATACAGATGAATACTTAGAGGTTGAATTTTTGGACTATGATTTTGAGTATGATGATTAAGTAATTAATAAATTAAATGTTAAGTGGGTTAATATTATGTAATTACTAATAAATAAATTTACACACTCTTTTTTAACTCACATCCATGACAGTCACGGCTCCGTCACACTTCACCAAACGGAGCCAATAAATCAAAAAATAAATTATAATAAATACAAATAATACAAGTATCAAAACTTTTAACTAGAGGTATAGTTGGTGATACCACATTAGGATTTTTTGAATTTGCCGCGTTTTTCAGATCACACTTTCGTTGGTCAGACTCTATGATAGAGAGATTGTAGATGATGATGATGATGATTAGCCATTAATGAGTAAACAGAATAAAATCCACTGTTTACTTAAGATTGCTTCAGGATAGTTAACAGTTTTATTGCCGGTTAATTATCAGACAATGAAAGTTCACAATAAATTCATAGAATTAATAACTAATAAATAATACGTACTGAAAAACGCCATACAACGGTAGCTGCAGAACACCGTGTGGTTTTAGTTAGTTAGAGTCTGATGGACCCTTTCGCCCATCCCGGGGTGGATAATATCCATGAGGACTTCCACACGTTAAAAAAAGGGTTATTATTTTCTAAAAAAAAAGGTCATTGGAACATTTCGTCACAGATAATCACTACTTTTGGCCATCGCTGAGACTACATATCTAATAGATAACAAAGGCCGAAAAGATAATGGTCAAATTCTAATTTCAATTGTCTGCTAACCCTAAAGCTAGTGTTAGCAAGAAAACTGTCAAAGACAATAAAGTGGCCAAGTTTAGTGGGCACAGAAGGCGCCGACTCGACGGTAAACGAGTATCCTAATATATGGATATTAGAGAATTATTACATGTTTACTGACATAAAGCAGATAAAAGACACTTTACTATAATGAACTTTACCTGCAGATAGATTTAAGATTTATAGATTCAATAAATTCTCGAATTGTATAGATTCCACCATTTTGAATTTCCCGTGTCTTTGAATTTATCTTCCATCATCTTCTATAACTGTCTTGAATTAATAATAATTATGTATTGTTTTGCTCTTTTCAGATTAAATCGAAGCTGAAATGAAGGAAAGGATAGGTATGTAAGTATTTACTTTTCCTGTATGATGCAACACAATTTATCAAATTCTATATATCATACTTCGTCATCTTCGTCTATATTTAGTTAAGTTGGTCTTTAGTAAGATAGTCTTTATCTTGGATATCAAAATATCAACTCTTCATTTTATTTGAAACATCTGCCACTTGACCTGTGCAACCTTTTGGGAAAGTTTACTTTCCCGCTTTGATTGTATCATTAAACTAGTACAACTAATGAGTACTTATTATTATTATTAGCCTGTTAAGTCCCACTGCAGGGAAAATACCTCCCTTCCGGCTTTCCACTCATTAAAAAATGCTAATAGAGGATGAAAAACTAGAAAGAGGTAGATCAAATTGTTTACATGTGCTAAAGTTCTACTGCCGCTGAATCGAAAATATCACCATTAAATTGAAATATATTATTAACATTGACCTTTTTTCTGACCTTTGCTCTTGAATGAGTATCGAATTCATCAAAGTCACTTGTACTAGGGCAAGATCGTGCCCTTATAAGAATTGAATTTATTTTTGTCATTGAGAGATGTTTTCGTGTTCGTCATTTGTTTTAAATGATGCAGTGCTGGAATTCGAGGCAACGAATTTGATTTAATGTTATTTTGCATAAAGAGTTAAACGTAACCCTTATTGTCCCTTGAAAATATTATAAGCTCCGGTAGACATTTTCAACTCAGATATTTATAGACCTATTTATGTAGTTCATAGGTATATGTATAGTTCTTATTATACCAGGAAATATATTGTGCCCAGGGAATTTCTTTTGTTCTCTATTTTTAAAATCATACATTTTTAGTGTTCCGTACCCAAAAGGTTAAAACGGGACCCTATTACTGAGACTTCGCGGTCCATCTGTCTGTCTGTCTGTCACCAGGCTGTATCTGATGAACCGTGATAGTTAGACAGTTGAAATTTTCACAGATGATGTATTTCTATTGCCGCTATAACAACAAATACTAAAAACAGAATAAAATAAATATTTAAGTGGGGCTCCCATACAAAAAACGTGATTTTTTCACCGTTTTTTGCGGTAATGGTACGGAACTCTTCGTGCGCGAGTCCGACTCGCACTTGGCCGGTTTTTATTATTCATCACTTTACATGAAAGGGTTTTCAAGACTTGGCAACATTTACAGCTGAATTATCTCATATTTTTTTAGTGGTGTCGGCCAGACGAATTAAAAGTGCTATTTTCTTCACCAGACTACATTGATAGCTTATTTATTTCGGTTAATCACCGACGGGCGTCCCTAGTGAAGCACAATGACAAACGCTTGCCTTTGATCATGGACGATTCGAGTGATATACGAGCAATACTCTTAGTGAGGGTATTATTATAAAATCCGTTTATTTTATATGATTGAGAAGGATAGTAGTCGAGTTTTTTTGGATGATTCCGTATATCAGTCTGAAATTTTGAAATGCTATTTACCGATTCGATACTTTACTTAAGCTAGCGATGGAAACCATCCAGGGCCTGAACTAAGCATGTGCATGCTAAGCAAGTGATAAATACACTGCTTCCCAGCTGAGCTTAATCTAGATAAATGATATTGAAAAAATACCTATAATTATTATGAAAAAATTATGTGCTAATGTATGTGTTCCTCTTCTACGGATTTTTTCTCTCAATATGTCTTTAGTTGCGTCATCTTAAATTGTCTGTCACAAACAAGACAAATTACCGCAATACAATTCTAGCTAAATACATTGAAAATGAAGTGGTATTTATTCCTCAGTTTAAGTGTTTTATAAATACATTTATAAACCGTGAAGAACTCTAAAAGCTACAACCTATTTGTTTGCGGTCTCGTTTGAACGGGACATACTCATTAAATTTAATATTTCTACTACTAACTATAACACAGGCGCTGTGATGAAATTAGTTTGAACACGTACTTTTGTCTCAGGCAATTACTTTGTTTTTTAACAAAAATTATTACCTAGCGACATCATTAAAACAAATGAAGCTATAAGTTTTAATGTTTGAGTTAAATTTGCAATATATTTTGATATTGAATAGCTGGGGAGGCGTATGTCCAGCAGTGGACGTCTTTCGGGTGAAATGATGAGGATGATGATGATTGAATAGCTAAAACTATAGCCAATATTATAAATATAGCTAAGTTTATAAATAAAACTAAGAGTAATAATAACAATACTGCTGAAAACAATAGAATCGAAGAATCAAAAGAAATCTTCTTCGTGCTAATCTCGAATAGTCTAATTATGGCTAATGCTGTTAAAACTAAAGACTTCCTTCAACAAATTCCTTCGGGAGTCGATTACTGACTAATGTCCAGTTAATAATCGCAGCTTGGGAAATAAGTGGCTTCTGAATGGCTTGTTATGCTCCCGCAGTCACTGATTTACTAGTATTGAACGATGAACGAGAGAAAGGGTAACAATTTGAAGAGTGAGTGGATTGGACACTGTTAGATTATTTTTAGAATCACACAAAGATAATTAAGGAAATGGATATAAAGGAAAATGATAAAGTAAAATTGTTGGCAGTTTAGTAGCCTACACTGTCCTACTGCTTCCCTATAATCTTTCCAAATATTCTTTTCCTGAGTCACCCCAAACCAGCCTTTGCAGTAAGCTTCTAGGTCGTGTCACCACCTCTTTCTGGGCCGGCCTCAGCAGCGCCACCCATCTTCAGGCATGCCATTTTGTGGAGACCCAGTGGTTACTGTACAATCTGTGCATACAGCTGACATTACCCGCCCAATCCCATTTTAGCCTGGTCTGCCTAGCCTTTTTCCCAATTATGTTGGTCGGCTTCAATCTCATTTTAGCGTAACTAATTTAAATCATATAAACACACTTGCAAAAAAAAAAACGAAGAATCTACGTTGGTACTACTAAAGCCTAAACTAAATAAGGAGAAGAAAGCTTCCAATGCAAATAATATTTGTTTATACCAATGCCATCTTCCCAAAAGGTAGCTCGCCAGCCGTCGCTCCGTGCGGACGTCTCGCTGCTCGTCGCCCCACCGCGCTCTCCGGCGCCCCCACTCTCCGTCTCGTCGCGCCCCTCTGCGTGACGTCACTGCGGTCGTCGCGTCTTCGCACGCCGCTCCAAAGGTGTCGCTACTAGTAACTTTGGTTACTAGTAGTGGCAGCTCAAATCCACATCTTGTGTGGTCCCTGGCGGGAAACCTAGCGGTGCTAACAAGCCAGTGAGGGTGTGCCCCAAGCACCCGCCAAGTCCCATAAGGACACGGCAGTCATTGGAGTCGGGAGCGGGATCAGTTGGCCTTGGTAGATAGCCTAGTCAACCCCCGCTTCGTCCCACAGCTTACACCTGGCACGGTCGGGTGTTTTCTATCCCGACGTACCAGACTTTTGGTACACAGTGGTGGGTGGCCCACCTTCGGTGGGTTTACCGGTACCTTAGGGCCCTGCCACCCAATAAGATTGGTGGCAGGTAATCAAGCTTAGGGCTCACCAGATACTCACCTCCCAGTCTAACCCGACTGGGAGTGTAGGATTGCACACATCCCCGGGCCTGTCCACCCGGGGAATATCTCACTCCCTTTTCCCTCACTTGCACTAGCTCTATCAACAGCGACAGGATGCATCCTGTCGAAGCGTTGATAGAGCTCGTCAAGGACGCGTTGTCGGACGATCCCAGTCCGGTCAGCGTGAATAAGCAAAGGCTTAACTTCATCCTGCATAAGCTTGCTACATGCCCCCCCCCTCCTCCCATACCCGCCCCGGAGCCCATGCCCATCGGCAACCCGGCGCCCGCCCCCGTTTCGGCGCTTGCGCCCACTAAAACCCCAACTCTCAAATTTCCGATTAATTTCTCGGAAAATCCTGCCTCCCCGAACGTTGACAGTCCACTCGTTGACGAACCTATGTCCGGTGATGATCATAAGGATGATTCCGATGATTATGAAACTACTGACGACGCCTCCGCCGATTCCTCCTCAGAAAGCTGTCAAGCTACCTCTGAGGGGAAGAGGAAGAGGAAGAAGGGCAAGTCCCACCCCAAAGCCACCAAGCCCAAAAAGGTCGCTTCGACCAACCCTCCAACTCTGCCGTCCACCTCCTCCTCCGACGTGCAGCCCACCCCTGTCACCGCTTCCCAGCGGTCTAGGCGCTCAGATCGCTCCCCAGCCCCCAGGAGTCGCTCCCGTAGTCCCCTAACTCAGGCCGACGCTTCCCCAATGTCGAGCCGCGACCCCAGCCCTGCTGCTATTCCTAAGAAGCAGAAATGCCCTCCTATCTTCCTCCACGATAAGGCCAAGTGGACGGAAGTTTCAAAAATTTGCGATGAACGCAAAATCAAGTTTCTTAGTGCCACCGCTTGCCAGGTAGGCATTAAAATCCTACTCCCGACCCCTACTGATTTCAGGAACCTTTCCAGGCTCCTAAAAACCTTGAGGATAGAGTTCCATACCTATTCTCTCCCATCGGAAGCGCCCACCCGTGTGGTTATCCGGCGCATTCCGAAGGAAATCCCAGTCGATGAGATTTATGCGGATCTTGCCGCACAAAAAGTCCCTGTCATTGCCGTCCACCGCATGCGTAAAGCAAGAGGTGGACAGGAATACGATATGGTAATGGTCGAGTGCGACCCTACCGAGTCCTATGCCCCTATTTTCAAAATTAAGACTCTCTGCTCCCTTTCAGGGTTGTCTATCGAGAAACCTTACCGTCCCTTTGTCGTTGGTCAGTGTCACAACTGCCAACAATATGGCCATAGCCAAAAACACTGTTTTGTCCGCCCCAGGTGCGTTAAGTGCCGAGGGGATCACGGCACAAAAGAGTGCACCCGTCCCAAAAACCCTGCCGAATGCACGGAGCCTCCCAGCTGCGTGCTATGTGACCAAGTCGGTCACACGGCAAACTACAAGGGTTGTCCTAAAGCCCCCAAAGTTGCGCCTAGATTGGCCAAAATCCATGCTGAGCGTCAAGCACGCCAAGCTCCCTCGACTAAACCCCCTCCCCGGCTAGCCCCTCAGAGGGCTTCGCCATGGGGCAAGCTCAACCACCAAAATGTGGCTCCCCAGACCGTCCAACAGCTTCCAGGCTTGATGGATCATCCCATTCCGGCCCCTCAGGCACCCATAGCCCCCATGCCCGCTCAAAGCCGACAGGAGGCTCCCACCTCTGCCGCTGCTAAGAGCCCGTCTCTATCCACGCCCAAACCCAGACGCTGCGTATCTGATACCATCACCAGTGCGTACAAAATCTGGATGACGGACGAGGCCAGATCGCTGGCTGCCGAGATCAATAGGATCGAGGCAGCCGGGGATATGACCCAAGCCCAATCCAATGACCTCTTCAAGAGGTACCCCAATATAACCGAGGAACTAGACAGCCTCGTTTATAGAAACGGTCAATGGGTGCGCATTTAAGTCGCACCTACACCGTTTCTAACCAAGTTTCGCCAATTGAGGCTCACCTCTGACCCCTCACGATCTCTACTCTGCTCCTTAAGAGCCTAGGTATGGAGTAGAATATACAAACGTAGAAATACAAACCGATTCGTCAGTCCTCGCCGCCGAGGCTCGTCGCGTATCCCTTCAATTAAAATCTTGCCAGCCCGCGAAGCTGAGCATTAGTTAAATTATTAGATATGAAATGGAGTTTCTTGTCCGTTCTTCTCCACGTAGGCTTATTCCGAACGGATGGTAGAATCACTTGTCAAGATCCAGCTTTTGCTTGTCCCCCCAGCGACGGCCCTGAGCCGAGGTCCGACCCCAACTGGGGTAGCCCTCAGCGTTGTCGCTTAGGTTTAGTAATTTTTTGCCTAGCTGGAGGCTATATAGCTTAGTCTCCGTAGGAAAGTCCGGTTAAGCAGCTACCCGTCATTCTGACTGAGCTGTGAGACGCCCCGCAGAAAAAAAAAAAAAAAAAAAAAAAAAAAAAAAAAAAAACGTCTTCCCAAGAAACTGATCTATTTCGTGGTCACCACACAAATACATTCGAAAGGCATTCTCTTCTCAATCCTATATTAACCGCACTTCAATAAAGAGTTCCTACCAACATTTTTGGGAAATCTCAATAAAGATTGACATTCTTAAAGACGCTTAATTTATTCCGTCTTATAGCTTCGAAGATAAGGGTGAAAATTGTGTGGCAGAGAATTAAAGAGTTGAAAGAATTGTGTCAAAGGATCGTTTGGGTGCCGTTTGTCTCTGTCTAATTTGGTTTGATGGTCGTTGATGGACATTGATAACTTCTTAATGATTTTATTTTTAGGTCGAAAGCTTCTATTAGTGCTAGGGCTGGCAACATTAAGATTCTTTTCTATTCCTGGATAATCAGCTATTGTAAAAGTTGTAAATCATGAGTGGATGAGACAATTAGTTTAATTGTCATCAGATATGTATTTGAGATAGTATGTAATATTAAAACACTACGTGGACTACTCATTGATATTAAAACACGAGTAAAAATCGACGTAGCAACAAAAAGTCATGGTTGCAACACTATCAAACATGTGAATAAAAATATTGGAACGCCTTCAATCAAAGATGTTACCGCCCTTCATTTGACCCACGTCTAGTCAGGAACATGACTATTAAAAAACGATATATATACTTATTTAAAGTAATATCACAATTTACTATAAAAACCTGTCTTTTATTTACAAAATCTACATTAATTTATTAATGAAAAAGAAACACATATCTTAATTACTACAGAAATGTCACGATATAAATAGTCGGTAGTCTACTTAATTAAGTTAATTATTGTATTGTAGAGGAAAATACCGTCGTATGGATCCTGTTTGGTAAATTTGAATATGTTATAAAGTTTATCACGAGGTCCGTTCATTCATAATGATCACACTTGGCGCCGCTTGTATCGTAGTGAGTGTGGTGCCAGTGAAAGAGACTTACCTATAATATTTATTTTATAAGAATTCATTTTTGACATAGGAAGCTGTTGTTTGCGTTAAATCAGAGTGGCTTTTCTTCTGGACTGCTATTTGCTGATTACGATGATAATAATAAATTTATTAAATTATTGAAATAATAATTACCTTATAATTAGCCTAACTTAATTTAGGTTTTTATAGCAATCTTCATTGGGTCTATACGGTGGTCCCCAAACTAGGCGGCGGAATCAGCCAGAACTTGGGGATCAATATATTATGTATTTTCAGTCATTCAAAGTCTTCAGGCAATAGACAAAAGATCACAAAGTGTCTCTGAACAACTGGTATTCGTTGCAATATAAATATTTTACATTAGATAATCAAGGCAAGGTGTGATAGGATATCAAGGCAACAGTACTGTCACTAGATTGTAAAGAGATGGCGGGAAATCCAAGTCATATACCGATAGGCCAGCTGCATTTGGATTATTTTGGATAAAGCGGTAACCGACCCCGATATAGTTGGAGAAAGGCTAGACAGTTGGTTTTATTCGATGTCTACCGTCTACAAATTCAACCTACTTTATGATTACAAATTAGCACAAGATTAGTTGAAGCGTGTGAGGAAGGATTACAGGAATTTGTCTAGACTACAATTTGATTGTGACGATGGAGATTTTAATGTGTTGTTTCTGGTCGTCGTACGACCTACGCAAGTCGTAAAGAAACAGCTGAGATTTACTACTGTGCTTGCAGACTTGCTACAGCCAGTAATTTTTCATTGTCGCTGGCTTAGAAACATGTGTATTTACAAATTTATGTGTTGTCTTTGTTTTAGCTAGTTTTTCCCAAAGACTTTCATTTTCAGCAATACCTTCTAAAGATTCTAAACTTTGCAAAGTATATTTAATGTTAATTGTTATATTAACGTTTTTAGTTCTGGATTTCTAAAAAGTATCCAAAGGATTAATTTAGAGATGTTATTATTTAAACATCGATGACGCAATAGTCAACACGAATTTAGATTAAAATAATGATAAAGAAAACTTTGTTTGAAAGAGACGAAGGGTTCCTCGATAAGTGTTTATCAAAAGTGAAATATTAACACTAGAAAGTGTAAATAAACGCAGAAACTGTCATAAATAATTTACTACCAAACAAATCGAGAGAAAAGTATTAAATTACGGTCTTCCTCAGTTGATCCACCGATTCAACCTTTGTCGCCGCGGTGCCCATCCACTTCAAAATTGCATTAAAAGTCACCATTGACTCAACATGATCATCAACCTATCGTTGCGGGGATCCGCTGGTAGCGAGACGCTTTGGGGGGGGTCCAGCAGTGGACGTCTTTCGGCTGATATGATGATGATGATGATGATCATCAACCAGAGTCTGAAGTTATCGAGTCGAATACCCAAGTGATAATGATGTTAACGACATTTTCTGTTCCCAACAAAACGGTTACAATAAACTACCAAAATTGCGAAAACTTATGTAATATTTAAAATAAATGTGTAATTTGGTTATGTAAATATAAATATTCATCACTACCAAAAGCATCTCTTATTTTATTTTTCTTTTAGAGGTAGATGAAAAGCAGAGTGTGCCACACGGTAGATTCCAAAATTAAAAACCTCGAGCGATGTACTTTGAATCCATTGCTAGGGATTCTACTCTAGAATCCTTCGCTTCGCTCTGGATTCAAAGAATCGCTATTACCTACTTTTTTATCTATAAAACAAAGAGCTGATTCTAGCTAGCAAAGAGACTATGCCACAAGCTAAGAAAAATAACTAAAACACTAATGAATCTAGACGACCGGCCGTAATCAGATTTGAGATACCATCGGGTCATCTCAATGATAAGCCTTTCTAAATATATGCACATACAAACATTTCACTTTGCATACATTTGTATATCATTTGCTAATATATTTATGTTCGAATGTAGAACATATGAATTGGTCAGCTCTATATTGTTCTACACGATCATAAAGTTATATAGTAGGTACCCTCCTAATATATTATTTTACATAATAATCTAATTTGAATCAGCATTTTATTGGTCAGTGATATTTTTAACATTTCCCGGGCCTATTGGCCAATATAAATAACCGTATAGTGGGCAATCATGCTTAGTTGCAGTTACAAACTCATAGAGTTTATTTTAATAACCAGTTGAAATGCAGAATAATGGAATAAGTTTATTCCTTTCGATGCAGTCGGATATAACACTATCGGATACTTTAGCAAAGAAGCGTGAAGAAAGTCTACACACTTTTACAACACAACAACAGACTTTTACCATTTCCGAACATTAATTTTAGAATATATCAATTCAAATGGTATCTTAACATGGTCTATCACCATATTATATTGTTCCATTATTACTTACTTCAATTTCATTCTTAAATTTATTAGAATCATTTGGTCGTAACGCCTACCTAACAATGATATTTAAATCGTATACATAATTATGTAAAGTCAGTTCTATCTTAGGTTGCTCTCTCCATTGACTATTCTTGACCTCAAAGCAATAAATTCGGTTGGTCAAAATCGTCTTTTTGAACATAGAATTCCTTAGTAGCAACATTATATT
This sequence comes from Anorthoa munda, assembly GCA_945859665.1. Lineage (NCBI taxonomy): Eukaryota > Metazoa > Arthropoda > Insecta > Lepidoptera > Noctuidae > Anorthoa > Anorthoa munda. The sequence goes on along the minus strand of OX243908.1, from coordinate 29,517,581 downwards.
GCAGTTTATGTTTCATCATCTACAGTTATGCTTCATCTGTTGAAAGATGAAAAATATAAGTTTCCTAATGTTCTAAGTAAATATTGGTATTGGTGGTCGGGATATATTCACACTATTTTATGAATACTTATGATCTTTGAACCGATGAACAGTCGATGCTAATTGCACAATAACAGATGATATTAATTAATGTTTAAATTGCTCTTACAGAACATACCGATCCTTCACGATAAAATCATGTATCGTTATTACTCATATCATTCTTCTTGTGTCAGTTAGTATTGTTACTATTATTACATTGTCATCATCTTGATTTTTACAAGATTCCGAGACATCGCCTCTTTTAGACATAACAGTTTTATTCCCAAGTAAATGGGTATGTTTATGACCAGTCTTCTTTATTTATCAGCTACCAGTTATTTTATTTCCACAACGCCAATTTAGATTTTATGCTCAACTGTTTTATTGATTTTGTGGTGCGTGGTGATAACTTCGTCAACGGAAGACTAAAACGTTCGATGGCTATAAGACCACAGGGGTCACCATTAAGTGCTTCCCTACTGATAATATTATCGGCAGACCAACTGTTCACTTCCCACGGATTTGAATAGCCGCTTTAATTCTTCACCATATATATAACATAGTTTACTTTTTAGAGGAAATGTGTTCTTTTGGATTTCCTATTTAGAACGGACTGTGAAACAATCTAAAGACTTCATTCATGACCCTTCTCTTCTTCATTAAGAATAAACCCATGTCGTATTAGACTCTAGATTTAGATAACATCTGGCTCTTAAGGATTCTTAAAATATTTACGTTTAGTATCTCATTAATAACTTAGGTGGAGATGCTGATTAGTACTATGCAAACAATTACTCGATATTCCAGCAAAACTTTAATTGCAAAACATTAAACAATGTTCATTGCGCAGGCGCGGCGGATACACAAGATAGTATAAATAATGAACTTGTTTATATTTATTGCATCGTTAATAACGAACTTGATGAATTTAATTAGATGCTAAATGTTACCACTGGTTACATAAATATTGTGAGCTCCGAGCCAAATGAGTAATAAAATTGTCTAACACCTTATTGCGATGCTTCTAAGTTATAGACTACTCCCTGAATGCAGGAAACGTCATAATATTAGCCCGTTAATGTCCGCTTCTGAATGGACCTTCTCTATTTATCGCCACACTAAATCCTTGGAAAACCTTTTCGTAATTACTACTTTAGCAAATGCAAAAGCAAAGTTAAGAGGTAATTTTACTGATCACACGACTTCAAAATCAAAGATATAAATAAAAAGGTACACATTAATTTGGATGGTAAAGTCCCAGAAGAAAATAATAATACATCAGCATACGTCAAGATCAAAGCCTAAATATACATAAATACTCATAGCAAGCACGGGAATAATGGAGGCCTAAAGTTGAAACAAAAGCAATAAGACAATGCTGATCGATAGCCCGGACATGCTGAGATGTATTTACCTTCGCAAAACGAACAATCGCTAAACAAGAGCGCAGTTAAAAGTTTAACAAACACCAATCTTGGTAGTTACATGCTCATAAATTGTCCGAGAATAATCGATACCGATTGAGATATAAGGGTTTTTGGCGATTCCCTCTTGTGCAGTACAATCAGAAGAATGCCTTCTTTAATTCCTTTAAAATTAGATTCATTATCCTTTGGACTTGCTTATGTAAATTCACCATTTTGGGATCCTTTATCACTTGCCGGTATTCCAATTTAAGGATTTACATGTTCAATATTCAATTCTGAGTCTTTGCTTTAAAGTTTGTTTTTGTACTCTATCCCCTCTAATTTTCTTTTTCTGCATACGCAAGGCGGTCTTACACGTCGTGGTCGCAAAAGATTTCGGTAATCATAAATTGAGGAGTACTAATAGTCAGTTTGTGGATAGCCTAAGGGTCTGAAGGGAATGAACTTTAGTTGAGGTTCCAATACGTTTTGCATTCTCTTGAATGGTTAAAAATCATCATTCGCTTTCTTTTTAAGTAACTTGATTGACGTGTTATTATGAACGATTACTCTTTACTCCAATTTGTTCTGACTTTTGAAGTTTAAATAATAAGGAAGTATTTACTGAAGATGGTTATGAAGTTATGAGTATGAGGGACGTTATAATTGCTCCCAAAATTTTCAGGTCTAATTGGTAATACATTATTTGGAATAAGTTGAAAGGATCGATGAAACAAAAAGAATTGAAGGTTTTATTTATGTGAACTTTTATTTAAAAAACTTGCAACAAAATATTGGGGATACAGACAACGACAATCAAACTAACATAATTAATGTTAATAAATTACGAGTACACTTCATAAATTATTCAAAACTCCTTAAAACAAGAGTGTTATAACAATTATTGTTTATAGTTTTAATCATAATAAACAGACATTATTGAGTATAATAACAGCAATCATATCCTGTAGCTGTCAGTTAGGATTATTGAGAAGCGTCATTACAAATGTTATGCACTCCATGTAGGCGACTATAAATACCCAAGAACGTGTACAGAATCAATTGACCTCATTAAATTTTATTACAAAACTAACACGCAATTAAAAATCTATGTAATTAATTATTTAAGTATGTCGGTTCATTGACATTTAATATCAAAGTTCCAATTTGTACAAACGCCTGGTTTAAACTGAATTTATCTGTGTCATAAAATTGTCGTAAAACTCGATACTAGCAAAGACAGGCATTTCAACTATGATAAAAAAATCTATTTTACTAGCTTTTTTAGCCGATGTTGCTCGTGTTATATTAGCTACGGGCTGCTTGTTCATCTGTTCCATTTCCAACTATTTGACGTCATTTTTTTCACAAAATACATCTCCGTCTACTTTTATCTAATGATTTTATTCAAAGCTAAAACGCAATGCAATGTTGTTCCGTGTATATTGTTTTTTATGCCATTTTTTTATTGTAGAACCAAAAACTGAATGAGTCGTTTAAGCTGTAGTAAGTTCGCGGTTTATAAAAAAAACGGCCAAGTGCGAGGCGGACTTGCGCACGAAGGGTTCCGTACCATTATCGCATATAACGGCAAAAAAATCACGTTTGTTGTATGGGAGCTCCACTTAAATATTTATTTTAATCTGTTTTTATTATTTGTTGTTATAGCGGGAACAGAAATACATCATCTGTTAAAATTTCAACTGCCTAGCTATCACGGTTCATGAGATACAGCCTGCTGACAGACGGACAGACAGACAGACAGACGGACCGCGGAGTCTTAGTTATAGGGTCCCGTTTTTACCCTTTGGGTACGGAACCCTAAAAAGGGCATTTTTACAAAATTTGAAACCATTGATTAGCATATTTAACCATTAGTTGAGTTAACTACGGATCAAACAACTGTGCCTAAGAGGGTCTAAGTTTAGGTTGCAGGTAGAAGTCGCCATTGTTTATATGCTTGATTTAGAAATTTTATTTCACATTTTTATAGTAAGCTTATTTTTTATTTTCTCATGCTATGAAACGCGCGTAAATATGAAGTATGTGTCGACGGTGTCGTTCCAACGAGTTATAAAACCCATAAAATTCAGCAGCCATAATAATCGTAAAGTGACGCATAAATGCAAACAAACACATATTTTTGTGGGTATATCTATGAATAGTAATCTTATGAGTATTATTCATAAAACGCCGCCACCTATTGAACATTTTATGATGAACGCAGATTTTTTCAGATCGAGCCATCTTAGATCGAGATTGTGGCCCAAAATGATATTTTAAAAGGCGATTAGAATTATAATTTACACCACACATAAAATGTTTGAATATGTAATTAAGACATGTAACATTATATTACAAGATAAAGACTTAATAAATGCATGGTTCTGAATGAACCAGTTTTGAGTTTTAACCGAAACAGATTTAGTTTTTGAATTCCAAGCAGTTCCAAACAGTATTTTGAATATATGGCAGAATTCGAGAAAGAAAAGCGTCTTGGAAATTAGTAAACCCTTTTAAAATATCAAACTATAAATTGAAATAATATTAAGCAGGAGAAAAAATTTATGGATAGTATGACACGAGGAACGATAAATACAATAAATTTGTGTTTTACACTTAAGGCGCTAGTATGCCCCAATGGCCTTGAGCATCCCGGCGAAGCTAAACTCACACACCGGCACGGCTCACGCATACATAGCGAGCGCGGACTGCGATCAAAGAGTATGCGTGGACGCAGAGATGCGACTAACAGGTTGCATTCTTGCCTACGATTCCGTAAATAAATATTAAGTTTTACTAGACATTATTTTTATATAATGTAGGTCGAACAAGTAAAACAAAATAGGTTACATTAAAACTCTACTTCGTACCTACAGCCCCCGTACCATGACGTGTCAAAACTATCATGGTTCGACAGTTTATTTTGAGTGTCCCTCGACCGGCAAGCGAACATTTATGGCACCCGTTTTAATGTTTTTCTATTGTGTCTGTAATTATGCCGGCTGAGTTAGCACAGTCAAAATAAACTGGCTCTGAGCTTACGGTCGGCTCCTAATGTTTTAAGTTATTATATTCGTTTAAAAATACTAAGTAGGTCATCATCTTCCTGCCCTTGTCCCATGTTACTTGGGGTCGGCGCAACACGTTTTCTTCTATCACACCGTCCTGTCCCCCGTCACGCTATCACTGACTCCCTTTTCTTTCATATCACTCCTCACACCTAGTCCATCCATCTTTTCTTTGGCCGTCCCCTTCCTCTCCATCCATCCACATTTATATTCATAACTCTTTTAGTAACATGCGTTTCATCCCTCCTCATTAGATTACCATACCAGGACAAACGATTTCCTTTCAACTGTTCTGTCACTGGCGCCACTTTCAAACTGCCTCTAATATTATACCTACTCATTTCTCACTTTATCCCTTCTCGTCACTCCACACTTCCATCTCAACATTCTCATCTCTGCTACATGCAATCTCTTTTAATCCATCTTTTTCACAGCCCAACATTCTGATCCATACAGATGCAGATACAGATGCATGGTTCTGCAGTGGCGTAGCTAGGGGGGTTCCGGGGTGACACGTTTTTTAATGATAAATAATTTAGGTTTGAAGTTATTTTAATCAAGTTATCCCAACAAAATAATTTAATTTATCAATTGAGATTATATAAAAATGCACGTATTATTTGAAATAAATGTTAACAAGAAATTATTTACTCTGACCACACATTAGACCATGACTTTTTTCCAGTGTAGTGGGGTTGTGCAGACAAATACATTGCTTTTGGCAAACACTGAAGAGTTGAAATTAGCTGTATCGAAATTTACTGGTTTTTATGATGAGATATCAGAAACAGAACTCCTTTTAGAGATACCGAGGTTGAGAAGACATTTAAAAGCGGCCAAAAACATTGGCAGTTTCTAGCTGGGTGACTCTAGACTTCTTGAAATTCATCGTGGAATGGGACTTTACAGAATCTCTTCTGAATCTTATGGTCGCACTAAAGTTATTTATGACAATTTGTGTACCACTGAGAGGAGTTTCAGCAAACTAAAATTAATTAAAAATTACTTGCGGGCAACAATGACCGAAAACAGACTTAACAATCTTGGCATATTAACAATAGAACATGAGGTAACACAAAATATAAATTTTGATGATATGATTGCCGAGTATACAGCTGTTAAAGCTAGAAAAAAGAGATTTTAGTGCTTGTACTTAGATTAGTATAAACAAATGTAGGTATAAGTAATTAGTAACTATTATTATCAAAATTTCTATTGTAATTATGAAAGACTTATTTGTAATAATTAAATAAAAACATACTATACGTTTATTGAATGTTTATTCATTTTAACAGATTTCATTATTGGGTGACACCACAATTATGCGCACCGGGTGCCACCCATGCTAGCTACGCCACTGACAGTGTGACAGGTCTAATCGCGGACTCGTAAATTTTCCCTTTTTACCCGACTGCCGAAGGAGGGTAATGTGTTTATCAGTCTATGTATGTATGTATGTTTGTTCCTATGTGGCGTTCCAGAGACCAAACGCGTTGGCCGATTTCAATGATTCTTACATCAATCGATTCGTCTGAACCCTGCGAGTGTCACTGGCTATATTAAAATTGTAAGATAGAAAAATGGCCGATTTTAGGCGCCCTAATGTGGGGTCCCAAATTATTATTTTTCTTCCTATCTCATCGTGTGGGGTATCAAAATAATAAAGGATTTCAAAAATATATAATACTTATATATTTCTATGTACCAAATTCGATAAAAAGTAACTAAAAAGTTATAAATAAAAAAAAGTTAATTAAAAATATCAAAAACCCGACTGCTTAAGAAGCGAACTAAAAAGACGTAAACAAGAAGAAAATTATGCTGTGCTGTCGGAGGATACATCTGGTTTTGGTCAACCAGCTCGCGAATATGTATCCTCCGACTGCACAGCATGATTTTCTTCTTGTTTACGTCTTTTTAGTTCGCTTCTTAAGCAGTCGGGTTTTTGATTTTTTTAATAAACTTTTTTTTTTTACTTTAAAAATACTAAGTAGGTAATTTAAAATAATTACGTTAAAAAAACTCAATCTGGAATGATATATAACTATAAATAATAATACAGCATAAAGTCATAATTTCCAGTTACTTAGGCCGAGTTTCTCATCTCTAAATTATCGCAGAATTTATATGACAAATAGTCAAGCACGCGTTACCTGCTGTGATTCGCTGTTGAATTCATCCATGCGGTGAGAAACTCGGTCCTAGCTGTTTTAAATTTAACCAAGATCGATTCAGCTATTCAGAGTAACATTCTTACCCCGTACTCACAATTTTAGAAATTATTTCATTTTAATCATTCGCATAGACTGTAATTACTGACTTACATAAAAACCGGCACAGTGCGGGCCGGACTCACGCACTGTGGGTTTCGTATAAACATATTAATATAAAATATTAAATAATGGGTTCTAATGATAAATACCCCACATGCTTATGTGCATTTTTCTTGGATTCATCATGTGATTTTTTTTTGATCCCATAATTAAAATGATTACCTATTATGTTTCCATATTTCTAAGTGAGTTTTTAGCACACATAAGTGACATATAAGTTGTGTCGTACTTTACCCAGTTTTAGCAACGTTAGTGGTAACAGTTTATTACTCAATACTCTCTATATAAGGTTACAAATAAAACACTGTTATTCTAAAAATCTGTAAATTTTAATACTCTTGTACGGTTTTGTTCTCTCTCTCTCTCAAATCTCGAAAACTGAGGTTATGCAATATGAAACTTTGTGAAAGTGTTTTACAGGAGAGTACTACATGTAAAAAATATCCGTTATATATATTATAATCCGTTGCGTGGTTTAGAAGTTAGCATTATGATTTATTTACACAATGCACAATATAAATAAAAAGTATTTACAAATTCGCATAAAAAAGTAGTCCACAAATAAATAAAAATAAAGCGTCCACGCGCACGATTACGTAGGGTCCTCTGCGGCGAGCGAGCTAGTCTGTGAACGCACACTAATACACAATCTAAGTAAATATTTGCACTAACACGTACGAATGCGCTTAGTCGGACGAAAGCGCGGCGGAGCAGCGAGCGACACAGCCTTCCCGTGCCAATGCTAATGCGCTACTGGCTTCGCCCCCGTAGAGAGCCAGAATATATACATTGGACCTTACTTTGCAAGACTTTCTTTGCAAAATATTGATTGATTTAAATAAGCAAAGTACCATCTAAAGAAACTCTAAATACCAATCTGTCTATCTAAAAATATTTTTAAACATACAAGTCGTTTTGGAGGAGTTTCAAAAAGTTGCGAAAAAATATCGTGTTGTTAATTATTTTTTTAAAGCAATACTATAAGTTACACGAAAAAACCTTGTGTTCCAAATAATGTACATGAATCGATAATAAATATATATTTTTTTCAAACCTTTTAACCTAGCCGTTACTTAGGAGTATGCTTTAGAAAGTAACCGTTTTACGGCACTAAAGCGCATGTAGGCCCTTAATAGAGGGGATCTTAACCGGCTGAGGTTACTAACAGTCACACTCGCAAGAAATGTCACGATTTAACTACATACTCATGTAAAACCTCCTTATTCTTCGTATAAAACGGAACCTGGAAGTAGTTTGCGGATCAATGAGTTTAATTTACTACACTGCATTAAAGTATTAAGTCCAGAGTTTATCACGTGTACTTAGATGAGCTTAGATCATTTGGGTTATCATTGTTGTTAAAAAGTGGATTAGCTCTCAGTAATGCTTTATTTGAGTTTTAGATTGTACACGCCTTTGTCGCGTTAATATTACTAGCCTGAATGTTTGCGCAATAGAGCAAAAGTCTCCCGTCTCTCTTTTCACTCTGTGCTATTTGAAGCCATTCTTTATCAAAAGTCATGTTCACTCCGCCATTTCAATTTGGGATAACCACGAAATTGTCACTTGCCATAGACTCATTGGATGATTTGTAAATTTCCTGTTCATTAGTCAGTTCCTTACTATTGAAGATTCTATAGATTCTTGATCTCTTACGAAAATGCGCTTTACAAAGTCTTTGCTACTTAACTCAAAAAATCTAACCATCCGAGTAAGATCGATCAGATCTTAATCTTTCACATAGGTATAAATAAGCTTGTTAAAATGTTATGACTGAAACAAAAAGATAGTCAACACATAAAATAAAATGCAAAACATTTCCTACGAAGCAGCATATTATGACCTGAACACACTTACGTATACTCTCTTAGATAATCCAAAAATACCACAAAAGCTTGCAGACGACCAGCACAGGAGTCAAAACTAAGACATAACAATAAAATATGTGATTTACAGTTATACGTGACGCCTCGTGTCACTCACCTCGTTGGATTGTCGTAAAAATCTTTATTTTTATCCTATGCTATTGTATCCGCGAGAGAATCCAAGATAACAAAGTCAGATGTAAATGCTAGAGGCGGAGTAGGCATCGCTTGCGTATGTGTGGAATTGTTGATAGAACTTTTACACTTATTAATGTCTTAAGTGTTGAATCAAGAGAAAACGATGAGGAAGATATGATATTTTTTTTTATTACAGTGAGCACTAACACATAAGTGATGAGCATCAATTATAATAGTAATAATGTCTACATGACGTCATTAAATATAGATGCATTTATGTGGAAAATCAAACTTTCATACATGATATCAAAGAAATCTAACTCAAACTCAAAGCATATAGTTCCACTAAACTTTGAAGGAGTCGAACAGTCAGAAACAAGAAAATTTTTGAAAGCGTAGATCTCTTTTGAAAATAACGTGCTTAAAGTTCCATGGGCACTGTTTCATATACTTTAACAAACGCTTTAATTCTGCAAAATTCTAAATAACAGACTGGTAAGCTCGAGACAAAAGTTTTATTCTATCAGCGATGGTGATCGCTGAAATGTAAGGGATTGATCACGTGATATTTCGACTGCGCTTGGCAATTAGGGCTACCGCGTTTGAATTTGCCGCTAGGGGCGCTGGTGTTGCGTGAGGTCTTCAAAGTCTCAAATTTCATAGTCTTGGCTTTTAGCGCTAGTTTTATTTACAACATTTTTAATGTTGTGAATATTTTCCAAATATGGTGGATTAAGATAGGCATAGGTTTTATCAATGCTTGAGTTTTATGTTCCGGAAAATATTATCCTCCTTATTTTCAAGAAACTGCAGCAGCTCGATTTTATATTTAATCGCACTTCTACGGCATTAAAAATGATTTTAATTCAAACCTTGCTTCGGTGCGCATAATAAAAACGTTTAACAACTAATATTAATAATACTACTGGACCTTATTCAACAGTGGCGCCAACTGGTGAGTAATAAAACGGTACCCCTCATTCCATAAATTCGCGACGCTTTCGTTGATACTCGTCATATTTTTTAGAGCCTCAGGTCAATTTCCTACTAGACATTGTTCGAGTTCTGCCAGATCCTTCAGCTTAGAAACCAGAAATATACAAACCCAATCCTTCCACACTTAGAGACCAGTAATAAACGGCCGACTATTCTAGTAGATACAAAGCTCTAACCGTTAAGGCTAGTCTGACAAATACCAGGACTATTTCATGTCCTAGTAGCCTAAGATCCGACAGCGGAAATCTGCATGAATCAGGGTTTTTGATAAACTTAATTTTCATGAATAATACTTAATAGTAGAAAATATTGCTACATCCTTAGAAATAACTAGCCGCAGTTACCTTAATCAAATAAATTGAAATTTATGTTTGATATCATCATCATTATCATATCAGCCGAAAGACGTCCACTGCTGGACATAAGCCCCCCAAGCGTCGCCACATTGACCGGTCCCGTGCGTTTCGTAACCAGCAGATCCCCGCAACCTTCACCAGGTCATCGGTCCACCTGGTGATGGTGGGAGGCCTGTTTTATATAATTCAACGTCAATAGAAAGAAAGTGGTGTAGAATACAGGAAAAAATAGGGTTGCCAACTGTCAGTTAGCCGCAATCTGTGGGTTGCCAGTTTACCTGATAAACCAGGTAACACATAAATAGCGGCTAACTGAGAGCTAGAAGTTGTGCCATAGGCAACCACATATAGGAGAAATTCCTAGTGTAGGACAAAGTAAAAAACATATCAAAAAACTGTTTGCAGCCAGATGCGGCCACTGCAGACTTACAGTAATCAATTCTACTATCAAAAATAATTCATAAAGTCAAGTTTCCTACAGATTTTTGCAGTGTGATCTCATACTATAGTAACAGGCGCCACGTAGCCGCAGATACTCCATTTTCATATGATTATCTTGTTTGTGATTTTATGAGGCAAGGCTTAGATGATCTCGGTTTACGGCTGGTACCAAGGAAGTGGTTATCTGATAGCGCTAGTTGGTTAGGCGAAGTTCTCAGGTGGTACAGAGTTGGAATTGATTCACTTAATTAGTTGTTTATTTTATGTTTTGGTGGGTTTTTATGTAAAAAGACGTTCGAGTATAAAGACTAAGAGTATCTTTCCTTGTTTGCAAACTGTATTTAATACTAGCTTCTACCAGCGGCTTCACTCGCGTCAAAGTCGGAAATTATCCCAAGGGATCGTACTCCTGGATAAAGTAACTTATATCTTTCTTTATGGTTCAATCTATCTCTAGACTTACCAAAATTGCCATTTCTCAAAGACGACATGGCGAGAAATCGGTCATCTTGCTGTGAAGTCACACGGTGGTGTCCACCTTCACGGCATCTATAGTAGCTTGCAGTCTTCATGTACCGCTGGTATTTGCGCCGAACAGAATATTTCTCCAACTGAATTGTCAAGCAACTTCAATTATGATTACGTAGCTGGAATTAGAGCAAAAACCTGAACAGCTTCCGTGTGTCTAGTATCCATTTTTCAGTATCTACGATAAAAATCTTCTAAATATGCCAACTTTATACACTCCTTTTTATCTGTTTCTAACAAGAACTTACCGTACTTCAAAACCGCATACAGTATTATTTGATTATAGACTTTATCTTATGATATCCGCGATGTAAGTTCAAAATAAGGCGTGTGCGATTATTTTGCTTTCAAGTGTATTTGTATCGTTATTCAAACAATTCAAAGATCTTCGATACCCTTCGTATCTAGTAGTAAAAGAAGATAGGCAGATATTGTTATTTCGTGGTTAAATCTAGCACACTACTATCGACAGTTTTTCCGACGCAGATTTAGTTCTAATAAACACAGAAATCAACAATGTATGCCCCTTTTAAGGATAACTGTCATGGTGGCCCATCGGCTAAGACCGCCTTTCGTGCTTGAGGTCTTGGGTTCAAATCCGGGCAAGTACCAATGTGACTTTTTCAAATTCATTTGTATTTTCTAAGTTTATCTTGGACATCACAGGCTACGGTGAAGGAAAGCATCGTGAGGAAACCTGGACTTATATTTATAGTTAATGTAAGTCTGAAATAGCCAAGTCAGAGGCCTGTGGTGGTGTGGTGGTTCTCAGAGGCGGCTTAATTAACTCTGACACCAGAAGTGGCCACATCCTCACACGAAGAGAAGAAGATTACATATTTTCAATCAAAATTGATTCTTATTCGCACGCCCATCAAAATGACACAAGATCCACTTCATAAAAGTTTTACGACAGAATGATTTACACATTGAAAGCATTTCCTTAGATCATCCGGTATTTTGATAGATTGGACACCATAAAAGGTTGTGTTGGGACAACTTTACGGCTTTTGGTGACGTTCTTGACGTATAGTGTGAGAAAAAGCGAGATATACCATTGACCAACGCTTTACGATACTTTGATAGGCGAATTCTTGGCATAATTGGAAATGTTCCGTATGCTTTTGTTTAGATGGTGGAATTTTGCAGTTATGTATGGGAAAATTTTGTATTTAGGAGGTATGTGGAACAGGGTGTAAAATCCCGCAACCTCAATTTGAAAAGAGAGGATTCGCCAACCAGACGGATCTTGTGGATCCTACGGTTATTGTCGCATTTTCTGTGGTATCAAGTCATTAGTTCATATCTGGTGGATCATTACAATTTTATCAACAAAAGCCTCGTGATAGCGATTGGAAAACCGTCAAATATTTATGTATGAGATTGTCAAACGCTACCGAAATGCCACGTGATCTATCCTTTATATTTTGGCATTTAAACCATCACCATCGTCGCTGATAGTATAATACTTGTATTTATAGGCTCAGTTACAACTATGAGGTAATCTGAAACTTTGATGAAATTATAAATGTCTGTGGTAACCCCGAAAATAAATCAATCAATCTGCCTAGCCTTTTCCCAACTATATTGGGGCCGGCTTCCAGTCTAACCGGATTTATCTGAGTACCAGTACTACATAGAGTGACTGCCTATCTGACTTCCACAACCCAGTAACTGGGTAACACGATACATCTTGGCAAGACTGGTGTCAGATCTCAAGCTTCTGACTACTCGTAACCGCAAAAATAAATAATTCATCAATATAAACTACATACTTTTTTTTATTGTGACTAACACTTTCGGACTACTCCATGACAGTTCAAAAGTAAAAGTAAAAGTTTTAAGGACTTTTACAACATTTTTTAACTTTTTACCCGACTGCCGAAGGAGGGTAATGTGTTTATCAGTCTATGTATGTATGTATGTATGTATGTATGTATGTATGTAAGTATGTATGTATGTATGTATGTATGTATGTTTGTTCCTATGTGGCGTTCCAGAGACCAAACGCGTTGACCGATTTTGATGATTCATACGTCAATCGATTCGTCTTAACCTTGCGAGTGTCATAGACTACACTAAAATTGGAAAATAGAAAAATGGCGGCTTTTGGGCGCCATATTGTGGGGGGGCAATTTTATTTTTTCTTCCAAACCCATCGTGTGGGGTATCAAAATAAAGGGTTTTTAGAGGCGATTTCAAAAATATATAACACTTATATATTTAAATGTACCTAATTCGAAAAAAATGTTAACTAAAAAGTTATAAATAAAAAAGTTAATTAAAAAAATCAAAATACCCGACTGCTTAAAAAGCGAACTAAAAAGACGTAAACAAGAAGAAAATCATGCTGTGCAGTCGGAGGATACATCTGGTTTTGGTCAGCCAGCTCGCGGATATGTATCCTCCGACTGCACAGCATGATTTTCTTCTTGTTTACGTCTTTTTAATTCGCTTTTTAAGCAGTCGGGTATTTTGATTTTTTTAATTAACTTTTTTTGAGCATTCAGCTGAGTTTATTTTAAACGCGTTAATGATTCCTGCTGATTTTATCGATACGGAATTCAGATCATCAGACTTTCATCTCAAAGGCGGTCAAACTATATTCAAATATCGAAGCGTGACGTGGGCTTTGTTTAGAGCGACCAGAATATTCAACTGGCTGTTGCCACCCAACCTTTATCAGAAGTAGGTAGATCATACATTTACATACCGAATGTCCGTCCAACCCAACCGTGCACGTTTACGACGCGGATTATACGAAACACTGACCACAATTTGTAAGATTTGTCAAATAAAGACATAAACCCAATAAATATTTATTGATAACTGAGTAATCTGTCGTCCAATCAGCTTCGGTCGTTCGACGGCAAACGAAATTTTATTGGTCCGGGGCCTTTAAAATGTCGCTGTCGCATATGGGCATAGGTTTATGATACCGGTGACATTTTTGTTTCTAAAACCTCTTTGGAATTTTATGAGAATATCGATAAGCATTAAAATTATGAATTTGCGTAATTTTTAGGAAATAGTGTTTTTAGGCCTCTAGCAACAGACGCAAGGATGTAGAACAAATATTTTATTGTTTTTAATGAGTGATTTATATGCTAATCTGTCGGTAATGTTCTGCTGATCGCCAAATTGATGACATAAAGATGAGTTCGTGAATTTCAGAGTGAATGTATATAAAATATATTACTTTTACGACCGTATTTCTTTATTTGTAACGCCCCATAGCCAAAACGATCTAACGGTCTAGTGAAACCTATACAAACTGCTAGAAACAAATCCATTGCCCCTTTTGTATGCAGAGAAATCTTTGGTTGCGCTTTCAGTAAAGCAACACATACCGTTCATTGAAGTAGGTCAGCTTTATGTAATGAGATCGAAATCGTTCCATCATATTTTTTATCAATATTTTTTTATTTATTGACACTTATCGATCCATAACGGTTTTTATTGATATTGATGGTCATTATTTATTAAATGCATCGCTCACGCCATTTTCTATAAAAGGATAGACACAAATTAATTTTAAATATCATGGTTAGTGGTGATTTTTTGGCTAAATTTAAAGCTACTTTCGACATTTAGAGATGGGACGTTCACATTTTGCCAGTTATGTTTAATTCCCATTTGAATTATATTAAATTATATATTATTGGTATATATTTATAAAATGGTGATGATTATTGTTAACCCTAATGTTTTTTAATAAGAACTTAATGAACATATGCAATAAATATATCACTATCTAGCTTTTGTCAGTGGCTCCACCTGCATGAGTCCCGAACATTATTCACTATACAACATGTAACATGGGCTAATAGTGTTTCAAATTTCATACATATCCATTCAGCTGTTGAGACGTGGTTGATTAACAAACACAGACTTTCTCATTTATTGGAAATGTTTTTTTAAAATTAATGTCAAGTACATTTGTGATAAATTCTACTTTCCAAGTACCATTTTCTATGTTAATAAACAATATTCCGAGTTTCTCAAACAACTCATTTACATTCGACCACCATAGTATAGTTTACGCGCTTGCTATCCAGTAGTGAGTGGATTGTGCGCGTACGCACTTACCCAGTGATTCATGGCTCGCGTAAAAATCACATGAATGTATTGCGGCTGTGTTAACATCGTGGTACACGGAACTAAGAAAACATTAGACTATTCTTTTCTTCAGGAAATGTGATTAATTTTCTGAGATATAAAAACAAAAAAAAACTTCACACAGCTAAAACGCACATTACAAACATATTCGTAAATAATCCTGTAAAGGAAATATTTGAGCGAGAACTATATATATGTCATACATTAACTATTATATTTAATTATGTGATTATATTTAATTAAAAAATACGGACAATCATCAGCAGCCGAAATAATTAAAATGGATAGCAAACGATGAAAATAGCAGTAATACGGATAAGTGAATGAAAACAAACTAGGATCGGATTCATAATCTAGATACGGATGAAAACGGAAGCTTTTGGAAAAACTTAGTATCTTTTTACTGTGTCTTTAGTAAACAGGCATGTTGCTGAAAGTAGAAGCAAGTGCAGAAACATAAACAAGAAAGAAGAACGATTGGAAACCATGATGTGGTCACGACCCCATTAGACATAGAGAAACGACGCAAGAAGGAGGTAAACAGGCACCACAAACTGCATATGTTTTTACTAAATCTCCTTTGTGAATGACCAAATCTTAATATAATTTTCAATTCATTCCTTCAAACGGGGTTGACAATCATTTAAACCGCCTATTAAGGTAGGCATATAAAACAAATACGGTACGTATCGGAGCTGTAGAGTGCGACATGTTTAGTGGGCTAGCTCCCTAAAGATTAGCATTAACATACAGTTCATATCGGCGACCGGTTCCAAGCAAGTGTACTATTTTACGTTGTATGTCTGAGATCATAGAAACAACTTCGTGAATATTCGATGGTTCACCAGTTTTGGTGAAATTCTATGAATTTGTTGCGACAAAAACTAGTAGTCTTGAGTTTTCACCACCTTATCACCTTGAGTTCGTGGAATCGTGACGCGACAGGCTTATCTTTGTTTTCTGTCATAATCACCTGTGTTTGGCACTAATGCACCACTGAAATACTGTACTATACCAGCCTGTTACTGACACACTGCAGCGCAAAGGCCCCTTCTCATACAGAGAAGGAAGAAGCATTAATCGCCATGCTAGCTAAATGTGGGTTGGCAATTTTAAACTTATGACACTGATATAGATACTGCTAGATATTAATTAGTCTCAAACCTGAACCTGAAAATAGTAACACTCTCGTCACTGTCAATCATACCTTTATGACAGTCTCTTTCTAAAACTCGATGCAGAATTGCCCTGGTTCAATAGTCTATTATTTGCCTTATCTCTCGTTTCTAAGATCCAAGTAGTGAATACTATCAAACCAGAACGTCACACTGCCATTGACCTGGCCATTGTCTAGATCTTAATGTGTAGTGTGGGGTAGTTCGTTCGGGTAGTTGGTATGTGGGATTATACTATTAAGCTTTATGTTCTCGTCTGATATATATCTGGATCTATTTTAATGGAATGTCTGGCTGCTTCATATATTAAAACGTCAGTAGTAAATGTTTTAATATTAGGTGTTTCACCTATGAGAAAAGTTATGAAATGTACCGTGTATTGCCCATGGTCCACCCGCCTAGTTCACCTAGGTGGACTATGGGAAATTATTTTTGCCCATAGTTCACCTGGGTGTACCACGGGCAATATGTACATTTTTATAACTTTTTTCTCTTTTCCTAGTTTAACATTAAATATGTGTATTAGATTTTATTGACACCAAGTTGGGTCATACGTACGATTCGAGGAACGTAAATTGATTGACTGATTTGGCAGCTAAGAACTACTTTGCACAACAGGAAACTTCTTTTGGCTAAATGATGATAAATGCCGTTATTATGCTGACAGATTGCGAACTCGCTGCCTATTTATCGAAATGAAATAATGCCTACAAATAATATACTTTCCCTCCGGCGTTTGTACGATATGATAAACCGCTGTTCCAATCTGGTTCTCGATTAACTTAAAGTTGACAATTGTTACAAATATTGAAAGTTGAAAGTCAGCGGCTGACAATATAGATAGGACTTTATAGGGATAACTGTAAAAGGAACAGACGGAACTGCTATTTTAAATGTTTCATGGATTTTACAGAGTGGTACCGTTATTTGTTTGTAAACATTGTGGGTTCAATGTAAAGGGCTAGAGAAGCTTAATTTTAACTAACCAAGTGGATGAAGTGATAACCATGGCTTGGATTTTATTTGGCCATTATGTGTTTGTTTTTATTGATAAACAAGAAATAAACAAACAAGCTCTAATGACAAATATGATGGCCATTTAAATATGAAAATATTGCAAAACACCTCAGTAGACTAATAGAAAAGGATACTTTACTACACAAGGAAGATTATATGAAAATGAGACAATACGGCAATAAACAAAAGCAAAAACTACGAAAGCACTTACCACAGGCGTGTTAGCACACAAACAATTCCTAATACAAGAGACACTAAAGCTAGTCACCGAACATAATTTGTAAAGCATTAACGATAATACTGAAAGGAAAATTTTCCATCGAATTTATGATCAAGTACCTCATGAGTCATTCAGAACCAGTCTAGCCAGAGATAAAGGAAATGTCCTGTTCCTTATGGCGACTGTAAAACTTATGGGAGGCGTTTTGAGTGTCCCTGTGTCTGACATAACTTTATACTAGTGACAGCTTTAGGCAGCCTTTGCATGAATAAGGATTCGAGGATATAGAGTATTGAATTCACATCAATGTTTACGATATGAATTTTATAGTACGAGTATTTCCTGTCAATAAAAATATGGAAGAGCTAGTCAATGAGATGAGAATGAATTGTGAACATAAATAAGCAGTAAAGTTGTAACTTGTAAGTGAAGGATTTGTTTAATTTTATTTATCACTACTGCACTGATTTGTGGGGTTGCTATAAAATACAACCCAATTACAATATATATTTATTGAAATACGATAGCTATAATCTTGGTAGCTTATTGCTTTTTGTGCAGTATTGTCTTAAGTCAGGACACTGCACGGTTTTATTTTGTTCTATAATATGATCTCT
Source organism: Anorthoa munda (assembly GCA_945859665.1). Taxonomy (NCBI): domain Eukaryota; kingdom Metazoa; phylum Arthropoda; class Insecta; order Lepidoptera; family Noctuidae; genus Anorthoa; species Anorthoa munda. The sequence continues at coordinate 29,499,218 of OX243908.1, read as the reverse complement.
ATTCAAATCGCATCCAGTAATCAACATTGATTCTTAGGTAATCCTGTAGAAATTCTGTTTTTTTATGAGGATAGATACATGCACGTAGCTATTACAATTTACAACTTATTACTCTTTCTTATTCAAACAATCAATTTACCATTCTTATGGGTGTACAATCGCGCCATCTCACGGATGAAAAAGGACTCTCGTTCGAACTAAAACCGACACCAGCCGCCAAGTGCCGAGCTCCGTGAAATAAATCATAAAAATCATGTAACAAGTGAAAGTGTTGTGTTAAATCATCATCAATCAATAAAGGGACATCCCAGAACTTTAAAATCCGCAAGAACCAAAACATTACACCAAACTTTCAACCAGTACGGTATTGGGAGCAAGAACAGGCCCGTACCAACAGCGTTAGGCGACGACGTAAGTATCCTCAATTCCTCACCATCCTTATTAGCCATTTAGCTGAGGATCATACTACAGTCCAATCGAAGGGATCACTTTCACACCTAAACGATATCGAAACTTTAACAACGTTTAACAGATTTAAATCCCAATTAACACAGGAGTATAGAGATTCCATCGTGTTACTATAATCATTTAAATTCTGCCTTACATCCTCATAAAAAATATCTGCCAAATTAATTGAAAAACACAAACAATTTTCACCATTACAATAAAATTTAGAAATGGATAATGATCTAACAATAAACTTGACTGAAATGCAAATCCCCAACGAATTTACTATTATATCCTGAGGCGGTGCGATCTTATCTTACAGAACCAACTTAAATCTTGGTTTACCAACTTAATAATTATCACTGTAAGCCTGCAGACCACACACAGCCTTAACAGATGTCCTCCCTCGCATTTTGATATATTGCTTTGTAATAAGGAACCGGTTCAACTGGACGTTTGAACTAAAATAACTAAATGAAGTAGTAAAACACTTTTTCTGGTTAATACTGTTAGTTTTAGCGATGATGAAGTGGCGTCAATTTAATAGGTTTATTAAAAAGTATTTTTATATCTTAATTATGAACCAAAACCTGTATCTTGAATCCAGCATAACATCGACTACATTTTTAGTAGCTATATAATTATGTTACTTTTACGTCAACCCTTAGCCTAAAGTTTCGACAAAATAAAAGGACAACACCCTTTAAAATAATTGATTGTAATACAAGAGCTTGTATTAGAAATGTAAATCAAAGAAAGAATGCTAGATCCACCTATAAAATATTTTAAAATTGGTTACTGTCGATATTTCCTCCACTATACGACCGCTGCCTATCCGAACGTACTGTCGTAAATCAGGTGGAATATAAGGAGCAAGCGTGGGCCAAGACAGTTCCTTGCGGCACTCCAAACCAGTAGCGGGACTCCTTTGTAGGAAAAAACTTCTGAATTCTTACAAAAAAATCATCTCGTACCGAGGGATGTAATTACTAAGAGTACAATATTCATCTGGTTTTAAATGAGGCTGTCTTTTATGGATGGTATCTTTATGAAGTCGATTCATTTGGTGCTTGATATTATAAGTGGCCTGAGATAAATCGAATGTATTTCGTAATCATCGTTTTATTGCAATTATTATGAAGTTGAATGATAATGATGTTATTTCTGCGATTGCGGTGTGATTAAGAAGGATATGTCCACTTTACTTATTTGTGCAAAGATTCAAGTGATGTTTAGGAAAATATTGACTAGCTACCTCATTTTACATTAGGTGTTGTAAAGCAAAATCAGGCAGCTGTTTAACAAAACAAAATATGAGTGATGGCAATGGTTGAGGTAATATAGCTTTTGCATCTAACACAAGGCCATTCTGCTTGATTGATCTAAGAGAGGCTTCTCTCAGGTACGAGAAAATGAAGTAACACGAGGTTTTTATGAACCATATAACTTCTTGGTTATTAGCGATGGATGCATTCTCAATATTAGATACCAATGCATGCAAATACATTGTCTTGCCCTTGTTCCTATGTATTTGTGTGCAGCTTCCAGCCTTCATGTAAAATAATTTTTATTAATTAATCCCTTTATCTTTTTATATCTGGTATACGGTATTTACTATTTGGTGCATAATTTATACGGCTGATAAAAATAACCCTTGCTATTGAAATAGATTATCGTAAAAATACTTGTCACAAAAAAATTAAGTTTATAAAGCATCAAGAATTAGTGCACATTCCTTTGAGAGATCACTTCGACTCTAGTTCTTAACAAGCTACTCAAAAGACAATAAAGTTATTTATGGCCTTAAAGGACAACTGTAAAACACCCTAAAATTAACAACCGTAAAATTCCAAATTAAATAACTGAAACGTTGGACCATAAAAATGGAAACGTAGACAATAGATGAAAAATATATTTAGGAGCTGATGTGATACAAGTGACTATTAAGTGGTTTACGAGTCTACATATCGTTTAGTGGACGGTACAGCCGCGTGGGACGCCGTTTACTATCACCGCGTTGAAGTCATTTGATTTATGCTGTCACTATTTTTTAATACATCTCTTTAAATTTATGAGCGTGTTCAAATAGTGCTTACGTTTCAGTGGCTTTATATGTGTTTTTGATTTGTTAAAGCGGTTAATTTGCTGTTAAAGTTTTCTTTGTAGGCGCTGCTTTAGTTTGTATGTGGTTTAATTAAAGCCTATTGGTTTAATTAAGTTTTATGACTTGATCTACTAGCTGGATGAAAATAAATCTGTAGGATTATTAAGGTATTAATGGAATTTCATGTTTTTAGCATGCACTTGCTTAAATGATATTAATATTAATATATATTAATTATAATTAGGTGTTTCATTGCTTTCATTCAGAGGCCCTCGTATCACAAAAAAAGACAAAATTACTGTTTGCGATTAACGAAACTTTTTGTTTCGTAAGTTGTGTCTGGGGCAGTGCTCTTGAAACAAATAAATTTACGTACTAAAACAATTGTACAGCAATTTGCATTAAAAAGTAACCATAAGCTATTGGCTACACGTGTGGTCGCGATGCACTTAACAAAATCGCGACCCTAACTCTGTAAGCGGACAATTTGCTGACAGCAAGAGACAACTAATTGATTTTATGTATTTTGAATTAAGTCGGCGACACTTTGGGCCTTATTCTAAGTAGATCACAGGCAGTTATCGTTAATTTTAGTGTACATTACAATTGCAAACATGATAGTGAAATTGTTGGAAAGCTGAATTGTTCGCCCACTTCAAATATCACAATAAGACTATTTACATAATGTAATCTTGGATTGAAAGGGAATGATAGCTGTGACTTATCATTTTCTATGAATTGATGAAGCCCATTGATTAAAACATAATTGTCGAAAGACCGGCAGAGAGTACAAAGGAAAGGAAAGAAGTCGTCACTGAAATATGGATAAAAAAACGAGACATTTATTTTTAAATTTCTCAATAAAAAATAATAGTCTTTCATAATGCCGAAAATCAAGTAAGGGCGCATAGCTGCAGGTACATACCTATTTAATTCTTAATCAACTTTAATTAAAATATCATAGAAACGTACGCTATACCTACGTTATCCCTTCCAAACAGAATATTCTCAGTATTTCGTCTGGAACCAAAACCGGATTGGCTATTTTGGACACTATTTAAATTAGTGTTGAAATTGACATTCTCTTCCTATTCGCAAATGTAAGTTACATGTTAATTAATTCAAATGGCAGCTTTCATCGCTCACATGTATCATAATTTATACCATTTGGAAATTGTCCAATAAGGAACGGATCAATTCCAATACGACACTATTTGAGGTCTGAACTTGGCCCAAGTGAGGAGTTTACGTCGAGACTGGATTTTTAAAGTGCTACGTAAGTGTTCTCTTTTTACTTTAATCTGTATGACGAAAAAGAAGATGCTACACAGAAATCAAATTCCTCATCTAGTACATTGACAGAAAATATTGACAATAAAAATTATATTTTATTCTCCAAATTGCAAAATCCTTCACTTTTAACTTCAACCACATCCACTCAATCATTGATTACCATAAACAAAGCTCGATTAGTTCCGCTTTTATCTCTAGTGTCTTCATCATCAACCACAGACACATGATTGATTAGCTTGATTACATCGTTATGCGCTTCATTAAACGTTTGTACGGCGTCTTTTATTACATTTTCTTTATTAATACTCCCACATGACAAGGTTGTATCATTCAATCCGATTCTTTTGATGAGGATTTTATTTATGAATTGCTGTATACCTATTTTGACAAGGATTGTGGGTTTATTGGCAAATTAATCGGCTATTTCATACTAACATTGTATATTTTATTGGGTGACTATAGTTTAATGGCCACATTTGCAAATCATTAAATTGGTTGTCGTGTGGTCTGCGGTTAGGAGTATGTGAGTTTAATGCAAAACTACAATTTATTGTTATTATCAAAAGCAGTCATAGTAGTCACGATATACGAAAACCTGCAGGTTAGTATACTTCTATGATTTAAAATAACAGCAACTAAAGTATCTCCTATATAAAGCTATAGCAGAAACAGGCTTGCAAAGAATAGCTCATGAAACTTATATGTAAAAGCCAATAATTTAAATATATATGTAGCGGCACCGACACCGCCACTTACAAAGTAATGACATGACGTCACACAAATCCTACATCGCGCAAGCAAAGTTTGCGGCGCGATTTGAACGTATACAACAGTCCGACGATAACCGTTGGGCAGTTGCCCGGACCAGACACAACACCCGTCTGGTCGGAGGATCCTCCCTTTTCTATGGAGGTTTGTGGGACTTTACACCCTGTTCCACATACCCCCAAACTGGTGACCCTCGAACATGAACATCAGCGCAGCCTTCGTGCAGAGCTATTTCATCGTGACGTCATCATCACTTCCTCAAGCTTTCGAGCAGCGAGTCACACAGCCAGCCAGTACCCACGGCATCTACGGGGGTATCCTGACCACCAGCATGCAGCGGACGCGCATACCTGGTCATCACCCTCAGCTTCTTTCATCACCGCTCCGACCCACTGGAGCCAGCAGCACTGTCCCGACTCACTGGGACACATCATCACCGCTCCGAACTACTGGAGCCAGCAAAACTATCCCGACTCACTGGGATATCATCACCCCGACTCACTGGGGCACAACCGCATACAGTTCCGACTCACCGCGAACTCTGCGACTTCCGGTTCCGACTCACGGGAACCAATCTTCCACTGGCCAGGCACGCATCACAAGATGTACGGACGACTCAACCTGCTATCGACCTCCGGTCTCCGGAGGGGAGTGATGTAGCGGCACCGACACCGCCACTTACAAAGTAATGACATGACGTCACACAAATCCTACATCGCGCAAGCAAAGTTTGCGGCGCGATTTGAACGTATACAACAGTCCGACGATAACCGTTGGGCAGTTGCCCGGACCAGACACAACACCCGTCTGGTCGGAGGATCCTCCCTTTTCTATGGAGGTTTGTGGGACTTTACATCATGTTCCACCTATCCCCAAACTATCGATATCGATAAGAATCCATCAAGAGCAACAATGCCCTCGAAAAACAGAGAACATAAATCATCCCATGGGAAACAAAGCACAGTACACTCCCATAACCGTAGCCACACATGCAGATCGGAAGTTACGGAACACACGAAATTTCGTCAATGTTAATATATCACGCCGCAGTTACACCCAGCCGCTGTAGACAAATGTGTAGGACAATAGACGCTGCATCGTTTTGTGTCTAGTTTATTTCAGGAGTGTCCAACGAGCCGTACCGCATATAGCCGATTTGAGCAATTTGTTTCACGTGGCGACGTTTATAATACCCGACCATCATTCTTGTCTATTTTAATATTAGAATTATGAACAAATATATTCAAAGTTACAGGTTGACTTATTTGGAGCTTGAGTTAATAGTAGTTTATGAAACTGTTGCATAATAAGGGGTATTAAAACATGAGTGTGTGTTTAAAAACCGAGCCGTAGGCGAGGTTTTTAATAGTATTCACACGAATGTTTTAATACCTAGTTATGTGCTGTTTCATACACTACTTTATCTACACTCATACATTGGGATTAAACTTACTAAATACCTTTTTTGCATTTTCGATGCCATAAAGTCGTGATAGCATTTATCATATAATTTTCTCGACATTGCTGGTAATAAATTATGAATAATTTCCTTCGCCGCATCTAAAATATCGGGCGAAGTGAAATTTTCTTCACATTCACTGATATCAGACATTTTTAAGCAATAATTCAAAAAAACTCATGAAATTCAATACAACTAAACCTGCAAAATATGAATGGCACCAAAACCCAGCACATCACCTCATTGCGCATGCGCTAAGGTTTAGCACGCACTGCGATTTTTATTCATGCGAATTTTTTTCGCCTATTCTGCGAGCTATGGAATTGTATGAAGTTGCTCGCATTGCGGTAAAAAATCGTGCAGAAATAATACCGCAAGAAATCCGTGTTTTGCCACAGAATCCACCGCACCGCGGCGCGAATTTTATATATATTATATTATTTTGAGCTCTATGAACATGTAGAAAGAGACAAAATTCGCGCGAATAAAAATCGCAGTGCGTGCTAAGCCTGAAGCGGGCATTGTCATAGACAAGTAAAAATTTGAATCAAATCTTTTTAAATAGGTACTATAAAAATGGCATTACAAAAAATATTTGATGAAAACTCCTTGTGATTAACTTCTTGGATTTGTCCTGTATCGTAATAGAAAAAAAAATTGTATTATAGCATTATTTTGTTAGAGAAAAAGTGTTATAATATGATTCTATTTTTAAATTTTGGTATTGTGTTTATAAAGTATGTCAATATAAACTCGTTTTGAAGTTTATAATTCGAATATTACGATATGAGAGTAGATAAAATTGTTTATATGGGTTTAAAGGAAGCTTCAAGCTTTCATCAGTCACAACGCGGAACCGATTCATTATTCTATAATTAGGTTATTAATTTGAGTTAGTTAGTAGGTGTTAAATGAACAGTTATTTCAATGGTCTTACTTTTGTGAATGGCTTCTTTAAATATAATTAATTTCTTGTTAATAGTTTTATTTATATTTTTGTATCTTGATGGACGATTTTCACCTATTGGGCTTTTCTTTTTAGCAATGTTAAATGGGAATAAAGTAGATTTCATTTTGATATTATAACGTATCATCATAAAAACTTCGTATCGCTCCCGTGTCGTAGTCACTAAACACCACCATGTTATCCTCTTTGATACATTCACTCGTATCTTTTGTTTTCGCATTTTCTTGTTTTGTTATGTTATGTAATGTTCTGTAATTGTCTGTATTTAGAGCATCCACAAGCAACTTTGTGCTCTATCGACACATTATTTGTATAGATTAGGGTATAATTTTGCTTGGTTTTGGTTTTGTCCGTTGATCTAGATTCTTTAATTAATTAGTTTTAAACTCCTTTGATGCTGCGACAATAGAACAAATAGGCTTGTATTGCATGTCGGTATGTTTTACGAAGTGTGAAGAAGGAATTATTAAAGAGTGTGTAGTGAAATGTGGCGTATCTTACTAAACAGACGTCGCTGCAAGTGGGTTAATAAATTAGTGGCTTCTTGTCGTAAACTGGAATATGTTGTGGCGTACTGTTTGTGATTGATGTTTTTTTTTCATGTCTCATTGAGTTGTTGTGTTTAGTCCTGTTCTGCGATCTCTTCTGTAAAATGTCCTATGATCTACATTTTTTTAAACTTTACCCATTTATGATAGTTATTTAGCCATGTATTTATTTTTTTAAACGTCTTTTGGCTACACATAATTTAATTCTGCGAAATTGCTCTTCATTTGCTCGTATCAATTTTGCAACAGACACATTGTTCAAAAATAACTTCCTACTACCTAGACAGAAATTGAAAAACAAAATGACCAGCTCTTGGAACCAGACCTTCCTGTAACTTAAAACAAAACGATTTGTCTTGATTAGCAGAATCGATTCGCTATCGCTCATAACTTCAGCGGAATATGTCCAAGTGCTAGCAAATCAACGCGATTCGAATGATGGATATAAATCGATATTATTTATCTCGATTACTGAGTTCGCAGAACTTCGGCTCGAGTTTCGATGTGCTGATGGTTGGGCGAAATGAAATGTTGTGAAGTTTTGATGGAGTGACCGCTACCGGGAATATCATTTGAGTGGTAGACGGTCTGCTGATACCTGGAGCAAATAAACTATTTTAAGACAAAGAGTTTGCCTAATGTAAAAGGTGTAATGAGAGAGAAAGTGATAGATTTGATTGAGTCATTTTGTGTTAGTAATGTAGTTCAGTCAATGTTAGTTATTGTATATTTAACAATGGTTTAAGGCGAATAAAAATTCGCAACACAGAAAACAGTTAAGCAGTAACAAACAACAAGTTTGTAGATTTTTACGATCCAACGTCGCGTAGTTTTGTGTTTGGGCCCTAAGTCTTATGGTTAAAGCTTACCCTTTTCTCAGCTTTAAGGGTTCTGTTGAATAGTGTTAAGTTTATACACTCTTAAACAAAGAATTTTCAATAGGAAAATGTTGTAAGCTGTCAATAATGATTTACTTAGAAACATCTGGGGTCGAAATAAATAAGATTTACCAACAAATTTCACAACATTGAAATCTGATGATTTGAAAAAGTCGTAAACTAGATAGCCAAGAAATCTTGTGGTGGTAATAAAAATTATGTAAAACATGAGATCAAAGAATTTCCGTGCAGTGATAAAACGTGGGATTTCGATATAATAAACACAGATGATGAGAAAGTAGGTACTCACATGCTCTTATTTTCTAAATCTAAACCGCGAATGGTAAAAATATTTCGAAAGAAAACAACTTGAAAGGAAAGGCAAAATAAAAGTATGAAAATATAACAACAGCCAAGTGCTGAGGTTTATGCTAGGATGCAGTTTTCAGAAAAACTATTTAGCACATAAAGACTTATTCGTCGTAACAACTGCAGTAAAGTTAACTTTATAAACGAACAATGTAACTGTTCAAAATAGAACCCTTGGCTTGAACCCGTCACTAAGCCAAGAATGGATTACGGGAAAATTGCTTCTCTGAATGGATATTACTGAACTAAATGGCGATACAATCCTTGAAACAGTATATTTAGAAAATATGAACATCAGTTGTACATACATGTAGCTACTTGTGATAGTTGAGCTCTAGCCAACAATCCTAATAACCATAATACTGTACTAATGCATTCGATTAAATTAATTATCTTATCATTCCTACAAGTTTTAACATTTCCAGACAGTAAACACGCTTCGGTTTTTTTTTTATTGTCTATAGGCTTGCGCTTGACCACTATCTCACCTGATGGTAAGCGATGATGAAGTCGACGGTGAAGCACGCTTGCCTAGAATAAACCGATTCCCTCTTGACTTAAAGACCCCTAGATTGTAGCTATCGGGAAACACAGACTCCGACAGGGAATTCCACTCCTTAGCTGTACGCATAATAAAAGTGTCCCCAAAACGTTTTGTGCGTAAGGGTGGGATGTCCACCATGTACCGATGATGCATCGCCGTACGTCTGGAAGTCCGATGATGGAACGGGCTGGGCGGAATTAAATCATGCAATTCCATCGCACACTACCCGAAATGTAACCGATAAAAAACCGACAAGCTGGCAACTTGGATTTTATACATAAAAGGTTATTGAAGTCGATTTACATACAACTATACCTTTGGCATAATTGTCAGGCATATCATTAAAAGAAATCTGCATATTGCCATTTTTAGCGCTGATGGCACCGGAAATCCGAAACATTTTTAGCACAGTTAGGTCCGTCAATTAATTAACTAGGATTGATAAGACCACCTACAAATCAACGGAACCTCTTAATGACGAAACAGTTAATATCCTGCTTAAATATAAATAACGGGCAGTAACAGGTATCATAGGATATCATAAATATTCTCAATTAACATTATTAACAGTACCGACGGCGACGTTAAAGACATAACTGACCTTATATCGAATTGTAACCTTATGATAAATGCAAATCCTTGCGTATACACACAGAATCCAAATCTATAGAATATTTATGAAGTTTTTCAAACTGGAATAGCTTATAATGAGGTGACTACTAATATATAATAAAAGAACAAGTATACAAGCTGCACCGATTGCGAATAAAGGACAAGGGTATAATGAGGTGTAGCATTTTGAAACACTACTTATTAAATTCCTTAATTGTGAAGTAATGGAGACTCTAAGCTCCATTGTTTATTAAATAACTTCTTATTATAATTTTAACATTATTTCTAATGCTAAGCTTTATTTGCTGCACACACAAAATAATTTTGTCGTAGAAAAGGCAAAGGCGGAAGATTACAATTACATACTCGAAATCACTGTCCAAAAATAAACAACAAATTGATAGGATTGTCTTAACACATGATTATGATATATGCTTCTAAGCTTGTAACCCAAACATATCACAAAACACGCTAGCCAAACTCAAGACTGCTACGTCAACAAACCATAATGGAGCACCATTTATCGCAGCATTAAGACCACCCGATAAAGCCACTTAGCTAATTTAAGAGCAGTGGTTTTCACACCTAAGGTTACCTAACCCACAGTTAAGCTGCTTATCATGGCTGCTCATAATAACGATCACGATAAACACCGACAAAGTTTTGATTTATTTTGGTCCGCTATCGATTCTCAGCTCATTATGCGCCTGATCTGGTCGGAATTGGCGCCAGGCAGGTTTCCAACGATAATTGTCTCATGAAGATCGGACTAAGATAAGTATTGTGGGTTTAACATATTGCTGGTATTTGGGTATATTTTGAGATGTTTGAGGGAATGTGATGGCTCTTGCTAGTTCTGGTCTCTTGGTGTCGAAAGTCATGATATGTAGCTTATTAGATCACAAATTATGCATAGGTTTTATACTTTGCACAGTGTTTTATCTCATATGTCACATCATTTTCGATCTTAGTTGTATTGGTTTTATACACTCTTCTCATACATTATTAACTGACAAACTATTAACGATTACATAGAATTATTTTCACCCTTAGCACTGTACCACACTGACTGTATATTTGTCATATTTTTGGCTCATTTAAAATCTAAGTGCAAAATCACCTCACAAAATGCACCTTACAAAATATTCACAGCACACCTTAATACAAAATCTTATCGAGCCTCCAAATACTCATGTCATAGTCTAAAGCCCAGACCAGCCGCCCAGTGGTCGTTATCAAGATGTGTATATTGTGCCATAACAGGCCTGGTCCGATAATAGTTAATTGTAGCACTAAGTTCTCACTACCCGCAAGGCTATCGACCGCCTCTCGATAACAATACCACTTGGGTAATAATTAAGTGATTTTACTTTCGGTTTCGACAGTTCTCGTTTTAATTAATGTGTTGTCTTTATTCTTTGGATGTGTGGTTTATGGATGGTTATTTTAATTTTTTTCTCTGATTGGGTTCATATTCTAGGTTCTAACTACTCTTGGAAATAGGCCTCCCCCAAGTGTCACCACACCGATCGGTTCTGTGCTATTATCTTACCTTAAAAGCCGGAGAGCTTTTCCAATAAATTCTGACCGAAAGAAATATACCACGTCTTTACCCTTAGTAAGTCAAGATAATGGTAGCACTAAAAAATTCAAGAATCGCAAACTCATTCGAGACATATTTTGAACTCCTTGAACTCAAATTCAGGGAATTAGATCTTAACCATTTTAAGAACAGGTTGCAAAAACATGAACAATAAAATTTTATTGTCATACATGTATTACCATTGGGAGCGATCCAAGTTTGCTAAATCCCTATAAAGGTCGTGAAAACAAAATTAACTCCGATAAATAGAGCAACTGATCCCACATCATATCTTCATATTACATTTTCGTAGAGATGAACTAGCGTTAGTTTATGAGCTTGTTAAATTTTGTGTCAAACTTTGGCATTAAAGTAGGGCAAAAGCAAGTAAATTTTGACCACCATATTCTTAATTCAGAAATTAAGTGAACATCCTTAGTCATAGTAATTATTTTAAAATTAGTTCTGTTTAAATACAATTGATTGATATTTAAATACAATTTAGTGAAGACTCCATCGAAGTTAAATCACTTTCTTTCCGATATATTCCAAGCGACGATAGGAAAGACAAGTGATGAATGAATTTTGTGCAATATAAATATTGCTATTATGAGACGATATAATATGCACATTTTTCGAATCTCACAAGAACTAGTTCTACTCTAACTGGTACACAACGATGACGCACGCAAGCTAATGTGGCAAGTAATATACTATGCGGAATCACTAAGATAGTGTTAAGAACAGATCAACGGAGAACTATATTTTCGGTTTAGTTATTATTTATAAATACCCAATAATCTCTGGTAGAAACGATGTTGGCACAAATCCACGCAACTTTATCACAAAGTGGCGCCAAAGAGTTCGTCTTGAAAAGGAAAATCCGTTCAATAAAATGTAGTATGTACGTGCGTAGATTTGATCTCAGGAAGATCATTTGAGATAAATTGAAGTGAATCTGGTAACGTATGTACTGATAAAATATAATAATATACACATACACAATTAGTTTACAGTAAAGATGAAACGGTTATAGACAGAGGATCATCATCATCATCATTTCAACCGAAAGACGTCCACAGCTGGACATAGGCCTCCCCCAAGCGTCGCCACACTGATCAGTCATGTGCGTTTTGCATCCACCGGACGCCCGCAGCCTTGACCAGGTCGTCGCTCCACCTACAGGGACGCCTTCCAAAGCTGCGTCTTCCGTTACGCGGTTGCCACTCTAGAACTTTTCGGCCTCAACTGCCATACGTAACCAGACCAGAGGATTGTGTTAAAATTTTACGACGCTCACTGTCTTCTTGCTTTTGTTCCATATTAAGAGGAGTATAAGTGTTTTCCCTCAGTTAGTGTTTTTGTCTCTTTCTCATCTTTATGATTTTCTTTGTTTGTTTATTATTTTAAGTATAGAGGACATTTTTCTGTCATGTTGATGGGCACTTCTGCTCAAAGAGGAAATTGGTACGTAATATCTAAAAAGATACTATATTTTATATCGCATTTCTCTCTAGTTCGTTAACCTTGCTCTAAGTAGACCACAATACTCCAAAATAGCGTGCATTGACATTCAAAAAGTGAAAGCTATAATTTGTACAAAATGGATATAATTCGTATGATTAGCGTTCGGGCGTCGCAAATTATATCAAATTAAGATCTGAGAGCACGCGATACACCGACGGGCTTGTATCGCGAATCATATGGCCTGAGGTACAGTGCTAGTAGTAGCGAGCAAAGGAGTTCAGGAAATACCTTGGAGGCATCATTCTTTAGCAGAAATTTTATGTTTAACACTTTAACGGGCTTAAAAATCTTCGTAGCTTTCCATGGTCGATGCTTTCCATACAAGCATCATTATCATCATCAATAAGAAATAGGGATGTTTACTAAAATTATTTTTAGTCCGTCAAGTAGATTAATAAAAAATATTGGACACGTATTTTTCTTTTGCCTCGTAAACAAAAAAATACGACGATACAGTGCGTTGAATAATCGTGTAACGTCACGGTGTGCTACACTTTATACTGACAAAGTGACGTCATAAGCCCCCACCCGTAAACTTTGATGCGCTTTATCAATGTAATTTTTATTTATTTGACAAAGCAAAAAATACGGGTCCAATATTATTTGATAATCTCACTGACGGACTAAATAGAATTACCTATCATTTTTCTACCCAGGAAATATCCCTTGTGTCTGCCAACATTTTGATTGAATGCCTTTTGCTAGTATTCATTATATTTTTACTTATTAGAAATAGAATCCAATTCTAACTTTGTACATCTCTATCTAATGTGCCAGCTAATTTGGGTTTTCTTTCTTATTAGCAGGTCGTTAGTTTCTTTAGTTGTCCTCAACGACGATGGTTCTACCAACTTTATTATAGCTAACGTCTCCTCGCCTTTTTTAAGAATTACTATCTTGGTTTCACTGCTATTTATTGTCTCATTATTTGCTTTTTTGATACTTTAAACATCAGTTCTGTTCTTCTTATTCTTGTATCGATGATTCCCTAATAAATATGTTTTGACCAGAATTCAGCCAGTTCTGTTAATCGCTATCATTGCCACCCCGCGTACAAATCGGACGAGCCGCGGAATGATTGACATAATAGTTGTTTTGACTCAGGTGTCGGCCGCGTTTGTTACATGTTATCCTTCGCCAATGTTCTGACAATGTCACGATTTGGCTCAGTTTGAATTTGGATTCTGTTTTTCTTCAACAGAAAGCATATTTGTTCTGAAAATTGTATTGCCCAAAACGTGACATTCTATTAACTTTAGCGTCATGAAGCCCATTGGAAAAATTACAAAAATATATGGAAACTAGCCGGGTCAGGCAAACTTTGTTTTGCCATAAAAACACCAAACATTCATCTACCCTACCTACCCTACCTACCCTAACTACCTACCCTACCCTACCCTACCCTACCTACCCTACCTACCCTACCTACCCTACCTACCCTACCCTACCTACCCTACCCTACCCTACCCTACCTACCCTACCCTACCCTACCCTACCCTACCTACCCTACCCTACCCTACCCTACCCTATATCTCAAGTTGGACCAGACTGCTCACGGTGTGCCAATTTAATTTAAAATCTGTTATGTAGTTTAGGAATCCATCGCGGACAAACATCGTGACAGGAGATTTATATATATTAGATGTCAAGCGCTACCGAAATGTCACATGATTAATCCCCAAAATTTACTTGACCGTCGATCACTATCGCTGACATCAAATTATTCTTTTTGTCGAACCTCTGAAATAAAATTGCTACTTAATTAATTGGTCGGTTTTGAACTTTCCATTATTTGTCAGTAGATTGAAGATAACATTATTGAATTTTCTCAAAAGTTCAACGGTAATCCCTGCCATTAGCAATACCGCGAAAAGGTGATCAGATAACAGATAACTAAGTACTGACTTTTAACCGCAGCCCTAAATCTTTCAGTTAATTTCCAGCACTTGCCAAAACAATACAATAATTAGCATAATAGAAACAAACAGACCTAATTAATTTATATTCTGCGATCGATCTAGTATCAAGATACACTACAGTTTGGTGTCGAGTTTCCGAACGTTAGATCAAGGACGTTGGGCATTGTCGGTATGGCATTTGTTGATAGCAGATATTTACAGTCTTAGAACTGAATTATTAACAGGTTTAATTAGGTATTATGACTTGTTCTGCATTTGAAATGTAGTTAAAGTTAAATAAGCACCCTTGTTATTTTGATTGATGTGAATATAGGAACCCAATTCAGGCTTGCAGGTTTGGTGTTTGAAGGCTTGTAACTTGAGCTGTTAAGAGGAAATGCGGTCACAGACATCCGACTATAAACTGAAAATTAAAGATATAAATTGCGCTGTCACCAGAGCTGTGCCTAGTGTACAAATTTGACAACTATAAATGAAAAAGAAGTGCACAGTTTATATCTTTTTAGGGTTCCGAAGTCAACAAGGAACCCTTATAGTTTCGCTCTGTCCGTCTGTCCGTCCGCAGCTTAGCTCTAAAGTGAGGATGTATTTTTTTTTTCTCATCTTTCCTATGGTGTGGGGTATCGTTAGATAGGCCATTCAAAAATATTATGGGTTTGTTAAAACCATTTTTCGATTCAGAGATTCGTTTGCGTAAAATTAAGCTTTAAGTTGCAAATTTATGTTAGAGTCAAGTGTCCCCCCCCCCTGCCAGCGAAATGGTTGCTCTTGGCTATGTGAAAAAATTTACGGCAGTAGTAAATATAACGAAATTAAAAGGTAAATTATCACGGATAACAAGGCTTTACAAGTTTATGAGTAATAGTAGACCAACTTATAAAATGTACTTGGCACAGTAAAATTTTTGTACAATTGCCATTGAAAAGTTACTTAAATAACGTTGTTAGCTGTGTAAAACAGATATTAAATATATGCTTATGAACCATGTAAAAATATACAAAAATAAAATCATAACATCCTTAATAATAATGATTTCTAAATTAATAATGTTTTAGCTCGAATAACGCATTGGAGTGGCCGGAGTCGTTGGCAGTATTAGTCCGTAGTCCATACGGTGCATGCGCGCGGTGGAGTCTATTTTGTGTTAGTGCAGAAGTATTTTCGACGTTTTGTAATTAAAACGTAAAAGTAAAGTTAAATTAGATTCGATTTCCAAGCAAATTACTTATTTTCTTTTGTCGATATCCTTCTATAAAGTCAATATTCGACCCGACTTCATCACTAATTGAGCAGCGTAAAACTTTCCAGAATGAAATAGTGAATACCGCAGATTAGAGGATTCACCTCTAATCTGCGGTATTAGAGGAGATTAGAGGTGAATACATACGATTTTTTTCTAATTCCGAAAGAGAAATAAACAAGGAGCGTGCACGCAAGGATCCAGGAACGAACTATACCATTCCCCGTAGAGTCAATTTTTATTACTTGTACATTTTTAATTTAGATTTAATGTTTGACGTTCAAAAGTGCCGCTTATTGACCTAGTTGAAATAAATATATTTGACTTTGACTTTGACCCGTGTCTCTAACGTGCGCTCGTATCGGCTCCTTTCGCAACTTGCACCCGCGGTGGTACTTGGTACTAGTAACTTCAGTTGCGAAGTTGGATTTTATAACTCCTTCTTCAGTTACCAGTTAGTTCTTATTTAGTTGAGGTCAAGAGTGAATAGATTACATCTAGGTAAGCGTGCTTCACCGTAGACCACATCATCGCTTACCATCAGGCGAGATAGTGGTCAAACGCCAGAATATAGATTTAAAAAAACATCATCCTATGTGGGCCCGTTATTAGACTTTGTGAGCCGCTGAAACCGTTCTAATGTTCATGTAACAACAACAAAACCCTCTTTTTAGTCCGCAGTATTATGCAACTTCGGAACCCTATTACTGCGCGTGGCCTGACACGCACTTGGCCGGTTTTGTTTTTACATTTCATGGAATATTTTTTTAAATGGTCCAATATTGGAGAAGGAAATAGGCGAGAACCAAACCTCGAATTATGACTTATTGCTTAGGAAAACCAGACGGATGTCTGCGACCGCATTTTCTCTTAATTGCGTATGGAAAAAAAACCGTCATAGCGTATAATTTAAAGTGGGGTAACAATTAAGTCAGGCTCTGTAGCGAATTTAAGGTTCTATTCTTGACTTGATGTTTAGCAAAATTTTTATATTTATGCATTCAAAGTCAAAGTAAAATATTTTTTTTCAATAAGACAGTTAAATAGCACTTTTGAATGTCAAAATTTATAGTACAAGAAATAATTATTATTATTTTTGGTCGTCCATTCGCAAATATAGTTTGTTATGGAGAAGAATGTACATGAAACTGCATATTTACAGTGTTTTACAATATTTGGTATAGGTTTATTTATTCATTAAATGTGAGAACGATCTTCTTCCATATAGGAAGCAATTCGACCAGAACTATTCCTTCCTTGGCCAAGACAACTTGATCTTATATCGCTGCATGTATTTTTATAATTACGTCAAATTAGTAATAATTAGCGCACAACCTTCAAAAAATAACTATTCACACTTCTTGTTTTTCTCTCATTCCTCAATGAAAATTGTATCAATAATTACATATTAGTTTTGCCCATTTACGGTTAGTTAAACGGTCGAGTGCTTATCGTAAAATATTCAAATAATTAAAATAATTACCAAGTAATTACCAATATCTAATGCTTGTTGCTTATGACCGGAATTATCTTATAAATTCGTTATTAGTTCCAGTAATTGGTACTTTTACAAGCAATTTGAAACATGAACGTGTGCTTATGTCTCTTAATTTCAATCGAGCCGTTTCATTAGTAGTGCTACATTTATGGATTATTGAATGTTTAGTGCGAAGCTTGCTTGATTGACGTAAATGTGCCTGTGACTCAGATATTTTTAGTTATTCGTAGCTTCAAATCTTATTATGTAGGACAAATAATATGTAATCGTTTTCACATTACTTAAATCTTTATTTTTTGAGGGACAGTGCCAAGACTAAACACTCTTACTTTATCTTGGCACTGATTTGTCACTATAGATACACAAACTCGCCACGTGTAATCAATAGTGTTTCTATCTTGAGGTACCACCTGGGTGCAGTGAGATTGATAAGAATGATGATACGTTTTCTCGCACCGAACTCGTTATTTCCCGCGACTTCACTCTTGTTGATAGCAACACAAAGTTTGTTAGTCTATGACTATATTTTGTCTGTGTAAAATTACTGTCATCGTTCTCTTCTATATGACCTCTGGCCGTTTCGCACGTTTCATGTGAGTTACAGTAAAATATTAATAAATCAATCAAATTGTATCAATTACCAGCCCACAACACATACAGCTTTAAAGCGACCATTTAAAGCTTTTTACAACTCTCACTTACGTTTTTCAATATAAACAGTAGCTCGTGGTACCCAGCAACAGCGTTCTATTAGTAAAGCAACAGTTTCCGAAATCGGATCAGTACTTTCTGAGATAGCCACCTACAAGCAAGAAAATTTACCTCTTAATAAAATTAGTTTACAGAACATAACCATATACATCCCCATTGACATCTTACTACATCACAAGATCGAAACAAAAGATTTCTCCATTACATCACCCATTCACCTCACAACCAACCGAGTCCCGGTCTCGTTCAAAAAATTCTATTTTTACGGGTATTTCGGTTCAAGCCTTTTGATATAGCTCACTTTAATCTGTTCCACAGGATCTGAGTATTTTTCTGGTTCAAATATATCCTATAGAACGCCGCGATAGGATAGTTTTGTATTAGAGAAAGTATTGTTAAAATCTTAACAGTATTTCCAGAGATCACCTCCTACAGTAGACAATTTTACCTTTTCATAATATCAGTTTATTTGGTTATATTCTCTATATAACCAAATAAACTCTCTCACTAAAAATACCCTATGTGCTATCCGTAACGTTACCATTTATTATTTGACTCAAAACGGGACATTGGCCACAATTCGGATGTGGGATCTTCAAAAAGTTTTTTTTTGTAACAGGAGACATTCTTCAGTACTCAAAATGTAGTTTTTTTAATGGCTGATTTATTTTTAAAACCCAAGGCAGGCATAAGAGGTTTTGCTGTAGCCGAGCATTTTTTGATATTCCGTTTCAGTTTCGGCGCAAAACTACTTTAGAGCTTCAACTCGAATCGCGTAAATATAAAAAAAATATCTTCACAATAATGCTTTCGTAATCTAAGGGTGTCTGCAGCAGATTTTATTGCATTGTGAATTACATGGGCTCCACATCCAATACCTATTAATGGCTTTTTCAGAGATGATTGTAATTTCGTTAACACATGCAGCGGCCGTCCGGCCGGCTCGACTACTCAAATTTACGCGCGGTTTCAGAAAACGGCACTATTTTGCGTCACAGAGTTCATTTCGCGGACACCGGGTCCATTCATCGTAATTAGAAAATGGGACAGTCCCGTTCAAAACGGGACGTATGGCCACGTTAGCTAACCCAAACAATAATCTATTTCTGTGCCAAATTTTATCCAAACTTTTGCATTAAAGGATACATTTCCATCGACATTTCACTACATCAGTGCCGAAACAAAAGATATTTTCTCCATTACATCACCTACCATTCACCTCACAGTCAACCGAGCCGCGGTCTCGTTCAAATAATTCTATTTTTACGGGTATTTCGGCCCAAGCCTTTTGATATAGCTCACGGGTAAGGCGGCCCTTTGATCTCACACGGTGGGCCCACATAAATCCTAAGTGACAAATTACTGATCGGTAGACCAATGTTATGTTTGCTTTCTTTGTTTCGTAAACGATAAAAATTAATGCTTTATTAGTAATGTTGATTTAATTTTGTAATTTGGAATATTTTTGTGGTGTAATCGGGTCTTTTACGTGGGAAAGCGAGTTGAGGCGTTGCTTGGGTTTGTTTTATGTTAAGTAGTTTAATTATGTATGGTAAATAAGTACGTAAATTAAATTAAATGGTTTACCAAACCATCAGCTGAGCTAACTGCTGCAATTGATTAATATAACTTTATCTAAAACACCTTGAGTGCACCTATGTAGGTATTAGCTCTAGGAAAACTGTTTTATCGACTTCAGGTGGCATCAAAGGAATGCATCCGGTGAATGATCCTGAAGGCCTTTACATAACATAATATTATCACATCTGCACTCTACTTGCGTGTCTGTGTTATCAGCACGAAGAACACTTCATGCCTTTCATTTTAATAACTTAACAGTATTCATTGTCGTGTTTTAGGCTGTTGTATAGACGGATTTTTGAAAAGAAAGAGAAAGTATTTAATTGCCACAAAACGACATACAAACATTACAAATACAAGAACAAGAACAGTGGTAGTAGATTTTGAAAACTAAACCCGTAACGATATATATATCGATAGTGTTATAGTTCTTAAATTATGTTATAAAAGTAAAAAAAAAAGTCAAAAAATAAATGCGAGTACAAAAAAAAGCAGATGCATGTCGTGATTGTGGCAAGAAGGCTTCCACTCAGCATAATGCTATGCCGTGGGGGACCCACAGCACGGCGCAGATTTTCAGTGGTCGCCTAGGAAATGAAGCAATGAATGCAAGGAAAGTGTACCGGGCCATATTCTTTGGACTTACACAATTAGGGTGCTGTATTACCCTCAGGGGAATACAGCACCATAGACACCCCACATCCACATAATGCTATTTTAATAAACCTGACACAATTCTCTTACATGATATCTATATTCAAAGATGTCTTGAGAAGTAGGTTTTGTGTCCTTCGATATTAACAAGAAACAGGTCCACTCGATAAAATTGTTAGGAATCACATAGGTCTTTGAAATTCCAAATCTATATCTATCCGATTCCAGTCAAGTTCATTGTAGAAAACGGCACTACAATGTAAACGTACAAATATTATTATTGCGAGTAAAACTAAATAGTGGGTGTTTGTTGTAGTTTAATTTAGTTGTAGTGGTTTTAGAGCTGTATCCACAACAGGCGGGCGCCACCGGCGAGAGCGCATGCCACAGATGTGCTCAACATTTTGTTGTTATAAGACAATTTGATGTGGTAAAAAATTTAAGGTAATGCATTGGTTGCCCATAAAACCTATTCACATAGAGTGATTTAAACAAACCTAACCGAAACGATTTTTTGAGATTATCTCTACATTCGGGATATTCCTCGAAGCGCATCAACTTTGAAGCGCACCAAAAGTATTTCTCAAAACGCACCAACGAACGTTGAAATATAAAGAGAAGAGCTAAGTAGTAATTCGATAAGCACAAGTTCCAGTTCATTTCTGCTTTCCTGGTAGTTTTAATAAATAAACAATTAGGACAATTGAATTTTAAAACGTCTATCGATATCATTTATTACGAAACCTACAAATACTAACTATAAGTACAGGTTTCCTCACGATGTTTTCCTTCACCGTTGTCAACGATATGCAAGATAAGCATCGTTGGTGCGTTTCGAGGAATACCCCCTAAATTGAATAGCAGTTCCCCACTGAAAATTTTAATTCGAGAAATGTCGGCTCAAAGTAGCAAGTAGGAAGTTACGCACTAGAGAAAGTTCATCCTTCCGAATTTAATATATTTCCAATTCGGATGGAACTTAAAACTCGGATTTGGATCAGGTGCAGTGCGGAACCGCTCTTGGCAAAACTTGTGACAATAGAGGAATATGGAGATTTAAAGCCCCGTTAAAAGATTCTTTCTTAGTAATACTATTACATAGGTTGGTCAAAAGGTCATTTATCATCAACCTTCAGATACCTAGAATGAGCACCATCAGCTCGGACAGTGTATGATAAAAGAGTAGATAATAAATATTACGAAAATACAATAAAAGTGTGAGCAACTCCTGACAAGAAATTATTTTCATTACTGTGAAAGTCATTAACCTTAATCAGAATTTCAAAGTTATGAAAACAATCGCACCTAATTATGTAAAACAATTGGCTGGAACGTTGTTTTAATTATAATTTGAGTAAATAGTTAACGCTGTAGTTATAACTTAGTTATGTAAATAACTTGTTTCTATGCCAATTTATTTTGGTAAATTAAACAGAGTAAGGGTAGTAACACACTGACATTTATTTATTAGTCTTTGACTGTCTTAAATAATACCTAATAATAGTTTTTTTTGTTGTTGTAGGTAATCTCTAGAAGTAAGAATTGCAAAAATTATTTCACTTATGGTGCTAATATACACCAATGCACCATTTCTGTGGGATTGAAAAGATTTTTCTTGTCCCAAGGTTATACCAGGATGAAAAGCAGCTTATGTGCTATTCCAGACTATAATCTATCTCTGTGGCAATTTCATCCAGATCCATTCAGCCGTTCTGGCGTGATTGAGTAACAAACATGCATCCAAACTTTTGACTTTATAATATAAAATAAGATAAGTAAGATAAGATTATAATATATAAAGATAAAGAGGTAATATTTGATTTTATGTAAGTTTGTTTATAATGGATAAACTCAAAAACTCAACTGATTTAAAAAAATCGTTCACCTATGGATATTTACATTATTATTTTGGAGTAACATAGGCTACTTTTTGTACCGAAAAAATAATGGGTACTGCGGAAAAAATTATGGGTACTGCGGGGTGTGCCACGGAAGCGAAGCTTAATAAAGGGAATAAAAGCTAGTAAAATATATGTCTACAAAGAAAAGTTAAGCCCATGATGATTCACTGTAGCGTAACATAGTAAACACTGGCGATCACTGCAATGATGTCATTCATTGTAGTGACAAAATGTGATTGCAGCACATAAATAGTTGCATTACTAACTGATAACATCTTATACGACGATACGGTTCAATCGTCGAATGGCTTTATTAATAAAGTAACTGTAGAAAGGGGTTTGGTTTTATTGATTTATTCCGATTTCATAATAATGGTATATTACTTTGTTTCGTGTACTGGGTGCATTTTTTTGATGAAACGTTTTAGGTTTGGAAGATAATTGCCCTTTAATGAAAGACAGCAGATGTTTAAGACAGAAAGACAATGGTCTTCCTGTCTTCTGAAAACATTTTTTTAAATCATCCGTATGCTACAAGTCCATGTTGTCTATAAGCGTCATTATTATTTTATTTTATTTTTTCGTTTATCCTCGCACTGGAACGCCTTGCAGCAATTACACCAATGGATCAGAATCTTATAATAAACTCACTATAAGTCCAGTTTTCCTCACGATGTTTTTCTTCACCGTTGTCAGCGTCCAAAATAAACTTGGAAACTACATATGCATTGAAAAAGTCACATTGGTACTTGTCAGGATTTGAACCCACAACCTCACGACCACTTGGCCGCCACGGCAGCCACTTGGCCACCACGACATATTATGGAAAAAATGTGTAGAGACGTGTACGTACCCATGTATTGCCCTCTCGTGGTCGGACCCTCATGTTTGAAGATTGTGGTCAACATCAGGGTTATATCCAGAGCAGATGTTATGTCTCCACCGGTTTCTGTCCAGCGCGTCCCTTACGACCGTGTAGAATTTGGAGGTCGACGAGTCTTTCACTTGTTCGGTCCATCTTAATGGTGAACGACCGCTCGATCGCCTTCGGTGTTCCTAACCATAATAATTTTTTCAAAGTTACAGAAATCTGTCAGGAATCTTATTCGAAATTAACTTAATGCGATGCTAACGACACTGCACCTGAGAACCCGTTTGACTTAAATCCTAGTTTTCTTCCAATAATTTCTTAATAAATACATAATTATAAACCTAAATTGAGCGCGAAAGTGGTCGCGTGCCTCAACTATTAATAACTTAACAAATATACAGGCTATTTAGAATATTTAGCCAGTTAGTCACTCGCTCAGAATCTAGTTGTTCCCAGTTTTACATTATTTTTAATGTTTGACAAATAACTTATGTAAATAGTATTGTGTTGACAATATTTATAAAGGCGCGAACAAATATGTAATTGAAGTAGGGTTGCCAAATCTAAAATAAATATTCTTATTTTTTTTAAACATGTGGTAATTTATTTCGTCATCACCATTTCAGCCGAAAGACGTCCACAGCTGGACATAGGCTCCCCCCAAGCGTCGCTACACTGATCGGTCCTGTGCATTTCGCATCGACCGGACGGACGCCCGCAGCCTTGACCAGGTCGTCGCTCCATCTAAAGGGAGGCCTTCCAACGCTGCGTCTTCCGGTACGCGGTTGCGGCCACTATTTCGGTCCCAACTTCCACCCGTTCTGCGAGCAATGTGCCCTACCCACTGCCACTCTTCTTCTCTTTCTCTCTTCGGGCTATTTCGGTAACCTTGGCTTTCTTGCGGATGTCTTAATTTTAGATTTGATCACGCAAGGAAACGCCGAGCATAGGCCTCTCCATTGCCCTTTGGGTGACTTTAAGCTATCTGATGAGGCCCATTGTGAGCGACCGCGTCTCTCATCTCTGTCTCGTCTCTGTCCCGTAAGTAATCACTGGCAACACACACTGGTCATAGACTTTCGTCTTGAGACACTGTGGTATGTTGGACGAGAAGATACCGCGCAACTTCCCGAACGCTGCCCAGCAGAGTCGGATTCGATAAATTTATTTACGTAAGTTAAAATATCAACAGTTCATAAAATAAATAGGTAATAAACTACAACTTCCTACATATACCTACACTAAAATCAAAATCTTCTAACTAAGCCTAATCTTATATTAATCTTAAATATGGCGTCGAAAAACTCCTGTAGATTGATTTTTTGATTGATTGGTTGTACAACAGTGCGTATTGTAACCAAAAGGCTGAGACGTTGCCGCTTTGTATGACAATGCTTATTTTCTAACCAAGGTAAATGATAGCTCTTTAAATAATTATAATCTCATAAAAAATGTCCAATGATTAAGCTATGTAAAATAAAATTAAACAATTATCACGACTTACAAAAGTAGACGAGATTTACTTTTTCACCTAAATTACACCACTTTTAAACAGTCAAAGTGTCGGTCAACCAAAACGATGAAGCAATTTGCATTATCAGCATAGATCTCTATTAAATCAATACTCATAACCACCATCATCTTGAGAATAAGGAACCTACTTAAAAGGCCAATCGTATCTTAAAGATAAGCCAGGAACTTACTGAATATCTACACAAAGCAGTTATCTCCGAATAACTCAGATCAACTCAATAACTCTTCGAAACACCCATTCAAATTAGGAGGTGCAATATCACTAATAATAATACCTAATCGATTCTAACTCCAATCTCGATTGTTTCTCGAATTAAACCAGTATCTGAGAATTCACACTCAGCATTCCAAAACTTGACACCTAGTTATAATTTCGCACCTCAAGCCCAGTAGCTTACTCTAGTTAAAACACACTAGATAACTGTCTGAACGCAATGGGTAAGTTTAACCGTGAAATGGGAGCCAGTAACTATTATCATTTGTTAGGCTAGTTACCATAGACTTAAATTTAACTAGATGAGGCAAGTCCCTCCAACTAGAAAACCACTTTTGAACCGACTTGCCAAAAAGGAGCCATTCGATGTCAAAAAACGAAGAAACGAAAACAGGAACTCCGAATGCCGAAATTAAAGTGATTTTCACTTTTTTTATTTTGATGTCGGTTTGTAGATTTGGAAGTCGGTTGTGTGCACAAGTACAATTTAAGAACTTAAAGAAAATGTTTCCATAGCCTCGACCAACTTTTTTTTAAAGTTTTACATTTCAATAATATTTAATTAGGCATTTTGCTAGTTATCTGTTGATGTCTTGTGCTGATGGCGGATGGAGGAGCTTGTGCCTAAATAATAACAGCGGCACGGGTTGATCTTCAAGGTTAAGCAACGCTTGACGTGGTCGGTCCGTGGATGGGTGACCATTTCAACATACCGAGATTCCTCCGTGCCACGGCAAGCACGTTAAGCCGTTGGTCCCGGCTGTCATTTGAAGATCTTTGTCAGTCGTTACGGGTAGTCAGAAGCTTGAGATCTGACACCAATCTTGCCAAGGGGTATCGTATTACCCATTTACTGGGTTGTGGAGGTCTGGTAGGCAGTAGCTCCATGAAAAACACTGGTACTCAGCTGAATCCGGTAAGACTGGAAGCCGACCCCAATATAATTGGGGAAAGGCTAGGCAGATTGATTGTCTTGTGCTGAAATGAAACAGTTCAAAGTAAGATGATTGCTCTTACTATTACTTCCTTTTTTTATCTTTTGCGCCATCTAGCTAGATTTATGTCTGTGCTAGTTACAAATTTTGGTTCCCTATTATAATTTCAGTGGCACCAATTATTTGAGTTTAATATTTGTTTGTTGAAAGCTGAATGAAGCATTGTTTTGTCTTTGAAATAACTCAAATATGAGTCAAGTAGGTAATAAAATCAAACAACTCAAGAATGAATTGTTTGTTTTTATTACCTACTTGTCGTAATTTTGCATTATTTTTTATGTGCGATGACCACAATGAAAGTGAATGCAGTTTGCATTGCTTATATAGGTACCAGGTAAATCCATCAACTTAATACAAATAAAAAAACCTTTTTATTTGTAGGAACCTTGTCGGGTTCATTCTTCTCTGTCATTATAGGAAAAGAAAAAACAAAAAATACGAATCAACATTTTTTCTTTATCCTGTACTGTGTCCTACTGTTGGTAAAACTACCTCCCTTTCTCTTTCCAATACTCTCTGTCTTAGACGATCTCTGGGCAAATAAAAATTACCTTTTTTCTGAAATAGTATTTCAGAGGTAGCCCTACCCGAGTGTGACAGACAGACGTGCGTAGGCGCCACACGTCGCACACTTTGACTGAGCGTTCACCTCACCAGGTAGGGCTGTTTATTTTACAAAAATGCAAAATTCCAGCCGTTTGTGTCAATCATTGACGACTGACGAACTAAAATTAAACTGTTTTACTGATATAGAATGCATAATTGCAATGTTCTTCTCGGAACCGATGAGGAATTGAGTTGAAACATTGCCTACTCAATTATTTATTACTTCAAGAAAATTTATAAGGTACTGTGAATATTGTTAACCGATAAACAACATCTTTAATGCACCAACTACTAATAACTCAAACTGCTCATATTTATTTAAAATAAATCACTTTAATTGGAGCAAGGGAGATCAATCTTCTTCTGATTTTCTTATTGGCCTTTGAGTCTGGCCACCCTACTAATACTAGGTAATTCTTAACTTTTTTTATTTGTTTTTGGTTTGGGAAATCATCCAATGACTTCTCCCGCTCTGGGTGAAGCGTCAGGTGTGTCAGACTTTTACTGACTAAAACCCATCTTTGTTCCTTCATTTGCTTGAGCCAGAGCCGCGGTAACTCTTTTTCAAATATTTCCGCGACCCAGGTTATTCTTACCTGGCAGAATCCTCAACTTGTTGTCTACTCCACTTCGACTCTACCTCGAATCAACAAATTTACAGTTGTAGCTTGTAATTTAATCGAGGGTTTCTTCCGTTGTTGAGTGCAGTTCCTTAAAACTTTCTTGGAGTATGTACCAGGCTTATTATTAACCTCCTCTTAACCATGGAGTCAGTAATACAAAAAATAAATCTGTTTCTTCTCAAACAAACTCTTGTTCCGGATAATAAAATTATGTAGACGCTAATCTAATTGTTCTACTTTATTATTATAACTAGATCAACGTGAACACAATTACATCGTAATTCATCGTTTTATAGTTACTGCAGTGTTAGTTATTCAGTTTAAATGCCAATAGGTATTAATTGCAATAACTCAAGATCATAATAAACAGTTATGACAACCCAATAATAAGTAGCTACAATAAGAAGCCAAGCTACCATTTTATCGTAAATTTTATTCATAAAATGAAACCGCAGTAGCCCATTCACAGTTTTATTACTGTAACTTCGAATATCTATAATATCAAACAAGTTTTTCTTGTTAAAAATTGAATATTCATGTCAGGCGCCATTTCGCACAACAAAACGCGAGCTGTAACTCTTTCGAACAATAAAATGCGTTTCAAGGTGGTTTACGATTTTCATAAAATTAAAGAAAAGAAAAGTTCATTGAATGAAATCCTTCGAAGCTTAAGCAGATTTTTTTGTTTGGATTTTGAAGGATTTCTTTTAAGATCATTAAGTATTCTTCGTCGCAAGACCAAAAGGCCTCGTACTGGGGTGTAAGTCGTGAATTTGGAGTATACCTACCGTGTATTTACGCATTTACATGAACTAAGAGTTCCCGCAAACTGCAGTCTTTTTACCGATCGATAATTTAGTCGGGACCTTAATCAGTATTACGGTATGCGTACACCAGAACCAAGTCATCGGCCGATTTCGGGTCGAAACTTATCGGACGACGTCTCAGACGTTCGTCTATACTACTGCCGACATCGGACGTTGCCGGTCTTTATGTGTAGTCTCGGCCCATAACCGTTTTGCAATATCTCGATTATTGTAACTTTTTGAATGTTTGTCCCACAGTGGTGGCCTAATATAAACGCAACTAATAAATTTTATAAGATCCATTTTTTTTAAATAAGCGACGTAGTAACCGTCAAACTGCCAAAAATACAGACAAGTTCGGACTCGCCGGTTGACCCGCCATTTTCGGGCGTCATCGGACGATGGCGGTTGTAGTAGTGTACGCGCTTGCATTTGATTCGATCGGCCGAGTTTAGCCGACGACGACGCCCGAACATACTTCGGCCGATATAATAACGGATTAGGTGTACGCGAGCCGTAAGGAAGTATGCAAGTACGCACATTACAATGATTCAGTAATTAATGTAATTTCCAATCCAACTGAACTATCGGCTGATAAAAAGTCTGTAGTTTGCGGGGGCTCTTAATCGTATTACTAGCAAGTTATGTTAGAGCTAAAAGGGTTAAAATAGAAAACTTCTCGATGTCGACTAGAATCCTTTACCTAATATTCACATCACACATCACACATCATCAGCCTATTAATGTTTCCACTGCAGGGACACAGGCCTCCTCTCTGTGAGAGGGAATGGGCCGTAATATTATTATACCTAATATTATTTTGCATAATATTCCAATCAATTTCACTGAACTTTAAATAAGGACTCTCGAAAATTCATCATCCTCTGCCTAGCAGCCTAATTTCGTAAGTGAATTCGGCAAGGCGAAGAATCAATCGACCAATCACGTGCGAAAAGAAAAACGCACTGTGGATTTCCATCTATGTGATTGGCCGATTGATGAGAACAAATCCTTCGCCTTGCCGAATTCACTTACGCAATTAGGCAGAATTTTTAAACTATGCTGGGGTCAGCTTCGAGTCGAACAAGATGCTGCTGAATATCATTATTTAAAATGGAGCGACTGCCTGATTGACCTCCACCATACATACGTCGGCAAGACTGGCTTTCAGAGTTTCGGGCTTTTAACTACCCTTAACGATAGTCAATGATTTAACACAAAACATTGCATCGTGGAGAGTGCGCTGGACGCGAGACGCACGGGATCGGTCGATGTGGTGACGCCTGGGGGAGGCCTATGTCCAGCAGTGGATGTTTGTCGGCTGAAATGATGTTCCTTCTTTTTATCGATAGGCTCGCGTTTGACCACTATCTCGCCTGATGGTAAGCGATGAGGTGATCGACGGTGAAGCACGCTTGCCTAGAAGTAACCTATTCACTCTTGACTTAAAGACCCCAAGTTTGTAGCTATCAGGAAATAAAGACTCCGGCAGGGACTTCCACTCCTTAGCTGTGCGCACAGTGAAAGCAAAACGCTTTGTACGTATGGGTGGGATGTCCACAATGTACTTGTGGCGCATTGCCGTACGTCTTGTTGTCTGATGTTGGAAAGGGCTAGGCGCTATCAAATTGTGCCGTTTTATCGCACATTCCCCGAAATGTAACAGACAAAAAACCGACACACTGGCCACTCGGCGTTGATGTTCAAGGCTCTGGAGCTTTTAAGCGACCAGTGCATAGTGGTGATGATTACATGACGCCTGTATGCCCAAAGGTTTAGGCAGAAGAGCATCTGTAGCCTCATTCCGTCAATGATTCAGTACTGTCAAAAACTGTCACCGTTATTATCATATATATCTCACATAAAATAACTAAGTTCTGAATCGAAACGAGGTCAGAGCACGTTACGAGCAAAAGTTGAACTATAACATAAATCATAAGTACACATGTACCTAATGTTAATACCTGCGACCCTACCTAGGTTCGGTACTAGTTAATGGTTTGTGCAGATATCTTAAAACTCAACGAGAATCTGCGTGTTTAAGGCGATTGCGCCAGTGCAGACCAATAAAATTATATTTAGTGTTTTTTGCAGTTTTAGATTATTTGTTATTACAAAAGTTATTGACCATCATAACAAATATGTTAACTCAAAGACATTCATATATATACAACATATTTTTCAAAGTTATCCTGAATTCATGTAATAGTAAGTTATTAGGTGTCGAACCTTTCTTTAATGCCAAAGTTTGTCAGGATTTCAAAGCAAAGTAGACTTCTACAAAATAATACTCAACTTCAAATTTAAGGTATTTTTCAACTACCTACATATTCTTAATTTCAGAAATCCATGCAGTTATTCTTTAATTATTATATTTAATTGATTGAATATTTGATATGACGGCGATTAACTTACTTAGGTTATAACGAACAAACTTTTCATTCCCATTAATAAATTGTGTTTGCGAGAGATCTACGTGTGTGGAAAATGTTGCTTTGCGTATAATGTGTAACCAGCATAAAGTTATGACCCATTCAATGCTGGCACCTGATTAGCATCAATTCACCTCGAGCAGTTTCGATTTCTTATCGAGTCGGAAACGAATCGTTAACTTCGGGTTGCAATAAATACATCAAAGGTTTTATCCTATTCTTAAATGTACATTACATATAGTACTTACCTACATAATAGTAGTTTATGCAATGGTCATATAATAGGGGTTATTAAAACACGAGCGTAGGTTTATCAAATGAGGCGAAGCTGAATTTGATAATAATATTACGCGAGTGTTTTAATACCTAATTATATGCTATTGCATACACTACTTTATCTTCACTCATACAGTTGCAATAGATCAAAGGTGGAAACGGAAAAATATTTGATATGGCGGGCAATTTAGATTGTCATTGCACATGACTGCGCAGCGCACGCCTCCTTATACAATGACAGTACTTCAATGTGATACCCATAAGCGCCAATAAATTAAAAAGTAAAAGTGTGCTATAAAAATTAAAATAGTTATTAATGCTACAAGTGCGGAAGGTAGGTGATTTCCGATGAATAGCATTTTTATTCACGAGGGAGCGAAGCGAGTGAGTGGATAAATCGACACGAGTCGGAAATCATCTTACGTACGTGTGTATCATACAACATTTTACTATGCATTGTGCGAGGAAATAAAAAAAAATATCTGAACCAAGCAAAAATTAATAAAATGGCGGGCTTATTCATGCGCGCTCAGCATAACCACAGATTAACTAAAAGTTCCTCGGGCATAACTATTGCGCATGTGCAAATAGATGTCACGTCGTAACGCAAAAAGGCACGAATAAAATATACGTTCTGCCAAACATATTTAATGAATATTTACAATTAATAATTTATGAATCTAAATCTAGTGTAATTAAAAACGCCTTTAATGAAGTATTAGTTTTATTTTAACTGTTTAAAAATGATAATCTGTACTTAACAAAATTTTTAAACTTTTCTCAAATAATAAAAACTGTATGCGTCGGGCTGACGTTGGATTAAAAATAAAAAAATACAGAAAAGTAAAAAGCACTAGTAAAAAGAAGTGACACTTTCCGCACAGTTTGGCTGCTTGGAAAACGCTCTTTTCGAGGACATGCATTGTAAAGTATATTAGACCATTAGGTTGCATTCGGTTTCATTCTTATGTCTAGCCAAGGTGCATTCTAATAAGTTTTCTTGTAAAAATTCATCTAAGTAAATATTGGGTATGAATACCACAGACTACTTTTCATTCCTGCAAAATGAACGATGTCATTGGGCCAAGTGACTGAAACCGCGGCAAAAACTAGTCATAGTTATGTAAATGTTTTTCGACCTGAGTATTACAGACGTTTCAGTCGAAGTCCTAATAAGAAAATCATATCCTACGTCCCCATAATAAAGCAAATGTCTCTGCACTGTTATTAAAATTTAGCAATCATACAGAATAAATCCTTTCATACCTATTTTTTTAAACCCTTTCTCGTAGCTATTTTGAACAAACTTTTATTGTACACTCAACACGATTTTCGAATGCCACCACATTTCAACGGCCTGGTTTCAACCACATCAATTCGACTCAACATGTACACGCAATAAATATTCATGTTGTGAGCAGCGACTCAGCTGAACTCAGCTTTGTCATAAAACCAGTGACAAATTCATCGGGTGGATATCAAAATTGAAGCGGTAGTGTCACAAGTTATAAGTGATCAGCGTGAAACGTACTAGGAAGGGAAAGCATGGGACATTTGACTGTCAAAAAATTTGCTTCTCCAGCTATCGTTCCAAAATAAACATCAGAGTTTCAGTCAAAAAACGTCTACTCCTGGACAAACGCTTGCCCCAATAGTCGCCATATCGACTCATCCCGTTTTTCTTGTGTTCCCGCAACCAGACTTCCAAGGCCTTCATAAGGGGTGACCATAAGCCACCTTACTCTAAGAAGAGTAAGGTTATTTTAAGTGTGTGTTAGGGACAGTATATGACTTGTATACATCTGTCACTTACGCGATCTCAAAATAACCTTACTCTAAGGGCTTATGGTCACCCCCCAGGTCATCCATTCAATGTTTGGGAGGCCTTTCAACACTGAGTGTGCTTGTACGGTCGCGACCCCAGAATCTTTAGACCCACCACTTAAGTTAAGGAATTCTTTGAAACACGATCTGTAATTTAGAGAACCGATCTTTCAATCTTTTTTCAGTCGACCACAACCTAGTTGTTGGGAAATGTACCCAACACTTCGGCCGGCCGGAGCGCGCCGTCTACGCTGCACACACATCTGCGTGACCGTGTAATTTAAATATAACGGCTTCAAAACCAACCGCCTTTTAATACAGTCCACTAATCTCATCCACGAGCTAACATAGTAACCCATGCCACCTATCCCTTAGCTTTCTATTTAATTTGGAAGCCAATTTTTACAATATATGTACGAGTATTTTACTATAATTAAATTAAACCATCTTATCCAACTCTTATCTCTCAAACTTGCACCAAACACGAAACCCCAACAGTTATGATTAAAATACATGCAACTGGGCTTCCAAGCCACCTCGTATAGATTCGCTAGGGAAAACCTGGCGTTCCAAGTTCCTATGAGCCTATGACTAAGCGAAACATGTACTGACTTGTTCACATATGAAAACACTGTTATGTAATTCAAGAGGTGATTGCTGGTTTCAATAACATGGGTTGCTACGGTGTTACAGTCATCTAAACGTGGAAGGGGCTTATGTTTGTGTGTGTGTGTATTTGTAGCTTTGAGTTCCTTTTGTGTGTGTGCCACGTGTTTTTGTGTGGCAGTTCTGTTTTCTTCTTCGTTTGGTTAGACAGTGTGGGTTTTTTAGGGTTAAAATGTTTTTTTTTTCAGCAATTTAGTTTCATAGTTGTCTACTGAAGCCTTTGAAAAATTGTAGATTGTTGTTTGGTTTTTAAAGATTACTGATTTGCAGTAGTTTGTTAGTCACGTATTTTTATGTTGCTCAGTTCTCGGTTAGAAAGCGTGGCTTTTTCAGCATGGCAGTTAAAGTTTCATAGTTGTTGTATCGGCAGGGACGTTGCAAGCGTGATCCTGAGTCTAAGGCCCAGACAGTGTGTTTCCTTTGGTAAATATTCATTAGTAGTAACAACCATTAGTAGTAAATATTCATTAGTAGTAACAACCATTAGTAGTAAATATTCATTAGTAGTGGCAACCATTCTCGGATTGCATCCGAGAATGGTTGCCTACAAGGCTCGGTTTTGTTGGACCTTGGTAACTAAAACTGTAGATTCTGTCAACCTCTTCTGATAAAGCTGATCTGTTTTTCTTAAGGAATAATACCCAATTTGGCCTCTCAGATAGGTTTAAGTTTGGCACCAAATTTAACACAGTATATTTTTAAATATTGAAAATATTGTCACGTGCCAAATTTTGTGCTCAAATATTGGTAATATAAAACGGCGTAGATTTGCTTTTCGTTTTATCGGTTTAACTGTCACCTGCAAATTTCAATGGTTGGCTCTTAGACATCTTTAAGGAAAAAGTCGACGTTTATAATAAATTCTTTATTCTATAGTGACCTGACTATGGGACATTGATGACCTCCTGATGGCGCAACGTTATTTAAATTGTGGTGATAGGTATTAACGTAAAAGTAAAAAAAAACCGGCCAAGTGCGAGTCGGACTCGCGCACGAAGGTTTCCGTACTTGGTAAATTGCGGTTTACGATTTATGACGTATTTAAAAAAAACTACTTACTAGATCTCGTTCAAACCAATTTTCGGTGAAAGTTTACATGGTAATGTACATCATATATTTTTTTTAGTATTATCATTCTCTTATTTTAAAAGTTACAGGGGGGAGACACACATTTTACCACTTTGGAAGTGTTTCTCGCGCAAACTATTCAGTTTAGAAAAAAAACCACACGTATGGGATTGATGAAAAAAAATTATTGAGTTTCAGTTCTAAATATGGGGAAACCCCAAGTCACCATCAGCTGTTCAAGATTGTGACCCTCTTTACGAGCAATATGTACGAAGAATTCCAGCACCCTGCAAAGGCATATAGTGGATGGTCTAGTTTTGACATTAAGTTGTCTCAGAATAGATACGTTGGTGCGAAAGGCGGTCCACGGAATCTGTAGCATTTTTCTCCAGCTCCACATTTCAAAGGCGTCTATTCGGTCTCTGTCGGCCTTTTTCAGCATCCAGGTCTCCGCTCCATAACTGAATATGGAGAAAACTAGCGAAGTCACCAATTTGGTTTTAGTTTTTCGCGTGATGTTACGGTCTCTCCATATCTTATGCAACTGGGACATTGCGTTTTTGGCCATCCCTATACGTCTCCTATCTCTTGTTCGCATGATCCTGTGTTATTAATGTTAGACCCTAGGTAGACTAAGTCGCTCACGATGTCAAGGTTCAGCGATCCCGTTAGTTCAAGGCTGTTGGTACGATCCACCACCATTACTTTGGTTTTGCTATGATTGATTTTTAGACCCAACAGCAAACTAATGTTCTCAATCCGGCAATTTATAAGAATAGGCCCTTACTTATGCTTAAAGTAATAAAGT
Organism: Anorthoa munda; assembly: GCA_945859665.1. Taxonomy (NCBI): domain Eukaryota; kingdom Metazoa; phylum Arthropoda; class Insecta; order Lepidoptera; family Noctuidae; genus Anorthoa; species Anorthoa munda. The sequence goes on along the minus strand of OX243908.1, from coordinate 29,463,894 downwards.
GCAAAAAAACGGACCATTATTATAATCAACATGTTTTAGTAACGCTTGCTAAGCTAACAACTATTTGGGCGCACGGTTGGCGCAGTGGTTGAGTGATTGACTGCTGTGCTGCGTGTCGCGGGTTCAATTCCCGCACGGAACAAATATTTGTATGACCTACAGATAGTTGTTCTGGCTCTGGGTGTTGTGTATGTGAGTTTATACGTTTGTAAACGCATCCACGATACAGGAAGAAATTCCTTGTGTGGGGCAACCTTCATAAAACAAAAAAACACCAAGCTTTAGCCAGTCTAAGCCAATATCTTGAGGTTTTACAAAACCACTCAATTTCTTCGTGTAGAATTGCAGATACTAGAGTCTAGACATACTAGACAACTATGTTATCACCAATATGTGTGGTAACCTCCACGTGCTAGTCGGTCTATTAACTTACGATTCGCGTGGGATGAGGAAGCCACTTACCTACGGGCGTCTTATGCTACCCTGGTAGACTGGTATGGTTATACCTTTCTTGTAAGCCATTTGTACGAAGGTTCCCATTTAGGTATTAATACGTTGTACATAGTATAAATATATCTATTATATGTCTATTATTGTATATCTATTTGTCAGTTATTGGTTGCATTTTGTTGATTATTTTATAAACCACAAGCTTTTCCTCACGGCATCTCTGTCGTGGTCTAGTCTTGTAGCGTTACGTATAGTTCAAATGAACTATACGTAAGCCACGTTAATAAAATTAAAGGTAACTATAAATTAAAATTAATTAAAAGGATATTGAGTATAAAACTATGGGCCGGCTTCGCACGACGTGGGCAGAAATTTCTTAGCAGGCAGGAAGGCTGGGCAGCTGGACGGGCAGGCTAGGCAGCTGGACGGACACGAAGGCGTGGAATGCCCGAGGTAGGCAGATGAGCACGCAGATGGTCAAGGCTTGAACCAATTGTCAGGATAACAGGCAGGTAGCAGTAGCAGTAGCACTGGTGCAGGAACAGGCAGATAGGAGTGTGGAGGTCAGGCTGTGGCTTAATATGCTGATCAATCAAGCCCTTTTGATATGAAGCGGTGACCGTCGAAGTTAAAGAACCAGTAACACACTCAATAAATTATATTTATTGTATTAAACAGAATTGGTAGATTCACAGGCCTTATATATAATAGTTGTAAAGAGAAATTTTAAATACAATTGTAAACTTCATAGTATCAAACAGAAAAATGGACTACTAGCGTTCAGTCCAGATTCAAGACTCAATTCAAGACTGCCAAGCCCTCGGCCTTTCCGTCTTTTATATCCACCGCTTGACAGAATCAGAACCAGAATTTAAGTTAGTGACATCTTGTTGTCATAAAAAAAAAGTGCAACCTGCCAGTATTCAAAACAGCCAGTAATATTCAATCCAAAACCTTTTCGATGAATTCTGAGAGCGTGTAAATTAATTTTCAATTTATAAAATACATTATTTGAGCTAACCATATTGATAAAAAGAATTTAAATTATATAAATCAAAAGTAATCTTCATAGACTAAGCTAGTAAGAAGCTCTATGACAGAAAATTTAAAAGGAAAAGTATTGACAGCTTGACAACCTGACGTAGGTGTCATAACATTGAAAAATATGATTATTTTATAAGAAAACGAATCGTTTTAGACCGATTCGCAGAATAATAATATAAACGTATAAAGGATGCGAAGTATAAGTATATGATGTAAAATGTATTGGCATGGAATAATATGAAGTAAGTATTAAGAGACCTAAGTGTGAATTAGGTGAGAAGACCAGCTCACTCAGTGAAATAACTAAAATATGTGGTTTAAAATAGCGAAATACCACATTTCCCCAACAACCCCGGAAAATTTTCAACTCCATTGAAAATTTTGATGGTTAAAATAAGTCCTTGCTCCAACACACAACATCTTTCATACTTTCGTCAAACACTCTCATTCATTCACACGTAGGGGATATGGTTCACATTCAATGACGCATACTCCAACAAAGAAATATTTATATTGTAATTACGAAGGCTTTTTTTTTTAATTAGGTGTCGTAACCCGCACCTGTTTGAAAACCCAATTTAGAAGAGAGCATTAGGGCTTATTTAACGAGTTGCTTATCCGCTCAAGAGCATTAGGGCTTATTTAACGAGTTGCTTATCCGCTCGAAAAGTTTAAAGTTTAAGAAAAACCCCAAGTTTAAGAGACACTCGAGTTTAAGAGAGCCCAAGAGGAACTTGAGTTTAAGAGAGCTCAAGAGTAACTTGAGTTTAAGAGAGCTCAAGAGTAACTTGAGTTTAAGAGAGCTCAAGAGTAACTTGAGTTTAAGGTTTAGAGGGTTTTAAGAATACCTCTAAGAAAAGATAATGCATTAGGGGCTTATTTAATGAGTTGCTACCGCTCAAAAAAAAAAAATATAATGCATTATAGCCAAATGAGGGTGAGGGTTAATGAGTGCTAAAGGCGACTCAAGAGAGTAGAGTTGAGGTCAAAAGTTACAGAAAACTCAAGTTTAAGAGGACTTTAAGAGGTGAGTGTAGGGTAGTGAAGTATTAGAGAGTTATGTGTTATGGAACGTTATGGTAACGACTATAGGATATTCTCCTACAGTACGTCGTAGAGTAAACCAAACCCCAGCTTGTGAGTGACCACGAATGGTTTTAAAAACACTTCCAAGTGAAGAATGGGTGCCAATTACCAGAGGGTAAAAGGGATGTGTGTGGGGTGTAGTGTAAGTAGGTAGGGTGAGGGTTAATGAGTGCTAAAGGCGACTCAAGAGAGTAGAGTTGAGGTCAAGAGTTACAGAAAACTCAAGTTTAAGAAGAGGTGAGTGTAGGGTAGTGAAGTATTAGAGAGTTATGTGTTATGGAACGTTATGGTAACGACTATAGGATATTCTCCTACAGTACGTCGTAGAGTAAACCAAACCCCAGCTTGTGAGTGACCACGAATGGTTTTAAAAACACTTCCAAGTGAAGAATGGGTGCCAATTACCAGAGGGTAAAAGGGATGTGTGTGGGGTGTAGTGTAAGTAGGTATGAATATGTGTTGAGTAGAAGAAAGAAGAAGAAGAGAAAAAGTGAATAAGGTAAATAAATAAATAAATGAATATGAGTAGACTAAGCCAAATAAGAGTCCAAAAGAAAGTACTAGTGGTAGTTTTTTTAGAATTTTGAAAAAGATAACGCTGATTTTACGTTGGGCGCCAAACTGTAGCGTTACGTATAGTTCAAATGAACTATACGTAAGCCACGTTAATAAAAGTAAAGGTAACTATAAATTAAAATTAATTAAAAGGATATTGAGTATAAAACTATGGGCCGGCTTCGCACGACGTGGGCAGAAATTTCTTAGCAGGCAGGAAGGCTGGGCAGCTGGACGGGCAGGCTAGGCAGCTGGACGGACACGAAGGCGTGGAATGCCCGAGGTAGGCAGATGAGCACGCAGATGGTCAAGGCTTGAACCAATTGTCAGGATAACAGGCAGGTAGCAGTAGCAGTAGCACTGGTGCAGGAACAGGCAGATAGGAGTGTGGAGGTCAGGCTGTGGCTTAATATGCTGATCAATCAAGCCCTTTTGATATGAAGCGGTGACCGTCGAAGTTAAAGAACCAGTAACACACTCAATAAATTATATTTATTGTATTAAACAGAATTGGTAGATTCACAGGCCTTATATATAATAGTTGTAAAGAGAAATTTTAAATACAATTGTAAACTTCATAGTATCAAACAGAAAAATGGACTACTAGCGTTCAGTCCAGATTCAAGACTCAATTCAAGACTGCCAAGCCCTCGGCCTTTCCGTCTTTTATATCCACCGCTTGACAGAATCAGAACCAGAATTTAAGTTAGTGACATCTTGTTGTCATAAAAAAAAAAGTGCAACCTGCCAGTATTCAAAACAGCCAGTAATATTCAATCCAAAACCTTTTCGATGAATTCTGAGAGCGTGTAAATTAATTTTCAATTTATAAAATACATTATTTGAGCTAACCATATTGATAAAAAGAATTTAAATTATATAAATCAAAAGTAATCTTCATAGACTAAGCTAGTAAGAAGCTCTATGACAGAAAATTTAAAAGGAAAAGTATTGACAGCTTGACAACCTGACGTAGGTGTCATAACATTGAAAAATATGATTATTTTATAAGAAAACGAATCGTTTTAGACCGATTCGCAGAATAATAATATAAACGTATAAAGGATGCGAAGTATAAGTATATGATGTAAAATGTATTGGCATGGAATAATATGAAGTAAGTATTAAGAGACCTAAGTGTGAATTAGGTGAGAAGACCAGCTCACTCAGTGAAATAACTAAAATATGTGGTTTAAAATAGCGAAATACCACAGTCTACAGGAACCGGGCATTTCTCAGCGATAATATAACTTTTCATCAGTGAAATAAGTGATAAGTGAGTGAGTGAGTCAGTGAGTTAAGTGTGATTTTGTATGGTGTGCAATAAAGAATATAATAAATAAATAAATAAATAAGTTTCGAATTCGGATCAGTATTTTCAGAGATTACTGCTTACAAACAAACAAAAAAAAATACCTTTGTCTACATTAATTTAGATTATACATGATTTGATAAAATCTAATGAAATGTAATAAAAGCTTTCAGTAACTTTACTGCCATTATTCTGAGCTTGACAAACATATCTAGTCCTAAAGATGTACCAAACGTATATCGATAAATAATTTACAAACTTAATTAAGCAAAGTAATTAACTATCTACTGATATTCTTGAACTATGACCCAAACATACGTATTCAGAATACGTTCAAGCACTGGATTATACTTTGATTCATTTAAATACGTGTTGAGCTACAACGCTACTATCCTTTACAAAAGAGCCTCTTGAATGTACTTACCCAATAATAATAACCTGCAAACAAACGTACTCAAAAATGCTTTGAAAATTATCTACAACAAATTGAACATTTTCTCTACTCATGCAAAAAGCAACTCTACTTGACCAAGACAAAGATCAAAATTGTGTGGTTGAATGCTTTCTCTTGGGATAGCAATAATACTAATTAGGTACCTTTTGCGCAGGTACTTGGGTTCAAATGCTGATTGTTTAGCGACACCACCGTTTTTCGCATTACACTTGCGAGCATATTGTTTGAGTGCATTTTTAAATGTGAATACGAGTACTTAAAGAAAGAAGTAATTATTTGTTTTATGTGCACTGTGAGGAAGGAAAAATAATAAGTACATATTTCAAGTGTAGTTTTATGACTGATTTTGTGTAGGTACCTAATGATTTCTTTGACCTATATTTTTAAGTAACTTTTTCCTATAGGCTCGTTACTCAGTTATTGAAGTTTAGACTTCTTGCACATTAATATTTTAATATAAAAAATCGACTCCTCGTTAAAAAGTTTTATCAGTTTGACAATATTGTTAAAATATAGCTTAGTAATATCACACGTTTTACTTTCAAACACTTTCTATTACATGCGATTTACTTCTAATTCAGATTTATTACAATTGAATGCTAATAACATAGATATTTTGACAACAGTACAAGATAATGCTGAAGTACAACACATAAATAACAAGATAGGTATCCAAAACTATGATAGATGTACATTTAGATCGACGATACAACATTCTAATCGATTAAAATCACACCTCAACATCGATAACAATACATCACAGTCGATAACAAACGCAGCTTCATCACTCAAATGCAAAAATGTTTTCAGCGAGCTTTGCCAAGTTCAAGCGCAATAGGCGTGCGCCGGCGCAGCGATACGCCAGTATCCGACGCACACGCAGCCCGCAAACACGCACCCATCTACGATCGATACAAATCGATTCGACGACAAACATCGATATTTGTCATCGATTAATGTGTCAATTATTTTTATTCGCATTTTATATGAGGATTGATTAGTGTTCTAGATTTATTTTTGAATTTTGAATTCTTTTTTTATCAAGTGCCAGTGACAAGTGTTTAGTGAAAATCATTGTTTATGTGTGTTAAGTGGACACTGACGTCATTAAACTTGACAGGTAAGTGGTTACTTGTGAAAATATTTACGTGATAAGTACGTTATTATGCCTATATACGTGTGCATAAGGCATGCCTTTTCGGCGGGGCACTTTCATGCTAGGTAACTTTTAATGTGAAATGTGAAGATTTTTATTTTAAATGATATAAATTTCACAAATATTTTGAAAATATAATAGTTTTACACGTAATTTTTTTTGTTTAACCTAAGCTCGACCAGGCCGGTGTTTCCAAGCTAACTACTCTGAGAAGAAACACCAAAATAAAAGCAAACGCAATGACCAATGTATCTTATAAAGTCCATGCATTAATGTAATGGATAAATCATAAGAAAACCATAACCATTAACCATGTAGGTTAATGTCTGAGGTGGGTTATCGAGGAAAACACCACCCATACTTAGAATATAGTCTATACTCTAAGCACACATGACATAGATTTGACTGGACCTATCAGTCAGATAGAGTCTAGCTCAACTAAGAATTATTTACATTATAATCGTAAAAAAAATAAAAAGCTAGTTAAAATTACTTCCAAAAATAAGTAAGTCCTGAGTAAAATATCAACCAAAAATATCGCCATATCGTTCCACTTTAAAACTAAATAAAACGAACACTCCACCAGCAAATTCGTACTCATAAGTCAAAGTCATAAATACACGCAAGAAAGACCGCACATAGGGTGTTATGTACTATAAAATACATATAATTTACGCGATACGGCTCGTAAATTATAAATATATAACGCCCTAGTTAACCTCATAACACATTGCCACTACCGTTCTGTGAGAAACTAGTTAACTTAAAGTTTACGTTGGTAATCGTATTTAAACATAGGCCATAGGTAGGATTATTCAGTACTTGTAGTTCGTTAAATTCATTCTTCTTCCTTGGTTGACTGGTAGAAGAATCCGTCTACGTACCTGTATGTTATTTATATGTGAAAATACAAGACCTTCTGTAGGGTTAACAATCAGGCGTACTCTTAAGAGAATACCAGAGGCACTTCTCGGAGTTTCAGGCTTTTTGATGCTCTCCTTATCAGCTGGATATCGTGTTATCCAATTACTTGGTTGCCTTCACAAATAGGCACTTGTTTCTTATAAAATACTAGTATCGAGCCGCCCCAAAATATTCTTATTGTTGTGGTATGACAGAGAATAATCCTGTTATGATGATGTGGTTCAAAAGAAACAAATTGTGATCAAAAAACCATTCATTCGTGGTAGTTAACAGTTTTCATTGTGAACGTCCCTTGTAGCAGGCACCGAGCAGCCCATTTTCACGTTTATGTGCTGATATGTAAAGTGCGTACTCTACCCAATCCAGGAACATGTAATAAATATATCTAATACTCCTACGAGTACAACATTGTTAGGTAAATTTATCCGAAGCAGCAAACTGGACATTTTGATGTCACATTTTCTGCTTCATTTCAATTTAACTGAAAATCATCTAAATTGTAATAATTCCATTGGAAATAAGTTTGAAAACTGAAACTTTACTACCAAAAACTATGAAACAAGAAAATTCCTATTCTATAAGGATAGCCGAATATAGATCGAAAAGAAATAAAAAAATAGCCATCCAAGCGGAAAGTCCGGACAAATTAGAAGGCCGGACGAAGTCCTCCTGTCCAGGAGGCTAAATGTCCGGACAAATCCGGATGGATGGTAACCCTAATTTAATATAAACCTGTGCCACCCACAGGTACCGTGTATTTTGCTGCAATAAAACTACGCCTATGACACTCAACAAGAGTGAATCTTTTTTCACTGAAATAATTGTATAAAATTGTATAAAATGATTTCATAACCACTGCTCTCAAAACGTGAGGAAACCTGCATGTCTTAGAACCAAAAATTCGAAGACATATTGTAACATCCACCAACCCGCAATGAGCCCGCGTGGTGGTAACGATCCATGCACTCTCACGGAGAGGACTCCTATTTTCCGTTGTGCTTGCGAGTCTTTAGTGCGGAAAAGGGGGTCCATCTATACTTTCCTATCCAGTGAAATATTTATTGTTATCGCATCAGTACTTTCAGAGAAATACACAAACCTACAAACACACAATTCAACCTCTTGATAATATTTGTTTAGAAGTATCGATTGCTCAATCCCTACAGCTTGGTCGGCTTTGGAAGCCAGCCCTGACGTTCAATAGAACTGTGTTGCTGTGTCAATGGGGCAACTGTCATCTGAATTACAGATTCTGTAAGTAAATGACAGTTTTATTGAGTCCGTCGGTTGTAAAGCCTATTTCTACATTGTAATCTCACAATTTCTCGTCGGTGATTTTAATACTACGATTGAGCTTTGAATAAGTTAACTTTACTATGTAGATACCAATTCAGGGTGACGGGTTTTTTGGTGCATTCCTTTAAATGGTTTGTGTAAGAACTTATTTGCAACGGGTTTACACCTAAAAACTTGGGGTCAAAATTGGGCTGTTTTGAAGTTATCGAACGTTTTAATTTTTTTTGGAACTTTTCTATCGCTCGTTTGCTAATTTGAGAAATATGTACTCTCTTCTCGACTCAGGATAATAAACTGTTACTCTGTTATTTTCAAGGGGCTCTAGACAATTGGCATTCGATATCAGCGAAAGCGATAGTCGAAATGTCAAGATGTAAGGGATTGATCATGTGATTTTTCGATATCGTATGTCAATCGTCGACCCGATCGTCATGCTTTTGATGATAGAATGTCTCTCCTATCCTCTGGTATCTCATGAACGAATAAATCCCGAAACGAAATTTCAAGAAATGCACTGAATTACCATCACCCTTCATTGTTCCCAGCCAAACTATAGGCTACACCTATATTTTTAGTAGTAGTATTAATGCACCTAAAAGTTCACCTCTGCCTAAGCCTTCTGAGAATACAGGGGTTATGTTTTGTTGCATTTTATTGGGCCATTACTACCGAAGTAAAATTGTTTGTTAATGGTAATTAGCATTGTACTTGGTACGTCGGTATCGGTATAGTCTCGCTATAATATATTGAAATATGAGTTTTCCAATGTAGACACAATTTTAACTAGGCCACATGGCGTAATTTTATGAAGCGTACTTAAAACTTTTATGTTTATCACCTATTTGCTTACCATTTTATTTAACTTTACTTTTCACACCATTCTATAACAATAAACTAGAATAAAGAATTTTAAGTACTGAGCAATTTAGAAAAAACTAGATTGGATTTAACGTAGTTAGTTTTAAACACTTAATAACTAGATTAGCCCCGTTCTTAATAAATGGCTAACATTAACTGACTAGCCCAATTTTTAGAGTTTAATAGCTTCATAATAATAATTAATTTCTAACCATATATCCAATCTGCCTTTAACCTCCTTTCCCTGTAGACGTTGGTATTCATTAGTTAGTATACAAAATGGTATTTGTTCTTAAAAACCGTTTTTCTATGATACCTAATCTTATCCTTTGCAAAAAAAACAGTAGTTTTAAAATAGAGAACTACAATGCATCACACAGTGAATTTAAACGAAACCAATGAGACCTGTTTAGAGGGTCTACTAGACAAACGAAGTTCTATCAAAGATGGCGATGGTCGAATTGTCAAAATGTTAGGGCTTGATGACTTGACACTTTGAAAGCGTTTGACATTCCCATATACTTATGACATTTTTACAAAAGCTATCGCGACGCTTTCATTAATATATTTATTGTATAACTATCTTTTTCGTATTCTTCTCAGCAAACCCTTTCATTTGATAACCATATCATGGCAGTGCACAAACAATAACTAGTCCGCCATCTTGAGCCGTCCGCGATAGTGGATTTAGAATGACGTCACTTAGCAAACCATGCATTGTCATCTATCCTAATCGTGTATGCAAAATTTCATCTTAATCGGTGGAGGATAACTACTTTAAAATTCAGTTGCAATATTTGAACCGAACACACTTACATACATACATACAAACATACATACATACATACAAACATACATACATACATACAAACATACATACATACATTGCAAGTGAATTAAAAGCTTGTAAAAAGAAGAACCTCAGAGCTTAGAAAGCGATCTTCGTAATTGAAATAACAAAACAATCTATTTTAAGTTACCTAATTTCCGAGAACAAACAATAAACCGGATTGTAGCTAATGATTATTAAGGCCGGTACTCATACAGTGGCACCCTCAAATAGACTGGGCGCGAGATAGTTTCAAGAGCAAAATAACTATAAATCAGTAGTGTGTGCAAGCGCAGCCGCCCAGCGCTGAAATGTTGATGACTTTGTACTGGGGGCACTTCGGGTGCGGTGCGAGGAAGAAACTTCTAGCGGAGAGGCTTAGAAAATAATTTCAATGTTATATTGGTGTCAAAATTTGCGTCAAATAAAGTTGTTTAGGAATAGATATTTTATACCTACATATTTTGTGAGAAGAATGCACTTTTTACCCGACTGCCGAAGGAGGGTAATGTGTTTATCAGTCTATGTATGTATGTATGTTTTTTCCTATGTGGCATTCTAGAGACCAAACGCGTTGGCTGATTTTGATGATTCTTTCGTCAATCGATTCGTCTTAATCCTGCGAGTGTCACTGGCTACATTCAAATTGGAATATACAAAAATGGCGGATTTTGGGCGCCATTTTGTGGGGAAAAAAATTTTTTTTTTCTTCCAAGCCCATCGTGTGGGGTATCAAAATAAAGGATTTTAAGAGGCGATTTCAAAAATATACAACACTTATATGTTTAAATGTACCTAATTCTAAAAACAAATAACTAAAAAGTTGTAAATAAAAAAAGTTAATTAAAATAATAAAAAAACCCGACTGCTTAAAAAGCAAACTAAAAAATCAAGGTCCCTGGCGGACCAAAACCAGATGTATCCTCCGACTGCACAGCATGATTTTCTTCTTGATTACGTCTTTTTAGTTTGCTTTTTAAGCAGTCGGGTTTTTTGATTTTTTTAATTAACTTTTTTTACAATATATTTTTATTACATCCACCTGTTTGAACAAAAATCTTCCTTGCGATGTTATTTGTGTAGTCAGGATCTAGGTAAAGTCCTATTCTTTAATTGATATGTAATTGTGGTCTAGTTTTGTAAATAAAATATGCAGAAAACAGGAATTGAATTAACGTACTGCATAGTATTATAAGCATGCATTATTTCATCAACAAACCATAAATATGTTATAAATACTAATTTAAAATATATGAAAATGTCACAAATTATGTAAATGAAAACTTATTAAATATTACGATTTATAATTTCATTGAAATTATTCTAATTTTGTAATTTGTTATTGGTTTTACTTTCACCGTTGTTTGGCGGACTGATTTTAATTTATGTGATTATAACTATACGTTTAAACGTAAATAAATATGCTTTTATAGCATATTTATCTACATTTAAACGGATAGTTCAATATTTAAGCCAAATATTTTGATAAATTGATAACGCATTAATCTATACCAATATTATAAAGAGGAAAGATTTTTTTGTTTGTTTGTTTGTAGTCCATTAGTTTCGGAGCCTATATGGTTATAGGCTCCGAAACTAATGGACTGATTTAAAAAATTCTTACACCAATAGAAAGCTACATTATTCCTGAGTGTAATAGGCTATTTTTTAATCCCGAAAGCGGGCCTTGTGGGGTGGTCCACGGGAGCGAAGCTGCGGGGAACAGCTAGTTTCTTATAAACATATGTCTAAAAATTTTTGTATCCACATTATTTGTGTGTTTTTTAACTGCAACTTAAACAATACCACTTTTTAGACTGGATTTTGATGTACTAATTCTATTTAAATTACAAAACAAAAGAGATTAAGTACCTACACTTATCTATATCTATACTTCTACTTTAATATTATAAAGAGGAAAGATTTTTTTTGTTTCTTTGTACCGAATAGGCTCCAAAACTACTGGACTGATTTAAAAAATTCTTTCACCAATAAAAAGCTATAGAAAGCTACATTATTCCTGAGTGCAATAGGCTATTCTTTATCCCGAAACCGGGTCCTGTGGGGTGGTCCACGGGAGCGAAACCGCGGGGAACAGCTAGTTTTTTACAATATTGAAACAAAACACGATACAGAATCCGATTACTTACTACATTTGAAAAATCCTATTATATTTCGTGAATAAATCGCTTCCGCTTATACCTTAAGGCAGCCCCTACAAAACCAACTTAGTTTGACGTAACGACAAAGTTATGTTCACTTTGACAAATCTTAAGCAATTACTGTTAACACTAGTAAGCTTTTATTTACCACTGATACTGTTATGGATTCAGTGATAAAATAGAAATACCGCAGTACATTTATGGGATGGGATGTGTAAGGGATGAATAACATTAAGTGAAAATAGCTAGGCGTGTTGATAATCGATAGAGTAAAGCAAGTAGCAAAATTATAATGTTTCCAAATAATTTGCAAAAATATTAATATGGTAATATTATAGTTGATACGTAAGTTGTAATCAGTTTAAAATAAATATTTCATAATCTTTGAAAGGCGAATGTTTTGTAGCCTCTTAAAAGTGTTCTCTATTATATGTGTTAGTGCGTCTTTTTGGAAAAGTAAATTTTTGTTAAAAAAAATATGCTCAATAAAGATACATACATACAAACATAAACTCACACCTTTTTAAACCACTGAACGCCACCTGCTACGATCCTTACATACTTATTTTGCTTCACTCACATTCATACATCTAGTCATACACACACGCCGGTTATGAGTACTGCGCACCTGGCCTTAAAAAAAAAAACTTAATAAAGATCTTTGAAAATTAAAAATTTAAATGAAAGTTTGACAAAATAATGGTCCAAAGAAACCACAAGCTTTACACAAAATGTTATTCTATCAGCTATGGCGATTCGACATGCCAAAATATTAGGGATTTTTATAGAGTCACTTAGTTCGATAGTGATTCGCATACATTTTATCAATCGCAATCGCGATGCTTTCGTTAATAGAATTACTCTTGTCTAAAGCTTCAGGGCGCGTTTGGTTGACGATAACGTCAAAGTCGTTGAAAGCAACTGGTATAGGGACGTATGGAGTCGGGCATTATGGCAGAAGAAAGAAGAGGCCTAAGTATATGCCTGTTTTGGGTTGAAATGACGACGATGATAAAGTTAAAATTACCGATTTTCTTTCTTCGTTCTCTTTCTTTTCGAGATCCTAAGAACTTAGAATTTGTGAGAAGAGAAGTACTTGGTAGGGCAAGGAAATATTAACTTAGTACATAATTTGACTTGCATCTAAACAAGGAACAAACAAATGAACCAACACACAATTTATACGACGTTTAGAAATTCAATTTGCCCGCAATGTCCTGCTAACCAAATCTATGTAAGTCTTAAATTGTAACGAACAAAGCTTGGATACACTTGCAAAGTTCCGACCAATTCCCTTACTTAGCATAACTGTTGGCCTAAGGGCATTTGTGTTGTCATATCAGACTAATAACTATTACTTTGTGTGCACTATTTGTTCTCATAACTGATAAATGGGTACAGATGAATGAGTTGACTAATACGCCAAGAAAACTGCTTTCGTACTTTTTTGTTTGTGGCGTTCGCAGATTTTTTTTACGGTATTTAGGTGGACGTGTCGTTTCGTCACGTAGGCGTCAACGAAGCTTAGCGTCAGCGGAGATGCTTCTTCAGTCTCCCCAAGGATGTGGCCTCACAGGTATTGTACAGAGAGGGTTCTGGGTTGGCCTTGGTAATATTTTATGAGATCACGGGGTCTGTGTAGTTATGGTAATACAGGTAAAAATTCCACACTGCCTGGTATTTTCCCCAAAGGCCCAGGCACCTTTTGAAGGTCCCGTAAAAAAACGCTATTGATTTAACTATTTAATTACGAACTCATCCACAATCTAGTTTGGTGAACTTATTCTTAATGTGATCATGATTATGTATGACTTATGTAGTGGTATTAGTATCTTACCTATTCGTCAGGATTTTACTGTATTCAAATGAAATGACATCATTATCAAGATAATTTATCTTTCTGTAAGAAAAGTAAATGTTTACGAGTATGTTATTATAAGTTTTAGTATCTTCAGAAGTCTTCACATTCTTATTTTGGTCGGTTCCCACTCAATATAAATGCAAATCGTTACCTACACGTTTTATTCTACTTCAACGATCATAGTAGCAACATAACTATCATGATACTCATCACCTACACTGTCTTCAACAATATCAATAAATATTTATACAAAAACTATGTATTCAATATTGATCGAAGAGTATCTAGCTATTGAAATATGCATTTCCTATATTATAGACCATTGGAATTCATTAGGCGTAGCTTTGTGAAACGAATGGTTCTAAAATTAAGTAAAAGGCGGTGTTTCACGCCGAAAACTACTTGATATGATAATTCTTGTAATAACGGAAGAACGGTCAATTAATTTTACGGTTAAACGGGTGGTGTCACAACTTGGTTGATTAAGATTGACTTTTGATGAGGCACTAGTTGTGACTCGGTGGTTTGTCTGCGTTTGCTCATTTAAAAAATTCAAATTCATCATTCATTCATTCATTACCTTTTTTTTCATTCATTTATTTGCGGGTCTCAAGCAGTATCTGCTACTCATTCTTCAAGCTCTATGCTGTTGCTTATTGATTATATTTTAAGGGCTTTAGATTCTCTTTCACTCACTTTTATTTCAGGTCAGTACAATTCTTCTAGACTAAAACCAACAAGTTGATATTAATCCTGCAACATAATTTATTGAACTCACTCTACGTTTGCTCTTTAATAAACTACACACTTCTTTCTTTCATGCTTTTTCTTATTAACCTTATCAATAAATCGTTTTACACAAAGAAAGCTATCAACCCTTACAAACCCAATCGATATTATTGCAACAGACAGACATACAGACGAGACACTTTCTACGCTCTCGTATGGATCCCGCGTATCCAATGGAATGTCACTTAGATCGACCGGATGCATTTTATGCTTACAATCGGGAACTATGGAAATTGTGGACGGGAGCCGCATAGAATGCTCGGACAATAAAATTTATAGCCATTTGGCTATCTATATTTTTATAATTAGCAGCTTTTTAGTTATTGACACTTCGGTTTTAAGTTCTTTTATGTTGTTCCGCGTTTTAATTTATGTTAAGGGAAGTGTGTGACTTTCTTGAAGTATTTGTTTTAGCCATTGAAATTTCAACAGTATTAACAGATTTCTTTCATTTTCATCATTTTTATTTTATATATATATATAAAGACAGAAATGAATGACTACATATATGTAGTCATTCATTTCTGTTTTTCATAAAATTTACAACTATACTGTAATTTTTAATTTCGTGGACTAAACTGACAGCTGGCTGCTATTAACCTTATTTTTTTTAAATGTTGCAAGCGCGGAGCATAGTGTTGTAGGTAAGGCTCAATCATAAGTGATTCATCGAATCGATGTGACATAACTCCTGAATTTATTTTTACTAATTGGTGTAAATAAATGTTTTATGAATATAAACGTAATATATTTAAATATAACAGTATTCATACACATGGTAAATGAACTTTTATTGTGTTAAATATGAAATCAACATCAAAAAAAAAACATCAAAATAAATGCAATCGATAAAATTAAGTCAGACATAAATGAGTAGAAACTAAATATAGGCCGCTAGTTTCTAAACAAATTATTTTTTATGCCGTGAAATAGTTTCATTTTCGATTTACTTCGATTTTCGATTAACTTTCGATCACTCAGCATAGTTAGGGTACGACACTATTTTAATGTAACCATAAAGTGACAACCCCCCAAATGTCAGTTAAGTCCACGAAATAAAAAATCAAATTATAGTTTCGTAAGTCTATCTTATTCATCGAATTTTGTATCAAGATCTATAAATGGAGAAAACTAAATATACAAAAAGTATATACATTACCTATTCAGAATTCGGAAGTAAATAGCCTGTTTTTGGCTTCGGGAGACACAGCCCGTATCATAATGTATGTTAACGGTTCCTTAAGTATACATAATGTTTTGATAACTAATTGGGAACATCTTGACACCAAAGTATCAAGCTACTTTATTAAAAGTATATTACGCATAGTTTTATTTAAGACTCACTTAGGCCTTTTATCTATATTTCTCAATTTCCTGATGTCTTTAATGATCAAAGATCAAAAAGTTCAAAAGCCGCTTCTGATGCACTTAAATAATTATGCTAATATTACAAGTTTACCTTTTTTTAACCAAAAGTGTGGAAAACCGAAATGCAAAAGATGAAAACAAAAATATAAATACAGAAATAATTAACCTCGAAGATACAGCGCATTATACAGTTGTTAATAACCAGGCCCATATTCCCAATCCGAATATTGATTAACGTGAACAAAAATAAAACATTGCCAAACCAAATAGCACGAACAAAATCCTGAACCAACAGCAAATATTCCAGTAATTCCTATCAGAAATAGTGAGAAACAACATCTTCCATATTTACTTACTTCAGGCTATTTAAGGCACGCGCCCGGCGACTAAGTTATGTGACATCGCGTAATATTTTCATTGTGAGACCTTTTAAATCAACTGGCGGAGGGACAGGGCTGACACAAGAATTGTAAAATTTCTGGCTAGTGTAATGCTTAATTAATATTTTGGTTTGGAATTTAAATTTTGTACTGTGTGGTTCATTACTGAGAATTATAGATTTCCTTATATTAGTTTGTTTAGTGTCACTGTCCATTTTAAACATTCTCTTGTCATGTTTCTGTCCTGTTTTGTCTGTTATATCTGCCTGTGTTTTTTTATGTCTGCCGGACTCTATCGTTTTTATCATCTCTAGAGGATTGTGAACTATTTCTACATTCAAATCAATGGCCTGATTGTTTAACAAAATTTATATTACCATCATTGTCCCTTTAACTGATAGTGACAACTCAAGCAGATTCTAAGAATATATCAAGACCATTGAAATGTACTTTCTTGAATGATCAAGATAAATTACAGTTGTTTAATATGATGTCATAGTCACACTTTGCATATTTAGCATCGCTAAGAACATTTATCATCCACATGCATTATTTGAAAATCACTGCACAATCAAGTTTATAAATAGTACTTAACTAGAGGGTATCACGTCGGTTATAATTATCACAGTAACCCTTTAGTTGACTCCCATAACTTTGTGGAATGACCAGTGGTCTAAACAATTTATGTTCAACGGAACCCTTATATGTATACCTAAACGTTGACTTACAAATAATTATGTGTATGTTTAGCTTTGTCATTACAAAGCTTTGACCATATTTTTATCACTATCATTATTGAAAGTGGAATTTTGAAAACTGTTCTAAATTGTTAATGTAATAATTGTGAATGTCACAGCATTATTATAGCATGATCAGTCTATTATGATCCCACAGCTGGGACACAGGCTTCGTGTATGTGAGAGGTACACCTCTCACATACACGAAGCTACACATCTACGACTCAGTGTGCTGTAATCTACGACTCAGTGTGGTTTGGAAGATGTCACATGTCTTCAAATTTTTCGTTCTAGGATATGTCGGTTGCCTTACTATACTTTTTTTTACCCTCTGAGAGCAGTGATCAATAAATCAATTTCACAATCTGAAGTACCTGCCTGACTTCAACTTGTAAGCAGGGAACATTAGTACTAGCATAAAAAAATCTCTAAAAACTGTTTAATAAGCCAATTAAGTCTGTGATGGTTTCCTTATCTGCATTCTAACATATCTTACTTTCGTTCTCCTTGCTCGTATCACTGATTCCAAATTAAGTTTGTTTTGACAAGAATTCAGCCATGTTATCACCATTAGCATTTGCCTCGTGAAGTCGTTCCCGTTAAACCTATATTTTAAACATTTTTACCATTTCTACAACATCAACCCTATGTTTCTCGTTTACTAATTTACTATTATGTTGTCCCAAGTTAGTACTTTAATATTTCAGGGCAATTGATGCTGTCCATAGGAGACATTTCATTTTACTTGTTTAATTCTATATTAACCTTGGCTTTACATGATTGCTAACTCGTTCTTACTTCAATGCCTTTATATTGTATGTACTCGTACTGTAAATTTCATCAACAGCTGTATGATTTTTACAACTGTAAGTTATATACTCGTACAATACACACACAGAGTACAGAGTCAGTTTATGAGATGGGATTCTAGATTAAAAACTGAAAGTCCTATCTCAATCGTTTTTTTTTTTGTAAAATAATTATGATCTTGCAGAAAAATTCTTGATGAGGATGTATAAGTAAGTTGTGATTTCCGCGGGGTTTCAGCCAGTTTTTGTTTTCTGTCAGTAGTTAGTAACTTTAATATGCTGCGAAGGTCATTCTTAATCCTTACATATATCCTTATATACATACACTTTTGGCATTCATAAAGTTTACGACTGAATTAATCAGCTATTTAACCAATAAGTACATATTTAAGACCCAATATAATTTTATGTTATGACACTTCTAAACAACGCTTGACCTAAATATGGAAGTGGTTAATACCTCGATGTAAGATTTACGGAACTTCATAAACACTTAATCTGAACAATTATCGAACAAATATAATGATAATATTTCACTTAAAATATGACGGAATAAACTAAAATGACGATTGGCCCATAAGATTTGACTGTGATCGTAAAATTATTTCAAGAAGGTTAAAGCTTATGAAGATGCAACCAATATACTTAATCATCTTGTTAAAAGATGGGTTGAATATCGGTACTACAACTCTGCTTGACTCTACGGGAAATACAGGCGTGATGGTATATTATGTAATGCATATAGATATATCATGTTATGTAAATATAAATATAATGGCATCGTCGCGTCGTTCACTTGCATTTGGCCATCCAAATTGATTTGGTGGTTAGCGTAAAATATTATTATCTTCTTCTTCCATAATTAAGTAATTCTACCATATCATAAATATATCATTTCAATAGTCACTCTTTCCCTTGCTAACTACATCATTTTTTGCACAGTCCAGCCATCGTTTCATTGGCCTTTCCCTTTTTCTTATAGCCCACACATTCATATCAAAACCTTTCTCACGACATAACCTGTTTTAATTCTATAAATCAAAAGAACTGAACAAAAAAAGTGCCGACTCAAAATTGACACGTGCAACTGTAACTGCAAATAAACAGTATAAATCCCTCACCGCTAGCTGCCATAAAATTCCTTCCTTCTACCTTCAACCTCTGGCCGGAACAATAAATAACTTTTTTATTTTCACTTCATTCCATAATTGTTTACTTAGTAGCAGAGCGGGCGTGCCGCAAGGGAGTGTGTGGGGTCCCTTCTTATATTTGCACGCTACACTTCTCTGTATCCATCGACCGAATTAGAACTACTTTTTTCATCTCCAATATCGGTCTGAATGGTTAACAATGTGCTGTAAAAAGGATTTTTATTCATTCGAATCAAAGCTTGCTATCGTAAAAGTTTGAAAGTAAAAGCTCAAAAAAAAATATTGTTCTGCAAGCTGCCAATTGATCAACTTAATATTTGTTATATACTGATACACAGTGTCTTTTTCGTGCCTATATTAAATGCTACATTTCTTTTATCATCGATCTTCCTACACTAAATGCCTTGTACTAATAGTATGGAACAGTTTCTGTCATTGTATACAAAATATTGGAGTAATATTTTAAAAGAGTAGGTAGCTTGATATTTAATACACCTGTGATAGTAACACCTGATTAACCCAGTAAGCGTATGTTAACATGACTCGATTATAATTTATCTACATTAGACATGAGAACCTGTAATTTTTTATCTCAGGTTATCGCAGTCCCCTTCTGGACATAGTAGTAATATATTTATTTCATCCTGACATATCATGAGATAGGAGTGATCCAGTTTCAAAGAAGATAATTTGTAAAGAATGTATTTATAACTACTATCAAATCATAAAATATAATCAAAAAGTTAATCGATTATGTATTCAAATAACCATTATTCACGTAACGATGCATGGTACTAGAGCTCATCTGAACAACCATCAACCAACAAGTTGTAACAGCTACAAACGCTATCGAAGTCTACAGTCGAGACGGAACGATGAATAAAAAGTAGCACAAACAAATCATAAAATTTCTCTATGCACATAAAGTGACAGAGGAACAAATGAGTGTTACCATAACAGTACTAATCGATACGACTCGTGAGGTCCAATCGATTAGCTTTATAAATCAAATATCAGAACCAACCTATTGGGTTTATAAATCGAATAAATTTTCAATTAGCCGCCGGCTTTGGGTTATGGGTTATCATTTATATGGATTAATATCTCGTGACAAGATGAGTTTCGAAATCATCTTAAAGTTTTGTGTCGTTAAGGCTTGATTCCTTGACTTGTGTGTAATAGTAATTTTTAGTTCGAGCTTTATTAAATCTAAATATAGCAATTAGTAAATCTATTATAAATTCTATTAGGTCACTCCTAAGCAAGCGTACTTCATCACTTACCATCTGGTAAGATAAAAACTCCTATCTATGAATAATAATAAAAAAGATATAATTTGACTAATTTATTACTTTAGAATTTCGATAGATATACCATAAAAAAAAAAAAAAAAATACATAAATATATCATAAATACTGATACTCAGCTGAATCCGGTAAGACTGGAAGCCGACCCCAACAATAATTGGGAAAAAGGCTAGGCAGATGATGATGATGATATCATAAAAGTCAATATCCATTTTTACAGCAGAGAAAGTTAAAGTGCCAACAAACGATAGTGGAATTACGTAATTTTCTGCCAGCTTTGTTTCAGCATTCCAATTTCCCATATCAGTTTCAATAAGAAAAACAATAGTGTTTTAGTAGTTCTTGCATCAGTAAACCACCACCGCAATCCGCAGAAAAAGGTGGTCGCAAGTGTTGGTCACAATTCGCTTTACGTTCCCATTGTTGTACCCGTAGCCTTCCCTTTCTAAGAAATCGATATAAGACCCAAAACATTCGGGTTTTTCTGAGAAAGGTGCGGTTTTGGAATACCGACACTTTGTTCCATACCGGCAGAATTCAATTTGAATGAACATTACTCCAATTTATGTGCGAAAGATGTGTGTACGTGAGTTCTTGGACAAGTGCCTACTTAAAAATTTTGTCAAAAGTATTTGGTGTACAGAAACCAGCATTGACCATACAAACATTATTAAACTTTAAAAACGTAACAAACATCAGTATAAAAAATCTAATAACCAAAACAAGTAATTCAAACTAACATCACTTTCTTCTAATGTTAATGTTGTCTAATGAACTCATACTAAAAGCTCAACATGCAATTATGCGATAGCCTTATCAAATAAAGATATCAAAAAGAGAAATTCAAATTACCTATGCATCAATATGGTAATAGTAATCCACCCATTTTAGCCCTCATTACTTGAACTGTCAGAGCTAGAAAGTAACCCAATGCTCCTTCGAAACGTTTGTTTAAAAGGGACCGACGTTTAACCTCATTTGAATTGTAACCCCTCGGTGCGTTGCCTAATTTGTCGAAAGATTTCTATTCTAAAGTGACGTAATTAACTTTATCTATATGAATATTGTTAAGTCCAATATGCTTTACATTTGTTTTGTCACTTAGTGCACCAGATTTGTCAGTATCAATTTCTGTTTCTAATTGTTCGGTTCGATTTCAATTGAAATTGTTCAATAGACCACAAAGAGGCCGCTCTTAAAGTTTTTAGACCAGTTAACGTAATCAATATTTTAAGTAGGTTTTCTAATATCAGTCTGGTTCACTGAAAGATGGATTATTTTGAATTGATATAAACTCTGCTATTATTGAAGAATTATTTCATGCAGATACAGCAAACCACATGATTTGAGAACTGGAACCAGTGACAATAGCTGCTCTTATCGGTCTTACCTTGAGGGTCATGGCCTACGGGCAATGGAGATAGTTTTCCAGCAGTGTGGGTGGCCTGTCTGATTCCTTCCAGGTTGGGCCCATTGTGTCTCTGACACAGGAATGGTGTTCGTCAGTCATCTGGGGCGTGTTTGCTGGCTTTCTGAAGCTACATTATCTGGGTGGGACAATGGGTAGGCATAAGTCGATAGTGCTAGAATAATTACCAATGTTATTTAATGTAAGGCTTGGTTACTGTCTGAATTTGTGTGGTAAACGCTTCAAATACTTAACTGTTGTAACACTTACCATGAGGAGCGGTTTCATTTTGCATTTCATAAGTAGATATGTCGGTAGATCTTACACCTTCCATCGAAAGATCGACGATCCATACGGCCCACTAAAATAATGAAAGAATATATTATAATAACATTCTCAGGCTTTATTAAATTAATTTTAACTAATTTTATTGCTCTCGATTGAAAAAGTAAGGTTTACGCCATGGCTTTGCAAATGGCCGCCATGGCATCGCAATTCTCATGGTGCATATAGGTACCATAGATTCAATTTTATTATAATCACTTTTAAACATAAAACATAATAATTATTAGATTTAGGAATACACACACCATGGCATTTTATTTTATTTTCAGTGTAATTATTATACCTCACAGTTTATGTATCTTTTATTTTATATGTAACGCATAAATACAGACATAGGTATATAGTTTATAATAAGACTTTGATATATATTTTTATTTTTTGTTGTTGTTAAGTTGCACAGACTAGTCTTCTTAAATTCCAGTAATTTTATTTGGGCTGTTTTTTTTTTGACTGCTCTAACGAGCTAACTTAAAATACCGGTGGTTTTTACCCACACCAATGAAACATATGTGTCTAGTATATCCAGAGACAGGAATTTAATCCATAATTATATTGCAAAAGAGAGCTGTCAGACCATATTATGCAAGTTAAGTCACCACCAATCTCTTAAAAAGATTAATATTATGACAGTTTCCTGTCAATTCATTTAAGTAAGAAAAATATACATCTCAAAGTTAGTGATAGACACAATTGTAACACTAGAAATAAAGATAAGTTAGGTCAACCATCTTATAGATTACCTAAAGTAAAATCATCTTTCATGGAATGTTCTGTGTTAAATTCTATAATAAAATACCTTGTGATTTATTAAAATTTAATAAAAGTAAATTTTTTACTTTTGTTAAAAGCTTACTTTTTAAATAAGCATATTACAAATTAGATGATTATATTTAAGCTTAGAATGCTTGGAATCATGCTAATCCTGCTCCATTTCGCAATCTTTAGAGTAGACAATATTTTTTTTTTTTTATTTACCTAGCTTGTCATAGTTAGTGTATCCTTTTTTTGTTTTAATAAATTGACTCACACACTGTTCCGTTGTTGTTTTGTTGAATTAGGTATTTTCTCTATGTTTGCAATATTTGCAGGTATGTGAGAACCATGTTCCTATTTATCAAATAAATAAATTCACCTGTTAATGCTTTTAATACTTTATACCTATACGTAATGCTATTCTGGGTGCATCGTCCTCACGAATATGAATTAACGTATGTATATAAATATTATAAAAAAAACTTTCTTTTTTAAAGAATAAATGTACGTTAAATTTCTTGTACGTTCTTCTCCAAAACTATTATATATTATTTCTATGTACTTACTTTCAACATGTTCAGTCGGTTCAGTCACATTCATTTTCGTACGAAATTCAGTCACACTCATTTTCACATGGGGGAACGTCATTACGTCATTCGCGAGGTTTTTGCTGAAAATGAGCGCTGTTGACGATAGGTTAGTCTGAAGTCACGGCATTAAGCTGAGCAATGACCTATTCTTGCACAGATGCGACGCACAGCCTATCTGTTCTTGTTGTTTCAAAGATGGATAATTTTCCACTCAGTAATCGGCATTTCGTTTAATTTGTGATTGTTTTGTTTGTTTTCATTTCGTAATGTCGAAACATATTACGCAAGTAAATTGTCTTTGGCCTCTCACCCACAGATAACTGTTTATTTCTCTCATCAAGCAATAGACAAAATTAACAAACTTTTATAATTTTTTGTTTTAAATACGAGGCTTTTGGCTAATTTGTACCTTTAGTGAATGCCACTCTTTATTTTGTATTGTAAGTTTAGTTTGTGCAGAATAAACAATTTTTCTTTCTTTCTCTTCTTTCTGCTACCTAGATGTGCCTTCACCAATGGTTCCCAAAGTTGACTAGACCGCGACCTACCTAACATAAACTGCCGAATTCGGGATTCATTTCTAGGGTTTCATGAAGAAAAAGGGGCATAACTATATGAATGAAGGTCTTTTGAAACAAGAAAAAAAACACTCAGTTCCGATCGAAAATTTTAATAGGAGGTATTAATACCTTCGTGCGCGAGTCCGACTCGCACTTGGCCGGTTTTTCGCTATGGTAGGTTGGGATTATGACTTATAATCTTATCTAGGTAAGTACTTTTTACCAATAGATATGAAATTACAGTTATCAAAAAAAAATGTTTTTAAACTGTACAATGGCGTGTTCCCACTCATTACATGAGTAACCCTATAACAATAAGTACAGCCACTTAACATTTTTGACAGAAACCATATTCTTTAGGCGTGGATGAATTCGTCAAGCATACATAAGCAAAACAATTTGAGAAATCAATAACTTCATGTTGAGCTTAGAATCCCCACTATTCAGCAATTCATGAAACGCCTTTTTTGACACTGCGATCAAACATAGCAATCCGCTAATCAATGCGCCTCCCGCTACGAACCCTCCATAATCTCCCGAATTCGCCGACGATGCCACCACCCTGCTCCAAGAGAGCCGCAGGGTGACCAGCATCCTGTCAGGGTCGCGGATAAATTTGAAAGAGAGTTACCGCGGCCCTGGCACAAGCAACTGAAGGAACACGGGTGGGTTTTAGTCAGTAAAAGTCTGACACGCCCTCCCGCTTCACCCAGAGCGGGAGAAGTCATTGGATGATTTCCCACCCAAAAAAAAAAAAAAAAAAAAAAAAAAAAAAAAAAAAAAAAAAAAAAAAAGGGTGACCAGCATACTTAGAAGACACAAACCGCCTTCGTTCCGTCGTCACCCGCCGAGGCCCGCCGCGACGTCCCTGTCAAGTTATTCAAGCCAACCCACGATATGCTGAGCAAAAAAAAAAATGCATGTAGTGCTTGCTGCTTTTTAAAGAGAAGTCTTAAAAATATTTTACGTTCATATCGTCCTATTTTTCAGGGCAATATTTGCTTGCGACCCCCATTGTTTGGGAAATGCTGGCCTTCACTAAACAATGAAAGAGAAATGACTGACGCAAAATAATTACCACAAACTTCAAAGACGTACATTTTTATGCTACAACTGTGGCGCCATGCAATATTTTTACTACAGTTCTAAAAACCCACTAAATAACATTGAAACAACTATTTAACAGATGAATCACACACCCTTCTAAGCAACACCCAAAATAATCAAGAATCTCTTTCAACAACCTCTGGCGCCACTAAACAAAGGAAGAGAAAAAAATCTCGAACATTGTCCATTCGTATCACATCTCTAAGTGGTCCTTGTAAGCGTGAATGATCTTGTAAATAAAAAAAGTTGGCAATCGGTGTGTCCCTGCGACAAGGAGTTCAAACAATACATGACAGTAACATGACACTAAAGGGATACTGCACGTGACACAGTTAATATATTTTTTGTCAAGAACATGTTCGAAGAAATGTAGGTGAGTGTTCTTTTTAGGGTTCCGTACCCGAAGGGTCCAAACGGAGCCCTATTGCTGTCACTCATGTATCGCCGGTGTTGCTGGCACGTCCGTCTGTCCGTCGTCTGCCACACGGGTTTTATAGCCAAACGGTTGAAGCTCGTCTTGTTACCCCAAAGCCACATATAGCCAAAAATTTTCAAAAAACATTTCAAATCCCATTTACCTATGCAAATGTGGTGATAATGTTTATTATTACGTATATTTTACTAACAAATACCAATATATTGATAAAGCCGATTTATTCTTTAAATTTCCCTAATTTTTCCTATTACAACTAACTTAATTTTGCGGTTTGGTACGGAACCCTAAATGTGCGAAATCCAAGACGCACTTGGCCGGTTTTTTTAAATCGTCACGTCTTGTTTTGTCTAATTTGGGTACAGCTGCAAGGTGTTTACTGTGATAGTCAAAAATACACAATTTAATTTTGTATCCGGCTTCTTTATCGCGACAAAATCCGTTGTCTATGCAAATATCAGGTGTTACATTCTTAGTTAAGATTCTGATAAGCACACGTGTCTCACGTTTAGCTGCCAAGCCATTTAGGTTAGGTGTCAATGGTTTCCAAAATTCATTTTATTCAAATTAAAGCTGTTAATCTAGTTATTAAGTTGTCAATTCAATGTTCTGTCAACATTAATCATTCGATACCTTTGTCATAATATATCACTTATTTAAAGGGTGTTCGTGGGAGGTTAATACTCATAGTTTTAAGTTGTTCTGTTGTTGAGACGTGAATGTTTTTTAAGCTATTAATAAAACTGACAAGTTTAAAGTGGAATTGACATCCAGTAGCAGATAATCCCATGAGCCGCTCAAAAAACTGGGAGCACAGCTTTTTGTGCAGACAAAAAAGTAAAAATGCCGCTGAAAAGTTTGAATCATCCGTTTGTATCTGACCACTTTAAAATTTACTCGAATACAGCTCCTCTTTATCAATTTTTTAATTGGGTTTACTCCTTTTTATCTCGTGTAAAGTGTTTTTCTGTGCTTCGTACAAAGGATCACAATATTTGCCACTTGAAGCAACACTGTCCCGCCCTCGATATGTCATTCTCATATTAACTTCTTCGGACAGCGAAGGCGTTAAGTTTATCATCAAAGCCATACAGTCGACAATGCTATAGCATCCGACAAAATGTTTTAAGTAAAATTAAATGGTGTCTTATCTTTTGTTGACAGCGATTGAGTGATTGCTTTGTGTTAAAAAGTGAGCTGTATCAAAGAAGACCGCGTTGCGTGCGCTTTAAATGCCTCCGTTTAAATTGTAATTATTTTAGTGTGAAAGGATGTTTTGAAATATTGGTCGGTGGTCTTTCTTACAATTGAGGCATTGTTTTTGTAAACCTTTTTTAAAGAAAGAAAGTTATTTCAAACTTAGTCAGGTAATATGTACGAGTACATTACTGTCGCAACCGTGTTGTAAAAATAAGCCACGAATAGATTTCACTTTTAATGCGATTTAATTAAGAAGAAATCACCCATAACAGCGTTAAGGTAATAAAACTAGTCAAGAATTCAATTACAACATGAAGTATCAATTTACTGCTTATAACTTTGGATGATATAATGAAATAGGCAAGATGCCTCGTCTCACATCCACAATCGAAGTAACGAGTTCAATAACTGATTTTCCATTTATAAGTTATGAAGCAAGATTACTAGTTTCCAAGCAATTAAATGGACACAACAACACACTATGAAATCGAAAGCTTTTCTTGGAGATTTGCATAAAGAGGATCATGTCTGTGATGAGGAAGCATTCGATAATGACCCTTATCGTAAAATAGTAAAAGTTCATGTAACTTGAATAGGTCGTAAAATGTGCTATGTTTAAAATTCTCAAGGTTTGCCCGTTGGCGCCTCCAAGAGTCCTTGAGTCGGTGGCAGTACTCAACAGCCCTTGAATGGCCCGAGAAATATGTAAGAGCTAGAAGTAGCAACAAAAATAACACAGAGTTCTTTGCTATTAATTACTAATAGTGTGTCTTTTTAAGTTATACGGTAAGATTTATATGTAGATAGCAAATTATCATCTTTATTGTATCCCGTTTAATTTTAATTGGGTCATAATTTATTTGGTTTGATAATTTGATTTGGAGATTATACACATCTGAAAAAATAATGAATACATGTTTTGCTTTAAGCACGTCTTTGTCTTTAGATTAAGGTTAGGCTTTTGGTATTTCGAAATAGATTTTGTCAGAATTATTGATATTAAATGTACAATTATATTTACTAGTATCATGCGAGGTTGAATGTGTGTGGTTCTGATATTTATTCGCGTGTACTTGTACCATGTAATCGAAGTTGAGATCAGAAATAAATTGTTAAAAGTTCAAGTA
Source organism: Anorthoa munda (assembly GCA_945859665.1). Lineage (NCBI taxonomy): Eukaryota > Metazoa > Arthropoda > Insecta > Lepidoptera > Noctuidae > Anorthoa > Anorthoa munda. The sequence continues at coordinate 29,435,843 of OX243908.1, read as the reverse complement.
CAAAATGCTACTTTGTTTGACATTCCTAGAGTTATTCATGTATGTTACATTCGTACATGTATGTTGGCCTTATTAAACAGTTTAGGATTTTGTATTTCCAGTTGTACTTGATTTGTTTTTAACGTTTTATTCAATTCCGTCGAATTAGATATTCTAACATATCAGTTATTAGAATTTTAGTAGGTATTATTTTATTCTCTGTTTTGATTCCAACCTTTTTTTTCATTCTACATCTGTTACTCAATACCACTATTTACGTCATGAATTGTATATTTTTTTATCCATCTTACCGATAACTTCAATATATGGAACTACATTAGCAATCAACATAACCTCACACCCTATCTCTTGGTTTGCTGAACTTTATATTGTTATACTTAGGGTTTATATTATAATGTATACTGGGTCAATTTAAACTGGTCTTTCTCCGATCGCTGGAGGAATTTGCGTAGGTGTGCATAGCTTGTTTTCTTTGAGTTTTCGCCTCATTAAGTGTTTGTATACACGCATTGGATACACGGATACACTGTCTTACTTGTGATAGATGCTTGCCCAATATAAATCCCATATATCTCTGATATGGGGAAAGTTATTGTTCAATATTATACTCATCATTCTTTGTTGAGCTTTCAAAAGTAGAGGTTTACCCAGAATACCTTAATTTGTATTGAAAATTAATATTGTGTTTGCTCGTTATATGCATCTAACAATTTGAGCAACTTATATCAATATTTTAGTAAAAAAAAATCTAATGATTAAAATATCTTAATGTGCAGTTATGTGCGAAAATTATGAAAAGCTGGTGTCATTCGATTAAAGAAAAAATAAAACGGCTGGTTCCAATCAAATTGAGATAGGTCTTTGTCCAGTAGTGGGATAGTTTATGCTGTTGAAGATGTAGCTGGGGGGATTGTTTAGATTTAGATCGCCTGTGGTAGATTCATACAGTTGGTTAAGTATAATCTTTCAGATGCACAGTTTATTATCATTAAAATGTGCAAATATTATTCACATTCGTAGTATGTGCCTATTGATTTCAATAAGGTCATGTTCAGCGAGCACCACATTGGCCTATTTCCCACCATTATAATTTACAGGGCGCGTGAGTTAAGACCTTTATCTTTTAAACAACGGTTTTAGTATTTTTTTAGGTTTTTTAGGGTTCCGTACCGAAAGGGTAAAAACGGGACCCTATTACTGAGACTCCGCGGTCCGTCTGTCTGTCTGTCACCAGGCTGTATCTCATGAACCGTGATAGCTAGACAGTTGAAATTTTCACAGATGATGTATTTCTGTTGCCGCTATAACAACAAATACTAAAAACAGAATAAAATAAATATTTAAGTGGGGCTCCCATACAACAAACCTGATTTGTTTGCCGTTTTTTGCAATAATACGGAACCCTTCGTGCGCGAGTCCAACTCGCACTTGGCCGGTTTTCTTCTTTTCGTGTGAGGTGTCCCTCTGGTGTCATAGTTAATTAAGCCGCCTCTGGGAAACTCACTGGCCTCTGACTTGGCTATTTCAGACTTACATTAACTATATAAGTCCAGGTTTCCTCACGATGTTTTCCTTCACCGTTGCCTGTGATGTCCAAGATAAACTTAGAAAGTACATATGAATTTGAAAAAGTCACATTGATACCTGCCCGGATTTAAACCCACGACCTCAAGCACGAGAGGCGAGTTCTTAGCCACTGGGCCACCATGACATTTATTTTATTTGTAATTTTTTCATTCGTCATTTAAAATTCATTTTTGGGGTCTATTTTTGGTTATGTTTCGAAAGCTGCTTTGCCTTTTATACTTTCTTCCACTTTTATGTAATCTTAAAATTCTCTTGCATAATAACTTTTAACAGTCATAATGAGGACTACGATATTGTTGTTCGGGGTTGTGGCTGTTAATAGAAAATAATAATGTCTGCCTAAAGAAACTAATACTTATTAGTTAAAATCACAACCAATCGGTGTATATTAACTTTAAAGCAATCACATTAATGCAAAATGTCTTTCTCATTTCAACAACTTCTTGATATCCAACAGCTTCTAGTTCAATTTATTTAAACATTTCGACATCGACTGACTCTCAAACGTTCTCCGGGTTCCCGTATCGCATCACATATTTACATTTTACAAGTTAACCACCGGCTATCATATCGTTTTTATCATTAACCTCTTACGATACACAACTTTTAACTAATTCGTAACTCTAAACCATTCAAGCTTCCTTCAAAGATAGTGCAGTGACATTTCACAACACTATTATCCAGATTACATTATCGATATCGTTTAAGTATCGATATTTCGTAACATTTTCTGTTATCGGGCAATCGATAACCTTTATTCTGCCTTCCGCGGTGACAAGTACAAGACTTGGGGAAAGTAAGATATTGTGAGGTAAGCTTCTAATACTACTACAAGTTTTGCTTCGAGTATTTAATTTCGAAGTAACAAGCTATGAATAACCCGACGGGTCTCTTCGTGGGTGTTGTAAGGAGGAAATCTAGAACTGATTTCTTATTGCGAATGCTAATTTGATTGTAAGGTGTTGCTTTGTTTATTCTTGTTCACAGCTGTATTACCTAAAAATAACAGAAAGCCTTAAGTAAACATAGTAAACATATAGCAACTTTAGGGCAATCAATCTAATAATCACAAAATCATTGATATTTCTTATTTTTACAGTTTCTTGAGGGCATTTGAGCTAAAAAAATATATTAAATACCTATTAATTTTGTCAGTCATACCCAATATCTATAAATGACCATGGATTCCATGTGACTGACTGTTTCAGATACGACTTGTAGGTAATCAAATTGTTTTTAGATTTAAATATGTATAGTAAGATATTTAACGATGTTAGTAATCGTTTATTTTCAACTTTAAGACAATATTTTTAATAATCATCATCTGCCGGCCCTTATACCATGTTACTTGGGTTTGGCACAAACACGTTTTCTTATTCAATTCCGTCAACCGTCACGCTATCACTGACTCCCTTTTCTTTCATATCACTCTTCACAACATCCATCCATCTTTTTACTTTTCTTCAACAATACTCGCTATCTCAACAATTTGACTAACAAATACACCTCGTTTAACAATAGGCTTCTCGATATCATTACAGCTAATGATTCCATCTCCATCTGTTACTTTGTTAACATTATTGCAAAACAACCTTTATAATTGGCAGTATTAATCACAGCACAGTCCTTATCTTAGAGTCAACTGAATAATAACATCACGACCGGTAATTTTATGTCCAGATATTATTAACCTACTTGTGGGCAGTTGTAGGACAATTGTTAACAATTTAGTATTATGTTTGTTAGCCGTATTAGGAAGGGCTCGTGGGTTAAGCGTGGGGACCTATCAACGGTTGGGTGGCTGACCTTTTTTTATTCTTCGAGAGTATGAGATTTACAACAAGATTGTTGTAATAGTAGTATCCCAGGCAGATGCCTACTACTATAGCTAAACTGTTGAACGACGACGATATGGATTGTCAGAAAACAGATATTGATTGTCGTTAATCTTTTGATAAGAGGTTGCAGAGAGGTCCTAGACAAGGGATTGGTAAAATTAAAAAAATGTATGGGACTGAAATGTAACGTGACCAATCCCTTACATTTTGGCATTTTGACAACCGCCATCACTGATAAAATGCATTTCTTTGATAGTCGATACAGATTGTGAGAAGTGTGCAGCGATTAAATGACTGCAAGAAAACCAGGGTTACCGACATAGCCAGAAAAATTGCCAAACTTAAGTGGCAGGAGCAAGACATATTGCAACGGAAACGCCCTGGGCGTCGGGAGTCGCAAGCCGATTCCCGGCCAAAGGCGCGGGCCTGCGGACGGCCACCGCAGGAGACGCCCTGGGGGTCGGGAGTCGCAAGCCGATTCCCGGCCACCGCAGGAGACGCCCTGGGCATCGGGAGTCGCAAGCCGATTCCCAGCCACCGTAGGCGCGGGCCTGCGGACGGCGAGTAATGGGTAGCTCGCCGTCCGATAAGGACCAGGCCTGAGTCGACGCGGCGACGGCACGTTGTGTTCCACGCGCGCCTCAAAGAGTTGTCAGCAGAACTGACGGGGTCCGCGAGGGCCGATGCCTGTCTGGGTCGCGGATAAATTTGAAAAAGAGTTACCGCGGCCCTGGCTCAAGCAACTGAAGGAACACGGGTGGGTTTTAGTCAGTAAAAGTCTGACACGCCCTCCCGCCTCACCCAGAGCGGGAGAGTCATTGGATGACTTCGCAACAAAAAAAAAAAAGTGGCAGGGCACATTGCTCGCAGAACGGATGGTAGATGACGACGAAAAGACGCTGCGTTGGAAGGCCTCCCACCAAGTGGACAGTTGACCTAACGAGGATGGCGGGATTCCACAGGATGCGAGACGCACGGGCCCGGTCAATGTGGAGACGCTTGGGGGAGGCCTATGTCCAGCAGTGGACGTCTTTCGGCTGATTATGTTAATGAAATGACTGATGATCAGTGTTATCATTCTGAGATTCATCCGCATCTTTTTCTGGAAACCGACTACTGAAATCGTATGTTGTTTCTACTAATGTGTTTTACGTATGTGCCTCGCCTTTCTGAAAATAAACTTGCTTTCCCACCAAGCCTGAGGGATTAAGTTTGATTGGCTAAGCGAAATTAATACTTATTATTCCGAGCTCCAGGAACTTTTGCTTTACCGCCAATCTTAGATTCTTGGAACTGAAGTAGGTAATAGTCTCGTTAAGCCACTCAAGCTAAATTCTTGAAACTGAGCAAATAACACAAGTAGCAAAAGTTAATACATTAACCAAATTTATTATCTATTATTAATTAATTATTTATTAATTTATTATATTTAATTTATTATATTCCAATTATTTAGTAAGAGAAATTCTTCGGTTTTAGTGAATCCGGACTTAGTAAAACACAATCAGCAGTTTAAGAATTCAAGTCTAGACAATACCTATGCTAGGTAGGTTTTACGTTTGGGTTGAAAATTATATACTTTAATTAAATATTAGTTCCTTGGATTCTTTACTAAATTGCAGGGCATTCGTTTGTGCTGGAAACTAGAACATTTTCCATTACTTTATTTAAATATTGAAAATTGGCCAACAACTCCGAATAGTTCACCTTGCTTGTTCTGAGGAGGAAAACCTCAGAAGAGTTGTAAGTACCCTTTGTCAGAAGAAAAAGCTAAGCAGAAGAGTAATCCAGACTAGTGACTACTCGGTTATTATTCCTTCAACCAAAATTTTGTTTCAGCTTTTTCCCTATATGACTTTAATAGTAATGCCATTGTTGTTTTATTTTTCTGAACAGACGGCTAACTGTAATCCAAATTATTATCAGAAATAATAATTTACTTTGTCGTTTATAACTTATACAAGCCCTTTTATACCAAGCCACAAATCATTCAAAAGTAAATCCCCGTGCATACCACTGGTATCAGCATAAATCAAGGTTGTAAGCGACTAACGGACGGCTTCCGAGAACTTTTTCGTCACATCTCATGTTCGTAGACATAACATCACTACCTACTTCTGAGGTGCTTATAGACATCCAAATTCTTAAGTATTCAGGTGACAAAGGTGACTCCGCTTGAAAGAGTTTGGGCCTCCTTCAGATGACTTTTTGGTAAAGACATAATATTTTGGTAACTATGTAGAAAATGAGAACATTGATTTGTCTTATGAGAGTTCTATTATAGCTTGGCAAATTCGTACGTGACACTTCCATGGTCCGCGGGCGCGGGGAACGTTAGGTAGCGGGGGTGGTAAAACGTTCGCTCGGGACGGAGGTCACCATACGGGAGCGCCATCGCGTCATTGTGCCATCACGTCATCGGGTAGTAACGTCCCCCGCCACCCGCGCGGGCTATGGGAGTGTCACATACGAATTTTCTAAGCTATAGAAATTATTTCAGATTTTTATTTTCTTACAAGACAACACGTCATCGATTCATTTTCGCAAACCTTTAACTTTAATATAACATAAAAATGCCTGTATTCACGTATGCATTCCGAAGGGTTACGCAGAGATTCTTTAAAACTTGGATTTTACTTTTACCCATTCTAATTCCTAAACAATGACAAAACATTCTGACCCACTTCATTGACCCTAAAGTTTAGTTTTAGGGCCTTCCAAGAAAGTTTCGGGGCGGTCCTCTTAGCAGTCGGGTGATAAGTAGCGCTTGTTCTTTATTGAGCCTCTGACACGTGTGTGCGAAGGTTACACTTGAAGCTATCGTGATCCACATCACCAAATTACACCGTGTCATCATAAAAACTTGAACTACTAAACAAGCTAGAAGCTGTGCCATTTGACCATGGTAAAACCGAACAATTTGAAAGTAAGTGAAAATTATGTTTGTTTTAACTCCTCCACTGTTGATTTCAGATCAATTTAGTTACGTGATCCAAAACAGTTTAATCATTTTCGCACGTTGAATTTTATTGCCTGGCTTTACTGGCTTTCAGGAGTTGAAATAGTATGACGAGCTTGTCAAAATAATAGGTTACCTAGTAAAGGAGTGTAGTAATTATAGTTTGGTTACGTTTCGACATTGACTGCTAAAAGTGATACACAACGTTAATACTAGTAGAACCTTATATTTAAATGTTTGGAACCGAGAAACACGGATGGATGCGAGACGCTCGGGCCGATCAATATGGTGACGCTTGGGGGTGGCCTATGTACAGCAGTGGACGTCTTTCGGCTAATATAATGATGATAATGAACCGAGATTGATGTGACATAGCAGTTTCCCTAATAAGTTGGTGACTGCACTGCTTAAAAGTGACAAACATCATCGGTTTCTCCAAAACTGTTTTAAGGCTGGTTGCGAAACTAATAACTGATTAGCAAATAATAGATTATCAGGCGCAATAACATTATAACACCTACTTTCTAGTGACTTAGACATCTACATATTCGCTGTATTTACCCATCCTTTCAGCATCAATATTCAGTAGTAAAAACAAGTCAAACAAAGCTAACTGCCGTAAGGATTCCCACGCTAATGTCCATACAATATCCATATTGACTCTGACACTTAGTGTCTCCCAGTGTCACGACACCTTTGTCACTTTGTCACGTATCTCACGCCTGTCATACCGGACAAAACTACGGAAATTATGATGATTGTTAAAGAGTAAATTGCTTAGTACATGTGTTTGCTCACGATGGGTAAACAAGTGTCACATGGATCTTTAACTTGACACAATGACGTAGTCGTCTAATGCTACTACCAAATACTACGTCACGAAACAAAACATGATCTCCATAGATCAAGTTTTGTTTCGTGACGTAGTCTGGGAAAGTTCTTCCTTTCCTTAGGTCTTTGATTAGCTGGGTATTCATCGCCATCTTCCTGATCTTGTCCCATGATACTTTGGGTCATCAAGTTTTCTTCTTCCATCCTCTCCTTTTATTCTGTCCTGTGATTAGCTCGGCCTCGGCATTACAACTTCAGTAATAGACAATGATTGGTCAACATTTCAGAATTAAATTTGACAGGTGCAGTTTATCTTCGACTGGCCATGTGATGAGGAGGCATGGAATGCGTAAAAAAACTAGAATAACTAACAAGGATATGGATAAGGAAAAGTTGGATGGATTGGGTGAGGAATTATATAAAGGAAATGGAGAAAAAGAAACTTACTGCGCTGACCCCAAATAACATGGATCAATAACAAGAGATGGTGATACAGTTTTCCTGCTGCCACGTATATCGGAAAACAATTAATTTACCTAACTGTTTTACAGCAGGGTAATGCTCAATGATCTCACTGTCTTTTTTATTAGGGTTCCGTACCCAAGGGGTAAAAACGGGACCCTATTACTGAGACTTCGCTGTCCGTCTGTCTGTCTGTCTGTCTGTCTGTCACCAGGCTGTATCTCATTAACTGTGATAGCTACACAGTTGAAATTTTCACAGATGATGTATTTCTGTTGCCGCTATAACAACAAATACTAAAAACAGAATAAAATAAATATTTAACTAGGGCTCCCATACAACCAACGTGTTTTTGCCGTTTTTTGCGATAATGGTACGGAACCCTTCGTGCGCGAGTCCGACTCGCACTTGGCCGGTTTTTTTATAAATAGGCTCACGCTTAACCTCTATATCACCTGATGGTAAGTGATGATGTGGTCGTCGGTGTAGCACGCTTGCCTAGAAGTAACCTATTCACTCTTGACTTAAATACCCCGATTGTAGATATCACGGAACACAGTTTCCGGCAGAGAATGCCACTTCTAAGCTGTACGCTACGCATAATGAAAGTATTTCCAAAACGTTTAGTGCGTATGGGTGGGATGTCCATTATGTACCGATGGCGCATAGCCGAACGTCTCATAGTCTGATGATGAAGTGGATTAGGCGGAATTAGATCTTGTAATTGCATCGCGCACTCCCCGAAATGCATCCGATAAAAACCGACAAGCTGGCAACTCGTCTCAGATAAACTTGGAATATGTTGAACAGACTTTTCCAGTGTTCCAGATAAACAAAACTGTTACACCAGACGAGGTCTCTCTTATTATTTATCACTCAATCCAGAACAAACACCAATAAAATTCGAATCTATAATCTAAGCTCACGTGCAAACCGCAAGTATGCATTATTAGCGCATGAAGACATAAATCTTGGCCTAGTCGAGTAGGTCGTTGTAGGCGCAGGTTTCCTATGACTATATGAGTTATGACTTACTGCCAAGGCTTTCACCTCTAACGCTGCCAGCCCCATTATGGTTTGAGGAGTTATAGTGATGAGGAAGTGCTGATTATCATGTTGGGTTTAATGACGTAATTATACGAAAGCACTTTCGTCCTGACTGACTGAATCCTCGGAATTTAAAATGCCTGTAAGGGCTGATTTTACAAGAATGAGATAACTTTTACTTATGGAATAAAAATATGGTGGTTTGTTTGACATATATGATAGTCAATGATAGTCGTCAAATACAAGTTGAGTCTTAAAATTAGCCCTTTTGTTCATCAATTTTTTATTTTATTTCTTTCAATCAAATTAACTATCAAAAATAGTTTTAGCTTTTTAAAGGCGATGATAGCTCAGTGGTAGTGACGTCGGATACCGAGACGAAGGTCGCGGGTTCGAATCCTACAATGAGCTTGAGCTTTCGGTGAAGGAAAACATCGTGAGGAAACCATAGCACGGTGGTAGGGTACTTTGTAGTACCCGCCTGGCTGGCAACCACCCTCAAGTTGAAAATCTGTCGCCAAGCACCTTCCGGTGTGTTCCGACAGCAGCACTTGAGAGCCAGTTCCCTTCTAGGCTTTGTGTGCTTACCACCATCGGCCACATCATCACTGACCACGGTGAGATTGTGGTCAAACACAGGCCTATACATAGTAAAAAAAAAATAAAAAAAAAAAAAAAAAAAAAAAGCTTGTAATTTATTAACATTAAACGAAGTTTTTTTATTAATACTTACGTTCCCCTAGGGATTTAGGGAAACGTAAGTATTAATAGAAAAACTACAGGTCTAAAATAAATACTTACTACCAAGCAAATCACTAAACATAAGATATGAACAGATTCAGGTCCAAATACTTTTCCATAACAATCCCTAGGAATTCTTCAAGTAACTCGGAAGCAATGACCACTTGCATGTATGAATCACCTCCCGTTCTGCTCATTCCCACGTTACAATACCTCGATAGCACACTCCACCTGACCTAACCCGAGGTCCTTAACCCCTCCTTATGTAATGTTAATACTCTGACAGGTAACATCTGTCTGTCTGTCACTTTTGTTCCCGACGGATTTGCATATAAATAACCATCAGTGGGAGTTTGCACGTTTAACAAACACACCCGATTTGTTTTTCTTTGGCTGCTTTATCTGCATGTCTTAAGTTTGAAACCACTGGATTGTTCCATGGTATCACTGAGTAAGTTAGTCCAGAAGTTCCATGTCACAGAGGAGGTTCAAAAATAAACAAAAGAAAACCGTTACTGTTCATAATCTCGTGTGTGACGTCGTCATTTGTTAGGGTTACGTACCAGAAGGGTAAAAACGGAACCCTATTACTAAGACTCCGCGATCCGTCTGTCTGACTGTTTGTCTGTCACCTGGCTGTATCTCATGAACCGTGATAGCTAGACAGTTGAAATTTTCGCAAATGACTGTAGCCGCTATAACAAAAAAATACTAAAAACAGAATAAAATTTTTCTTTTATCGTTTTTTGAGATAATGGTACGGAACCCTTCGTGCGCGATTCAACTCGCACTTTGCCGATTTTTTTTAGCTGTCTGAAACAAATGACAATGTTAAATCAATCACTTAACAAAATCCTTATGTCAACTTTCTTGACTTCTTGTATCTTATTATTGCAATCAGAAAATTATCCATGGGTGGGTAATGGATGCTAGCATGACTGTCATGATTATTTCTACTCGTACTTTGAACTCTGTACTCTACTAGGCATACTATTTAATCACTCTAAATTTGGTTAGCTAGAAACTACCGTGAACGGCGAATGTAAGTACGTAGCAAGCAGTGACCTCTAAACGATTAAAATCTTATGAAGTAACAAAATTTACCCATTGAGTTCCATTTCCAAGCTCATTTTTCAGGCGACTGTGACTCATGAGAATCATTTAAAAAATCAACTTGTTTCCATGTCGTCGTACATTGTTCCAGACTTGTCTTCTGCTCTTCATTTTACGATTAATAATTGTAAAATGATGTTGTGTCAACTGGTAATTGTACCGCGGAAGTAAACGTCAATTGCTGGATGGCTCACTATGCGCGTTCTTAATAGAAGCGTTAACGATCTGAAGTACTGCGCGCTGACGACAATGCGTGACCGCAGATGTATGTGCATGTTTACAAGACAATAGCTGTCTGTTGCAGAGGCTCTTCCAGATATTATTGTAACAGGTGCAGGAATGGACCTTTGTGTTTTAAATTTCGAATGCAAGAAATGTTTAAATGAGCATTTTTGCATAGAGACAACAAACGCCATTTATAATTTTTTGTAAGTATTTTATGAATGGTTTTTCATGCTTCTTTTCTTCGAAGAAAATTCTTTTTTTGGTGAAAATAGTCGCTCTCATTCAAAGGTATTTGAAGGAACACCACCTTTTTAATGAGACCAAGCTTTACTTTTGTAAACACAAAGAGGTTACATGAAATTCAAGGGCTCAGAACAAGTGACATAGGTTTTTTGACAACCTTAATCTTGTTTGAGGAAGTGCCAGCAGACACGTCATAGACAAGCATGGACCATATTGGTAACGTTTTAGTAACCTACTCAGGATAAATATCTTGCTGGCCAGATCTTCGTAATCCAATCAATCGTCGTAGTCGTAACTACCTTCTAGACTTATTATATATCATAGGTACATTGCACCCATCACCGCGGGTTGAGTGCAAGACACGAGAGTAATCAAATAGTGGTTTACAGCTAGTGGAAACTAGAAAACTCTACTACGGCTACACGCCCATCCATGAGGATTGTTTACTGATGCCAATGAATTTGTTTTGTAAATATTTCAATTTTGACGTGCTACGTACTTAGTTACTGACTTTTGGATATAGATAGATCGCCGTTCCATGTTTTGGTATTTAATTGCATTTGGTTAGACTGGAAGCCGAATCCAAATTAATTGGTAAATTTTCTAGGCACATGATTTATTTATTTATTAGTTTATCCTCGTACTGGAACGCCTTGCAGCAATTACACCAATGGAGCACAATCTAATAATAAACTCACTATAAGTCCAGGTTTCCTCACGATGTTTTCCTTCACCGTTGTCAGCGATGTCCAAGATAAACATAGTAAGTACATATGAACTGAAAAAGTCACATTGATACTTGCCCGGATTCAAACCCGCGACCTCAAGCACGAGAGGCGAGGTCTTAGTCACTGGGCCACCACGACAATAATGGTGGCCAATGATGGTTGTATTAATTATTCTAATTGATTTTTTATATAACTTTAGTATTTACCCTTTTAATTGAGGATCGAGGTTTTTAATTTGATATATTCACCCTGCTTGGGCTTCTTGTCGATAAATATATAATTCTTCTTATTGATTTTAGTTGGCAAGTAACACAACAGAACTTGACACTTTTCGCATTGTTTAGGCATGCTGCATACCTTAGTTATGGGTAATTGGTTATTTTTGGAAGCTAAAGATAATTAATAATGAGTCGTTACTAAAGAATTTCTTTAAATCTACTTTTAAAATCAGTGATCAAATTAAACGGCGCCGAAAAAGTAATAAAAATCGAAATTCGTTGTAAACTGATATGGTGGCAGATATCAATTAGGCACGTATTAATTTGTCGTTGTGATATCTATTGTCTAACGTGTGAGATAAGTTTTACGTGTTAACCTTTGGACTGCCAAAAATTATAATTTCAATGGATAAGAATGACAAGGCGGTGAGAAAGGATTAAGACAAAGGTCCAAAAGAACATGAGGGAGATGGGACTTACGGAAGACAACGCACAAGACCGAAATAAATGGTGTCGCATGATTAGGGAAGCCGACCCAGCATAACGGGAAAAGGCGAGGCCAAAGAAGAAAAATAAGTATAAGCATGACAAGACATAAAATGTATAATTATTAGTAAATTAAAAGTTTTGATTGATATGAGTGGATTATTTAAAATCACATGTTATCTGTATTTTAAATAATTCACAGAAAACTTAATTTTTTGCAGACACATCTAGATAAAAATAATCAAACTGAAAACAATATTATTTTACCAACTTATGTAGACTTTATATTAAATTGACGGCAAACATCGTGAGGAAACGTCTTAGAACCAAACATTCTAAGATATATGACATCTACCAACCCGCACTGGGCCATTCCCTTTCACAGATAAGAGACTTGTGTCCCAACAGTGGGAACATTAAAAGGCATTATTATTTATATTAAATTGCCTAGAGGCTCTTACATTCTATTAGCGAAGGCGTCTGAGTCGAAATGACAGGCAAAGGGATTGATCACGTAACATTTCGATAGTGCTTGATATTTCCATTCATAATTGACTTTTTTCCAATCACTATTGTGATGCTTCGTATATAGCTCGAGTTGTGGTCAAAACTAAGCGGACTAAATGCTAGATATTTTGTACTCACACGTTTTATAATCACAATATCTACATGAACAAATTGACATATCAATTAGAAATTTTCAACATACAAAGAATACTATATAACAAAATATTGCGTAACATTTAAGAAATACATGACAGGTAAAACTTAAATCTAAATGAATGACATTATATACCTAATGGGTGTGGCTGTGGTGACATTATTCAATTCTTACTATAATAATTTTTTTATCATTATATAAACCGAATACCTAATTACAAAGAAATGATGAATAAGCAGTTAAATAGTTTTATACACATTCTTCCTTTCACTACGTCAGCTGATAGTGGTATTACCTATTGTTATTATTTCATTGTTATGAAATACCTATGAGCCAAAATATTTGTAAGGTGATGCAATATGAAAGATGTGATGTAATAATTTGAGGTGATGGTATAAAGTAGCTGCTGAAAAACCAACAACGTACTTGAGTTATTTTTGCCCCAAAAGTCATTGCAGCCTTAGCCGATGACCTGGTTAAGATTGCGCGAATCCGATGGATGCGAGATGCATAGGACAGATCAGTGTGGCGACGCTTGGGGGAGGCCTATGTCTAGCAGTTGACGTCTTTCGGCTGATATGATGATGATAATTAAAAGTCATTCAAATCATACATATGCAATAACTAGTTTCTGCAGTATCCTATGTACTATTTCAGACTATAATCTTTTGGGCGCACGGTTGGCGCAGTGGTTGAGCGATTGACTGCTGCGCTTCGTGTCGCGGGTTCGATTCCCGCACGGAACAAATATTTGTATGACCTACAGATAGTTGTTCCAGCTCTGGGTGTTTGTGTATGTGAGTTTCTATGTTTGTAAACGCACCCACGATACAGGAAGAAATTCCTAGAGTGGGGCAAAGTATAAAAAACAAAATACTATCTCTGTGCCAAATTTCATCCAGATCCATTCAGTAGTTTTAACGTGAAATAGTAACAACTATACAAATACACTTACTTACTCGCCTTTATAGTATTAGTAGGCCAGCGGCAAGTGGCTTCGCCTGCGGGAATGTTGAAAACTATCCCGAGAGAACATCCGTCTGTCTGTCTGTCTGTCTGTCTGTCACCAGGCTGTATCTCATTAACTGTGATAGCTACACAGTTGAAATTTTCACAGATGATGTATTTCTGTTGCCGCTATAACAACAAATACTAAAAACAGAATAAAATAAATATTTAACTAGGGCTCCCATACAACCAACGTGTTTTTGCCGTTTTTTGCGATAATGGTACGGAACCCTTCGTGCGCGAGTCCGACTCGCACTTGGCCGGTTTTTTTATAAATAGGCTCACGCTTAACCTCTATATCACCTGATGGTAAGTGATGATGTGGTCGTCGGTGTAGCACGCTTGCCTAGAAGTAACCTATTCACTCTTGACTTAAATACCCCGATTGTAGATATCACGGAACACAGTTTCCGGCAGAGAATGCCACTTCTAAGCTGTACGCTACGCATAATGAAAGTATTTCCAAAACGTTTAGTGCGTATGGGTGGGATGTCCATTATGTACCGATGGCGCATAGCCGAACGTCTCATAGTCTGATGATGAAGTGGATTAGGCGGAATTAGATCTTGTAATTGCATCGCGCACTCCCCGAAATGCATCCGATAAAAACCGACAAGCTGGCAACTCGTCTCAGATAAACTTGGAATATGTTGAACAGACTTTTCCAGTGTTCCAGATAAACAAAACTGTTACACCAGACGAGGTCTCTCTTATTATTTATCACTCAATCCAGAACAAACACCAATAAAATTCGAATCTATAATCTAAGCTCACGTGCAAACCGCAAGTATGCATTATTAGCGCATGAAGACATAAATCTTGGCCTAGTCGAGTAGGTCGTTGTAGGCGCAGGTTTCCTATGACTATATGAGTTATGACTTACTGCCAAGGCTTTCACCTCTAACGCTGCCAGCCCCATTATGGTTTGAGGAGTTATAGTGATGAGGAAGTGCTGATTATCATGTTGGGTTTAATGACGTAATTATACGAAAGCACTTTCGTCCTGACTGACTGAATCCTCGGAATTTAAAATGCCTGTAAGGGCTGATTTTACAAGAATGAGATAACTTTTACTTATGGAATAAAAATATGGTGGTTTGTTTGACATATATGATAGTCAATGATAGTCGTCAAATACAAGTTGAGTCTTAAAATTAGCCCTTTTGTTCATCAATTTTTTATTTTATTTCTTTCAATCAAATTAACTATCAAAAATAGTTTTAGCTTTTTAAAGGCGATGATAGCTCAGTGGTAGTGACGTCGGATACCGAGACGAAGGTCGCGGGTTCGAATCCTACAATGAGCTTGAGCTTTCGGTGAAGGAAAACATCGTGAGGAAACCATAGCACGGTGGTAGGGTACTTTGTAGTACCCGCCTGGCTGGCAACCACCCTCAAGTTGAAAATCTGTCGCCAAGCACCTTCCGGTGTGTTCCGACAGCAGCACTTGAGAGCCAGTTCCCTTCTAGGCTTTGTGTGCTTACCACCATCGGCCACATCATCACTGACCACGGTGAGATTGTGGTCAAACACAGGCCTATACATAGTAAAAAAAAAATAAAAAAAAAAAAAAAAAAAAAAAGCTTGTAATTTATTAACATTAAACGAAGTTTTTTTATTAATACTTACGTTCCCCTAGGGATTTAGGGAAACGTAAGTATTAATAGAAAAACTACAGGTCTAAAATAAATACTTACTACCAAGCAAATCACTAAACATAAGATATGAACAGATTCAGGTCCAAATACTTTTCCATAACAATCCCTAGGAATTCTTCAAGTAACTCGGAAGCAATGACCACTTGCATGTATGAATCACCTCCCGTTCTGCTCATTCCCACGTTACAATACCTCGATAGCACACTCCACCTGACCTAACCCGAGGTCCTTAACCCCTCCTTATGTAATGTTAATACTCTGACAGGTAACATCTGTCTGTCTGTCACTTTTGTTCCCGACGGATTTGCATATAAATAACCATCAGTGGGAGTTTGCACGTTTAACAAACACACCCGATTTGTTTTTCTTTGGCTGCTTTATCTGCATGTCTTAAGTTTGAAACCACTGGATTGTTCCATGGTATCACTGAGTAAGTTAGTCCAGAAGTTCCATGTCACAGAGGAGGTTCAAAAATAAACAAAAGAAAACCGTTACTGTTCATAATCTCGTGTGTGACGTCGTCATTTGTTAGGGTTACGTACCAGAAGGGTAAAAACGGAACCCTATTACTAAGACTCCGCGATCCGTCTGTCTGACTGTTTGTCTGTCACCTGGCTGTATCTCATGAACCGTGATAGCTAGACAGTTGAAATTTTCGCAAATGACTGTAGCCGCTATAACAAAAAAATACTAAAAACAGAATAAAATTTTTCTTTTATCGTTTTTTGAGATAATGGTACGGAACCCTTCGTGCGCGATTCAACTCGCACTTTGCCGATTTTTTTTAGCTGTCTGAAACAAATGACAATGTTAAATCAATCACTTAACAAAATCCTTATGTCAACTTTCTTGACTTCTTGTATCTTATTATTGCAATCAGAAAATTATCCATGGGTGGGTAATGGATGCTAGAATGACTGTCATGATTATTTCTACTCGTACTTTGAACTCTGTACTCTACTAGGCATACTATTTAATCACTCTAAATTTGGTTAGCTAGAAACTACCGTGAACGGCGAATGTAAGTACGTAGCAAGCAGTGACCTCTAAACGATTAAAATCTTATGAAGTAACAAAATTTACCCATTGAGTTCCATTTCCAAGCTCATTTTTCAGGCGACTGTGACTCATGAGAATCATTTAAAAAATCAACTTGTTTCCATGTCGTCGTACATTGTTCCAGACTTGTCTTCTGCTCTTCATTTTACGATTAATAATTGTAAAATGATGTTGTGTCAACTGGTAATTGTACCGCGGAAGTAAACGTCAATTGCTGGATGGCTCACTATGCGCGTTCTTAATAGAAGCGTTAACGATCTGAAGTACTGCGCGCTGACGACAATGCGTGACCGCAGATGTATGTGCATGTTTACAAGACAATAGCTGTCTGTTGCAGAGGCTCTTCCAGATATTATTGTAACAGGTGCAGGAATGGACCTTTGTGTTTTAAATTTCGAATGCAAGAAATGTTTAAATGAGCATTTTTGCATAGAGACAACAAACGCCATTTATAATTTTTTGTAAGTATTTTATGAATGGTTTTTCATGCTTCTTTTCTTCGAAGAAAATTCTTTTTTTGGTGAAAATAGTCGCTCTCATTCAAAGGTATTTGAAGGAACACCACCTTTTTAATGAGACCAAGCTTTACTTTTGTAAACACAAAGAGGTTACATGAAATTCAAGGGCTCAGAACAAGTGACATAGGTTTTTTGACAACCTTAATCTTGTTTGAGGAAGTGCCAGCAGACACGTCATAGACAAGCATGGACCATATTGGTAACGTTTTAGTAACCTACTCAGGATAAATATCTTGCTGGCCAGATCTTCGTAATCCAATCAATCGTCGTAGTCGTAACTACCTTCTAGACTTATTATATATCATAGGTACATTGCACCCATCACCGCGGGTTGAGTGCAAGACACGAGAGTAATCAAATAGTGGTTTACAGCTAGTGGAAACTAGAAAACTCTACTACGGCTACACGCCCATCCATGAGGATTGTTTACTGATGCCAATGAATTTGTTTTGTAAATATTTCAATTTTGACGTGCTACGTACTTAGTTACTGACTTTTGGATATAGATAGATCGCCGTTCCATGTTTTGGTATTTAATTGCATTTGGTTAGACTGGAAGCCGAATCCAAATTAATTGGTAAATTTTCTAGGCACATGATTTATTTATTTATTAGTTTATCCTCGTACTGGAACGCCTTGCAGCAATTACACCAATGGAGCACAATCTAATAATAAACTCACTATAAGTCCAGGTTTCCTCACGATGTTTTCCTTCACCGTTGTCAGCGATGTCCAAGATAAACATAGTAAGTACATATGAACTGAAAAAGTCACATTGATACTTGCCCGGATTCAAACCCGCGACCTCAAGCACGAGAGGCGAGGTCTTAGTCACTGGGCCACCACGACAATAATGGTGGCCAATGATGGTTGTATTAATTATTCTAATTGATTTTTTATATAACTTTAGTATTTACCCTTTTAATTGAGGATCGAGGTTTTTAATTTGATATATTCACCCTGCTTGGGCTTCTTGTCGATAAATATATAATTCTTCTTATTGATTTTAGTTGGCAAGTAACACAACAGAACTTGACACTTTTCGCATTGTTTAGGCATGCTGCATACCTTAGTTATGGGTAATTGGTTATTTTTGGAAGCTAAAGATAATTAATAATGAGTCGTTACTAAAGAATTTCTTTAAATCTACTTTTAAAATCAGTGATCAAATTAAACGGCGCCGAAAAAGTAATAAAAATCGAAATTCGTTGTAAACTGATATGGTGGCAGATATCAATTAGGCACGTATTAATTTGTCGTTGTGATATCTATTGTCTAACGTGTGAGATAAGTTTTACGTGTTAACCTTTGGACTGCCAAAAATTATAATTTCAATGGATAAGAATGACAAGGCGGTGAGAAAGGATTAAGACAAAGGTCCAAAAGAACATGAGGGAGATGGGACTTACGGAAGACAACGCACAAGACCGAAATAAATGGTGTCGCATGATTAGGGAAGCCGACCCAGCATAACGGGAAAAGGCGAGGCCAAAGAAGAAAAATAAGTATAAGCATGACAAGACATAAAATGTATAATTATTAGTAAATTAAAAGTTTTGATTGATATGAGTGGATTATTTAAAATCACATGTTATCTGTATTTTAAATAATTCACAGAAAACTTAATTTTTTGCAGACACATCTAGATAAAAATAATCAAACTGAAAACAATATTATTTTACCAACTTATGTAGACTTTATATTAAATTGACGGCAAACATCGTGAGGAAACGTCTTAGAACCAAACATTCTAAGATATATGACATCTACCAACCCGCACTGGGCCATTCCCTTTCACAGATAAGAGACTTGTGTCCCAACAGTGGGAACATTAAAAGGCATTATTATTTATATTAAATTGCCTAGAGGCTCTTGCATTCTATTAGCGAAGGCGTCTGAGTCGAAATGACAGGCAAAGGGATTGATCACGTAACATTTCGATAGTGCTTGATATTTCCATTCATAATTGACTTTTTTCCAATCACTATTGTGATGCTTCGTATATAGCTCGAGTTGTGGTCAAAACTAAGCGGACTAAATGCTAGATATTTTGTACTCACACGTTTTATAATCACAATATCTACATGAACAAATTGACATATCAATTAGAAATTTTCAACATACAAAGAATACTATATAACAAAATATTGCGTAACATTTAAGAAATACATGACAGGTAAAACTTAAATCTAAATGAATGACATTATATACCTAATGGGTGTGGCTGTGGTGACATTATTCAATTCTTACTATAATAATTTTTTTATCATTATATAAACCGAATACCTAATTACAAAGAAATGATGAATAAGCAGTTAAATAGTTTTATACACATTCTTCCTTTCACTACGTCAGCTGATAGTGGTATTACCTATTGTTATTATTTCATTGTTATGAAATACCTATGAGCCAAAATATTTGTAAGGTGATGCAATATGAAAGATGTGATGTAATAATTTGAGGTGATGGTATAAAGTAGCTGCTGAAAAACCAACAACGTACTTGAGTTATTTTTGCCCCAAAAGTCATTGCAGCCTTAGCCGATGACCTGGTTAAGATTGCGCGAATCCGATGGATGCGAGATGCATAGGACAGATCAGTGTGGCGACGCTTGGGGGAGGCCTATGTCTAGCAGTTGACGTCTTTCGGCTGATATGATGATGATAATTAAAAGTCATTCAAATCATACATATGCAATAACTAGTTTCTGCAGTATCCTATGTACTATTTCAGACTATAATCTTTTGGGCGCACGGTTGGCGCAGTGGTTGAGCGATTGACTGCTGCGCTTCGTGTCGCGGGTTCGATTCCCGCACGGAACAAATATTTGTATGACCTACAGATAGTTGTTCCAGCTCTGGGTGTTTGTGTATGTGAGTTTCTATGTTTGTAAACGCACCCACGATACAGGAAGAAATTCCTAGAGTGGGGCAAAGTATAAAAAACAAAATACTATCTCTGTGCCAAATTTCATCCAGATCCATTCAGTAGTTTTAACGTGAAATAGTAACAACTATACAAATACACTTACTTACTCGCCTTTATAGTATTAGTAGGCCAGCGGCAAGTGGCTTCGCCTGCGGGAATGTTGAAAACTATCCCGAGAGAACATATTCTCGTTCTCGGGATAAAAAGTATCCTATATGCTATTCCTGACTAAAATCTAACTCTGTGCCAAATTTCATTCAGATACGTCCAGCCGTTTGAGCATAAAGAAGTAACAAACATACAAACACACACACAAACTTTCGCCTGTATAATATTAGTGTGATAGAGTCGATAAAAATATAAACGTTAAAAAAGTAAAATATCCTGATAGATGGGCGACTATAACCTTTACTAAGGTTAAAAATATTGTTCAGTCACTGCACCCGGTGTTTTTTTTACACGAGAAAAATCATTGCAAAGCCAGTAACCAAGTCATAATGGCTAGTTGTATAAAACACCTTTATGCTAGAAGAAACAAATTAGTCATTATCCTCTATACTTGTGACACGCCATTGGCAGCCTTATTCCACTCACTCCTCCTCGCTTCAGTACCATGCGTCTCTCGTTGATGATATGACTTACGTACTTTTTTTGCTTCGGTTACGTTCAAACATCTGGTCATACACAAACACCATTGCTTTTCGGGATAACCTTCAAAAGGCGCCTGGACGAACCATTTCTGAATGAAAGAACACCAATAAGATCTGTGTATATATGATCCGAGTGTGTGATGGCGATATTTTTTATGTCTTCACTCTGGAAGTGCTAATCTTTTTGCAGTAGGTCACTGTTGTTCGTTGTTACCTGTCCCATTTTAATGTCGTAAAGAAAGTTCATTAGAGCAGAAACTTGTAGACTGCTTGTATTTAACAGAACAATAGCTTCTAGACAATTAGGTAATGTTGTAACAGCTGTGTTGCAAATTGAGACCGTTATCTGTCTTATGTAATTTTGTTAGTCATTTGCGGAAAATGGGTGATGCCAAACGAAATAAAATGACCAGACTTGCCTGATGATGAGAATAATAAGTAGGGCTCCATCCTCTTAATCGAACTACTCATTATCATCATATCATTATCTTCGTATCGAAGTACCGAACTGATCCGATTCAGATTCAGATTCTTCCTTCTGCTGATTGTCCTATTTATTTGAATTTGGTGTCATTTGTCCACTTCTATTGTCAACCGTCAGAACTTACAATTTTATCTTCTAGACAGTCCAACAATAATTATTCAGTCTTCCTTCAGGATTTGTCAATTTCCGTCTCATAATTGCAATTTAAAAAATGAAGATTGGTGTACATTATCGATCGTGCAACTGAAGTTATGCTTTACTATCACAAGCAACTTAAACTCTTCTCAAGTGGCTTTAGAGACACCATAGCCTTACCAATATCACATTTAAAAATGAAATCTCTAAGTTAATTATTTTTTGTATATCACATTTCCATAAACAGACTCACTAGACTCAGTGTAGACTTTTCCGACATCATATCTGATCCTACGCATTTGCGTACCGTAGGTGCTGTAAGAGATCGTTATCAGGGGATTATGTCATGCAGGTAGGTGGCTGCATTCATCTTGCCACTGATAGCATCACAAGAGAATCTAGTTCTCCTAATGATTACGGAAACTAAACGGCTATCAAGCCGTGATTTGTAACACTAGAATAACGTATATGACAATATAATATGCAAAATAAAAACTGGCATAGAAAAGTGTTTGAAAATTGCAGTACAGTAAGGGACTTTCCTGATGATTTCAATAATAATTACGTCTATAATTTAAATTACGTCGATAGAAGATATCGTGCACGTATTTTCTAAGAAACTTTTAACTATCGATAGCTACAATCTAGGGGGTCTTTAAGTCAAGAGTGAATAGGTTACTTCTAGGCAAGCGTGCTCCATCGTCGACCACATCATCGCTTACCATCAGGTGAGATAGTGGTCAAGTGCGAGCCTATAACAGATAAAAAAAAACTGCAAATTGGTCGAATTACATCGTATTACGTCCATGTGATTGTACTTGCAATATGTTTAGTAAAAATCGCTTATCGGTGTGATAATATATACAAATCGAATCGCGTCGAAGCCATCACAAAGGTTGCTAAGGATTTGACGTGAAATCATAACCACTAACAAAACTCATGATAATAAATGATAGGTTACTTATGTGAAACGATAATCATTACCTTAGCGAAGAAAGACAACCTCTTAACCAATGTGCCAACAACGTACCATTATTAGCTGCATTGTTGAACCAGTAATGCACTCAGTTCCACCTGACAACTGACACAAGACCTTGAAAAGACTAGGCCACAATGACAACTGAATACAAAGACGTAAGTATGTTTACAAACAGAAGTCTTAAGAAGATGCAGTCACGAGTCAAACTAGCATGAACGACACGACTTGCCACAATCCTGTACCAACAAAATAATACTGTACATACATTAATTCTAGTTTCTGATGATATCTACAAAATTTACGGCCCAAGCACAGTGCAAAGGCGAACTTGTGAATAAACGGACATAATGTAACTGATATTCAGATCTAACTAGAGATAATTTTAATGAAGGTTTTGTTGGATTTAATCAAATCAAATGACGGCAATCTGTCGTTATTTCTTGATTACGTAAAGCGATAGTATCTGGCGATGATTGACGAACTGGTTTGAGGTTAAGAGGATGTACTGTGCCTGTGCAGTGCCATTCATTCCTAGCGATTCATGGCACAGGGTTTATTTAATTGGCAAGTCTTAGTTTGAAATGCTAACCTCTATTGTTCTCTATTGCTATTGTAAATGCTAAATATCTTATTTCAGTGACAAATATTTATTAAATACTTCTCGGATCTTCATCATCTAATCTACCTACTACATCTATTCCGTCCAGGTTGTTGCACTTCAGCTTATTATCAAAACTGAATTTTTATTAAGAACTCATGGTCATGACAATAACTTTAAATATTTTTTCGTTTCGGAAGAAAAGTGGTAAAAGAGCAAAGGCTTTCCTTAGGGCTCATTGCCAGTCTGCATATGCTGCTTCACCTAGCCAGCAGCTTGGCGCAAGCTACCGATTGATTTACTTATCTTCTCTTAGAGTCGATAACCTACAATACATATTATTGTTTGTAAGTTGCTAATTAAAATAAGAAATACACACCAACTGAGGTTGGCCTTAAGATTGCCTAAAGCCCCTTTTATCACCCACAGACCACACAGCAAGAATCTAAATCTAGTCTAACAAGTATCTTGCAATCACAGCTCTTACAAAATATTACAAAATACCCCAGAATCAACACCATACATCACTGCTCCCTATCCTAAGTTAAATAGCGTGAAGTAATTTATTTAACTGTATTTTTGAGTAACAGTCTTGCTGCACGTCTAGAAGACAGACAGACCAGATAGCTTGTTAAAAGCTCCAAGCAAATTACGGCGGGGGCATGGGGTAATAAGTAAGAGTGAATGTAATCTACAGATTTGTATGAACTTACAAATTAAGACCTGTATATGTGTACAGTCACAGACAAAATAAGTTATTCACTTTAACCGTACTCACAAAACAATCTTGGGTTAAAAGGATGTACTGTGCCTGTACTTTGAAATCATTTCTTTTGATTCACGAAAGAATCTAATTTACTCCTTGACTGACTAATAATTTTGTAAATGTCACATTTTTAGATTGATACTCACTTTTTTGTACAAAATGTGACACTGGCCATTAAATTATAACGACATCGAAAAAAATCTTAAAATGGCCAGACCATTACAAAGTTTTCAGTATGGTGTCAACGACGCATTGGTGACAAATTTCTCCTATTCTGATTGTTTTCAAGTGATCTAGCAAATACAGTTTTTAAGTTTTCTATATATTCTCTCGTGGCTTCAAAAGTTATTTTGTGACCTCACTCGGCATACCAAAAAATATGAAAACTTACGAAGATATAAGCGACTCGACTGTACTTCGTTTTACATGTGGATTTAACATTTTATGAGCGTGTTGCACCTTGCTTTAGATCAGCATGCAATTTAGTGCGTCTTGTCAGACTAGTGCGAAAAGCT
The DNA here is from genome assembly GCA_945859665.1 of Anorthoa munda. Lineage (NCBI taxonomy): Eukaryota > Metazoa > Arthropoda > Insecta > Lepidoptera > Noctuidae > Anorthoa > Anorthoa munda. The sequence continues at coordinate 29,411,407 of OX243908.1, read as the reverse complement.
GGGTCAGTATCTATGCACCCTAGTGTCTTATTTAGTGCAGAGATTGCGTTATGTATAACTTGTTGCATTTAGACGACATTATAATAAGTTGATTAAATTAACTCATTTTGTACTTTCTTATGCACTTTCCTTTAATACATCTATCATCTGTCAAAATTGTAGATAGACTATTGAACAGATTTTAACTGTTATCATTGTCGGTAATAAGTCAGGTTCGTGTAAATTATTACAAGTTTGGTAGCATTGATTCCCGCCAACTAAAAAGGCATATTAAAGCTAGTAAGAAATGTTAATTGCAAGGATTCATTTATAGTGTTATTTGTAAGACAATAATGTCTTACTGTTGGGTATAGACCACCCCCAAGTTTTTAACCCCCGACGGAAAAAGAGGGGTGTTATAAGTTTGACGTGTATTGCTGTGTATCTGTGTGTCTGTCTGTGGCATCATAGCGCCTAAACGGATGAACCGATTTTGATTTAGTTTTTTTGTTTAAAAGGTGACTTTGTAGAGAGTGTTCTTAGCTATGTTTGAATAAAATCAGTTTAGCCGTTCAAAAGTTATTCGCATTTTACTCTTTGTATCTGCAATTTTTCGCAAGATATCGTGTCATTATTACGTGTTTCGATAGATTGTCGATTGAAGCGTGTCTGCTACTAGGTATATTACATGTAGTTTAAAAAGAATGAAATAAAAATTAAATCGGGGTTTTTATTAATTTGTAATTTTATCTTGTTCCCGGAAATGTTTACCCGCACCACCCAAAATCAGTCAACAATCATCTCAACAAACTTAATAATAAGAAATAAGTCAATATCATTAGAATTGAATTTGAAATACACACAGACATTTTCACACAAAATCATCACCTACCAGCCAATTACGTAAGAGTACTCAAGATCGTAGTCAACCATTAAAATAAGTTAATTACCACATTAAAACTATTTAGTAGTTCTAATTGAGCTATTATCACACCCGAAGTGTTTGGGCATCATTATAAGTATCATTAGTCTGATTTAAATAAAAGGGTGGGTCGGATTCCTAACGGGACCAATGTTGAAGTAGAAGTGCTTAAAGTTACGGAACAAGATTCTTTAGGAGTATCGGTAAACGATGAAATCTAAGTATGTGATGGCAGGAAAGTTGAACTTAAAGAAAGATAACTAGTTTATTTGGCAAACACAGATACACACAATGTGGTTACATATTAAAAAGTACTTAATTTTAAAACAACTACATAGTGTGCCCCCGGCTACGCTAAATAGGTCTAATTTAGCAAAATGCCAGACAAAACAAGCTAAACCTTTTATGACAAACTATCACCTAGCAAAAATACGGGTTAAGCTGATGGTGATGTTGATAGTGGTATCACATGCTGGGCTGATATCTACTATTGCTCTTTTGCTAGATTATTTTGGCGACTCTTGCAAGACTGTGGTGGCGATTAATATGATTTGAATAGTCTATAAAGACCAAAGAAAGAGAAGATGAAGAGTATAAACTTTTTCATTAGGTATGAGTTCTACCTACCCTATATTTTCAGAAATCATTCATTGTAAAACTATTTTTCAATTAGTTCCAAGAACGAAGAAAGAATCAGAAGTGTAAAGAAATATATTTCTGCTCTATTTCTTTTATAGAAAAAGAGCACGGGCATCATCCGTATGAAAAAGTTACAAGGGTAAGATTTTTTTTATTCAAACACAAACTTTTATTTTAAAAACATCCTTTTTTATGATATCCTTTAAAATATTACCAATACTTAACACTACAAGCCGGTAGAATATGAAAAACCCGTTAATATCGCCATAAACCGATGATCACCATAAGCGCCGTAATTATGGGAATCGATAAAACAATCGATCGCATTCGATTCGATTCTCGGACGATTTGGGATCGTAAACCGATGGTTACAAATAGGCTCCTTTATAGCTTAATTATCCTTTTAAGGATTTAATTATGTTTTCATAGCGGCTGGAATGTAGGGATGTGTGTCAGTTGGTTCTAGTACTGATTTTATATAATATGTCAAGAATTTTTGACTTGTGGTCCATTGTTGTACCGAATATAAAGTGCTTCATACCTCACTAGCATATATTTTGGATTCTGTTCCACAAAAACCTCAAAATCTATTTTTATTTGAACGTGTTTTATTTCATGCACCATGATCTAGACATCATATTCAAGCTTATTAATTTTATTCATATTCTTCTCCGTCGTCCTACAACTTCCTACGTGCCATTGATATGAATGTGCTCTCAACAAAAAATAAATTTAAACCAAGCCTACATTTACATACAGCTAAGCTCCTTGACACCCAAAGCGTAAAGGCGATAATGAAAACACCATAGCCCATAAAAATAGACGCATGTCCCAATAAAAACTCTTTCATTCATCCAGAGTGTCAAGGGACATTTATGCATCTACCAAATGTATAATACCCTAATAACATTTTTAACACAAACCCCTTCAAACTATGAGAACTTGAGTAATTATAACTCAACGGTCAAGTGTGAAACGCGATAATAAGGGAAGCGACCATTTTTATTGGACTACAACTCTACACAATATTTAATTTGATTATGACCAAGTCGATAGATCGCATTAGAATGCGGATACAGGGAAATCGAAATTTGAAATCCTTCGTGGTTTCTAGAGTGATTTGAAGACTGGTATAGTTACTGATGGCCGAACCGATAATATACTAACTAAAGACTTTTCTGCAATTCTTCATGGTCATGGTTTACACGTGGAGTATTTACATAATAGTCATAAGATTAATTATAAGAATGATTAAATAATAAGCTAAGTATATGTATATTTGTTTGCAGAAGAGTATGTATACTGTTACACAACATTATTTCATAATATGTAATAGAATATACCAGTAAAGAAAATCATTCCATTTATGACGGAACTCTTGCAAAAGACAATGATAATTCTAACGGTGAGTTTAAGTGCCCAAAGTTCCTGGGCTACCTCTAGTAGGTATTGATATAGTGACAATCTGTTAAGTCCCAAATCATCGTGTATTGCCTCGTAGAGTGGCTCTTGAATAACTTAAGCAATGTTTTTGCTTCCCACGTCTTTCGAACGCATTATTGTAAATATTATGACTGTTGGTGCGTTGCATAGGTCTTACGGCGGTCTGTGTTATGGATTTTATTTCCTTGTTTTAAAAATTATGATTGGAAAGAAGAATAGGTATTACATAGCTTCATTGTTGTCAAACATTGTGTATTTTATCGCATAACAATAATTGGATTCAAGTAATTTCATGGGTATGACGAATTTGAGAATTTTGGCCAGGATAATGATTATAGCTACAGGTATATATTATCTAAAATATGTATGTATGTGTATTTTAAGCAATTTAAGTGTATTATTTTTTGTTGCCAAATTTATACAATATACCAGCCATGTTGTCTTTGCACCACTCTTGGTTGACTGGTAGAGAATTCCTAAGGCATTAAGTTCGCCATTGTACTTTTGTGCATAAAGTTTAAATTAATAAATATATAGCTAAAGCACAAATTCATATCTGCCTAGTTACGGTAGCATTTCAAGGCGTAAAATAATAAATAGTTTAATATAAAAGCCGTGTTAATAAATACATACCTTATACCAACAAGAGCTTATCAACGCTGCTACTATAAACTCAGCTTGCCACATCGTAGTAACATTAGCTGAATATCAAATATGGGATGACAAGCCATTAAGACACTTTGTCATTCCTATGACTACTGGGCAAACATGGAAGTAAGGAAACTAATTTACCACATAATTGCAAAAGCTAACCAGAACGTTTCATGATTAATCCTGTCTTTAATAAACCAGTTGCGAGTGCTTGCGTAACGTGGCGCCTCGCCTGTAAGTGTTTTCTTATTAGTATAATAAATTGATGCTATGATTGGCAACTATTCATTATTTTGTATAAACTTAATGTTAGGTTTATGTATAGTGGATATCAGTATGTTTGTATTTAATTTATTTTTCTTGGGATCTTCGTCATCAAATTATCCTGTGCTAGGAAGTGGGCTTTCCAGGAACCTTTCCAATTTACTATTGAAGAAAATAGAGGTGCTATTATAGTTAATTTTGATGAGTTATCCATAATGCACCTAATAATTACAGATACATTAACTGAGATAAGTTTTCGCAAATCTGTTTACAAGACTGGGCATTTCACTTTAATGTAATAATAAAATACATCTTTAAAACCTAGTAGCAGATTTTAGAGTACCAAGAAACAAACTTTAAACCATAGAAAACAGACAAAACGTTTCAAAAGCCGAAACGATACTCATTTACTCCAATTATTCTAAACAAGCAAACTCAGTCCGAGGCTAGTATAAATCTGTAGCTTGTCGCCGTCAAAGTTGATATGTCGCTCAGCGCTAACGAAGTTTTTGTGCGTTCCTATTAGTTGCAAGCGTGAAGAATGCTAATCCAATGGCCTGGTGTAAAACAGACAGGCTGTCAACACACCGCCCCACATTGCAATCAGTTACAAGTATATTTGATATTAAGTGGTCTTCGGGTGAAATAGGTCATTTCAGATAGTCCCGTGGGAATCTAACAGACATTTCGGGTATTTAGGTTGTTGTAACCCAGGATCTTGTCTTGACAACTGATTTCTCTAAATGCGTCGAGTAGCATGTTTGGATGTTCCAGTTCTATTTTGGTTTCTTTCTGCAGATGATGGCTTACTAGTTGATAAGTAAGAGACGTTATATAAGAGATGTCATACTTGGCGCAAATAAAATCTTTTTCTTTCTATGGTATCTAGCTTTTGGCAAAAGGTAGGTACTTTGCTGTTGCCTTATCATTTTACATGGCATGAGCTGTTAGCTTGTAGCTCCTGTCTAGTTATTAGATACTTAAATCAGTTTAACACTTTCACTGTTCTCGAAGCCTGCTTCATAGCATATTGCATAGAGCCTGCTCTATAGTTAAACAATCGTTGTTAATTATATAATTACTCAGGTGACTCACTTAGCAGTGAGAGGTATAAACGATTAGTATTTTATATTCACTTCAAACACTATTTTGATGTGTTTTATTCATCAGTTCGACTACTGTGAGTCCTATGATTATTTGGTTCAACATTATCCATCATCATTTTAGCAGAATGAAAGTGTAAACGACTTTTTTGCTGGACATAGGTTGCCTCAATCATAGGTCGTCAAATTCTGTGCGTGTTTCAGTGTATCCCATGGATATCCGAGTGTATCCTGTATTTATTTTATTTGTTCCCATGTCAGCCAGTAAATTACCATTTTCTACATTTCTTGAAATTCACAAGTCAGATCAAGTTTTTTAATCGGAACATGTATACGAGTCCTAGCAATCAGTAAACAAGACTACCGCGCACTCACCAGCCACCAGCCCTTTACTTTAGTCCTTCACATTCGCACGAAAACAAACGCAACATATTAATCCTAACAATTCGCTTATCAATCACACTCATTATACATACCTAATTCGATAGTGCTCGGAATTTAGGGACTAATTGATTGCATTAATAGCAAACTGTTAATTAGTCGCAGATTAATAACTATGTGCATTGAGCTTTCATGTTTGTATGGTAATATCAAATATGTGTTTGACACGATCAGCAGGGATTCTTGCTAATGTCATGTTTTCGCGCCTGAAGGGTGTTTTATAGATATATTGAGTGAGTCGTAGGTTCGCCTTAGTCATTCATAGTATATAATCGTTTGCAGCTTACCAAATACAGATTGGCTGAATCTGTCATGCTCTGTAGCTTCAAAGGATATGCGTCAGTTTTTTCTGCAAACAAAGATCAAGGATATGTTGCAGCTTTTTCTACAAGCTCAGGTCGTACTGACGCAGTTTTATAAAACTGTTGTCCAAAGTAAAAACTTTGCAGATGTGGCCACATTAACTCTGTGCAGAAGTGGCCACATTAACTCTGTGCAGAAGTGCCGTGAAGAATTAAAGTCAACAACATCTACATTCGCAGGCTATAAACTCACCCATTTAATTTATAACGCACCATATAAAACGAAACTGGTAAAAAAGCTTAAAAACCCATAAGCCACCCATGACGAATTCCAAGCTCTAAGTCATAAAAGTTGACCCACAACAATGCATTATTTACCATTATATATCGGCAGGGCGACACACAGACTAATCACAAATATAAACATCACGCTAACGTAGGTGTAAAAGCGGATAGCAGCAACAACTCTGTTTGGATACAACACTAAAGCTACCAAAAACTTGACAATGAAATTGTATGGCTCAATATTGACCCTTGCGGTACGCCTGCGTTCCCACGATGTCCTGAGGAAATTTCTCATGAAATAAACTTCTTTAATGTTGAATGTAACACTAGAGGGCGCCTGCTCCCCAATACGAAGGGTAAACAAATTGCAGAACAAACATTGGATCTGATTATTCGGGTACTCGGCTGGATGAGGGTTTCAAAGGCGGCTTTTAGATCACAAAAGACGTGGTAATTGAATTGGATTTTTGTGTAATCGCTGACCACTTTTGATCCTTGTTTAACATCTTTACTGGTCCGTGTTGGGAGGTGGAGGAGTTTTTTTGGTTATGGATTCAGTTCTGGTTTAGACTAGTCATCAAATTGCTTAATTCCTTGCCTTAATTCGGAGTGTTAGCACTTTCTACTTCTCTGAAATGAAATTTATATTTGAACTTTTACCCACTAGCCTATTTAGGAATCTACCAAGCAGCAGGATGTCTGACTTTATTAAGACTTCGGAACAGAACGACTACGATTTACTTAATAGGAAATTTTAAAGGAAAGTTAAGTCCAAAACTCTAGAATAATTATTTATTTGTGGCAAACTAACAGATATAGATATGAGAGCAGTGGTGGCTCAGTGGTATCGGCCGCGACTTACAAGTTGTATATAGGTCCTGGGTTCCAGCCCAGGCAGGCGCTTTGTGTAAATTATTTCTCCAGTGCTCTCAAAACGGTGAAGGAAAACATCGTGAGGGTTTCCTCACATAGACACAGAGGGAGGCCTGTGTCACAGCAGTGGGAACATTAAGACGACGACTAACGCCAACGACCTTGAGGGAACAAAACACGCACTCATTTCACACCCGCGTGACCCAAAATTTTGTAGTTTTTTGTACTTTCTCTATTATTCTATGACTTAAAAAAAAAGCCTCAGATCAAAATGTAGATAATTAAATTGTCTTTAAGATGGTGGCAATTTCATTAAAATAAGCCCAGTGGTTTAAGTGCGATTGTCGTGTTTTTGTCAGTTTTAGACATAACTTTACAAATTAATTACACTGTGTTATACGAATAAGACTCAAAATTTGCTCAGATCAAATTATTAACAAAATGGTCTAATATAACATATATTTTTTTCCAAAAAAATACGACTAGCCATTTAGACGTGATTCTCATTTTAAAATCAGCTACTCAAGGGAATCGGCGCTAGGCTGATGATGTGATGTGATGTGAACATTTTTCCCTGATTTTGATGATGATTTCGTCTGACCGTGATAAAAGTACAAAAATCTTTCAGATTTGATAGTTTGATAATTTCTTCTTTATTCCATATTTCCAAAATCGAATGCGTTTTACTCTCAACAGACTCTCCATAGAGAACTAATGTACATTTGTCTAAGATTAAATCCATCGTTTATACTTTATCCTTTTGATATATGAATGCCATGCACTTGACGTTTGCATTTAAGTATAATTATCACAAATCATAATGTTTGAATTGCATTTACTGTACAAGTTTGTATGGCTAGTAGTTATATTTTGTAAAATGGACTTCACGAGACATAAATGCATAACGTCAAAAACTTCAATCAATTTTGAATCTAATGTTCGCTGTCTTCAAAGTGCTAACTACTTTGAAACCGTTCCTTTATATAGCGTACATTTTCTTGAGCTTTAGGGCTAGTCTGTGCTTTATGGATTTGGATGGAAAGCTAAAATTGCTGTGTGCAGAAAAGTAAAGGTGGCACAACATAGCATGAGCTCCTGCTGCGTTGTTTGTTACAGTTGTCAGTATAGTAATTTAAATTTATCAGTTATGGTTACCAGAAGTTTCCCATTTTGATATCAACGAATTCACGAAATGGGTTTTCATGGTGGTTCGGTATCGCACGCCGGATAATCAACCCTAACAGTAATTATCTAGAATTATGTTGTAAGGAAATCGAGGCACGTAACTAGTTCCCATTAATTTGATATGGGCATAAAATAAGCTGATAGAAGTGGGATGCCACCCAGTAAGAGAAATACATAGACAATGTTAAGATTATATTCCGCAAGTAGTTAATAAAGGCCAAATACATTTTGGTCTTATTTAACAAGGCGTTTTGATCTTGACTAAAGACCTGATATTTTTGTGGGCAGTATAACTGTTTTAAAGCCAATTAGTAACTGAACACTGACTATTTCACGACAACTGTCGGAAGATCGTAATAAGCCTCGTTTTATACTTTATTGCTCCTGTCAATCCTATACATTTTGGAGTTTTTGAGAACGTTTATCAGGAACAGAATGACATTTTATGTAGACCCAATGAGCAGTAAGATCTCTTAGAAATCTATTCGCATCCAACGCGACTTATAATCAATCGTAAATTTGAGTGACACTGTCTTCCGGATCGCTACATGTCTGCCCCTGGGTACTCCAAGCGGAGCTCCACATCGTTATCCGTGTATATGGTGTCCGAGGCGCACCTGCTTTGCCAATTTGGCATGGCCTGTCCTTCAGTAGGAGTACTGGTAGGATAGCACGGTACGCCAGTATTAATGATGGGCATCATGCTGGGGCGGCTGCTGCTGGTGCAGAAAACGTCAAACGGTGCAAATATAACAACCTTATTGAAAGTTATATGGCTTACCCCTATGGCATACCCTTATGGCTTGACCCTTTTGTTCGGCCAGAAAATCAGCATCGCCATTCAACGTGGCAATGCTGCCAGCGTTCTGGGCACGTTTCTCATTGACATCGATTTGGACGAACTTTTTGATGCGCAATTAGCACTTTGCCCTGTCCCTTGTATATATAGGTTTGTTTTGTTGTTAGTTTTATGTTTTAGAATATTCAATTGTATGTATTAAAAAGGAATAAACTTCGACACACACAACACATCGGATATTTAAAAAGATATATTACTTTCATCTATATTATACAATTTATTGTAATGTAAACCTGCCATTTTATAAATGAACTATTAATATACAAAATTATTAAATTAAATAAATCGTAAATATATTTAAATATCTTTGGTATCCTAGAATAAACGACATTAAATTGTCATAATAATAACTTGTACAAATTCTTCAGCTAGCGCCACGTGTTTGGCTGAAATATAATCCAGCGGCGCCTCGTATAAATATAATATACTATATATTCACAAGACTTGGCAGCGAGTTTGTAAACTCACTTACGAAATGTCAAAACGTAATTGACATTACTAATTTTCCACGCAATCTAGATAAGGATGTAATAATGTGTGAAGATGATTTGACTATGTTCCTTGATAATAGGGATGTTCTAATGAATTTAGTCTAATTTGTTAAGGCCTTCCGAGTATGTAAGAAATTCTGAGAATCGTAGCTTCCTGGCCAATAACTTGCTTGTCTGAAGAGCTAACTTCGAATTACTGGATCGTAATAAAAGTAATACATCCAGTGATATTTAACTTGTCTCTATTTAATGTCTGTTTTCCCAATTTAAGAGAACAAAATGCAATGTTTCTTGTTGCCTGCAGGTATCTAGTAAGTAGAGAGTCTAGTAGTCTGTTCGCTCAGTAGAGCGAACATGCATGCAATATTTTCAATTATATTAAAGATGGCATTCTTGAGTCCAAAGTGCATCTTTTAGATAGTTAAACTACAAATAACTATGTTCTTCTTATTATTTTGTCTGAGCTCTCACTAAATTACGTTTTTATTAACTTAATCTACTACGCAACTATCTGGCATCTGAATTATCTTAACTACAACCTTAATATTGTTAACTACATCGTTACCTCGAAAACACCGTAATTCATGTTTCATAACACACGTATTATCACGAATTTGCTGGTTAACAGGTTCCCATTCGGCGTCCTTAACCAAGGAAGCTAGTTAGGTGTCAAACGATTATATCTGGTACTCAGGTCACGATTCAGAATTATAATAAACTGAATATCCATCTACGGAGTTAGAACTAGTGTTGATTTCGCTATTAGACTTATAAGACGAATATATGGCTGTTAGAGTAACGGGACGTGAAGGATTTAATGGTGCAAACGAAAATTATGATTCTCTTGATAGCCGCAATGTATGAGCTGGTTGAAAAGTTCATGTTTTAAGTCTATAAAGACGTTATATGACAGTATAATTTATCATTGCTACAGGAACTATTTTCTTTGCGACGCCATCTAGCTGTTTCTCTACCATTTCTATTAAAATAATTTCCAGGGTTAAAACAATTCATGACATTGATCACTTAAATACTGCCTGATTCCTTTATCTATGTATTCTTCATTTTTGCTAATATGTAATAAATAAGGGAAAAACATTACAATCAATGACGTCACATATCATTTACGTTCAATCAAAGCTATTGTAACTAATTAAAAATATGTCTCCTTGTTTCAGATACATAACAAACGTTTGACCTCTTACGGAGAACAAAATTACAAAGGTACCTATCATTAAATACTTGTTACTCTCGTCATCATTATCAATTATTGTTTTGGCATTGAATACAGAAAATAATAAAAATGCAAATGTCAAATCGATCAACATAAATCTTTATGAAAATACAATAAAAAGTAATGATAATGGTCGGTAGAATTATGTTTATGAAACTATGGATGACTTGTTTAATGATGCAGCAATTTATAGATAGATTGATTCAGAAGCATTGATTTTTATCGATGTTGTTGAGTGCAAAAATGTGTTTGCAAATTGTAGCAAAAACAATTAAACTGATTTTGACAAATATTTTTGTCATCATTGTAAGTACCTATCTAAAATTGTAAGAAAAGTAATTAATGAAATTCGTCACATCCAAAATAAATACAAAAATTACTTTGACTTAACAGTAATTTTATCATATTCAGTTTTTTCGGAAAACGTGATATATGAAAATTTTATGATTTTGGTGGACAGACGGGCAAGAAGCTGTCAATCATTTACACCTCTGACGTTAACACATTTCAAGATTCCCAAAACAACAGCACTGAAACTCAAAACTACATCTCAATCCTAATCAAAGTCAATTATGACTTCGGAATTCTTAACATCAATTATAATAACAGTGCCATGACTAAACCTGTTAACAGCAGATGACAAACGATGTGACAAACGTCACTGTTAATTTGTCACCACTTCTTTTTTCTTTTCTCTCATTTGAGCACTTTCATTGAAACAGACGGCTTTCTTCACATCTCAATTTAGATTTTTAAATGGCTTTACGCATTGTGGCGATTCACTTTGAAGCTTTTAAGTGATCATTATGAAGTGTCCTGATTGATTTTTGGCTTCGTTGTTTTCTATTTTTTGTGATTTATTCTCGGATACATCTTTAGAACTTCACTAAGTGCTGTAAAAAGTTGGCAATTTAGCCTGGTTTATTAAGCAAATTGAATTCATGACAATGTTACCTAATCGTAATCTTTTCATTATACACTTTACAAGTCTTATGAGTTTCCTAAGTCCAGATTTTATCAAAATATCATAATAATTGGTTGACTGGTTAGATTTTGATAAATTTAACATTCCATTTGGAGTCAAACAGTTTATTGAACCTAGAATCGATATCTACGTTATGAATGATGTAGCCATACTCATAGTTAGTTCAATAAGCCTGATCTAACTGATAACCTGGTCCATATATGGTGTCGAATTAAGTGAATGTTAGAACAAATTACGATCGCCATACTGCCATGTTAAGCTCGTAATGAATTGTTAATTGTTCTAATGGTCGATGTATGACATGATTATTGGCGCCCAGATAAGATCTGTGATTGACTGATAGAGCTGCTCTAGCGTTGAGTTTGCCAATGGGTTTGGCATTTGTTTTGACATTTCATAAATGTGAAGTATGTGCACGAATTTCAATGACTTGGAAGAAAAGTCATACAGGTTGTTGAATTAAGCAAACAAACAAAAAGATGGGTAACTGAAAAATTTATGTATTTTAAATCGTAAAATATGCAGTACAGTACATCAATTAGGCAATAGAAAGTCTATGTTATGGGAGCAAAAGAGGCTTAGCCCTATTTGATATTATTAAATTACGAGTAAATAAACTGATCATGCGCAAGCTAACGAACACTGAAACAGTTCCTGTATGCAAATCAGACACCGGCAGTCAGCCGGTAAAACGGCGCGAAGAGATGTATGGTGGCCACGCGAAGATATAGAAATGACACTCTTGTCAACAATTTAAAGGCCTTTAAAATATGCAACATTTAATACAGACGATTGAGTGTCGCTAGTTCATTTATGGACACTTTGAACTTCATTGCACACAGTCAAGTGCATTTCTCCAATTCACAGGTCAAGTTTAACCAACTATTTTGATTGGTGCAAATTGGCGCCAATGTCTCAAACCATTCTGTCATCTTCTATCATTGAAACATGGTTGACGTTGCCAACGATAAATAATGCCGTTTTAATTTTGAACTTTAACTTAAAGAGATAAGATTGAGTTTAACAAAGTTTTATTTTTGCAAAGAAATGTAAGTTTGTTTAGCGTTATTGTATCTGATTATCGCTTTGTATCATAGATCTGTCATTAAAAGGTTTGAAGTAATGCTGCGTCATATGATATTTATAGACATTTGCTCGGTAACGAATTTACCTTTCGATTATATATTCAGCAAATAAGTACTTTGACTGACAGATTTAAGACTTCATAGAAGTAGTGCAAATCTCAACGTCTTGTAAATAATAATGGTTTGACATATTTTTTGTTCTATTTGTTTATTGACAATACAATAAGACATGAATGGGGTATGAGAATGTTAGTCAGTAAAACTTGACGATAAACATGATGATATTTTTAAAACAATACTATTTAAATAAACTTTACTTACATTTACAGTCCACAGACGACTGTTATCTACTGTTGACGTAGCCAATTCAATTATTAAAAATCATGATTAACGGAATAACCGCCAACATTAACACCTATGAGTTATGTATCATAAACTTCGAAAGAGCATAATTTTAAAAAAGTCGCCATATTATAACGGAAGAAGACAATACGGAATAATGTACAGTAATATTAATATCGTACTACTATTATAAATGTGAATGTTTGTGAGATTGGATGTTTGTGACTCTTTCACGCAAAAACTACTGAACGGATTTTGATTTTTGATGAAACCTTACAGAAATATAGCTAATAAATCTGAATAACACACAGGCTAAAATTTATAAAGATATTGGGAAAAGTACTAATACCTAGATGGCAGCTATTCTCCCTCGGTGGGTCCCCGCATTATCGAGGTGAGGAGGGCTCAGTAGCCTTGGCTTGGTCACCCACGGTGTAGCGAAGAGGAACTGGAGAAGGGGCCGCTCGTCCGGGCTTTTGACGATAAGCCGACGATGTAGTGGCCAACAAGTAGGTTGCGGTGCCGCTTGGTAACAGAAGCGACATCGCAACTGAGGCGGGCCGCGATGCCGTATGGAAGGCATCGCAGGCCGCGACTGAGGGTAGGAGGCCGCGGCGGGAGAGGAGTATTGCGGTATTGCGGTGCGCCGCTCTTCCTACCTTCCGCGGTCTGGACGGGGTCGCCACCGTCTGATGGTAGAGGTGGTGGGGCCGCAGGGGAAGAGGAGTGTCGGTATCGTTGTCTGCTCTCCCTATCCCCTGCGGCCGAAAATTTGTTGGTAGCGAGGCCACTGACCTGATCCGACACAGGGGGACCAAGGGTACCATACATGGGGTTGCCTAGCGCCCATGTGCTGGTTTGGGCCCTGGGATGGTCACGGCGTACAATGTGTTCTGGTGCGCCGGTGATGGCGATTACTTCCCAGAGGAGGGTCCGGTGACGAACAGCCGCGGCGGGGTCGCGGTGAGAGCAAAAAAAAGGCGGCGGCAGCTAGTATATAATAAGATTATAAATGCGAAAGTAATTCTATCTGTCTGTTACCTTTTCACGCTAAAAGCGGTGAACCGATTTAGATGAAATTTGGTATGGAGATTGTTTGGGACCCTGGACCATGGGATAGTTTTTATCCTGGGAATATGTTCCTGGCTGTTGGCATGGCATGCTGATGACTTTCACGCGGGCGAACCGTGGGCAGCAGCTAGTAGTAATATAATCTCAGTTGAAGTTTGCTTGTTACCCTAAAAAAATGCATGTTATAATTTAGCTAAATATGTTAGTACCTTTACAATTATGTTAAACATCATTTTATACCATGTTTTATGCAATTAAATGATTATGAAGAACAATAATAAAAAGTATCAAACATACTATTACTAACAACTAACAAACCACTGCTCTAATAAAGCCATGATAATTAAATGTTTCGCTAAGCTAATAGAATAACAGGCGCTTGCGAGCAATTAACTAAGATTGATAACTCGACAGTTCACAGACACGGCAAAATTGCCGCTCCGCCATGTCAGCCGTCATATGATTCATAGACTTGGTTTTCAATTAAATTTATTGAGCCTTAGCCTCAAGCTTCAGGTGAAGGATTTAATTAGTTATTTTCCGAGCTTTAATGTGGTGAGTGAGTATTTATTTAGTAAGCTGAGCTTTATTAATTTGTTTTACTGACAGTTCAATTCTGTGTTGCCAGTTTTTGACGCTAGCTAAATTTCTGCCTCTATATTTCTTGTTTCAAATTCGTTGTGGTATATACCATAATTTTATTCATCACCAGCCTTTGAACTTTGCCACTGCTGTTTCACATGCCTCATCTCTGTGAGATGGTGAATGGGCTTTTTTTATCCACCAGGTGGGCCCAGTGTGGGTTGATGGATCACATGTCTTCGAATTTAAAATTTTCCTCGCATGTTCTTGTTACGTTACCGTTTTTAGAGTAGTGTTAATAAAATCATTTACACTAAATAAAGTGCCTACCTAGGTTTGAACCTACGCCACGTTAGCCGAGGCCATAACCTCTGGGCCAGCACTTTTGCGTTATATGTCTGCGATGAAATCTTACGTCTCATAAACACTTAATTCTGTTACAGTTTTTATATTTTTAGATTTATTATACAAATTGCTATAAGCTTTTTAGGTTTTAAATATATACCGTGATATAAATTCCGACCAACCGCAGACATCATAATTTTCATTGCAAATTTCACACGTATTTAAATGTGAAAAGCTTTCGGTTCTTAAATTCGTCCTTCATTAAAGACCCACCGCGGTGGTACTGCATCATCATACTCTTCATTTTATCACTAACCTACATCAGAACATTTTGCATTCAAAAGCTTCTTGGTATTAGTATGATCACTTACCTTTTGTTTTGTTCGCGCATCAAATTTGCGCATTATGTTTATTGTCGATAAATCGTGAACACGCGTGGTGAAAAAAACGTCTGCGGTCGTTACTGTTTAAGTGAAATAAGTGGGTGGCACGGGTAGCCCATACCAATAGAGGTAAACTTTGACAACCGGAGAGGATTTCAAAACTTTTGATCAATTTATTGTTTGCTTCTTAATGACAAAAATAACTTGACAATACCTAGGCCCACTTTCTGGGAAAAGAAATTCCAAAATTTTCACTTCAATTTTCAAATTGACAAATTGCGCGATTGTGATTGGTTGAATAAATTTTCAACAGGCATTCTCATTACTTGATTTGCGTTTAATTTGTGACGAATGGATCTTACTTCTGTAGCCCCCGGTTTCTACCGTGGGCTGGTCATTGCAAAAAACACCATGTTTAGATTTCATTACACTTGTTGCAACCTCGTCAGTTTCAACCCTTTTATTCTTACCGACTTTCGAAGTCGTGACTTTTCAAAATGAACCTTCAAAATTTTTATGCTCGATCTGATTTATAATATAGCTCGTGTATACCGGGCGTACCCGTCGCTGATTCGGTGGTAGGTAGATATCTCGCCCGGTGGTCGTTTGAGCACAGTTGTCGATAAATCCGAACTTGTCATGTTTTGCTCCCACATTTTTATTCATCACCTCGCCTTTTTATTTGAGCTGTTGAAGACTCCTGCGGTTATCTTTAAATTTATTATATCGATGATCTCTTTCTTGTTCATAAATTCTCTTTGGAGATATTTTATTAGTCTTGAGTTTATTAAACACGTCTGTAAGCTCTTCATTTGATTTCGGTACATCTTGTTAATCGATTTATTTATTTATGGTTTTATTGTTATCGTTGTGTGGTATTCGTGCAGTTACTTTAAGAGTAATTTCAAAACCATTAAAACAAAGTACCATACCACCAACAAAGCAATAACCTTAGCACAAATCTATTTTCATATTGAAAACTTAAAACAAATTAATTTCCCCATAAGTTTCCTGCTAACAACAGTTCACTAAACCGACGACTTCCTACTTATACAGTCCTGGTAGTAATCACGTGCAAACGGCCAAACAATCAACACTTGCTTGTCTAAAGTGGGAAAGCAGAGTTTTAGACACAACAAGAGCAATGCTGGGGGCTATATATAGATGGCTTACGTCGTACGAGTCAAAACATAGTTTAATTTTAAACGCACGATTAGAGTTTGCGATCGGGTAGGTGTTGTGTTGATTTAGCAATTGTATGTCGCCTTGTTAACGTATACTCGTATAGTAACAAACGTTCTTTAGTCCGCGTTCGTTCTGTTTTATTTACACCTGCTATTGTGTTGTATATGGAATGTCAAGATGAGAAAAATTACTTGCATTTTATGAAGTGGTTTTACAGGTTGGTGTCTTGTTTAGTGTTGCTTACTTTTCAATCAGTTTTCAATTAAGCTAATCATAGTAAGATTATCCCTGTCTCAATTATAGTTATATACTCGGATTTCTATCTGAATCATCTTTACCTACTTCCTTAGATTCTTTCTTTCATTCATTACAGTCGTTGTCCACGCCAGATTATCTCCTATATCTTCAAAACTGTGGAATGACGTTCTAATTACAGCAAAAATAAAAACATTCCTACCCATTTTCAATAAAACTACATACAATTTCAGCTTCAAAGTGAATTATAATGAACTTTCAATAAAGCGTATGCAATGTATTTCTGTACCACCCATAAATTATTCTAAGGAAATCATGGCTACAGAGTATTACAGTCAACTGGACTATGCTACAATTTGACATTGTCAGGGTTTTCCAGTCGTTGCAGGAAAGGTGGTTTTTGTTGTGCAAATGTTGCTTTCACGCGCGGTTGACTGTATCTACAAACAATCTGTTACTATTTTAAACCTATAATTATGTGCGTTATTGGCTTTATATGTGTTATGATGTTCATTGTCATCGTAGCCATAATTATTACGGATTGTGATACTTTTCAAAATTATGCTCTTGGCCTAAGATCCGAGTAAGGAGTGACTTTCACCTATCTGTTTTAAAGGATAAAGGGCATTGTATATATCAAATTTAATATGTTAAAATATATATCATGAGTGGATGTCTGAAAAACTCCTGTCAAGACTATAGTTAATAAAAAATAAAAAAATGAATTCGATTTGTTAAGACAAACCAAATAACAAATCGCATTGAGACTAAGGTCGGATCATTTACTATCTCTTTGTTGTTGCTTCTAAACCATTGTAAAAGACCTTATTTGAATGAATATACAAAGATACTTAATATTTCGGTGTTATAATATCTCATCACTATTTTATTCCTTGTTTTATATTTTGGAGGGTAAAACTAAAGAAAATATGGATGGACTGTGTGAGGAGTGATATGAAAGAAAAGTTAGACGGTAGATAGGACGGTATGGAAAAAGAAGAGATGACCTCAAGTAACATGGGACAAGACCAGGAAGATGATGATGACTATTTGCCACCATCTACTGCAGCTAAACCTTTCTCAATGTGGCTATGCGCAGATTGACTCAGCACTGTCTAAGTATTAGACGGACTATTCTGATACTATCAAAAACAATGATCCGCACCCTCAACAAAATAGTCAAAGTTTTGAATTTGGCACAAGACACTGCATAGTTACCTTCTAAGACTACAATACCGGCTCTCCAATTCTATAATTGGAAACAAAACATTTATTAAAGGTAATAACTATGTTCAGTTCAAAACATAGGGAATAAACCACAGCTGGCTTCAAAATAGTAAAATGATAATAATATAGTCTTGTTTTGGCATTGTTTTAGCTATACACCGATAAATTTTGGTCGTTACAATTCCGTGGAGGTTCGATTCGGTGCATGAAACAGTATCGATTTGTATAGATAAAATTTAAAAAATATAAATAAAATAATAATCCGACTACCAAAGCAAAACACCAAAAAGTGAAAAAATTACTTTCCTTTTGCAAGTCGGTGGCTTTTTTATCTTTTGTTTTATCATTTAACAACACCGACTGCCGAAAGGAAAGTTATTTTTGCACATTTCGGTGTTTTTGTTTGGTAGTCGGATTATTTATTTGTCTTTTTTTTATTTTATCTTTACTAATTGATACTGTTTTATGCACCTGATTGACCCCCCACGGGATCGTATTGACCAAAATTTAATAAAGACTTCATTCTTCTTTAAAGAAATACTTCATAGTAACCTCGGCCGAAAGATGCATCCACAATAATTAGACCTCTTCCCATTTTGTCTGATTATGATGATGAGAAAACTATCCGGTTTGTTTTCAAATTAAGCGTATGCACTTGAATCATGAATGGAATTCCATATAAAAGTATTAATATCTAGCAAGATAGCAAGCTTTGAATGGCAAGATGGTTGTTGGTTATTTACTGTGTATCAGAATTCCAATATATGTGGTGTGTAAGGGAAGGGGTTAAAAAAATAGGGGTTAATAAAAGCACAGAAAAACAAGACTAGGTATTTATTTTAATAAGGATTATCAATTAATTCATATTTAGAAGGCTTAGTGAGCTTACCACCGGTTGCTAACCTAGTTTTCGTGGAGAAGAAGGCAACAAACTCCACGGAAGTTCCGTCATACTCAAGGGCGAAACGCCGCAATCATGGTGCAGGGATGTGGCGGTACTCTTCTTCAAGAAAGGCGACAATGCCCAGCTGAAGAACTATAGGCCTATCTCACTTCTTAGCCATGTCTACAAGTTGTTTTCAAGAGTCATACTAATCGTCTCGCGCGCAGCGATGACGATTTCCAGCCTCCCGAACAAGCCGAATTTCGAAAAGGCTTTAGCACCGTAGACCACATACATACGCTGCAGCAGGTTATACAGAAGACCGAAAAGTATAACCTACCTCTCTGTTTAGCGTTTGTGGACTACGAGAAAGCCTTGATAAATGATAAATAATAAATGATTTTATTTCTGTAAGTTGGTTTGTACAAACACTTTTACATGTCGATCATATTTTTTTAATCTAGATGAGGTCGGCATTTCCTGTTTGACTACTCTGAGAAGAAAGGCCGAAACAAACTCAGTGGTCACAGTTTTTTTTAAAGTCTAGACTAAATTTTGGTTAGATCATGTGAAGACCGTGTAGACATGGCCCTTCACACGATCTAACCTTACACCCCTTCAAACCTTACAGCCCTTCGATTCGATCGAGACTTGGGCTGTACTGCAGTATCTCCAACGGTGCCAGATCGACTACCGGTACATTGAGGTGTTAAAGTGTTTGTACAAAAATGCCACCATGTCAGTCCGTCTTCAGGATCAGTCCTCAAAACCAATCCTTCTCCAGCGCGGCGTGAGACAGGGAGACGTCATCTCTCCGAAACTGTTCACTGCTGCACTGGAGGATGTCTTCAAGATCTTCTGGAATGGAGGGGGCTAGGCATCAACGTTAATGGCGAGTACATCATTTTGCCGACGACATAGTGGTCATGGCTGAGACCATGGAGAGCCTCAGTATAATGCTCGATGACCTCAGTAGAGCTTCCGAAACATTGGGTCTTAAAATGAACATGGATAAAACCAAGGTTATGGTGAATGCCCATGTAACACCCACTCCTATCATAGTCGGAGACTCTACACTCGAAGTTGTAGACGAATATGTCTGCCTGGGACAAATGGTCCGGTTGGGTAAGTCTAACTTTGAGAAAGAGGTCAACAGTCGAATCCGACTCGGTTGGAAGTTGTGTGGTATCTTCTAGTCCAATTTACCTCAGTGTCTCAAGACAAAAGTCTATGACCAGTGTGTGTTGCCAGTGATCACCTATGGGACCGAGACGTGGTCGCTCACAATGGGCCTTATCAGAAAGCTTAAAGTCAGGCTAAGCTGGGCGTTTCCTTGCGTGACCTTGTCAGACATGAAGATATCCGCAGGAGAACCAAATTTACTGGCATAGCCCGAAGAATTGCCAAACTTAAGTGGTAGTGGGCAGGGCACATTGCTCGCAGAACCGGAAGACGATACGTTGGAAGGCCTCCCACTAGATGGACCGATGACCTGGTTAAGGTTGCAGAAAGGTGCTGGATGCGAGACGCACGGGATCGATCAATGTGGCAATGCCTAGGGAGGCATATGTCCAGCAGTGGACATCTTTTATGATGAAATGATAATACAAAAGAATATTGATACTAACAGACAGTATAGAACTAATTGTTTCAATGGACTTATAATTCTAAAATGAGAAGAATGGAGAGCAATGGTGGCCCAGTGGTGGCGGCCCCGACTTACGACCAGTAAGTCGTGGGTTCGAACCCAGGCAGGCGCATTACTTTGTATAATTTATTTCATTACCACTACTCTCAAAACGGTGAAGGAAAACATCGTGAGGAAACCGGCATGTCCTAGAACCAAAAAATTCGAAGTCATGTGACATCTACCAATCCGCACTGAGCTCGCGTGGTGGATTATAGCCCATTCCTTCTCATAGAGAGGAGGCCTGTGTCCCAGCAGTGGGAACATTAATGGGCTGATGATGATGATGATGATAATTCTAAAATAGCAATATAAAATCCAGGATACATCACAATGATCATTAAAAATTAGGTAATAATTTATAGGAATATCATCTATTTGGCTTAAATATAAGCTTAGAGTGATTCAACAATATTGACTTAGGTGGGTACTCTTTTACATTTTATTGGTAGGTGTTTAATAAATATGACAGGTATGTATTATGTAGCAAACCATTGTGACTTGGAAAAGAAAATTCATGATTTAATGACGTCACACATACTGAAAATTCTAACACACTTTTATTATGTCCCAAAAAATACTTAGCAAATTTTTCCAACTTCTTGGAATGCGAATAACACAGTCGCGTATTGTAAGACAAGTCAATAAATCGTATAAACGGGCCATACAGGCTATACTCGGGCAGTGCGTGCTATACAAGTGCCGTACACGAGACATACAAGCCGGTCCACCTGTAACTGCTCGTAATCCACGCGATAGCCATCGGGGAGTGCCTCCTCTCGCTTCGTTCTAGTTATCGTACTGTTGCAGAGACTAGTCTTCTTAAATTCCAGTAATTTTATTTGGGCTGTGTTTTTTTTTTGACTGCTCTAACGAGCTAACTTAAAATACCGGTGGTTTTTACCCACAACAATGAAACATATGTGTCTAGTATATCCAGAGACAGGAATTTAATCCATAATTATATTGCAAAAGAGAGCTGTCAGAGCCATATTATGCAAGTTAAGTCACCGCCAATCTCTTAAAAAGATTAATATTATGACAGTTTCCTGCCAATTCATTTAAGTAAGAAAAATATACATCTCTTTAGTAAAGTTAGTGATAGACACAATTGTAACACTAGAAATAAAGATAAGTTAGGTCAACCATCTTATAGATTACCTAAAGTAAAATCATCTATCTTGGAGTGTTCTGTGTTAAATTCTATAATAAAATACCTTGTGATTTATTAAAATTTAATAAAAGTAAATTTTTAACTTTTGTTAAAAGCTCACTTTTGTTAAAAGCATATTACAAATTAGATGATTATATTTAAGCTAAGAATGCTTGAAACATGCTAATCCTGCTCCACTTCGCAATCTTTAGAGTAGACAAAATATTTTTTTAAATTTATATACCTACCTTACCTTACCTACCACATATAGTTAGTGTGTCCTTTTTTTGTTTTAAGAAATTAACTCACCCACTGTTCCGTTGTTGTTTTGTTGAATTAGGTATTTTCTCTATGTTTGCAATATTTGCAGGTATGTGAGAACCATGTTCCTATTTATCAAATAAATAAATTCACCTGTTAATGCTTTTAATACTTTATACCTATACGTAATGCTATTCTGGGTGCATCGTCCTCGTGAATATGAACTAACGTATGTATATAAATATTATAAAAATACTTCTTTGTTAAGGAATAAATGTGGACTTTCTTGTCCGTTCTTCTCCAAAACAAGCTACTTTTTCGAATGGATGGTAAAATCAATTATTATTACTTGTAAATTTTAATTGTTGACGTTCAAAAGTGGCGCTTAATGACCTAATTGAAATATATAATTTTGACATTGACTTTGATGGTGATGATGAAATCTAATTATGGGCGAAACAAAAAGTCTCTAAATTATAAAACCCCAAAGTAGTTTCTGGGTTCTTAGGAAAAAATCCTTGCTGGGGTAAGACCAGACTGTGTTGTGTATTAATCGCAGGTAGCACTTGCGTCCACCTCTGTACCTTGTACAAGATCAAGATGTGAGTGCGAGTGTATTCGGCTCGATGTCTCAATT
Source organism: Anorthoa munda (assembly GCA_945859665.1). Classification (NCBI taxonomy): domain Eukaryota; kingdom Metazoa; phylum Arthropoda; class Insecta; order Lepidoptera; family Noctuidae; genus Anorthoa; species Anorthoa munda. The sequence goes on along the minus strand of OX243908.1, from coordinate 29,388,655 downwards.
AAACGTTTTATTGGCCAATTTGCGCTACACCGCCACAGAAGAAAAAAATGGCAGTCGTTTATAATCTCTCGCTTTTTTCTTAATCTTTATACGGTTTGAATCGATGTAGGTTAAGTTTTTGTAGCTGTTAATAGCTTTGTAGTCATATGTCATTGTCATGATGAGTGTTTCTTTTTTTAAATGTTATTTTTATTTCGATTGAAGATAAAAGTATTTATAGATTTTTGGAGAGAAGCGGTCTCATGAGTAGGTTTTACTGCAATTTCTGTTTATGTTTTAGCATCAAGCTGGCGATCCACCTAATGGTACAATCTTGAATTCTTGATGATTATCTCAGCATCATTATTATCTTGTTCTTATCTTAATTAGGGATGTTACGGAGGTTCGGTTACGATTCCGACAAGTCGGAACTTCGGATTATTTTTAAACCTCCGATTTCAATTTCGGTGCCGAAACTTTTAAATCGGAGGTTATTGGAACTCGATGCGCAACGGCGGCGCGGCGGCGGCACTTGGCCGCAGTTAACGTGTTTTTAATAATACTGATTACGATTTTAGACAACTTATTTGTTTTTTTTTTAACGCCTATTTAGGCTGATTAACAGCGTATATATTATTTTACTAAACCTGATTTGTCTTAACACATCTTTCTTCAGCCTCCGCCTCCGATTGCAATTTAAGTTCCGATTCCGATAAACCAAATTTAAAAGCTCCAATACCGACTTCAGTTCCGATATCATCTCTTCTGTAACATCGCTAATCCTTTCATTTTGAGTTGCCTGAACATGACTTCTTCTTCCATAGTAATAGTACATATACGTACTCTATTAATCATCTCTGAGTCATCTTCCCCGTCCCGGACAAATTATCATCTTTGACACAGCCAATCAACGTTTCTAACGATTAAATTGTAACTGCTTTAAATATGGTCAATCATGAAATTAATTATGAGCACAGCGTCGACGTCAGCTTCATGGAACAGCACAATATCTTTTTTCTGAAACAGTTAATTAGACCTGTTCTACTACTTACCGAGGTAGGTACTGTTCCAATAAGTAATTATGTTAAATGCAAATGAAACAAAACAAAGCAAAGCCGAATAGCCTTGCAGTGTCAATAACGCATTGACAACAAGGCAATACAAGAAAACAGCCAAGGTATTAATTCTTCTGCGGATTTGCGCCTGCCGGTGTAAATTAGCCCCAACAGAGGGCAGCACTGTCAGGCTATGGCCATATTTTAGACAATAACATTAAACTAAGCTAAATAAATTTATATTTGTCAAAGTTAAATACCTATTTGTATGGTAATAGACACGTCAAACGTTAAATTACACTAAATAGTAACAGTTGTAATAATTTGTTGTTGTTCTGCATTCCGTTTTGGCAGGTCACTTTCGTGGATTTGATTTTTAAATTCCTTAGGGCGGTTACGCACTACACGTCCGTGTCCGTGATCCATGCCCGTGATTTGATTTTCGAGATCAAAATGTTCTGAATTATGACAGATTAAGACGGACAGAGTTAGGATACTACTTCGGAACCAAAATTTCACGGACACGGATCGGATTTAGTGCGTAGCCGCCCTTAGAGCTCAAAATTACATACGCACGCACGCTCAATCACAACTCATGGCAATTCCTGATCCATTGCTTCATATGTCTAAAAAATCGTCTGTTCGATATCGTTAACCACGCAATGAATGCTGTTGAAATGATTGTGTGAATTTGTGTTATATATGCAATTACGCCCGGTGTGTAGTTATTTTAAATGTAATTGCTAGAAACAATGTAAGCTACTTAAAATCACGGCAGGTAAAGGCAAGTCTTCAGTTCCAATAGTTATTTTTTCTGCAATCTTCGCTGCTTTCCCAAAGGTCTTTGACACTATCACAAAAACATAATAAACATAAAACAAAATTACTCTCGCGTATTTAGCACCATCATACCTAATTAACCAAACATTTCACGTATCACTCCATCGCTTACTTCTTCTCATCTAATTAAAACAAAAGACATCAATTCGCGAATACATCGAGATAACCAATAACCATTCAAACTAAAAAAAAAACATTAAGAGTCCATAAAAGTGCACCTCATTACAAGGCCACCATTTCCTGTCTCTAATAAATGTGTCCATAACTAATGGCCATTTGGACATATGCCTTAGGGTTACCAGAATAACTAAAAAGTCCTGACAGAAAGCCTTCTTCTTCTGCTTTATATCGCTGGCAAGACAGTCGTTCAGTTTACCCCAAAACTGAGCCACTTCCACGGCGTCATCGGTTGCAGCTTATTGATCACCCTGGTTGCATGTTTAGGGCTCCTCTGGACAGGAGGTGAATCATGGTTTGCACACCCTGCCGCTTTTCCATAGAGGTAGCCCCATTTTAAGAGGAAGTAAGAAGTAGGAAGGCGTGACTCCAAATTACACCTTCCTACTTGGGTTCTGAGGCGGTTCAGGGACTTCCAGTCAGACCATGGAAGGTTAGACCCTGCTCGCTTGGTGGTAAGTAATGTGTTGGTGGGAGGAAAGTGTTCTGCCACAGTTTGCAGCGGCTGGGTCTCCTAACAGTGGAACTACCGTTTTTAAGCAGCTTACAAAACTACCGATGCAACGGCTGAAAAGCATACACTGCTTTTCAGCCGTTGCATCGGTAGTTTTGTACCGAATAGCTGGCCTGGTGTCACGCGCCTGCTTCTGTTTCTCAACTGCACTTGCAAAGTCCCTTCGGACGTGTGGAGATGCTATCCCGGGTGTGGGTTATAGTACGCTGACCGGGGTCGGTTCGAAGCAGCCAGTGATCGTATGGCATATTTCGTTTAGAGCAACATCTACTTCCTTAGCGTGGGCGGCATGATGCCACACTGGACACGCATATTCGCCTACAGAAACGCAGAGTGCTGGCCCAGTAGTCCGGAGAACGTGCAGTGGCCCCCAGGTGATTGATGTCAGGCGCCTGAGTAAATATGCGGGGTTAGGTAGGTGGCGGATACTTCCTTTATATTAAGTGTTTATTGTGTTGATTGGGGATTATTTAGTTTTGTTGATGATCCAACAAATAAAATAACTACTAAGTAACAAATTAAAAAAATACTTGGAGACCTGACCAAAGCCTATTATCCTGACATAATTCAGGAAAATAGGGACGATGACTAAAAACCACTTTTTTTCTCTCAAGTTAATAAATAAATAATATAGTTACCGCTCTTTTTGTAATAAAAAAAATACGACCTAAACGTCGCATGACGTCACGCCTGTGTGCAGTTGATATGGCGTAGCGAGCCCCCACGTCCTAAAATTATCTTAGTTTAAATTTGATAATGCAAAAAACTGTGGGACTAAATACAATTTGTATTTTCGTACTCCGTCATATCAGCCCTATTCCTGACGTCTGGTAACCCTAGATACACCTCAATAGCCCGAGCTAGCCAACGGCCAGATATTTTACAAGCCTGTAAAATCGGATAGACTATTTGACCCTATCACATCGCGCTGACGTTTATTCCTTGTAAATAACTAATGTTTATGCTAGGACCACACTTGAAGTTTTTTGTGTTTTATTTTAATATTGTGCATAGGTGGTGGTTAGTTAAGTAGTAAAAGCAAATTGGTTTATAATACCAGAGTATGTTAACAAAGTTATACTGAACTGAAAATATACGACAAAATTATAAGGGTTCAGTCTCTTCTTCTTTAAAAAACACTGTTATAACTAATATACTATTCAGTGCCATCTATCGACAATCGGAAACAAAAAAAAAATCTGTAAACAAATTTTAAAAATAATTGTGTCGTCATAGAATCCACTTGAACTTTTGAAATTAATGCTTTACTTCTTAATAACTTATAAACCTTCACCTTTTTTATATTGTTAAGTACAAATGACGTATTTTAAAACCAGACGTGTCCCTTAATTAATCCAGCATTGAGAATTCTTTTAGAAACAAACAGCTCCTGCTTATAAGAGCCTATCTTGAGTTAGACGAAGACACACGTATCTACCTTACATATGTAGATTTAGTTGTACTTAATAGAGTTCTGTGTTAGCCGCGTGTTGGGTGGTGCTAAATACGAGTAATCAGCGATATAATAACAGCTTACAGCTAACAGGTTGCTAGACATATGTTTACGACTTTTTGCTTCTCTTTTGTTATTATCTAGCTGCGGTAGGTGAGGTCTGCAGCTAGTAGTAAGGCTTTTTTGTAGAGAAACAATACTGGATTCTTTGATTTGATTATTCAAGAATTCTTCAAAGCTTCCGCAACGATTTTCTGATGATGATGGTTGTTATTATCATAATCAGACTCTGCTTTCAGATACTGCTGATCTACTTATGGACCATTGGACATAGCCTCACCGATCGCAAGTTATTCAACTCAATCATCAGCAACTCTCTTTACAGTTACCTTCAGCTGCCAGCCATGGTTCGTCCATCATATCTAAGGGCATCCAACCATTGACATATATATTACTTGCGTAAGGACCAGGCCAACCGCGCGACTATATGGCAGCAGCGCGCTGGCCCTACAATTGCAGTTTAGGGCCAACGCGACTAGTTGACAGTGGCCCGTGTGCGTGTCTCTGACTAGTATATAGTTATCTGTGGCGGGAGTGAGTGAGTATTAATTGCTTGTCATAAGAAGGTTTCTATAAAAAGTTCAGATGGGCGTATCCTTCCTTTCGAAATCATTGCATCCAACAGTATAGTCGTTCGCATCCAAATTTATTTCATTGATGTTTCATGTACCTAGATCGTAGAGTTCCTTAGAATCATTCATTATCATCATAATTTTAGGCCTAACACGTCGATTGCTGGACATTAAAGACTCCCTGAGTCATTACCACGTCAACTGATTATGCGCTGCCCGCATTCAGTGAACTCCCGCGGCTCTCACCAAGTCATCAACAAAGAGTTCTACAATTCTAGAATTTTCTGTGAAAATATTTTCGCTCGCTAGTGTGAACCAGAAGCACAGTTACATGAATGAAATGTTTAAGTTCCAGGAGCCAATCATTTCGATAGTGCCCATCACAATTTCACGTTTAATGCTATTGGCTTCCTACCAATAAACGATACCAGTTTTAGTGTTCGTAGCATCTAAGCCTATAAGTGATGGTTTATAGAAGTCTACCAGATAACTAACCAGCTTTACTGCTGGCCTATTTCAGTATCAAGACCTGAAAACACAGTATAAGACAGGAAAAATGGGTAAAAGGTGAATACATACAAATAGAAATGTATGGAAGAAAATAATAAATTGTACGCCTTTCTATCAATTATGTTGGAATGAGAGCAACAGAATGTTGAAGTAACTCAAAATGATGACCTTTTTAAGTCAATATAGCCTTAAATAACCTAGGCTCAGAATTCCAAACGGAAGATTTGCTAAAAAGCGATGGAGCGATATTAAAAATCAAACTCAGCGATTTGAACTCGTTTTTGACGGATACATCACACATCATACATCATCAGCCTATTAATGTTCCCACTGCTGGGACACAGGCCTCCTCTCTGAGAGAGGGGGCCTGTGTCCCGACGGATACGAGTAGGCTGAAAAAAGGCAAACTCTAAAGAGCGTTGGTAGGCTAAGGGGAAACATTTAAAAGCCTTAAATAATATAGTGTAATCTTATCAAATTTGCCATGTAGCATTTTCTTCATACTAAACTAAAAAAACTCCAAACTGCTAACTATGGTTTTAAAAACCTCACTTACCTTCGCCATCACAGTGCCCCTTATATTATTTTATAATTTTTCACACAAGAGAACATGGAGGCTTGCAATTGGCAATAACCTCTTTATTACTAACGAAAGAATGGTGCTGTAAAATTGTAATTGCTACCACCATGACCGCGTGTGGTTTATTAGTTGCTTTTAAATAATAATCTTCGCTTAATGCAGCTTTTTTACGACCAAAACAGAAACCTGTTTCTGTGAAGTTTTGCTTAGTACGTGTGATCTATGAAAAATAGGACGTGCAATTCGAAAACTTACTTCCAAGAAATAAGGTTGAAATTTCAGTGTTCAGCGGTAATGTTTCAAGCCTGCAGGTTCGATTTTTCTGTCAATTAATTTTTAAACTTATCTGGATATGTGTAAGGTAGAAATTTCAGTGTTGGCGGTTATGCTCCGGTCACCTCTATGTCGGTTTATTGTGTTGGCTAATTGGTAGGGGTCAGCAGAAAGTTAATTAAAAGTCCATGTGATTTCAGTTTAAGTTCCTTTGTCGCAAAGTGATTAGTTCATTTGATTTGGACTTTCATTAATTCGTTTAAGAACGTTTATTAATTATTGAGGTAGTGTAAAAAATTCCAAACGTTTTTCCATATTTATAGGTAAAATAAGAAGACGAACAACATTTTGGTTTCATAAATATTACAAATAAAATACCAACCCCTCCCCATGCACAGTTACGGTACAACTATTTGTAGTTTGTAGATAAAATTATGCCGCTTCACCTAAACTTTAGGTTTAGTTCCTAAAGATAGCCTTTCGATTGATCCGATAAAAAAATCTTTCACTAATGGAAAACAACAGTATCATTGAGTGCCAAATTGTCAATGCCATAGCCTAGTTTTTATAACGGCCAAAAGGCTAGTTGGTAGATAAAGCCTTGTCGCATGAACATCATACCAGCCAGTTCCACAGGTCCTGGAAATAGGTCGCCCCCAAGCATCATCACCTAAATCTACGTAAGATGACAACTCATATACCATTTTCACAATATCCCATTTAACCGGACAACGGTACACCTCAACACAAAAGTCTTACAACCTATCATTACATTACAGAGCCGCAGTTTTATGCATATTCAATTAATCGAAAACGGAAGCATTATTATAAATTGACAAGTACAGGCGAGCACAGAACGAGAAACGTGTTCAATATTGACGTTTTAAATTGCAGCTGTTTTAAGTACTTGTTTGATTGAAGAGTTATTTTGCCAAGTTGTGTGAAGTCTGGTTTCAATTCTTTGAATATTTTGGTACCAAAAGAGCAGGTGTAGACTATATCTACATACATTTTCGATTTGACTCCTATAATTGCTAAAGCTTTGCATATCTTACCATTAATTTTGTTTAAAAAAGAAAGGACTTTTTCATTAAAAGACTCATTAAATTTATTTAATACCAAAGCAAGTCAGTAGTCACAATAAGACAATCAAGACTTAAGAGTAACTGAGATTCATTACATATACCAAGTTATATCTGCACCCAGAACAAATGCAATGGAACGAAAATACATAACCACATCAATTATTCAAAAACTCATTTTTATCACAACCATAATCAAAAAATCCAAAACTTATATAGTTGAACACTTTTAGCGAAATATCACGTAGTCAGTCTCATATGGTTTTAAACATAAATATTTTGTAGAACATAATTAATCTAAATAAATCACTGATAAAATTCCACATTGTCTAAAACGCCATGAAAAACTGAACGATAACCCACACCTACACTTCAAAACCACTTTGTACGTGAACACCCAAAGCGTTCCATATAAGGCGTCACAAATAACTCTGCTTTCTCAGGCTGCGCCTGCGCAAGTATGGCGGCGCGAGCCAGAGATTTATCCCCTCACACTTTAGCACCGAATAATTAATTTTTATATGAAATCGTAATTTACTTTGCAATTTTACACCTCTTTGTGGTGCCGTTATGTTGTGTAATGTATTTTTGTATGGTTGGCGATTTAAAGCTGTGGTTTTTAAGGATTGTCTCTTTTATTAAATCTAAAATTAATAATTATAATAAAATCGAATTTAATTAAATCTCACTAGCTGCCTGCCCGGCTTCACACGGGTTTACGAATGAAAAAAAAGAAACAGTCCTGACAATTATATACAAACAAAACAAACTGAATTAGCCAAATGGGTGCAGCCATTCTGAAGTGATGCGCTTACATATATTCGGCAATTAATTTTTATTTAAATTTCAAGATAATGGAAAGAGCTTAGCACCACTCTGAGGAAGCCTGTGTTGGCTATGATGGGCCTAATCAATGTTAGTGTAAGATAATAAATGTAATATAATTATCAGCTTATTTCTCAGTATAATTTTACTTTACCCGATTCAACCTATTAACTAATATTAATGCTATCCGGAAATTTCTGCTTCAGCGTTCTGCTTGCTGTAAATTCCCGCAAATGATAAAAAAGCAGTTACTATACCTAGAAAATATAAATACTTAAGTGTTACTAAATATTACTCCTTTTCTCAGAAGCCATCGTCAGGCCGATACCTTTCCTGCAATTAAAATAAATCTAACTATTTATATTAGGACTGGAAACCAAATAATTTTACTGACCAGAACACTTTATTAGGTAATTATTATAATAAACACAGAAACTTTATTATTCTTACGCAACGTTGATTTAATATAACCGTAGTTAGAATTCTCTAATGAAGTTAAGAGTAATTTTATTCACACTAATTATTAAGGCCTTTCGATAGACTGTCATCATAAAGTTGACTGGCCCTCGATGGTAAACGCCCCAACTAATATCCAACTTTAAAATTAGTGACGCAGAATTCAAAATAGAATGGTTGAGGTAAAGTGCTTCCAAGAATTTGCATCATAGAGGCTATACTTTGTCAATAAGACGATTTATCCCTTTAAATATAAAACGGTCAAAAAGCGGCTGGTGAATTTAATTTGAAATCGATTAATGGATGCGTTAATGGCCGTTTTAATGCTTTTTAAAGTATTGGACATTATCGAGGGAATGCAATGAAAATAATTATGAAGGCAGTGATTTTCATGGCGGTAACACATAGGCAAAATAAATAAGAGACTATGTTTATCTTAACATGAGAAAAGAGAATAACAGAATTCGTGGCGGTAGACTTGCAAAAAGGAAAACTCTTCCATCTATACTAATATTATAAAGAGGAAAGATTTGTTTGTTTGTACCGAATAGGCTCCGAAACTACTGAACCGATTTAAAACAATTCTTTCACCAATAGAAAGCTACGTTATTTCTGAGTAACATAAGCTATTTTTTAATCCCGAAAACGGGTCCTGTGGCTAACGGGAGCGAAGCCGCGGAGAACAACTAGTAATGAATAAATAAATAGGGACGAACATCATTCTCTAACTAGACCAATGGTAGACATTTGAATTTAAAAATGTGATCATGAATTTGTGGGACATGGTCATACCTAATGAACTCCTTACCATTCATACACAAGGATTTTAATTGTTATTTGAAGACATTCTTCAAGGCATAATGGGGTATCTGGGCCTACCTCAATAAAACCTGTAAAAACCAATACTTCGGGCACGCATAGTACACAATAAGTGATCCGACATACCAACGAGGTCAAGGTCAGACCAGGTCAATCTGGATGAGTCACGGAGAGATTCACACACCGGGTCACAAGCCAAACCACTCGTCCAGCCGTCAACTGGGCGCTTCCGTGTTGCGGAGACCTATGTACACGGAGGAATGGATAGACAGGGAGATGACGAAGAAATAAAGGGTAAACAAAGAAATAAATACAATTGATGAAAAAATGGAATGAAGAAACTTTTGATGTAACTATGTGAAAGATAGTATAAATGAAAATGGAGTGGCTAATTAGATCACTGAAAAGATGTTAGGAATGGATGATGGATTTATGGAATGATAAATGGTCCTAATAAATAGAGATAAGCATATATATGCCCATAACGAAAGTACCTATTCAAATGTGGGTAATAATATTTATTTGAAAACCTTTACTAAACATGGATCTCCTAATGATCGCAAAAACAACCAGCACTGAAATGCCAAATTAGCAAGAGTAACAGACAATTAAAAGTCAATTTTACGCTGTACTACTAAGTGGCTGAAAAAAATTTTGATTTACATTTCTACCTTCCATTCACATTCCGCCCCTGCCCTGGCATTCTAACTCATTTAGCCTCTAGTAAATAAACCCGTTTATTTATCCTCTTCTCGCCATTCCCAACTCTATAGTTCTGATCCATCGTCGCAGCCACGGCCTGTGGGTCGATAGCACCGCCTATGTCCGGATCTATCGGGTTCCCGCTAAGCAACCAATCGACATTGCCATCGGTTGCAACTATGCGCTCAGGATCACGTGAAAATAATCACCAATGTCAAGTTCTTTAAATTCAAAGATATAAGGCGGATGTTTTTGGGGACTCAATCTTTATACTTGACATTGCTTGCTCAATAACTTTATAACCGTGAGGAGGAGTGATGGACAGAATCAGGAATAGGAGAATGATGAATAACAGGAAGAGAGAGAGCTTTGGAAGCAATAAAGGTACAGCTGGAACAAAAAATATAATGAAACTGCAACTGTGTTGAAACACGAATCAATTGTTGGATGGAGAGATAACAATGCTTGAAAAACTACGAATACATAACGGCAACAGACTTAAACTGATCATGAAATCAATGATGTTCAAGAGCACCAACTAATAGAAGGAGACTTAAAAAAACACGGGTAGAGCATGTGCTAGACTTTGACGCCCCAAAACCACAGACAACCAGTTCATTAATTTTGGCAGTCGATGGCCTATTTTAATAGCCGGATATAAGCAGCTGGAAATATGCGAAATAAGTTATTGAGAGCAGAGTAGACCTCCTTGTTGACATTAGCATATAGGGCAAGGCTCTAGGGCTAATAAAAAAAATATATATATACATATAATGTTTATTTGACACAAAGGTAATACGTAACATCATTATGCTAACTCCCAAACTAGGCCTGAGCCTGTATTTTGGGGGCTAGTGATCCATGATATTAATGTGATAAAAACATATAATGAGATGTATTTAAATTAAAAACAGATTAAATCCAAACCGAATTTATTATTATTATTTTATTTATTATTTATTTATTCAGTAATAGTAGGTACATACATTTTATATATTTAAGTTGATGCCAACATAAACTCATTAGAGTTTTACCGTGCACCTTTTTGGTGCACGGTAAAACATCATCGACAGCATCGACTACATAATATATTCAAAATAATAACCACTTAGGTAGGTACTTAAGTAAAAAAACAACAAAAAGAATTTAATCAAATAAAAACAACAGCGGGTATTTGCGAAATATTATCTTATGCTAACAAGCGCACAAAATTACCACTCCGGCCTTCCATCCTTTAGACAAAAGTGTAGGAAAGTTTTTAAGTTGATACAGGTTGTTCCCAAATAAAAAACTTATGTTTTTAGTAATTGTTAATTTTCAACTTTATTTGTGTTATGATAATATTGTTGTGTTATGTTTCTTTTTTATTACTTTGATCACTTTATTTATAAATGAATCAGATATTTTTTTTTTTTTTTGTGAATGTATATATATATTTAAATCTTAGTTATATATATTTTGTAAAAAATGTTCCTTTAGTTTGTATTTTATGTTTTTCTGGGTTATTTTGTCCCTCAATGATATGGGTAGTTTATTAATAAGGTAAGGTATTATATACTTTAACGCTCTCTTGCCGTGTAAATTCGTGTACTTTGGTAGTAACAGCTGGGCATTGATGACGCTACGAGTCCTAATTTCATTACTACTTACGCTTTTTGTTTTCTTTAGATTTTCATTAAAAAATTCTTCTTTTAACAGTGCATATTTAGTTTACTCATGTATAGGTAATATGTTACAGAATTTAAATAATTTGTGATAGTCATGTATATATTTCTTCTTAATGTTGTGAGGGACAATTGCTTTCAATATACGCAGTTGAATTGCGTAAATTTGATCAAGATGTGTCCTGTATGTCCTGCCATAGCTCGAAATACCATAGGATATAGTTGATTCGACCAGGGCTTTGTAAAGCATTAATAGAGTTTGATATGGAATTTTGCATTTAATAATAGAGAATTTAGCTAGCATGCTTCTCAATTTATCACACACCCCGTTAATGTGCTCCTTCCAATTAAGTCGGCTATCAATGGTAAGTCCTAGGTATTTTTGGCTATCTACGAGGTCTATGGTCTATAATTAATTAAATTAAATTAAATTAACAGATTCAACTAAAATTAAAATTAAACTATAATAATTTAAATCAAGTTAACGATCAAATAAAAGTAATCATCAAGATCACATTACGAATAAAATAAAATAAATAAAACAAATTGAATTAAATAAAATTAAAATCAAATTAGAATCAAATTAAAATCAAACCAAAGTCAAATTAAAAACAAACTAAAAACAAATTAAAATCAGACCAAAATCAATTACAATCAAATTAAAATAAACCATAATCAAATGAAAAACTAAGTTATATTAAAATAAAAAAACCAAACTCATAAACAAACCAAAATCAAATTAAGGACAAAATAATAAATCAATTCAAGATTAACTAAAGAATCAATGTTAAATAGAATAAAATTCAAGAGGGTAGAGAAAACAACAAACATACCTGGTTGTGGTTTTTGTGATTGTATATTATGCAGCCGTGACTGTTGAAGTTGTAGTTATGTTATGTGATGAAAGTAAATAAGCCTTCTGTCTCCTGATAGTCTTGTGTTTGGAGCCAGTGTGACAGTTTCTTTTTGGTCTCGAGTCGGGTCAGTCCAGCTAAGTTTAGTTTACTATTTGCAGTGTTATACAACTTGCAGCTTAAGGTGTTAAACTGACGTCTAGCAAATGAAGTTCTGCAAGAGACTGCAGGGGAGATGGATTTCATGCGACGTTTGTTTGGGTCTGAGAGAGGCGCACTTGGCTGTGTTCTTTGGATGGATTTCATCACGTAGAGTTGCCGCACTGTAAGTCAAAGTCAAAGTCAAAGTCAAATATATTTATTTCAACTAGGCCAATAAGCGGCACTTTTGAACGTCAAACATTAAATCTAAATTAAAAATGTACAAGTAATAAAAATTGACTCTACCGTGCATTCGGAAAGTAGCTTGTTATGGAGAAGAACGCACAAGAAACTCCATACTTACTCTTTTTAAAATGTTTTACAATGTTTACTTATGTACATACATTAATAAATTCATATATGTGAGGACGATGCACCCAAAAATAGCACTACACACTATACTACGTACAGGTATAAAGTAATAAAAGCACTAACAGGTAAATTCATTAATTTGATAAATAGGAACATGGTTCTCACATACTTACAAATATTCCAAACATAGGTAAAATACCTAATTCAACAACAACGGAACCGTGTGTGAGTCAAATTCTGGAAAAATATAAAAAATAACATAAGAATACAATAACTACGAATAGAAATAGAAATTAGCAAATTTGATTATGTGTACACCAAAGATTGCCCTACGGAGCGGGACCAACATGTTGCCAAGCATTCTTATCTTGAATATAATCATCTAATTTGTAATATGCTTGTTTACAAAGTGTGCTTTTAACTAAAGTTTTAAATTTACTTTCATTTAGTTTTAATATATCACAAGGTATTTTGTTATAGAATTTAACACAGTACCCCATGAAAGATGAGTGTACTTTTGCTAGTCTATAAGATGGTTGATCTAACTTATCTTTATTTCTCGTATTACAATTGTGTCTATCACTGACCTTACTAAAGAGATGTATATTTTTCCTTACATACATAATATTTTCATAAATGAATTGGCAAGAAACTGTCATAATATTAATATTTTTAAATAGCTCCCTAAGAGATTCTCGGTGACTTAAATTATATATGGCTCTGATAGCTCTCTTTTGCAATATAAATATGGATTCAATGTCAGCCGCTCGGCCCCACAATAAAATACCGTATGACATAATGCTGTGAAAGTAACTAAAATAGACCAAACGCGCGGTCTCCACATCCGTCAACTGTCTTATCTTTCTAACAGCATAAGCGGCCGAGCTCAGCCGACCCGCAAGAGATGTTATGTGAGAACTCCATTGCAATTTGTCGTCTAGAGTGATTCCCAGGAAAACCGTTTGATTTACAAATTCCAGCTTTTCACCATTCAATATGATGTCGCATTCGCTACTTCTAACATTCGGCAATGTGAATCTAATACATTTGGTTTTTTTTTCATTTAGTACCAAATTGTTTGCCGTGAACCATTTTTGGACCTGATGAATCGAGTTATTCACATCATCAAGATTTTGTGACCGCCGATCTATTTTAAATATCAAAGATGTGTCATCAGCAAACAACACCATTTTCGGTTGATTTTGTAGTAATTGGGGTAAATCGTTAATATAAACTAAAAAGAGGAATGGACCCAATATCGAACCTTGAGGAACACCCATCGTCATTTCAGACCCTAATGAGTTTACGCCGTTTACCTGAACTTTAACTTGTCTGGCTTTTAAATATGATCTAAGTAACCCAAGTGCTGTATGTCTAATTCCATAGTGCTCGAGCTTCAACAATAGTGTCTCATGGTTAACGCAATCGAACGCCTTCGAGAGGTCGCAAAAGATTCCAATGGCGTCTTGTGCTTCCTCCCAGGCGTTAAAGATGTTCTTTATTAGGGTGACACCGGCGTCAGTTGTGCAACGCCCTTTGGTAAAACCGTACTGTTGATCATAAAAGATAGAATGTTTGTTAAAATGACGCAACAATTGGTTGAGCATTAACTTTTCGAAGACCTTACTGAGAACCGGCAGTATTGAGACTGGCCTATAATTATTGGCTTCTTTGCTATCCCCGGATTTAAACAATGGAACTACTTTACTGTGTTTCATGAGGTCCGGAAAAATTCCTTGATCGACACTAGTATTAAATATGAAAGCTAAATAGGGTGCAACTGTTTCAATGATTGGTTTACACACTTTTACAGATAGTCCCCAAAGATCTTCTGTTGATTTAATTTTAAGATCTTTAAAAGCTTTTAAAATAGCCTGGGGATTTGTATGTTGAAACTTGAACTCCGATGGGCACGCATTTACGTTCTTTCTTAGTAAAGCAGCGGAGAGTGTGGGTGAGGAGTTTAAGGCTGCTGTAGTTTTAAGAGGAATATTAACAAAAAAGTTTTCAAATTCCTGAGCTACCTCTATATCTGAGGATATGGGGCCATGTGCAGTCGCTAAATTAAATTCAATATTACGCTGTTTTTTCCTACCTGTTTCATTATTTATTATTTTCCATGTAGTTTTTATTTTATCGTCTGCTGATTTTATTTTATTGCTAATATACAGCGCTTTAGCTATTTTGCATGCAATTTTAAAAGTTTTTGAATATTTCGCAACATACTTTTCAAAACTTGTATTATTTATATGTTGCTTTAGGCCATAAAGTTCATATAGCTTTTCCCTGCTTTTACGAATGCCTGGAGTCGCCCAATCACTAAATACGAACTTGGTGTAAATACTTTTCGCTTTCAGTGGAAAAGTGTCATTAAATTGCATGTTGAGTACTTTAAAAAACTCTGCATAGAACTCATTTGGGTCATCTATATTAAAAAAGTTTTGAACACATAATTTATTAGTCAAGGTTTTATTAAATTTTTCTAAATTTTTACTTGTAATTGGTCTAAATTTTATTTGCATTTTTTGCAAAGGTATGTAGGTGCTAAACGTTATTGTTTGCCCACTGTGATCAGATGTTAATTTATTTACAATTTCTTTATTTAGGTAATCACAATTACAAAAAACGTTATCTATGCAAGTCGCAGAAGAAGCTGTCACTCTAGTTGGCTCCATAAAAACATTTGCCAGATTAAATGATTTAAAAAGACCCAATAACCTAATACTGTTAGAGTTATTTTCTAATAAGTTAATGTTAAAATCGCCACATATGATGATTGATTTACTGCTAGTACTAACTTTTTTTAACACATCTTCCATTATAGAGTCAAACACAGATAGATTCTGGTAACTTGGAGGTCTGTAGACACAAACTACAACATGCTTATCAAGCTCAACACAGGACAATTCAATGGTGTGTTCAACCGACAGTCTAACAATGTCTTTTCTTTCTTTAGATTTAATAGAATTTTTAATAAGTATTAATGATCCGCCATGTATCATACGTTTTCTGCTGAAATGGCTAACTACACAATAATTTTCATAATTAATGGACCTTACTTGGTGATCTTTTAGCCAATGTTCTGTTAGACAAATAATATCAAATTTGGTTTTTTCTAGAAATAGTTCAATTTCCAATAATTTGGAAGAGCAACCTTGAATGTTCTGATTTAATAATTTTAAAGAGTATTGCTCTCCCCTCAGCTTTGTACCACTAAATGGATTGCCAGAAGATACCTTCATACTATTTACTAATAATAACTGATTATTTGCAGGGGTAACTTCTATTGTCTTATGGACTAGTTTAAATTTATGTTGCTAGTTGAACTAGGCAACATAGGGTTGTCAATTAATATAGAATTTGATAGATTTACTATCACTTCATTAATAGAATATGCTATCAACATAGCAATCTTATGTCTACATCTACGTGACAGAGAGAAAGCTCTCTGCGTTACTTGAAGTCCACTAATAAATCTATTAGTGTCAAAAAACAATAATTTGTCACTACGACAAGTCAACATTTGTAAAATGTTATTTAATTTAAAAATCCGCTTGTTCTCATCTTCTGAGAAGCTATCTGAATAAGGAAAAGCACAAACCATGAGCTTTCCTACATTTAACCCTAACAAGGTGTCAATACCAGCCATTATGTCCCTTTTGGTAATTCCAGTACTATTTCCCAAAAGCAAAACCATTGTAGAACAATTATCTATATTTGAATTTATAATTCTATTGATCATTTGTTTAAAACTTATATTATGGTAACAATGATTTGTAAAACTATGGCTAAGGTAATTTTGTAATATTTTTCCAAAGCCTGAACCTATTTCATCACTAAATAATATTGTTTTACATTCCTTTTCATTTTGTACACATGTCTTTTCAGGAAAAGCCAACATTGGTGGAGACAAGTCACCTTGTAGCTGGGGAGGTGGTGGGTAGTTGACACAGCTGCAAGAGGAATTAGTCAGAGACTCATACCTCTCTGCATTGTGCTTCACCAAGTCCAACAATTCCCCAGCCTCAATCAAGCGCTCACTCAATTGCTGTTGTGAAATTTCATATTTAAGTATTTTGTAAGGACCCCACATTCACCAAAAAGTTGTGATGTAGGATACCTGTACGGCTTTTTGTTAATGACCTTAAGTACTGCTCTCTGTGCTCTTTCGAGTCCGAGCAGATACGTCTTGCAGCACCCCCCCATACAGTTATGCAGTATTGTATAATGGACTGACATAAGGCCAAGTAAACCAATTTTAATTTTGCTGGTGTTGCAGAATCCCTTAAGTTTTTAAAAACAAAGATTAAACGTCTGGCTCTAGATATAACAGTGTCAATCTGCTTTTCCCATCTCAGTCCACTATCAATCTGCACTCCCAGGTATTTAACAGTGCTCACCCGAGAGACAACCTGACAATTACAGCCTTGCTGGTTATTGCATGTGTGTGCCTTTATGGAGTAATCAGGCGGGGGTTTAGTGGTCGGCCTAATAGCGAAAGGTAGGAAATTGGTCTTATTTAGATTAAGCGTAAGTAAATTTTGTCTCAGCCAGGTCATTATCCTAGAAAGAGAATGTTCGGCTCTTTCCTTGACAGATTGCCAGTTTGGTCCCCATACGAAAACTGCGGTGTCGTCTGCGTAAGTGAAAATCCTTGTATTTGGGAGGTTCATTATGCAGAGGTCATTGATGTAGACTTGAAATAGGGGAGGACCCAAGATGCTCCCTTGTGGGACTCCAAATGAAATTTTGTATCACTTGATGTTGTCATCACTAAGGTAGTCCCCTATTCTGACACGTTGTTTCCGCTGAGAGAGATAGTCTTTGAAGATATTGAGGGGTAAGCCTCTCACTCCCACTCTTTCCAATTTAGCTAGGAGAATGGGAACAGAGACTGCGTCAAATGCTTTAGATAAATCTAGGAATATGCATAGGCATCTATTTCTTTCGTCCAGATTCTTTACTACCACACCCGTCAAATCTAAGACGGCGTCCTCGGCAGAAACTCCAGACATAAAACCGTACTGATTCTCTGCTATGATTTTAAAGCGATTTAGGAAATTTGTAAGCGATTTGTACAGTACTCTTTCAAGAATCTTAGACATCGCTGATAGAACTGATATTGGCCGATAGTTACTAATAGGTCTTTCTATTTTCTTTACTATACTGTACAATACTGTATTCGGTTTTAAAGGCTTGCATTTGGGAAGGAATTGATTTTATTATGTAAATTAAGTCTATCAGTCCAGTCCAGTTGATATAAATAAGCAATCCTGCAAGCTAAGATGCAAGATTAAACCCCAGTTTTTGAACTTTGCATTTGATTGAGATATAACTCCACTTTACCCTGAAAACCTGTCAAACTTTGATGTTTAATAATAGTTTAACATTTAATTCTATATTTTCATAAATCACCCCTAAGACTTCAATTCTCATCAGGTTTTTACTGTTGAAATGAATTCTTCATTGATGACTAGTAAGACGACACAGTTGTGTCAGAAATATGCCACAGTCTTAACAGTCATAATATCATTAGAGCCAGCGCAATACTTAGAGCTTAAGAAACACTTTCAGTAAAAATATAGGTTAAAAGCTGATAAAAGTGACAGATTGTCATGCTGCATTAATTAATGAAGCAAAACACGTAATTTCATTCCTTTGACTCAGTTGCATCTTATCGAATTCTTCTTTCAGTATGACGCCACAGTTCAGTGCGTCACAAACAAGTAAAGGGACTATGAAACGCTCCCATGTTGAAATTATTAATTTTCTAGTTTCCGTTAGCATGCACAGTCTGACATTATCCCAAGGGAACGTACTCTTGAGATAAAAAGTGTCCTATGTCCTTCTCCAAGTTAAATCTATTTCTATAAAAAAAAAAACATCAAAATTGGTTCAGTGGTTTAGTCATGAAAGCGTAACAATCAGACAGAGTTAATTTCACTTTTATAATATTTTTATGTATAGCATAATTTTAACAGTCACCAGTAATTGGATTTAGAAAAAATATTACAATTTAAAAAAAAGTCGGCATTCTAGCAGACGGTTTGTTTTATCACCTTCCTCATCTACATTGAAGCAACTGCCATCAATACTATTTCGTGTACCAACTCCTAAATAGTTCGATATTCAGCCTTCGAAGGCGAACCACAAAATCTGCCTATCAGGTTTTCCTTTACTTTGATTAATAGAAACAAGAATGCTAATGTTTTGCGTATCTAGAAGCAAAATAGTTCGCTCTGTTTATATTACGATATGATTAATGACTTCTTTAGGAATGCAGCGGATTATCTCCTTGGTCAACAGTGGATTGATGGTGCAGATGACGCCATCAGCTAAGCTGGTCCTTTTGTGGTTGGTCCTAACGTAGGCGATGGGAGTGGCAGGATCTTTAGGTATAAATGTACAACTGAGATACGAGTTATGATATTAATCAGTTAGGATAAGGATGCAATTTGTTGTTTATCGAATATGCAGAAAAATCTTTATTATTTTTCCATTGATAAATCTCTTGAATCAACTATCGAAAGAAATTAATCATTGGCAAGTGCAACACCAGTTCTTTTGTACTCGATATATAACTGAAGAAAACAGAAAACTAAAAAATATAATTTGAAAGCTGCTTTCCGCTTGTTTTGGAGCGCAATATTCATTTTCGAGTACGATTGGCTAATAAAACGACCCTTAATGAAATTCTGACTCACTGGACCACCGCTAAATATCCTAGCTACATAAACCCAAACGTCAAGCAACATTACACCTAATCTCTACAAAATACCGACTGTCACCGCCCTTATCCTTTACACCAATCCATCAGATTTGCAACTGTAGTAATCCCACAAACATCTCGGTTCGTGGGTGGACATTGGATAAAGCGATTATTATATTATAAATGTAAATATTCGATTAGCATGCGGCGCCACTCGAACCGCGTCACTTGCACGTTGCACGAGGCGCCTGCGACGGCGTCAGTGGACCTATTAAAGGTATACCTTCAGCTGCATGTGTGGTCCTTGGATAAGAATTGACAGCGAATTATTTGGACGATGAAAGGATTGGGGTTTTGGTCAAGATTGTAAGTGATAGAAATGAGATAGTGGTCAAACGCGATCCTGTCAATAATTATAAAATAGAGCTCGTAATCGTAGGACAATTCAATTGTAATACCTACATTTGCGAAGCCACTTGATTAAGAAATTAATATTTGGCAGTATATTATAGGTCATACGATAGCTAAAGATGGCCAAATTACCTTCGTAAAAAAATAAAAAGATCAACAGAATCGAAACAGAACGCTTGGTGCCAAAGAAAGGACGCTTACATCTGGTAGGAGTTGGTACAATCAAGAGGAAGAATTGTTCCAAATTGTCTGAGCCTAAAGTGTCAGTGATGTAAAAAAGTAAATGAATTCTGAAAAGGAATGCTGTGCTAGACTTAAACCATTATAATTCCGTTACCAGCCGCTGCTCAATAAGGACCTCCCATTACATCGCTTTCAAGAACAGCGCCATAGCCTCAATTAATATTTGACTTACGAATCATTTTGTACTAAGTTCCTACGTGCGTCTCCTGCCATACATACTAAGTACGGTCTCCTAAGGCGTCTCGCTCGCTATGCTAACCCTAACAACGTTGTTAAGGTCGGTGTCGTATCAATCGATCCCGCTTATCGAATCGATCGATCGATTTTTTTTTTTTTTTTTTTTTTATTTAGATATAGGCTCGCGCTTGACCACCATCTCACCTGATGGTAAGCGATGATGTGGTCTACGATGGAGCACGCTTGCCTAGAAGTAACCTATTCACTCTTGACTTAAAGACCCCTAGATTGTAGCTATCGGGAAACACAGACTCCGGCAGAGAATTCCACTCCTTAGCTGTACGCATAATAAAAGTATTCTCAAAACGTTTAGTGCGTATGGGCGGGATGTCCACCATGTACCTGTGGCGCATCGCCGTACGTCTGGTAGTCCGATGATGGAACGGGCTGGGCGGAATTAGATCATGCAATTCCATCGCACACTCACCGAAATGTAATCGATAAAAAACCGATAAGCTAGCAACTCGGCGACGATGTTCAAGGCTCTGGAGCTTTGACTCAACCAGTGCCTCATCGCTGATGAGCCTCTTGGCCCGCTTTTCGATCGACTCTAGTGCATCGAGCTGGTATTTGGCAGATCCGTCCCAGAGATGAGAACAGTACTCCATGCATGATCGAACTTGCGCTTGATACAAGCTGAGCAGCTGTTCTGGCGTGAAGTACCTTCTCACCTTTGCAAGGATCCCCAGCTTTTTGGCAGCCAGCTGAGCCTTCGCCTCAATATATGGGCCAAAATTGAGAGTCGATGTCAACGTAACGCCAAGAAGCTCAAGATGGTCAGCTATTGGCACAGTCACATCTCGGAAAGTTGGAGCCGGGTGAAATTGGCTCTTTTTAGCGGAAAAAAGACACGCCTGGGTTTTAGCAGCATTAAACCTGACCAGATTGGCATCGCCCCATTCGGAGACTGCCTGCATGGACAGGTTCAAGCGCTCCACCATGGCCTCCCGGAGAGACTGGATCTGAGGCCCGGTAGCACGAGCGCTGGACAAGTATCTCTCAGCAACAGTGCTGTCGTCTGCATACCCAAAGGTGCCGGGTTTTAGCAGATCGTTAATGTGCAGCTCGATTTCATTTATAATTTGTATCAAATTGCTTTTCAGTTAGCGTTCTATTAACAACGATTTGCATACGTATCGCTTATGATAAACAAGTGAATACGCCATTAAAAATATTGACTACTTCTGTTTTATTTATAAGAAAATAAATCTACGTCCATTAACCTGGTATTTAATTGGAAATTGGTTGAAATGGCCGTTTATAGTTAAACTGTGACATAATGAACTTTTAATAAAGTTGAGGATTGGTAGACTAGTCTCATATTTAAAAGGTACAACTAGATAATTGTTGTAAGTGGGTGTTACGATGGAGCAATTTTGTCTAATGGGTTTCCAATTGAATTGATCGAATTAGTAGTTTACAATTTATTGCTGCTCCTGTAATGTTTCGTTCTGTTTTTTACTTTGCAACTGTCTTTCAATGATCGTCATCGGCTCTGTGGGAAGCATACAGCTTGCTATCTAGCAGTGGCAGTATAACTTAATTATAATTATCATTAAGAGCTTTGTTCGACAGCTCAGTATAAGCCTCCTCCCTTTCGTGCCATGGAATTTATACATCTCGCCAATTCAAGTTTGGAACCATATTCAGTTTTCCAATAATTGTCTTCACCTGCATAGTTTTCGTAAACATTGCAGTTTTTACTAAAAATACAAGATTTTGAAGTTTCCTCTCCTTTTCTTCTTACATAAAACTGGTTTCAACATTCAGTATTTTGCTCTGCGTTTATGTTAATCAGTCACAGAACGATTTTATGTCCATAGACAGACTAAATACTTACTTCCAGGGTACATACCAATCCATAATTATCTAGGTACCTACTCCTTGTCACGGTTCCAACTGCATTTATAATCACTTAAAGGCAATGTTTTAAAAGCATGTAACGCTGCACCAGTAACTAAGTTGTCACATTAATCATGTCAGCTAAGTTTTCATAGTCGTTTGTGAAGTGACGAATCACTTTAAAACCTGAGGCTAAGTTTAGACTTTTATGATGCTGTCGCTATAGAAAGGACAAGCAATTTCCGTTTGGTTTATTTTATTACTTAACTGTTAGGAAAATTGATCCAAGGATTGTGAAGGAGCTTGTCTGGGGCAGTATCACCACTATTGAGACGTCTGGGGCCGTACTACGAAGTGCGAATGCTCATTCACACCGGAATCACGATAGTTTTAAGACGTCTTAATCTGGTAGTATTTCTTCGTTTCTATTGAAGAGTACGGCTGCTGGTGTAATTATAGGCTTGTGATGCATACATTTAAGATTTGTCTCTGGCAACCAATCTGCAATGACTGTGATAGCTTTTGCAGATGTATGAATATCTTGCTAGCGGATTGAGTTAAATTAGTATTGAAAAACCAAAGAGGAACGACTCTAATGCCCTCTACACCAGAAATCAGTAAATGCATTTAGCTCTATATTTATTTTAGTCATAAGACAATAGAATTTACCCCTGGAAATAATCAGTTATTATTAGTAAATAATAAAAAGGTATCTTCTAAGGTATAATCCTTTTAGTGGTTGGTACAAGGCTGAGGAGAGAGCAATAGGTACTCTTTAAAATGATTAAATCAGAGCAAACAAGTCTGTTATTGTCTGTCTAACAGAATATTGGTTAAAAGATCACCACGTAAAGTCCATTAATTATGAAAATGCTTGTGTTGTTAGCCATTTCAGCAGACAACGTATAAACATGGTGAATCATTAATTCTTATTAAAAATTATATTAAATCTAGAGAAAGAGAAGACACAAGAATCCAAATTCAAAATCCTAAGAGAACACAAATTCAAACCCTACATACGTCAATGTAATATCAATCGTTGTACATACAACTCCTAAACCATTTCAATAGATTATCAATTCAATACTGATAAATATAATTGCATCGGTCGTTCTATCATGATTCATTAGTTTCGAGTAAGGACTGGCGCCGTCGTCCATTGGTTGGTGCTACATTAAATATTTATTCGCACACATTATAATGTCTATTATGTATTACATATGCATGATTAGATACTGGTGTTTATTGCTACCATAGTGGTAAATGGTTTGGTGATTGCAATAAGTTATTTTTAGTATTCGAGAGAATGCTTCTATTTATCCTTACTAGTCGAGCCACATTTTCTTCGTCTTCGACAATGTAGACCGACGACCTAGTGACTGTGAGGACCTCGGAAGGACTTCGGAAGTGCCTTTGAGCAGGTCGTTGTCGAGCAGTGGACGTATGTAATGAAATGATGACAATGATGATCTTAATATTCCCTATTGTCCCAAATGGAAATTGATTTATCGAATAGTTTCTTAAGTATTCGACGATAGAGTAGGCGATATTGTGCCACGGCCAGCCAGCGGAATTGATGGGCAGGGGAAGTCGGGTTCGAAATAACAAAACTGCGTCCAAATCTCCTCGTTTATTAAAGGTTTATAAAAGGTGCCCAAAGGGCACCTTGAAGTAGGTACTAGAAATCACAATATAACGCAATACACACAGTTCATAAACCGAATATATTAATATAATATAATAATTTTTCCAATATAAAATTTAAATTAATGCCTTGAGTGTCAGCAGGCCAGAGCTATTTTTCTTGACAGCTCCCTTGAAAAAACGAGGCTTTTTGACAGACATTCCATCAATGAATTTTGAATTTTTATTTTTAAGAGATCGCCAAAATGATTTGAACCAAAAAAAAGGTCGACATGGTCACAATACCCCGCCGCCCCTTGAAAAAATTTGGAGGTAGGCCGAGAAATTTGATGAGGAGAGGAAAAAAAAAAAAAAAAAAATTACAAAATGCTAAATTTAGAGATGGGGGTGATATTTACAATGTGAATATTACAACAGAGTCTGAGTCCTACAAGCACTCAATCATACAATCATACAACCTATCAATATTAGTCTTAGGTATAAAATATTGCCCTAAAACATCACGCAAATGAAGTAGCTGAAAACTGTGTACAGGCTACTCCGACGCAACTCTGCAATCAGTGTAGGCTTATTTAAAGAGTCACCATCCGCTCTATAATGGTGAATGATGTAAAGTATTTACAAAATGTGTGCCCAAATGCGCAAAAGGTCTTTAGAATCATTTCTTCTTTTATTATTATAGAAGAAAAGTAATAAGAGGGTGATGTTTTAGGTTTACATCATATAAATATAATTAAATTAAACTTGAGAAACTCGCGTAATATTAATTAATTAAAAGAAATATGTATAAATTAAGAAAAATTTGAGACAATGTTAATGAAACCGAAAGAAAATAAATGAATAAAAGAACAATTATTGTAAAACACTAGGTCTAGGTTTGATATCTTTAACATGCCATCGACCTATAGGACGACCTGTTAAGTCTGCTAAATCATAAACAAGAGGAGAGATTTTTTGTATGATTTTGCATTTAATAAATTTGGGAGCTAATTTAGCTGAATAATATCTGCCGGCCGCACTTAGTGCGTAATTACGTTTCCACACTATGTCGCCTGCATTGAAAACTATATGTTGGCGTTTCTCATCGTACCGAGCAGCATTATTTTGATGAGAAAGCCAGAGCCTATTCTGAACTTCAGCAAGAATAGGGCTAAGAGAACCTACGTTATCAGCGAAAACGTCACGAGGAGCGAAAATCAAATCTTCCAAGGTGTCATGATTTGGGTAAATTGAACCACACGAAACGAGTTCACGACCATAAACAAGGAAGGCTGGTGTGAATTTAGTGACTTCATTTACTGCGGTATTTATTGCAAATTGTATTTTATGTAATTGTAAGTCCCAAGTCCTATGGTCTTGATCGACAAAGGATGCTACGGCTGTAATTATGGTTTTATTGTAACGTTCGACTGTATTGACTTGTGGGCAATATAGCGGTGTAAAGCTAATTTTTGGGATGTTGTAACGTCTAAGCATGTCGGCAAGTTCATTGCTAGCGAATTGGGGCCCGTTATCAAGGATAACCGTTTCGGGAATACCGTGGCTCATGAAGACTAGATTTTCTAAAATGTGTGCAATAATAGCAGAAGTTGCCCGCTTAATTGGAAACAAAAGGCAATATTTACTAAAGCAACAAGTAACAACGAAAATATAACGATTTAACTTCCTGGACATAGGAAGAGGACCAATCAAGTCAATAGATATAGCTTGAAAAGGTCTTGAACAAACCTTAGGTTTTCCCATTAGACCGATAGTAGCTTGTGTTTGATGTTTGTAAGCAAGGCATGTCTCACACTTGGCAACAAAATTTGCAACGTCCCTATACATACCTTTCCAGAAGTATCTAAGTTTCAGTCTGTTATACGTTTTAAGAAGACCAAAATGAGCAGTGGTAGGTGTAGAGTGATTTTCGACTATATGAGCCGTCGTATGCTCAGCCGGTATCACTTCTTTCCAATTGTACTCGGAAGTAAGAATAGTGCTAGTGCGAGTATACCTGTATAATTTGTTATTCCTAACTATATACTCAGGACAAGCAGCAGGTTTGTTTATACATTTAGCCCTGATTTCATTATACCAAGCATCAGCTGATTGACTAGGGTCATAATTTATTAAAGAAATAGGAACAGAACGTGAAAGAACATCAGGAACCAGATGGTCTTTACCTTTTTTGTGTTTCATTTCAAAATTAAAAGCAGATAATCGAATACTCCAGCGAGCTAAACGACCGGTAGGGTTATTTAAATTAAGAAACCACTGTAGAGAAGAGTGATCAGTGTAAATTGTAAATTTCTGGCCGTTGTCTAAATAACAACGCCAGTGTTCAAGGGCTGTAATAACGCTAAGTAATTCGCGCTCAGTAATAGAGTAATTCTTTTGAGCACCAGTTAATGATTTGCTCATGTAAGCAATAGGTTTTTCAACGCCATCGATTTTAATTACTTAATGATTTTGAAATCGATGACTACGACTATAAAGTGCTCAAACAAATCGATGAACGGAAGCAAAAGCCTGGCGAACGTGTCGCCTGTTTTTTTACTGAGATTGAAACTTTATTTAGTAAACTTAAGGAGCCGCTTTCCGAACAAAAGAAAATTGATACTTTGGTTCGTAATCTCTACCCGTCTCTTAAATCTCGTTTATTACCGGAAAATATTTCTTCGGTCTCTAACCTATTCAAAGCGTGCAAGTGGTACGAATCAATGACTTTAGGCCAAGTCTGGGTACAATCTACTCCAAGCTACTCTGGTACTCACTCTATTCACGTGGTCAATAATTCTAACAATCAGTTCTGCCCCAGATGCAGGAACAATCTATTTAAATTAATGCCTTGAGTGTCAGCAGGCCAGAGCTATTTTTCTTGACAGCTCCCTTGAAAAAAACGAGGCTTTTTGACAGACATTCCATCAATGAATTTTGAATTTTTATTTTTAAGAGATCGCCAAAATGATTTGAACCAAAAAAAAGGTCGACATGGTCACAATTGTACTAATTCAAAGGAAAACGTGGTATTGGAGGAATATCCTTCAGTCAGTACTGAAGATTATTCCTCTTTGTGGCCAGTTTTTTTTTTTTTTTTTTTTTTTTTTTTTTTTTTTTTTTTTTTTTTTTTTTTTTTTTTAAGTACATTTTTATAGATGTGATGAACGTTTAACTGTTGGTAAGTTCATAGATAGATTATAGAAGAGGAACGTAACCTCTAACTGTTATACACTTTTTATGGCATCTTTGTCCTCGGTGCTAAGCCTTTCCATCTTGTTTTCTTTTGCTCTTCTCAGCTTTGAGTCTGAATATCAGTAACTACTTAAAATGTCATAAATATGATACTTTACGACTTGTTATTGGAGCGCACTCAATAATATTGTTTAACTTTTAATGGTGGTTATAATATTTTTTATTGCTGGCTTTAAAATATGTAAAAAGGTAAGAGAATAATTTTGTAGTTGCTTATGGTAGCTAAAAGTTACCCAAATTAATAATCTTTTATATGTGCTTGACCAAAAAAGGCACATTAGTCACTTGAAACAATTGTTTTTCTTTTGTGTCTGTTAATTAGCCCTCAAAGGGATAGGGAGCTCGCAATTGTGTGCATTGAATTCCATGTATCGTATATACAAGACTAACTTTCTTCATCAGACTATTAAAATGATCATCATCATTATTATTCGACAGGAGTCCACTGCTGGACGTGGGCCTCAACTAAAAATTGGTAATAGATGTTAAAACCACACAATTAGTTACAGCAGCACTCACAAAGACTTCACCAAGAATTTCACAGAATGACGTTTTCCAGAATACCACTGTCAACCTGTCCAGCCTTTCGCAGTATTAAACTGGACCAAAGGAACTGGCAACAACAAAATATCTTTACAATTCTGGTACAAATTGAACGCCTCTGAATCCATTCAAGTTAGTTTATCAGCCACTGGTATTACTTAATCCGGCGTAGTCTTATCCCTCACACAATCATCCTGACACGGAGCACGATAGTTGGCGGACAGAATAGATCGTTCATTTTGAATTAATAGTGTGCTTTGGGTTGTGGGATTGTGCAGTGTGGCATTTTTAGTTGTAGCATGGTTTACTTGACAGCGTAGGAACTATTTAAGCTTCTTACGTGGCAAGATTTGGAGCTTTGTATATCTTTAATGAAAGGAATTGATTGTTACTCGTTAAAATCGATAGATCAATGTGCCATAACCTTAACGACAGTTTATTTATATTTTTTAGTTTTTTCTGCGAGCTGGGAGATTTAATAGATGTAGGAGGCGGAGGGCCAAGGGCATGTCAGACTTTTACTGACTAAAACCCACCCGCGTTCCTTCAGTTAAATTGCTCGTGCCAGGGCCGCGATAACTATCTTTCAAGCGTTTTTGCCGTAACTATTATTGGAATCAAATATAACAGCTCACAATATTAGGACCCATTAATATTTATGATAATTTTTATGTGGTGCTAGGAAACTGTGCTTATCCCAGTTGTAAACGACCCTTTGTGCCTTGTTTGTTCTGTCTCCTGCTTGATATGGAGGGAAGTGGAAATTTGTATTTCTTCCTACACCTCCGTTATTCTTTACTGGTTAATTTCGTTGCGGGATCCAAGACAGTTAAATTCATTCTCCCGGACTTCACTGAGCTTTATTGCTTTGGCGCTTTTCTGGTGGTTGCCACTATTGATTTGATTTTGGTTTTCAGGAGTGGTTTGGGAATGGTGTGGTGGGATTATCCAAAAAAACAAACTCTCTTTCAAATTTATCCGTGACTGACTGCCAATACCTACAGATTAAATTTTATGGTAACCTTGCAGTTTCATTATGCACAACTAATTTGTTATTGACAAAGCCACCGAACCAACAACATTTCCAGCTCAATTATTTGCTCGCTGTTCCACTCGCGTGATACAGGCAGGCGCCAACATACCGACCTGTCAAACCATACCTATGGCCGTATGGCGCAAACTATGAAGGTAATAAGTGGTAATTTGGAGGTTATGGGGCCGTTTTGATGTACTGATGGTGATCACCGGGGTGGTTTTAGTGAGATAAAAAGCCCACACTCCTTAGTCTTTTTTTTCAAAAAGTCCAAGCCAAGCCAAGCTAAGCCTTTAGAAAGTTTCGCCCCGATAACAAAAAAAAAGTACATAAATATTATCGAAATACAATGAAAATATGATTCATTCTTCGTTTGTCCCACTGAGTTTTGTCCCATGTGAATACCTATTGATAGAAAACTTGATGATTTCATTCATTTATTATTTATATATAATTAGTTAAATAATTAACCATTTCGTTGTAAGTCTGTTTTATGTTTCCTTATTTCGTTCTACACACTATGTAGTATATCATCCAACTTTCCTGTCTCAAGTTTGCTGGAAGAAATTTCTGTTGAAATATAAGCAGTACCATTGTGCTCTTCTATCCGTATTTTCTATTTTCTCTGTTAAGTGTTTTGTGTGTACATAAATAAATAAATTGAAAAAGCTTAGTTTACACAAGTTATATTTATTTTGTTTAGGTTGCCAACAGTATGTGTAATTGTATATCTATAGTTAAAACTGACGGCCGTCCTTGTGGCACCTTGTCTTGTCCACAAATCTGTGCTGCGTGGCTGAGCAGTAAATTGTCACGGCGTCCTGTTAACTGCATAGCTGATTAAATTAACTTTAAATGATACAAGCTGATCTAGTTGCGGTCACTGAGTTTGTTGGTGTTTAGTAAATAGTGTTTGCTGATAAACAGATATGGTGTAGGGCTGATTGATGGGTCGTCTGTCATTGATTACTTATTCAACTAAAGAATTAATCATGATAAATTCATTTTACATTATGGTATGGTATGGTTACTAGAAGAGTTATGAATATCAATGTGGATGGATGGAGAGGAAGGGGACGGACAAAGAAAAATGGATGTACTGTTTGAGGAGTGATATGAAAGAAAAGGGAGTCAGTGACGGCGTGATAGGGGACAGGAAGGTATGGATGTAGAAGACGTGTTGCGCCGACCCCAAGTAACATGGGATAAGGGCAGGAAGATGATGATGATGAAAATAATTATACATTACCTTCATCACGAATTAATTCCCCGTACGTTTATACAGAGGTGACCTATAGTATACCCATTTAATTCTAATTTATCTATTTCAAGATTTAGGGCTTGTTGCCTGCGGATATGTTCCTGGCAACTTCTTTATATGGTACACAATTTCATACAAATTCTGTTTCATTACTTTCACCCATTTCATCGTCTAGCCTTTTTTAAACTATTTTAGGGTCGCTTTTAAGTTTTTTTTTTAAGTTTTTCCTTTTTTTAAGGTATGCATCGTGCCTGGCGCAAATAAACAATTTTTTTCTGTCTTTCTTTTCCTTCTATCTGGATGCAGCTGAATATTCATTTAATTCTTTTTCATTTCGAGAACAAAAATCTTTGCTTCATTTCTCCAAATCTAGACCTCCTAAAGTCACACAGACCGTTATCGACCCCATTCACTTAACATCTCAGAGCCTCGTACCCGAAGAGTTAGACGTGACCCCCAACAGATACCACACTCTAACAAACGTGTTAACAAGAGGACCCAGTGTCCCAGCGCCACAGAACAGCAAAATGTTTAATACCAGTACGCCACATATCTCAGCCGCGCGACAGATATATGAGGGCGGAACAACCAGCGACAAGATAAGGGAGTGGTCCACTGTAAAGCTACGCCGTTTACGTAATCAGATGGAAAACGCGGCGGTTTTGAAGTGATCCTGGGGGTGACCATATACTCTTAGAGTAAGGTCTTTTAAGTTTAGATTGTGAAGTTTCTAATTATAATTAAATAATTGATGAAATGTGTCGAACTTAGTTAAACGACTCGATACCTATTGGCTGAATAATTAGAGTATAACTGACGAGCCTGGAGGAGACCTATGTCCAGCAGTGGACGTCTTCGGCTGAAATGATGATGATGATGAACTGACTAGCTTTCCTGCACTGAGAAAAGAAAACGCGTTGTGAAAAAAATACACTTTTCCTTTACCACTGAGTAATCCAAAGTTACGATTAAAGCCAGGGAAAGGGGGACTATATTACAATTATTTAATATTCAAATAATTGTACAATTGTTGTCATTTTATCGGAACAATCGACGGAAACAGTTTCATTAAACACCATTTGTATTTAAAGAATTATATTGTTTGTAACAAAGTAACAATATTCTACAATAAGAATATTATCTTATAGCTGTAATAAGCTTCTTTATTTATGATCAGACACTTTATTAAGTTTGTATAAACGCGCTATTGATAATTTTATTATCATTTATTTACAGATCAGTTTTACAACTTATTGAAATGCTGATTGATTTATAATGGATGAAGTTAAATATGGTGCTTGGTCGTTTTAAATATTCATGTTTTCCTAATTTAGGCAACTGTATATTTTATTAATAGCTTATACATCGTTTTTAACTAAAGCAGTTTAAACTAGTTAGCTTGCTTGTTTTATAAAGTTGCAACTTTGCTTTTATTACGCACAAATACTCTTTAACAGTACGTAACATTTCACTCATGCGAGTCATACCGCCGCCCCGTTTTTAAAACCCAGTGCGTCAACCAGCGAGCAACCAAGTCCGCTGTATTTGGTTAACGAACAACCAGGCCATAAACCAACAGCTTCGTTAGTTTTGTCGCTTTGCTGCGTTATCTACAATAAGAATATGTTTTACTGTGTTTACTGAGTGTTTTCATGAATGCTAGGTTATTTGTTGGGAGCTAAGACCTTCCTCTACCTTATTTTTTGTTAACGGGGGAAACCTTCAACAGGCGCCTGGACTTTTGGGAAAAAGACCAGTGAGTGTGGGATTTTTACCTCACTTAAACCCCGGTGATCACCATCAGCACGTAAAACCCCGTGTACTCTTAAAGGACCACCCTGGAGCCTCCTCTGTGCCACCCCTGTTAGGGTAAATCCCTGGGGAGACTGAGAAGCATCTCCCCTGAGCCTCACTGTGCACGGCAGCAAGTGATCACTGTGCTACCGTCTTCTCTGGAGTCACTTGGTGGGCGGACAGAGTCAGCAATCTAACCACCCGCAACCCCGGATTCCCACCTGATTTTGAAGCAGGCGGGGTTTCGGCGTTTAAGGCATCGAGGCGGTTGCCTCCCCGACGACGCCTTCTTCTCCGAGGGGGGTCGGCGACCTCCTTCTGGACCATCACGGTCTCACAGACGAAGGTAATTACTCTACCTAGGCGAAGATAACGATGAAGATGAAATTTGTTGGCTACATTAGGCCAGCCAAGTCTTAGGCTCTTGACAAGTGATATCCTATCAACGCAAGCGTCGCTATAGCCATTGGAAAAAAAGTTAAAAATCTATGGGAATTGCACCCGCTATCGAAATGTCACGTCACCAAATTCTTATATTTGCCTTCAAAGATAAAATGACCCTTTGTCTAGAGCAGGGGTCACTAAATGGCGGACCGCAGACTTTTTTCGTGCGGACCTATCCAATGTCCCAGAAATCGACGTCAAGCCGTAAATGGGTGATAGACCAAGTTATAACAGTTCTCAGAAAAATACGAAAAAAAAACTATATCATGTTTTAAAAAATTTATGGTCACTTTAAAAATTTACTAAAAAAATCAATCCCTGTAATGGTTCTTTAACTCCAATTGCTACAAATCCCATAATTTATCTAATTTTTTTATTATTATGTAATCTTGAATAATGCTTGTGTAGATTTTTGCCTAAAATTCAAAGCCAACTCCTCCTACTTGGAAGATAATTAAACTTTTTCAAAACCAAATTATTCAAATTTACTATTTCGCCCAACTTTAACTGACTGTACTGAAAAAAAAATGTACTACGCTAGTTTGGCAAGTAACATGAAAAATTGGCGCATTTAATAAGGATTCAAAAATGGTGTAACACTTGCTAGATTACGTTTTCAATAATTGGTCAAGTTTTTTTTTGTAAATAGTCTCAGTTTTTACACAAAATGTCCATACTTCCTTAAAATGACTTTAGCTTACCTAAAGCTTTGCTAAACTCCGTTTCTAGTTCGATAGAGACGGAGAGAGTCATTTTACGAAGTGTGAGCGAGACAGAGAGTGACGCCACCTTTATCAGTGACACAACCTTTATCATGAAACGGAGAGACAATTTACCGATGAGTGCGAATGAGACAGCAGTAGTTATTGTTCTGTTTTGTAAGCGCAGACGCACACACAATTACAAATCAGTACGTTACGCTGCTTTATTTACTGCGCATCTCCGTATTCGTTCATGTTGATTCCGTACTTACCACTTTTTGCGTTGTTTTCTGGACTTAATTGCTTGTGATTTGGACTGTTTAATTCCTCTTTCTGACGACCTGTGCTTTACTCTGGACTGTTGCTGATCCTGTGATTGTGTAGTACTACCATGGCTGTGTACACTGCATTGGAATATGCGAACATGCACCTCGTTTATGGGGAATGCAGATGCAATGCCAATGCAGCCGCTAGACTTTATCGTGAGAGGTACCCGAACAATCGTCACCCAGATCATCGAGTTTTTATTAATGTGCACCGTTCACTATCAGAGGGACGATTCCCTAACCAAGTACATGGTGAAGGAAGACATCGTAATCCGTACGAAGACGTCGTACTACAAGCAGTCCAAGAAGACCCAAGTGCTTCTGTACGTGGAATCGAAACAAGCACAGGTGTATCTAAGAGTACCGCCCACCGAATCTTAAAAAAGAACGAGTTCCACCCGTATCATGTACAGCGAGTACAATCATTACTGCCACGGGATTACGCTCCCAGAGTTGCGTTTTGCCAAAGGCACAGAGAAGACCCTCGATTCTTAGAGAAGATTTTATGGACCGATGAGTCAACATTTAAAAAAGATGGCTACATGAATTTGCACAATTTGCACGAGTGGCATGTAGAAAATCCAAATTTGATGAGGCAAGATAAGTCACAGTATCGATTTAAAGTAAACATGTGGACCGGGATACTAAATGGCAAAATAATTGGACCTTTTGAGCTGCCAGAGATTTTGAATGGCGCAGTTTATTTGGATTTTCTTCAAAATACTTTACCAGATTTATTAGAAGACGTGCCACTGAACGTTTACAGGGAAATGTGGTTCCAGCAAGATGGCTGCCCAGCGCATTATGCCCGTTTAGTAAGAGAACATCTTGATGAAGAATACCCGCTCAGGTGGATAGGGCGCGGTGGGACAATCTTGTGGCCACCCCGTTCGCCTGATTTAAATCCCCTAGATTTTTTTTACTGGGGAGCGGTAAAAGAGAAAGTGTACTCAAAAACAATAGAGAATTTAGCCGAGCTGCGGGAAAGAATAACGGAAGCCGTTGTCTTTGTAAATAGGGGAAGATTTGCCCGGAAAATAACCAGATCTTTTTTAAGAAGATGTCGTGCTTGCATTGCCGTCGAAGGAAGGCAGTTTGAACATTTATTGTAATAAAAAAAAAAAAAAATCTGATAATTTGTTTTTTTTTTCTAAGATGAGAAAACTGGTCCTGACTTAAAGTAAAAAGGTTGAGTCACTATCATAACTTTGCTCTTAAATTACGTAAAATTTCGATTTCTTATCTCGCTCACACTTCGTAAAATGACTCTCTCCGTCTCTATCGAACTAGAAACGAAGTTTAGCAAAGCTTTAGGTAAGCTAAAGTAATTTTAAGGAAGTATGGACATTTTGGGTAAAAACCGATACTATTTACAAAAAAAAATTTGACCAATTATTGAAAACGTAATCTAGCAAGTGTTACACCATTTTTGAATCCTTATTAAATGCGCCAATTTTTCATGTTACTTGCCAAACTAGCGTAGTACATTTTTTTTTCAGTACAGTCAGTTAAAGTTGGGCGAAACAGTAAATTTGAATAATTTGGTTTTGAAAAAGTTTAATTTTCTTCTAAGTAGGAGGAGTTGGCTTTAAATTTTAGGCAAAAATCTACACAAGCATTATTCAAGATTACATAATAATAAAAAAAATTGATAAATTATGGGATTTGTAGCAATTGGAGTTAAAGAACCATTACAGGGATTGATTTTTTTAGTAAATTTTTAAAGTGAACATATTTTTTTTAAAACATGAGATAGATTTTTTTTCGTATTTTTCTGAGAACTGTTATAACTTGGTCTATCACCCATTTACGGCTTGACGTCGATTTCTGGGACACCCTGTAGATACCATCATCATTTCAGCCGAAAGACATCCACTGCTGTATATAGGCTTCCCCCAGTGGCATCACATTGCCGGTCCCGTGCGTGTCGCCTCCAGATAGTTTCCAAGTGGACTTTCCGATGAACATCTCCAAGATTTAATGACAACAGTCACCTCCAATTTTAGTCTAAACATCGGAGGGATAGTTGAAGGCAAAGTATTTTTCACTTTTATTATAAGGCATTATAATAATATAAGGGGGATGGAGCTCGTGGGGGTCGATCATCAAGGTTAAGCAACGCTTGATGAGGACGGTCCGTGGGTGGGTGACCATTTCAACATACTGAGTTTCCTCCGTGCCTCGGAAAGCACGTTAAGCCGTTGGTCCCTGCTGTCATTTGAAGATCTTTGACAGTCGTTACGGGTAGTCAGAAGCTTGAGATCTGACACCAGTCTTGCCAAGGGGTACCGTGTTACCCAGTTACTGGGTTGTGGTGGTCAGATAGGCAGTCGCTCCATGTACTCAACACTGGTACTCAGCTGAATCCGGTAAGATTGAAAGCCAACCCCAATATAGTTGGGAAAAGGCTAGGCAGAAGAAGGAAGTTAGCTGACCGCGACGGGCATGTTATTTTTATGAAACGGACCCCAAAAGAAAGTAATTGGTTGTCCTGGTCTACAGCATCTGGCAGTCAGCTGAATATTCAAATGCTGACTTTAGTCTGACTTTGAAATTCACCTTACAGTACTAATTATCCTCAAATTAGACATAATTTAAAGACTATACAGTCGGGTGTTTATGTTTAACAGTGTTAATGCAAGACATTTATCGTGTTGCTTTTTCAGTTATGAAGGGATTCGACAAACTTGCTACGATATTAATATTGTTTTCTCGTGAATTCTGTTACGAGCCTTATATTATTTTAGTATATTACAATTTTATGCTCTATTTACGGCAGAAAACATGTAAGATAATCAAATGTAAATTAAAACAAGATCGTAGGCGCCGTTAAACAACTACACACGTCTCCTAGACGTAGACACACGTCCAATTAGACATACGTCTGACAGACGTAGACGTACGGTAATCTCTGGTCCCTAATTGACGTCGAAGGAGTTTCTCACTCTTGATTAGTATTGTATCTAAGTAGCAGGTTAGATAAAGTATGTGTGTATGTACGAGTATGTAAAGTTGATTGTGATATCGGTACTCGAAGAGCGATTAGGATTGATTTGTCTTCAACTCTACTGCTATTTCAAATACTATATTGTTGTCGTGTCTTTGCTCACAGGAGTTTCACACCAATAAGTACAACATCTTACCGGATTCCAAGACGATACACCTATTTAACTATCTATACCTATCTTATAATATATTTACTTAAAAATAAATCAATCACACCGGACCGGAACCGTGAATTTTCCCGGGACAGAAGGCAGAATGTGGTTCTCAGTGGATATGTTTATCGATGAAAAAATATTTAATGTGGTAGGTTTAATAGTAGTATTTGTGAATAGTTTATAGCATATTATAATAGTTACTATCTTAAAGCTTATATACTATGTCATGGTGCTATTGTGAAAGAAATCTGGGCAAAAAATAATTCGCATTTTTTCTTGGATAAAAGAGTCATTAATGTGTAAAGTGGGTTGTTAGCGCTTCAAAAGCCATAAAAAACATAGGAAGTGACGAAAAAATAAAAAATAAACTGTTTGCTCGTAAAGTTTACATTACAAGAACCCACAAATTAATCGGCAAGTCTATAAATTAAATTAATTGGGACATAAAAAACATCTAAAAATGTAATGCTACTATACTTATAATCAAATACCTGACACCATTAGTTTTACGTCCTGTACAAATAAAAATGCTGTAAAACACAGTTGGTTCTTAGCTTTGATTCACAAGCTTTAGGGTTCCACAGGTAAAAGGACATCAATTTCTATCATGTTTACCCTTGTTTTTAAATTGAGAATCGAATTAAAAATTATGAGCTCTAAATGCTTAAAGTTTCACAACTTTAACTTTTCATGCTGAAGTAGACTTTTACAGGTTCGAATTGCCAATCCATGAATCGGGTTTATACTTAACCAAGTCATTAATTTTCAAATTAAAATTGAAAAGCCATAAATGTTTCTAAATTATTATTTAAAACTTGAAAATTTTATTATCTTTCTAGATTTAAAGCTGACAGACCTGACGAGACAATGCGACAAGCGCGTGTTTTATTTCTTATTTATTTCTCATAAAAGCGTTGTCGTATTATTGCGCCACGCCTTTACTGCAGTGCCTTTAAAATTTGCTTAGGTTTACAATGCTTTCTCAAATCATTATGCGCTGTAGAGTTAATTAATTTAATATCTTTGGACACTATTACTTACTGACACTAACATTGCATCGTAAACGTCCAACTGCAGAACATTGGCCGTTCAATAAACCACGTCATATAAAAGTCAAATAAAAAGATAAGCAGACTTTAGTACATACAGCATCCACTTAATGTTTCTATTTAATGATGGGAAATTATGCATTCAAATTTTTGGGCAGCCATTAGGTAAAATATTATCGTGAACCAATTACGGGCCCCCAACGGTCAACTCCAACTCACACCTGACTGGTACAACTTTAAAATAAATGTATACAACTTGTCACTGGTTTTATGACGGAGGCCATTAAATAATTCATTAGTAAAACGACCAATCATAAATCAGAAAAGCGCGACAGCACGCGTGCAGTGTTTTGTAACAGCCAATCACGTTGGGGTATTTCTTATGGCTGCAATACAAATTGGATAATTAAAACACGTGTGATGTATAGTACTAATTGATGGTAAAGATAGGTGGAGATATCAATTCAGTCATTAGCAGGAGTAATTAAACGCTGCGTTAATGAATGTTGTTGTAATTGAGCTTTTAATAGGACAAAAAGACCGACTTCCAAAACAAAGCTGACAAAGCGAACACTACAAAGCGAAAAATAACCTTATTTACGGAAGTCGGTGTTGCTTTGTAGTGATTTATTTTGGAGGATTTAGAAGAAGAAATTAAACCGATTTTTTTCACTTTTTAATTTTTTTACTATAAAAATAAGCATTATTAAGGATAAATTAGAACAACTCGTCAAATCTTGATCAAATTTAACCACATAAGAAGCACCAGCTTTCAAATAAATAATCATAATGGCCAGGTCCATAATGGGCGGAGTAATCGCGTAACAAACATACAAAAACAGAACCTCCTCCTTTTTGAAGTCGTTTGCAAATTAATGATTTCATGACAAATGAATGATGCCGAGGATATATAAACTCTTAATAAATTTTGGGCTCAGTAGGTGGCCACCTCGATTGCGGCGTCAGTGGGGACTTGGGACACTCCAGCATGTGTGCACTATTTTGCAAAGGGGCACCGCACTCACACTGGGTATAAGACGGATCTAAAAAAACCCATTTTGCCAAACTGTATTTGCAGTGGCCTACTTGGGTGCGCAAACGTTCACGTCCAGGTGTTCCTGGGGTTTCAAGAAGTCGGGTGGTGATAGGTGAGCTTCTCTCCACAACTTGCTTCCCACTATAGGCGATGGCCCGTGTGCATCTAAGAAAACTCTTCTTTTCTTCGATTCGCAGGTAGTACGACTATTTAACGAAAAAATTAACATGAAGCTTTTAAATAATTTTGTGAAGATTTAGTCACCTTCTTACAGCCTCTAGACAAACTGACAATTAGAAAAGATAACGATGTTCGAAAAGTCCAAAATACGCTACGAATAAATACACTAAAGAGTCTGTATGTACATACAATATTATAATACCGTGTCCGTTGTCCTGACTATCCAGTCATTTTGAGAATGTGACTTTTTGCTAGTTTTTGATAGTTTTGTTTCATGAACATTTCGCTAATAAGACTTACTGCTCATTAGTCGTTTCGTGCTGTTGGCCATTTTGCTACTTAGCAAAATGCAAATATGGCCTACATATAGTTCTTCCGGATCTGGGTGTCTTATGTACGTGAGTTTAAATGTTTGTAAACGCACCCACGATACAGGAAGAAATTTCAAGTGTAGAGCAAAGTGAAAAAAAAACAGTTATTGTATGTTATATTGTAGGTTAAAATGTTGGGCTTGTTCGTCATCAAATTAATAACGCGTAAGTAGGTGTACATAACACCTTGCTCAATACCGATAGCAAACAGCGATAATCTTACAAACTGCCACAAGTCAAGCCTGATACGATCTTAAAGCCCGACACTCCGGCTACTGCATACAACCGATGCCAACACACATTGTAGCTTATTATGTAATTAATTACACTCCTATTCATACTAGAGATATAATAAACTTGAAGATTTGCTTAGACTGAAGGTTATTTTTCATCGTAGGATCTTTCCTAATTTGTAAGTTAGTAGAATTTTCCATTTAGCAATGGCGTTACACACCTACAACTGGCTAACACTTTTCGGGGAGTGTGCGATGGAATTGCACGACCTAATTCCACCTGGCCCGTTTCATCATCGGACTACCAGACGTACGGCGATGCCCCATCGGAACATGGTGGACCACCATGGTGGGTGGGAACCCATACGCACAAAACGTTTTGGTAACAATTTTATTATGCGTACAACTAAGGAGTGGCATTCCCTGCCGGAGTCTGTTTCCCGACAGCTACAATTTAGGAGTATTTTAATCATGAGTGAATAGATTATTTCTAGGCAAGCATGTTTCACCGTCGACCACATCATTGCTTACCATCAGGTGAGATAGTGGTCAAGCGCGAGCGTTTATAAAAAAAGGTGTACTATAAGTGTACCTCTGCCTAGCCCTACGGAGAGTACAGGCATGATTTTATGTTATGATTTGTTACTATGTGACTATCTGCCGGTTTCCCAGCTCAGAATTATCGGGCTGTTAACGTAATCGAGGATTAATCGCCTGTTAATTCTACTTTCAGTTTCTCAACATCCAAGTGTGACAAGTGGTTGACAATTTGTCACATTTGAGTAAAATCTCGAATTAACCACATGTTACAGCAGTTTTGGGTTTCTGAGCACCTTTTTCAATGTTAATCTCTTGTCAACGAGCCTAATTTATAATTGTTGGAAATTGGTCGATTATTCGCGGATTAAAATTAATATTATGACTTTAAAGGCTTATATTAGGATAAAAAGATAATAGGGGTCGGCGAAAACTATGGTATGGGTTGAGTTATAAAAAATATGTTTAATAAATCAATTATGGTTGAT
This sequence comes from Anorthoa munda, assembly GCA_945859665.1. Classification (NCBI taxonomy): domain Eukaryota; kingdom Metazoa; phylum Arthropoda; class Insecta; order Lepidoptera; family Noctuidae; genus Anorthoa; species Anorthoa munda. The sequence goes on along the minus strand of OX243908.1, from coordinate 29,348,250 downwards.
TACCAAGATCTAAAAAAAAATTAGCATATTACAAACTTTTAAATTAATTACATTATAAAAACTTGACACAATTATAAAAATTGTTATTTTGTATTTATTTAAATAAATAAAAATAAAACAAACTGTTACTGACCTGGGAATCGAACCTTCCTCACGCTAGTGCGCGTGAGAAAGGTTCGATCCCCAGGTCAGTGTTGACTATACCCTGTACTTTTTTTGTTTGTGTTTAACTTGAAGCGGCTGGGGTGGTGACCGCGCCAGGGTAAGCAACACTTACCAAGGTCATTCTTAGGATGGGTGACCACTTTTTTTTGGATCGCTTGTTTATGGATAGGTGACTCCGCCAGGGTAAGCAACACTAACCAAGGTCAGTCTTTGGATGGGTGACCACTTTTTTTTGGATCGCATGTTTATGGATAGGTGACTCCGCCAGGGTAAGCAACACTAACCAAGGTCAGTCTTTGGATGGGTGACCATCGCCACAAAATTTTTGATTACCCATCCTAAAGTCACCCCGTTAGGTTAAACAACATCTAACAAGATCACCCATCCAAAAACAAGCGAACCCAAAAAAAGTGGTCACCCATCCAAACAGTGACCTTGGTAAGTGTTGCTTACCCTGGCAGGGTCACCCATCCAAAAAAAAGCGAACCAAAAAAAAGTGGTCACCCATCCCAAGACTGACCTTGGTAAGTGTTGCTTACTCTGGCAGGGTCACCCATCCAAAAACAAGCGAACCAAAAAAAAGTGGTCACCCATCCCAAGACTGACCTTGGCAAGTGTTGCTTACCCTGGCGGGGTCAGCCATCCAAAACAAACGAACCAAAAAAAAGCGGTCACCCATCCAAAGAATAACCTTGGTAAGTGTTGCTTAACCTGTGTGGGTGGGGTCACCTATCCAAAAACAAGCAAACCAAAAAAAAAAGTGGTTACCCATCCAAAAATCGACCTTGGTAAGGTTTGCTTAACTTGGCGGCTACACCAACCCAGCCTCTCAAGATAAAATACTATTTAAAGTTACTGATTACGTTATAGTAGTGAATGAATACCAGCTAGGGTAGCCAACCGAAATAAATTAATGTCGATTATTTAATGTAACAAGCGATTACGTAATTTCTCGATGATGAAGTGTTGAGAAACTCACTGACAACTGACGGCTGGTTAATTTGTGACAAATTGTCAGCTGATTTGAGATGTGACGTTGACTTCAGAAACTGGCCCTAATTGTTGATAGCCCAACACTGAAATTTAGTTAGTATGAGCACATCACTAGCGCGTCTACATACCGCGCATTGCTGCTCTCACGACAAGTAGTAGCGGGAGTAGCCATCTATTTAGCTTGTACTTTACACATAAGTCAGTGACAAAAGCATCAAAAAAATAATATTAATCTATATAATATTATTATTTTTAACTACTCTTTCCTTCTTCTCCTTTTCTTCTCTTTTCTTTTCTTTTCTTCTTCTTCTTTTCTTCTTTTTCTTTTCTTCTTCTTTTTTCTTCTTTATATTTTTTTAATTCTTCTATGGTCCTTCGAGCCGGAGCGACACCAAGTAAAAAGTTACAAGGCCAAGAAGATCAAAATAGTAACTGCATCCTTGTTTCTGTGCCTGATCTCTCCGGTCCTGTAGGATAGCCGTCCCATCGGACTATGAGAGTGAAGGCAGAGAGTGTCTGCGCACACACTTAATGTCTCCCAGATCAATGTCTAGTCTCCTCCGAGGTTGCTCATCATCATCATCATTTCATCCGAAAGACGTCCACTGCTAGACAACGTCCTGTGCGTTTCGCATCTACCGGATTTGCACAGCCTTGACGAGGTCATCGCTCCACCTAGAGGGAGGCCTTCTAACGCTACGTCTTCCGGTACGCGATCGCCATACCATGACTGAATTTCAGTTAGGAGAGCTAACAGGCTAGTAGTAGTAGTAGTAGGGACTCCCTTTTCCGCACTTAGACTCCCATTTGGTCCGTTTTGCGTGGGGGTGCTGGCTAACATAGCCAGACCAACTCCGCCCAGAAGCACAGAAGCTTCCTGGGAGCTTCACAGGCTTCACGGAGCGACCTCACTGTGCCGAGGATTTCTTCGCTAACAGGCTATTAGCAGTTTTATAAGCGCTCTTGTCTAGGACAACCCTTATAAATTTGATCCCTTTTCAGATATGATTATGTAGTTCATACCTACCTAAAAATATTTCTATCGATTTCGATACATTTCATCCTACATGCTGAATGGCATAGAAAATAACAAATTACCTTTATAACAATTTGTTTACTATGTTGAGCAGTTTTATTTATAGCCTAATTACCTAGGTGTATGTAGTTTTAATGATTCCGATGTACCAACATCTTCATTAATGACACAAATAAATCTAATTTGGCAACACCAAAACATCTTGTTTTTCTTTTAGTAGACCAATGAACCTAATTTTCCATCAAACTTTATGATTTATAGCCATCATATAATCATAAATCATATTAATCGATCCGCTTCATTGAATATAAATATAAAAATCTTGAATATTTATATCCATGACCAAAAGCTTATGATTATAACGTGAACTATCGAGTTGGTCCATATTAAAACTGTGATGAGATGAGTAATCCGACATCTATATATTTTAAACTACTTTATCGGGGTTATAAACCTACGTTAGGTTTATAAGCACGATAAAGTAGTTTACAACTTGTCGGAATTTAGTAAACAACTACACAATAATGGACTGAAAATGAAATCGGTAAAAAAAGGCAAGTGCGTGTCGGTCTTCACACATTTAGGATTACGTACCAAACCACAATATCAAGTTGGTTATTCATAGGTTAATTAATGGGCAGGGTAAACATTCTTCAGAACAACAAGGACGGGTCGATGTTAAAATTGAATAAAAGAAGATGTGTGTGAGATATTAACGAAATTTATTTTTTATTTAAAAGGCCCATTTATGCCAATTATGGATGGAATATGACATCGTTCAAATGTCCGCCGCGGCTTCGTATGGTGGCACGAATCCGAGAGGTCCAATTTTTTATGACTCTGCTGCATAGATCCGGCTGAATCCGAGCGATGGCCTGCGTTATGTTGGCTTTCAGGGCAACGGTCAAATGTGGTTTATTGGCATAGACCTGCGACTTCAGAAAACCCCACAAGAAAAAGTCTAGCGGAACTCTAACTCTACCCTCAAACCGTTCATGCAGAATGTCGATTGTGTCGTTCGCTGTGTGGCAAGTAGCGCCATCTTGCTGGAACCACATGTCGTTCACGTCCATATTGTTCAATTCAAGCCAAAATAAATTGTTTATCATTGATCTGTAGCGCTCGCTCGATCTATGCAACAGAGTCATTAAAAATTGTACACACATCTTGTTTTATTCAATTTTAACATCGACCCGTCCTTGTTGAAAGACCCTTTATAAAAAAATACAGACTTTGTTGGCTTCTCATTCCTTTGTTTTCCTATATTTTTTAAATAAAATATACAGTATGTATCTATTCAACGAGCTCTAAAGAACGATACTACGACTCCATTTATTTTCAGTACCCTCCTTTAGGTGTATGGGAGCCCCCCTAAAAAACACTAAAAATATTATTTGGCAATTTGTATGGCTTTGAGTCAACAAGATTATACTGCGAAAATTTGAAGACTGTAGCTCCAACTACTTTGCTGTAAAATCCATGTGATAGACGACGGAAAGACAGGCAGACAGACACGTGAGTGACGGCAAAAGGGCTCCGTTTGGACCCTTCGGGTACGAAACCTTAAAAATATACCCTTCTTGCAAAACAAATAAAATGATGATGTTTACTGGAATGTTCACTGTAAGATATCCTTAAAGTATTATTTGCCAGAATTTTAGGAGATTACTAATAAAAGCTTCCGGGCGCAACTTCAAAGACTATTGATTCATTGCTAAGTTGCTACCTACTGCCGGAAATATGGTTTCCCTGAAACATATCAATCCTGAATATCTTCTACAAGGATACAGGGGGATTATGGTCCTCATCAGGATCTATGTAACTTACGCTACTTTTGATAAATGTTGGTTTAGACTAAACGCTGTTGCCCTTTGCAACTGATTGATTGATATCAACGATATAGATGGTGATACGTGTTAACTTGAATATGAATCAAACTTAATAGTCCGTTGGATCCCTGTATGTTTCAACTTCATTCTTAAGTCAACATAATTCGCATATGGCGCCCAAAAGGGAAGGGATCCGCATGATTTATCACAAGCATTATTAATAATGCGCACGCCATTCTGCCAAAGATTTATACACATTGAAGCCTAATGGTATTCGGTGAAATATTAATACTTAATGGAATATTTGAATCATTTGGGTCAGATTTTAATTGAATAAAGATGCAATGAAGACTGTGTTGGGTATGGGAGTGAGTAAGATGTATCGTATGACGGGTTTAGTAGAAACTACTACTGAATTGACTCGGTAAAGGTCGAGGGTCAAAGTGGAAGCTGTTAAGCTTGGTAGTATCAAGATATAATAAGCTTGTTACATGTTGCTTATTAAGTTAAATCGTTGTTGCTTTTACTTGGGTGTTATGGGTTGATTACTTGGTTTTCAGACTTGCGTTAGTAGTTTAATATTTGATATCTTTAACGCAAGACAATCAAAATATTTATTGGTACAATAGCTTCACACCCGTGGTCAATCTCACAGGAATCGTGCATTCTTTCCGGGATAAAAGTAGCTTATGGCATCAGTTAGATTAGTATTATATAACTGCACAGCACATGTGTGAGTACTATGTACCAACTGTAAATCTACCATTTACTGTACCTATGTGTCTTTCGTTGACTTGTGTGTGTCCTGGCAGTTGAGATTGTATCATGCTCTCTCAAATGTCTCTCTGATGGTAGCACATGTTTTGGATTATTCGGTTCCCTGCATGAAGGTTGAGCTGAGTGGTGCCAGTGCATGCGTCATGTTCGTGAACGGGCGCCATCAGTTGGGATTGGTCATAACTTTACTGCTTCGGCCTGCTTTTAATTACGTACTTATTGAATTTTTGAATTGTTTGTATTACTCTTGACGCTTTTAGGTGCACATCTTTTTACATCGTTCTCACATATATCTATTTCCATCAATAAAATATGGAGATGGAAAAGAGTGTCCGAAGAGTTTCTTGCACGTTCCTCTCCATAGAGACCTACTGACGCTTGCGAATGTGCAACTAGATTCATATTTTGTTTGACAATTCAAAAGTTCAAGATTAATTAAAAACATTTTTATTTTTTGAGTTTTCTGTCAGTACTCCGATCAGTACTTTCAGAAATTACCAAGCTCGATAAAGTGTTTTTATAAATTTTTCTATTGAATTGAATTGTGTATTCCAGTTCAAACTACATGATAGGACTCCAGATAAGATTGTGATAACATGGCAAAACCCGTGTAGTTTTCAACTAGATCCACCGGTTGGGTCCCTTCATTAAATTTCCCTCTTACTGAAACCAGTCCGGTCGACTATTGCATAACTGATGATGTTTACCGCCTCACTCATTATATCGGCTACTTGGGAACACAAGTAATTAGGTGGGTAACTTTATTGGAGTACGTGTGAAGATCTAGAAGTTTGTAGCCATGTCATGCATCTATAAATGATTGTAGCTGGCTACAGCCATATAAACTAGAGTCTACTGAATCCAATTCGATTCAGAAAAAACACAAAATCAGTCGGGGTGCTTAAGAAGCAAACTAAAAAGACGTACACAAGAAGAAAATCATGCTGTGCAGTCGGAGAATACATATTCGCGAGCTGGCTGACCAAAACCAGATGTATCCTCTGAATGCTTTTTCGAATTACATTTAAATATATGAGTATTGAAACCCTTTATTTTGATACCCCACACAATTGGTTTGGAACTAAATAAAATTGGGCCCCCACAATATGGCGTCCAAACGCCAGCATGTTTCTATTTTCAAATTTTTATGTATCCAGTGACACTTGCAAGGTTAAGACGAATCTATTGACGCAAGAATCATCAATGCGTTTCGTCTTTAGAACGCCACATAGAAACAAAAATACATACATATACTGATAAACACATTATTCTCTTTCGGTAGTCGGGTAAAAAGAAAGAAGGATGGCCTGAATAAGGAAACTAGTTTTTCCGCGCCTTCGCGATTGTGTGTAGCTCTCCATCAATGAAACAGTTTTCGTCATCCAATCAGAACGCCTAGAGATTACGTCCTACGAAGAAACAAACAATTTTACTCTTAGTTAACCATATTTAAAATCTATAGAGGATATCGGAACATAAAAACTTTGAGTCAAATAAAAACGAAACACCAGAACATCCGCGCCTACATCTCAATTTATCAAAATGTCTGTTCTATTCAATTTTTTAGATGCCGATGTTGATTATTCTGCAATGTCGCTACATCTAAAAATAGTAACCATTTGTAGTTACACAATGACATGTAGTAAAGGATCATTAGTTTCCATAGTGTAATTAATACTGAAGCCTAATCGCAGACTCGCGATAAATCAACAGTGCTATTTGCGGAGATTTATTTTTAGATAGTTAAATATACGGACTTTAGTATTTTCACATCATGTCGAAGTTTGTAGTTTCACAGTTACGTTTTTAGTACAAATAGTCTGTAAGGCTTGATTATATTGAAAGCGGTTAGCGGATTGGAACGAAAAATGGCGGTCTTCTTCTTTTTCTGTCCTGTTGATTAACTCAAATTAAGTCTCAACTGTTCTTATTTCGTCCGATCAATATGTGGCAAAGACAAAAATATTATATTTCAACTAGGCCACCAAGCGGCACCTTTGAACGTCACATAAAAATTGATTCTACCGCTACTTGGCTACTTGTACAGTTTTGTCGTTCAAATCCTGAAAGGTGCAAGTGATTAGGCATGAAGGGAAGTAAAGGAGGTAGACCATATCTTGCGAAGGGATCCTCAATGTGCAGGCATTGTTTAGGATTATGAATAGATTCGTGCCAAATGATGCGCTGCACAATGGGCCTCATCAGAAGGCTTAAAGTCACCCAAAGGGCAATAGAGAGGGCTATGCTCGGAGTTTCCTTGCGTGATCGAATCAGAAATGAATACCATCCAAAAGAGAACCAAGATTACCAACATAGCCCGAAGAAGTACAAAACTTAAATGGCAGTGGGCAGGGCACATTGCTCGCAGAACGGATGGCCGTTGGAGCCATTAAGTTCTGGAGTAGCGACCGCGTATCGGAAGACGCAGTATTGGAAGGCCTCCCTCTAGGTGGACCGACGACCTTGTCAAAGCTGGATGCGAAACGCACAGGACCGGCTGATATGAAGACAGTAGCCTAAATAATGGCCGCTTTATTTCCCGCGCCCGCTCCCGCTGTCGTCCCGCATCCTATGTAGCCGTTCACAAGTTTGTCATTACACGGATTTAAATATTTGATTGCTTCCGTATTCCGTTTCAATAATTATAAGGTGTGAAATGCGTAGAAATTCGTTTCAAATTGTAAGTAAATGATCGTAATAGTAGTTTTTGGGTTTAAGCGTTAAATAAAAGTTTACTTATCTTGTCTCATCGATATTAATAGAAACAAAATCCAACAAAAATCTTTGTGTGACCATCGTACGCAGTTCCTGCTGCTTAAGTAACTGCCTAGAGGTCTTTGATAAATGTTGAAAAATTAATGCTGACAGTTTAGAAGATCCATTGCTGACACCTCCATGAATATTCGAAATTCAATCAATCCATCTATCATATATCGCCGTCCACTGTTGCACTTAGGCTTCTCCTTAGTTACCCCCTTACAACACACCTACAACACTCCAAACAATTCCTCTGCTTCTTCATTTCTTTTAATTAAAATGCTATGTTATATTATGTACTAATCAAAGATTGTCTTTATCAATACGTCTTAAATAGATCCGGTCTAATAATAGGATGTTAGTACAAGCCAGCTCCTCACAAGGATGTGTCAGTTCATCGCCTCTGACCAGATCCGTTTGTGCTCAAACATTGTAGCATTGTCGTGTTATTACGTCACTCTTCTATATCTGACAATTATCGCTGTCATTTGTTTTGTACGCCTCATCTCTAATTAAACGATTGATTTGATAATAGTTAGATACTGCGGCTTTATCTGTACGTTCCATGTAATTATGTAGTTCTATCTTGGACATGGCTGACAACGGCGCCGGAAAATACCGTGAGGAAACAAAAGGCCCAAATGACATTCTACCATTGTAAACGTGGCGATAACGATTGTCAAAATGTCTACTTTTTTTTTTTTTTTTTTTTTTTTTACTTTTTACCCGGCTGCAAGGAAAGGGTTATGTGTTTCGTGCGTATCTTGTATGTAATATGTATGTTTGTATGTATGTAATATTCTTTATTACCTCGTATCTTCCAAACCACTTGACGGATTTTTATAATTAAGACATCGTTAGATAAGTCTTGACCGCTCAAGTGTTCTTAGATAGGAGAAGTTAAAAAAAAAAATGGTGGATTTGGGCACCATATAGTGCTGGTCCCAATTTTTTTTTTCTTCCAAACCCATCGAGTGGGGTATCAAAATGAAGGGTTTCAAGAGCTGATTACAAAAATACATACCACTTATATGTTTAAAAGTAATACTAAAAAAAAATATAACTAAAAGTTGTAAATAAAAAAAGTTAATTAAAGAAATTGTGAGAGTGTGTGTTTGTATGTTTGTTACTTCTTCTCGCTCAAACGGCTAGACGGAGATAGATTATAGTCTGGAATAGCACATAGGATAGACCGGGAATATGTTTCCTCGGGATAATTTTAGGATATTTTTTATCCCGGATATATGTTCCCTCAAGATAATTTACGAGTATCACGCGGGCGAAGCCGCTGGCAGAAGTGTATTATCAATTTTTGATACCTTGTCACGTCTTGAGGACTGAACGAATTTGGATGAAATTTTTTATCCCGACTCTATGTAGTAGTAGTGGTAGTAGGGACTTCATTATCCGCACTTAGACCCCATTCGGTCCGTAGTGCGTGGGGTTTCTGTCTAACATGGCCAGGGTAGCCAGCCTAGCTTCGCCCAAAAGCACAGATACTTCATAAATATGTTCCTTTGGAAAAACTTCCGACATTCTCGCGAGCGAAGCCACTGGCTGAAGCTAGTTAAGCTATAAATTTGAATGCTTTTTGAAAGTAAAAACCATTAGAATATTATGTTATGAAGATTTCCTATTGTTTAAAACCGATTTTGGTGTAAAAGCATTTCTTAATTACCTTTCGGTAGTACCTGGTGGAAGTAACGGTTTGAACATAATTTTCTCTGCTAAAACAAAAACAGTAAACACAATAACTAGTAATATTTATTCCCCAGTTTAAAGAGTGGAAACCCCACAGACAGACTTTCGTACTTACATATTTTAAACATATTGATTTTACTGTCACAGAGCACCGAAACGCCTTGGCGCGGCGGTCAGAATTTTTCCTAACACATTTGACATTGGTAAAACTTAAATTAGTTTTGTCACAATGTGCATTGACGCTTAGTAATGGCGTCTCCTGTCACAGTGCGTGTCGCTGGGTTCTTAGCTCTATGGTTACAACACTAACAACTTTATTGTTAATGTGAAATACGTCACTGACGTGCTAAATACTTAACAAAATACGTTGTAAAGTTAATTAATATATGACGCGTGTTTGTGTCTTTACAACAGCTTGTGACCTCAATAATGGCGATGGTTTGTGGCTACTGGGACCGCCACTCCTTGAGGCAGTTCCGGTAGTAACCTTGCTGACACGACATGGCACTAAAAAAAATGACGGCGTAAGCGTGGGCGTAGTGATATACGCGCTTCTTCTTCGTTTCTTGGTTTAGGTTCCATGATGCAAGGGTTCACTCGGGTAACCAGTACCTAAAATTCAGATTGAAGACAGTCATGTATATTCAGTGATAATTACAATGAGTAATCAAAGGACAAAGGCTCATACGATGAACTGATAATCTCGATCTTATGACTTGAACAATATCCCGTCAGCTACCGCATTTTTTTGCGAGCTCCCCAGATCGATTATATCCACGCATTTTTAGCGCCAAAATTGAAGCGTCCTCTAGCGGATTTCATCGTACTAACCGAACAACCAATCAGAATAAAGTTATAGGTTGATAAAAGTTATAGAATCAACGAGTTGTAATCACAGAGTATAGTTGTAATATTGAGAGATTTTGAAAGTTGGCATCTTGAATCGCTTGCGACGACAAATAAATGAACCTTTAGAATACGAATAACAACAAACAAAACCTTACTAACAAAGAAAAGTAGCAACAAACACAGACTAATACAGAAAAATAATAAAAGAAGTACAATTACAACTTGCGCTGAGCGTGCCATACCGAAAGGATTACCAGCAGCCTTATTGCGTAAGTGAATACAGCAACGCAAAGGGTTGGACCGCTATCAATCGACCAATCACACAGACGGAAATCCACCTCGCGTCATTCATCTCGTATGTGATTAGGCGATTTGATAGCGGTCATACCCTTCCCTACCCTTGCCGAATTCACTTGCGCAATTCAGCTGCTGTTCAGCATGTCCTGGGCATCAGACAACCAGCGCTGGTTTTCAGTACCCCGCAGCGACACACGGACGTGGGTCACAAATATTAGTAGTGGTCCAGACCACTTAGCATCAGATGGTCTACCTGCTTGGTTGCCACCTTAAAGGCGTAAAAAATTATGGATAGATCATGTGAAAAAATGTATAAAACCATATGATTATGTAATGTTTGTTGTTCCATTTCAATAAAGTAAAATAAAACATTAAAAACTTTATATAAGGGGTCATTAACAATTTGTCTAATCGTTGATAACACGAGAACCCAGTGCTTACCGCTCAATCCAGGCCTGAGCCCGAAAATGAATAATCCAATGTATATTTTCCATTTTCAGAAACAATTTTGAAAATTCTTTGCAGGCTTAACCTAAAACCCTAATATTATGCTCAAGAACCTTCGGACTGCAGCTGCGCTTATTATTACTAATATTATAAATGCGAAAGTTTGAATGTATGGATAGATGTATGTTTGTTACTCAATCACGCCAGAACGGCTGAACGGGTCTGGATGAAATTTGGTACAGAAATAGATTATAATCTGGAATTGCACATTTTTATCCCGGTACTTTTCACGCGGGCGAAGCCGCTGGCAGGAGCTAGGTCACTATAAAGATTTTCTGAAGGAGGATTTTGTTCTGAAAGCCACAAAAATCTTGATCTCATTTGCTCATGGCCTACGATACTGATTGCAAGATTATGAATACAAACAAAACCGGCCAAGTGCGAGTCGGACTCGCGCACGAAGGATCCCGTACCATTATCGCAAAAAAAACGGCAAAAAAATCACGTTTCTTGTATGGGAGCCCCACTTAAATATTTATTTTATTCTGTTTTTAGTATAGCGGCAACAAAAATACATCATCTGTGAAAATTTCAACTGTCTAGCTATCACCGTTCATGATGTACAGCCTGGTGACAGATAGACAGACAAAACGACAGACGGACCGCGGAGTCTTAGTAATAGGGTCCCGTTTTTACCCTTTGGGTATGGAACCCTAAAAATTATGCTCATGAACGACTCAAAATCGTGATATAAACTGATTCACACTTCGTCAGGTCAACCACATCCCGATTACGGCTGTCCCCGCTCAGGACTGACACTGAATGATTGATCAAGTTCACTTGCAGTAGAACTAGAAAAAGTCGGTAAAATGTGAGATGAAGAAGTATACAATTGCTATATTGTCCACCTAGACACATTAGTTGAAACGTGACCGTCTTGTTCAGTTCCTTGGCTCTTGAAAATGAATAGGGTAGTTTACTGAAAATTTGTTTCCGTTTTATTTGGTTCCGTCAGATAGATTAATAAAAAATATTGAACACGTATTTTTTCTTTTGACACGTAAACATAAAGTGACGATACAGTGCGTTGAAATATCGTGAAACCTCACGCCACTAGTACACTTTATACTGCCTTAGTGACGTCACAAGCCAACGGGGACTTACCTGAACTTTGATGCGCTTTAACTTTTGAATTTTTTACTGATTTTGTAAAGCAAAAATTATATGTCCAATATTATTTGATAATCTCACTGATGGACTAAATAGAATTATCATTTTTCCACCCAGGAAACATCCCAATTGTAGAATAATACATTTTATCTGTGTTTCTTGAAAGTCCTATTACCTATTACAATCCCATTTCTATCAATGTTAAGAAAGCCTTAACTCCTTAGCGTTACTAGATTCGCAGATGTGTTGCCCTTTTGAAAAAAGTCTGATTGGAGAGCAGTAGTGGCCCAGTGGTAACGGCCGCTAAGTTGTAGGTCGTGGTTTCGAACCCAGGCGGGCGCTTTACTTTGTGTAAATTATTTCATCACCGCAGCTCTCAAAACGGCGAAGGCAAACATCGTGAGGAAACCGGCATGTCCTAGAACCAAAAATTCGAAGGCATGTGACATCCAACAACCCGCACTGGGCCCGCATGGTAGATTACGGCCCATTCTCTCTCACAGAGAGGAGGCCTGTGTCCCAGCAGTGGGAACATTAATATGCTGATGATGATGACGATGACTGCCGGCACCAGCAGCTTTACGTGCTTACCGAGGCACGGATGGGTAGTAGTGGGAACTCCACTATCCGCACATAAAACCCCATTTAGTCCATTGTTCGTGAGGTTCTGGTTTCAGCATAGACAGGTTTCGATATATCGAAGGCGCCGATTGATGTCCATATCAGTATCACTCGTAGAATTTATTACTTTCATACATAATTCATTTATTTCAACAATCTTATCACGTTATGTGATACAAAGCACGAGCCATCATACTCGTTGCTCCGATAGGTATTAAAATACATAATATACTTTGAAGCTGTGATCAAATAATAACAACGCAAAAAGATACATGAACTCACGCCGTTATCCCATGGGGGTTGACAGAAGCAAAAAACCAAGATGCCGGACTAAAAACTATTACTCACTGAGTTCTGGTTTTTCTAGCTGACGCTAGCTTAGATCCTGTTTAATACCAACAGAGCAGAGATAAAACAGGATGACATATCAAAATTCAACTTAACACCGTAACTTAAACAGAAAAATGTAAATACCTTTCGTTGATTACGTTATCAAAAAGGACTATCAATCACATACTCATCAAACAAATATTTTAACTCCACAATCGCGGCGCCACTAATATCTGATAAGGGGGTAATCGGTATCGTAATCAGACATATCCTGTGACGTGTGAAAGGAGGCGCGACATTGTGTGACGTCAGATATTAGATTTACAAGAAATTTGTTCAAACTGACCTTTGATCGCGAATAGATGACGTTATTTGGTGAAATTCTTGAGAAAAATGATTTGGTTGGAAACGAGGAAAATCAAGACTCATGAAGACAGATATTGATTCAAATTTTAATAAAATAATAGGGACGTCTCCTGGGTAGAAAAATGATAATTCTATTTAGTCCGTCAGTGAGATTATCAAATAATATTGGACACGTATTTTTTGCTTTACCAAAATCAATCAAAATTTACAAAGTTAAAGCGCATCAGATCAGGGATGTGAGCTTGTGACGTCACTAAGGTGAGTGTGAAAAATACGTATCCAATATTTTCTATTAATCTATTCGTAAATTGTTCAGAAGTTTGAAATTACATAGCTGCCATCAGCTGCAACTACTTACATTTTCTGTTCAGTTTTTGGCTGAAAATATCTTGATATATTTTTTCTTGATTGACCGAGATCTCACCTCATTATTATCATTTCAGCAGAAGTTCTTCCGCTGCTGGACATAAGACACCCCCATTGTCGCCACATCGATCGGCGTCAATATGTAATTATCTCAACTGATGGCAAGTAAGGATATTATGGTCGACGATAGACCACGCTTGCCTAGAAATAACCTATTTCCTCTTGACTTAAACATCCCCAAGTTAAAACCATCATCTATCTTTAAAGATAACTTGAATATCCACAAACCTCTGGCGTCAACCTCATTTATGTGCCAAACGAGTAGATATGCGATCAGTTTCAAGAAGACATTTACATCGATGTCAATTTATTCAAAACAATGGTGTATCATTGGATATCGCATCATTTACTAAGAAAATCGTGGGCGGAGCTTGTGGTATGCACATGCGCAGCTTTCTCCATCGCCGCCATCTTGTTTCACCCCTCATTATTACCATAAAGTACGTAAGTAACGCGGCGGCGCGCCGCATCTTTACTCCCTATTGCTCCGCCCTACTGTATACCAAAAAATTTCGCCATGATAAGGCGTATATATTCCCCAATGTTAACGCAGTACTGGCCGCTCGGAGCCAGAATATCAATATTGAACCTCCTTTTGGACAGTTTTGTTTGCAAATATTCTTTGATTTACGTATACTTTTTCAGTTATGAAGAAATTCTAGCCATATTTTTTTCTGTGTTTATACATTTTTAAATATCCAAGTCGTTTTGGAGAAGTATACAAGTATAGCGAAAATGATGAAAGTATACAAGTATAAAAAAGCAGCCGTGCTTTAAAAAAAATAAAAACATGATATTTTTAGTTACAGGAGAAACCCAAGCCATTACTAAGGAGTATGCTTTAGAAACTAAACCGTTTTACGGCACTAAACCGATGGAAGGCCTTAAGTTGGAAAGACGAAAATATTCGGCAGAGCAGGGCACAGCATAAAAAATACAGTAGGTTGTAGTAGCTTCAATTTACACAGTAATTCAAGTACACAGTAACCTTTTGTTACTGCAAATACGAAGTGTTATCATTGAAATATGTAGCTGAAAACCTGATAGGGTTTTCTTTATAAACAACTTTTATTATGATTTCCAACCCTTAAATCGCAAAAATTACGCGCATTGCTCGAAATACTAAAGTAAAGAATAGCTAATTATTTTTAATTACCTCTTTTCAGGACATCAATAAAGAAAAATAGACATCGTATAGACCTAGAATTTAACATAAATCTTTCCATTCTGCCATTTTATATTCTTCTAAGCAGAACTTTAATTATTTTCTTTCATTTGTTTTTGTTTCTTTTATTCTTTATGTGCTTCTTGACCTTGATATCACCTCTTGTCGGATTGGAACACAAGGGATCGAAAGCCCTATTTACACGACTCAAGATACTTGCCCGTGGCGCTTCAGTCGTACCATGTAAATCAGTATCCTAATATACCCTATCTTTGGTTGCAGGTGCGCGATGCCGTCGCGACGGTGGTAGAACATCGGAGGGCGGCCGGATGCGGGCCGCGCGCGCCCGTCCGCCCGCCGCCTCCGTCACGTAGCGGCGCCTGCGCTCCCGCCGCGCTGCGACTATGCGCATGGCAAGCGCCCTGGCCACTCTGCTCGCGGTAAGTAGCCCCATGGCACAGATAATATAATACTAGCATACAGATGCCTCATCCCATACAAAGAAACCGTGCCGACGTAACTAGCGTTTTACATCTGATTAATCTTGTTATTTTTGTAAGTGCATCAATCGCGTTCGATCCCGTTTCACGGCAATAGATGGTGTTAGCAGCGACTTGCAAGTAAAAGGGTTTATTAGGGTCGTAAATATTTTTTTGCACCAAAATGTGTTACAATGCAAATTTTAACAATCGAGTGGAATACCTCAGAAATTTAAAAATGCGCCATCTATTGGCATTAATTTTAAATGATCCGTTCAAATAATCTTTGAAATATGAATTAGGAGCCCAACATTACATAATTTTGTACTTAGGAGAGTTGATTAAACAAGAACATACAATTTTTATGTTCATTTCGAGTTTTTTTTTTTTTTTTTTACATGTCGCGCCATCTAGTGAGATTTATTTGAACCAAATTTTCTTGCTTAGCAATGAGACCCCGTGCCCATGGTAATAGTTCAACACCGTATAGTTCTTAATGAGACCCCGCACTAAAGCAGCCACACTACGCACACGCAACTAGGCACAGTTTTCATAAGGAAAAAAAGTTGCAATTTATTTTGTGTTTCGAGTAACATGTTGGTAGTGGCTTAGTTATACTTGCTGTCTTCTTCTTTTCTTTTTGATTAACACAAATGTCTCAACAATCCAAATTTGGCTCCGCTTTGTGGCTACTTGGACAGCTCTATCATTTGTTATTGGTAGGGACTACCCTAGCAGGACTCTGACCTAACAGCCACAAGGCCATTACCGTGACAGTTTAAAACAATCCTAAGAATGATGACTCGGCCCCAAGTACATAAAACTATTTATGGGCTATGCAAATTTTGTTTGGGAATTTGACCCGGACGCGTCCAGAAAACGGTTTACACATTAACGCCAAGGGTTAGGGCATAGTAATGGCTCTGCCAGTGGAGTATGTTCAACTAGTGACGGATGCAGTCCGTTAGCCGGCCTATGGCTTTATGCCAGCTATGTAATCATCGAGATGTATAAACCTTCCCGGACCCTGCGTGAAGCTGCGTTCATACTCATCGTACGCTTACGACACTTCTTTTATATCTAGACCTCACCCAAGGTACTAAATATGTTATGCGATTACAGTGTGTAAAATTATTTACGCAAAAGTCTAGACCCAGGCCCACGCTTAGATTCAGCATACAAATTCTGAATGCAGCATCGCATAAGGACATGCACAAATCAACATCGAGTTTGGCTCCTCCATAAATAAGGCATACTCAGGAGATGTTTACGCGTCCTCAACTCACGCACGTCCCTTCCGTGCGCTCTATATCTCCGGACCTCAGTGTTGATAACTTAATCAAGCGTTTTTTGCATAAATTCATGACAATAATAATTATTTATATACATATTTAGTTAGTTTGTATTCCGGCAAACATAGATCTGGACCAGGGCCCAGATCTCTTTCTGCAAAAAAACGCTTGATTAAGTTACCATAATGCCTTACATAACACTACTGTATTATTACCCCATAAAATAATTATTATCAGTCTCAGGGAAACCAAACGATCCAGTTTCCTGTAACTTACTACGAGTACCTATGCTTCTTTTCACTTCCTACGTTAATAGGTACGTTCGGACTAATGCCCAAACCACTCAATAAACAAATCCCATCCCACTTACTCCAGCCGAAACATCGACTAAATCGGAGTAGTGATGTGTATCAATGTCAGTAAATTAGTATTTAATAGGTCAGGCCATCAGGCGTCATCGGTGTCGGGTGTCGGGTGTCCAGCCACTGGCGACAGTCTGCTGGGTGTTAATGTACCATTGTTTGTATCAGGCGTATGTGATGAGTACTGGTGACTGGTGATAAGAGATGCCTTGGATGGAACGTTCTGAAAAAAAGTGTTTTGATCGAACAATGTCAAGGGATTCTGTCGAATGCATGGAATTATTATGTACGGTCTATATGTCAAACGTTTATAGGGATGCCAAAAATATGAAATTAAAAATTAACATTTTATGACAGTTGCCGACTGAAATATATTATAAGCTACAAGCTGCCGCCTGCTTGGTATTCGCCCAATATCTTTGTAAATATTGGTTGTGTTATTCTGATGATTAAGCTTAATTTCTGTAAAGTTTCATCGAAATCCGTTCAGTAATTTTTGCGTGAAAGAGTAACAAACATCCATTCATCCATCCTCACAAACTATCACGTTTTTATTAGTAGTAGGATTTAAGCTACTATGAAATAATTGATATTGCATAATATTCTACAATAGTAGTAAGAATACTTTCAAAACAATTACTTCTCAAAGCAGTCATTTCGAGGCTTGGTTTTCTGGCCAAAAAAATAACCTTATTTCTCGTGAATTTTCAGGAGCAAATAAAATATTTTACTAAAATAATTACTAAATTCAACAACGTAGGTAAACATAATATAACTTTCGTCATTAAGGAGAAGAAAAAATGGCTCCATTTGAGGTAGGGATCGACACTTTTAACGCCGTAAATGTATTTTTTTTTTTTTTTTTTTTACTTTGTATAGGCCTGTGTTTGACCACAATCTCACCGTGGTCAGTGATGATGTGGCCGATGGTGGTAAGCACACAAAGCCTAGAAGGGAACTGGCTCTCAAGTGCTGCTGTCATATTCATTCTTTTTTATCGCAACATTTTCCAGGTCTACCCTGGCCTTGCAATTTCCATACCCGCGCCAAAATGTGTCTGGCATGATAACGCGTGTCCACGTGTAAACCACACTTTATGTCGCAATTTATTGGTTAACATCATCTACGAACAGCTTATCTGTGAAACTATCGAACATTTTTCAATAGGTATTTATTACAAGAGGCGATGATGAGCGAAAACTCGATGGAATTCACATAAAGCGGTTCAGTCTAATCGGACGCTACATTATGCGGCAGAGGCGCTACCCGTGCAGTATGGAGCAAGGCGCGAGCTCTACTAGTCGCTCATAGCATACAACCCGCGAAGCGCGCGTTCGAAATTAATATGAATTCGAAAATTAATTCTTTAAAAAAAAGTTAGTCCATATGTTAGTGATGTGTGTAAATTATTTAAAAAAGTTTTTAAGTGTGTTTTCAAATGAACGTAGTGACGTTTTGTTTTATGTATGATTTATTCAATACATTGGACAAATTTTCTTTTGCTCATGGCAATTAAAATGGTGAGTTTTTATTTAATTTTTTATTGATTTAATTGTTACGTTTTGCATCATAATTTTCGTTGTGTTGTGGCGGTATTTAAATAGGTTTCTTATCGCTGAATTAATTGCTTTGGAAATTAAATATTAATGAAGTTCATATACGGTGACACAAACGTTTTCTCAGAATTAGGACAAATCAGATTATTAAGTTGATAATTAACGAAAATTAAAATATTACTATGCTAAAAATTATATGTATGAACCACATGTTTCAAAACTAAATTACATTTATTAGCATATTTCTATAAACATAGATTATATTGCAATAAAATTCGCATAGTATCTGACATCTATATTCTTTTTTCTTTTCTCAATGAATTAATTTAAAATGAAGTAGCTCAATCCAATGCGCCATAATCGTAAAAATGTAAATAAAATATTTTGAACAAGCATACCTACGATTTTTTAATGTTCCGCGTAGGACCTACTTAATAAAAAAGCTCGTATAAAATTAAAAATATCGTTCGAAAACCAATAAACATTTTATGTGTGAACGTTTCAATCGCCTATAAAACGCGTACGAAAATCTTGAGCTCAGTTAACACAAACATCAAACAATTTCCTACTTTCCCGTTTAGTGCATAATGCGGAAGTTGAAAAAAACTGCTTTGGTAAATGAAAACTTGTTTGAAAATGCAAAGTTTACAAAAAAAAAAAAATTTGTGTTACAAACAGTTTCTGTTACAGAACATTCACTGTGTAGTATATCTGTTACAGTGTTATTTTTTGAGAAAATTCTCGAAAACATACTGCTTGAAATAACGGCATTCAGCATTGTCAAGCTGCTGAAATCCGTTATTTTAATATTAACGCAGCTAATAATTTCCTTTAGCAAGAAAATTACTTGTACAACAAATGGCAATAACCATGTATTATTAGTAAATAGTCACAAAACAAAAATAAATTAACATTACTTTGTTACTTTATGCTAGAAACATGATGGTGAAAAGCACCATTTATTAGCGATAAATTCTATTTCATGCCATAGTTTAACAGTACGCGTGCAAGCAAAGGTCAATGTATCGGCACTCATTGTTGTGGTCATGGAAGAACGCGATAACTCTAAAACGTGGTTCTCATTAAAACGATATTAAACGACAAAGTTATTAAACCGAACTTTTAAAATTCGTGACACCGGCAGGCTTATTACGTATCTTTTGCAAGAGCAAAATGATAACGATCAAACGCTTTTTGTCATAAAAGTCGGAATTACCTGCAGTGTAGGTACGGTATGTCCTGCACAATCGTTTGCTAATCGCTCCCTCTTTGTCAAATGCACTTATTTAAAAAAAAAACCGCCAAATACTCTAGAACTTTTGTATTGAAGAGCAATTATTGCGCAAAAATCGCTATCGTTTTGCTCTTGCAAAAGATACGTAATACGCCTGCGGAACAGAACTAGTAGCAGTTTTTTTTCTGAGATTCTGACGATCGAATTTTGAATTTTCTTTTTCTTTTTTATCTTGAAACGTGATTGACACTGGCATTCCATTTTTGGCGGGCAATGAAAGTGTCAGTTTCCTTTTTTTTCTGCACTGGCAGCTAAAGAATGCAAGACAAGTCTCATTCAAATAATCATATTTTAAATTCCACTCACTTATTCATCTGTCTATTGTTTTGAACATGGAAGTAATTAAAACGAATAGGAAATGAGGAAATGAAAAGCTTCTAAATGAAGGGATCAACAGAAATGGGTTACGGTACTGTTACTATAGTAAACGGGCCAACAATCAATCATCGTGTTATGATGTTGTGGTCAACTCGTGAAGTAGTCTTGTGGTTACTATGCACTTCCTTCTACAAACTTATTTATACAATTCTCAACAATGTTTAGCGGTTGCTTAGCACATTTCACACTAATATTATAAAGGCGAGAGTTTGTGAGTGTGTATGTTTGTTACTACTTACTTCTTCACGCTCAAACGGCACAACGGATCTGGAAGAAATATGGCACAAAGATAGATTATAGTCAGGCATAGCACATAGGATACTTTATAACCCAGTAATACGTTCCCTTGGGATAACCGACTTTGGACTTTACCGCGGGTGTTGCTGCTGGCAGAAGCTGGTATTCAATATTTCTATAGAGAATTTGAATAAAGAATCTGCTATTAAGTTACAAAACAGTTCTTTATATAGTACCTACTTTGTTTTGAAAAAGAAAAAGTGAACGTGTACACTGTTCGAATTTGGAACTTGCATTTTCACGCAAACGCATTCCAGCTCTTTAGAAAATAGTTGAGAAAAGTTTCCCCAAATGGAAATAAAAAATCATAGTTATTTGATTTTAAATCGCAATTATTGGTATTTTACTAAACCATCGGTTTGCCCTCTCATTTCCGTGACTTAGCAACGTGATTTGTTTCATAAATAAAACAATGAGATGTCTATGGCATGCCCTTGTCTGGCAATTTTCTTTTGTTGTCTGGTTAATCCGGTAATTATGCGAATAATTGCATAAATATTAGATATTTCCTTTTCACTATTATTTCAATTTATTGTTTTGTAATAATTATTATTCTCGGTGGTGTTAATTGAAAGATGTTCAAATTACTTACTGTAACTGGATGTTAAAAATATAAGAATGTACAGAGAATTCTTTAATTACCTAAATTCAAACCTGTTCGCTAGAATCGCGTTAGCAATCACAAAATTGGGCTTTAGACAAACTATATAATTTATTGGCTATAATGATTGTCGAAATGCAGAAATATTTGTGGCTGACTGAAATGACACGTATTTCCCATATATTTTTAACACCCGACGGAAAAAGAAGGGTGTTAAAAGTTTGACGTGTGTACCTGTGTTTTGAGTATCTGTATGTGGCATCATATCTCCTAAACGGATGAAACGATTTTGATTTAGTTTATTTTTTTGAAAGGTGTTGTTATCGAGAGTGTTCTTAGCTATGTTTGATGAAAATCGGTTTAGCCGTTCGAATTTTATGGGCGTTTTACTGTTTGAATCGGGGTGTTTTCGCAAGATATCGTGTCATAATTACGTGTTCAATAGATTGTCGAAGCGTGTCTACTACTAGATAAATTATGAAGCATGAATTAAAAAATGTGTCGGGGCCTTTTAAATGTTTAAAAATAAGTTCAAAAACTAAAACCCGACTACTAAAAAATCACGTTGTCGGGTTTTAGTTTTAGAACTTATTTTTTATTTAAAATATTTTGGGGTTTTTGCAGAGCCTGAGGGAACAAATAAACATAAATGCATACACACTTATTTACATACCAATCAACAAACACTTTGCAACGCCGAGCCGTAGTCGGGTAAAAATATTATTCAAGACTTTGACGGGATATGTCTCGCAAACGGTACGCTTGACAAAAATATAATGTACAAAACCCTACTTTAATTTTAAAGCACCTCATTTGTCAAATTATAATAAGTAGTTTAGAAGTTAGGAGGGAACAGATGAACATATATACATACCCACATACCGGTCAAAAACATAAGCCTCCCTTTTGCTTCGCCGTAGTCGCCGTAAAAATTTGCTTGTTATTGACTGTTCAACATTTCTTCTTTACCGCTGATTCGCGATGAGTCGCTTTTCCTTGAAGCTTTTCTCAATATTTTAATGATTCTATACTTTCAAATTATTTATTTAACTACAATGAATCCTACAATGTCATCGATCTTATTTTACTACATGATATTGACCCTTTACACAAGACCCAGAGGTCGCTCCATATGAATGACTTGGTCTAGTGAGAACTGGTCCGAACTAACACAAATTAGAGCCACTGTGGACTCTCAGAGCCAATGCCAGTGTCACACATTGCTTATGAGCTAACTGGGAAATGTTCTGTTTGTGTCCGTGGCTTCCTTTTCATAAATAGGTTAAGTAGATATTAATGTTGTTGTGTTACTAGGTAAACTACCTATGCACTGCTTCGCACGAGGTCTGGGTGCCATTTCCGCGTTTTGAAAAGTGTCATTTCCATTCATTGAGGCGAAAGCTCAGTTGGCTGCAAAAAAGTTGGGAATTCTTGCAAAGGTGAGACGGTACTTCACACCTGAACAGCTGTTTAACTTGTATAAAGCGCAAGTTCGGTCGTGCATGGAATACTACTCTCACCTCTGGGACGGATCTGACAAATACCAGCTTGATGCACTTGAGTCGATTGACAGGCGGACCAAGAGGCTTATTGGCAACGATCCACTGGTTGCGTCAAAGCTCCAGAGCCTCGAACATCGCCGCCGAGTTGCCAGCCTGTCGGTTTTTTATCGGTTACATTTCGGGGAGTGTGCGATGGAACTGCACAATTTGATTCCACCTAGTCCTTTCTATCATCGGACTACAAGACGCCACCACTACGCCATCGGTTCGTGGAGGACATCCCACCCATACGTACAAAGTGTTTTGCTAATACTTTCATTGTGCGCACTAAGGAGTGGAATGCCCTTCCAGAGTCTTTGTTCCCTGATAGCTCCAACCTAGGGGTCTTTAAGTCAAGAGTGAATAGGTTACTTCTAGGCAAGCGTGCTTCACCTTAGACCACATCATCGCTTACCATCAGGCGAGATAGTGGTCAAACTCGAGCCTATCTATAATATAGATTTTTAATGTGGGATATTGTAGAAGCAGCATTTTTTTTTGCTCTGATTTATGGTTATGCATAATCCGCTACCACGGTGAGATAGCGCAGTTATGTGGGACTCCAACCCACTAAAACTCCACGGTGTCGTCCTGTGCCGCATATGACGGGAACACGGGCACGCGTTAGCACTCATCCGTGAACCCGCCGCGGCTGTCCGTCACCGGACCCTCCCATTTTGGTAACAGCATTGATTTTGAATTCGTGCCCGGGTGATACGAGTAGTAAATTACGCAATATTATTTTATAAAATGCAAATGCATATGTGTGAAAGATAGCTGTGTTATGAGATACATCTGCGTAACCCTTCGTGTTATACAGCAGGTTTCCTGGCATCTTTTTACCCGTAAAAACTGTCAAAAATCTACAAGTCCTGGTTGTAACTAAATAATAATTTTGTTGTGTCTTTAATTTAAGTATTCATATACAAGTTATACCCATTATTCATTTGTTATTATAGTTGTTGTGTTTTGACTTAGTTTATTGAAGTGACATAAGTACAATAATCAGAATACATTTTGTGGTAAAAGAAATATAAATTACTAGCTGTTCCCCGCGGCTTCGCTCCCGTGGACCACCCCACAGGACCCGTTTTCGGGTTTAAAAAATAGCCTATGTCACTCAGGAATAATGTAGCTTTCTATTGTTGAAAGATTTTTTTAAATCGGTCCAGTAGTTTCGGAGCCTATTCGGTACAAACACACAAACAATAAAATCTTTCTTCTTTATAATATTATATAGTATAGAAAAAAATTGATTAGTCAGTTATACAACATTGGTTTTAAGCACTTTATTGCCTGAAACGTACGTTCAAACTAGTTCAGGCGAATAGGAAAGTGTGATCTATACTAATATTATAAAGAGGAAAGATTTGTTTGTTTTTTTATCATATTATTGTAAAATGTGACTTAAGTTTATGATATTATTATAAACTAGCTTCTGCCAGCGGCTTCGCCCGAGTGAAAAGCGTTTTATAAGTCTCAAGGGAACATTATACCGGGATTCAAAGTACCCTATGTCAGACTATAATCTATCTCTGTGCCAAATTTCATACAGATCCGTTCAGCCGTGCCGGCGTAATTAAGTAACAAACATACATCTATCCAAACATTCGCATTTACAATATTATTATTCTAGCTTCTGCCAGCGGCTTCGCCCGCGTGGAAGTCAAAAATTATCCCAAGGGAACATAATATTCCCGGGACAAAAGTATCCTATGTGCTATTCCTGACTATAATCTATTTTTGTGCCAAATTTCATCCAGATCCGTCTCGCCGATTGAACGTGGGGAAGTACGAGTATCAAACATACAAACACAGATACTCACAAACTTTCGCCTTTATATAAAAGAAAGAAGAAAAATGACAGCCAAGATCAAATAGCTTAGCGTCTTTTCTGATATACGGAGAAGACTGGTGATGAAAGTATGGTGATCCATCCTCGAACCGCCCTCGACAAGAGTTGCCAACCATTAGATTAACCAAAACCACTTTAACCATTTAGATCGACCCGTGCGGCTCGCTAACAAAAACAAACCCATCTTAAATTTTAAGCCGACCTAAGGACCGCACACAACTCCCACAAACCAATGCATATCGACTAGCGTACCTAAGCGCCACCAACGCACAAGCATACAATATGTTGAATCCGTCCGGAATTCCGCTCATCCTAACTAAGCCCACACAATAATACACGCAGATATGCGGTCACGCCCGATATATTGCGATTTGCGAATGTTCGGCCGTGACCGTGTGGAAAGGCTTTACTTTTGTGCATAGACAGGATTATGGAAAACGAGGATTTAAGGCGCCTAGGAGGTATTGGAGAGTCTTCTCGATTTAGCGCGATAAAACTGATTGATGATAGGTGATAAATTCCATCCACAATGGAGCATTGAGGATCAATGGAGGTGTCTCTCAATACTGCAGTGATTCGATCTTGTTCGATATAATTATTTCCACTAACTCACAAATCTGATTACCATTGAAGGTGGTTATAAAAATTGACCTTTTTATGTAAGATTGTTGAGTAGAGGATGGGGGGTTTCCATAAGATTCCCTTTTCAAGTCATATATCTCATTTCTGAGGGTAGTAATTTCCCGCACGAGAAGTCGTTTTTTTGACGACTTTCCACCATCTTTGTTCCATGGCAATAGTGTAGATTTGCGAACCCTTGGAAATTTCCATTGACCTAGCCTGCAACCAAAAGTAACAATACGATTGGAAAGTCCTTAACATACTTGCACGAAAAGTGAGCATGACATTTAATTAAGACCTAAGATACACTACCAGAGGCGTAAAGGCTAGGAAAGGTGGGGAAGTGCCTCTGGACCCCCAAGCTTAAGGGGCCTCTTTGCCTCCAAAAACGTTTGCTACGTTACACATAATACCTAGTAGCAAGACGCTTTGCTTAATTATCTCATACACTCGCGAGCAATGAAAAAGTTCCAGTGACATAGCACCAAATTACTCCTAAACGGGAAAGGCTAGCTTAATGACACCGTCTGCAATATTGAAGTACATTTAACAGCGCATCAGAATATTACCAACTAAAAACGTAAATATTGTGTTCAAATTTTAAATTAAATGTGAAAAATTAAATTAAGGTGTTTGTCGGCATTTTGTGGGTTGAACTTTTTTCATTGCTCGGCAGTTTATATTGGCTGATAAGGAGCTGATGACAAAGAAGTTTACACGTTAACCCCTCTCATTTTAATAAGGCCCAAATTTTATTTATGGCCCGAGGCCCTTAGCTACGCCTCTGTACACTACCTTCTATCATTCGCCCCGTCAGCATTTCTGGCTTTTTCCACAAATAAACGTACCTATCTACAAATTATTTACGGCTAAATAAAGATACAAAAATAATGACCGTCTAGAGATAAGCAACTAATTTGTGAATTAAAATATTTGTGATATCGACCAGTATCTCCCTTTATGGACTGATAACCTCTACCCGACACACCCACTGAAGGCAATATTAAAATACGTCAGAATTTAAAGTAGATAACCATTTCTATTTGGTGATGTTAGGACATTGAAGACGCAAAAGGAAAATTATGGACCTAAGTGATTGTACTAAGCAGATAGACAGGTCTTCCGACAATAATTTTATAATCGACCAAATTATATTAGATCCTCTTCTACCCTTTAGAACCTTTTCGAAGATACGAAGAAATAAACACATATCAGGGGCGTCCCCGGGACGTGACAGGGCCGGGTCCCGTCAGGGACTCAAAAAAATATCGGTGGGAACATTTTATATGACATCGTTCACACACGTCCGTGCACGGGCCCGGGCACGTCCCGTGCACGGACGTGTCACGTCCCTGATATGTGTGGATAAGAATGATTTTAATGAGTAATTCCTCAAAAATGGCAAAAACTCTTCACAATTCGCTGCAAGTTCTGCGTACCTGCGGGGTTTTTTTTCAACTATTTTGAACACCCAGCTTCATCCCAAAAATTACAAACGTTGTCCTATGAACATTATTAAATTCTCCTGACTACGACATTATACAATTATTTTGCCAAAAAAATTATATGAAAACTCTCTGATTAAAATATTAGGCAAACTTTAAACTGTCAACTTGGATTGCTGCTGCTTGAAGAAGTATTTTAACATTTCTGGTATAAGGCCTCATCCACAACCCTCGGAGCAAGACATCGACTAAAAACACCTACCAAATATCGACAAAACAAAAAGAAGAATAGCAAGAGCCCTATTTTATTAACCAGGAAAGACGTACCTATCTTTAATATTTTATTATACACTGATTTGGAAATGTTTGCGGAAGAATGGAAGACGATACTGTCTGAATGTATGAAAATTTGTGAGATGAATGTGTGCCTGTGTAAAGGTCCTAAGCAGAAAATTTGCTTTTATCGTTTATTTGACTGCCGAAGGAGGGTTATGTATAATTTTAATTGTTCTGTGGTTTTTTACCCGGCTGCAAGGAAAGGGTTATGTTTTTTGCGCGTATCTTGTATGATTGTATGTATGTTTGTATGTATGTAATATTCAATATTACCTCATATCTTTCAAACTAATTGGCGGATTTATATAATTAAGACATCGTTAGATAGGTCTTGACCGCCCAAGTGTTCTTAGCTAAGTGCCTTTAAAAAAAAGGAACATGGCGGATTTTGAGCGCCATATTGTGGGGATTGCAATTTTTTTTTCATCCATACCCATCGAGTGGGATATCAAAATGAAGGGTTTTTAGAGGTGATTTCAAAAATATATATAATACTTATATGTTTAAATGTACCTAATTCGAAAAAATATGTGAACTAAAAAGTTAATTCAAAAAATCAAACACCCGCCTGCTTAAAAAGTGAACTAAAAAGATGTAAACAAGAAGAAAATCATGTTATGCAGTTGGAGGATACATATTCGCGAGCTGGCTGACTAATACGAGATGTATCCTCCGACTGAACAACATGATTTTCTTCTTGTTTACGTCTTTTTAGTTCGCTTTTTGGTTCGGTGTTTGATTATTTTAATTAACTTTTTGTTTGTATATTGTGGTTGTAAAGTGTTGTAATAGTGTAATTGTCTTCAGAAGTTCTATTTAAATTAAATAAATTTGAATTTAATCTTTGTCCATAATTTGGGGACACGAAAACATGACTGTGTCATGATTTCACCACAGTGGAAGCGTGCGAGCCTGTCCCAACTATAGACGTGCTAATTTATATCGCCGACAATCCTTTTGAATTGAAATTGATTTATGTGACATTACAATCTTGTCGGATTAAAGCGGGGAGCTTTGTATAGATTACGCAGCTGGTGTTAAGTTCACTGTTTTTATTTTTAATGAATTCCTGCCTATTGAGTTTGCGATAAACTATGATTAATGGTATAAGCTGCGAAATGTCAAGCTAACTGAGACTTATAATGGGGATAGGAGGTTAATAGGCTTTATCTAACTTCAACACTTTCATTTGTAAATGTTTTATTATATTCTGTATTTTTTGTCACTTTAATGTCATCAGCATCACTATTGGTCTTTTTTTTTAGGTTGGGATATCATCCAATGACTTCTGCCGCTCTGGGTTAAGCGAGAGAGCGTGTCAGCTTTTTACTGACTAAAACCCACCCGTGTTCCTTCAGTTGCTTGTGCCAGGGCCGCGGTAACTCTCTTTCAAATTTATCCGCGACCCAGACATCACCATCGACCTATCGTTTCCTCAATTATTGTGGAATTGGCTTTCAGTGTATATGGAGGCAGGTAAATACCAGTATTTTACAATGAGCGATTGTCTATCCGCATATCTGACCTCCACAACCCAAGTAGAGACAGCCGAAAGTCGAAAGTAGGATCACGAATCTTAACACTGGTGGTCAGACCGTCGACCAGACTGCACAGACTACCGGTGACTTGTCTACGCCTCTGCCCTAATAAGCATTTTAAACAATTCAGACACACGAATATTCGTCACTTGTTAGTCACTTGCCTATCTATTAATTATCTAAATATTATGATAATTAAATAATTTTCATACAAGAAATAAATACCAAAAAATACGATAATAAATTATCATAAATAACAAATCATGTGATTCGTTTATTACGTTATATTTACATTATCTCACAATAAACTAAACAGTCTATAAATATTGTAATATTTTGGTATTTCCCAACCAATAACAATCTTTATCACATTGCTTAAAATTTTTGTTTGATATTGAATTTACGTATTTATCTATATTGGGGAAGCAGCTAAAATATTTATTATGGCAACTAAAACAAAGTGTTTCTTAGAAAAAAATAAATTGCATGAATTAATATTTTATCGAACGGAAAAATCCAAAACGCAACGCACGGAAAGAAAACGGTGTATTAGGTACCTACGTATTAACTTGCTCCAGTTTGCGTTTATAATATAAACCCCGAAAAACACCTTGTTTTTTATAGTAAAATGTCTATAAACGTTTTTTTGGCTTCTTTTGATTCTTTTTGCGGCCCTGAAATGCTTTTATGCTTTTCTCCAGATGATTAATATGTGGAAAACATCATCTATCATGCCCTCTCCAAAATCGTCAATTTTGATCACCTTGTCACCCAGCCTTGTTACTCACAGGTTCTCATGAATAATGCAATTTTTAACAATAGAGCAACGTGCTGCGTAATTAAAAGTTAATTAATCATGCAATCGATTAGTCATCCGTTGACATTTAAAACGTATGTAATTAAATCAGTATTATGCCCGGGTCAAACGAGGCTAGTTTTTGACTATTGTGCAAGTACGTTTGGAAGTTTAGTCACCTGACCTCGCCAGCCAGAGCTATCCCCATTTTGGTTTATGCCAAGACAGAATAGATGCGAGTTTATTAACCATAAGTGATAAATGATATTGATTTTGCAAATAGGTTAAAATAACACGTTTACAAGACAATCTAGGCCTAGTCTAGCGACTACTCAAGAAACTCAGAGATCTCTTTTAAATAATCACAATCAGCCTATAATGTCCTCACTGCTGAAAAACATTAGGTCCTCTAGAGCGGATTGGTAGATTTCACAGTTCTTGAAATTAATGATTTGCGAGTATATTATTTTCTTTTTATATTACCTTAAAAACTAAAGTCTCATGTAAGCCAGACATTAGTTAGGTATTACATGAAAGCTATTTCTAATAAAATAGATATCCCAATTCCAGACTTGTCAGGCATACAAACAGTGATCGCAATATGATAATACAACCATGACTAATCCTGGATCAGATTAAAGACATTGCTTTAATTACTATGTCTGGAAAGCTGATTGGATATCACATTAATTGTCATAACGTCATAACCGTTGGCACATTACGGCAATAGTTGCCGAAACCACGACCTAACTAGTAGATATTACCGGCGCTTGTCTTAAACTTCTCAGAGTATAGAAAACCCGCAATCCAATATAATTCTAATAGGCAGCGTAAAATCAGTAATAACACGAATTACATTAAAGTCGTTAGCTGACATGTGGTTACTTGATAACTTTATTTAACGAAAACTAGAGCTTAGGACAACTGGTTTCGTTTCCTTCTTTATCGGGTCACACGATTTATTATTAATTTTGTTGTAATTACTTTTATTGAATACCTATTAGCGAGCCTTTGGATGTGAAGTTACAAGGACTTCAAGTTCTCTTTGCAGTAGAATAGTACTTACCTACACTTCTAAATTTAACTTTAGTACTTTTAATTTTCAAAATCTTATGATTGTCAGTCAGTGAATTTGCTTCTGCTAAATTGATGATGCTCTTTTTATTATATTCTCAAAAATTTAATGCTCAAAGGCATTCAAAGCATCTTGATCATCTATCTACCTTACCTGACTTACTGTCACCTCAGTTTTTTCCTTTTCTTTTCCAACTATGTTTTTGTTTCATTTCCAAATCATCAGAAACAAGTGGGCCAAAAAAAACAATTCTCACTGGTGGCGGTTATCTCCAACATAAATGATTGTGTTTACACAAGCGTTTGACCAAATATGCACCAAATCAAAGGGTTCCGTGGCGACCCAATATTTGTAGGAAAGTTTGACCAAACTTTGTATGTAGAACATATTGTTGGACACCTTCGTTCATTGGAGGCCCATTTCCTGTTTGTTTTCGATAAGGGGCTGTGTAAATGATGTGTAGACTTGTAGGCGTACCGTATGTTTTAGAATTTTTACTTTCGTTATGCTTTTCGTTTCCTTCCTTATTGTCAATACTTGTAAGACTCATAGAACATTCATCTAGATAAGCGAAGTATGCCTTGAAACAATTTTAACGTCCACATTTTCGAAGTGTCAAGAATTTCATTCATAGAAGAGTCATGCTTATCGTTTTTGCATTCATGCATACTCTATCTTATCGTTATTATCTTTCTTGACCATTTCTTTAGCCTTTTATATTAGTTCACTTTCTGTTTCCAGCCATTCATATCTATTCCAGTTATTTATTCTTTTAGATATGTTTCTTTCACATGTGGCCGTTAATATTGTGCAATGTTTCAACTTCTTTTACTACATCTTTGAAATCATCATTTATTGTCTTACTGATATCTGTAAAGTAGAATTCATTGTTAACTAACTTAAATTCTACAGCTATAGTTGAATACTCATACATTGTATGCATGTAGTAGAATTGTAATACTCCACCAGCTACAACCTAACTAACTTCACGGATTTGGCCAAAAGCGTATTAGTTTCTAAAACGTATTCACGCTTTACAAACTGAAATGTTAACTCTGTATTGAATTATTTGAATTTTTGGAAATTCAATATGGCGAAAAACGAACTTAGTACCTTGAAAGTAGATTACAAATATTAAACGTGGTAGATAATTTACTGGGTAGCGAAATTAAGTGTTACCTTAGACACCTAGTTTAGTAGTACCAGAATAATTATTCCCTTTATTGTTCGATTATAAATCTATTATTATAATCTATTTAATATTGATCTAAAAAGGAATTAAACGACTCATTAAAAGGTCTACATTATAAATTAAAGGGCCTTCTGATTGCTATTGCAACAGAAAATTAGTTGCTCAAAGTTCACCACTATTCACTCTAATGTCCTTCTTAATGTCACTTTCAAAAACAATCTCAAAAATTCCTTAATCTGACTCATATTCAATAAAACAAACTCCTTTATCCTAAAATGCAGCTTTATTTCTCCAAGGACTGGATATGTCATACTTGATACGAGATTTCCCTTTATCTTCCTTCGTAAATAACATTATACCGTTAAAAAGGATTAAATCACTGAGGGAGCTTAAGTCCCGCCTGTCGGGGTATCAGGCTGATTGTTTGACATTTAATTCTCCATGGCCTTCCTGCTTATTCGCTGGATTATTAACTTCGCGAATGACATACGCGGGCGACATTTCTTTATCTTGTGGCAATTGAAAAGGGTCTGCTTATTTCGGGTGATTGGTTGTCAGTATGTGGAAAATTTTGTGGCTTTCAGCTCATGTCTCTTGAGTGGTTTTAATAAGTTTTGTAAATTTCAAAATATATAAATTTTGAAATAAGGCCTGTATAGTAAATATATCTACAGTCGTAAAAATATCATCAGCATTCGCTTGCCCTTAACCCAATTTATTAAGGGTCAGCGCAACGTGTCTTCTTCTTTCATGCTTCTCTATAAGTCGTCATCATTAGTGAATATATATACCGGCTACATTAATTTATTTTATATTTTTATTCTTAGGAATAATTATCAAAGTCCCTGTATCACCAGACACTCGTTCACAACACAGACAATCAACAGAACAATTGAACCTCAGCTCACTAGCGCCAATTACACAAATCATCTGATAATCGAGTCGTATTCGACTACAATCGGCATCGATAAAGACGTATCAATACAATCGATTAAGCGTGGGCTGTCGGTGACATCGGCTCCATCACGATTGCTTTATTTACGGCCCGTTTATATCGTGTTATTGCTTTGTTGATCTTGCGTTAAGGGTCCCCATTCATTGTTTTAGTATAGTTTTGTCTTCATAAAAAAGTAGGGGAATGTCTGCGTGGAGTTTTATTGCTACTTTGAATGCTGTTTGTATCTAACTGAGTCATTATTTGTGTCAAGCTTGGCTCGAGTCAATGTTCTACAAACTATTAAAGTTTATACTACTTTCAGTATCTATTGCAGTAGATCTATTGATTAGGTATCTTTTATAATCCTTTGAGCCCAAAGATATTTTCTTGTTGTATTTCAGGCAAACTTTAATGCTTGCAGTATTTCAGGGCGATATAGGTACCTTTTCTTTTGAGCTGCGTCAAATAAACAATGTATCTTTCCTTCTGTTGACCTGATGAACAATAAGTAAAACATTGCCACATCTTCTTCTTCTTCTCTTTTCCCTTAACTTTTCGCAACTATGTAAAATATAAACTAGCAACATTTTATGTATTTACATGATCCACAACAAAACATAAATTATTTTCCTGTCCAACAAATTCATTCTGCAGAAGATTTTCTTCTTTATTACCATAAAGTATCCTCATTATGTATTCACGCATATTCATTTGATTGTATTACAACGTCCTTTGCTCAATAGGCTCGCATATTTGAAGTTCTTGTCCTTCAGCGGCTTTGCTTCTCACGTTCACAACTCAAAAGGATTATTTCCGAATCGGAATGTCTTTAATTCTAATGGAGTGCGAAGCGTGTGTGCAGAACCCGCCGGTGTTGTTTAGGGGTGGCAGGGATATTAGAACTTACGCAAATGTGGAGGAATGTATGATGTCGTTAATAGTTAGTCGGTGTCGTTAGAGTACTTCAATTATTAGGAGGTGATTGAAATGATGGTGATGTAGTAACTGATGTTGCTAATAATTTAATTTATATTCGTATATTGTTTATTTAATTAAATAGTGCTAATGATACTGTAAACTGCGAAGAGTCCATTCTATCTTTAGTGAATCTAGAAGAAAATTCAAACCCTACGTTTCGCACCAACTTTATCGCCTGAACAAATCTTACCATCTATTCGGTAATATTGCAAGAAGTTTTTGTAGTAGTCACTTTATTTCCTTAATAATTTACGATTAAACCGAATGTCGAATTCTGGATGGCTATTAAAAAGAGATACTCTAAAAAAAAGATCTATGGATCTAAAAGATGTTAAAGTTAATTTAAACAAGTAAGAAGAAAGTGAACTCTAAGATAATGATGCTGCTGGTGTTAAATGATTCTAAATCAGTAATTTACAGTGAAATTACAGAAAGAATGTTCAAACAAAATTTATAGAATTTCTAAACATCGAAACGATGAGTTTCCATGCTTGCCAACCTTGCAGCATCCCGCACTCGAGTCTCAAGATACGCTAAAAGCCGCTGCGGCGTGCAACGGCAGATAACGATATATTAAATACACATTTATTCCTCCAGTGTCAAACCTATCAAGATTTATTACACTCCATTTTTAATTTTTCATTATTTAGCGATAGTTGGCTTGTTTGGCTCCGATTTTGAATACATTATGTGGTGCGCAAATTGATATGGAAATGGAAGTGATTGAGTTGTTGCTATAGAAAAAGTACTTAAAATTTTACCATTATTTTCTTATTGTTGTGTTTTCCGAGCTTTTTAAACAATCGGGAACATTGTCTTAATATTTTTTATGACGCTATTGTGCCAGTTTAGCAGCAGAGTCATTAAAAATTTGACCTCTCGGATTCGTGCCACCATACGAAGACGCGGCGGACATTTGAACGATATCATATTCCATCCATAATGGCATAAATGGGCCTTTTAAATAAAAAATAAATTTCGTTAATATCTCACACACATCTTGTTTTATTCAATTTTAACATCGACCGGTCCTTGTTGAAAGACCCTTTAGTACAAAATTACAGAATCGATAAACTCAATCTAAGCCATTAAGCAATTACAAGTTCAATAGTACGTAACCCTTTAAACAGTTACACCAATTATCACATAAAAGAACTGTCTTCTTTATCGAATCAACTATCGTTGCACACCAAAACAATAGCCCGATGAACATAGGTATCGAGAAACGCTGTCTGCTGACGTCATCTGACACAACAATAACATCATCAATCTGCAGAAACAATCGATTGTCACCGATCGCGTCCGATACTCGTATGTATCGATTACGAACAATCGTTTTAAATTGTAAGAGCACAAATTAGTCAGCTAATCCTTGATTTATGTTGTCTGTAGGCAGACAATTTGACAGATGTAATTGAAAACACACGATGAGCAACATCGCGCTGGCACGGGTTAAACGCCTTTGCCCTTTTCGTCTGCAAATGAAAACATGATGTATCTAATCAGATATTTTGATTGTTCGCCCACCTATAATTAAAATTATTCATCTCCTATTTTCATGCAAATATAATATTCCGTTAATGGAAGAATTATCTGCGTTCTGAGTACTTATATCTTCTACATGGTAGAGGTCAAATGAGACAGGTTTATTAATTTCTTAAGCCTTAACAGTAGGGAATAAATTATGATGTTCAAGATTGTATATAATATATTCTTAAAATACATAATGTTTGCCTATGTCTGTCCACTTGTAGGTAACATTAAACCTTTCGGCCACGCCTAGTCCTTAAAACTTCTGCATGTCCTCAAAAATCTTGCATACGAATTTATATGCTATTTATTATATACTTAAAAGCTTGAATTGTGTGGCTGTGACA
This sequence comes from Anorthoa munda, assembly GCA_945859665.1. Taxonomy (NCBI): domain Eukaryota; kingdom Metazoa; phylum Arthropoda; class Insecta; order Lepidoptera; family Noctuidae; genus Anorthoa; species Anorthoa munda. Next base: position 29,312,871 of record OX243908.1, on the reverse strand, counting down.
ATATGGTATAGTTTATGGTTGAAGGAGTTCCCATGGCTGTGATTCGAATCAAACGTTTGACTGAGTCCATTAATTATATTGTTGGACAGTCTCTTATGGACACATTATAGTTTATTGTTATTGTAATTAGAATCGTATTTGTGGGCGCCAGTGCCACCGTGCAGCTGATGTAATAGAAAATATAAATGATAGTTGAGTGACTGTTGCGTGTGCCGTTCTGTGGAAATCCTTGAGCCAGGATTAGAGTTACTAGTAACCGAATATACCTATGTTCTAAGCTTTTGCGGGTCTCCATTGTGGACTAAAGTTCCCAAAGCTGTAACAATGAGAACTTGGTCTGAATCATTGTCAAAAGCTGGCTAATCAATTTCTAAATTATTAACGAGGTGTTTTGACATTTCTTCATTCGAGTAAACTATGCGAAGATCATATTATAATAGTTTACATATTCTAAAATTTATATATGCCAGACAGTACAGAAATAACATATTCCATTTTATTTGTATTCAATACAATAAAACCTAATTCTTTAACAATATAGTCAGTAATTACATCTTCACCTACGTCTTATGAACACAAGTGTAGGTCCGAAGAAAATATTACATAACCCACATTACTTTGTTCTACACTATAATTTATTTATTTCATTGTATGAGATAAACAAATGAGAATTTTATTACTGGTAACATCATATATTGGAGTACATAAAAATCTTTTTGCTGTTCTGCTGAAGTAAAGCCATCTCTATTTTGTGTGTCTTAAGAGTCATGTGAAGGTTTTGTGTTAAGTTTGTAATTTTCTTTCCCATTGATTATATTGACTTTAATAGCGTGTTTATTGTCAATTAACCCGAACCTTAGGGCAATAAGTTTAGCTCCAGTGTTGCCCTGTTATCTATCTATGTAGGTGTTCGTTTGTGCAACATTTTATTGGTTTTCAACTGCATTGAAAGCTGGATTTGTTAACAATTGTTCTCGGCAAGCTATCGCATGTTGCGGATTTTTATCGGTTTAGTCGTAATGTAGAGTTTCGGTTGTAGCTACGAGTAATTTTAATTGACTGTAAAATTGCAACTGCTAAGCACCTCATTTTGTAAGCTATCAATTTTCCAATTTATAAGAGAAACGACCGCTTATTATGGAATAAGCTAAAGTGTAAGATATATCAATTAATTAAGGAGTCTTTCATAGAACAGACTACGATATTTTGATGATACGAGACTCACTCGTCAGTTTTAGACTAAATCATTATGGAATCTTCCGGCCCGCCGTTTTATTTTCTTGCATTTTTAATCCAAATACCTTAACAGTTAACTAATACAATTTATAACAGTTGAGTCACAGTTCCGAATAATCTGTATAAATCTATGCTCCAAATTAGTGATTTCCATATTTACGACGCACAAAAACATGGAATTCAAATAATTAACTTGATTTCTATAACCAATAAATTAAGTTAATCCCGCTTTCTGCTAATTACGAACTGTACCATCTCCATGCCAGTCGTAAAGCCTATTGTCATTTGAATTCAAACTTAAACTTGAAAGAAATAGAGTTGGTTTTACGACTTCAAAAATGATTTGATCTCTTTCGTCATTGTCAAATTTTTCGTTGTTTCTTTAATGATTTCTAAGAATTAATCTTGATTAATTTAATATTTATCTTAACAAAATTTCGGCCTGTTCCACATTTTTTGTAAAATATACCGTATAAAAGTCACCTAACTTCTGGAATTTCCCTAGGCACGATCCTTGCGACATTCCAGTTCAACCTAATCGAAGGTTTATGAAAAATCTGTTCACAAATGCTACGAAAATTGTATGTTTGAATACATACATACATACATAAACTCACGCCTTTTTCCCATGGGGGTAGGCAGAAACTACAGAACGCCACCTGCTACGATCCTTACATACTTCTTTTGCTTCACTCACATTCATACATCTAGTCATACACACACGCCGGTTATGAGTACTGCGCACCTGGCCTTTCTGAAGAACAAACAGTATGAATAAAAGAAATGAATACTACTGAATACTACTCAAGGATTCTATGATTCCAAATTGTGTATGCACAAAAAAATTATAAACCTGTGTTATGCAAATAAATTATTTTATTCATTTGATTTGATCATAATTTATTAGAAACTGAATCAGTTAGCGTATTCTAGCTTAACATTTTAATTAACACTGATTTCCTTGAATGGCAGATTTACTATGCATTTGATTGGCAATAGTTTTTTTATAGCCAAAGAAAAAAAGTACTCGATTGACTAATAAATCTGTTTACAGACCGAATTATAGGTATATTATTCATGGATGTGGACGATAATATTCGATTGGTTTCTTACATAATTAATTGATGTCATTTCATTTGACCTGTATTTATATGCTCGTCCACACTAATGTGATTATACGGATTAACTTTGATTTATAATGTGGTCTCTATTAATATGGAAATCAAATGGTTTTGCCAATGGAACAAAACGAAAGTGTCGATTGTTGTAATATCGTAAATCTACAACAACAGACTATCAGTAATTAAAGCAGTTTTATCCATAATCTTCGGCCAGGTGGCTCTTCTTCTGTTTCTATGTTAGTTTATCTAACACTGACTTGCCATTTTTGGTTTCTTACCTATTTTAATATTAATTTCATCATTTTCGTTATAGCTATCTTAGATTATTTACTACGTTACCTGATTTTCTTCATTCAATAATCTTATCTACCATGACTATTATAATACACGCTTCAATTCTAAAAATAGTATAACCTATACAATAATTTACGGATTATTTTAAGTTTATGATTCTTTTACCGTTTTACTATTTTTACAAACACAATTCACAGAAAGGTCAATGTTATTCAAGTATATACTTTATGGGCAGCATCACTTAATAAGTCCAAATGTAAGTGTGAAATGTGAATACTTACGTCTGGCGACAATCGTAAAGACATGTGTAAATTATCCGGTTATACGTGTAAATTGCTACTGTTTATTAGGGCTGCCCGTTTTGGGAGTTTCCTAAACGATTTTTGAATGTTTTTTAGGTAGGTAGACCGATAGTAGATGATGAAGGTAGCAGGAATGTGATGGTTAAAGAGAGCACTGAACGGTCACTGTGGTAATCTTGGAGTTCAAATCCAATGCCAATGGATATCGTATTACCCAGTTACTGGATTGTGGAGATGGGATACGCAATAGCTCTAAGTAAAATTATCAGTATTTTACTTAGAGCTATTGCGTATCCCTCAGCTGTATACAGAAGTTGACTCGAACAACGTTAGGAAAGAGCTTAGTAGATTGATTTCAGTCGAGTGTCTCGGCCGAAAAAAATATGTTTTGTTCTCTTTTGTTGCCCGAGCTTTCAGACACATTATTAAATCCTCATACTGTGATCATTAATTTTTATTAGCGGTTCAATCTTCCCCAG